>LR990496.1:1434085-2868171 GCA_905147785.2 Thyatira batis | reverse complement strand
GATATTTTATTTGATTTCTTAGTGATAGATATTTTCTTTTTACATAGAGTGAAATTTATGTTGTTATCCTAACGTTATAAATGTGAAAGTTTGTGAGTAATATCTATGTTTTTTACTCACTCAGACAAAAACTCCTGAATGGATTTAGATGAAATTTGGAACACAGATACCTATTTTATAACTTGGATAGATAAATAGGCTAATTTTTATCCTGGGAAAACTGAAGAGCCCCCTAAACGCAGATGAAACTACTGTAAAAAAATCAGGGTCAATGTACTAAGACTAAATGAAAATAATGTACTAACTTAACGAAAATTCCAAATCCTTTGCACACGCGAAGTGAATGTGGAAACTATCTACAAAAGAACTCAACTACCAGAGAACTATTCTAATTTTGGGTTGGAGGGTACTAAATACGCATTTGGAATTTCTAGTTGGTCCGTAGTTCACTAATAGGGAATGTTTGACTGATGATATGGCTATTAGCAGTATCTCTAGTACTAACACTGTATATAGATGAAACTCAAATATCATAAGGGTCAGAAGATTTTAATAAATGTTCGATTGGTTGGCTTTGGGGGTAATGACCCGGGCATGCAAGTTGCTGGTTCAATTCTCACCCATGATAATGTTTTGTGTTGGTAATTGTGTGTTTATTTCAAAAATAGTATTTTTGTTATCTGGTGGCCATAGCACACCAACTTAGTTTGGAATGAGGTTGGCCGTCTGTAAAATATGTCCTGATTTATTTAAAGTTAAATTTTAATATGTGTAGGAATTGCTTTAGGTACTCAAGATGTCTCTGTCTGACATATGATGCTTTAAGTACGTAAGAGCTAGACGGGTAATATCAGAGATTATTAGGTACTAGGATTTTCCAATTATTCTCTTCCGTTCAATCGTGCAATAAAATATTATTACTCTAGAACAAAGACTAGAGGAATAAATCCTGCATTTATATTAATGGTTATAAAATTCGGCGCACGTTGTCTGGAAACCTAGTTCAGAGGAAAGATTTTTCAGAATTTTTCCCCTGAGGAAAAAAAGAGAGTTTTGAATCGCCGCAAGCCAGTGCGCTACTCATCATTGTAAGTGTCAACTTTATGCGATTTTAATATTTTATCCCAACCCCAAGGTGCAATGAAGCCCTCATTATATCCATTATATTTGACAGACCGCTTGGCTTTGTGGTTAGTGACCCTGACTTTCAAGCCGCTGGTCGTGGGTCAACCCACCCAGGACAAACATTTGCATGCATTAATATGTCTGTTTGTTCAGTGTCTGGATGTAAATATTTATATAGTTACTAGCTGCCGCCCCGCGGTTTCACCCGCGTAGTTCCCGTTCCCGTGATCACTTAGGGGTATGAAAAATAGATGTTGCCCGATTCTCAGACCTACCCAATATGCACACAAAATTTCATGAGAATCGGTAAAGCCGTATCGGAGGAGTTTAATCACAAACACCGCGACACGAGAATTTAATATATTAGATTAGATCTATTTTAAACGTAGTATAAGTATGTTGTATATCAGCTATCTGGTTACCATAACACAAGCTCACTATGCAGTTTACTTTGGAATCCGATCGGCCGTGTGCGAAAAATGTCCCAGGTTATTTAAATATTATTACCGTGGACCTTTACAACATTCGTGTAAATGGTTCGCCCATCTTCAGGGATTATTTAAACAGCCACTTTCAGCTTTTATTTAGCGCGCCCAACGAACCGTGGGTTATGAAACATTGCATCCATTTATCAACATTTTCCCCCAACGATTTTATTTATATGCGGAAAATTTTCGGCGTTTTTTGATTGTTTGCCCATTGCTTAATGAAATTATACGTGAAATTGTGATGAATTGGAGTCTGATTTTTAACCGGGTTGTAACTTGTGGATTGTACTGGAGGAGGAATTAATTGAGTTTTTTTTTTTAATATTTTTAAGGTTATGAATATCAAGGGATTTTTTATGTATTTTAAACTGATTTTTTTATCCAATAGCATTGTATATGGAACCGGTAAACTTGGCTATCCCGGAAAGCCATGTAGGACCAGCTGTTGTTTATAGGCCGATGATTAATATTCTCAAATAACCGGATGTTGGAATTTGGAATATGTTACATGTTTCAACCACAAAATCGTGTAGGTTAGTGTGATACTAGAGTTTTTGTATGTAGAATGTACCTAACAGTGCCAGATTAAGCAAGCGCGGGGCCCGTAGCAAATACTATCGAGGGGCCCTTGATCTGCTACTGGTAAAATATACTTAATAGTAAATTATAAGTGGAAGTGGGCAGATTTGGATCCGCGGGGCCCGTAGCATTTGCTACTCCTGCTACGTGGTAAATCCGGCACTGGAATGTAACGCGTTAGATGGTTTACTTAAAGCTGCATATTGCCAGTGGTTTTTATTTTCGTTACACAAACCCTATAGCACGCTTACCTACATTACATCTCAAACTATTATTGACTAGCGCGGTTTCACCCACGTGCCCGGAGATCTTAAATTTTCCCGGAATAAAAAGTAGCCTATGTGTACATGTTATAAACAATCTGTGTTGCAAGTGCGTTTATTAGTTTTTCGCATCCATCGCATTTATAATATTAATAGGATTAATTACCTACACTTATCTATCAAACTATATGGTAGACCATACATGATAAACTTCATCATACAAATGTAATTTTGTCATCATACACAATCAGCTATCCTTTGTTTTGCACGGAGCGACATTGAAGCACAGACTCGTCGCTATCGGCTGATTAACACGATAAAAGCATTGACGCAAAGCAATTTAACTCGAATTAGTGCCACTGTGGACACAAACATATAAAGTACTACTGTACCTATAAAGTTGTGTGTTCAAGAACCGATTCGGAAGTTCTATTTACGTAAGTAAAGTATGATGACCAAAGTAGGTATTAGGTAACAACTGGTCGAATGCAAAAAAAATTGTACTCTTAACCAATAATTATCTGATATATATGAAACATATTAAATATCCGGAAATATGCTAAAAATCGAAAAGCTGATTTTTTTCTTTTAAGTAACATAAGAAACTTTTGATGTAACAAATGAACTATCAAATTAAATAAACAAAATCAGAATCACTTTTTCTGTTTAGATACTATTATTCCACAGGCATTAATAGTAGGTACTTTTAATAATACATATAGTTCGCGCAAATAATGTATCTGTTTTTGAAATATTATCCTAATTTGGATTGACCGAAGTCCCAACAAAATGAGAAAGCTAAATAAGCATCATTCATAAAAAGAGACTTGGTCAAAATAGGTGAGAGATAAAGTCTCGTAGTGCTGTCAACCTAAATTTAAGTATGACTTAAGTACAGTAGATAACATATAACGGAATAGGAGTAAGGAAAAGTGGAGTGCATTCACCCCAAGTTTATTAAGTTAACGTTCACAACTTTTATCAACAGTCGGTGTTTGAAAAGAAACTATATAATTGATTAATGTATCTATAAAGCATTAGTATGTTGTTTTGTTATAAAGTTTGAATGGATACCACAATATTTTCTTTTATGAGAAATATTCTCTAAATTTTTTTCTATATTATTTTTAGCTTAGCTTTTCTCTGTAAAGTATTTCCTATAGAAATGATAAAATAAATAACCAATTTTTATACTGGTTTGGAATTTCGTTATAAAGGCAATTTTACCGGCACACTTTATTCTCTTGACGATAAATAAGTAAAATAAAAAAGTTTTGTTTAATAATTAAAAAAAATTGTGCTGCCAGGTATAAAAAAAAATTTACACGTTGATACAAATGAGCAAATAATCATTGACTTTTGATTCTACGCGAGGTAACTGTTTATGGTCTTTTTAGCATTGTACATTTTACTAAAACTAAGGTGCTTTGATCTCCGAAAAATATAAAATAGAAATCAAAAATTATCATTTAATTATTCACATCATTATCACAATTCAAATATCACTCTATCAATAGCATTGACAGAGCTTTTTCTAGGGGCATCACCTACAGTTAAGCTTTCACGAATGTCCTTCTAATATCTAATTTAAGCTACAATTTAATCTCCAACAAGTGCATCCATGGATTATGTTATCTTTACACGATAAAAAAACATGAACAGATAATGTAATCTGATAACATTTGACACTGAAAAGGTACTAGTATCCTTAAATTAGGTTTTTCCATGGCCATTTTGCTTGCATTTTCTCTTGGTCAATACAATATGTAATTGGACAGATATGGATAATTAAGTCTAGCCAATAATATAGATTATAATTAAATGTATTTTTTGTGAAATGTATTCCTGAAATAAACGAAAGAAATTTATATTTGTAATCTTTTTGTTTAATCCGAACAGCTATTTTCTAAACACGGTTGCAGTTGGCAACACATAAGAAATAAGGTTAACTCCCCAAGACGATTTTCTTATATATTAACTTAATATTGGCCAAATACATATATTACCAATTTTATTAATTACAAACTCATAAAGTATGGACCACATTCCTTAAAAGAGGAAGCATTTCGCTTAAAGTATTATTTCCTCATACACATATTTCCTTTCAAGCTCTTCTAGACCTGTGTTGATTACAGGTACTGGTGATACAAACTATATTAATCATCATCATCTCATATACGTCTCCACAGAGGAGCTCAACGCTCCCCTAACAACGAGGGGGTTTAGGCCATAGTCCATCTCGCGGGCCTATTGCAAATTGGCGGACTTCACATGCCTTTAATTGTGAAATCTCAGGCATGCAAGTTTCCTCCCAACAGCCAACCTCAAACTCAATCGATTAGTGTGGAATTTTAAACCCATGCTCTATATACGCTCATAAATATCCGCCTACAATATCCGAACTTGCCGCCTCATATCGATTACAGTACAAAGTCTGTCTATCTCGTAAAGACGGTACTTAATAATATACACTCGGGTGCGAGGAAATCGTACAATGTTAGAACTTGTTCTTATTTTATCTTACCCTCATGAAAGCTTAAGTAAATATTTTGTGACAATTTAAAAATGACGGCTCGGCTTTTCTAAAGTGACTATTTGAAGATGTGTGCTGAAAAACTGTGAAACGTGTATTACGGTAAAATTCAACCAGACTTCCTTGACTTCCAAAAATAAACGATGAGGTTATCTATTGGACAGATTTTTAATGTTTGTTACCTCTTTTATAAACCGATTTGGATATTTCTTATTATGACTTTTATAATTATAACCCTTACGTATTGAATGATTTATTCATTTCTATATGAACCATATTCTATACATTAAGTAAAAGACAGAACTCTACAATTTGTTTAAAATAAACACCAATTTGAACTTCATCAGTGCATATACATTTTCATGACCTTTTTTATTTTAAAATTCTAAATATAGATAGTTTTTGTGTATCCAAGTGTAAAGTAATTTTATGTTAACATCATAGACATTGTACGAAACGTCTGTGTTACCTTCAATATCGGTGGAGTGTAGTACTTTACTGGTCGGGTTTACGACCGCCTATACCTGATCGGCTGTTACCTTAGTCTGACAATTTAAGATAAAATGTACGAGTATATAGTTATTTTTTATACCGAGTAGGTATTTATGACCAAAATGAAAGACTAAAAGCTAAGTTACCATCTCTTATGGAGGTTGTCTTAATTTTCTTACCTTATTTCCTTATTGCTTTGCAATTATTGCATTAAAAAGCCTCAGGCATCTTACAGATAACATTAAATTGCACTGAGTGCGTTGGGGATCGTAAATTTTCCCGGAATAAAAAACCTATTTGTTATTCCAGAACATATTATAAGTCTGTGCCAAATTTCATCGCTATCCATTGGACCGTTCTGGCGTGAAAGAGTAACAAACATAATATTATATAGGTATAATAGGTACATACATTCTTACAAACATTCATATTGATAATATTAGTAGGAAGAATAAGCAGGATTAGTGTATATATAGCATTGAGTCAACACGGCATTTAAAATAACGTTCAACGTAGTATGTAAATTGTATTTTATTCTATGGCTACATTTTACCAAACTGTGTCATCGCTTTTCGATTAATTTAATACCTATATTTTACTTTCAAATTACACTCTATTATATAGTGAAATCCTTGTATGTCGTAGTAATAACTTAGCTATCCCAGTTACTCTACTCTATCCCGTATAATTATCTTGGAGATTAGCATCTGAGAGTGGGTGCCGGTTTTGGTTAAGCTTTGTGCAGATTATGACAACTATGGCTCAACGGTTGTGATATTAGACGCAGTGTAGGTTCGAACCCTTCATATAATTTTATCATACTAAAAGTATGTAAGCCCTCGTACATAAATCATAGTAAAAGTATAAAATGGTAATTATTGTTCTATTTTCTTAGAAGAAAAAATATAATAAAATTGTCCAATTTATCTACACTAATATTATAAAGCGGAAGAAATGATATTAGTGTGTGTATGTTTGTAATGCATAAACTCAAAAACTACTGTGCCTATTTAAAAAAATCTTTCACCATTTAAAAGTTACATTATCAGGGAGTAACATAGGCTATATTTTATCTTAGCTATCCTTAGGGAACGGACACTACGCGGGTGATACCGCGCGGAGGTAGCTTTTGATAATGTCAAAATGTTTTATGTATCCGAATGCGACCAGTAAGAATTTATGATGAAGTATGCTTTTCAATTTTATATCATGTTACCAAGTACATAAGTTTAAATTCCAATATCGTATATTGAAAGGGGAAATACCATGTGTAAGATCTCACTACAGAACTACAACTTATTGGTGTTTTATTTGTAAAAAAAACTAGTTCACAGACTCAAAGACTTGACTGCAGTGGCGTTTTCTATATAAAGTGTTATTCATTTCCTACCTTCTGCTCTCAAGTTGTTTGAAAGTATTTTCTGTGGTATTTTCAAAGCATTCTTTATCCTTTCCTCTTCAATTTTAACCCTTTATGTAAGGAATTTTGAAATTTCATCTGTTCTTCTTGAACAAGATAAGGACTGCATCGTATATTACTTTCTGGAAGTTTTACGATGGTCTCGTTATAACTTGAGAACGGCTTAACCGATTAGATTGTCTATAAATGTTCGTAGCAACAAAAGAAGGTTCTAATGGAAAAATGATAATTAAATATTTAATTAGGCCTCCAGGATTGTGTGTGATACTTCAGGGCTATAACTATACGCAATAAATGAGTAAACTAAAATACAAAATATTTCAAATTACAGACTCTCATAAAAGTTAATTATTTATTGCGCGAAAACGTTGCATAAATAACTGTTTATATACAATACAAACTCATACAAGGTCTCATAGCAAAAAATTCTTAATATCTAGGATATGCTTGTTTTCTAGGTAAGAGCGTCATTTTCAAAGTTACAGTCGTTCATATTTTGTCACGTAAGTCAGTTTGAACTAAGTAATTTCTATTTTAAAGGTTACAGGAGAGTCATGGACTATCCAGTGTAGTGACAGACAAATTAACTCAATGTACTTTCTAAATAATGCAAATTTGTTCCAAATTCTAGCTAAATATTTATAACAAATATTTATTTTTAAAATTCATTCAAAACTAAGCTCGTAAAAATTAAATTTTAAATTAAAATTAAATCTGTCTCCTCTAGGCTTGTAGCGCCATATTAACTCCTTTACAGTTACGTCATAATCAGAAGAGGCTTAGATAGCTTCCGGCGAGAGGCGTCCACAGAAAAAGTAATTAACAACTGCTTAATGGTTCGGGTGATATTAATTAACTCTTTTATTATGGATTGTTTTGATAAATTCAAAGGAATTTAAACCTTTGAAGTTACTGTAGAACCTTAGTATTTTGGACAATTGGAAAAGTTTACTACTTCAACTCCTTTGCACACTTTTACTACTGCTTTTTTGAATAATTTCTATTGTATATTTGTCTGCCCTCGCGGCTTTACTTCTATTTAATAAATATTTTTTGGAATAAGAGTGGCCTATGTTCCTCTACATGCTCATAACTATCCTCGTAGAGAAAATCAAGTTAATGTGATGATCGATTACAGTGTCAAAATTGGACGAAGAAACAAGCTTACTTTATATCACTTCTATATGAGTTAGGTTATTCTTCAAGTTCTAAAATCGTAGCAGTAGACAAATAAAGTAAAATTCGATAAATCATAATAACACAGAAATTATGTTGCCATAATAAATTCAAGGCACTAAGGTACGAAACGTAGGCAATTATAACAGGCACCAGGATTTCGTGCAGCAGTTAACTAGTGTACGGCTATAATTCAGGGAAAATTGCTTTGTACATACCTACCTATGTCGATGACCTGTGTATATTCTGAACTAAGACTCGACAATGTTTCAGTATCGTCCGTCTCTTTCGTTTTATATGCGAGTAAAGGAGAAGGATGCTATTGTCCCCGTTTGATGGCGTAGGTATGTAAGGGAATATAAAGGTTGCCTTTGAATGTAAACATACTTGTTTGGGAGGTTATAGGGTTATCGTACAACAATTTTGTCGCTGGTAGCTTGTAGATTTTTATTGGATAGGACGATTTGGGTGAATTGTTTTGTTGTTGTTTGAGTTTACTGATAGGTATACTATATGAACACTAAATACTATGTAGAGGAATACATAGGGTTGATGTTTATAAGTTTCGATATTCTGTGCAATCTCTATAAGGAGCTACAAATTTTATTTAAAAAAAATATCTATTAATATCTTTGGAATTGCTTTAACATTTATAGAACTAGATACTACCCCGTGGTTTTAAATAACCATAAAATTTAACCGAGATAAAAAGCGCTCTAGAACACATTCTATCGCTATGTCAAATTGCATTCAGTCCCAATCAAGCATTCTAGCGTGATTGTAATAAACATTCATCCTTAAAATCTTCCCATTTATTTTGACCAATTGATTTTTGACAGATTTTCACGACTTATTTTCTTTAATGTCTATACTTACTCTTAGTATAGTGTAGTCAAATTTCACTATGGCATAAGTAAATATCTGCCTGATGAATATACCATATGCGTGGCAAATAATTATGCTTTAAAATAAGTGTAGGTACGTGATAGCACAAATATATGCCACCGAGGACAACCGAGCCCAAAGTCTGTACTGTTATTTAATTACAGCAGTGATCACGACATGTTTTCAGTGGGCACCTTATAATTATAATCTAATGGAATTGTTCCTTTTATTATGGAATTTATTTGGGTTGGAGGTAAAAGCAGTTTTTTTGTAATGACATGTGTTGGCTCATTTTTTAACGGACTAGAAAGTGTTAGCTTCATGTGGCTTTTATACCTGTACGTGGACTGTTTCTTTGTTTTTACAGAATTCAAACCCCCTCATAATTATTTGAAATAATAATATACCATTATGAGGAGATATGTATCTGTCGTTAAATAAATAAGTACACATTTACTACTCTTTACACACAGTGTAGGATCAGGAAGAAATACAATGACATGTCATCTGCTTCATGGAAAAAATAAACTTCACCTAAAGCAGACGTCAAAGATCTAGCCTTTGCATACCTACATTGCACGGCATTAGTTACTTTAGTGAGAATACAAATAAAATACAATTGGCGCATAGGTAAAAATCGAGCAAAATTAAATGTATTCTATATACATAGATGATCTATTCACAGGGTGATCCCGCGGTTATATCATTAGACCCACGTCAAGCGTGTCAGTTTAAATTAGAACGAGCTTAAAATACTTTCGGTAATTAGAAACTGAAAGAACACACGTATACGTTGGCTTTTATAAATCTTTTTACACCCTATCATGGTTGAGATTGGACGATGTAACGACGGGGTCACGATGTGTCACTCTGCGTTATGTCCCGTTATATTTCATCGCGATTTTGGAGTTCAATTTATTTTTAACACATATTTTTTTGACCTTTTGGTTTTTTCTTGAATGGAATGTGTCTACTGTTCTTTAAATGAGATAGAATGTATTTTTTAGTTTTTGATGTGAAGCTCTATGAATAGGGTTTTTTAAACATTCGCGAACTAAATTCATGATTTAAATAACGCGTAGACTATAAGTTTACTAGTGGCTGCCCGCGGTTTTACTCGCGTTCCCGGGATCTTCAATTTCCCCAGGATAAAAAGTAGCCCCTTTCCTTTCTTAGGCTCTAGACTATTTGTGTACCAAATTTCATTTAAATCGGTTCTAGCGTGAATTAGAGACAGACAGACAGAGTTACTTTCGCACTTATAATATTAGTTAGACTAACCTCGATGTTTCATGTGGTCACTAGAAGAAGCTACCTTATTGTTAAAGTTTAAATTCAGATAATACTGTCTTTGCACGAATATTAAATTCGCTTCGCCAATTTCAATAATGACCGATATTTTCCAATACCTTATTTCATATATTATCGGTAAATATTTTCAATAATTCTATGGCCTTTTCGTTTGTGGAATTTATTTCGTTCAATAGACCCTCGATTGTTCCTGTCTGGAAATTCCTAAATAGTAATGGAATATTTGCATTACATTCTTAATTTTATTCATCGCTGAAGTCATTAATATATTCTTATTTATATTTTCGTCAATGATAAATTTATTAATTTTAAAAGGTCGTTGAATAATCTACTATTGATGAAAAAATTATTTATTACCTTTTTATTTATCCATTCATATATCATTTGTGTTTAGCAGTATTTTTTTTATTATAAGTATTTTTTATTTTCCTAGAATGAATAAACATGGCATGCAGTTCCAACAGATGGGAAGCAGTTACTGTAACCTATAGACGCTTGCAACACCAGGGGCGTTACTCACGCGTTGTCGACACTGTAAAAATCCCTTCAGTCCCTTCTTGAAGAACCCCATTTAGCCTACCAAATTTGATAAAGCCAGTCTTATCTACAGGCTTAGACATCAGAGACTATTCAAGTTTGTTTTTTAGGAGAAAGCCGACGAACACTAACACTAAGTAAACACTACTGAAATGGCGAAAAGAAATAAAATTGAAAAGCTTAGGAGGGTCATCGCATTCTTCGTCGATTGCGAGATTCCGAGCGGAAGCAATATCCACTATCTCGGGTCTAAGAGGCCCTCCATCCACAAAGGGTTGCCCCTCACCAATTTTGTATTGTGGTTTAAAATATCGACTAGGGTTGTCAAGTTAGGGATAAATAAATGTGCTTACGTAACAAATGTTGCGGCACGGTCTATCTGTTAGCTGTCAGATTCAAATACAGTTACGTTTCACAAGTCTATATTTGTTGTTTTGTAAATACAAATGGTTTTTATATTGAAAATGTTTTTTTAGCATGTGTTTTCTGTGTTGTGCCTACTTTTGTTTTATTAAATATTCTATTTACATATGGATGTACAATGTATTTATATAGGTACCTACAGTGAGTCATGTTTGGTAGTCAATAAACTATATAAGCAAAACAGGGTCACTAATTTTTATTGTATATTTTGCTATCAAATACTGTTTTTATTATTTTCCCAACCCTAAACAAAGCGGTGCGACCGAAAATACATGTAAGCAAGAATTTCAGTAATTTAACGATGAAGTTGGCTTTTAAATTAAGTTTCACAAATTCCTCATTAAAGTTAACATAGTAAATTATTTTCTTGATTTATGTAATTGTTCCAATATCGATAACATCTAGTAATTTATTTTAATCGGTTACCACTACTTACCGGTTGTCGATTTACGGTTGGCGTTCCATCGGTTATTTACGGTAGAGGATCGGTTTTACCACTAGGGTTGTAAATCATGTGGTTGCTCCGCTGCCCGCAGTCATTCGTTCACTCGGTTACTAATTGCGTGTCGATTTTTTTTCCTGCCTTGTACATTTCTAAGGCAGTTTAGTAGCGAGCAAGCATTAATATTATACAAAACCGTAACCTTTTTTATAAGGTGGCGAATGGTTGTACCGTTTTTATGCGTACAATTCCGTAAAAACGGTTTTTATATGTTCACGAGTACTTTGTCGTTTGAATTATGTATATAGTGGTGTTATATGGGTGTTTTGTATGTTAGAATAATTTTAAGAATGTCAAATATGGTATATTAAATAGTAGTTGGAGGACTAGTAATAAAACGAAATTAAATTCTGTGCAATGGAATTGGTTGCCAAACGTGAATAAATTGCTAGCCAAGATTTAAACGATTTGGGTGAAAATTAAATTCAATGAAAATGTAATTTTCCTTGAAAGTAAAGAACTTATTTTCATTTAACAATATCCGTATAATCATAACACTGAATATAAGTATGACAATTCATAAACATATCATCTATATTAATAAAATATATCAGACTAGCTTCTTCCCTGCGGCGTCACCCGCATTTCCGGGGGACCTTCAGGCAACTATGACCTACAGTACCTACTGTATATTATGTTATAATATACTGATACTACAGAGTCGATAAGTTAATGTTATTAATTTTCAACCCCTATTTTGTATCATATGGTTTCAAAATTTAAGAAACATTTTACATAATTAAATGCTTCTGGACTTGTGGTTTTAGTTGTGCGTTGATCGATGAGTAAGTTAGTTTCTTCCTCTATATATAAATATATAAGAATAGAAGAAAAAAGTGCAATTTTCCACGCTAATGCACGTAATATTCTGGGATAGAACTGCATTGGACGCGATCACCAGCGACCCGTGAAGGAAGCCGACAGCCTGACCGGCACGGGACGCCCTGTCGCAATCAAATAAGAAACGTATAGTTTTGTATAAAGAAAACATGATTATAGCTTAGGTTTTAGCCGTGTCGGGTTTATTTTTCTAGAGTATAAGTATCATGTTTCTTTAGTAGATGATGCGTGAATGAGTGACAACTGTGACAAGCAACGCCCACACATCCAAACATTCATATTTATAGTATATAGTGGCTCCCCGCGGCTTCGCCCGCGTTCCCGGGGGATCTTAAATTTTCCCGGGATAAAAAGTAGCCTATGTCCTTTCTCAGGCTCTGGATTATCTGTGTACCAAATTTCATTTAAATCGGCCTGACTAGTTTTAGCGTGAAAGCGTAACAGACAGACAGAGTTACTTTCGCATTTATAATATTAGAATTTTACCAGGGTAAAAAGAACTTTGTATGTATGTTGTTATTATCCCGGTATGTTTATTATAATAAAAGATAATTATCTGTGTGCCAAATCCGTTCAGCTATTTTTACGTGATTGATGAACAGACAAATTTTCATATTTGTAGGATCCATATTATTAGAAAAGATTTAGGATTTTATTATATAACAGACTATCACTTAAGTCCATTATTTTTTGTGGGAACATGGTATTTAATATTTCTTTAAAAAAAACAAAGTCTCTAGAGAATAGTACAGCTTACAATGAATTTCAGCATTCTTTAAATCGGTTTTATAATTTCAGAGATTATAGTTTTTACCTGAGTTGGCATATTCAAAGTCATCTGAAGTCCGCCAATCCCTACTAGGCCCGCGTGGTGGACTATGGCTTAATCCCCTCGTTGTGAGGTAGCCTCGTGTAGTGTAAAGTCAGAGACAGGTGGCCTTAAGTAAGGCTTTAAATAAAAACCTGTCAAGTGCGAGTTGGATTATCACATACAGCCCATCATCATATCAGATTTATATATAATTTATTAGATAAATAATAAATAAAAGATAAATAATTTATATAAATAAAATTTATATGTAAGAGTATATTTTTTATTTCTTTTTATTATTTGTTGTTATAGAGGCAACAGAAAAAAATTTTTTGCGAAAATTTTAATTGTCTACCTATGACGGATCTTTAGATATAGCCCATTTACAAACAGACGGATTGACAGCGGAGGCTTAGTACTAGGGTCCCATTGGTACGGAATCCTAAAAACAAGATTACAAATGTCAGTGTTATCTGTCTCAGCTTAACGATACCCATGTCTGAATATAATAAGTTTAGTATTCCAGACAGGTCGATTTTTTTATATTATACCTATATTATGAAAATGTAATTCTGTCATGAATATTTCATTCGTAATTATGTACAGTCGACAATATATATTGCTTGATCAAACACCTGTTTGATACGGTACTAAATCACTGGTTAACTTTAAAATATAGGTTAATTGTTACTTTTGATTATGGAATATTAAAATTTTGTAGATATTCCTAAATTTATAAAATGAAAACTATTAAAAAACTATTAAATGACTTGTATTGTATGACTAGGTACGGTAGTAATTGGAAAAATAAATTAAACCTTTGTATTTATACGCCTTTTTTCGCATCATTAAGAATACATAAATCTTGGTTTCATTCTAGTGTTGATCTTGCCGACTGTATACGCACTTAAAATATCATTAGGGGGATATGATCTTGTGAACATTTCAGGAACGCTAGTAATTTCGACTCAGATGTCCTGAATTTGCGAACGCAAATTTTTTCTCCGTGGGCAGTTTGTACAATTAAATGTTTTGTGAAATGTTTGCTACAAAATAAGTCAAGGTGAAACAGAGTTTTTTACTTTAAAAATGCTTGGAAATATTTTAGGTACCTATATATTTTTTGAAGCGGCCAAACTAAACAGTATAACATTCTTACTAATATTGCTAATGCGATAGTAACTCTGTCTATCTCGGTTTCACGATAAAATTACTGAATCGATTTAAATGATATAAAGTACGCAGATAGTCTAGAGCCTGAGAAAGGACATAGGCTACTTTTTATCTCGGGAAAATAGAAGATCTCACGGGTACGCAGGTGTAACCGCGGGGTGCCACCTGTATACAATATTTTGGATAGTACTCAGTATAAATCTTCTAGCATAAAGGCTGTACCACGGCTTTATAACAGCTGTATAGCCGTATGTTAGACAGCAAAATTGCAATACTTCCTCTAATAGAGCTTATTTATGGTTATTGTAGGCGCACCCCGTTACTTCTATAAATTATGCAGTTTCTGCTATGGCGTATCCATTTTTAAAAGATTTTAAAATATAGGAATGATTTATTAAATACGCGACTTCGTGCGGGTGCTATAAAACTCCGCGATATTCTAGCCAATTTCTACAATTTAAATAAAAAACCTTCCTCGTCAATTATTCTATCTATTGATAATACTATATTAGCTATATGGTTACCACAGCACACGCTTTGATTAGTTTGAAATCAGATTGGCCGTGTATGAAAAATGTCCCAGTATATTTAGTTATTTTAATGAATATTTCATTTAATTTCATATTAAGATGATATGTTTGGCAGGACATATATCTAGATTTCGATGAAGTTAAACCGATGAAATTTATTAACATATTAATTAAAGCTTTTGACAGAACATGCGATGCATTTGATCTCAAAGGGAACATAATAAAGGTATCAAAATAATGAATATGCAACGATAATACAGCAATATTATTCTCGATTTAAACTCAAAGAGAGTAAAATAAGCAGATAAATGTTGGTGTATTCTGATTGCTTTATATTTTTTCTATGAAACAGCGCTTGCAATTCCATTAGCTCGGAACTTTTAGCTCCGACACTCAATATTTGATAGTAGGAACTTCTCAAATAGAACTGGAGTAATTCTGTTCTATTTTAGTCTTTTTATGTATTGTTGCGGTCAGAAAGTGTATACCATCTTAGGTTCATAATTATCAAGAACGATATGTGATTGGACTAGAATAGGAATTATATTTCAAAAATTTAATTAGGAAATGATGCTTGAATTATTAAATCACAACCTTTAAAAAAGTAATTCGTTCCTTGATATTTGCTTGATATAGTATTTTGGGTATTAATTAATTATTATTGCAGACAATGTGTGATATAAAATGTATATATGATACTAACATAGTAATGTAGTGTACATAGGTATAAAATAAAAGATAGTAGGTACGCTACCAATAACTTATTGCGTACTGATTAAGTGTGAAATAGGCAGATAATATTATTCCGGTTACTATTTTACTGTAGCGATAGTTCTTATATAAATATTCTATTACCTACCTTAGGTTGCCTGGAAGAAAATACCTTTGTGATAAGGTCGAAAAATTGCTTTCACTTGTTACTTACCAGGATTTATTGTATTTTTACCGGACTATAGTAATAGATTCCGGGTTATTGGAGTTTAATCCAACGCAGTGACGAAGTAACAGGAATGAAAAAGTACAATTTAACTGATAAAATGATTTATTTAATGATTACAGTTTTATACTCGAGCGAGGAATGACCGAACATCGGTCAGTAAAATCTATCGCCAGAATGACATTCGCGCCATTCGGTTCATTCCTTTCTCTCACAAATATACACCAATAGGAATTAAGCTTAGTAACATCCGTTTTATAATTAAATTAGAATATCATTGTATTAAAGTCTTATCTACTGATACATTACTATAATTGATGAAAGTAATTAATCTGATTATAAATATATATAATTTTTAATCTAACAATCGGTCATACTGACTATATTAAGTTTGTCCTCAAACTTCTTGTCATCGTAAAAAAAATAACAACAACACAACAAACAATCTCACACCCATATATTCATTGTATGGATACTATTAGAATTTCGCCCCTCGTCACCTTCTAAATCATATGACCGTGCGAACCTTTCTAATAAGCAAATCAACATGAATTCAGTGAATTAGATTAGACCCTTCATCACTGAATCCTGAAGCAGACTTCAAGATTCCGTGACCATGTCCAACTTCCAAATTGTCAACTCTCAATCAGTTATTGCAGCGGACCCTTCATCAACGATTCAAGAGCTCATGCTACAGGAATCGGTGACCATGCCTCACCTTCCAATAACATTATCAACATCACAACAAAAAATAATTTAAATACAGGTAAATATATATATATTTTTTTTATAACTGAAATTATGTTATATGGCATACTTAATCAACTGCTATGATGACGTATCTTATATATCGATATGAATTTATAATAATTCGAATGCTCATAATATAAGTTTTTAAGCATCATAATCAATCAAATAAATTAATTAGGCTGGCTCATCATCTGAACTATCAATATCATTCTCAAGTACTGTAATCCAGGGTTGAATGCGGTCAGTAGACCAAACATTGGAATACTTTCCCCTAGTTATTGTGGATCCAGGAATACTGGAAACTTCATATCTATCATTGTCAAGAACTTTACTAATTCTGAATGGACCCGTAAACTTAGGCAATAGTTTTCTACTTTTACCATCATTACTGGGTGTATTTTTTAAAATCTTTACTAAATCACCTATTGCGTATACTTTTGCAGCTTTCCTAGTCCGATCAAACCTCAATTGTTGTTTTGCCTGATCTAATTGAATATGCTCATTGATATCTTGTCTTATTTCTTCTACATTTTTGTCGTTTAACCTAGTTTCCATTACTGTAGTCCCCAATATTCCTTCACCCTTATTTAATGGTCGTTTACAAAATAGCGCTTCAGCTGGAGTTTTACCTATGCCTTTATTTAGAGTGTTATTAAGGCCCCACTGTACTTTACCGATATAAAGATCCCATTTGTTTTCACCAGAATGGTCAGAGTATGTTCGTAGACTATCTAAAACGGTACGATTGTATCGTTCTACTTGCCCGTTCGCGCGAGGGGCTGACACTGCATTCAATACATGTCTAATTTCAAATTCATCACAAAACTTTTTAAATTCGGCTGATGTAAAACAAGTGCCTCTGTCTGAAATAATTCTAGCAGGATGTCCAAATGTATAAAATGTGTCTTTTAAGATTTTAATTGTCGGAGCTGATTTCGTATTGCGTGTAGCTCTAATTATACAGAATTTAGTATACCCATCAACAATAAGTAATAAATATTGATTACCGTAACCGCTTTTAACAAATGGTCCTAAATGATCTATGTGAACCGTATGGAATGGAATATCAATTTTGGGTATACTATGTAAATACCCCTCTTTTGGACCAGATGGTTCTTTTCCAAATGCACAATGTAAACAAGATTTGACATACTTAGAAATAAATTTGTTCATTTTGGAAAACCAAAAATCCTTTTTAATTTTTTCAATGGTTTTTTCTGTAGAAAAATGTCCTATTTCATCGTGGTTCCGTTGACAAATTTGCCAGCGAGCAGTTTTAGGAACTACCCACTTTAACTCTTCACCTACTTTACGATATAGTCTGTTATTTTTAACAACAAAATTTTTCTTAATATCTACAATTTCTTTATATTGTGGGTCTTCGAGGGCTGATCGAATATGTTGAATTTTCGGATCAGATAACTGTAAGCTAAGCAGCCAGTCGTCTTGTGTGATTTGTAGTACCCGCGAAAAATGATCAAAAACATCTCTATCATCTGCGCAAGGAATGGGGTTTCTACTGAGAGCATCCACGTGACGCATGAATTGTCCTGGTTTGTATTCTATAGAGCAATCGTATTCCTGCAACGCTATCCACCAACGTGCTACTCTTGGAATGATATCTCTCTTTAAAAACGTGGATCGGAGAGCGCTGCAGTCAGTGACGATTTTAAAGTGTTTGCCGATAAGATATACTCTAAATCTGTTAAGTGACGCGACTACTGCAAGGGTCTCTAATTCATATGCATGTAATTTTTCTTCGTCTAATGTGGTTTTCCTACTGAAATATGCCACTGGTTTCAAAGGAGAATTTAGTGAATCTTTTTGAAACAAGATACCGCCTAGTCCTCCCTTAGAGGCGTCACAATGTAATTCTGTTATAAATTCTGTATTATAAATGGCTAAAATAGGTCGTTGAGTTAATTCTTTCTTTAAGCTTGTAAATGCATCTTGCTGACATTTTTCCCAACGCCAGGACATATTTTGTCTTGTGAGATCAGTTAAAGGCCTGGCTTTAAGTGCAAAGTTTTTGATGAATTTTCTAAAAAAACTAGCTAAACCTACGAACTGTCGGATTTCATGAGAATTTTTTGGTGTGGGAAAATCATCTACAGCCGCAATTTTTGTTTTTCCAGGTCTCACACCCTCGTGTGATATTTCAAATCCTAAATATTCTATAACGGTTTCAAAAAAACGACATTTTTTTACATTTAAAGTTAGTCCTGCCTCGCGTAATAAAACAAAAGTTTGTTCAAGTTTAGCTAAACATTCGGAAAAATCTTTCCCAGCAATAAGTAAGTCATCCATATAGGCAACAGCACAGTTATCGCGAGCTCTACCAAGCATTTTATTCACGGTTCTTTGAAAAATGGCAGGACAATTGACTAAACCGAAAGGGGCACGTTTAAATTGATAAAGACCGTCCGGTGTTATAAATGCTGTCAGGTGTTTACAATCATTTTTAATTGGTAGCTGATAATACCCGCTAGACATATCTAAACATATAAAGTAATGATTACCACTCAGTAGATCTATCTGGTCATCTATTCTAGGCAACGGAAAAACATCTTTGACAGTTTTTCTATTAAGTGCCCTATAATCTACACATAAACGATAACCACCAGTTTTTTTTGAAACTAATAAAATAGGACTGGCGTAAGATGAGTCCGACTCTTCAACAATATCACTATCCATTAGTTCCCTAACCATGTCTCGTACTACAACTTTTTCGGCATGACTTAATCGGTAGGGTCGGTAAACTACAGGACTGTCATCAGTTAATTTAATTTCTAATTCCGCAATATCTGTTCGACCTAGTTCATGCAAGTTCTGTGCAAAACAATCGCGAAACTTGTTTATTAAATTAAATGTTATTTCTTTCTGTTTGTTTGTTAATTCGGGGTTAATGTTAATTTCATCTTGGGACAGGGGAACTAGTGTGCTTTGTGACCTTAAGCAATGGTATACCGGTTCAGAATTGTCTATGTTTTTGTCTATACAAATTGGGTATGCACGAATGAGAAGATAATCTTTGAGGAAATAAATAGGGTCTTCCAAACCATTTAAGTTAAATACGAGTATATTACAGATTCCATTTTTGAGTGTATAGATGCCTTCCTGAACACAGTATTCTTTTCCATCTATATTGCGATAACTACCTTTTATATAAACATCTATATTTTTGGAATCATTATTATAGCAAGTTATTTTATTTATTTTCCCTTTAACCTCAGAGTCAGACAAAACGTATAATTCTAGTTTGTTATTTTTGAATTCATCTAGTTGGATATTCGATAATTCTGAATTTATTAGACGGGAAAATAAATTAAGAGATTTATCTGTCTTAGTAATTACAACTTCTGGTAATTCTGTCAAATTCTGTCCTACTAGAAGTTGTGTATGTAAATATTGATTATCTATAACAAAAGCGACTATGTCTGACTTAACTTCATCGATGCACAGGGAAAATGTTGTTTTTCCTAACAGAGGAACTTTAATATTGCCAATACCACGAATTGAAGGCAAATCCTCAACAGTAAAAGGTAAGTTGAATTTTTTAACAGTTTCTACCGTGATAAGTGTACAATCACTCCCCAAATCAACATAACACTCAATAGAATAACAATCATTAATCAAAGCCATTTTATGATATTTAAGATTATTTGAAGCTGTACTATCGACGAGTAAAACGCGTTTATCATAATTAGGTTTAGCACTATTCTTTTGATTACAATCACTAGTTGTATGTCCAAACTTTTTGCAATCGTCACATCTAATTATTGGTTTCGTACAATGTTGTAATCTATGTCCCTGTCCGTTGCAATTAAAACAGAGAAGATGTTTAAGTGACTGATTATTTTGCGGAGTAGTTGTTCGGCATTGAGCTGCCCGATGTCCTACCTCATTACACCTATTGCAAACTATGGAGTTAGAAATGATTGGCCTATTTTTTAGTGTATTTGTAGTTCTTATTATATCTTTATGTTCCTTACAAACATCTTTTAAAAATTTAAAAAGATCTTCCGGTTCGGTAAAACGTGCTGAAGATGCACCGGCACGTATAGTACGATCATCTATACCGTGTATTATGCAATCAACAGCTCTCTTGCTATTAATCTCACAAGCATTTAATAGCATAATTTTGTCATAATAATATTCGTCTAAGTTTTCCCCGAATTTTAACCGCCTATCAAGCATTTCTGCCAAAAGTACACCATAGTTTGTTTCGGATGGAAAGGCTTTAACCAAAAGATTTTGCCATTCCTGCCAGCTATGTAAAACGGACGTTTGACCTTGGTACCACTTTTTTGCGTTACCAATTAATTTAGGTAAAGCATAATGCATAATGTGAGCCTCGTCCCAATTATATATTTTCGCGCATTCATTTACCTTAGCTAACCATAGGTCTATTCGATGGTTTTTTATAGATGGGTCAAATTCGGGAATCATATTGTTTACGTTAGAATTGGTCGAGGAGGTAATACCGGGTCTGATAAGGGACTGAACCATGCGAGAGAAGTCATCGAAATTCATATTAACACTGGGAGATATCTCAGTAGGCTTATTAATTTCAAAAGGTACCTGTTTTCCGGAACTCAGCATAGTGACATCAACTGTTGGTATTGTTGCCGTTCCGGACACCGTCGCACTATGTTCGACAACCGGTGACGGGATTTGAACAGCCAAGGAAACTCCTGGGTTGCCTGTGATTCCATCACCATTATTATCACGTCCGGTCGCAGAACTTCTTGATTGAATGCCGTCTCTTCCGCGGCTACTGGGCTTATCTCGTCCGGTCGCAGCATTTCTTGATGTTGACTTGGCTCGGCCACGTGGTGTTTTTTCCCGTCGATTTGGTGATTTTCGAGAATAACGATATCGAGAATTTGAGGGTAGTCTCGATCGTTTTCTGCTGCGTCGATAATTTTCTCGTCGAAATTTGCGAGAGGTTCTTCTTGTAGAATCAGGACTGCCACCACTTGAATCTTCATTATGTCGTCTTCGTTTTTCGGAGTAACGTGATCGCGATGGGCGGTTATGGTCCATAACCACGGTGAGCTTGTTGATTTTCGTGTATATCCCGCTTCTGATAATAGATTCCGGGTTATTGGAGTTTAATCCAACGCAGTGACGAAGTAACAGGAATGAAAAAGTACAATTTAACTGATAAAATGATTTATTTAATGATTACAGTTTTATACTCGAGCGAGGAATGACCGAACATCGGTCAGTAAAATCTATCGCCAGAATGACATTCGCGCCATTCGGTTCATTCCTTTCTCTCACAAATATACACCAATAGGAATTAAGCTTAGTAACATCCGTTTTATAATTAAATTAGAATATCATTGTATTAAAGTCTTATCTACTGATACATTACTATAATTGATGAAAGTAATTAATCTGATTATAACAATATATAATTTTTAATCTAACAATAGGTAAAATAAGATATAGATTTTAGCAGTCTATGTATGTGTTTATGTTTTGGTGAATGAGGTGCCAATCACTTTGTTATTATAAATCAGACTATATAGGGCATATTTGTTGCTTTTATTTTTCTTGTCAGGTTATAGTTTTTAAAACGTAACGTAACATAATATAATTCTTCCTCTTAATAGATGATACTATACAATGTCCTTTCTGCATTACTGTCCTATTAAATTTCATTAATGTGGTTTATATAAAGAGTATACCTGTCTCTTTTTATCATATACCAGTGTTCCGAAAGGGACTTCATAGACTAGTTTACATACCCAACTTCCATCATTACCCCAAAAAAAACAAAAAACAAGAGCTTACAAAATATTTTTTCTCGCAAACAACTTTGCTCATTTCACTTTTTAAATCTACCTTACTCAAACCCCCTAACGACATAATTATTGTCCTTTCACAAAACATTTCCCTTAGCTCGCTTAATAGCTTCCTGTAGCTCTCCTGCCACCTCTAGTGCTATTGAAGAGGGTAGCACTATGTAAAGCTATAGAGGCTCCATTGTCAGAGTCACGCACTTGCTCCATTGTTCCAGTCATCTGACGTGTCGTGTGATAGCCTGTGTTATTCTGTGGAGCGTTTAGTACGGCTGAGTTAACTTGAATGGTGTCACTTGCTATATTAAGCTTAGTGTTTTAAGGTTGAATTAACAGATCACTTCGCCGTATAAACGGTGGAGGGTGACCAATATAGGTACTAGCTTGTACTATAGGTTATGAGTGATCTTGAAACTTTTTATATCTCACTATATTAGTTTATTCTTCAATGAAATTTATTATTATTCAAAATATTTGCAAAAATATAATTATGGTATATTTTCAATGGTAAGGTTGCCCAGTTCATTTGGCTAGTTAATTATAAATGGGAGGACTAGTAGAGGTTTTAATCCAGAGTTCTTCGTATAACGTACTACCTATTTCAGACGTGAATCTATAGTGCACTATCTATAGTAGTATTTTCCCTTTTGTTGGACGGCAGTTGGACGGGCTATGAGACCGGTGAAATTGACAATTATTCCTTCACTGCATACATTAAATAGGTACACCTTTATGTCTATAGGCGGTGTTAGCCTTCTAGTCTATCTGTCGATCTACTTGCCAATATACTTAGTAACTAATACGTTATTAAAGGCAAGCTTACTCGCCGTTTGAACGCAGCATCTCGATATTATAAGAGGTTGTTTGTATTTTATCTTGAAACTTTAGTCTCATCTCACCACGAAAAGGTCATCTTCAATAATGCATTATCATCTAAAATTGATTGATACCGCTTTTAAATTGTACGTGGATTACGTTTTGAACTTTATTTCTTAGACATAAGTATCAATTTAGAACAACACCGCGTTAATTGGATATACATATTCATTAGACAAATTTATGTAAAGTAGTGATAAAAGTATACACATATTTGCAATATCAAGATTTCATTATCAAGAAAAATAACCGATATAGTATTTGGTCAGTAATGGGTTAATTTCAACTATACCATTAAATAAAGTGAAATAATAAGATTACAAAGGAAAAATTATTAACTTAATAATATTCATGTCATCGCTAACTCTAAAACGCTTTTTAATGACATCAAATAACCAAGCTTTCCAAATTGTGAAACTTTTAATTACATTGGGGACTCTCTGAACAAGTTTACGCAGGCCCCTGCAACTGTGTTTTAACTTTCCAAAACTAGGGCAAAAGTCATGCAATATAGTATCATTTTAGGTCTAGTTATACTGGGCAGTCACAGTCACTGAAGTCTAGATACTTTTTTAATTATTTTACATATTCTGTGCTAGGCGTAAATGACATGAGTCATTAAAATAAGACATGTTTAACTTTAACTTGATTTTTTTTAACCTCGTTGCTCCCTTTATTAATTAAAAACCCATAGCTAAGCCCTAATTTTGACTAGGGCTAAACTTTAGACTTATTTATACCGCATTTCGTAGTAAAAATATAGTTTACGTTTTCTAATTGAGCCCTCAGTAGGTCTTTCACTTCACTAATACTGAGGGTCAGTAGGTAGGTATTAATTTGTCATCAAAATATTATTATAATATAGAGTCATATAAGTTATTCTCATGATTTATTAGTTCTTAATCTACATCTACACCAATATTATAAATATGAAAAAAAAAAATTTTTCTTTGTTTATTTGCATTAAGTAGGGTCCAAAACTCTTAGACCAATCTGAATAATGTATTCACCAATGTAAAGCTACTTTATCAGGGAGTAACATAAGCTATATTTTATCCCAGTATTACTCCAGGAACGGAAAGTAAGCGGGTAAAACCGCGGGGCTGAAGCAGCTGTAGTAGTAAAACCATTTCATTCACACCGAACATAAATCAGTGTACCCGTATAGTTCGAATTTCAATTCCAATGTCCATATATCTTGTAAAAAAAGAAAGTTTTAATGAAAGTGCATTTCCCCATAAAATAGTCGTTAAGTTGACTATATCCGTGGCACATAGTACAAAGTTTACGACTTGATATTTAGGCGATGACCTGTACTTACTGAAGTACCGAAGGCAGCTACAGGTTTTTTTAATACAGTAATTTGGTGTTTAAATCTTTTCGTGTTGGGTTTTCTTACCGTTACTATCCTGATAGCTTTTTAAATGAAAAACACACCTGCCTTTTGATTATTATTGTGTAATAAAGGTGAACTGTTTTTTTTATGAATTTACGAGTTAATGATAAAAATTCCATGCCTTTGTGGCATATTTTAAAGTTATATAACCATCAAACTGTACGAAGGTAACAATTATATAGGTAGTTAACAAAATATAAGAATTATAATTTTTAAACGACTTAAAAAAATAGAAGTGGTTTACAATTTTTTTTGTATGTTCTGTTCTGTTCACCCATTATAATCGGTAAATCGGTCGGTAATTACGACCCAAAGACGCATGGCCCGAATTGCAATTTTTTTTTGTTTGATAGGCTATACCTACTTCCCAAGTGCTCCTTTCTTAAAGAACCTTATGCTGTGAATACCAGGGAATACTAATATAATATTTAAATAAATAAAACTTCATAATAAACATTTTTGTCTTCATTTTCTCAGTCTATCGCGATCTTTATGACAGTTGTCTATTTGTCTGAACTAATGGGATACAATTTGGGTCAACGTTCTAGGATTACCAGTTCGACCTGTTGTGATGTGAGTTACCTCATTTGTCAAAGCCTTTTTTCTATTGTCATATATTTTAGTGTTGATGGTTGGAAGCCTTTTGTAGGGTTGTCTATATCAGACAGGAAATGGACATTTATTTATGAAAGCTTTGTTACGCAGGGATTTGTTATTAATTGACATGAGTATATCATGATTTTTTTTATACTTGGCAATTGATTTAAACTTAGCTTTGGTATTTAGCGGTCTTTTATGTAATTTTTTAGCTATAAGTGAAAAAAGCATTTTTCATTTTATTAATTATTTGTAAATTGTTTTGCTATGACTAAATAAAGTACTCCAATATGACATTCCCTTTTTATTATTTCAGAACATAACCCTAAAACGGTCTCATTTACTTACCTATAGTAATAAAATTATAGTACATAGGTGTCAAATAACCCCTACAAGTATTTCCCTACGATATAATATCTATTTTGACCCGAGGTCATCCGTCGTAAAAATGATAACCCCACAAAATATCGTAGGTATATCCCGACACATAACAACAAAGATTAAAAGGGCACTCAAATTTATATGGTTCATAAGTAAGATACCGCTCTCAATTATGTCGAAGGCACTTCGTAGGGTTTATTATTCTGTTTTATTATACTTTCGGCTTAAAAGGTGCAATGGTAAGGTGATAAAATTATATGGACAGTCAAAGAAAAGGAAAATGACAAAAGGTAATTGGATTTTTACTAGTATTAATAAAAAAACACGAGATTTCGCTTACGTTTTTGTGTTTTCATTGTGGTACGATGTGTAAAAGTGACGGATCGTATATATGGTAATTTGAACGGTTTTTTTTCAGAGAATTGTAGTACGTACATTGAGAATGGAAAGTGAATTTTATCTTAATAATAGATGAGGATATTACGTTGATATATCCGTATTACGATTTGCAGGGAAATAGGTTTCTGTATGAAGTAATGCACCCATTACGGTTTAGTTTGTTTTGGAGCTGTGACACACAATTTAATACATTATGACTTTATCTAGATTTGAATTCTTCGTATCACTGTAATATCAAGACTTACCTTTTCTTCTTTGTTTTATATAAAAAAGTAAACGTATACGGAAAGTATTTTAACTATTCGGGTACCAGTGTCTCTGTTCAGTTACCAAACAAGACTGTGCATGGGGATTGTTGCCCAAATTATAGTAGAGTTGTATAGGACATGGGTCAGTCGTTGCACTGGCTGGGTGTTGTGCTCAATCATCATCATCATCAAAAGTAAACGGAAAGTATTTTCAAAATCTGAACTCTTAACAACGTGGATTGTTTTACAATTTCTTTAAACATACCTTTAGAAGAAATAAATATATTTTACAAACTTTTTATACTTAAATTGAGGATAATGTTTAACGGTCGCGATGCCGAAGGATTTGCGGTAACAACGCAATTAAAAAAAATCTGTGTAGATTAAAATTGTACGTAACTTTTTATCTTAAGGTGCTTTTGGTAAGAGATTGGATGCTGTGGATTAGTGACGTGACTTTGGTACTTTTTAATAAAAATAAAAATACAATAGATTAATTTTCAAATTCAGTGTAGTGTGAAAGAAATAACTATCTTTTTTGTTATAGCTGTTGTGTAATGATTGATTTTGAGTTTCGATTTAGCAACATTATTTTAGTTATTCAGAGTTAATTACAAGATAATAAACCGAGTTTCAATCAGCCGCAAGGTTATCAGAAGCTAAGCAAAGTAAAGATTATATATTATAATAACTACATAAAAACTATTGTTTTTATTCATGCTTTCATTAAAACACACCCAGAATAAAGAGTATATTTATTATACCCTCAATTATTTCCTTAGTACCTACTCTAGTTCACTATTATCGGAAGTCAACATAGGCAAAAAAACACACCTCCGTAGTATTAAATAACCTGTTAACAAATCAAGTAAACAAAGAAACATTAAAAGTATTATAAAAGTACTTTTAAAAGTTAAATCGAACGCTACATCACTACATTGGATTGCATGGCGGCTATGTCACGTCCGCTTTACTTAGCAGTCGTCGGGGACTTTTATTAGAAAAGACACGGAAAAGTGTGTTTGCCTTGTTTTAAACAAAAGATAGGAAAAGTTTAGCAACGGTGTAACTTGGCCGGTTGCAATGTGGAAGATAACATACTTTGACAATTTGTCGGTGTGTTTAAGTGCTACCAATGACAAGTTTTTAACTAGCCTCCTTTCATTGGTACTATTATTGGAATTGAAGTGAAAAAAAGTCTTTCATAATAACAGGTTTTGCAGTAACTTTTTTGGTTTGCATTTTACTCCATACATTAAATCTGGTAGCGGAATAAGCAACTCACCCGTGATGCCCCTGGTGGAGCAGGTGTCCATAGGCTGCGGAAACCGCTTTCCATAAGGTGGGCCGCATAAAAAGGAAATTTTATGCGGCATTGTATGGTGGTTCTACGACCGTAGCAGAACACTATGTTTCTGTAGCACAGCTACGAATGTCTCTGCTACGGAGAGACTAAAGAAACTAACATTATAGTTATTAGTAGTTACACTAAATTTATAACATTAAATTTAGCATTAAGTTTGTTATCTATTCGTTTTAATGAAAGATTATTCTGGGTCAAAATACAACAAATGATATAAAATTGTAACTCTTTTTGACGTGACAACGTCTTATAAATTGGTTTGCCGGGTGACACTTCAAGAAACTGCGTTACGCTCCGCTCACGTAACGTGACGTTATGTTTTAAATTGTTACTATTGACGTGACAACGTCTTATAAATTGGTTTGCCGGGTGACACTTCAAGAAACTGCGTTACGCTCCGCTCACGTAACGTGACGTTATGTTTTAAATTGTTACTATTGACGTGACAACGTCTTATAAATTGGTTTGCCGGGTGACACTTCAAGAAACTGCGTTACGCTCCGCTCACGTAACGTGACGTTATGTTTTAAATTGTTACTATTATTTCATCCTTCTTCCTACTATACGAATGAATATTCACATTAAAATTATTTTACCACTCAAAGTCGTTGTCACGTAAAACTTTCGCCCGTATACCGACTTTACAGGCAACCAATTTTTACTTTACTTAACATTGCAACACATAAAAAATAAAATAATTACATCTCTAACATCACAAAGAAGAAACACAGGTTGAAAAAAACATACCAGTTCAGAAGGTAATTTTCAGTTTGCTTTAAAATACAACAAACCTATTTTCCAGATGATATTTAAAAACTAACGTATCAAGCCCATCATTTAAATTAGTTTCAGCCGAGTCTGATATTATGAATATGAGAAAGCCTACGTTCATGCCTAAAGCTCCCTTTTCGTTTTTCATACCTTTGCGGCATTCTTTGTTCGGATATGCACAGAATTACGTGAGGTTTGCCATTGTAGGGTCACCATAATAATATGTAGCCTATATTTTAGGACTTCCTTATTAGTATAATTATTTTAGGTTATCACGTTCTTTTAAAGTTGTTTTTTCTTACGTTATATTTATATCATAAGGGAAGAGCAATACACAAGCAAATTACTTATGTCTAAATTCAATGTACATGTGGGACTACGTTATCCACATATCAATTTATAAAATCTAATCTCTAGTTTTATTCAAAGAAAATAAGTTGTTGCTTTCATATAGGCACAGAATTTTTTACAATATTAGAATAAACAAAACCAAGAAATGCTGAAATGCTGAAAATGCCGAAAGGTGATTAGCGGGAGATTTGTAACTTAAGGGTCAGACATCTTCTCGGGTATCTAGTATAAAGAAGCCTGCCACCAAAAATAAATTCAATGAGGACAATATTCCAGATATTAATTAAGAATAATAATAAAGCTATAGATATTATATTCTAAATTTATATTTATCGGGACGATTCCGGCGTAGATTATTGACAAAATATTTATTTAGACTTTTGATAATCATCTCGGGAATTCCCGCGATATAAAGATGAATCATGAATTTAGTTCACAGATGCTTAAAAACACCATATAACTTATACCTATACCTAGAAGTTGTCCATTAATAATTTACCCATTAAAAATATGTCTCATACAATTACACAAGTAATAGCCACCACACGTGTGCAAATACTGAGGCGGGGCGTGACATACTTTATTATAAAGCTTACGCGCTCTCCAGTTTATCTCCTTGAATGGTTTATCGATTGAAAACATTCTTCTTCCTCTCCTTTGATATATCATTATGTGAAACTCACGGATATGTCGCTTTGGGATAGTAAAAATGCTTTATGGTAGCTAAAGGGTGGAACAAACGGCGACAATCCTGATAAAAGTTGATTACATGCTGTGCACGCATTTTTTGACGTAGAACATTTTTCTCACACGGCCAATTTGATTCCTTGAGCTTATGCTATGGTAACCAGATTGAGATAGCTGCACCAGTGCGCCCGTGATATCTGCAGAAAGTATTGAGGATCACCGACAGTCTCACATAACCACTCGCACCGTCCCTTTCAAGGTGCATTACGCATACCCGTACGCGTAATGCATACCCCCGGTATGCGTAATGCATTTTCCTGTTGGAAAAAAAATAGTAACCAAATAGCTAATATGGGTTTTATAATATAGTGATTAAAACATAGTATTGAAAATGTGGAGAAGAAACTCGTCTACGAATATTTCTATTGTTATTACAGTTTTAGTGTGTGCGTATTAATTTGCTTTTTATTTTGCTTTAAGATTGAATTTTGGGATTAAGTTCAATAGCCACTTATACAATACTGTTTGACATTAAGAGCATAAAGTTGTTGAGTTCCAAGAGGCCTGAGAAGAGGAACACAAACTTTTGTAATTATAAATGTGTCAGTTACATTACTTAAAGTAAAATTATAAATAAAAGCAGTTATAAAATATCAGTAAGAAGGTTTATTACTACTTTAGTTATACTACCTATATATTCTCATATGTTAAGTTCTTGCTAATATGTGATCTTATACCCTAAATCTAATATAATCTTTGTTATTTGAACCTGATTTTGAAGCCGCCGGTCATGGGTTCGGATCCGGGACAAACATTTGTGTGCATGAATATGTGTATTTGTTCTAGCTGGATGAAGATATCTATATGAGTATGTATTTAAAAGTAGGTATTATATCACAAGCCCTGTTCAGTTTGGAATCAGATTGACCGTGTGTGAAAAATACCCTAGGATATTTATTTATTAAACCTGTTATTTTGTAATATGACTAATAAGGAAATACTCATTTAAAACAACACGGTTCATAGCTATTATGATTAAAATACTCTAAATTAATAGCCTAAGCATCAAACATCATAAACCATAGAGAGTTCAGGAAATGGACATATCGTGTTAAAAAACGCATCAACTCGTAAATGTCACTCTAATTGCATTTTTCCCTGTTTTATGACCACCATCAAATTTTAGAAGCGGTTTTATGAGAGTTTCCTATAATTTTATGCGTGTTAGATTTGAAAATAGTCTAATAATGATCTGTGTATAGACTTGTTGTATCATCGAAATTTCGAGCTTTTATTAGGAAGCTTTTTAAGTGAAAGCTTTTACTCTGAACTAAAACTATGTTAATAAATTCGATTTGAATATTGGAAATTCGAGAACGATAATCGAGTTCGTTTCACGTCACTAGCTATAAAAGCCTCAAAGTTTCAAACTGAAAATATTACACTTCAGTATAAAAGCAATATAATATAAAAACAAAGACATTAAACACAGATCTGAGGGCTTACTCCCGAAAACCTTTCGACTTTGATTTTGTCAAAAAATTTCAATTTGAACTCTTATTGGTTAATCCCGAACCAGTACGAAATACTTGATCGAAGTTAGTTCCAAAAAGTGTCACCGCACGATCGTGCGCTAGAATCGCTATCAAAAATGTATGAAATGAAATTTATTCGATTAAAACTCGTTTCTCGAAAGCGTCGGGAGTAAGCCCTCTGTCATCTGACTAGATAACGTAAGTACCTCATGTTGTATAAAGAGACTAACCACTTTTTCTAGATGTCAGTTGATGTCTAACGGTCGATCGTGGACTAAAATGACGGCATAGAAAGACATATTTTTTTGCTGCTTTTTCACTGCATTTGATACACTCGTGACGTCTAGTAAAATAACAGATCTGTGCTCTTAATAAAATGCATTGATTGTGCCTTTCTATATAGTCTAGACGCAATAAAATGCTTATTGACTGGGTCCCTTTGCTCTCAATAACGTATTTTAATAATATCACCATTATTATTATTATGTTTAGGTTCGATTTAGCTTGATTATTGATTCTTTCTTGGATGTCGTTTAATTTTTGATGCAACCCTATAAACATACCTACAACATGGTTTTGTTTTTACAATTTCGTAACATTTATTTTATAAATATGCTTCGGTACTTTTAGAAATGCCAAAGTTATCTATTTTGCAAACAAATTCATGCACACGAATGTTAGTCCTGGAAATGGAAGCGTTGGCAACTAGCGGCTTGAAAGTCAGAGTTGCTTGCCACAAAGTTAACTAACTAACCAAAATTACTTATAAAATACTATAATAGAGACATATTTAGGTAACTGATAAATATTTTAAACTTACTTCCGTCCATTACACTCGCTTTCTCGGGGGACCTTCAATTTTTCCAGGATAAAAAGTAGCCTATGTCCTATTCCAGAATATATTCTAACTCTGCACCAAATTTCTTCCAGATCCCTTCAACCATTGTTGTGTGAAAGAGTAACAATAGTACAAACTTATAAAGTTTCGAATTTATAATGTTATATTATTTTAACTATTGGATAAGTAGTACTTAGGAGTAAAGTTGTGAGTAACACAGCGCAGTATTCGATCAATGTCTTAAACTAAGTGATTGATTTATCGATAACCGTTGCAGCACTGCATCTATAAACCATTAGCGCTTTGATTGACATTAAAGTTAAATATAATACTATAAACACAATATTATACTTATCTTACTAGAATTATTAATGGGAAAGTTTGGATGTTTGTTACTCAATTACGATAAAACGGCTTAAGGAACGATGCAATTTGGTCCAGACATAGAATATATTCGAGAAAAACATATCCCCGGAAAATTTTAGATTTTCCGGAAACCCGAATGAAACAACGGACTGGAGGATAATAAAACTAAGACAGTTATAATTGACATAATATACCTATACCTAAACCAATTCTGGGATATTACTTTTTATATGGTCAATATGATTCCGAACTAAGCAGACCTTTTACTATCGTAACCAGATATACTACATACGCTGATATACCTGCTAGGTACTTTTAAATACATACTCATTTAATATTTACACGTTTACGCACATCAGATACAAATTATTGTCCTAAGTGAAAATCTTACTAATTACCGTGGCTTAAGGATTCAGGACTACAAACCCTAACTCAGCTAACCGGCAAGATAAATATTCTGTATGAGTTCTTAACTATAATATTATAAATTCGAATGTTACTCTGTCTGTCTGTCTCGCTTTCACGCTAGAACTACTGAACCGATTTAAATGAAATTTGGTACACAAATAGTCTAGAGCCTGAGTAAGGACATAATTATGCTACATTTTACCCCGGGAACGCGGGTGAAACCGCAGAGAGCCACTAGTATATGCTTTAATCGAGAAATACTTTGTTTAAATCTGTATGTCAAGTCAAAATATTGCAGCTAAATTTCAACTTTAAATTGGGGTTCTTTAAAGGCTAAATCCAGTTAAAAATTTTATAGCAATTGTCCAATGTCTTTACATTAAGCTAACGCCTGTCTGAAACTTGGAACCAAAGCACAGCTGACCGTAAGAGGAGAACTAAGCTCAGTTTTACATTCCAAAACTTTTCAGGGCGAAGTACTTTACCAGTTTTTACATTTATTTTACCGTCAAAGTTTATACAAGATATTCATGAAGGGCACATCACTTTACCCTTTTTACGGTAAAAAGAGGAATAGGTACTCATATGAGTAATGCGTAGCATAAAGTCTTATTTGGTGAGGTCCTCTTTATGAAGTATATCTTTTATTTAAGACCTCTGAATTCAGTTACCCTCTACGTTTTTTGCGTTACTTCATTTTACTGTCATTTTGAATAACTATCTAGCTTACCCGTGAGCTTGATAATGTTATACAATGTCAGGTTATAAATATTTTATACTAGTGGCTCCCCGCGGTTTCACCCGCGTACCCGGGAGCTCTTTCATTTTCTCTATGTCTATGTCTTTTCTCAGTCTCTAGACTAGGTATATGTGTACCAAATATCATTTAAATCGGTTCAGTAGTTTTAGCGTGAAAGCAAGACAGACAGACAGACAGACAGAGTTACTTTCGCATTTATAATATTAGTTAGAATCTATCATAATCTTATTTCTAGCTGAACTATGTATATTTGAATTTGTTCACTATATAACTACGCTACCCGTAGAATACTGAGGGCCAATTCAACTGATTGCGTATAAAAGTTCTAAAACTAATTTCAGCAAATTGCGTTTACAATAACTGTGTTGAAAATCGTTTAGAACAGAAACCGAGCTTACCCTTGAACTACCAATATACTGTTAGGGAAAATCGAAACTTTGAACAACACTAGAACATAGTTTTAGTTCGATTAATCGCGTACTATTTGAACTATCAATCAGTGAATTATTCAGTTTGTGAAGTCAGTAATTTGGAATTTAGAATAACATTTCAGTATTAGGTAGATATAGTAGATAGAATTTGACTCTCGCCTGGAAACATCGAGGACTAAATACTATATTACAGCTTTTATCTGCTCTGCATACCTATCTATTTAAATATTATAAAGCTGAAGGGTTTATTTGCTTGAACGCGCTAATCTCAGACTCTACAGGTTAGGTAGTACATTTATTGAGGAAAGCTATAAGTTATATATCATCACGCTACGACGAATAGGAGCAGAGCGTCAATCGAAATGTTGCAAGAACGAACACGTGACGCAAACGAAGTTGGGTGGGTGAACTAGTATATAGGTACATGCCCAATTGTATTTGCAATCGTATTAATACCTACTTAAACATGCAACAAAGAAAAACAAAATGCTGGCAGAAAAAATAACTAGGTCGAATGTTTCTCTCGAGCATTCTTAAGCTGTTGCTGATGCTACTGTAATTAATTCTACTTAGATATAAAAACTTTCCCCGAGGTAAGAGAGGCACTTGTCACGAAGGCCGATAGAAATAAATAAGTTTTAAGTCAGAGTTTTCTTGTTTGAGATTTTTTATGTTTACGTAAAGCCACAGCCACAGAAACTACAGTTTTTGCAATCTAATGTATATAATATAGGAAGGCAGTTCCCATTGCAATATTAATTGGAACAGACATTGATTGGTCTTTTAGAAATTAACAGAAAAAATAACACATACTCATAATATTTTATGTAATAAATATTTTTCTTTTGTTTCAGATGTGCAAGTGTTAATGTGAAATGTAATTTAAATTCGGTGTAACTATTCTTTTTCTTCTTCCTTTTTTTAATCTGTGATAATTTAAGTGTTTGTTTCCTTTCAAATTCAACCTTTGCGGTAAATAAAATTGTGTGATAAAACCGAAACTACTTTGATCATTGTACTGTGTTATCAAAGAGCTATGTGAAAACTTCGTCGCCAAATTAATTAGCGTGAACTTAACGTTATCCGCGCGTGTTTACTCGTCGAAGGCACAACGAGGACTGCCACGAAACAGCGATGGCTCGGCCTGAGGTTATGCGATGAGTCATCTGAAGAGGGGATGGACGAGCCCAGCGCTGCCAAGCGGCCCTCAGTGCTAACTATAGACAGGGCCGCATTCCTCCTCCTCAGAGTTAAGAGGGCATTCAAAAAGAAGCGACAGCAGCGGAAAGAGAAACAGTGAGTATTTATCATAAGCTATTGAGATTAGATCATAATTTGTTTTAATGTAAGTAGGTATGCTAGATTATCTTCTCAGTATTTTCCACTTGACTGGCTCGAAAATTGAGTACTAAGAAATGATTCTAATATGCCACAATTATTCAACGTAAATGATTCTACCTCAATTTGCCATCTGTGGGCTCCATTAGGTATTATTACCTGCAGATAATTTCCTTTGCTTATCCGAATGCAAATAAGGCTAGTTTATATTCGCGTCACGAAAGGAGTTTACTGAGCCCTCGAATCGACCGTATAAATTGCATTTGGTTTGAGCATATCGATGTTTATTGCATACACTGCTGTATTTGATTGCCAGCGCTTCTCGACTGGGAGTTAAAACAGTAATGGAAAGGGATATCAACCAAATTGTCTCGCTGACAGTCTCCCGTGAAATGTAACTGCTTCATTACGCTCTGGTCATTCGACCCGAACAGACGTGATCTATATTTTAACTCGCGATTTTGTTCTCTGCGTAAATGAATACGTGCCCTGTATTTTTTTCGATGGAGATCAATGGATTGAATTTAACGACAGTTTTATTTGTTTTTTGTTTTGTCATAAGTAATTTTTTTCTCATTATACGGTGTGTTTTATGTATAAAAATGTGGTTTCAGGATTAATATTATGTAAAATAAAACAAGAATTGTATTATATGATTTGTCATGATATCCATTTACAGTAAATTTGGATAATTATCTGTAACATTTATCTTGATGGGAGCATCTTTATCGGTTTCCTTTTCCTGCTTAACTGGAACACTCAAGTCTTTCTTCACAGATGACGTGGGTGGTGGTGGTAGCCTTTTGAAATCATTCCTAATATTCTTATCTCCAACTAATTTAATATCGTCTCTCGGAACGACATCCTTCCTTTTTGGCATGACATTCGTAAAATCAAACGTGGCCAGATCCTTCTTTTTTGGGAACAGGAATATTTCCACGGCTTTGGATTTAAACGGTGGTAGCAAACTTTTATTTGGAATTGCGCTGTCAAACAAAAAAGGCGGCAGCGACAAAGAGTTTGTACGGATCGGATTAGGTTTCAGAGTTCTGTGCATTGGTCCAAATTCAAAAAGTACCGTGTCTTCTTGTACATGCTCATGGGAATCGCAACATAGAGTTGATGTACCAGATTCCTTGTTTGTGGAAAATAGTTCGTTACTCATTAGGATCCTGTTGATGAGTTCCGAAGGATTTGGAAATAATGCTTCTTTATTTCTTAAGCTTGAACAGGGGCATGGTACTTCTAGCACTGATGAAGGTTTGGAAAAGAACGAAGATTTTGATGGTACCTCTGGAATGAGATGATTTATTTAAGTAAATATTTTCAACGACCTGAAAGACGATTAAGGGTCACTTACCCGGAGCCCGACCACTGAAATAAAATGACAGGTCCATTTTTCCAAGATTCACTAGAGAGTTGGTGATGGTGGGCACAGTCTTCATAGGCTTGGCTATTTCACGGCAATTGCATGTCGCCAGTATGGCTAGCAAAGCTCCCGTCAGGTGTAGAAACATTTTCTGAAAACTAAAGGCAAATAAATTATTTTAAGTTATTTTAAGCTGCTTAACTACTAAGTATGTGTATGCATATCGCCATGAATGATCAGTATTTAGTGAATGTTTCGACCCAAATAAGCTATAAATATAACATAATTATTATAACAAATACCAATATTATTTTTGCTTACTTATAAATAATAATTAACTGAATTACAGTAGGTACCAAGTGATTGTGAAATAAAGTAGATATTCAATAATTTATCCAAAAATTTACAAACTAGATTTCAATAACTTTGCATACTGTTCAAAACTCAGTAAAAACATTTAAAAATTATTCGATATCAATAATTATATTTGAGGACAATGTAAAAGTTTCAATTTACAGTATATGTATAAGATGAAAGATTCTGCTCACCTATTCGACGTTGCGTTCAATGAGAATAACGTTTTATATTGAAATTCAGCTCAAATCAAATTCGGTCTGTTTCACAACTTCGATTTGTGCCTTTATCGCTTTTCTATTTTACGATTGCGATTGTGAAATTCAAATTGTGAACTTTTCAGATGAGTCGGTTAATCTCAATACCTTTTTACGCCTCGAACCATGTTTTACAATGTGTCAATAGCTTTTGTCTTTTAAAAGGGTAAAGCAATGAATAAAATTTGGACCTACCCATTACTGAATACTCTTTTATGTAGTCAATGTTTTTGCAGCTGCTGTAATTTTATTTTATTCTCTATCGACATTTATTTTTAAGTACAAAGGTTTTCACTTTGCGGCAATTTGATGAATAAGGAATATTGTTTAACGATTTGGTATGAGTATCGACGTAACAAGGCATGTTAATATCTTATCTTAACTTAATTTATATAAATCTCGTGTCACAATGTTTGTCCTCAATGGACTCATAAACCACTTAACCGATTATAATAAAATTCGCACACCATGTGCAGTTCGATCCAACTTGAGAGATAGGATAGCTTACATATACTTGGACTCGGTAGGTGGCGCTGGTGGGCAGAACGAAGTCTGCCTGGTCCACTAGTATATTATAAAATTCTCGTGTCACAATGTTAGATACCATACTCCTCCGAAACGGCTTTACCGATTTTTATGAAATTTAATATGCATATTCAGTAGGTCTGAGAATCGGCTACTATCTATTTTTCATACCCCTAAGTAATCACGGGAACGGAAAGGGAACTACGCGGGTGAAACCATATTGATTGTAATGGATTTTAGTTCGACCTTAATATATCAGAAACTGTTGGAATTTTAATTCAATTTATTGGTTGTAATCACACATAGCTATCGTTATTTTATCCTAATTATATACACTACAATTAAAATGTATAGCACTAGTAGAGCAATACATTTAAAACAGCTCCCTTATTTAAAGTGAAGAATTGAGTATTTTCGAGAGCTATTCTTTCTAAAAGAGGAACGAGAGTAAAACTATTTCGAACATAAACTTCAAATCCAATTGTTTGGAGTGTGTACATCCATTATGTGATATATATGTTTTGTTAAAGGAAGTTCACGGCGTGAATGGTAGTTTCGGAATGTTTTCTCATTTCCTATACAAATACTGTAGGCTATTCAACTTGCCCGTTGCATTTGGGCCATAAAATGCAACTTAAATTGTATATATTTATAAACGTCGATTTCCAAATCGGCTCGTAAAATTGTCGATACGTTTCCAAGCTTATTGGTTTGGTTCACGCGAACACTTAAACGTTGAAATGGCTATTGGACATTACGTTTGTATTATCGTGGTATGTTATGTTGATTCTGCTGTATTGTTATGAGTTCATACTCCTCATATTCTCTTTGTTGCGAATCAGTTTCTTCGCGCCTTATGTTTTATGTGTTTAGTAATTTGCGATTTTTATCATCGCTTTTGTGGTATTCATCTTTTATATTTTATATGCTGCTATTTGATCGTAAAAATATTTGAGTTTCTTTAATTTTAGTATTTGAAATGTCTTTTGTATAGCTATAAAATTTTCATAGATCCTTCAACTCATTCAACTTTTCATTTCTAGACAGTATGTATTTTTAAAAGCATTGTAGTTAATGCAAACAGCCATAATGGATCAAGCAGTTCAAATCCAATTCTGGATGTAAAACGAAGAAACGACTTGGTCGAGGAGACATTTATGGAACAAAAAGATATTTTGTTGGAAATGGTAATACTTATTAGTTGTTTAATATCGAATACTACATAACAATAATATATAACAGCCACATAATACAAAAGTAAAAGTATGTGAAAACTTTTAACTCAATATCTTTAAAAAATTTGTAAATATATATTGCTAAAGTTTCCATTTCAAATGAACAAGTGACACTTGATTAATTTCAATTACAGCTAGAAACTAAACTAAAGGAAGTGAGAGACAAGAAGAAGAAAAAGTCTGACAAAGTGGAAACGAGTAATAATTGCCATTTAGAACCGAATAGATGTGAATTACCTAAAAACGTTGATATGAGATTGAAAGGAAATGGCATAAGCGCAATAGGTGAAGCGGACTTACAGCTTCGTTATGGAAAATCTGGTAGGATTGATTTTTTCATAACAGTTTTAGTACAAGTTAAAGTTTATATTAATATTATAGGCATTGATAAACCTTCTTTACTGGACACAAGCTATATATTTTATATTAATAATTTTAAAAGACACCTGGTTGACTTGCAGGCATAACATTTAATCATCGACAAACAATTCAATTCTTGCGAGGTTCTAACGGTGCTGCAGCATTGCTACTTTTAAAACATGTCGCATAATATGCTTAGTCAGTTTCAGCTAAAATTAGAAATTCGCAAGTGTCCAAACTGCAAATCTGCTACGATTAGCTATTAAGATTTCTAATCAATTGTTCGGGAACTTTTGAAGACTCCTTTAATTCAATTTAGATGTTCATAAATGACGAGAGATAAAAATCAGTCAGGTCAACTCTCTCCATAAACTTGTTGAAATCAATTAGATTTTATTAGACCTATAAAGTTTTTGTGACTTTAATAAGGGTAAGCTTATATTCGAAAGGCTTAACAGAGAATTTACTAATTACGTACCTACAGGCTACATGGAAACTCAAACAATTAAATAACAAAATTGTGTAAGCGTGTGATTTTAATGAAAATGTTAAGGTTAATTAAATTTTCTCAACGCTTTATGATGTTAACACATTAGAGACAGGAGACATTATTACTTGCGATCATATTAAAAGCAATTTTCATCAGTAATTATCTTAAAGTAACATGATCATAATGAAGAAGGAACTGATCAAAGGCATATTCAGGCTAAGGGATCGGTTATATATGAGTATGAGAATAATAATATTTAAGATATTATACGAAAGTCATCATTGTAGTTCGCAAAATTATTGCCAATAATAGTTATGTCATCAAGATATACTTGTATATGGTAAAGAAAAATACTTTCATATAAAAATTACTATTACATGAACATAATAGAAATCATTATTATCATCAGTCATTTTCATATCACTACTGAGCGTCAACCAAGCAGATGGCCTGACATTTATCAGTAATATAAAACAAATTAATCAGAATCCGATGAAAAAATCCTCTGTTCAAGGTAAGGGCGTAATATTCCAAGCATAAATATTTCCTTCGGTCATCTATTCACTCGTTCATCAACTCATATTATTATCTAAATATTTTACCCGAACCATTCTGATCTAAAGAACTGCGAGATACTTCATATGTCAGATAAATTGGAGTCAGTATACCCTTCTAAATCATAGTAAAATCAACTCGGTACAAATACAAAACTTAATAAGAGCAAAAGAAATAAATGCCAGGTCATTCTTTCTAGGAAAAGGCACTTTGAATCTAGACGCAAGTGGAATATCTAATGTGGGTAAGGCACAATTGGATTTGGGAGTCGGTGACGGCGCTGTGCATATACCTGGTCTGGAAAATTTGTTTGTTGGTGAGGAATGTGAATTTTGATTTATTTTTGCCTACTTTCAATTTCAGCGATTTCTCCCGTTATGTATTCAAAATATGTATATCTCTCAAATTTTACATTGGTTTTTATTTAGATATTCTACGTCTTGTTATGGACTATTTTCACTTAACTACAATTTCAAAACCAGAGTTAAAATATTTATATTTTTGTTTACACAGGCCAAGGTATTGCAAATAACGATGAAAGTGATATAACCACAAATAACGACAAAATTGGAAATATAGCTTTTGTGAAAATGGAAACCAGACGAAATAATACTGAAGAACAATTAATTGATGTACCAATAGTGACAGCTCAAAATGGAAGTACTGATGCTCATGTATCGACACCAAAAGAGACTGAAGTCAAAATAAATGCCACTGTTATTGAAATTACAACAACTGCTGTCACAAAATCAAATGATATTTTTGTGCCAAATAATGTAACACATAGAAATTTAACTAACACTAATGTTATAGCGAAGTAAACATTGTAATACTGATTATGTAAATTACATCTAATATAAAAATATGAAGATTATTTTGTAAAAGGTGAACGTCGTATTTTTTTTGTAGTAATTTAATTGATTGACCTATTACGTAAGTTATGTAAGAAATCAATGACAGGAGTTCGGTTTCTATTTTAAACGAAAAGTTAGTACTCAGACAAACAATTACTTTTCAATCAACAATACCTTTAGCTAGTCTAACAAGATTTATTACCAGACCAAATTTGATAGAATCAAATAAATCTAAGACGATTAATACTGGAAATCTTAGCCCAATTTGTAACTGCCAGGTGTCGTCTTCGTTAACAACTACGTAGAAAACAGTGGAAAGCTTAGTTATATAGATAATCAGTGGATCTGGTTACACAGTGGCTTTAGTAATAAATGTCAAGGTGGCTTGAAGGGAAGATATTACGTAACGTGTGGTTTAGTGAGGGGCAGTACATATCGATAAAAAAACTTTATGAAGAATTCAAGTGCTCTACACTAGCTATCCTTTTTATATGCATTCTGAGAGGTTTGTTGTTGTCTGGAAATGAAACAGTCTTAAGTAACTAAAGTAATTTTCGAAACTGGATGAGAACATGATTCCGTAATACAGAAACTTAGAACTGTATCTACCTATTTATTAACTGCAATAGTCCAGATAGTATATTACTAGTATATCACTACCTAAAGCGGTTTCAAGCACGTTCCGAGGCGCGAGTGTTGCCTGATACAGCCTTTGTAACTAAAATATTATTTTTAATTGGATGAGAACTTGCCTTCAGTAATATTCAAACTTATAGCTGCATTTATTAACCGCAATGTTAAGATAGTATATTGTAGGCATGTATAGGTAAAATTACATTTGCATGCGAATGAAATGTAAACCTAATAAGAAGCAATAAAGCTCAAATTCTTGCGGCGAGTTATACAAACAGATCTTTTACAACTATCGATAAAAACTCTACGTTGTAACTTCAAACATCCCTATGAAATGTAAAGAACGTGAAAATAGCGATTTCATAGCGGAACATGTGCGCTTTTATACAGAGGAGTCTCGAATTACTATTGTATGAGAGTGTCTACTGAAATGAGTGGGAATTTTCTACCTTCTGTTTCTACCTTAATTCTGAGCGTCTTTTGTCTTAGCGGAAAAATAAAGGAACGCAAAGGGACTTTACATGGAAAAAATATTAAAATCAGTCGTTGCAGATAGCTGAATGTTGATGGACGTAAAGCGTTGGTGATTGAAAATTAGGTAGGTAAATTAATTACGTTCCGGAACACCATTTTAAATCATGTTTGTTATTTTGTGTTTAAATTTATAGTTGCGCAACAAGTTAACTAAAACATATTTACTCGCTCTATGCTCACACAAAAACACTATGTACGAACATTTTAATTTTCCGTAGTGGAGACTCACTTCACACTAGGCCCGTGTGGTGGACTATGGCCTACACCCTCTCGATTGTAGGGGAGGCTCGAGCTTCTTGGTGGAGACATATAAGAGCTGATGATGATGATATGTATTGTTGCAGTGCGGCGGCGGCTGCGGCGGCGGCGGCGGAGGCACTGGGCGGTAGCGTACGGCGCATGCCGCCCCCGCTGCTGCGCTCGCGCACCCTGCCCGCTATCATAGCACCCGGTTTCTCTATACTGCATGCCCAGATCGACCCGCAAAGGAGCACCGGTAAGTCTTAAATTAAGGGGTATTTGCTTGGTATTTCTTTTAAAGTGCCGATCTTTTGGCACTGTTGTAGCGCGTGGCGTGGAGTAAAATATGGTATATTTAAAACATGACTGTAAATTTATTTATTTATTAAGCTATTGCATAGCTTTTATCGCGGGCTCTGAGCGCGGCGACCGAATCAAGAAATTCCGTAACGAAAAAAACCTAACACATCGTCTAACGTCGTTTAAGTTCGGCAGACTTCGGCACGGTGTTTGTTTGCTATCTTCTTAACTCTTTGACGTTTTGAAAAAATGGCGTTTGACATTTATAAAAAACAAAACTCAATTTCCGTATTCGCGCGTAATTATTTTGTTTCTATTTCGTGGCAAGGGTACCACGTCATAAAGCCTAAGTATTCAAATACGTATGCACATCAGAATGCATATTATTAAAAAAAAGTTTTACGTGACAACGACTTTGAGTGGTAAAATAATTTTAATGTGACTATTCATTCGTATAGTAGGAAGAAGGATGAAATAATAGTAACAATTTAAAACCTAACGTGACGTGAGCGGAGCGTAACGCAGTTTCTTGAAGTGTCACCCGGCAAACCAATTTATAAGACGTTGTCACGTCAAAATATATGCTCAAGTATTTTTACAATGTACAAGGCGTCCTTTCTAACCTAACCTTTGTTTAAATCCAAATGTATCATTTATTTAGTACATGTAGCGGCCATTTGCATTTCTAAGCACGCGATGTTGGCGTATTGGTACAAATGTTTGTACGTTGGGCCAACATGGCAATGAAATTAGACCTTTTCTCTAAGATTTATATGAGCTAGTACTTATATATTTTTAAGCTATTGCATAGCTTTTATCGCGGGCTCTGAGCGCGGCGACCGAATCAAGAAATTCCGTAACGAAAAAAACCTAACACCCCCCACTCCGACGGGCAAGGAGGTGTGGCTTGAAGGCCGTGCATCGTCTAACGTCGTTTCAGTTCGGCAGTCTTCGACAGTCGACACGGCGTTGTGTGCGATTAGACGTATTGTACGACTCTACGAAACTCGCACGAATCGAGACGAGCTGCTCCGAAATCGGACGAATACATAAGCTGCTTATGAGAAAGTATATAGGTGTATATGTATTTATGTACAACAGTGAATAGCTGTACTTGTAAAATTTGTGTATGAAGTGTTTTGAATATGAATGAACAAAGTGCATTTATTATTAAAATAAATAAATAAAATTATAATTGCATAAGTTGATACAAAATGCTATGCAATGCAATAGCTTCACCGTGGCAGTCCCCGAGTGCCTCACGTAATTTATTTATTTATTTATTACTACAGTAATTGGGGATGCGGGAAATTTTTTTTTTGGTACAAACGGTCAATCCAAAATTTCTTAAAAATGGAAATGGGTTTTCTCGCTAGAGTCAGTCTAAATATTATTGTAATTATAACTATATTTGTGTCTCCCTATGTATTTTTAACACGTTATAGATTGTCAAAAATACACAAAAAGATTTTTTTACCCAAAATACTCTGAAAATTTACTGTAATCAAAATTGATTTGGTTGTTCATATTACAAACATAGTAAAGGAAGAAATAAAATCACTGGCCAAAGCTATAAATGTGTGAGTTCGGAATTCTTATACCGTTCTTAAAAACAAATCCCTCGATAATATACTTACGAAACTACCTACTTACTTGTTAATAATCACTTCTTTGTAACGGTCTCAATGTCAATATACTTGGGATAAGGCAAAAAGCCTAGTGAATCTTACGGGCACCTGTCAAAAGGTAACCCATCTCAGTCTCGGGGGAGTCCTGCCCTTGATCCCTAGAGCTTTTTCCCTTTTAAACGTAAAAAATCTGTTTTAAAATTAACCTTAAAGTGCTTATTTACAATCGCAATGAACCTTCTTTCGTGATACTTTTTTTATTCAAAATAATTTAGCATTTTTAGAGCATAGACAGAATTAGACAGCCAGGATTATTAAGTGCTCAAAAATAAATATGACTGTTTTAAATAACAAATGTCAAGTCAATTACATATAAAATATTTAATTGCTTCCTAACCCAAATAGGAACGTCATGAAACAGACAATAATTATACTTTTTTTTATCTATGACTATCTGCAGTAAAAAAAGAAATGCGGTGAGTACTACATTTTCAGTTTAAGGCGGCAGTTTAATTTTTTCCATTACTGGTCGCGTGTTGGTTGCCAGTACCTCTACGCCCGTTATACAGGCTGCTTTTGTTTATCACGCGATGTGTTTCTAGAAGATAGGAAGGCTGATGAAGTTTGCTCGTTTTCATCGAGGTTTGATTTATTTTTTTGTGCTTTAATTTATGCACTGCCAGTGTTAAGTGGCAGTACACAATTATTATAAAGAGGAAAGATTTGTATTTTTGTATGTAACGAATAAACTCAAAAAGTACTAGACCGATTTTAATAATTATTTTTTCATTAGAAAGCTACATTATCACTGAGTAGGTAATATAGCCATATTATATCACTGTATTCCCACGGGAACGGGACCTACGCGGGTAAAACCGCGCGGAGGCAGCTAGTTATATTTTTTTTTACAATAGTGTTTTTTTTATGGTCACAAACTTCAATATTTGAAACTTTAGGTGGTATTCTAAATTATTTTAATGTACCTTTTGTTCTTTAATTCACTGAACAATAAATTGTAATTAGCCTGAAAAAGTGTTTCACATTTCTCTTTTCCTCAAAATTAAAAACCTTTGAATTTGCCTCGAAATTACTAGAGGGCTTTTTATTTAAAATCTAATTAGGAACAAGCAGCTATTTCTTATTCTGCTAATTAAAGGCGTTTTTATTATCACAGCTTTGATCTTTTTAGGGTTCTATGCTCATAGCCTTAGGGTCTATGTATTTGAAAGTGAGTGAGGACTTATTTAAGGGTGTGAATCGCTATGTTCCGATATGAAAAATAATAATAAATACCTATGCTCAATTTTTTTACATACGTTGTTAGCCTCTGATGGCTGTTACACCTTTACGCGGGCAATCGGTGAGCGCTGAGGGCTCTCAACCGTAACTATGGTATCTAGATAGCAGTCTTTATAAAGGCACGAATTTTAAATATAGACGTATGAATATTCATAATTAATATACACATGTACGGACGTAAGCTTGTACAGTCTGGGAATTTAAGTCACTATCGACGGCATGAAAGTAAGGGTCGCTAACCACATAGTCATTTAATAAATACTAGTTTGAGGATTTATCTAACTAGTTGTAAACACATACAATTACCTATTTGTTTCAGTTTCATTTAAATAATAGACTATTCAAGTCTTACATAAATAAATAAAATCTACTAGATCAGCTTTAATAGGCATTTACAGTCGGCGAAAAATGTCTCTATAGATCTATAAATTTTCAATGTCACATGATGTTAATGCGGTATAATATCATAAAGTGAAACTGGAAATTCAATTTTGGCTTCCATCCAACAATATTTTTGGTGCAAGTTATAAGAGTTGAATGTTATAAAATTAAATGTAAAGGTACCTGCCAGCCGGTTCATAGAGAAAGCGACCTCTTCATAAATACCTATGTTCATAACCGTATGTATCCAAAATTAAGGTAGGTTTATTAAAAAACCTAGATAATAGAAAAAGAATCTGATAAACACCTAGCCATATTGTTCTTAATTTTTGTGTTAGTCCACGCCCCATTGGATCATCAACATTTCCATAAGTAGGTATGAGTAAAAAAATAGTAGGTACCTACATATTCTATTATATTAAAACCCCTTCAGGTGTTGGATGAAAGAGAGACTACTATTCGGAAGTCAGCGTTCAACTGAGAAGAGCCGGCAAGAAACTTAGTATTTTTTAATCTAACTTTGACTATGTTTTTCTCTTTTTTCCAAAAGTTTTACAATTCCATAGATAAATTAATCATGAAGAAAAAAATATAACACAAAAATGCGTTTATTATATTAGAAGTTTAACGTTAAGCTTCAAAAATCTTCTCCGCTGATCGCTAAAGCCGCAAGACTCCTAGTGAGAGTGACTGGAACATACATGACCAGACAAGGCACGATCTGCCACATTGCATTTGTCAGCTGATGCAGCACAGCGCCGCCTCGGAAAACATATTTTGTATCACAACACTGTCACTTTACGACATGTTTTGCTTTGAGGAGCCTTTCATCTTGTTATTTTATTTCCTTGTAAATGTTTTGGAGTATTTTGTGCGGTAGCGGCTGCCTCTTCAATTTATAGCTACACTAGATTTGAGACGTTTAAGAAAAATTAATCTTATTGCTGCTGAATAAAGATCATTTGATGATAATATACTATAAGCAATAAGCATGAATTTCATACGAGTGGTAACTCTAACTGGAAAACAAAGTGTTAAATATGTCTGTGTAATTTTACGACCATTTCAATATTTGGATATTCATTTTCGGATAAAAGTTAAAATTTAACGGCTCCGTTAAAATATTGTACGCCAGTTAAAAACCTCTGATGTTTTTTACAGCGAATGCAGGTACATATTTTTATTTCCAGTTTTAATTCAAACTTTTTAGCATACCTACGTACATAAAATTGCTTGAAAATAATTTCCAATTGCTGCCCATAGGGACTAAAACTTTATCATTGTTTAAAAGGGAAAAAAGTTACAAAGCTATCCCAAAGTGGAGGCAAAAGGGTTTTATTGAATTCGCTAAGATTTATCAAGTTTGACTTAGTTACTTTTCTGTAACTTTTACTTCTACTTCTTATATTTTTATCTATGTCAGAACTCGTGTAAGCTGCCGCAGCTAGGTCGTCAATATTATTTCTTTCCATAAAAACATTTTTACGCTTACAATGTTCGTATGTAGGTACGCTTGTTTGGGTCAAATGTTGCAACTGAATTTAAAGCAGTTATCCATAACCGATTATGCTGAAATTTTCCATGCACGTTTTGTTTAGATGACAAAAAACATTGTTAAATGAAGTTTTATCCTGCATATTTCTTATACCAAAAATTTGGAATATACCCTAGTACAAATATATAAAAATGTACCAAACAGACCATAGTCTAAACAGTATCAAAAGCGGAAATGGAAATCCATCTGTCAAGTATTTCGAGAACATAATAAAACACTCAACAAAACTGTGTTTCGAAAATTGGAACGTTCAATTAAAATTATGCATAAAATATACAATCACAGTTTGACTGTTGCGGAAAACGTGGATAACTGAAAATATATCATTTATTTGCAAGTTAAAGTAGGTTGGCGATGGTCCAAGCTATTATGCCGACCAACGGAGTCATGTTTGAGGGGACATTATCGTTCGTAGACCGTGAAACGTTTATTGTTGGCTTAACAATAGGAATTGGCAGGGTTTTGGAATAAATTTGCGCATTTATCTTTAATTGGTCTGAAGGGTTTGTGTGCTGAGCTATTTTGGTTACAGTGTCACCAAATTGAACCACTGTGCCACTTGGAAAAGTAACTAGAAGACTCCTTAATATATTAATATTAAACAGTCACGGTCTTTTCTTCTATGTGTAATTTAAAATTCAGTATTCTTTTTCTGCAAATAAATTGATTTGATTTATTTAGGAAATATAGTAGGTATTTAGAACTTTGTCTGGCTGGTCAGCGACCTTGATTTCCAAACCACCTATCGAAGGTTAGATTTACATTTCCCATCCAGTCCCATCCAATGCATAATAATACGTATATATATATTGAAAAGAAGAATTTATCTGATCAAAACTAAGCACTGCTTCTTCGAATCAGAATGACCGTGTGTAAAAATGTTACATAAAAGTAATCCATCTGCAAACATACACACAAATGTTTGAACCAACATACATCCATTTCATTTCTTTCAATTTTATTTGCTTAAGGTTCCTATTGTAGCTTTTATAAAGCACTGTAGCAATGCGGCAACCGTCGTTTCCTTTACATCGTAACATCCATTAAGCACTGAAACCGGAACTTAACCGTGGAACTTCACTTAGATAAAACTTACGTGCAACTTGATAGGTATACTTGTTGTTTAACCAACTTTTGTTGGCATGTTGGACGACAAGTATGCACTGTCTGAGATAGTCAATAATTAGACTACTTGAAAGTGCCGGTTCAAATCCCTAGATAATCTAATTCTATACTAATATAAAAAGCTGAAGAGTTTGTTTGAACGCGTTTATTTCAGCAACTACTGGTTCAAATTGAAAAATTGTTTTAGTGTTGGTTAGCCCATTTGTCGAGAAAGGCTATAAATAATAATAATATATAATAAATATACTAGGACAAAGAGCCTGCCAAAGAACACGCTACAAACAATAGGAGCGGATCATCAAGGACTCTTACTTTGTAGTAAAAACGGGAAAGATGTGATGCAGCCGAGGTAGCGCGGGTCTGCGAGTCAAAATAACAATTTAATTTTGTGCAAGAAAATAAACATGTTTAATATTATTTATTATTATTCTACACACAATACATAGTACATTGACTGCCTCTGGGGTATGATTTAGCCCGTCTGAAAGTTTGAAAGCACTTTTATTACCTACTCACGCCTAAAATGTTACTAAAATGTGTTTAATCCATGAAAACAAAGACCTTAACTTATATTATCTCTTAGTAAGTGTTATTTTATAGGGCTCGTTAAATTAATAAAGATGTAAATACATAAATCCTGGGACATTGATTTACGCGGTCGTTCTTGTTCCAAACTAATAGTTTGTGATATATAGACTGACAGATAGCTGATTATCTACATTAATAGGTGTTATAAAGAGAAAATATTAGAGTTTCTGTTTGTTTATTTGTATTGAGTAGGGTCCGAATCTAAAACACGAATTAAAAATCGAGGATAATAATATTATCACACTAAGACCAATAGGAGCGGAGCATTAGCTTGTACTTCATAAACATATGTCATACAATATTCGTAATATAATAGATATTTTTCTCGTACAATACTTATAAAATATTAATAACACTTTGAGTTTTTCCCGAAGTTACCAATTTTTTTGGCAACTTTTCCATTTGTTTGTTTGAAAACTTATTAATAAACTATAGTATTCTTGTTCCACCCGCTGTTTTATACATGTTTTGAGTAGGTATCTTATTTATAGAATTCATAACTTATAATATAATGTAGGTACCTATAGAAATTTAAGTGTTCTTTATGATAAAAAAAAACAAACTATAATTTTGCAATACAGAAATATTAAAAATATTTATATGTCGAAATGTCCTCCAGTTTTCTGTTATATTTTAACTACTTAATTAGTGAACAATGCAATCTTTGTTTAGAGATTTCTCTATAAAAAATTAAGCTTCATTTATTAGTACATGCTAAACAGTAAAAACTATTAATATTAATGCAAACTCATCACAATATTCAAGTATTATAATCAGCATAGTTTTAGTTTGCTTCCAATTATCTCAGATAAACTTGAGCTTTCGTGTCGTGTCTAGCGATGAGTCTAACGATTGAGTGCTGGTTACACACTAGTTACGAGTTTTAGTTCACCGAAACTGCAATATTGTGATTCCTCAATATAATTCAAATAAGAAACTGTAGGTACCTACAGAGGTAGAGGATTCAGATGCAGAATTCGGTTCGCTTTGTGGTAGTGACCCTGATTTTCGAAATCGAATCCCACCCAGGACAAATATTTGTATGCATGAACATGTCTGTTTGTTCTGTATTTAGATGTAATAATCTACTTAAGTAGGTATTTAAATGTAGTATTACGACTATCTGGTTACCATATTATTATCACAAGCAAGTTTTCTTGACACTATTATTTACATACGTGTCAAAATTCAAAGGTGAAGCGTTTCCGTGCTATATAAACCGTGCGTATGTGTGCCGATGCATAAATATTACTTAGTGCGTGAAGTAAAGGGTTAATAATCGCGGGGGCGACGGTCGACGTTGGATTTAAATTGACGTATAAAGTCGCCCGGCGTGGCCCATTTACATAATATTTGAATTTTAATCACGCAAGAGCACCTGAAGATGTAAATTGTGAGGCCGAGTTTCATAGCGACCGCCTGCCATGATGAATTATTATAAACCCAAAGATAATGTAAAAAATACTGTAGGTATATACGTACATTCTCGGCCATTGGAAAATATTACTACATACGTTTTTTGTTCCGTTTTTTTTTTCACTTGCTACTGTAGCATTATTATTTTGTGAAAATAAATGGTGAAGCGAAACATGCGTTACTGTAAAAATTCAATGCGGAACTAAGTTACGCGTGAAATGTGAGAATGGACCTTAACGAATATAACAATGCAAATAGTATGATTTTTGTGTATTAAAATAGGGACAAGATAATAGGTCACTTTTGACAGATGTCAGTTTTATATTCATAGTGAGGTGACCTGCTTAAAAACATCGATTAAATGAATGAATCGAATGAATCGATACAGACTTGAAAAATATGTGAATTTTAAAAATGATCCCATTATTATTTTTTCTTTCATAAATTAAAGGAGCAAAATAAGACAAGTACCTACGTAATTTAACAAAAAAATTGCTTTTATTCACTTGAACTATCGGAACTATCGGAATAGTTAAAAGAATAATAAATATGTATAATTAGGTTTTATTATAATCACAACGTGGTTATAAATTTATGGTGATTTTTCTTCACAAGTAATCATTGCATTCGATTTAACTTACAATCCTATCAGCTTTCGGTTTTTAGAGTAACATCCCTTTTTTTTTTTTTTTTTTTTACGCTGGGAAAAATGCGTTACGCATTCCCTCCCTGTCGGGGGACAGGAAGGGTTATGTGGGACTCCCCGGTTGCTAGCCAACCGGTCTACCCACTAAACAACCCAGCGACACTCCTTCCTCGTCTTTGTGGGAGGGAACTGGGAATCTGGCATAGCCCTTGCGTCCAGTCCCCCCCCGACGACCGCCCGCCCTCTCGGCGGGCCCTTCGTGCCCCCCCTCCCGTTGTGGGAGGGGGGGGGTTTGGGAATGACCGCGAGTGCTCGGCCATTCCCTCCGGCCACGGTGGTGCACCGTGCAATGCGGAAGAGGGCGCCCCCGCGCCACTTCTCCCGCTGGTCACCACCGCTTAGGGGGGGAGGTTGCGGCGATCGTACTGTCGCCGCCTCCCTTCTTCTTCTCCCTTCTTCGCCTGCGGAGCTGTGACGCGAGAGGGTCGTCCTCCCGCGCACGCTCCGCCGCCTCCTTCTGCGACATCACTTCCTCGCAGAAGGTAGAGTAACATCCCTAGTGTTTAAAAAGAAAAAGGGTTGACTGACGCAACATTGTAACGACGTTCAGTTCTTTAGATCAGAAATTGTTTATTATGTTTAGAATGGTTTATTAGTGAAAGCAAATCGTAAAATTACTCGTATCGGTCATTATTACAATAAATATGTAAACGTAATTGAAAAAAGTTAAGCAATTGTGCAGTTCTTATTTTATGCCCGCCGTTACAAGGTTACGTTGTTGAATTTTGATGAAATGTCAAAAGTGACCTATTATCTTGTCCCTAGTTTAATATACCTAATTAGGTGTGTACTTGATAATATAATATCACTGATTATTACATAAATTTATTAAACATTGGTTTCTCTTGAGAAATACTTTTTTTATCGTTAGACTTAGAACAATATTAAGGCTTTATTAATCATAACTTAAATAATTGAAGTTGATTTTACACCAATTATATTAGCCGCCATTTTGACACATGCAGCCAGGTGAAAAAAATGTGTTGCCAGCTATCGATAAAAACATATATACAGTCTAAATATAACCTAGGCTTTCTCTCTAATGACCACAATTGTACATAAAATAAATTTTATTTATATTCGGCTAAATTTACTTACAGTATTTAAATATCGCTTCACGATGCATGCCGCGGTACAAAATCTAACCGCCAAGTGGGTAGTGAAGGCGCAATAAATGGATATTTACGACTTTATGAAAATAACAGCACCGGCCAATGTTCGTAATGTTTATTTCAGGGGACCATAACTGCGTTTACTGCGGTGAACAATTTCCAATGCATCGCGATTGCCGGCTCGTGCATATGTATGAGGAGATTAGCTTTAGGTAATGACTGAAAACTTCTAAGCCATATATAAAAAAAATATTTTATAATAATTGTTTCGCCAGTGCAAAGTTTGTGGTTAGTTTTTTTTTAGATTGTCATTTTAAATTTTAAACGTCAATTTGACAATCTTTGTCTATTTTTTCTTTTTAATTTTAGTAGTGGCATCTTACGAGCGAGTGTCACGACTTAGCCCTCATTTGCACCAGAGATTTTTTTACCGAACGTTAAAAAAGCGTTCAAATACAACAAATGCATTACAGTCAGGTTTTGGAATATTTTGTTCATAAAAAAAGAAAATAATATTGTGTTTATAGTTAATTTCTTTAATGAATAAGTAATAAGCACCTTATTGGATAGGTACATAAGGTACATTCTCAATTACCCCAATTTTTTGGTGTAATCGGGTGTAGGGTGAACGATTGGAAAAGATTGGAACAATTTGTAAAAGTAATGAATGTTTTATGTTTGCGGTTTTATTGGAAACGGCTTTTATTGATATTGGAGATCCTTTCAAATTGATTTGACCTTTAACACCATTGGTATTTCGTGAAAACTTTTTTCGTAGATTATTCTTATTGGAGAAAATATAAAGTTTATAATTGATATTACAATATAATATGTAATATCATTTATGATTCCAAAAAAATATGATGACCACAGATAAATTTATTTTTTGATTATTGTCTACTCTATTTCTTTACTGTCCTTTTGTGAATATTCTACAGTCAGCTTACATTTAATTTTTTTTTAAGAAAATTATGTCAATAAATGCAAACACAAAGCGTTATAATCAAAATAAATTTTGATACTAGGCTCCCGCGGTTTCACCTGCGATGGTGATTTTTACATGAAAACGTAACAGTCAAACAGACAGAATTACTTTCGCATTTTCAACATTAGTAGCCACATTCATACGCGTATAGATCCAATATTTGACTTAACGTATATTTAGTTTGTAGTAGTTTAACAAACACTAATAAAAACTAGTTCCCTCACTTCCATAGTCCATTATGAAAGTTTTAATGACTTGCATTGAAACGCATTAGCACAGACCTTACTCAAATTGTTTCTCACTATAACTCGTCAGTCAACGTCAAATGAAATGAGTTGCAGCTAACCATTGTTATTTTCAACCTTATTGTGTAGGTTATAACGACTACTGAGTCTGCTGTTGACTGTTTCATTTTCTACCGAAAGGTAGTTCTGAAAAAGGACTACAAAGTTTAGTTCTGGGTACGTTGTAACTACATAACATTATTTTAATTACACACTTGAGAGTTCATCTGCATTAGTTATAAACTAAACAAAGGTTTATATTATGAATTTCAAATTAGGTACCGAATCTTTTTTTAAACTATTAATTTATAATTAGAATGGCTTTTGCCAGTAACTTAATGTTAAAAAAAATATGGGATCAACATCTTAAACTAAAATTCAAACTATTTCCCAATCATTTCGCAGTACTTCAAGCATGTACATATAACGTACTAGGGCTACCTGCGGTTTCACCCGCGTTCCCAGGGGACCTTCAACTTGTCCTCTAGTCTCTCTCTGTACCAAGGTTTCATAAAAATCGTGTTTGTTTAGCCGTGAAAGCGTGACAAACAGACGAAGTTACTATCGTATTTATAATATTAGTAGGGATTTCATCTGTATTTCGAGGTAGACTTATATCTGATTAAAAGAAATCTTTCCTTATGCATGATAAATGCTTATACTATAGATAAAGAAGTGTCGAAGAGCAGACATAACGCTCAGTTTTCATGAATGAAATTTTGATGCCAGGAAATATTTTATATTTAGGTATATTTCCTAGCATCAAAACTGGCTAACATTTATGAAAGCTAAACAACTAAGAAAGTTCACAAGTCGATAAAGAACCTTTTAAGCCATTCCAAAATGAAGTGTCAGTGAAGCGTGAGAACACAAAGTCCATTGACAAAGTTATTTTGAGCCCATCGACCTCTAGCCCTCAAGACATTTTAAAACGGTCATTATTCGCAGATCGTTTAATTCCTCTTGCTGTGATATTCGTTTGGATTTAAATGAACAAATATTTTGTAAACATACAATGCGATTTCATGGACGATTCCGTTAAGAATATTTTATATAACCGACTTCAAAACAGGTTCTCAATTCGCTGGAAACATTTAATACTGAAAAAATAAGACCAATAGGTATATCTATTAAAAAAGTTTCCGTTAAATAATAAGACCCAATTTAAAAATTAAAGAAGATTCCGATCAATTAAGAGCAGGTTCTCCTTTTTTGAAATCGATTATACATTTAAATACCTATGGTAGGCTTAGATCTTCAATGTGCGTAAGCAACGTATGTGGTGTACTGAGGATTTCTGAACTACATAGCCACAGTATTTATTGACCTTACTATTTCAATGATAATAAACATACCTACCTAATGGTTTTCAAGAAGATTTACTGGTTTTTCTATTGGTAACAACTAATCAGATAGCTAATATAATACTTTACATCCGCGCTCAGAACAAACAGACAATAATGTCCATTGATTAGTATGCACACAAATGTAAAATAAATATATAAATATCTGCGCATTAACGCTTGTAATAAATAACCGCGTATTTCCACATTTTTAATTCTTGCGTAATTAAAGATTGCTGGTTATGCTTTTTAATATTTTGCTGGAATGATAAAAAACCTTTAAATTGTTATTTAAGATTCAATAAGTAACATTCTGTTGATCAGTAATTTTAATACAAAGTTACTATTACCCGAATAAGAATAAGAAAAGGCTTCGTATAGAGTTAATTACTAAAGACTAAACTTTTACCAATAAAAATAGGATACTAAAACTATAAATACGAAAGTTTATAAGGATGGATAGATCTGACTCTTTCACAACTACAAAAGTACAGATCTCGATGAAGTATGGCACAGGTTTAAAATATATTTTGATATATACACACTCCTGTCTATTCCGGGAAAATTTAAGAACCCCGGGAAGTAGGTAGGTCACGTACGATGTTTTATACGACTAATATAGAGCTAATAAACCTTTTTAGGTGGAACTGCCTTATTAAGTTGCAGGATAAACTTGTCGGATTAAGAGCGAGGCCCCATTGGTGCGTTGCGCCGGGATGCGTCGTTTTCCATACATTTTTTATGACATGTCCCATTAGACCGGTGCGTCGACGCGCGCGACGTTTCAACGGATCGACGGACAAGAGACGAAGCGGGAGGGAGGGTGATGCGCTGCGTTGACGGAGCTCCGCTGCGACGACGCACTGTGATCCACTGCTGGGTCGACTGAGACACAGCCGCGACGGCGAGCGTACCCTCTTGCGTTGCGTTGCCGCAGCGTCAACGCAACGCAGGTGTGGCATACAATGCGTTGTTCCGTTGCGACGACGCGACGCAACGCAACGCAACGCACCAATGGGGCCTCGCTCTAAGTTGACTTTATAGTTGTAATTAAGCCGAGCTATACGGTTCCTTACACAGTTTCTAGAATTAGTCGGTTAATAAGGAAAATATTATTGTCTATGTTCTATGAGTATAGTGTGTATTTGTTTGTTGTATGATAGTCCGAGAGAGATAGATTGTAATAACCTGATTATAATTTAAGTAAAGAATTTTGATGTCTATAAGAAGTAGGAACTAAAACAGTGAAGGAAATAGTTTTAATTATACTTACATACAAAGTATTCCCTAGATGTATCAAAATATAAAAATATGTCGTTATTTGGTGCCAACGCAGTTCTATAAATACAATAAAATGTTGTACAAAATTAAAGGTTTCTTTCGCTAAAAGTACTTAGTAAAATACTAGATCGATCACTCAATGGTAACAAGTCTCTAAATTTTTTTATGAGATTTAAGCTTCAGGCTATAAGATAATTATAAAATTAATTACATCTATGAAAAATGATTAAGGTTTAAATAGACACGATACAAATGATTCAATTTCATTTCGTATAATACAAGATCCTGCGAATTGCGGCAGCTTAATTTATGTCTCGTTCAACTTAAATTAAATAGTCTCCAATTAACACAGCAGTAACAAATTATTTTGTCTATACATGTATAAGTCTGCGGGTTTGTTCTATACGTTTTATATATTTTCTTAATTTTTATATATGGCAATTCAATATTTTTCGTGTATTTTTTACAGCCAGTGTCGAGTTCCTCTTACCAAATGTAGTCATGACAAAACTGCGAATGCTTGACATCAGTTATTTTTTTTATAGTATTTATTGGTTTTTCATCCCGAATTAAAAGTGACTATTCATAAGTGCTTATGAAGGCATATTTGAATAAAAAAGATTTTAATTTTGATTTGAATATTCTTTTCTTCAAGAGCAACGACGCTGGCAGAAGTATTCAACAGATGTCAAATTTCATTACAAACGACAACGAAACTTTTCTCGTTCCTATATAGAAACGATCTTCTTATGTCCTTCTGTCTAATAAATCTCTGTGCACACCTTCTGGTCATAATATAAAATGCAGTTGAATTCACTCGCGAAAGATTCCGAAGAATTTCTCTCTACCGCCCGTTACGTTTCGTTTTACCAACAAATAGTTGAAAATTTTTAAAAATGTTTTTGTACCATGAAAGTGCTTCTTCACTCTCAGAATTCACACTATAAACAATCTGCTGTCAGCTTTATTCTTTATCCAGAATCTTGTTCGTTTTTAACTGTTTTTAGTGCTGATGAAACCGCAGTGCGCAAACAAAAACGTAAAGATGACATACTTAAATTAATTAAATTAGTAAATCATAATAACTATTTGTTACATAGAGTTTTTTATCATTTAAGGATGGATAGATGTATGGATTTTTGTTCTTGTTTCACGCAGAATAGCTGAAAGTATTTACATAACATTGACGGAAGCTATAATCATTTATTGAAGCCTAGGCCTGAGCATTGATTTAAAATCATGCAATTAAAAATAAACTCAAAAACAATGTAGATAAATCTTATTTTTATTTGATAGTCAAACCGTAAATTAAACTTGTATTTAACTTCGATCAACATTTATTAACATAATTGACAGTAACTTGACTTGTACGTTAATTGTTGTATCCGTGACCTTTACAAAATGGTTCGAATATTGTATAACTTCTAATTCTTACTAAAGGCCTAATAAGTTATTTTTGATTGTGAAGATATAACAAAAAAGTATTTTAAATAAATTACTAGCTTCAATCCCTCCTTTGTGGTAAAAATTTGATTATTCTGAAATAAAAATCCTATGTGTTAATCCAGAATATATCCCATTGATGCTCTAAGTTTTTTCTTCAATTAAGCCATGAAAGAGTAACAAGAGACCTAATAAACTTTTGTATATATTATTACAACAATTGTAATGTTTTAAATGTATTATGTATGGAATTAATTAAATAAAGCTTTATTATTATTTATTATTATTATGTTAAGCAGAAATTGAAGGGAAGGAAAGCGACTTCCTCCATCGACTTCCTCCCCCATTGTTGGAAGTCGATGGGTGAGGCCTATGTTCGTCCTATGGCTGATATGATGATAAAGCAGAAATTATCCTAGTCTTTTACTAGCGTAGTCCATTAATACTATTATCATTTTCAGCATCTTCCTACAAGATGACTCCTAACGGATATGGTGACTCCATTATCCTTAAATAGTTTAATTTTACATAATATTCTTAAAAAATATGACGTAGAGAAAATTAAATTACAATTTTATTCATATTCACGGCGAAAATCTTAATATTGCTTGTATAAACATGAATACCGACTTTTTTTCACGGTCTCGAAGCATGCGTATGAATTATTAATATGAGAATGTGGAGTACCGTCATTTAGGTGCTATCTACTAGGTGAAGCTTTCTTCGTGAAATGTCTTTACATTGCGCCGGTAAAATTATGGGAAGCCATTTTTGTTTCGCACTTCGGAGAAAAATTACTATGCGTGGTTTAAGGGAATCATATTATGATATTTTTTGTTGAAAAGGATTTTGTTGAAGGTCGTATTGGAAGTTGTGATTGATTGTTAATTAAGCTGATATAAAAAAAGTAAATAAGTACTTAGTTCAATCTAAGGTTCTTTCATAATCGCAAACGTAATGCTGTTTTTAAAAGGCTTTTATACACGATCTTTTAATGATCTCATTTTTGGTATACGACTCCGCTTTTGCTTGAGTGATGAGTATTTCAGCCCACTAATAAGTATTATACTATAGTAGGTACCTACTATAACTACATATGAAAAAAATTTACTAGGACTATCTACTACGAGAGTGCAACTAAAATCACAGGGCAGTAGCTAGTACCTATTACGTTATAAACGACCAATTGATTATTCATAATAGGTATGTCTACCCTCGTCCCGCAGAATATCAGCTGACAGCTTGAACGGGCAGATGTTTGCTTAACTAACCGGTGGAATTGTCAATACTTAGGATTGTGACACACAGACACCGGAGGCGTGCTGGACCCGCTTTTATCAATAATACCTATAATAAAAATATTTTTTTGGAGATTTTTTTTTGACGTGACAACGTCTTATAAATTGGTTTGCCGGGTGACACTTCAAGAAACTGCGTTACGCTCCGCTCACGTTACATGACGTTATGTTTTAAATTGTTACTATTATTTCATCCTTCTTCCTACTATACGAATGAATATTCACATTAAAATTATTTTACCACTCAAAGTCGTTGTCACGTAAAACTTTCGCCCGTATACCGACTTTACAGGCAACCAATTTTTTGTTAATTATTATTATTGACATCTGTCATTGTGGATTGACAGCTGTCAGTTGGTCAAGCAACTTAGGCTCCTTGATTTATATTGAAAATCAATTTATAAAGTTATTGTTTGTGTCTAAAAGCATAATCATTATATAGTATAAGTTGTAGTGTGTAAGTGCAAATGTTATTTTTGTAATACGGATACTCTAAGTGTTAAAAATTGATTGTACAAAATCCCGGTACCAGTGAACGACAACATTCGACCAGTGACTTTTAAAACAATTAACGAATGTGTAAAAAAGTGCTAAAGGTGAAACCTCGTGGAGGCAGTTAGTCTATACTAATAACAATATTGTAAAGTGGAAAATTTTTTTTGTTTATTTGTTAAATACCTATTTGTATAGGCTCCGAAACTACAGAACCGTTCTGAATAATTCCTTCACCAATGGATAGCTACATTATCAGGGAGTGCCATAAGCTATATTTCATCCTAGTAATCTCTCAGGAACGGGAATTCTATATATGATATTGAAATATATTATAGATAATATTGAAAAAAGAGTTATCATTATACCACCAGCTAAGTTAAGCAAGCTACTGCCCGTGTAGGTTGTCAGCTGACGTTCTGCGGGTAAGATTTTGTCATTGTTTATATTAAATTGGAAGTCTGTGTGTTTCAAGCCTAACTCGACGGTAACATCGTGGTCGTTCGACAAATGTCTACAATATCTCAGATTCGAGGTTCGGTTGTGAATTATTTTGTCGGTGGAAATCGATTGGCTGTTATAGTTATTAGTCACTGACACGGTAAAATTGAATTTACGTAATTGATTTTAAGGATGAATTGGATTTCTTGCCGCAAATGAAACAATAATGTTATGCTGTAGGTATTTCTAGATGATTGTATTTGAATTTCCAATAGTATCGTGCTATCAATATAAATTAAAAATTATTTGAGAACCTTATATTTAATACTAGTGGCTCCCCGCGGTTTCACCCGCGTACCCGGGAGGTCTTCCATTTTCCCGGGATAAAAAGTAGCCTATATGTTAATCCAGGTTATAAGCTATCTTTATTCCAAATTTCATTCAAATCCATTCAGTAGTTTTTACGTGAAAGAGTAACAAACATCCATACAAACTTTCGCCTTTATAATATTAGTAGGATAGCAAATAATAATAAGATGACATAATAATAAGTATATCAGCTGCAAAGTTTCTTTTTAATTCGGTAGCCTATGCTACTCTCTGATAATGTAGCTATGCATTGATTAAATAATTGTTCAGGTCGGTCCTGTAGTTTCGGCGCCTATTCTGGTATGGTATTCTCAATATCTAAATTTAAGACTACGTACTTGGTGAATCCAAGTAGTTTTTGACTACTGAATTTCATCCGAGTCAATGATATAGCTTGTAGTTTAAATGTCCTAAGCGACGGTAAACATATTCCTGACTGGTAAGACTATAGCGCAAAAATCTTTGACAATCTCAGACTTGTAATTTATGATGAGTAGGTACCTCCAGTTGCTCATATTTCTTGATCATGTAATAGGTACATACGTTATTTTCGCTTATGAACTCGCGTACCACCTGTTCAAACCGAAAATCCAATATGTTTCTTCGATGTTCATTTTGTATGTAACGTTTCATGAGATGAAGAAAATTTGTATTATTTATTGTCAATTTATCGCAGGCACGTAAGGCCTTGAAGAAAGGTATTTAGGGGTGCTTCTTCAGTGACTGAAATACTTAATTAGACATTTGCACTGAAAGTTTATAATTGAACTAGGTAACCCGCGCAACTTCGCTAGCGTGACTTGACCGTTTTTTGCAAAAAATGTTATTGATGCTCTACCCTTATAGCCTTCCTCAATAAATGGGCTATCTAAAACTGAAATCATTTTATAAATTGAATCGGTAGTTCCTGAAATTAGCGTTCAAACAAACAAACTCCTTAGCTTTATATATTAAGTAGTATAGATTGCAATAAACGTTGATTTGAATAATGAATATTAATAATTTATTTAGCTTTTTTCTTGAAAATTTAAGGAAAATTTCGGAAATCTGCTGCAGTTGAGAATCAGTTTTTTTATAATGCAAACTGTTTCAGTACAGGTTTGATGATTAATTGTAAAGCGAAATCGTTTAGGTATATGTAATATACATTGGCCTATATATATGTATGTGTACTTCGTCGCCTGTGAAGCAGAAGGGGTTTAATACTATTAATTAGAATTGCTGTGACGTAAGGACATGGTGCATTAGCCTGTGATTAGATTTGCATTCTGCGATTAATTTAGTCGATATTCATCTTGATTATGTGCGTCACTAAACTTAATTAATTGTATTGACGTCTCTCTCTATTATGTTAAGAAAAAAAGAGAAAAAAATACTTTGTTTAATTCAGTTTCTTCTTAATAAATTTGTTTAATTTTTTACTAAAAATAATGTGATGATATTGGTAGTAGCTTTAAATATAATATCACAGAAATATGGATGTCTAAAGAACTAAATAAACCCATTATGTTATTATATAATATCTTAACGGCTCCCCGCGGTTTCACTCGAGTTACCGGGGAACTTCAAATTTTCCGGGATAAAAAGTATTCTATGTACAAATCCATTCAGTAGTTTTTGAGTGAAAAAGTAAAAAACATCCATTTATTCTCATAAACTTTTGCATGTATTATATTAGTAGGATTTTGTGTACGAGTATAATACTAAACCAGCGTTTGTATAAAACTAGCTCACACACCAATTTACGTTTTCCGGCAAAGTTATATACGTAAATCATGCTCTAAAGTTCAAATTATCGCCAAATACCGCAATAGTGCAGGGCGTTAGTCTAAAATAAATGTTGTTTGACTAGACTCAAAATAAATAAATGTTCTGGGACTTTTCGATTGGAATTTTTTAACACATCTCAATTGATCTCAAACTAAATAGACCTTGTGATATTATAACCAGATAGCTGATAGGTACCTATACTACTTTTAACTACATACCTACTTATATAGATAATTACATCCAGACACAGAACAAACATATTCATGCATACAAATATTTGTCCTGGGTGGGATTCGAACCCACAACCGGTGGCTTGTAAGTCAGGATCTAACCACAAAGCCAACAGATCTGTCAATTGTTATTTCATATTGTTGTCACACATCTAGACCGCAAGTCGTGGGACAATGGACACTCGAATCGATGAGCCGTGAGAATTTAATGACTCCAGTAGAAAGAGAAATACCAAAGGCACTCAGCATTTTTAATGAGTGAGACGTGAACGAATTATATTTAATGCTTAGAGATAATGAGTATGATGGCCAGTGAGCTGCAAGACTGAGACAAGCGAAAAAATTTTATGAAATTATAGACATATTACTAATCCTAATTTAAAGTATTATTATTCGGATTAAGTGGCTATTTCAAGTCTTTTCAGAGCTTGTATTACTGCGACCATACTGGGTCTATTGTGATCGCCACTATTAATTAAACCTATTAACTCCCCGCTATTTCACCCGCGTTTTTGGAGGACCTTAAACTTTCCCGAGATAAACGGTAGCCTATGTAATATTTCAAGTTATAGTCTATCTCTATACCAAAGCGATGTAACAGACTGATAGACAGAGTAAATTTTGCATTTATTTATAAATGCTATCTATTATACTAGCTGTACCCTGCCACGCTTCGCTGTGACTGATGCAAAAATTAGATAAAAACAATCCTTTGTGCGAATTATATATCATTCTAAAATTTCAGCTCTCTTTTTGAATTTGAAGCGTATTACAGAATATTTTTATATATAGGTATAGAAATAAGGATTCTTTGACAATATAGTTTGATGTTTCGGTGAAGGAAAACATCGTGAGGAAACCTGCATGCCGGAGATGTCACAATTAAAGGCATGTGAAGTCCGCCAATCCGCACTAGGCCCGCGTGGTGGACTATGGCCTAAACCCCCTCGATGTTAGGGGAGGCTCGAGCTCCTCGGTGGAGACGTATATGAGCTGTTGATGATGATGATGATGATGATAGTTTGATGTTTCATCGAGGGAGCTGAAACTAATGGGATGGTCCTAGCGATGGATATTTAATGGTGCGTAGAACTAAAAAATGTTAATAACAGAAAAGCTTTACGAATAGCATATAAGTATTAAGTTAACCAACTAATTTAATAATAAATATAAGAGTTACAATTTCCTATAAGAAATATATAAGTTTAATTTCCTTGAGAGCCAATATTCCGTCTTTATGGACCCAAATAGTTCCGGAGTAAACAAAAGTTGTAGGCTTACTGAACGGGAAAGTAGCGGAAAGTATCCTGAAAATAAAATATTGGAGATCTTCTTAACAATGTTGTAGGCTACATTAATAATAAGCGATTATATGTACCTACGCTAAGATAATATTTAATAACATACTAGCAATGTCCTGCAGTTTTCGATAAATTAACATATTATTTAGGGGACTTAAAATTTTTCGATGGAATGAGATTTTGCTATTGAAGTCTCCACCTATGATTTTGGAAAAAAAAAGATTACTTACACTAACTGGCATTGCAATTTTACCGGCATTCTTAAGATTTCCTGAGATGACAATAATGATGATACTATATATTAATCCTAAACACATTCTATCGGTGTACCAAGTTTCGTCCAAATCCCTCTACGAATCTTTGCGTAAAAGAGTAGGTACCTAACAACCATACGTCCATATCTGGGGCGCAGCTACCGCCGCGCGCCGTATCTGCCGTATCAATTATACGGGGCCTCGTCGTGGCACGCTACGCCACTGGTCCATATAAATACGATCTCACAAATATATAGTAGATATATTGCAGATATTGTAGGATAGTAAAAAGTAAGATACATTTATGTGCTTTTTATTCAAGGAAGCAACTTAATAAGCTGATATACCACTATGGTACACAGAACAATTAAAGCGTACTAAAATTGTTTTGCTATTTTTCTCATAAGCAGGCGAATGTCGTAAGGGTACAATAGGATAACACATTTTCTTTGGAGTTTATTGTCCTACAGAATACTTAGGACTGTAGTATACCTAGTACCTATAAGGTTCGTGTCGTTTGGCATCTGGACAATGTTTTTATTACACGGTTTATGCGTCTGGCTTGTTATTTACTTGGGCACCTAGTTTTGTCTATTACCTGCTGAATGTGTTCCTTTATTAGTCTTGGTTACTAGCGGCCTCCACGCGGTTTCTCCCGTGTAGTTCCCGTAGGAATATAGGAATAAAATATAGCCAATGACACTCACAGATAATGTAGCTTCGAATTATTCAGACCAATCCAGTAGTTTCGGAGCATATTCATAACAAACAAAAAATCAAATCTATCCTCTTTATTCAAGGGTAATTTATACTAATATTATAAATGCGAAAGTAACTCTGTCTCTCGGTCTGTCTATCAGTCTCGTTTTCACACTAAAACTAATGATTCGATTTAAATAAAATTTGGTACACAGACAGTCTACAGCTTAAGAAAGGACAAAAGCTACTGTTTATCCCGGGAAAATGGAAGATCTCCCGGGTACCACTAGTCATATAATATATCTCTGTTTCAGTATCAATTGACATTAGTCAGTAGACAAAAAACAGATTGAGTAGGATATACCTTTTTTTTTTTTTTTTTTTATCGCTGGGAAAAATGCGTTACGCATACCCTCCCCGTCGGGGGACAGGGAGGGTTATGTGGGACTCCCCGGTTGCTAGTCAACCGGTATACCCACTAAACGACCCAGCGGCACTCCTTCCTCGCCTTTGTGGGGGGGGGGACTGGGAATCTGGCACAGCCCTTGCGTCCAGTCCCCCCCGGCGACCGCCCGCCCTCTCGGCGAGCCCTTCTCGTCCCCCTCCCGTGCTGGGAGGGGGATCTGGGAATGACCGCGAGTGCTCGGCCATTCCCTCCCGCTACGGTGGTGCACCGTGCAATGCGGGAGTGGGCGCCCCCGCGCCCTTTCTCCCGCTGGTCACCACCGCCTAGGGGGGGAGGTGACGGCGATCGTACTGTCGCCGCCTCCCCCCCCTCCTCCGCCGGCGGAGCTGTGACGCGAGGGGATCGTCCTCCCGCGCACGCTCCGCCGCCTCCTTCTGCGATATCAGAGTAGGATATACCTACTCAAGTATACCAATCCAAGTAAATTCAAAAGTTTTGGATATCAATCCCGGAGCGGGCTTACTTCGATCCTTCCATTTAACTTACACACAACTTGGGTTCGCCTTACAACTTGGTTTAAGTGGCTAGTTATTCAGTCTTATAGATTTCTTAAGCCTTGTTTCCGCTGAGCCTCGAAGCGTGTCCCCCTATGTCGCCTTGTCGACTGGTGCTTTGGTTCTTTGCTATCAGTTTTAAAGGAGACGGTAAAGAAACACCATTATCTTCAATTACCTATTGTTTAGAAAGATTTTAGGGTTTTATTTATTGTGCCACAAATATTATAGTTTTCTGGTCTTCAAGCACGTTCAGTACGTTTACTTGATACCGATATTTAGGGTAATAGATAATTAAAAATGACATTTTAATTTATATGGTAATGTAGCATGTAGAGCATAAAAATCGCATTGCAACTTATTTGTCATCTTTTAATAACCACATTAATGCAATAAATGGTTTGAATTTGAATTTGTATTTTGAATTTGATGCTAATAAAATCTGTAACTGCAGATACAAATATAACGATCGGCAGTATTCTTGTTAAAATTTTAGCTCTCTCTTTGCTATCCTGATAAAACATATGATCCCCCGAGAGCCTGAACATAGCCTCAGGCCGGAATCTAGTAGCAAAAATAAAAATCTAGAATAGTCCAGCGGTTAGCACGTTATTTCCCTCGAGATCGTGTCTTCACTTAGGTCTATATCTATTTGAGTTGAGCACAGCATTCGTGCACACGAGTTAATTAAAATAATGCGATGTAGTTTCGACTTTATTCTCAACATAGAGAATTCAGAATGGGTTGCCAAAAAATGTTATGAAGCTAAATTGTTTGTTTGTTTTAATGCGGTAATTTAGGAACTACTGGTCCGAATTGTTTTTTTTTATTATTAAATGGGTTGTTTATCGAAGAAGGCATAAGCTGTATAACATCAAGCTACAACCAATAAATAAATAAAAATATTTATTTCTGACCACAAACACAATAATAAAATAAATTACAAATTAATAACTTAACTATATAAAATTAAAATTAACACTATATAATTTTAACGTAAGTACTCTAGTGTGGTAGCAGCGGATAAAGCAACAAATATAGACTCTATCCTCTGAACTAGGCAGGAGCCTGTATCTCAGAGGATAGCGTTCGACCACGATACATTCATAAATGCCACTAGTGTGTCACTGATGTAGAGGAAATTGTGTGTATGTGTGAGTGTGTGTGAGAGGGTGTGTGTGTGTGTGTGTGTGTGTGTGTGTGTGTGTGTGTGTGTGTGTGTGTGTGTGTGTGTGTGTGTGTGTGTGTGTGTGTGTGTGTGTGTGTGTGTGTGTGTGTGTGTGTGTGTGTGTGTGTGTGTGTGTGTGTGTGTGTGTGTGTGTGTGTGTGTGTGTGTGTGTGTGTGTGTGTGTGTGTGTGTGTGTGTGTGTGAGTGCGTGTCATGGTATATGTCCGGGAATATTATGTTACGTTAAATTTAATTACCTTTATTTATTTACTGAAAGTCACTAGATCTTCTGTAGCATGGTAAGTTAACTGTAATAACCATTTTGTAACAATATTTTTAGTGTCATGTCTGTTTAGTTGTATAATTGATGACGCGAAGGGGCTTAAACGGTCATCTGTATCTCCATAGGTGTTAATTAACTAGCGGGGATAGATCGAACCCTATATGAAGAAAAGCTGCACAACCACTTACCTCGACATGGAGCCAACCTGGCGCGTGAGCTGCTTCCTCGTACGAGGGTCGTCCTTGCGGTCCTTCGATTTAGTAAACGGAGCTGTGCAAGCGGTGCACCAGCTCCAGAACAAGCGGTGACGTGGAAGACTCCTAGGTGTTACGGAGTAACACGCGACCGGACGCAACCGTTGGTGGTCCAGTACTGGTTGTGCGGTCGTGCAGCGAAAGAGATACTAACTAATGTTTTAAGAGTACCTACATTTAAATTTATAATTTATACTAAAAAATATAATAAGCGCTGAGGGTAGTTGGCGCGAACATTTGCCCCCGGCCTTAAAACCTTCGGTTTTAAAGAAAGAGAGAAAAATAACTAGCCGGGAGCAAGGAGAGACGCTATTGCGTGGGCAAGGGACAAAGACGAACGGCAGGTCTCTTATAGATTCCTGTCGCTGTCTTAATTAAAGCGACTCTACTGATCCCATCTTTACCGGGATAGGTGTCAACAATAATGCCAAGTGGCCAAGAGAGTGGGGCAACGTTATCAGTAACGATGACCACGACGTTACCTATCTTAATAGGGACTGAGTGTGTGTTCCATTTGCCTCTGGATTGCAGGAGATGTAAATATTCGCGTTTCCATCGATTTGCAAACGATTGCACCATCTGGTCCAACAAAGCATAGCGACGCAATAAATTTTTATTATCACCGGTAACGTCATAAGTGGGTAGGCCTCTTAGCGGTGTTGACATCAAAAAATGAGATGGAGTCAATGCGGTCAATTCTGACGGATCCTCACTAAGCGGTGTCAGCGGTCGCGAATTCAGAACGCATTCGATCTGTGTTAGAACAGTCAAAATCTCCTCGTATGTCAACAACTGACTACCAATGGCTCTATACAAATGCGTTTTAAAACCCTTTACGAATATTTCGTAATGTCCGCCAAAGTGCGGAGCGCGCGGCGGGTTTATTTTCCACGTTATTTTATGTTCAGCTAACTCATTACTGAATGCAGTTTTATACTCATCCGAATAAATTAATTTGTATATTTCCGACAATGCGTTTTTTTGCACCTATAAAAACTGTACCTGCGTCAGAATACATAGTATTGACAGCACCTCTTCTCGCAAGAAAACGTTTAAATGCCGATAGAAAAGTATTAGTGCTGAGATCGGTTGTCAATTCGACATGAACAGCGCGAGTAACGAGACAACAAAAAATGCAGAGATAAGCTTTAATGGAACGAGCTCCACGTTTACGTTGCGGTATTATGCTAAGAGGTCCGGCATAATCAACAGCAGTGTGTGAGAAGGCTTTTGATTCCGTTACGCGACATGCAGGTAAATCCCCCATAAAGGGTTGCACTGGCTTTGGTTTAGAACGAAAACAAAAATTGCAACTGTGCACGACACGACGCACGACGCTTCTGCACGAAAGAATCCAATAGCTTTGACGCAGTATTGACATCAAAGCCACGGGTCCAGTGTGACAGTTGTGACGGTGAAAATGAGACACAATTAGATCAACAATGTGATTTCTACGTGGTAATAACAAAGGGTGCCGCTGATCGTAGGTTAAATCTGCGTTACGAAGGCGCCCTCCGACCCTTAATAAATCGTCATCGTCGATAAAAGGTGAAAGTCTTTTTAACGTAGAACGGCAGCATTTATTTGCTTTTAAACGAGCTATCTCATCTGCGAAATGATATTGCTGAAGGGCACGAATCAGCATTTTCTCAGCATAAATAAAGTCGGATGCAGTAAAAAACTTAGATCTCGGTAGCTTACCTATGAATTTATAAACGTATATAACAGAGCGAAGCAATACACTCCATTTAGAAATACGCTTTGACAGCGTAAGTAGCGGATGCGGCAAATCTGAATTATTGTCAAGCCTATCGATTGAAATGGACATAGAACCGGAAGAGACCGGAAGCGAAACAACCTTTGTCTCTGGCAATTTTTCAGAAATAGCGGTGACGTCAACAGACGTAATAGGCCACGTAGCCTCGTCTTGGCAAAGCCAGGAAGGGCCAGTAAACCATAGCGGGTGTGATACTAACTGGCTAGGCGACAGGCCACGCGATAGGCAGTCGCTAGGATTGTCAGAACCAGGAACGTGGTAAAAATATTGAGCGGGAAGATTATCTAAAACCTTTGTAACCCGCGTGGCAACAAAAGTTTTTAAAGTCTGCGGTTCAGAGTGAACCCAATATAAGGCTACCATTGAGTCAGTGAAACAATAAATATTTTTAATTTCATGACGTAATTTATAAGTGTTTATAACACGACGTACGAGCCTAGACATGAGTAAAATTGCGCATAACTCCAGTCGGGCAACCGAGATAGTCTTAAGAGGAGCGACCTTGGACTTGGCACACACCAGATTAACCACTGTATGAGTGCCGTCGTCGTCCTGAACCTTGACGTATACAGCGGCGCCGTACGCTTTTTCACTGGCATCAGAAAATGCAATGATAGACATAGCGGAATTCTCGAACACGTCTAGATGACGTTTGATACGAATTTCTTGTAAGATCGGTAATTCGCGTAAATAATTTTCCCAAATACAAATAATATTCTGAGGCGGCTTATCATCCCAATTAATTTTTAAAACGAAAAGTTTTTGTAATATTAATTTTGCATATAAAATGGTCGGTGCAATCAAACCTAAAACATCGAATTGGCGGGCAATAACGGACAAAATGTTTCGCTTGGTACATGGACGGTTATTAGCGATAGAAACAGAAAACGAAAATTCATCTGAAGCGGGTGACCATTCGAGGCCAAGAACCTTTAAGCTGTGATTACCTTCATCGAAGTTAACTTTAGAGGTATAACGATGGTCGTCAGGAAGTGAATGTAATAACTCTTGCGAGTTACTGCACCACTTGACGAGCCTAAAGCCCCCGGCCGTGAACATCCCTAGCAGCTCATCTCTGAGCCGTAAGGAGTCCCGGACAGTAGGAACGGAGTAACAAATGTCGTCCATGTAACAATTACGCGTTACAATATCTGCCGCGCGCGGATAAGATGTACGTTCGTCAATACAAAGTTGTCTCAAAACTCGCATGGCGAGAAAGGGGCTGCTTCGCAAACCAAAGCATACGCGGTTAAAGCAATAAGTATCTAGCGGTGAAGATTCGTTAAAACGGAACAAAAACTTTTGAAACTGCCTGTGGTTTGCATTAACTATTATTTGTAAAAACATTTGATTTATATCAATCGTAAAAGCTACAGGGTATAAGCGGAAATCGAGTAAAATTAAGAACAAATCATTCTGAAGATTCTCGCCCGGGTGAAGTAGGTCATTTAATGACTTTCCTGAATCGGTTTTAGAGCTAGCGTCCATAACCATCCGAACCTTTGTAGTGACCTTGTCACTCCTACAAACCGCGTGATGAGGTATATAATAGCCAGACTGTGGCGAGTCGTCCTGAAGTAGTGAGATGTAACCTTTTGACAAGTAATCCCTAATAATGCTGTTATATTCCAAACGCAGTTGCGGGGCAGCGCTTAGCTTACGCTCGAGATACATATAACGACGTTTGGCTGACTTATATGAGTCACCGAGCTCCGTAGGGTCGGTAGAAAAAGGTAAGCCTACACAATAGCGGCCGGTTACATCGCGAGATACGCTATTCTTAAAAATCTCTTCGCATTCCTTAGCGGCAGAGCTAACCGGACGGTCTAGTAGTACCTCCTCAATTTGCCAAAATCGTTCCAACAAAGTATCGACTTGAGGCTCATGCGAAGCAAACGCACACAAAGAAATCGTGTCGGAAGAAAAATTACTAACGGGAGTGTTCCCGATGATAATATAACCGAAAATTGTTTCGAAAGCGGTAGGTAGTCCAGGTGGACCTTTAATGCGACCCGAAAGCAAAATATCAGAAAATTGCGGTGCGCCTATAAGAATATTTATTTCTCCCGGCGAATGAAAATGCTCATCAGCTAAATGAACACTGTTCAAATAACTTAGTGAAGACCTATCGATCTGCACGGACGGCAATTGATCTGTGATCTGATCAATTACGTACGAGTCAAGAGAAAGTAAAATATTTTTGTCTTTATGTAAATTAACATTTGCGGTACCCAGAATGGGATTCGGTGATGAACCGATTCCTTTAACTACAGCGCGTGATATTTTATTGTAATTAATATTAAGTTTAGATAAGAAAGTCGAAGTAATAAAATTGTTTTGTGATCCAGGATCTACAAGCGCACGGGCACTGTGTAATACACCGACGGAGTCCGAAACTAAAACTTGAACCGTACCCAAGAGGCAGGTGCTATCGTGTTGACGGGAATTATTATAATTACATAACGAAACATTCGAAGCGGGCGCGGTATTATTTTGTATTGGCACTAGCGGATCAGCTGACGAGACAGGCTGAGCCGTGCGGGCCTCGGCGGCGGCGGCAGCGGCGGCGCGCGCGGGGCGGAGCGGAGGCGGCGCGGAGGGCGCGAGACGCGACAACGAGCATACACGAGCGGGAGCGGGAGAGAGAGCGCGAGCGCGAGCGCCGGTATCGGCTTGTTTTCTACACAATAACGAGTGATGCTTACAATTGCAGTAACGACAATGATGTACAGACATACAAGCGGAATTATTATGCGACAAACTAAGACAGTTTGTGCAACCATTATTTTTATTTATATAATTAAATCGTTCACTGATTGGAAGCTTATGAAACTTAAAACATTTGTATAAATTGAAATGATTTGAAAGTTGGCAAAACGAACACGGTTTATTATGACTCATTTGTACCTGAGGCGCAGCGCTTACCAATGAGTGCACTGACTTAGAACTTGAGACACTTTTATTCGCAACGTTCGAAGTACGATCTAATATTTTAGTTTGATCACGGAGGAACCCTATTATATTATCGTATGTAGGTAATTCAACTCCTCGGTAAAACATTTCGAAAGCGCGGGCGGTTTCGGAGTCTATTTTCTTCAAAGAAAGATGAAGAAGAAAATAGTCCGCTAAATCATCTAAATTCAAAGTTTTTAAACTCGACACGGCAGAAGCAAAATGTTCCAAAAATGAGTCTAAATTTTTAGAGTTAGCGACTGAAAACGGTTTGAAATCAAATATTTGATTTAAATATGCGGAGGCTAAATAACGTTTGTCTTCGAACTTCGTTACTAACGTATTCCAAATCATGTCGTAGTTCGCAGCGTTCGCGGTGATACCCGACACAGCGGAAAGTGCCCGGCCAGATAACTTACCCATCAAATATTGTATACGTTCGTTGTTAGTAAGGTCGGAGTTTTCATGTATAGTGGTTTTAAATGTTTCGTAAAACGTAGGCCAGCTATTAGGTGAACCCGAAAAACTAACAAGTTCTAATTTAGGTAATTTGACGTGACATGTTTTAGTGCGATCACTAACAACGTGAGAAGAATTATCAGGCATCTTAATATTTAATTTATTTGCCGTAAATTTACAAACGCAATAGATTTCTTCAAATGAAGACCAACTTTGATAATCAGGTTCGCATTCTGCATTCAATAATAAGTTAACAGAATTAATTTCATCTAGAATTTTTTCAAAATCGTTACGCAAAGAATCAATGGTAATCATGGCAGCGAGAAATCTGTCAGAATTAGTCTCATTATTAAGATTTAATTTAGACAAATCGTAAATTGTCTGTAAGCGAGCAAAAACTACATCTCGTTTCCTAACTAACCGTCTAAGGTTCCGTTCGGAATCAGACGTCTGCCCACTACTCTTACTCATGATGCGAAGTTATAAACAATAAACGCGAGAAAAAATTATATTGTATTAAAAACGTAATCAATACAATAAATGCTCGACCCGGACGGGCGGCTCAGGCGCGGTGACGACGTGTACGTGGCTACGCTTTGCGAACAAAGTTCCGCACTCACCCGCAAAAACAAGAAATATAAAAATATGTACGTAATTATGTGGTATTACAATCAATAACGTAAACTCCTTTGGGAAATGGAACACAAACGAATAAACTATGTATTTATTAAGGATTTTAGTTGGGAACATAAATTAGAACATAAGTTTATAACGGGGGGTGTATGTAGGTACCCACCCTAGCGGAAATTATATAGCGGTAAAAAGTATATTAAAGCGGTTTAATTAAAGAAAAATACTATACAGCATATAGCGAACGTCTTGGGGACTAGAAAATGCTGTATGGTATAGGAAATACGGCTCAGTGGCCAGAAATGTATATATGGCACATATAATCCGGTACCTACGACGTACCAGAAAAATGGTACAGGGAATCCGGATCGATGGACCAGAAAAATGATGACGCGAAGGGGCTTAAACGGTCATCTGTATCTCCATAGGTGTTAATTAACTAGCGGGGATAGATCGAACCCTATATGAAGAAAAGCTGCACAACCACTTACCTCGACATGGAGCCAACCTGGCGCGTGAGCTGCTTCCTCGTACGAGGGTCGTCCTTGCGGTCCTTCGATTTAGTAGACGGAGCTGTGCAAGCGGTGCACCAGCTCCAGAACAAGCGGTGACGTGGAAGACTCCTAGGGGTTACGGAGTAACACGCGACCAGACGCAACCGTTGGTGGTCCAGTACTGGTTGTGCGGTCGTGCAGCGAAAGAGATACTAACTAATGTTTTAAGAGTACCTACATTTAAATTTATAATTTATACTAAAAAATATAATAAGCGCTGAGGGTAGTTGGCGCGAACAATAATGTTCAGCTTTTTATTAATCTTATTATTTATATATATGGGCCTATTACATAGTGATGTCTTTCTGCGAATGTTGTTTTGTGTGAGACGCAACGGCAGGCATTTTTAACTCTACGTCTGCCTTTGTCAGGTGGGGGTGGAACAGATCGATGTCTCCTAAGGATGGATTCGATTCCACCCCACACCGTGATGCAATACTTTATAACAGATTGACACAGTGCGACATAGACTCTGGTAATAAGTGCTTGTGATGCGGAATCTCTGAGGTTTTTAAATAGGTATATCATACTTCTTATCCTCGCAGTTATTTTATTTATTTGTTTATCCCATCGTAATTGCTCATCAATTTCTATTCCTAAGTATCTTACTGAATGTGCACGTGTTAAAGTTTGGCAGTCGCAAATCAGGGTTTGATCTTGACAGGCGTGAGCAGTTATATTAAGGTTTTCAATTGGTTTACTTTTGTTTTTGATTGAGAAGGTAACATAATGGGTTTTTCCTAAATTTAATGTAAGTAGATTATTTTTAAGCCAATTGATAACTTGTCTAAGGCATTGTTCAGTTTTCTCCTTAACCAACTCCCAGCTATGACCATGTACCACAGTGGCGGTGTCATCGGCGTAAGTATATATATTTGCATTTGGTATCGTCATTTTACAAAGATCGTTGATGTAAATTTTAAACAGTGTCGGACCCAATACACTCCCCTGTGGAACACCATATGTAACCAATTGTGTATCACTAAGGTATGAATCAATTTTAACTTGTTGCGTCCTATTTGTCAAATAATCTTTAAACAAATTTAGTGGTATACCCCTAATGCCTATACTTTCAAGTTTAGTTACCAGAATAGGGACAGAGACTGTGTCAAATGCCTTAGCCATATCCAGGAAGATCCCAAGACATTTATTTTTATTATCTAGTTGCCTTGCAACAAATTGAGTTAAATCTAATACAGCATCCTCCGTTGATATTCCATTTTGAAAACCATATTGATTATTGGCAATGATGTTATGCTTATTTAAATATCGATTAAATCTAGTATTAATGATCTTTTCTAAAATTTTTGACAATGAGGTTAGTACTGATATTGGCCTATAGTTGTTGACACAGTCCCTGTCTCCTCCCTTATAAATTGGATGGACTAAAGCTTTCTTAAATGCCTTAGGAAATACCCCCGTTTTTTCCAATAGGAGCGGAGGATGAATGAAAAATGTTTCAAAACCACGGAACGTGACGCTCTAGACTCGTAACAGAATCACGAGACCAAAGTTTCTTCAAATTCAATAATATATTCCAATAACTTGAAAGCAATTTCTTACAATTACAACTTTGTTGTTTGTATTCCAAAGTGTTATAATACCTATATGTAGTGAATATATTGGATTATTAGAAACCTTTTTAGTAGGTATCTGAAATTATATAAACGTAGGCATTAGATGATTTGTTCATAAAGATGCTAAGATATATTGCCGATTCGATTTTTAGTTAGAGGTCTTAGAGCTGACTTCTAAAATTGTAATTGTTGTAATAGATTTAACATTTATAATGCAAGTTACAAACGGCTCACACTGGTTAAGATTAATAATAGATTTATATATGAACAAAATATACATTTTCACTATGCTAACCCTTTTAAAGTTCATTAGCAACAAGGCCAACAATCCACAAGAAAACCACTAAACATCATTTAAGGACTTTCGCTTTCATCAGCTAACTGGTTCACACACTCGTTCAGTATTGCTGACAAAAATTGCCAATTTGGGTGTAAAACTTGAATACTGCCTTTACATAATCATGCCAAGTGAGTCCCCACTTCCCCCAGTGACGCCCTGAGCCGAGATATGGTCCCACAGGACCAGGGACACCCTCAGCACAGTCGCTTAAATTTACCTTCAGTTGAGAGCCCTTTGTGCTCACTGAAACAGTTCGCGTAAGGATGTAAAAGCCATCTGTGGCTAACACCTTCTAGTCTATTAAAAACTAATATTTTATTATTATTATTAAAAACAAAACTGTCTTAGAAAATAAAAATAAAGAATAAAGGCTCGAGATAGAAGCTTTTCACAAAGTACAACTCAGCTAATTTATTATTAGAGCATAACCTTCAAACATTGTTTCCAACCACAAACGAATATTCTTTATTATTGTATTAGTTTCAAACAGATCTAAGAGGTCTTGCTTAATTAAGAGCAGCTTACTTAGTTACTGACTTTTTATTTTATCTTCATCCGTTTGCCTCAGTCTCGTAAAGGCCAATCATCAGATTAAAAATACCTCGAGAATATCTCGAAAGTAATAGAATTGGAATCAATAAAAGTTATCTTTAAAATTATTCACACTTCGTAGGTTTTACTTTAGAAGTTGTAAAAGTCATATTTTAAATGGCTTTAACTGGAGCTACGGAATGGAGCGGAATGAGAGATTAAAAATTCAATCGAGGTTTATATTGACTCTCTCTGTTAATATTGGTACCAATTTCATAATGGGCGATACTAAATTGAACATAAAGTTCATTTCTTAGAGTCCGCTCCGTCCATTTTTTTACTTTTTACGGTACCGCTATTAGCCTTTCTTTTATGGTCTTCATCATCATCATATCAGCCAAAAGACGTCCATTGCTAAACTTAGGCTTCCCCCATTCCATGCAGACCGGTTTGGAAGATGTCTGCATCTTGTCAGGTCGCCAGTCCACCTTGTATAGTAAGTTACTAAGTTTAATAACACTGGTTACTATTAGTAACCAGCGTTACAGTAAACAGTAAAAAATATTTCGAGATAGTATTAAATCTGTCAGGATAGCGTTAGGGAGGAGGCTTTCAACGCCAGAGCGGTCCTTACAATCAAACGCGTTAACGCAGTTAAATAACATATACTAATAAACTAGACTAAGTATAACACTACAAATAATGTTTAGAATTAATGTAATATTATGAGGAATAAATAAAGCTTCTTATTATTTTGAAATTAGTAAATCACCACTGAAGTAGTTTTCTCAGACGTTATTTACAATTAAAAGTCATTACTGCCTAATGATGGTCTAGTGTAAGTTATGCCTTCTTTGTCATCATTTAATAAGTTAGTAAAAGAGACACATATACTTTCAATTAGAGCTAAACATAATATGCCTTGTAGAAACTGGGGTTAGTATTAATGTTACGAGTACATTCGTGTCCACAAAACACAGGCTCATTAGTCGAAAACTCTTCATTTACATATTTGGTACACTGTTTAATTTCAGCAGACACACGAAATGGCGCATCTGCAGAATTAAATTCCCTTATGCGAACGATAAAATGTAAATTCAACGTAAAGTTTCGCGACATCTTGTGACACTCCTCCGACAAATAGTGTAACATTTGTCTAAGATTTATGCAACAATGTGTTCATATGTGTATGTGTATATTTTAACGAGCACTTGGATTTACTTTTCAGTTTATGCCGTCGTATACAGACGCGGCGTTATTTATATGAAAAGACGCAGTGTTGGCTTTAATGTCGTTATGATAAAAAGTACCTATAATAGATTATCTTTGCAATATAAATCTAATATTGTCCCCTAGGGGTAATCAAAATAATAATAATATAAATAATAAATAATAATAAAAATGCATTTATTTCATCTCCACAAATTACATCAGCAATTGTACAAGGGTAACATAAATTGTACAAGGGTAACATAAATTTGTGTTAAAATACCCTGTCATCATGGGAAACATCTGTACTATCTATACTATTAACCCTAACGAAGTTGTATTAGTGTTAAGTACTACCATTAATTTATCAAATTAGTAGGTTAGAGGTGATATATATTTATAAAACCAGTAGATTTTCATATATCAATCTTCCTGACACGATATCAAAACTGTATCTCGTGCCATCATAATGCTGTGTGCTATTTCAAACACGCGAACGGAATCGTTATAAAAACACGCGCGTCAGTATGCTACCGGCTTTAACTTTAAACTTATTCAATAACCTAGAAGTTAACTAGAAGTTTACGAAGTAAATTGGTTCAAAGAACTTGATTTTGAATCTTGAAAACTTAGTTTTGAAACTAAGATGAGGCGAAGTTAAGGTTTATTTCAAAAAGCCGTTAACTTTTCTAAATCGTAGCATAACTATAGCATAATGAGGTGAACTATATACCCTTAAGCGATTGAAACTCACGTAGTCTGACCTCAATCGCTCTGTGGTAAATAATCTGTTTGATTTTCAGTGACACTCATTATTTTGCATTGACATTGATAAATTGTGAGAGCTCATATAATTATGTTATTCAGTTACATTTACTACTATAAAGTTTCTCTATTTCACCTCACTTAAGCTTTACGCGTATCATTTTCTAAAATGTTATTGTGATTAATGTCATCATTTCGAACGGGTGGCGTCGAACGCTTTTTTATTTTTGAACGTGCTAGAAGGTTTTGCCTCAGATGGCTTTTACACCCGTACGCGGATATTTTCGGGGAGCGCAGAGAAGAGAAGAGTGAAATAGCAAATTTCAAACAACATTATAATAGATAAGCAAATATTTTTTAAAACTATCAACAATTTCTCCCATTATTTATCACATCCCGTAGAGCGAAAGAAAAGATATAGCTGTCTTAGTTTAACCATGTTTATGAACACAAACGACATGATTCCTCATAGGAAATAAGGCATAGTAAAGTTAAACTTATTTTGTACATCTATCACAGTACATTGAACTTTAGTAGTAACTCGTATAATGCTCATGGGATTCGTAACTTCCTATAACTATGTGCTAATGTTCGTATGGTAATAGTTATTGGAATTCTATCCAACTTGTATGCTTGTGTCGAATGAGTTATTGTATTGCCTTTTACTGAAGATACCACAAGCGTGGCAAACACGCATATGGTCCCACCCACGTGATGGGAAGCGGTTACCATAGCCTATGGACGCTTGCAACACCAGAGGCGTCAGTCACGCGTTGCCGATCCCCTAAAGAGTTTACTCATTATTATAGTTACTACCTTTTATTTTCACGATTCCTAGAACCTAGAATTATTTAAATAAAGGCTTAAAATTGGTAAATCATCTTCTATTAAAAAAAAGACATCTTGATCATACATGAAAGCTTCCAACTATCGGCTGTCGCACTTCAAAGCTTCTCTTTCATCATTCATCTTCAGTCATTCAGATAGTTCATCTCATCATCATTATCACTTATAACATCATGCCAGGGTTATAGGTTTACCTTTACTGTGAACAAGTTTAAAACACCTTAAAAAGTAATCTAAAAGAAACAATGATTACTCAGTAGAAACTGTTACTTATTGCTCTAGGTAATAATAAGAAATACGATACAAAGGATATTTTATTGCCACCACGTAGACAGGATATTGGAAATGGTTGGATACTCTTGGTCTTGGATAAGGTTAACCAATGATTCATTGGATACCAAATTGTATCAGGAAAACGTAGAGCGAAAATAATAGGTAGTAGATATAAGCGCAGGGCAAACATTGTAAACCCAAGTTATTGTTATTGAGAATACTTTAAAGTCATATATTAAACACAGGTTTTAAGTGAAGGTTTTGTAAACTAAGCATTTGTTTTAGCATATATCTTCTTATCTATATATATAAAAATGAATTGCTGTTCGTTAGTCTCACAAAAACTCGAGAACGGATGCTCTGATTTGGCTATGTTTGGTCTTGAATTATTTGTGTAAGTACAGGGAAGGTTTAAAGCATTCAGCTTTTTTATTAATTGATGCTGAGGCAGTACGAAGTTTGCCGGGTCAACTAGTATTATATAAAATTCTCGTGTCACAATGTTAGTTACCATATTCCTCCGAAAAGGCTTGATCGATTTTTATGAAATTTTATATGCATATTCAGTAGGTCTGAGAATCGGCTACTATCTATTTTTGATACCTACCCCTGTGATCACGGGAACGGGAACTGCGCGGGTGAAACCGCGGAGCGGCAGCTAGTCCTACTATAAATATAAACATACAAGTGTGCGTATCATTCCCTGTTAGTAAGTATATTGTTCTAAAGTAACATAGGCTATGTTATTATACCGAAAATTTATAAATACTACTCTTGGGAATATAAGTAATTATGAACAAGTCGAGATATCTCTTTATATAGCTAAGTAAGTTTATTGTAGTACCTACGGGTATGTTACATAACCGTATACCTATTTTGTTATTGCGGACCTTACTTACCTACTATGTATGTTTACCAAAACTGTATAAAAATATTAAAGATTTTGTTTTAATTTCATTTCGTGTAAGGGTGTTAAAACCATCTGAGGCGTAATACCTTTTCGTCCATTCCAAAAAAAATTTTTTAAAGTGTAACCTCTCAACTCTTCAAAAACGGAAATTAGTTGTGCAAAACTTTTAATGATGGGGTTTTGTGGCATATTATAAGTAAAATACTCTATTTAAAGTAACTGTCAGAAACCAAAAGATAAATAGAAAAAAATACAGTAGAACAAAGTATGTTTGTGCATCACGATCTCTATATTAATTCTCATAATGCAACAATATTCACGTACTTAGTATTGTCTGAAAATATGCAACTTATATGCAACGGTTTATAATGAAGACTGTTATCGTATTAACGAGGTCAATGACTTGCAACAGTCTTCATTATAAACCGTTGCATATAAGTTGCATATTTTCAGACAATACTAAGTACGTGAATATTGTTGCATTATGAGAATTAATGCATAATATTCTCTAGAATATTGTGTATTTGGAACTTTCTCTGACTTTGAACATAACGCTCATTCGTGTTATGTTCGCATAATATATTTTCTATGTGAAATATGCTCTATATTTGTGAATCATGAATATAAGACGGTCATTCCAAAGCTAATTATAAATATGTGTTTATCTAAAAGCTTACAATATTCCCACATAATTAGTGTTGTATACGTAGGTATTTATAACTCTTCTTTAAGTTAAAACTTGAATAAAGGTCTGCTTTAATATTTTTGTTTTCAATTAAGGCATCGTACTTTTGAATGTGATATTTAAAATTTTAATTACACTGTTAATCAAATCCAAGTGATTTAAAGATTTATGTTTTAAACTAATAGAAAAAATGCTAACCCTTTCAATTCACTCAAGCTAAAACGTATATTTTCTTTTGTTTCAGACTTAACCCAAAGTCAGATGCTATGCCGCGGAGTATCAGCGCATAAAGTGTGCGGTCTACGTGCGCACGCGCCTCGCATCTCGTTCACAACCAAGGATGAGCCGGAAACGCACGAACTGCGGCGGAAATCCGCGAGCAGCAGGCTCGGGAGCTCGCCTAGAACCAGTATCGCTAGTGAAGATAGAGCTGATGGGATTGCATTGAGGTACCCTTTTTTTGATTACCCAGGGGAATCCTCATAGGATACCCGGTAGCTCAGCCGCCGGGTTATGTGTGACTCACCCGCATAGAAGGTGCCGGTGCCTACCCACTAAGCCCCTGGGTGTTCCTATGGTTCTAGTATTTCTTGTTAAAAAAAATATATAAATTTTAGAATCTTAATCAAGATAGAAATCGATCAGAGAAATTTAAAGTGACCACATATCTAATAGGTGTCTTGTTTCTTAACCTCCAATTGTAATGAACATCTTCAGGTAATATTTCAACCCGCGAATAAGATTAAACTACGAATTTAACTAATTTTTTCATAGCATTTTTCAAAGGTTTTATGAAACAAAAATTCGGTAATAAACCCAATCAATGACATGTTGATCCCAAACCTCGATACAAGGTTAATGACCTCCGAATAAGCAAGGCACGAGTGTAGAAACTAATTTAGTAGTGGAATCCTATCTGGGCGTTAAGCTGGCTCACACGGCGAGCTGACTGGCTTGTCCCGGCTTAGTGCGGGTCACTCGGTCCAAAGGGCAGAAAGTATTGCTTATTCCACAAAGTTCCCAGTTAAAGTATTTGTAACTAGCTCTCACCTGTGTGCCGGGAATGAATTCACATGAAAATCCCATTGAAAAATCAACCTTTTGTGTGACAAAATATGTTCTTAAATGTGTCTAGCAAGTGTTTAGAAGTGGTCTCTTTTTAGTTTAGAACTTTATAAACGGGGATATCAAAGCTAAAATTGATTTAAACCGTCACGTAATAAGGGGGCAGTTATACTTAATTTCGGGATAACTTTTCTAATATTTTGCATGGAAACCTCATTCGTCGGACTATAACGAAAGTTTGAATTAAATTGCCAAATCGATGATGCGTTTGTGCAGAGAGACGAACTTCTTAGCATTCCATGGATTCACCGTGCGGGTGCCGGGTCCATCGTGTGGCAGAGAGAGAAACTTCGAGCAGATCCCGAGACTTGTGACACGGGTGTAGGTTTAAGGCGCCCCTTTCCGACGTACATCAACACTCACCTTCACTACTCATGTTTCTCTCCCTGCCCAGCCAAATCTGGTATGAACCTGCTAATGCTGCTTTAGATGCTCGTTCTTGTATAGAACTTACTGCAGTTCTGGCCAGGCCAAGATCTTTCAGCAGGTTATAGAGAGATTTTGCTGGTATACCTCTCGCTCCAACCTCCACAGCATATATATTAACTACATAACCGTTTTTTGTTAATTCGTTTACGAGGTCATAATATTTATTTTGTTTTATTGCGTGGTCTTTAGGTATGTTAGTTTCCCACGGTACAGTAAGCTCTACAAGTAATATTCGTTTTATAACTCTGGAAAAAAGGAAAATGTCCGGTCTGGATGACGAAACACCCACATCCTCTGGGATTTTATAGTGCTTTTCATACGTGTCCATTAAAATAGTCCAGTCCGGTGCTGTGCCTAGGATTGAGTAAGGCTTGGTCTTAGAATTTGTAGTCGAGCCTTCTTTTATAAAGTTAATTTCTCTTTTGTTTGAGGTCAATCCTTTTTGGGCTCTAGCTACTGAAAGGCTTATGGCTTCACGTTTAATATTAGAACCTTATCTCCTGATGAGTTTTTTGTTTTCTTCCTTTTAGAAAAAAAGACATAGCTTTTATGGCTCTTTGGATTTTATACCCTTTTAACACACTTCACTACACACACCACACGATACACAAATATCTTGATCTTTTTTTGAAAAATAATCTATTATTTATTAATTAGTTTAATCATCATTAACATAACTGTCTTATTAGTCTTATTAATCTGTTTATGAAAAGGGATAATACAAATGCTATATTCATACGTACTACATACAAACATTAGTTATAATGTTTAGAGTAGATTGCAGCACAGCTTAAGGTCCTATGCTCACTACGTAAATATAGTGTATGGTAAAAAGGGTTTAACGCCAAAGTTCATGACATTTCCTTTGAAATGAAGCTTTTGCAAGCCAGTAATTGCCAGGTTTTCACTAGCTCCGGATCTATAGGAGTAATTACAGTTTGTTGTGACATTCTCTCTCTTAAATAGAATATTGCTGATGACAGGTGAATAAGGGACTTGAATTCGTTTTATTTAACCTTATGAGAGGCGGTTGACTCGGTGGATAGCTCTGACATTTGCACCACTGCTTGTGTGTTCCAAGTGGTTCCAGCCAGGACAAATATTTATTTATTTATTTGTCCATAAGTGTTTGTTTTTGTGACTATAATATTATTTAGTATATTGCCAAAGTACAAAAACTATATAGGGTCATCCTATATAGTTTTTGTACTTTGGGATCATACTTTCCAAAAGGATAAACGAATTTTGATTTAGTTTTGACTTGAATAAGATATCAACTTTTTCAAAATATTCAGTTCTTAGCTAGCTTAGCTTAGCTTCTTCCTTAGCTATACGTACGCTTAAAGCTTTTAAATTTACAGTAAACTTATATATAACTAGTGGATCCCCACCGTTTCACCCGCGTTCTTCGGGATCTTTAATTTTTCCGGGATAAAATGTAGTTTACTCATGTGTTATCCTAAACTATATTTTAACTCTGTGCCGAATTTCATCGCTATTTCTTCAGCTGTTTTGGCGTGAAAGACTTTCATTCTTAAATCCATTGCTTATTACAAACTTTCACATTAATAATATTAATAACTAGGATATAGGTACAACTACATATGTTCGTATGTAATTTGTCGTCAAGAAAATAAACAGAGATTTAATGTTATACACAAATCTATTAGACAGGACACTCTCGCCACCGTAAAACAATTTAACGGCGACATTAAGGGTGCTCGTAAAATATTCATTTACATAGTATTCGTGAAATGTACGTGTCTTTTTTAGTATTACATATAACTTATGATGCTAAAAAAGGTGCGTTTAAATTATCAAATGCATACAATTTGTTAGATAACTTATGCTTCTTATCACACGAATATTATATAGGCGAAAGTTTGTGAGTGTATGTTTGTTACTTCCTGAAGTCTAAACAGCTGGAGCGATTTTTCACATAGGATACTTTTTATCCCGGGAAAATTTAAGGATGAAACCGCGGGGCAGAAGCTAGTAATACTATAGATGCAAAAGTTTGTACGAAAATCTGTTGAGTAGTATTTGTGTTCATCGCGTTCAGACAGACAGAGGCGGCGGGGACTTTGTTTTTTTATATGTAAAGATATATTTTTAAAGTTTAAATTATTTATTGCTATACCTACCTATAAAGTTCTGATAGTTATGTCAACAGAACTTGCTTTCTTACAAAACAACTGCCTAACATTTTTGGGTTAGGCAAATATGAAACGGAACCTTAATAAATAATATTAGGCCGTTCTGTCCGTTCGACTTTCTATTCTATTACTCTGAGATAGAGTATATTATTCAATGTGATAGGTGAGACGGGAAATGCCGTTGAATGTCACTTTATTACATAACTTTTTGACGTATTTTGACATAAGAACGATTCAGATCAAACAGAGTTGGATCGTAATAAAAGTTGATTGTAAGACCCATGTCATAATAAAAAAATAAAAATCCTGGGACATTTCCTACATACGTCCAATCTGATTCCAACCTTAGCAGAGCATGGTAACCAGATAGCTGCTATACTTACTACATATACCTACTACTACTAGTTATTATGATACACAGAATAAACAGTAATATTCATGCATGCAAATGTATGTCCTGAGATGGAATTCGTACCCATGACCGGCGCCTTTAAAGTCAGGATGACTAACCACAAAGACTAGTTAATGTCATTTTCAATCCGACACATTACGGAACCCTACATAATTCGTGTTCAAACACACCCTTAACCACTTTTTCTCATTTCGAATTTCCAATAATGTTACCAACAGAAAGTTAACCTATTTTTCTAAATAACTAGTTCGACGTTTCACAATTTGTGTACGGACCTGTCGATTTTACCGTTGTCATAAATTATTCATACAAATCGATTCTACGCTGTTGTTGTTCGTGTTCGACAGACGGCGGGGCGTACAATGCGTGCACTCAACACTACAGAATGGTGATGACCCGATAGCAATTTAATATATTTTTTTTATAAGGCCGAAACGCTACTTCTTTGTACAGGATTGTCAAAATATATAATGTTTATGCTTTTATAATAGTAAGATAATGTTTTTGGGGTGCGTAGTTTATTTTGGGGTTGTTGTTTATTTTGGTATTTTAACCGACTTTAACTTTTCACTGATTACTCATAGACACCTGGACTGATTTGCAAAATTATACATATCTAAAGGTTTCTACATCCATACTAAGTTTGTACATGAGAGAGTAACTCTGCCTGTTACGCTTTCACGCATTTTGATAAAATTTAGCACAGAGGTCTCGAGCTTAGGAAAGGACATGCTACCTTCTATCCCGAAAAAATTGAAGCTTACAATGTTTAAAAACATAAATAGGTACACATGTAATAAATTTGATTCCACTTTAATGTACTCGTACAATAAAAGAAACAAGAAAGTAATACAAATACCAATCAAATTACCTTAGTTGAAAATGTTACCAACTTCTAACAAGTTAACGAGAAGGTAAATTATGTTCAAACATGTATTTGTCATTTCAATAAATAGAAAATATATCCAATAAATTGGAAATTCCAAATGTCATAAGTACTATTTGATATCCGTAATACTTATTTCTTATTATGGACCTTTTCTGGGAATTTATTTTATCATACTTATTGGCGTTCCTTTATTCAAGGAAACCGGCGGTCATTTTTATTTAATCCTCTCCATTTAATACTGTTCATTCAAATACCTAGAAAAGATTGTGTAGAATATCGATTAGCATTGTTCTGTACCTATTTGCTTTTAATTTAAAAACGTATTGCAGTTAGGTTTAACTGTATTATAAACTATTTTTTTTATGTAAATAAAAGGTTATAACTATATTGGGAATCTTTATTCATACACCACAAATAAACAAAGAAACCCTAATTTCAATGGCAAGGAATGTATGACCATTACTTTTTAGGTGGTTTGTAAGTTTTGTGCTTTTTAATATGCCTTCAGAAACTGATTAAGATACATAGCCCGTATAATAATAAACGTTTTTATATAAATGTAAGTAAAATCACAAAGTAACAGTATACAATAAATCTGCAGATCAAAATGCTATGGTTAACTTGTCTTCACCTACTTTTATCTTCAGGCAATCAATTTGATTCATGTCTGAAGGGGCCACAGTTCAAACCGTTAATTAAATTTAATAGCGTCACATAACTTCAATCTGTGTCAGGAAATTAAATCAGGTTCTAGAGGAACCGTTTATTTTATTACCTTTTTATGTGGGTTGGGATATTAAAGTCTAGGAACCCACTTGAGGGAAATCGATAAAACGTCTGAAGACTTGTTCACTATAGAACACTTGTTCCATTTCCCCTGCTTTATTCATATGGCATTTCCGACCATTTCTTTATTTAACAAAAATATATTACCGTATAGATTTATTCGGTTTTTTAACGATATAGATGAATAAGATGGCCTTTTGTCCCGCAATGGTTAGGTCCATAAGATATTAATGTATCGATAGTACTCAAGAAAAACAAACCGGATACAGTAAAAATATGTAAATACATAATAACTGAAAGTAAAAGTATTTTCTTTATTCCTATACAATTTAAATATACCTACTTACATATATCATTCAAAATGGTAAATATTAATCATATTCAGCGATTGTAGAGTGAATTAATCTTATAGTATTAACATTATAAAATAGTAATAAGTTACGTACGTTTGTACAAACAATGGAAAAACCGAATAGGTACAAATGTTATTAAGTCTCAATTTGGTAAACTTTTGTTACAATAAATCCAATTTTCCGTATAAAATCAACGCGTACTGAAGCACGCAATCGAGATACACTCCGACGGAATTAGTTTAACGATCGTTCACGTATCACGGACTATGGTGTATGGTGTATGGATCATCTATTTCGGTTTACGCCATATCTGTCAACGCTTGCAGCGCGTCGATTATACGACTTTGTTCGCAGCTATTTTTGGTGTGAATTTATATTACTACCAGCAATTGTGTCTTTAACGCTCGATCGTCGTTCGAATTTGGTTTCACTAATATTATATTTAGTTATGGTTTCAAATCTCTTTTTAATTGTGTCTTGTCGGGTAGGACGACGTATGCCGGGTCCGCTAGTCTACACTAATGTTATAAAGGGGAAAAAAATCTTGTGTAATAAATAAATACAAAAACTATTGGACCGATCTACTATTAGAACTATTACACCAATAGAAAATTAGATTATCAAGGAGTAACATAGGCTATATTGTATCCCCGTATTCCAATGGGAACGGGAACTACGCGGGTAAAACCGCGCGGAGGCAGCTATTTTTGGATGTAGTAGCAATCATGTATTAATTTTTTCCAATTTACCAAATATCTGAAATATTTTAGTTGCGTAACTGTTTAAAATATCAACATAGTAGACTGTGGTTAAAGTCAGTATTTAATGTTTTTCATCATGGAAATGTTCACTGTTCATACAATTAAGTCGTTTAAGCGAGGATATGTCTCAAAGAGCTATTAAACCCTTTTTTCTTTCCATTGCTACTGAATTTGTTCTCTTTGGCTCTCAAGTTAATTAAATTGTCTTGCTCACTGAACTTTTGAGCTAGAAAAAATACTCAAATAGGTATTTTAGCTTAGAATATGAAAGTGTTAGCAGGTTGTCTCGTGATATGCAAAAAGCAGAAATGGTGAATGAATCAGTTTAAATTTAAATGATTAGCATTCAGTATCTATCTTAAAATCAAAACCTTTTTCTTTAGAAAATTTGTTTTTGTATTCATTATGCGGGGTTGAAGCTAAAAGTTATATATTTACTTTATATCATCTAGCATTAAAATAAAGCTCAATAATTAATGACAGTATTATCTAAAGTCAACTCATTAACTAACTAAAACGAGAACCGTATTCCAATTAAATGTATATAATAATAGATGACCACAATGTCAATAATTAATGACCTCTGGCGAAATGACCAGCAGGAGATAGATTGGAAACTCTCGTTATTTGTCAGTTACTGATTAGGAGAAAATAATAGTCTATACTATACTAATATTATAAAGAGGAAAGATTTGTTTGTTTGTTTGTTTGTAATGAATAGGCTCCGAAACTACTGGACCGATTTCAAAAATTCTTTCACCTTTGGAAAGCTACATTATCCCCGAGTAACATAGGCTTTATTCTATCCCTGTATTCCCACGGGAACGGGAACTACGCGGGTAAAACCGCGGGGAGGCAGCTAGTATACTATAAATAAGATGGTATCCTATTCCGAGGAAATCTGTTTGATAGATATCCTACAGTCGAATATATTATATTTTTTTATGAGATCATTGTTTACTGGAAAACTAGTGGGTACATATGTAAATTACAATATTTTGATAAGTAGCTATACATATACTATTTGCACACGAATAGTTTAGGTATAAAAATTGTGTTATAATCTTAGCCTATGGGTTTTCCAAAAAGGATTTTTGTGTAACTTACCTACGTTAATATGGGACTTTAACTTGAAATTAAACTTGTACTGGAAATTTAAAACGCATTCTAAATTTAATTGTTGACCACCAATACATTGGTACATATATTGTTTTATTATTGTTCGAAATGAATCCTTAAAACTTAAAAAAAAAAAGTTAATTTCTCTTAATTTAAATTACCATCTTAGTTCCAATATTAAACGTATAGAGTAAAACTACTGAGGTATTGTCGATTTTTGTCTCTCATCGCGTGGCCCTACCCTGTTCGTGTTTTCTCCTCACAACAATGTACACTCGGCCACCACGGTTTATTCAGCTACATATTCACGTAGCAGACTGTATGAATGGGTTGGCACATCTCCAACACTTGGAAAAAAGTAGCGCCTACCCTTCCTGTTACGACCAGACTTTTGTACTTAGACAAAAGTACTTACTCCTATGTGTACAGTATCTATGTACTCTATTATGCATGCCTTAATTATGATAGTATTATTAATCAGTGTTATAAAGTAAATGACTCAATCTCGAAATGTAACATAACAGAAATAGAGTTAGACTCTTAAGTCGCTTAAGAATATTTATTAGTGCCTCCCCACGATTTTGCCCGCGTTCCCAGGGTATCTGAAATTTTCCCGGGATAAAAATTTGCCTATGAGCTATTTCAGAACTGTATATTAATTCTGTACCAAATTTGCCATTGTAGCTTGAAAGAGTAACAAACATACATCCACTCATTTTTAGATTCATTCGCATTTATAATATTAGTAGGAAGGATTTCCAACATATTATATTAATTCTCAATTCAACAAAAACTTTACACGAAGATGAGATATCGATACTTTTTTGAAGAGTTGAACTGCAAAGTAATTAACTGAAACTCTATCCTCCACTAATGACAAAGCAAATATCGTACAAAGAAAATGTATACAAAGAAATACATATCTTTTTACTCGTACGTTACCGCAGAATATACCATTAAATAGATGAGTTTTGAATACAATTCTTCCTATAGCTTTTTTGTTGGCAAGCTTTACCAAATATCAATGGCTTTTTGGCTATAATACTTGTTTAGTCCAGAATCTGTTGAAGATGTATTCACAATCCATACTAATATTATAAATGCGAAAGTAACTATGTCTGTATGTCTGTTACGCTTTCACGCTAAAACTACTGAACCAATGTAAATGAAATTTGGTACACAGATAATCCAGAGCCTGAGAAAGGACATAGTCTACTTTTTATCCCGGGAAAATTGAAGATCCCCCGGGAACGCGGGCGAAGCCGCGGGGAGCCACTAGTAATATTATAAAGGCGACAGTTTGTGTGTATGTTTGTTACTTCTTCACGTCTAAACGGCTAGAGCGATTTCAATAAAATTTCGTATGGAGTTAGCTGACACACACATAGGCTTTTACTTTATATCCCGGGAAAATTTATGATACCCCGGGAACGTGGGTGAAACCGCGGGACAGTAGCTAGTTGGATAGAAGCCAGCGTTTCTACCTGTCTTTTGAGACTCATAACGTTGGTTTTAATGAGTCGCATAGACAAAGGCAAAACCACTTGTATTAAGTATCCGTTAGTAAAAGTGTTAGTGTTACTGTTAGTGCTCTCAGGTGGATTGTCTGTTAGTCTATGGCCAGCTTGGTATTAAAAAAGGGTATGCTTACAAGCAGCTTGGAGACACAAATTGATACGTTCGCTTTTTATATAAATACTAGCTGCCGCCTCGAGGTTTCACCCGCGAAGTACCCGTTCTCGTGACAAGGTATCAAAAATAGATAGTAGCCGATTCTCAGACCTACCCAATATGCACACAAAATTTCATGAGAATCGGTAAAGCCGTATCGGAGGAGTTTAATCACAAACACCGCAACACGAGAATTTTATATATTAGAAAATATCTTGAAACATATTTATGTAGGTAGCTCTAAGCTGACATCTTGTACTATGGTAACCAAATAGCATACTGTATTGGTACTACAACTACTTTTAATACATTAATGGATATTTATATCCAAACAGAGGCTTAGAAGTCTGTTTAATAAAATTATCCGAACACTATTTGAACTTTATCAGCTTTTATGAGGCAGACAGTTATATTTTTAGGAAAATCGGAAGAGCCACATTGAAGGAAGTATATGGTTAGTACGGGTTGCCAATGCGCCTGTAAACTTTATCCCCATTTTATAATACCAGCCAATGGTGAGGAAACGAGGAGCCATGACAGCTTTCCGGAATTTTCTGGTTTTATTACCTAAACTCACTTCTACCGCGTGGTTTCTTTTGATTTCCAGGGATAGAACGTAGCCTAGCTAGAACATAGAACTCAGCCATTATGGCGTGATTGGCTAACAAAAAAAATATGATCACATCGCATACACTCTAAAATAAGATGAAGTCTCTGACCCTTAATGTAGGTAAGTCTTGTGTTCCCTAAATAAATTTGACAATGTTAATAGTGTTCAAAAGTTAACAAAAGCAACAATATTAATAAAAACAAAAATATTTACACTTATAGCATTCATATAAAGTATTACAGTAAGATTTTATTAGTGACAGGCCGGTTGGCTTTGTAGTAAGTGACCCTGACTTTCAAGCCGCCGTGGCCGATCGTTTGAAATCCTAGGATTACCATATCACAAGCTCTGCTTAGTTTAGATTCAGATTGGCCGTGTGTGAATAATGTCCCAGGATATTCTGAGATTTAAAATAAATATTTATTTTAACCTCAGATATTCCTATACAAAAACAGAACAGAAAAGTATAGAAGGATGGAAAAGAAAAACACTATTCCATTGTAAGGAAGGGCCTTTACTGATTAACATCGTTGCGGTTCTTTTGTCGACGATACCGAAAGAATACAGTGTCACACTGGGTCTTAAGCGATTCATATACCACACTATCTTCAATGATTTGATACCGAATACCGAAACCTTCGAAGATTCCAAATCACTTGCTGCGACATCCAAAAAACTCCCGCATAAAGGGTTCCGGACCATCGATTGTACAAGATTGAATAGGTAGATACCACGTAAGTGCAAACTCTAGCATTTCAAGCGTTCACTTATTGCAGAAATTAAAGTTTAGTTTCTAATTAAAAATTGGAGACGGTCTCTCCCATAGTCATTAATTAATAACTATTTAGTCTGTATATCAGACATATTTTTATTTGACATCACAAAACAGAAAGAAATTACATACCTAGTAAAACTTTTTTTACAGACTAACGTTAAGAAACACTAATAAAACTATTGTTTTTATAGTGTCATCAGAAATACGCATTCTGTAAAATTTTTATTGTCTACCTATAACTTAGAACGGTTATAAACAGACGTACAAACAGCAGAGAGAGGTTTTCTAACAGGATGCCATAACTTCTAAAAACGCTCCAAAAACAAAAGTGCTATAATATATAGATACTATAGTAAAGACACCGAAAAGTCCAATAGCTTGTTATTCCAGCTAAACAAAGCGATGCTGTCTCGATCATTGTTGTGATAAGTTGGCGTTTTATAAAAGTAAATACACTGTGCATTTATTATTCTACCGAGTATCGTTGGAAACGTATTTTGCTCAACACAGAATAATATTATGCGGGTCTTCTGTTTTGTTGAATGTGAGAGCTGTGTATTTTATTTTATCGTATTGCTTTATCTTGTATTTAAATATAAAAATACACGTGGCAATGGTGGATTTTAATATTGAACAGTGTTTTTAATCCTTTGTGTAATTTAATTATTTAGGATCGACTTTAACCCCCCTTTTGATAGTCAAATAAAAAAAATCAATGATTCCAAAGATACCTAAAGCTCTTCAATAGTTGGATATCACAAACTCAATAGAATGTGTCTCATGTCATAAGTAACTTAAATACAACTAGCCCCGCGGTTTTACTCGTTTGATTCCAGTTCCCGTAAGAATACGAGGATGAAATTTAGCCAATGTTACTCCCTGATAATGTAGCTTTCGAGTGGTCAAATAATTATTTAGATAATAGTTTCGGAGGCAATTTGTTACAAACAAAGTATAATCTTTCGTGTTTATACATAATATGAGTTTAAATTGAATATATCATAAGTAATAAAGGATATCACCTATAAGGATAGATGTTAAGAAGGCAATAAATAAATGAATAAATAAATAAATAATTTATAGAAAATTACTAAACATAGACTATTTTTATAACATGGGATTACAAACCGAAAATCTGTGCCGGTGAAGATCAACAAACTATTTGCGTTACGAAAAGAAAAAAAACGAAACAAATTGGTACACAAATATCTCCAAACATTTGATCACGTACAAAGAAAAGGCTCCTGAGGGATTTGTAGATAAAACCCTGCTTCTATAAATTGATTCCCTTTTGTTTTATCACAGATGCTAAAGTTTACAGACATTTTCATATTCGGTTCCAACGTTCTTATGTACTTTATCAATCGTGAAAGCGCGTGGGTTTGTTTAAATAAAAATATTGATGTAACTTGAGGCCTCGCGTCGAAGAACGTATAGTTAGGAAATTTGAAGTCTAGGGTCGCTGTTGTGGCAACAAATTATGTCTTAATAGTCAAAAAACATAAGTAATTCTAAATAAAATAAGAAATAAGTTCAGGTATAGGTATTTGGTGATGTAGAAAAATAATTACAAAGAAATCATACAAAGTGAGTTTAAACTGTTTAAAGTAAATATATACTTAATTAATATCATCAACAATTATGTCTAATATACCTACCTAGTTTCTAGCCTTGATAACTTAATTTAACCTTCTTAAAAATTCCATGCATCTAATAGCTCTAATGAAACGTATTCCTTCTTCCTTTAGAAACAACCAAATCAATTATTTATTAAAGCTTTTTGGTTACGATCGATGTCCGACCCACAACCTCTTTCCCTTAAGTCTTTACATCCCTACTTATATTACAAAAAGGAAAGCTACTCTGCCTAATACGCTTTCACTGCTTAGCTACTAACCAGATTTTGATGAAATTCAGCACTAGCGCCTAGGAAAGGACATAGGCTACTTGTTATCCCGGGAATATTGAAGTTCCCCGGGAACCCGGGTATAGCCGTGGGGCGGATGCTAATCTATTCTAATATTATTAATGCGAAAGTAACTCTGTCTGTCTATCTCGCTTTCACGCTAAAACCACTGAACCGATTTAAATGAAACTTATTCACAGATAATCTAGAGTCTGAGTAAGGACATATGTTACTTTATATCCCGGCCCCGGGAAAGTTGAAGGGAACGCGGGAGAAACCGCGGGTCGGCTGCTAGTTCCATATAAAGCCTAGTGAACTGAAATCTTACAACACACATGTAATTCTACTGATAATACACACTATACCTTAGAGATGCCAAAACAAATTTACACTAAGGGCAACTCTTATGGGAAATAACCTTGGTCCGACAATTTCATCGAAAGTTAAGTTGTTCTCGAAAACGCCGGCAAACATGAAAGAATTTCCGGTTAAATAGTTTACCCTACAAAATATGACGTTACAAGGAAATGAGATTTTGCACTAGCTTTGGTAAAGGATTGACCTGTCCACCTGAGGTCAGCATATAACAGTGTAAATGTCCTCTATGTCCTATAGTTTTGTGTATCTTTTGTGTGGATACAAAATATATTGACGTGACAACGTCTTATAAATTGGTTTGCCGGGGACACTTCAAGAAACTGCGTTACGCTCCGCTCACGTAACGTGACGTTATGTTTTAAATTGTTACTATTATTTCATCCTTCTTCCGTATTCGTATAGTAACGAATGAATATTCACATTAAAATTATTTTACCACTCAAAGTCGTTGTCACGTAAAACTTTCGCCCGTATACCGACTTTACAGGCAACCAATTTTTTTTATGAGAGTTTTTGTGAGGTGAAATTCTGAATTCAAACTTTAAAGACTATGGATTGTCTATTTCTCAATCTCTATTTGCGCACGAATGAATTTTAGTTTTAGAATAGCATTAGCTTCCGATCACGGTCTCACCCGCGTTACGGGGATCGTCTATTTTCCCGGTCTATGTGGTATTTCAAAACATAAAATAATAACTATGTGTATATATTTAGATGTTTTTAAGAATTCTGGAATTACGTAACTTTCTTTAAAATTTATAAGAATGCATGTATTGATGTTAATCTATACATATGCATCCTAGCATTTTTTTGTATTTAGAATAAGAGTTATGAAATGAAACAATTCATTCATTCAAATAGGCTTTCACAGGCACTTATAAATAAATAAATTTCCGTGTGGGGTTGACCGGAACCAGCACCATCCGCATCGTGGAGGGTCACTCTTAGGACATGGAGCCCTAGGTGGCCGCTACAATACCTATAAAGATACAATTAATGAGACAACATAAAGGGTCTAGGATCTAAGACTAAAAGGTTGTGAGGCATCACAGTGTTACTACATCGTTCAAGAGAATATTAGACCAAAACTTTGGTCGGTCTTCGATAGAGCTTGTCGTTAACAGATGCTAATGTCTATTTTAAACTTTATCGGTCTAACATACAAGAATTACTTGGTCTTTGGACTAGTTTCCGTCCCGCGGTTTCACACACGTTCCGGGGATAAAAAGTATGTGCTATTCCCGAACTCATTCTAATTCTAAATTTCATGTTGAGTGTCCCCTTGAGTCTTTGTAGAATAAAATAGTAACATACATCCATTTATATTTGAAAACTGCTTCTTTATCATTAATTATCTTTGTCAGTTTTATTCGTTACGTTTTAAAGTTAAAAGTTTCATATTTAGTTAATCAACGACATTATTAAAAAAGACGAACGACAGACATTTAAAACAATAGTATAAATAGTCGCCTTTTAAAGTAGAGCCCGGAAGAGAATATAATTGGTTTTTGTTAGTTTTCAAATACGAGTATACAATATGCTGTAGTATTTTTAACTTTTAACTTGTAGATTATCAAATAAGAAAAGCAACAAAATACATTAGGAAGTAGTTAAGTAGGTATCCCTTCACTACCTTTAAAATTCCACATAAAACACCTTAAGGAGGATATTTTCTTACAAAAAATAATGAGGCAAGGCCTATGAAAGAAAATACGTTTTATATGCTGTAAATTAATTATATAACTTTAAACAAGATATCGTATTTCTTATTTATTAAAAAAGTATTTTATCACGGCGTTAGATAAGTTTATTTTTTACTAGTGGCTGCCCGCGGTTTCACCCGCATTCCCAGGTGATCTTCCTTTTACCCGGGATTAAAAGTAGCATATGTCCTTACTCAGACTCTAGACTGTGTATATGTGTACCAAATTTCATTTAAATTGGTTCAGCAGTTTTAGCGTAAAAGCGAGACAGACGGACAGAGCTACTTTCGCATTTATAATATTAGTTAGGTTTAGAATAGTTAGGATGAAAGCTAGCTTATGCTATGTACCTAATAATATTATAAAACCCAGCTATTTATAGAAACTTCTTCAAACATTTAACGAATAGGTAATCTTATTCCTCATTTGAATATTTATTATGGTAATATTTCCATTTCCTGTAAACGAAATAAAAGTGTTTTACTTAAAAGAGAAAAGTTTTTGGGGTTATTTTATGTGGAAAGTTGTACAAGGATTCACAAGTTTCAGGAGAAAAAGCCTTTTAGTAAATTTAAAGTTAAAACTCATATTCCTATTTGTCTTATCATATCTTTAAACTTATCTACGCTAGTGTTATCTAATATATAAAATTCTAGCGTCGCGGAGTTTGTGGTTAAACTCCTCCGAAACGGCTTGACCGATTCTCATGAAATTTTGTAATCATATTCGGTAGGTCTGAGAATCGGACAACATCTATTTTTCATCCCCTTAAATGTTAAGGGTAAGCCAGCCCAAATTTTTTTTTTTCAATTTTAGAATATTTTTTTTTTAATTTTTTTATGATACAGCATTAGTAAATACATATAACCCTGAATTTTCAACCCTTTACAATCAACCCCTATTTTACCATCGCGATTTTTATTTTTAATAATTTCTTTCTTTCTAATAAACTGATAGTTACAATATGAATAATTATTTTTGATATTTAGATAACTAGCAAGAATTGTAATTTAAAATATATTCTCTACATTAATAAACATTAATTTATTACCGTCATAAAGCATTATTATTTTATTGTTTACTAGCTGCCTCCCCGCGGTTTTACCCGCGTAGTTCCCGTTCCCGTAGGAATACAGGGATAAAATATAGCCTATGTTACTCGGGGATAATCTAGCTTTCCAAAGGTGAAAGAATTTTTGAAATCGGTCCAGTAGTTTCGGAGCCTATTCATTACAAACAAACAAACAAATCTTTCCTCTTTATAATATTAGTATAGATAACGCTTTCGATTATGAGTACATCCCCGAATACTTATAGTAGATAATTATTTTTATTGAACTAAAAAAATGTTTCCTACAAATAATATACGAGTACATGGCAAAACAACGTCTGCATATGTTAAACATAGTCCGTTTTGTCTGTCTGAACGCGATGAACACAAAAACTACTAAACTGATTTCCATCCGGTTTTCACCAAGTTAAGGAGTATTTCATGGGGAAGGTTTTTATGTCTAATACATCAATTTGGACCCGGTAGGTGGCGCTGGTGGGCATAACGAAGTCTGCCGGGTCCGCTAGTAATATATAATATATTTGATTTTTTGTTCGTTTGTAATAAATAAACTCTGAAAGCACTAAACTGATCTGAATAATACTTTGATCAATGAAAAGCTACATTATCAGATAGTGACATAGGCTATATTTTACCTCCGAGTCAGTGTTCCTACAGGAACGAGACCTACGCGGGTAAAACCGCGCGGTGGAACCTAGTTCTAAGTATATACGTATTTGAAATGAGAGTATGCATTATATTAGACCTCTAGATATGATAGAGCAACCACTGTTTTGTTTAGGATCAGATAGACCCTGTGTAAAATTACAGAATCAAAACACCTACGTCGTAACAACTCTAAATCACCTAATAATCTACGGTGTATCAATTTCGATATACATACTCGTATTTGCTAAGCAATCTACCCTTTTTGTGAAGGGTCCCCGATATACTTAATCAACCCTCCAGAATATAAGTGCCATCCAAAAAATGTATGTCTTAAAGTATTTTTTTACTGACTAACCCAAATTCAAATCTATACTAATATTATAAATGCGAAAGTAACTATGTCTGTCTGTCTCGCTTTCACGCTAAAAGTACTGAAACGATTTAAATGAAATTTGGTACACAGATAGTCTAGTTATTATAGTTATAGACTAGTAATTATCGCATGTAAAAAACGATATCGCCAAAAATACACGTTCAATTTAAATAAATACAGAATAAAAAACATTATGTACGCATTACCATACGAAGGTTAGGCCTAAAAGAGGCCTTTGTAGATCTTTCTCGGAATCTCGGGCCAGGTCCTAAAACGTTTTGTTACCTCTCAATCCGTAGGTAATAGTTAAGTAGAGATTTTGTACTTTCTGCGAAGGTACACCACATTTAAAATAATAATATGAATTCTAGGAACCTTTGTTTATTTATATGTTGAGATTTGGTTGGTATAATTAAGATTAAATTTAATCTTATTAATACGATAAAATAACTAATTAAGATGTTTAGATAGCTGATCTGGATTAATTTGTCACAAAGTTAGTTTATTCCGGGAATACTGGTAATTCCCCGGGACCGCGACACTGTGGGGGAAATCTCTTTACGTATAGTAAGAAAATAAAATCTCTAACTTATATTATAATCTGTGAACGCCGCGTTATTTCTTAAACTAAATATATTAACTGTATCTATGTTATACCAAAAAACTACTATTTGATAAACAAGTTTCAATTACTTAGATACTTTCAGCTGTTTCAGTGAAATTAGTCTCAAACACACAAACATTAGAACTATCACTTTTATAACATTATCTGAATACAAAAGTTTACCTTTGTTTTGAGTTCTGCCTTTGTACCTATTCTTTAGTATAAAACTTCATCGGCGAATGGGCGCAATGCGGTCGAGCAGCGGACTTTTTGCGTTATAGTTTTCTTAACGAAAGAGATAAAGATTAGAGCCCGCGCTAAAATATAAATAAAAATACGCTGGGACATTTTCCACACACGGCTAATCTGATTCCAAACTAAGCTGAGCTTATGATATGGTAACCAGATAGCTGATATACTACATATACTACTTTAAATACATACTTATATAGATATTTACATCCAGACACAATAATGTTACTTCACGTTATAGAGCTAATGTAAAAGTAAAACTAATTTATAAGAGCCTTCATTTTTTTATACCACTAAAGTGACAAACAGGCTTACGGCTCACCTGATAGGAAGCAGTTACCGTAGCCTATGGACGCTTGCAACACCAGGGGCGTCACTCAAGCGTTGTCGACCAAGTAAAAATCTCTTTACTCCTTTCTTGAAGAACCCCATGCTGTACACCATTGGGAATACCATGGAGTATAGATTACAGCATCCCTTAAATTATTTGTAACCATTCTATTACTCACTGGACTGAATCTATATTTAAAAGATAATATTGAAATTTAATATTGTACAGTCTATTCCCACTTAATATAGTCTATTTAATAGACTATAGAAGTTTAACAGTAAGTTTTTATTACAGAGTGCCAACCCCTAGAGGCTCAGTATCCAGCACGAGCAGCTCGAGTGCGGGTTCGAGGTTGGCCCGACTCCTCACCCAGGGGGTTCGAGGGACCCCAGAGGAAATGACTATCGATACCCCACGGCGGTTAAGTTGGGAAAGGTAAGTGTCTCCAAAAATTTTACTAGTATTTTTAATTCGAAAGAAATGCTGTCTGCTCTGTTTTCATGCTTCATCAACTGAACTGATATTGATTAATTTTAAAATAAGTATTGAGCTTTGAAAAGGACGAAATCCCTGGTACCAGCTAATTATAGAAGTTTATATCTAATAAAATAAATATAAAACTGTATTTAAAAAAATAAACTCCTCCTAACATCTTCACTTTACTAATTCTTAATATTCTAAAAAGTAGGTACGTCTTTTTGAGTTATATACGTACCTACATTTTTATCTTTATTTTTTAACTACATGCAAATTAGTTAGTAGGTATTGAAAAAAATGAATTAATTATGTCGGTAGAATCTTTTTTACTTCAATGTCTTAAAAAAACCAGCAACTCGTAAATTCAACTCTTCTTTCATCTGAGAAATTAATTTAAATGCAAATTAGGCTCGGACTTATTCTTGTTGTTTGATAAGAAAATAATAGAACGGTTTTCTTTATTTTAAACCTCGACGGTAATAAATGTATAACTAAATTAAAAACGTGTAAAATATGACTTTAGAACATAAAAAATATCCTGGAATTTCATTCACGACCGATAATCTACTTATAAATACCTAAATAAGTGTAACACTCATGTGTTTCCTGGGTGCGAATCGAAAGATAAGCTGCTTGAAAGTCAATGTCACTAACCACCAAGCCAAACGGGTAGTCGAAATTTCAAACAAAGACAAAATAATCTTAAAGGGAAATATATTTGACTTCACAGAAACTTCAGTATATAACTATAGGTAGATACCAATCATTCAAAATAAACCGAACCGCCACAGTATTCAGGTTGAGTATTGAATATTGCGGATAAAGATGGCTACGCTCATCAAAGGAAAGCTGTTTTTGTCTTTTTAGTTGAAACAGATTGCTTCAATCCGTGCGCCAATTGTGTTTATTTCATTTGAAAAAGCGCTATTACTTTTTCTTATCTTACTGATGATATAAACGTGAATTTTTTAGGGATGGATCTGTGGATAATTATTACCCTTTCACCTAAGGACAGTTCAACTACCACCGTTTCTATTTTACTTATTATAGAAAGCAGTGATTTTAAATTCATGTAGAATAGTCAGAAAGTATATCGAGACGTTCAAAAATTTGCCATCCATTTCTACCCCAATCTCCTATGACCATGACTTGTCTTAGGCCCGTGATGGTCATAAGATAACCAGCTCTAAACTGAGGAAAGAAAAAACTTGGCAGAACGATGTTTTAGACTTTTAGACTAAAACATAGGAAAATTTAAAACCCTCCGGTACAAACCGCGGGGTGGAAGCTTATTGCTAATAAAAGCATCTAAACTAACCTCCATTGCCTTTTATCTAAGCGTAAACAAAAACAGGTTTATCCCGGTTTAAACCACTTTCTCAGAGCACATTTATTTTGTTTGCTCAGTCAAGTCACCTTCTAGCCGAAGCCCCATTACGTAACAGCCACGTGCGATAATCCTAGAAAGAGAGGTTTATACCGACGTGTTTGTGTCTATCGCCCACCGGTGCTGCGTTTTTGTAACTGCGGAACCGTGGTATTTTCGAACAACCAATGTGTAAGTGTCGATATAGCTAGTTATAGAAAATGAACTTAAATCAGAACAAGTTTAATAAAAGTTACAGCTTGGTTTATGTTTTACAGGTTTATTATATACTTATGAGGTACGTACGTACATTCAGGAACTATTTGGAGGGAATAACATAATGACGTATTTTAAAACACAATTTGCTCATGCTAAATGCAAGCCTGTAATACTTACCCTGTAGGTGGCGTTCCGATTGGCGAAGCTGGAAGCGGACGGTAATCGCAAAACATTGTGCATTGTGATCACTGAACGAATGATTTTTCTTTCATACTTTTCCAGCGGCTTAGGTTTAAATAATGACCGCGTCTGTGTGCTACAAGTAGTTATACCCTACGGGATAGTATTTGGTGAAAGTTTATGTCTTGGTAAATATCATTTAGGGAGTCACGTGCTGTGAAGTCGCCGAAATGGAAAATCACACAACTTGAGTAGTCTAGTACTCTATTTGACTATCAAAATTGGAGTTATCACCACAGGGATTATGAAGGCTGAGGATAATAAAATCTAATTGTGATAAATAGTAAGATTTTCTTTTTATATGTATTTCAACAATTTAATGAAAATGCGAGGAGATTTATTTTTAATTTGGCCAACAATATAACCAAATAATTTTTTACATTTTGCAACTATAAAAGACTACGTTAATTTTATAATTCCGCACCAGACGTGTATCTTGCTTACATTTATAATGTATTTTTTTTTGTTTGTTCTATTTTATTTTAGTTTAAGTTGTATAAATAGATAGTTACTTAATATAAATCTTCTATCTCGTCTATGTGTGTTCCTTTAAAAAGACAAAAATGTGTTCAATACATACATTTACCTAACATACAAAATTTGAATGTCACTATGAAAATTGTCCACTTAGTCTAACTGGGAATAAAGAGCAAACCTTATTACGTTTGTCATATTATTATTGTTATAATACGCTTTGATTTAAATTGCGCTAACTAACCTACATTGTTCGTTAGTTTGTTTAGGTCAAATTTTGTTTGCCGAATTAAAACCACTTCATGGCGTTCAATTGAGCTGAAATTTTGCGTACAACATAGTAGTAACTTAAACTAACTTGTTTACTTATATTATTTATTTATGGTAAGCTTACAGTTGTTATTTTAAGACATAAACGATTTTAACATAAATATAAGCACAACCAATTACAAAAAACACAACATGACAATTTGCACAAATGTAAGAAAGAGTAAATAAGAAAAGGCACTTATTAAGAAAAAATAACACATAAACTTTGATTACTTGACTACTTTTGATACTTACCACTTATATTTTAAATACAAAAGCTTGAGAGCATGCTTGTTTGTTACACTTTCACGCCACAACACGGAAGATGGGATTTATACATACTCGGCATACCAGTAAATTATATATTGTAGCACGTACTTTTTATGTCAGGAAAATTCAAGAAGGGAGGGAAGAGATTTTTACAGGGTCGGCAACGCGTGAGTGACGCCCCCAGTGTTGCAAGCGTCCATAGGCTACGGTTACCGCCTCCCATCAGGTGGGAGCGTATGCTTGTTTGCCACCTTAGTGGTATAAAAAAAAAGTCCCCGGATATGCAGACGGTAGACAGATTTTAAATTAGCAGTAATGTTCCTATACCATTCAAAGATAGATAAAAGAACCTTCGACATCCGGTCCGGTCGTACGCTTCAAAAATTAAGATTTATTTACACAATGACCCTTATTTGATCCGCAATATCCGCCTAAAAATCAATTCAGTAAATGAAACCACACTAGTTAGAAGTTTCAGTGCTCTATCTCTTTCTTTACTACGCAATCGTGTGAGATGTAAGTTCCGAGGTCGTGTTGCGTTCGTTCGCCTTAGAATTAGTATTAGAGAATACACAGGCTGATCCCATATATCTTTGGGATCGGAACATTGAAGTAACGTTAGGTAATCAACCGTAAAACTGTCCGCACCAGACGTTCCCCTGAGACGCTTCCAAATAAAGTATTTACCACAAGTAAATATTGAGGTAGCCTAAGAAAATAGTGTTGCTAGGAAAAAAATATATAATTTTGTATTCTTTGACTAAGCTTAGACAAAGTATTTACCAGAAATAAATATTGATTTAGGTACTCGTAGCCTAATAAACGCTTTGATTAATGTCGACTCCAAAGTCGTTAAGACATTTACTAAATTTAAATTTTCATATAATACCTAATAAGTATACCAAATATAGTATTTCCTTAATGTGATTTTAGTAATAAATTTTACATAAATTTTAATTAACTACCAAAAATAAATTAAATAATCAGTTTTTTTAATGAGTTATAACTCTTTTTACAATATAAATATTATATGTATATACATACCTTTATTTGCTCAAACAAATTATAGACAAATAGGCTATACATCGTCACGATGCAACAGAGGGACATCATTTAAGGGTAAGGAGGCGTAAAATTTAATAGGGGACCAAACACCACCCCCGGGATCAATCTGCTTAACCCCCGGACGATTTATTCAACCATTTGAGGGGCACTTAGTTAAGGTAATTTCTATTGTCATTGTAAAGTGTCTACTTAATATGGGTACGTTTCTAATTTACATTGTGTTTCCCGAACGGCCGAATAAATTTGTAATAAATATATTTTTATATGTTTATTTGTTTAATTACAAAGATAATAAAGATATTGTATCGTAATGATATTGAAAATACGAATGTTTTTTTTGTATGTTACTCTTTCACGCCAAAATGGCTGAAGGTATCGCGGTGAAACTTCGTACACAGATAGAATGTTTTTTGCATATAGCACATATGAGTGAAACCACGGGAATCTATAAGATAAATGTGTATCAAATCATTAGCGCTTTTTTCGTCCTACATTACCACATATTATGTATAACTTTAGCTTTCATTCAGAAGATATTTTTCAGTACAACTTTATTTTATGCTCTGAAGATAAATTTGTACAATAATGACCTCACGTAACCCAAACAGCCATGAAGGAGCGTGCAAGCGTGAGGGTTTCGGTCGTAGGCAGTCAATCGTAGCACTTCGTAGCACCTCGTAGCACCTCGTAGGTCGTAGCAAATAAATAGCAGACATTTGCCGACTATTGTACAGGCTGTGCAAGAATGTATTTCATCTCTTAGCGAAATTGCAAGAGAGAAAGAATTCTAGCTGATGTCACATGAAGAATAGTGGTAATTATTTCAATTTATATATTAAGTTTAATTTTGAATTCTACACTGTCACGCTTTCTTTGTTAATAGGAGACGAATTATGATGACTTGACTTAAGACGTAAGTCACTGAGTGCTCTATAAAACATCAGCTAAAACGATCAAATTACTTGTAACATGTAAGAAAACATGGCGCCAACCCTTTTAGACCGACTTTTAGAATTTCGTAGTATACTATAATAAGTCGTTTTTACTTAATATTTAGGTCAGAAGTCAGAAAATCTTATTAAATACTTAACATAATCAAGTAACAAACAACTTTAAGTCAACACCAACCGCGATGTTGATTATACGAAACCTTAATATAGTTTGTATAGTTAACAGTCAAATAACTTAATTTGGATAAGTTAGGCATTAGTTTTAGGCAAAGGTTAACGAACTGAGAAGCGTCGAGTAACGATCAAACAAAGGTTGGAAACAACAGTTCCATGGAGAAACAAAAACACGGAGGTGTGAGGTAGCACATGTTACGCATGTATAATTATATATGTGACTAGTTGACCCGCGCAACTTCGATAGCACAACATTTTCTCCGCTCCTTTTTGTTGTAGCGTAATGATATATAGCTACTAGCCTTCCTCGATAAATGGGCTATCTAACACTGAGATATTTTTTTAAATCAGAGCTGTAGTTCCTAAGATTTGCGCGTTCAAACAAACAAACTCTTCAGCTTTATAAACATATACAGATTCAAATCAGTAAATGGGTGTATTTTCTTGATTTCAGTAACTACACTACTGTTCTTATTTTAAATGGGAGAAAGAAAGCAGAATGAAAAAGATATTAAATTGTTTCTCACGATCGTATTTTTTGCTAAGCATTTTTCTAACACTGGTACTCAAATTAACCGCATGCCACTTCCACTATATTCTCCTTTTTGTACAGTCGGCTCTTAGTGTGAAATTTATTTTGTGGATAACGGTGTTGGTTGTGCAATTACTTTTGTATTTATAAGTATATAATATTATTACATAATTATATTATATCATATTATATTATATTTATATAGCTGTATTGTGTGTGTATTCGTTTGTTATATATAAAGAAAAATAAAATAAATACGATGCTCTCACACGTAGACATTGGCACACTGTAGCATCTATTTAATCTATCAGAAGCCCTTATTTTGAAACCAATTAATGACGTCATGAAAACTGCATATCAAGATTACTAGAATAAATAAAATTGGTGGTATCTTAGTCATAGATAATGTGACTACCACAATGCCCACCCCTAGCTACGGCCATGCTGCAAAAAACCATAATACTAAACGAAGGACATCCACACAAAAAACCATAACACAGATCTATTTCCTCGTATCATAAATCACAATCACAAGTGGATTATTTTCCCCGTGTCCTGTCACGAACACCCTGACGGTTATCCATCATACGTTTATTCAATGGTACCACTGCTCTCACAAACCACGAAATCTATACTAATATTATAAAGGAGTAGAGTTTGTTTGTTTGTTTGTTTGTTTGTTTGTTTGTTTGTTTGGTTGAACGCGCTAATCTCTGGAACTACTGGTCCGATTTGAAAAATTATTTCAGTATTAGATAGTCCATTTATCGAGGAAGGCTATAGGCTATATATCATCACGCTATGACTAATAGGAGCGGAACACCAATGAAGAATGTTTCAAAATCGGGAGATTTCTTTTTCTGTTGAGAGCTTCCGCTGCGTACGCTGCGTAAACGGTTAAAGTTACGCTAAAATGATGTATGACAGAATTGTTCCTCATCAAAAGTTCAAAAAAAAAGTCCGCGATAGCATATGTCTATCTGTTAAGGTTGGCTCACTATAACCACTTTTATACTAACCAAATTTGTTCGAAAATTAAGCATTATTTGTGAAGGTGTTTTTATAAAGATGATATTAATCCTTATCCAAATAAATACGTTATTCACCGCAAGTATTTAATTTAAAACAAAATTGCCATTTACATCATTCAATTTCAATGAATATCTTAGGAGATATCGCAAATTTAAAATAACATCGCACCAAAATAATTATCAAGTACTGTACTGCGCGCGCCTTTGTGTGCCGGGCCGGCGCGTGCAGTCATCCTTCAACGTAAACGAAGGGGGTTGAAAGTTAGCGTCAGCCCAAAGTAACTATTCCACGCGGACGGAGTCGCGGGGAGAAGCTAGTTAAATATATATATATATAAATATCCAGGGACATTTTTCACTTACGGCCAATCTGATTCAGGATATTTATTTGTCCCAGGATTCCAAAGTAAGCTTCAAAGTGAGCTTGTGTTATGGTAACCAGATAGCTGATATACTACATAATAATATATAAATATATAATGACAGCCCGGTTGGCTTTGTGGTTAGTGACCCTGACTCTCAAGCCGCGGGTCGTGGGTTCGAATCCCACCCAGGACAAACATTTGTATGCATGAATATATCTGTTTTTTCTGTGTCTGGATGTAAATATCTATAATATGTATGTATTTAAAAGTATTATATGTAGTATAACAGCTATCTGGTTACCATAACACAAGCTCGCTTTGAAGCTTACTTTGGAATCAGATCAGATTGGCCGTGTGTGAAAAATGTCCCAGGATATACTTATATACAATTTTTAAATACATACTTTTAAAGATATTTACATCCAGACACAGGACAAACAGACATATGCATGCATACAAATGTTTGTCCTGGGTGGGATTCGACCAAAGCCAACCGGGCTGTCAAATTATAACTGAAGGATCCGTTTTACGCGTGTTATGATTCAATTTGCGTTCACGTATCGTGTTTTCAGTTCGTTGAGCTGTGTGACGGCTGAATTAGGAATGGTATGTTCGAAGGGTTATTAAATTGGATCTCAAGTGCTGTTGTCGCGGTCAGTCTCGCACTTTCATATGCGATGTGTCACATGATAGATAAGGACAGAGACATTTACATAACAGTAATGAAGTATTAGGATTGAACATGATGAAAGCTTGCTAATATTATAAATAAAGTTTGTGAGTATAGGTGGATGTTTGTTAGTCTTTCACGCAGAAACTACGGAACGGATTTTTTTTTATTTGTAATTTGGATATAATCTGGATTAATATAAAGGCTATTATTATTTCTATTTATTTTGAATAACGTTAAGTATTTTAATAAGCTTCTGAGGATCGAGTCGGTCAAGTATAAAAATCAGTCTGACCTATCGTATTTTGAGGACAAACAAACTCAATTCGCAATTATAATATTACTTAGGATAACTTAATAAGCTCCCATAAATAATGTTTCGCTTTGTATTTATATAATCTTGTAAATATATAGTAATATTGTAAACTTGAAAGTTAGCCTGATGAATGTTTGTGTTTGCCATTATGAAAGGGTTTGATTGTAATAGAGTTAGGCTAAAGTCAACCGTCGCGCGTTGCTCTCATAAACAAACGACGACGAACAGCGGTGTGATTCGGTAAAGGAATCACTGTTCCCTATTATGAGGAAAGAAAGAGATAGAAGATTTTGTCAGCTCGGTGCAAGAGCGAATAGGACGCGTGCTTTAATTTTTTAATATGGGAGTGTAACATAATAGGTACTTAATATGTGTAACTTTTTTTAACACTTTGATACTGGTAGAAAGTAGAATAGTTATTATAAGTGATATCCATGATTTACATAATATCATTTGACGTAACTACTAACATAATCATATTATTTAGGTATTTTCTTTGCAAATATATAATAATAATGTTTGATAAATAATACTATAGATGAGTTTTAAACCAACAGATGTCTGTTATTTATTTTGAATCTCATACTTTATATCTAGTTCTATACCAATCAATAAAATCTCAAAATATACCAACAAAGATATTCGTTTAATTTACGACCCGAACAAAAAGAGGAAATAAGATTAATAGTATCTATTTTGACGTTAAGAAATTGTTACATTATAAGTCATAATAAGTATACATTTTAGTAATGAACCCAAAGAAATATTAGATTGAATGTTCATGGAAAATGAAATGACGGATTACTTGGAGTTGACGACCCTTATTTTTGCTCTACAGTACAATATTGTATATAGAAAGATAAATTTGTCTAGACGAAGGAAAACCTGAGAAGCGAATTGCCAAAAAAAAACACAAGAGAATTTTAGAACAAACAGTAGGAAAATCTACTGCAGAGGTACGACGGGTCTTAAAAATACCTTTTGGCTGAAATACGATCAAATTCGTAACTCATTCTCTAAATGAAATACTATCTCTATATATATAAAACAAAGTCCCCGCCGCCTCTGTCTGTCTGTCTGAACGCGATGAACGCAAAAGCTACTGAACAGATTTCCATGTGGTTTTCACCAAATTTCGGAGTATTTCATGGCAAAGGTTTTTATGTATTATACATCAATTTGGACCCGGTAGGTGGCGCTGGTGGGCAGAACGGAGTCTGCCGGATCCGCTAGTTATTTATAAGTAAATAACGTAAAAACACCACACAGTACTCCCTTAAAACTACTTATGCAGCGTGTGGCAATTTTTATATGTAATTTATGCACTACCCACATATTTTAATGAATGCAATATCAAAATAGGCATTGTTCTAAACTCTTGTGGTTCTAAAAGCGTTCGTACCCTCGTAGCCGCATTGGCTGTGAGTAATTTGGATTGACACTCACACCGAGCCGTTTTCAATCTCGACGCGTTTCGTGTTCCATTCGACAGTCGATAGACACTATAGAATCTGTTAAGCCGAGTTGCAACGATTTTAGAAAAGTCACCGTATACTTTTTGCTTTTCACTTTGAATGCTATTTTTGGAGCGTCATGTATAAGTTAAGTGGACGACCTATAGGTATGATTTATGTACCTAGGTATATGCAGTAATGAATTGAGCTTAAGATACCATCTATATTATGCGATAAATAAAAAAATATAGTACCTGTGTCTAGCTAGTAAAGTTTTTTTTTAATCCAATTTCGTAAAGACGCTTTACCTATCGACAATTACATCTATCTACTAATATACTTTTGTTTTGAGGTATTCCACCAAGCGCACCCAAACGAAGCGCACCCAGACGAAGCGCACCTAAAGTATTCCACCAAGCGCCCCCGTACCTAGGTGCGCTTCAAATGAAAAATTTAAAATAATTAATTTCCTATTCCACGAAGCGCACCTAAGAATATCACTCGCATAGTGTAGTGACAAGAAATAAAAATGTCGATAGAAAAAAATATTTATTATTTAGAAGACTAACTTAATTTTCTATAATCGTTCAGTTTCATTATGTGACACAATATTTGTCATTTTTGTAATCTTAGGTACTATTTAAAATCACAGATTGTTTCATAATTATGCAATGAAACGACAAGTATCAAAAACATTGTAAATATAGTTTTCCTTAGAGATCTATGTTGAACTTTTCTTATAGCTACCTATTTAGTAAATAATAAAAATACTCTACTATAACATAAAAAATCACAGATTGTTTCATAATTACAATAAAAACTTGGACAAATATCAAAAACATTTTAATTATAGTTTTCTATAGAGATCTAGGTTAGTTGATGTTGATGACCTCTAGTTTTATATAAAATCACAGACTGCTTAAAATAACAAAACACAATATTTAAGATTCTTAAATAATCTTGAAAAAATGGGCAATATATGTAGTATATAAACTTATCAATTGAATAAATTATTGATAATCAAAATCTTAATTTCTCTAGACAATGTTCAACTGAAATTGACTGAAACAGCCCGTGACGTCGCAATAGTGTAATGAGAACTAAGCATGTAAACAAGCTCCGGAAATGCTCGGCTAAATTCGGGTTGGCTCGGGAATTCAGTGCCACGCGCATACGTTGACGGTTAGCCCGGTTAGACGGTTATGTATATGAACATTAAAAATTTAAAGAAAATTACAATTATTGTATCACATTATAACAATGAAATTGTTAGATGTTAGAAGTTTTAGTAAGTCTTTTAAATAATATTTTTTTTTTCTATCGACATTTTATTTCTTGTCTCCACACTATGCGAGTGATATTCTAAGGTGCGCTTCGTGGAATAGGAAATTAATTATTTTAAATATTTATTTGAAGCGCACCTACGGGGGCGCTTCGTGGAATACTTTAGGTGCGCTTCGTCTGGGTGCGCTTCGTTTGGGTGCGCTTGGTGGAATACCTCTTTGTTTTTGCTATCCTTGATATCGTTTATAAGGATTTAGAGCGATAAGAAATAAATTCTACATCCTAAAACTAAGAAAAAACTGCGAGGCGATACCTAGTCTACAACTGCTCTAACTTTCGATCTTATAAAGAGTATATAAGAACGATTTACTATTTTTATGGTGTTAAGATCCTGAAGGTCATAAGGAACACGATCTATCAAATGCCTCCATACATTTCAGGGACAAGCATGACAAACAAGCGAATGTGTAAAGGAAAGGAAACACATGTTCATTACGTCTCGCCATTACCGTTGGCCTACGTATAAATATGTACATTAGCCGTGGAAATCGGATATTCGGTCAACTAGACACGTTTTATTCCACTACTAGCGATATGATACATTTATTGGATACTAGCTGCCTCTGCGCGGTTTTACCCGCGTGGTTCCCGTTCCCGTGGGAATACAGGGATAAAATATAGACATGTCACTCGTGGATAATGTAGCTTTCGAATGGTGAAAGAATTTCTAAAAACGGTCCAGTAGTTTTGAGCCTATTCATTACAACCAAACAATAGAGCATTAGAGTCGATGTTTCTTAAGTGCTTGTGAGGGTATATTTGAATGACCATCCTTTGTATCCTACAATATAAATTTCCTCAGCGAGCGCAACGTAGCAGCGGACTTCTACCTTGATAGCGTAGCTAATAAAGATACTTATAGATTGTAACTGAATTAACCTTAAACCTTTCCCTTAAAACAAAGAATTTCCATATACCTAGTAACTTACTTTGAAATTTTATTGATTATCACGTGCATTTTATTTTGACCTTGAAAATATCTCAATAAAATATCTTGATTTTCTTTAATAATATTTTGATCAATATATACAAATTCTGTATTGTCTTACTGTAGTATATACTGTATAAATAAAACAAACATACATACTGTACATATGAAATTGAAGTATATGCTTGCGTCTTTTAGCTTTATCGCAACTTCTGCAGTGAAATAGAGGCTTTATTCACGATACAATGCCGGGTGCTACCACGGAAGGTAAATGCCGTTGTTTATCGCCATTTTGTGGTCACATTGTGGGATGATTAGTAATTAGGTAATCCGGTCGCGTCACATTCACTGAGGTTATAACCTATAATACCTATAAATAGTTTAACACAAGTTATTAGATACTAGCTTTAGCCCTGCTATTTCACTCACATTTCCATGAGATTTAAAAATTTCCCGGTATAAAAAGCAACCTATGTGTTATTCTAGAACATATTCTAAATCAGTGCTAAATTTCATCGTGACTAAGCCGTTCTGGCTCCTAATAAAAAACCCCAGAAAAAGACACTGAAATAGATATTTTTTGGGTTAAATTATAACAAAAATATTTTCTATATACAACTTAAAGCTGGATTGAGTCCGACTCTTTTAAACCTACAACAGTTTCACCGTAATTATGGTAAAAATGATATTCTGTCAACATCAAAGTAACCGCTGAACACAGAACAGTAATGGCGGCACAATTTCCTCACGTTTACATCACACAGCATAATATTGTAGTCATATTATTATTAATGAGGTAATCACTTACAGAGAGATTAAAATTTGCCATTCCATTAAGACTAATTAATATGCATGTATTTAATGCGCATGCTTCATATTACAAGGATTTGTAAGCACAAGAAGGCTTCTACGGATACCTACTTTTAGGTAGGAATGTAATTGATAACTCGAGAAGATTTTGTTTGTTCCTTTTTAAAAGAAAGAAAGAAAGAAAAGAAAGAAAAATATTTATTTTGGACTCACACAACATTAACAGCACAAAATGAATTAACAAAAAAATAAAAATAAAACATATACACACAGATACAAATACTTTTAAAAAAACGATAATAATAACACAATAATAATGTACTGTACATTTTTTTAAAATAATACTTTTTTTTTATCAAGAAAAGGATTCTATCATGGAAATCAGAATATCTGTCTGTTTTTCCGTTCGTATGTAACAGACACTTTTCTCGAAACTACAAGTAGTATGTATACTTGTTGAAACTTGGTTGGGAATCGGATTAAGATTTTCACACAAAAATAGACAAAAAATAAACAAACAATTTTGGACGTTCCCCATACTTACAACTGAAACTCAAATACATTTGTATAGGAGCGACAGCAAAAATAAATAAAATAAACACTTTCTAAGACTCACTAGACCGTTTTATTAAATGTGTAAACTTACATCCAAAATGTCTGCGAATGCAAATCTCCCTGCACTTTTGGGTAACTTTTGATTAAACATTCTTATGATGACACTCAATAAACTTTTACGGTTTTGTCCCAAACTTTTTCAATTTTGACTACCCTGGGTTTTGCCCAACTTTTCTACCTGCATCGGAAATTATAACTTTTACCGAATTTACCTGCTATATAACATTATAGCAATAGCAATTCATAGAAGCAAAATCTATGTCCATTTTTAGATTATGTATTGTTGCTACTCTCACTATCCTATTAATATACAAACCTAAAATCTATTAACTATACAGCGTGCTAAAGAAATATACATAGACTCGAAAAAGATAACCCTCCTTCTGGAATAAAAGCAAAACAAAAATGATTTATACCTACTTCTAATTTACTTTGAATAAGAAATAACGTACAAAACTAGTAATAACGTACAAATATTGATATCTTCACAGCCCTAGCAGCAGTGAACACAATTCATACAGTTCAAATGTCCTAAAGAAAAAAGTCTACTTTACAAAGACTTGCAGTCCCTAAAATTGCACCATATTATAGCGTAAGACAAAACGATCTTTACATGATCGTTTATAATTCGAAGCACGTATCGTCGGTAGCTTCGGACGGATAGAAGATATAAAATTGGAGGGTACCTCTGGCTATATTTTTCTTGGCAACATTTCGGGTTTGTTAACTTTGATATCTTTATACCTAGTAGTATAATGCTTACCTACAATAGATATCAGTGTTATGAATTAGTAATTATATTGAAAGAAAATAGATGAAACAATTGGAACTGATTAATATATATTACTAGTTGACCCGGCAAACTTCGTACTGCCTCAGCATCAATTAATAAAAAAACTGAATGCTTTAAACCTTCCCTGTACTTACACAAATAATTCAAGACCAAAAATAGCCAAATCAGTCCATCCATTCTCAAGTTTTTGTGAGACTAACGAACAGCAATTCATTTTTATATATATAGATATGTCGTGAGAAAATCGTCGAACTGACCCGATCTAGATCTGCCTGGGCCAGTTCCTGTTGGAACTATTTCTAACCTTCATCTATTGATAGAAAATAACTTTGTATGACCTTATTATGTTTTTAATTTTCGCCGAGCGGTTTTAACCTTAAATAATAACCCGAAATAATATTATCCTCATTACTATAGGTTTAACTTGTATGTTAATATCTACATAAGTATGTATTTAAAAGTAGTATATGTAGTATATCAGCTATCTGGTTACCAAGGCAGAAGTTCCGAATCAAATTGGCCACGTGAATCTGGATCGTAATGTCCAGGATATTTATATATTATTATGTGACTTTTTAAAATCGACAACTCTTTATTTAAAGACAAACAAAACCCAAGACCTTTCGTAGTTATACACATAACTTAGTTAAGTAGCTTCTAAGTAACCCTTATGATCGGTGAACCGTGGGTAAGTATTAGCAAAGTCTGTAAGTCGAAATACATTTAATAAGGTCGTCCGTCACACGTCAAGTAACTTTGGAAGTTGAAGGAGATGTGTGAATTTGGAAGGATTAGTATTAAATAATATCTTCACAGTGTGGTAACGGTGAAACCACTTTTAGTAGGGTTTAGTTAATTGAAAGGCATATTGTGAACATTGCACTGTCCTCAAAAATGTTCTAGGGTGCAAATATAAAAAAAACCACGAACAATTTTCACACATGGCCTATCTTAGCTTGTATGATTGTAACCAGTTGGCTTATATAGTACATTTATTATTCTTAAATACATATATACTTACGTCCAGACACAGATATATTCATGGACATTCATGATTGTCCCGCTTTAAAGTCAGGGTAACCAACCGCAAAGCCAGGCAGCCTGTCACTTTGTATTTTAATTCTATATTACAAATTTATTCGATGCTACCTTAGCCTGAAGCTAAGGTCGAGAATGTTCTGAAAACAGCAGACTTCTAACGTCAGCGTAGTTAAAAAAAAGTGATAGGCCTTAAAAAACATTATCTTATTTCATAAGAATTTTGGAGTAAAAAGTAATTTAACTAGGATTCATGAGTGAAGTGAGCATCTAGATTCTAGTTAGTAACTGATCATTTGGGCTAAAGTACGACTAGACTAGTATTAAATCATTCCAAAGTCTAGTCTCGGCAATCCATCAGTCTAGCCTATCCTATATTCTAACCTATCTTTGAAAAAACGCGTCTGAAAGTAAGTAATTACTTTTTTACCCTTCTTCAAATAGCTATTCAGATTGGTGCGATGGAATGATTTTATTTATACATACGAGTATAATATGTATATTATTTAAGAATAAACAAAAATTATAACAGTTATCTTATAAAAGTGCGTTAGATTAGTGGCTACTGGCAGTTTTGCATTCCCTGAGAATCTGTTCCCTGAGAATATTATTTCAAAATATATACTAATACTATACCAAATTTCATTCAGATCCCTTCAGAAGTATCCGTGTGAAAGAGTCACAAACTCTCGGATCAATAATATTAGTATGTAGTAGCTATGCTTAACCTGTTTATAAGAGGGCTGTACCTACTTATTAGAGTTAATTAAGATTTAATTATTTTTTAATTATTTTTATTTCTTTAATTATAACATCTAATCTAATGTATCTACCAACCTGTAATGCAATAAATATCTTTGACTTTGACTTTGAAAGACTTTAAAAAAATCTACTTCAATTTGAGATGTACCTACAACCAAAGCAATTTATGGAAGTGATGCAATCTCTTTAAATCAATGTACAGCGGATATTAAAGGGGCGTTATCTAAACGAAGAGCCCACGTAGGTCGGTACGTTCAAGGAAATTGATTGAATTCACACGTCACAAGTAAATTGTATCTCAAATTGGGTTACCAGGCTATTGAGTATTTTATTTATAAAGAAAAAAAGTTACTCATTTCATTGCGCGATGCAGTATTATATCTGTTTTATGTTTTATTAGAGTAAGTGCATATGACTAGGTATATTTGGACTCGAAAAAACCAGTAGTAGCAAATTAGATTTTAAATATGTATGTTATTCATACAAGAAAGGCTATGAAAATGAAATATGAAAATTAAAAATGTTTTTTATTCAATTAGGCCTTCACAGACACTTAAGAATAGTCAGACTCTAACGCTCGGTTCGGAAGGTTGGTTTTGCTGAGAAAAGCCGGCAATAAACTCAGCAATTACTCTTATGTAAAGTTAAAATCTTAGTCAGCTCATTGCATTTTAAAATTCAGTTTCCTTCAATCATGTTGAATGTTGAAATATTGTCCCAAAAAAGCTTGTTGGAATTTCCAATTATTCTTGATGAAAATTGCAAAGTATCTACTTTTTATGTAGTACTAGCGACCCGCCCCAGCTTCGCACGGCTGCAATGCTTATACATCACATTAGAAACCTCCAAAATTGACAGTGTTGTTTAACAAATTATGCATGTATTGTATAAAAAACCTTCATCTTAAATCATTCTATCTATTAAAAAAACTGCATCAAAATCCGTTGCGTAGTTTTAAAGAATTAAGGAGACATAGGGAAAGACAGCGGAAAGCGACTTTGTTTTATAATATGTAGTGATAAAAACTGTCAACAGCTTTGAAAACAGCATTAGCATCACAGTCTTTAAGGAATAAGCCGCTACGACGTAATTCGTAGCGGCATTCGTAGACGCCTACGCAGGAAGGTACGTCGCGCCGCCGTCGTAGCGTTTTAATAATTTATGAGGGCAATTTGATGCTTCTTATTTATTCATGTTTGTAAATGTAATAATTTTCAACGATTTGCGACGCCATTATAGATTAGAGTGAACGAAGGAAAGACATAAAAAAAACATCATAATTATTATTCTTATCATCCAACATGCCAATTCTGACATTTCTCAACAAAAGTCTCTAATTATCCTTTGTAAAAGTTATTCCAATAATTTGGTCTTTTAAAAAAGTATAATACCAAGTTTCGGACGACTTGTTTAAAGTTATAAAAAGTTGGTTACTAAGGAAAATTCCTTAAAACATGTTTGTTTGAACCAAAAATGTAGAGCTATTGCTTGTGGCTTCCATCCGAGTAGAATTTACTTTGTATAATTTGTATAAGAATTTGAAAAAAGTCTTGTTTACTTACTAGTACCTAGGCTCCCCGTGATTTCACCTGGGTTCCTCCATTCCTTCTATTTGCAATTTTCCCGGGATAAAAGTAGGTCATGTGTTATTCCAGATCATATTCAAACTTTGTGCTAAATTTCACCACGATTCCTTCAGTCGTTTTCGCGTAAAAGAGTAACAAACATACATCAGTCTCACACACTTTTGGATTAATAATATTAGTAGGATAGATGGAGAATTAATGTAATATTTCATAGGACAGAAGGAGTAATGTAATATTTCAAGAAGCCTTATAGGTTTACTAAGAGTTGAAAAAGTTTCAGCAACATGTAACCAGAATCAGAAATTTATTATCAAGTCTCATTCATTACAATAACTAAGCCAATGTCGGCACATTTAATTATTTGTGAAAACATAACTAACATTGGAAACCTTGTAAATTGTCTGAAACACAAACTTCGTTAATAGTCGACTTTTGTCGGAATGTTTTTAAGAATAAGTTATCGGAACAGCCTTCAAATACTCAGCTCAGACCTAACCATGAATGAAATACTACTAGATTATTTAACACTAGCTTCCGTCCCGCGATTTCACCTGGGTTGTTCCCGTTACCATCAGAATACGGGGATAAAATATAGCCAATTTTATGATTATATCGATCGGTACAGTAGTTTACGAGCCAACTTAATACAAATGAACAAATTAATATTTCCTCTTTATTTATTAGTGTAGATATACGCCCGATGTCAATAATCAATCCTGATCCATTTTTTGCTATCTAAGATTGATTTATCAATCCATTTTCTGGGTGAAGCTTTAAAATCAATCTATCTTCGATCTACGATCGAACGAATCTGTTCGAAAATGATAGTTTTTGCATGCCAATAAGCTATCCGTCAATACGTATCCGTTTTGACAACTCGTTGGTTTTAATTACGGATTGGAGATAGATTATTAACATCGGGCGTTAGTAGTAGTAGTAGTGTAGGTGTATATTAGTGTAGGTATAGATGAAGAAAATAGGTTTAACCCATCGGGTTCTTAATTAAGTCGTTTCTATTTAAAATGTTCTATTCATTCTTCATTTATTTTCAACTGCTTAGGGCTTGTGCACAATAAACAAGGTTCACTATAAATATGAGATTATCAAACAGTTTTTTTATATATTAAACGACCTACGTTTCACGATATTATGTAAAATCAGGAAAACTTCTCTTTATAATTGAGATTTTCCAATTATTTTATAATATATAGATTGACTGAAAGGTTGTGCTCACCCTAACTCCGCTAACTTTAGCAACCTTAGATCTAAGGCCTAAACCAATAAATAGCTTTACAATGATTCTAAAACCTTCACTGAACACGCAAAAGCAAACAGCTCGTTGTATACCAGTCCTTATAAGTACAGAAGAAAGTTTTAGCTTGTTTTAGTTCGATTAAAATGCAAATAGGGCGGTAAACAGCAGGCATGTCGCCGCGCCGCGCCGCGCTCCGCCGCCGTCGCGCCTTGCAGACGCGTCGACACACTACGCTGTAAGAACTATATAATCAATCCTATTTTATAAGTGATAAGGTTAATTATTACATGGTCTGATTGAATTTAAATATCTGTTTTTCCTATATAAGTATTGATTTAAGAAAATGTTTAGGTATAATTATGATTCCATAGTTACAAGCTTGCGCTTAGTTTGGCCGTGTAAAATATTTGTCCCAGAATGCCTAATATAGCCATTTTTGAACCTGCAAAGGAGTCAAAATGTATCAATCGATTGAATTCTCAATTTTTTAAACAATACAGGAGGTTCCCAATTCGACTCTGTTGACTTAGATTCTGAATGGGTGTAAAAGAAAATATTAGATCCCAAAAATACGAAATGTTACATTATTCGTCTATTTTAATTATGAACTCAAAGCCTTTGTAGTATTAAATGATTGTCATAGTAAATAACTTGTATAAAATCGTACCAACCTACTTATATACATAAACATATTATTTTAAGCTACACTGAATTATTCAAATTTTAAGAATTACTTATGTAATTCTTTTACTGCAAGCGAGGTCAAGATGTCTGCAGTTTCATTTTGAGTATGTACCTACATTACACTAGACTTCACAGCTGTTTTGTAAGAAAAACTTCAGCTGACTTTATTAAATTTTATTTTGTCGGCGCATTTTATATTAGATACACTGGTTGTTTATAATACTTTAAAATAGTAGATCTTATAATATAGGTATAGTAACATGTTATTTGACCTTTTTACATGATCACTTCATGCACACGTAATAAAGAAAAAAATAGGATACTCAGATGTTTAGTGTTTGTTTTTCGGTAATTTAAAGACCTCATTTGCACGAGAATTTTTTTAACGTACGGTAAAAAAAGCGTTCATGCACTATAAATGCATTCCCATGTATATGTTCACACGACAGCATTTTTAAAACGCGACGCTTTCTTATCGAGCGGCGTTGCATTTTCAACTTTGGGCGTTGGAAATAAAGCATATTAAGGTACTTGGGAATGCATTTTTTGTGTATGAACGCTTTTTTACCGTACGTTAAAAAAACTCTCGTGCGAATGAGGGCAAAAAGGAAAATTGGTTTTACACAGACTGGTCTCATATTTTTTTTTTTTTTTTTTTTTTTTATTATATATGGGACGCCAACAGCATACACATTGAGATATAACATAATACATTAAAAATTTTAGTTCTGATGCCTATGCCAATTACAGGCGAACACAGCATTCACAGTTAATAGTGATTATAATATATCAGTTAAATAAAATATATTGAAATACTCTTTTTAAATCTAGGATTTAAAATTGTTTTTTTTTGTTTTTTCAGGCGCGAATCTGCCGGCCAGCTACCTCGTTCAGCCAGCATTGACTCTATGGTCGAAGCTGTGATTTGCGCGCGACATTCGGAGCCAAGTCAACAGATCACGCTACAACTGCCGACGAGAGCTGACAGGGCCTTCAGTCTCGCTTCACCGGCCGTCGGGAGAAGAGCTAAGACTCAGAGAGGGCAGGCTGGTAAGTACAGGACAACTTTACGTCAAAAAAAATAATATGGTGTAGCCGGTAGGACGAATGTACCTAGGTTTTATTTTGCAAAAATGTAGTAAGTTGCTAGAGCCAAATGAAATAAAGCTGTATTTTTATATTACAAAAGCTGAAGCAGTTTATGTATCTAATGGTAAGTGGCCACCGTCATCTATACTTACCCCTAAATTTCCAACGTGATAATGATCTCCCAACGTATATTTGACATTAAAACACGTTCATATTCTATCCAGAAAATAGATTAAAAAATCTCTTTTCACCCTTTCAAAGATCCACTTTCAGTGACACTGAAAACATCCCAACTTGTAAAATTTAATCACCAACCTCACTTTAGATAAGCGTCCTCTCACCATCTCAACAAATTCAATTCTGTGCACCCATCTTGAAGCGACCTGCAAATTAAATATTTTACAAGCAAAGACTTAAAACTCCACCTGAAGTTCAAAGTGACTTATTGAAGTAAGTATCAAGAAGCGAGGTCTTGGCTACGCTTCTAACAATTAGGCAACCGCGACTTAACTTACAACTTTAAAGTTTGGTAACGCTAAGGAATTTTCAACTTAATATCTTCTAGTTCTTCTAGCGTAAGTTGTATTTTCGTGGAAAATATCTTCTATGAAAACTATGATTAGTATGTAAGACGAGGTCATCATTACATTCACTCAAGAATGAAACCCGTATTACTGAACTTATATTCGTTTTTATACTTAAGTAAAAGTATTTAATTGTGTGTTCCATATCTAAAATTTAGGTCGCGTGAAACTATTTTGATAAATCTGTATGTATGTAACACAGTTCTCAAATGTCAAGATATTTGAATATATAGGATAAATGCCTATTAAACTTTTTACTAGGTACTATAAAAAAAAAAAAAAAAATATTTATTCGAAAATTTACAAAGTAACTTACGTTACTAACTTAATAGTTTTCAAATCGCCAATAAAAATAGTTTACGAATGCAGAACGGATCCGATCGAAAGCAACAGCTTCGATTTCTGTATTTGACGGGTTTTCTTTACAAATAGAACTGGTTGCTTATAGACAACATCCTTTCAGATGAATAAAGTAAGCCAATAGAGTGACTTAAGCTGTGGAAATGTGAAAATTGTGGCATAAAAATACTTATACTTTTTTTACTTACGTAGCCTAAGTTAGGTTGTTATTTAACCAAAAAATTACTGAAATAATTTTAAAGGCAATTTAATTATACTTAATGTGTTCAAAAAATGGTTGCGTTTCCCTCTAAAAAGGCACTTCTGTTAAATAAAATTATAAATATGTTTACTCATGTAATCCCTTTAAGGGCCTTTTTAAAATGTATATAATTACCCCGCGTGGTAATCAAAGACTGAAAAGACAATAAAGTATACCTAACAAAGTGTATCATGTACCACTTTGACGTAATTCTCAACCTTTGAAATTGATTCTTGACTTTAAATCAAAGGCAATATCGATCCTGTAACCCAAACACTCGTAGTACATAATTACCTATTGACATTCGCTTGACTAAGCTTCTCTCCAGTGAGTTTCGTTCCAATTATCCGCCGAAATAAAAACAAGCCGCAAATATTGGAAATTCCGGGGATTTTTCCCTCAGGTTTACGTTAGCACTGGATTAACGGAGCACTGTGCATTTTATCAAATTGGATTTCGTTAAGTATTTCATTAGGTATACTTATCACACTCTGTAGAAGACTCCATTTTGTATTTAAAGCTGACATTGTGATGGTCGAATCATCATTATCATCAGCTCATATACCTACAGGCGTCTCCAGCAAGAAGCTTCACCTAATGGTCGAATAAAAAATAATATAAAATGTGCTTTTTTTCTTATCTACTTAAGTAGGCTGTTTCAGAATATTCAGCGCAAATTGGTTCTTTGTAATAGATAAGGATGACCTCCTCGAGATAAAGTAAATAAATCATTGATCACATTTTGAGCATCAGTTTATCTAACCAAGCAAAAAAATAAATCTTAAACGATTTAATCATGGATTTAAAAAAATACTTGATAAAAACTGTAAATCCCTCTTGCATACTTACCCGTAATTGTTTTACAACTTAAAAAAAATCCGCACGCAAAGTCCGTAACGGACAGACGACGGAAAGGAAAATATAAAAGCAACTGTAATGGGGTCTCGCAGGCCTTTGATATGATAATGAGGCCGCGACCAGCCGCCTTAAGTAGGGTTGCTACCACCGACCATAGAATAAACTAGACACCGCATTTTTTCACCTATTTATGTCACCAACAAGCTGCACAATTCACAGTCAGAATACTGTTCTAGCACTTCCACGGTTCAGTGCACACACATTCCCTTAGAAAGCAAATTGGCAATGCTAATAGGACGTGTCCACACAACCGAAACACAAGAGACAACGTGTCTAGTTCAATATATGATCTGTGGTTGCCACCTTGCACAACTGTGATTGAGCTAATACTTATACTATCTATATAGCTACAGGAAAAAGTAAAATATTATAACTAAACCAACAAGTCCGTATACTCGGGCACGGAGACCGGAGTTTTTTTTTGTCCACAATTTTATTTCACTGCTGTAAAATTCCGATTGCACTTAACTGACCTACTTGTAGGCGCTATACAAAGTATAATTTGTAACGTAGATTAATATTATTGTAAGTATGTCATATTGGTCCTGTAAAAAGAAATATATTAAATTCTACCCCAATAATTTGCAAATCTTATACAACAGTTTAAGCAAATTACCTTTTACTTTTATCAAAACACTATAAGAAGGCTGATTTCAGTGACTGACAAAATATCTTGCCTCTTCTCAGTGTTGTGGTATGTATTACAGCCCTAAAAACTCTTAGGCAATTTCTAGATGACGCTGAAAAATCCACTCAAACTATGCAAACAAAAAATATGAAATAAGTACAACCTTAATCATAATGAAGTTACTTATACTTTAATCTTTACGCCTCGTTGAACCTAGTACTCAAAAACTCAGAAAAGGTTATATTACCAGTTTCAGTTTATTTTTTTACATTTAACTTTTCTCCTTATTCTATTTGCAGAGCCAACAAAAAGAATACAATAAGAAAATATCTATATAAGTAGAATATAAATGAAAATGGTCGCAATCCTTTTATGCATCTCTGAACTTAATTGATATAATATATCTCTTTCTTTAATAAGATGAAAAGAGAAAATTCTTAAACTGTATCTACTGAGTTAGTAACATTAATATTAAGTAAACCTGTCAGTGCCACCAGCGACTTAATATTTGTGGGCGATTTACTTAAAATATGGCATAATTTAGTATGAATATGTCACTGCTCTAATGGAGGTTATAGCTAGGTAAATATTGAGTAGGTGTTTAGAATTACAACTAGTCACTTCACTCACTTGCTGTAATGATATATCAGTAATATAATATATAATAAGAGTAGTAAAATACGAAACTAATTTGCCGTCTAAAAGCTAAAATAGCTAAATTGCTTACATAGCCCCTTCGTATATTTGAATAGCAATCAAACTACGTGACACAACACATTGCTAATAGATACTACGTGGATATAGAACCTCATATACTGCAATCCTTACGAGGAAGACAAAAATAGTCGCTTCCATGTCGCTTTCATTCAGTTTCAAATCAAGAATAGTAAAGTGGCTTTAAAAATGTACCAGTAACAAAGATGCCCTTTGAACGGACTTTAACCTTTCGACCATCTCTTAAAGACCCACTCTAAATATTCTCTCACAGGCCCTTTGAGCAGAGTCACAGTTTCGTGGCTAGTTAACTCTTCGTATGAAGTTTACAGTCTTTGAACTTACTCTTTGAACCGGCAACTATCTAATAGTATTTAATGCTTAGCGCAAATTCTGAGCTAAACTTTATAACGAGTAATATAAATGGTATAAGGAAGTTTTAATGTAGATTATTTGTGTATGAGTGACCGTTTGTTTGGTGGTAAGGTGTAGGTACTGAGTTTCAAGCCGTTTTTGGTTATGAATTTGATTCTTATCTAGAACAAACATTTATTTTCGTGAAAATGTCTATTTATTATGTGTATCTAAAAAAAGTAAGTCCCTACAAGTGCAACCCAATCTAGTTTAAAATGAGATTGGCCATGTGTAAAAAATCCCTAAGCATTTCCTATAGTTGGGAGTTATAAAAAATTATAATTAAATCTGTTAAACTAAGCAAAGTTTAGGATTGTATTCAAAGCTTTTTATTTTGATTCACACAGAGACTTACAATTTCATGTCACAGGATTGATAACTCGCTAAAGCTACGGTAAACACTTACCATCAGCTACTACTTTAGTAGGTTAATAAAGAGTAATTTGAATCTGTGTGAACATCGCAAACATAAATTCACGCATTCATATTATCAGTGGAATACCACACTACATTCGTTAATGAACTATCCCCTAACATTAGATTTACTCGAACCAATATTAATTAATAGTAAATATACACAGTTCAACCAGCTATCTCGGGATTGCGATCAATATAAGATTAGCTAATAAACAAATAAACATTTATTGGTAAATTATAACTACATTATTACTTACTGGGTTCCTGATAATGATTCAAATGTATTTTGCCCCAAGTTTTCACCCGTGTTCCCAAGAGAACCTTTAACTTTCCTGGGATAAAAGGTAGCATATGTTCTTTTCTATGGTCTACTCTATATATGTACCAAATGAAATAAAAATCGGTTCAACGGTTTTGACGAGAAATAGTAATAGACAGAGTCACTTTCGCATTTTTGTTATTAGTAGGGATACCTTATAGTAAAGTTCGGTTCTAACCATACGTAGTTTGAGACATACTAAGTAGGTACCTACATAATAAAATTAAAATACAATAGTTCGCTCCACTTTGATGGTACCTACGCCGCAACCGGAATTCTAATCACATACAGTCAACTAATACGTGTTTTTGAAAGAAAACCCAAAACTTACAGAAATGTAAGCAAGCTCATTTACATGTCAAAGCTCTATTTTACTTGAGGAGCTTTTGAGATAGAGGCGGTAAGTTTACTCACAAGTTATTCCTATTGGTATTACTTACGTAAGTTCAAGTTGCTAATGTTATGACTTTATTCTGCGTCTGGTTTTTTATAATCATGGCCTGAGAATAGGGGAGCAGTGGAGTTGTGTTTTGGTCATTTTTATTCAAATAGTTTTTGGTAGGTGGCTTCACACAGAATTTTCCAAAAAATCTGTTTTAATAATCCCTTGTCAAAATCTTAAATACTTAGTACCTACATAATAAATTCTTTAGGGTTTAATTCAAGTAAATAAGTTTTTAGCAGTCGTTAGATTCTGGAATGTGTCAATAAATTTATTAATCGTCTTTATAATGGCCGTTAAAAATAACATAAAAGATAGAGAATACTTAATACCAAAAAACTATTATTTTACTTACAAGAATCTCATAATAAAGAAATTTGATAAATAATCTATCTTTTGAATAAAAATTTAATTAATAGTAAATCGACAGCTCTACACATTCCTCTGTCGCCGCGGCCATGTAGCATGGTCCATTAACGATAACCAGTTTCACGAAAACAGTTATATCTTGGTCGATGTCCACAATTCAATCTCGTTAGGCATTTCCTTACGAGATCCCGGTTTTACTGCGCTGTAAATTCTACGAACCTTCACTTGGCTAGATAAGTAATTTATCTAAATGCTTAGTTACCTTAACTTTACAAATTAAATTATAATAGGAGTTGTATACAGCTTTTTAATCAACACTTAAAAATAATAAAAAAAACATTATCACCATATGTTTGGCAGTAACAATGCATCAGACAGACAGATACGTCAACCTAATAACACTCCTCTATTTGCGTCAGGGGTATATAGCTATTTGTATGTTTCGATGTAACAGGCAATATCCGACGCTAATCAATATGACTTTTAAAAATCTCTCACTGATTAAAAACTAGACTATTCCCAAATGATATTTTCCTAGGAAAAGCTGAAGCTTCGATGCAGCCAACTGTAGATATTAAAGGCAAATACTACTTATAGGTATCAATTCTTCTATTTTATCCCCCAATCTATACTATAATAATAATATTATAAAGAGGAAAGAATTGTTTTTTTGTTTTTTGTAATGAATTGGCTCCGAAACATTTGGATCGATCTAAATAACTCTTTCACCAATAGAAAGCTACTTTATTTGTCAATGTCATAGGCTATATTTAATCCCTGTATTTCAACAGGAATGGATACTATGCAGGTAAAACCACGAGGAGGAAGCTCTTTTATTATAGAAAACTGAAGTCTGAATCGATAACTAAAATAAGTAAAAAATCCATTTAGTTCGTTTTTATGTCTTAAGTTTTCATTATTTTTGACTCTCAGATATCGTATCTTAATATTTCAGAGGTCGGTTGTAACTCAAATGAATAGGATTAGCGTTGTTACAAAGTTCAAACTCACAAAATAAGCTTTGTAATTTGTTTACATTCGTATCGCTAATAATAAATTTGCTCTGGAAACTTTCAATTGGGGAAAACGCCATATTGAGTTTCTTTGTTTCTTTCGTAATTGTAATTAGGTTATTTAATGAATCCAACTTATATTATAAAGGCAAAAGTTGAGACGAATTAAGGCCTCAGATCAGCTGAAAGAATCTGCATAAAATTTGGCAATATATTCTGGAATATCACAGAATATACTGGGAAAGTTGGAGAACTCGGGAACGTAGTTGCAACCGCGGGGCGGATGCTAGTTTAACAGTAAACAACCAAGTTATTCACCTTCATAGGAGCACAATAAACTCAATCTAATTATAAATTGAAAACAGTTTTAAATCACTAATTATTGTAATGAAAGCAGCAATTATAATCGATTGCATAATGCATTAACATTTCTGCCTGTATCTTTTACACGGAGATTTTTATCATTTTGCATGTTTAGTATTCAATATTTTTTCTTATATCCCATTTAAATTTATTGATCTTTGCCAACGTAATCGGTATTATTAACAATCCACAAAAATGTATACAGTAACAACAGTAAAATAAATAGAAAACTATACTAAGCTACCTCAAAAATGTACCTATAAATTACAAAAGAAGTGACGTTTAGCATTATGGCAAACGTGCGAAAAGGTACCAACGGAAGTCTACTGCATAATCCACAAACAAAACAAAGCGATATCACCTACTTGCAGTATGCATACTTTAATTCGGGCCAGTATAGGCACAGGCTGAGCTTTTAAGGCTTGTGTCTATCTATCTCGCTCGCACACACAGCGAGAATTATCGCCATCTCACTCCAGCACTACGCGCGCCAACTAGCGGTAACCAACGACATCGCCTGACACTTGCGTTTGCGCATGCTCTTTGTATAGAGTTCGGCGTACAGACCATCGTTTTTACGAGAAATTGTGAATTAAAATTTGATTTACACCACAATTTGTCGGTTTATTTATCGAATAATGAAGTTTTTTGTGTCAATGTGTGTGTTTGATACATGAAGTTGTGTTAGTAAATGAGTGTGCGTGGCATTGTTGATATACCAGGATTGTTTTCAACTTGGAGTCCCAAAAACAGTATCAAAATAAAGCTCAAACGTAAGTCTTAAGTTTTTTCAATATTTTCACATTGAATCACGTAAATATTTAACAAAATACTGTCATAAAACAGATGTGTTAGTAAAGTGAACCTTATGGATTTAAATGTTTAGGTATTTATTGCAATTTTTAAGGTCATTGTATGGCAGTTAATGTTCTTATCTGTGCAATTCCAAAGGCAAGATTTTTGATAGGTAGGTACCACAAAGTTGCTTAGTATTAACTCCAACTTTAGACATCAAAGGAAAGATGAACAAAACTTTTTGAACTACAATGTTTTTGAAATAGGCCTATTGTTTGATAAAATTGTTACTATTCACGTAATACGTACCTACATAGTTAATAGCTCATTAACCTGCTTATGTAAGATCACTAAAAATACTTAAAAATATCAAAAAAAATTTAGGAAATCGAATAGAAATTGATAAATTAGAAAGTGTCAGTATAATTAATTGAATACTTTATTTTTGGTTTCATTATATAGTCACATTATTAAATATCGTGAATTTCTTGTAGGTATCTGTAGTCTATTCATAATGTTCTTCTATTTATACCAATTTCAAATTTCAAAATGAAACCTCTTTTACTAACCCTGTAGGCTTCAATTTAAGAATTTACATAAATAATACCCCTATTTCCTAAACATTTAAAATAATAGATATACCTACATATAGGTATTTATATGACGTATACAAACGTGTGTACATACTTTAATCTTATTAATAAGAAAATAGTTCCCAAACTATTTGCTTTTTGGTTATATAAAATTGGTAAATCTCATATAGAGGCAACCGTCAATGATCTAATTCATAAAATATACAATGCAACGAGCTTATTCCAAACACGTCATATGTCTAATCAAAATTCTCGTTAGGCACTCGAGTGCAATTGAAATCTTTACCACCCTTGCCCACGTTGACGTGCGGTGAGGTTGCGGATTTGTGGTAAAACGCAATACGAATTCACGTAATGGATGAAAATTTCTCCAATCTAAAATGACTTATTTACTTGTGTCTTTCCTGAATAAGTTTGTTCATGAAATACTTAGCACGCTTACGTCATTTTTTTTTTACTTATTAGTTCATATATTTTTTGGAAAACATACAGTTATTTATATTTACTTAATTACGATTGTTACTTAAAAGCTATGAGTCGAGATTATATTTTTGCAAGTTTTCATTTATTGATTGAAGAAATTCGTCATGTGAATTTTAAGGAGCAATATTATTTATTTATTCATCCAGATTTATCTATAACTTGTCTACCATTTGATCCATATACTCTCTCTGAGATGATTTACCAAAAACCTATTTTCAGTGTTCACCTATAAACCTAGTTTAGTCGGAGTTCTGAGCATTTCAAACCTAAGTTGGCTTTGCTTTGTTTGACACAGACGAAATGAATAACCTAAATCATTGGACCTATGTTATTTTCGATAGAAGTAAGCTTAAATTGATCACAACCAAAATAAATTACGATCTTAGTTATTTAAATATATGAGCGTTGACGCAGACGAGTTATTGAGTGGAAATCACACACCGGTCTACTGACAAAGGGCAACGTAGGGCCACCACGCACAAGGTGGACTAACGACCTGACAAAAGCCGCAGGAACTTCCTAAGTACCGCCACTTCTAACCGGTCGGCATTGAAATCGATGAGGGAGGCCTATGTTCACCAGTGGACATCTTACGGCTGATATGACGACTTAAATCCATTTTTTGTACCTAAAGATTTTTGGTAGGGACATATTATTAATTCCGGCTATCAGTCAGTCTGTTTTAGAGATTCACAAAGATATTAAGGGAAACGAGCCTATAAGAAACGCAAAAGATCAGCTTTGGATTTCCCTTCTGAGTAATCAGTAACATAATAATTGATATTTTGCCAGCGTACTGCGCCCTGTCTGGCACTGCGCATGCGGCGTTGCATTTTAAATAGTCCTGTAGATTCGTTAGTAAATACCTATGTCTATATTAGGTATCGTAAAACATAATGATCGGGTTGCAGCCAACGGAACGGTTTCGTTCTATGAAATTAGATAAGATTATGCCAAGTAATCAAGGTGTCAGCTCACTTACTAGGTATAAGACGGTTTGACGCTTATCAACATCCTGTATTTAGGTTACTTAGATTTTTATTGGGGGCTGGAGTATAGGTATGAACTTTTGTTTTTAAGTTTGCATGTAAATATCCTGTCACCAATACTTACTGAATAGTTACTCTAATATGTAGAGTACTAGTATTGTATATAGATAGGTATAGAGTTTTTAAAGCTTCACAAAGTTTACGTAGTCGCCTACTCGCAGGCAAATAAGGCTTACGCTGTCATAGTGGTTAGCTGGACAGGACTGACTGTCAAGCCGTTAATTCGATTTCCATCCAGGACAATAATTTGTGATCACTTTGTTCCAATTAAAATTCAAATCTATTTATTCCATTTAGACCCTAAAAGGAATCTTATGAAAATCGAAGGTGTGTCCGTAAATTAATATCTATAGGTATACATATTTACAATAGTACAAGCTCAGCTCAGTTTAGGAACAAATTAGCCGTGCAAAGAATGTCCGAGCATATTGACTTTCCCAATACCTTCCTTATCAAAGCCTGAACATTATAAATTCATAATGACATCAAATGGTTGTTCGCAGCCGTACAGGTGGCGAAACGGAACGCTTTCTCGACGCGTCCGTGACGATTTTCGGGTCACGTAACGGGCGACAACGCTTAGCACGAGCTGTTATGGAATATATTATAAACTGGCTATACTATATGCCCTGCGGTTTTGTCCGCTACTTAGAAGTCATTTTCATGAAATAATTGATGCGCCTGAGGTAATGACAGAAGGGTTTGTACGGAATTCGTCCTGCTGTTTAAACACTGAACCCAAGTAAAACAGCGTGACAGTAACTGTACATATAACAAAAGGATATCACCTATTTTTTTTAAGTAGGGTTTTTACCAACAACTTATTGGTAGATCCAACGCAGTCGGTTCCTACTCAATCAATGGTTCCTCAAAATATTGATATAGGTATATATTAGATAGAAAAGTGAATTAAATAATTTTTGGTTCTTTTTACGCGTTTGCGATTAGGCATAGCAATGATAAATAAATAGGTACTATATTTATATGCAGTTTCACCCGCGTAGTTCCCGTTCCTGTAGGAATAGGTACAAAACTCACAAATAACGTAGCCTTCTATGGGTAAAAAAATTATTTAGATCGATCCAGTAGTTTTGGAGTCAAAGCATCACCATCAAAAAATCAAATCAGATGATATAAGTACAATCAATTCAATGCACATTCTAACATTTATATTGTTTTAATATAATATTATTTAAGTATTCACGACTAAACATTATGCATTGTTCAATTCCCTGTATTCGGATGAGTCAATAAATATATTCCACGTGTGATTTACATAAGAAACATTATGTGTTCTTAGGAGCTTTAGTTTTATACTAGCGGACCCGGCAGACTTCGTTCTGCCCACCAGCGCCACCTACAAATTGATGAATTATACATAAACTACGGGTCCAAATTAATGAATTATACATAAAAAACCTTCCCCATGAAATACTCCGTGATTTGGTGAAAACCGCATGAAAATCTGTTCAGTAGTTTTTGTGTTCATCGCGTTCAGTCAGAGGCGGCGGGGACTTTGTTTTATATATATATATAGATTAGCGTGGAACGTATGATGTGTGAAATGACTTACATTTCGATTTCTGCAATTTATATTTGACGCAAATTTCACATGCACTTTTTACTGTTGAAATAAAACTACGAATAGGTTACAAAAGGTTCCAAAAGGTACAATAACAATATAGCTATACTATACAAATTATACCAAATGAGTTCAGTGGTATGACAATATTAAGCAAAATTACACTAAATACGACCAATTAGGAATTTAACTAAGATATTAAAGGACTCGGTACTTTGTGGTTATGAAATCTGCACCGAATGTGTTTTCGTAATGAAATATTGTAGCAGTTAAATGAATGCGGTGTCTGTAGTTTTTAACGACCCTTTTTGTTACGTAAAATATTTACTATATATAATAGCTTAAGTATTATTGTTAACTATAAAAAGTTATAACATAATGAAGCACAATATACTTTAAAATAATATTGTTTATTTAGCTATTTTTATGTTTCAGCCACGAATTTTTTATTTAGGTACCTACGTATTTCATGGGCATACCTATCTAAAACTTTTCTGAACATAAAACTTATTGTATTTGGATCATATTTCATTTTAAATTCTCTTATATTAACGGCCCACGCGAGGCATTTATTATTTTCAGAAATGGGTAAACTGAATAATGATTTTTAAATTCAAATACAATTCTAAATACCCCCATATGTATCATTAGTAAACATTCTTTTCAATGCGTGTGAATTTAAAAATCTAAATTTTCCCAAAGATACTTAAAACTATGTTTGGTCCCCCGGTTTTGGACGAGTGCGCAAAATTATACCATGTGGCATGTGACATGTGTTATAATAAGGGATATGTTAAGGTGAGCGAACCGTGAAGTTATGTTAATACAAAATTATTTTATATCTTAAATGTACTAGTTCTCATGGCTATGTTTAAATATAATTGTCTTGAAGGGTTATTTTCCTATGACTATGTTGTCCAAAGTCTTGTGTCCATAGTCGACTCATCCTAATGCCTTAAGTTCAAATACATTTTAATGTCACCTTTAATAGCATGTTTTAGAGGTAAGTAAGTAAAGTTACGTGTTACAAATAGGCCCACACACTGATTAAATTATATAATGGTTTCTGTTTCTTAATATCGTGTTGATACACGAATTAAATGAGAAACATTACCAACTTAGCTATAAAACACCAAACTTTTAATTAGAATCAAGTATCTAACCATGCATCTCGATGGGGGAGGCCTATGTTCAGCAGTGGACGTCCTATGGCTGATATGATGATGATGACGATGATCTAACCATATTTGAACCCCAGTTCAACTTAGTAACAAACAACACTCCTTCTTCCTGCCTTATACCGCATAAGAAATAACAATTCATAATCATAATAAACTTAACAATGCAATAAATAACATTATAACGAAAACAATAAAACTGCTTCTTTATTCTATGATCAAGAATATTTATATTCCACATAAATATAGTAATGCGGTAAAATATAGACCTATTTCTATGCTCAAAAACAGTAAAAAACAAAACCTACATATTTTTCTAACAACGTCCAAGTCACGGTTACTCATTACATAAATTGAACAATTTCGCAGTTAAATTACCGGAAAGCTGTTAAGAATTTACGCAATTTTTGTTATCGTTATGTAAAAACATTGTAGGCATACGAGTATGTTGGATTTAGTATGTGTGTTAATTACTTAATCACGACATGGAAATAAACTTAAAATAAAACGAAGCATATATCTGTACCTATAAACGACTATTAATATTGCAGAGTTTATTTAATTTAATCTATATAAAAGAAAGTCGTGTTAGTTACACTATTTATAACTCAATAACGGCTGAACCGATTTGGCTGAAAATTGGCGTGGAGGTAGCTTTGAATCAGGAGACGGACATAGGACTTTTGAGCCACTAGCTAAGTAATAAAAAATAACTTAAAAATTGATATTGCAAAAGACATTGATGATGAATAGTGAAAATTGGTATTCTTGCCGCTTCTTTCCACTAGCTGACTTTCTTATCGGGAACTACTAGCTTCCCACGGTTTCACCCGCATGCCCGGGAGATGTAAAATTTTCGGGGAAATTGAAGATACCCCGGGAACGCGGGAGGAACCGCGGGGCTATTTAAAATATTCCTAAAGACAATAACATTGAAATCAAATCTTACCATTTAGAATAAGGCAAGGGAAGTTTGAATGTTTGGACCAATAATATCAAGTTAGAGTTTAGTTCATAACAGCCTTCGGGCGACGCATAGCATAAACATTTCGTTCAGGCTACATGCACACTGGGGCGAACGTTGCCAAACATTTGGCAAACTTTGTCTGTGCCATGCAATTTATGCTTAAACAAATTACGCTTAAGAACTTGTAGAGCGGTAGCTGTATAAGTCAGGGAAATGAGCAAGCGCATGAGAATTAATAACTTCATATCTGAGGCATAATAATTATTTATGTATAACATGTAAAATAGTTATAAGTACCATAATTATTTTATAGTTTTAATAACATAACAAACGACTTTATTATTGCGCTAGCTTTCGCCCCGCGAATACAGGGATAAAATATAACCTTTAATCTTTCCTCTTTATTATGTTGTTAGATGAAATTGGTAAAGTGGCCAATTACCGCGAAACAAATATATTAAAAAATAATAGAATATACTTTATTATTTTACTAGTGGCTCCCCGCGGTTTCACCCGCGTTCCCGGGATAAAAAGTAGCCTATGTGTTATTCCAGAACATATTCTAGCTCTGTGCCAAATTTCAAGCAGATCCCTTCAGCCGTTGGAGCGTGAAAGAGTAACAAACATCCATACAAACTTTCGCATTTATAATATTAGTAGGATACTGTATAATATATGACAAAACATATGTGTTATTTTCTAATTATAATTTTAAAATAAAAATAAATAGTGTAATACTAATAAGTTATTTATATAAATTTATATGTCTATTTAATCTACTAAAACCTTCTATTAATAAAATTAATACCATCTACCGAAACTTATTTAGGGAATGGCAACATTACGCGTCAGTTGACACAAGCCTTTAGTTAGAAACGACGATGGTGGCAACAAATAGCTGACGAAGCGAGCTCGGCTGCCGAAACGGCACGGATTGTTTTAATATTAAACGCTCCTCTCGTTCTAACATAATTACAAAGGCAAGTATTTCGGCACACAGGCGCGCGGTTTTTGGAAAACGGACGTATATTTGCATGCCAATTTATATTTGAAAATATTTCAAGAATTTGTGCCAAACCATTAGTATATTCTCACGCTATCAATAGTGTTTATGGAGTTTTGCGTTTTATATTTATTTTTAAAACATTTATTTGAAATCATATACAATACATAGCTCCATACCTATAATAAATAGTATAAATATAGGAAGGTACTGTCTAGTAATAATATCCTGGGTCATTTTTTACACATCGTCAATCTAATCCCAAATTAAACGGAGCTTTTGATATTTTTATTTATATAATAGGTACTTATATTTACATCCAGACACAGAACAAACAGACATGTTCATGCATACATATATTGGTCCTGGGTGGGATTGGAACCTCGACTTGAAAGTTCTCTATCGCTAACCAGAAAACCGGACTGTCGAATAAAATATTCATTGACTATTTAATTTTGACTTCAAACAGTTTATAAGTTAATATAATTTAATCATTTATAAGGTTACAATTATTACAATCACAATAAAATGAATTTGATAATGGACTCCAAGCTATAGCAAGCCTCTGAGTTATTCAGCTAATAAACTATCTTATGCACTAATTATAAACTATGGCGTAACTGTATAAATTATTACCCAGTCGTACCGTTTCGCAATTTTCCATACTACGAACACCGATACAGGATGGTTTGTTTAACTGTATATAGATAGCATCCCTAATAACAGTGGCAGACGGAACACTTTGTTATCATCGCTTTGTAACACGAAGTGAGGTAGTAAAACGGATATTGCGTATGCATCTATCGCATGAACGCGTTGAATTTGTTTATACATGGCTTTTACAGGCGCCATTCGTATGATTAAAAAACATTCCGACGAGTTGAGAACCTCCTCCTTTTTTTGAAGTCGGTTAAAAAAAGATTCAATCCATCGGTCATTCGAAAATGCTTATAAAATGTGGTGTATCTATAGTAGGTACAAATCTATCAATATAAATAAAGCTGAAGAGTTTGTTTGCTTAGTCGCGCTAGTCTTAGAAACTATTGGTTCGAATTGAAAAATACTTTGAGTGTTAGAGAGCCCATTTATCGAGGAATGTTTTAGGCTATGCATCATCACGCTAAGATCAGTAGGAGCGGTACAGTAATGAAAATTACTCATACAGTATGCATGTCAAATTTAAAGTTGGGTTAGCTAGAAAATTTATATTTCTTTGATTAACAAATACCATACCATACCATTTTAATCCATTCAAATCACTGCAATTTCTTCATTCAAGGCGCAAAACCAATATAACTTATTATTTTTCCTAAGTACTTGATAGATTACTGCGTTTTCTTAACAATAATACACAACAGCCAGTGTATTAACACTTGAAAAATAGCTTTGAAGGGCCGACAACCAACCGAAATGGAAAAGTTTAGGCTCCCTGAACATAGTCAAAGCACGTACCTACAAGATTAAAGGCCTTTTCACCAATTGTTGGGTATATTTAGAAAGAAAATCGCATCACTGAGCCTGTGAGAATGTTTAAATGTATTTTTCTTATACCTACTATTTGCGCTTATTTAGTTGATAACAAGGTTTGTTTGTGTCATGTTGTACATAGTAACTTTTTTATGACATTGCGTAGGATTTTATGAAAGTGGTCGTTTTTGTAGCACTAATTAACTCATTTTTCTTTATTATATTTCTGACTGCAATACCTACACTACATACAAGTAAAGTACATTTATTAAGAAAATCTTTACAGTTTTTCTTAATTAATGTGTGTAATAAAATGATGTATATTTTTTTTACAAAAAATATCGGCATTTGTTAAACCTTACAATGAACAAAGATAATAAAGTAATAATAACAATTAGACTAGAATTTAACCCACTAGTGTATTACGAACTAATTTCTGAGTTAGAGTATAACATATGAACAAACATACGGTTACATTTACATAATTAAATCGTAACGTCGGGTTCGTTAGTCTCTTAGCGCCGCGTTTTGCATTTTTATTGGTATGTGTTGATAGAACCACAGTTTAGAAATCAGTGTTCTAACTAGAAATATTCCTTAAAAAAACTACCTGATATTTTATTTATTGTTGCACATTTCAGCGAGACATTTATTATTGGTATACCTATTGGGACATCTTTATCAAATGGTAGGATATTTAATTCCTGCTTTTATTGTGCTGTGGTATGTTCTAATTAATATTAAGACCCGTTAAAATGTATGTTTTTTCATATGTCATCCATTTACAGGAAATCTCTTCGAAATGTTTGTAACTCATAAATATTTGGATAAACTTTTCTTGGCTACTTTCAGCCACTCGCATTTAGCTAGTCATAAGAGAGCTTAAAATACGATATATTAATCTGCGTCCTGGACTAATTAAAAGATAATATAACTAATAAACAATTAAATACAACAAAACTTTAATTAATAAGTTGTCCTTTATTGATAAATAAATAAAACATCCAATAGAACGCCTCGAGCACCCTCAAGTTTCGGGAGAGTGGTCTCGAAATATTCTGTTATCAATTTCTGATGCTTCATTCAGCTGACGAAATTTCTTTATTAAGAGCTTTGTATCGGTTACGTTAAACAAAGCAAAGGTAATTCGACTTTGATAATGCGTAAATCAGTAGATTTGGCATAATATAAGTAGTTTCAGGAAGTTATTGGGTACAAGTATATTTTACAAACTACTGAACTTAAACTTTTAAATCATCATTCCCAAAAAATTTTTTTTTTATTATATCATGCTTCTTGCAATGTTTCATCTAGAAATATACCTTTATTGTAACTAAAATACCCCTTAAACAATAGCGCATCATTCAAAAAGGTATCCGTAAAATATAGGTTATAGGTAAGCCTAAAAAATTCTCGGAAAGCGATGCTACCGATGGCCCAATTCTTTCCGTAAAAAATTGGGACATATTTTGACGCGCGTAGGCCACTAATCCGCATTAGGTCCTTTTGATGGATAGTCCATACCGAAGGCATTTTGACGAGATGTCAACACTTAATAAATTATGGCTTTCTGAACAGACTTTAAAAAGTTTCTAGGTTTATTCTATGGTATCACTGAACAAGGATTTTAAAAATAAAGTATTAGCTTATTTTGTTTTTAATTTCTTTACTTTTGATATCATTCTTTGCGCTACATAGAATTGAATTATGTGTTTTAGAAACTGGTGAGTGGTGACCTGTATTTCAAAGTTGTCTTACATTAAGAGACTTAGACTTTTATATCGAATTATACAAATCAAGGGGATGGAAAATATAATCATTTCTTTGGATGTAATTTTTTTTTATTCAGAAATGCCCATCCAAAGATTAGGAATATTTCCGAGAAACGGCAAACATACTAACAAAATTATTACTTTAAAAATATATTAATTTAAATGTGGGTTTTAAACCTACCTTTCAGGATAATAGGATAAAACATTCTGGGGACAACCTAAGCACTTAAAATGCTAAGTGGCAACCCTGAATGTCTTTCGTTTCAGCCATGTCCCATCCCTGGGTGGCGTGAATACATAGAATGAGAGACCAGTATCTTCCGAGCGACTAATTGCGTCCGAGTCGCGGCTCATTTAGAGCACCAATTATATTTCATAGCACTAGTGATACCATATATATCGATAATTATGTAGGATATTTGAAACATGAAAGCCCCCAAATATTTTATGTCTAAATTAGTTCAATTCAAATATGTGAGCACATGCATCAGAACATCAACATATTTCTGTTGACGTATCTTATAAATAAATAATAATAATATATGTACCTATATTTTATTTTATCTTTTAATTAAAATTAACTTGCTAATAGATAAACGAGCCGTATAAAATATGAACATAAATAGAAAATATGAGCATATTGTATTGATAGCGACAGCATAGTGCACAGTCTAACTAATATTATCAATGCAAAAGTTCGGACAAATGTTTGTCACTCAATCACACCATGAATGGCTGAAGTGGTGCGGATAAAATGGTGGCGCGGAATTAAAATATACATATTTTCAACTGGCACATTGGCATTTTATCCCGAAAATAAATAGCTTACATGCTAACATAATAAAAATGTTTATCTCCAATTTCCTCCAAATATTTTTAGTTTTAAACTTATCCTGTATTATTTAAAAGCGTGGTCCACCTACACACAGCAGTCACAGTGCTCTCCGCTGGCTCGTTAGTGCACGGATCTCATTATTTGACCCGCCATCGCATAACCGCAACCAGCATATTTCAGCTTGATTACCTCCTTTTGTATACTATGTACTCTTTTATATACTATCTCTTGTCTCTTTCCTTTATATAAAACTAACCCGCCCAAGCTTTGCACGGGTGCAATGCTTGTACATCACATTAGAAACCTCCAAAATTGACAGTGTTTCTCTAACATATTATGCATGTAAAAAAACCTTCCCTTTGAATCACTCTATCTTCTTAATATATATAAATCTCGTGTCACAATGTTTGTCCTCAATGGACTCCTAAACCACTTAACCAATTATAATAAAATTCGCACACCATTTGCAGTTCGATCCAACTTGAGAGATAGGATAGCTTACATATACTTGGACCCGGTAGGTGGCGCTGGTGGGCAGAACGAGGTCCACTAGTTTATCATAAAAACCGCATCAAAATCCGTTGCGTAGTTTTAGAGATTTAATAAGACAACATAGGGACAAACACCACAAAATCAACAGGCCTGTTTCACTTCTAATGGAACCAAAAGAGGCCAAAACTCAATTTTCCGATTTAACCAGAACGTTACATAAAAATACATAACACGCAGTTTAACTGCCAAGATAAGGGGTTTTGTAGTAACAAGCAACTAATTGCCGGAGAAGAAAGTCGTCAAACAAAAGAACTGCTATCGTATTGCATAATCGTCTTGCATTGTAGGGTTACAAATAGGGTTGTTAACGAGGAAAATCAACTGCAAATATTTTCCTTTAATAGAAATAACATCTTTGCATATTTTTTTTAATACTTTATACATGCTGAGATTAGAAGTAGTAGATGAATGCCATTGAATCAGAGGTTTTGATTTTATTCGAGTCCATGAAATGAAAAATTATCCCTCAACAAATATTTATTTTAATAATTGCTAACATGTAAAACGTAATATGTCACATATTATAATAATTAAAACTAAAAATTAAGACCATAAAAAGGTTAAAATTGCTCTGTTATAGAATAAATAAGTACCTTCCTACTATTTCAAGCAGCTTAGAGTGTTTATCATGGTGTTAGCTCTAAGGCTCTAACCTTTGAGGTATAAACAAACTTAAGACATTTCTAATGACGCACATCCATCCATAGTTATAACTGAACATATTTATTTAATGGTCTAAAGTTGTACAACCCTATTTGCTTGTTTCAAGCTATTGTTATGAGGGAATCGAGTAAAAGTGATGTTTGATTGTTCATTTCCTTCGACCCGTCCCGTCCCGGCCCGTCGCGTCCGTCGCGGCGCTTGAACTTTTTATGCATAGAAAATACAGCTTTTTCGATTTAAATTTTTAATGCTGCATAGTAATGTGGTTATTTGGGGTGTAATGTAATTTTATTGAAGCTAGATGGTGTTAAAGTATACTAAGCTGACTTAAATGTCTTTATGCTCATTGCTGTGATTTCATTTTTATATATATACTAGTGGACCAGGCAGACTTCGTTCTGCCCGCCAGTGCCACCTACCGGGTCCAAGTATATGTAAGCTATCCTATCTCTCAAGTTGGATTGAACTGCACATGGTGTGCGAATTTTATTATAATCGGTTAAGTGGTTTAGGAGTCCATTGAGGACAAACATTGTGACACGAGATTTATATATATTAAGATATAATTATATGCATTGTTATGGTAAACAAAATTGGCTTTTCAAGGAAAATAAAAAATAATAAAAACCGCGCACATACTTTACGAAGCATAAATAATATATTAGCGCAAGAAGTGAATTCTGTAATAAGGGTTTCGAGATAAAAATAATGTTTTCAAGCTATATGTATAAGAAAATGTCGAGGAAACAGTACCACCATAGTATCAGCACTTTGGATATACCATACCTACCCGGCTGTTTGGTTACCGATTGTTATGACCTGCCTTTTAAGCATTGACAATACAATACCTTTGTTTTGCTATATATAGATGCATAAAGTAGACCCTGTTTCTCTAACATAGATAAAACACAAAAGTATTAAAAAAACACCACCTTATGCGTAGATCCATCATATATTCTGAAACTTATGTTGTTTAAATATGTTGGGATGATTGTCACTGCAGGACAAGAACTACTGACCAACATTCAATGAATTTTGAACAGAATTAGTTTATACACTGGAATAAAACATAGCTACTTTTGTCTCGAGAATATTGAAGATTTGCATCACCGCATTCACAGGAAACGCGGGTGTAACCGTAGGACGGAAACTAGTAGGTACATAAACGAATAATCAATCGTCAATCAATAGACAATGGATAGGAAAACTTATGGAAACACTTAAGTATGTGAGAAAGTGACATCTTGTCATGAGATCTCATTGTAGTCGAAAGTAAGAAAGACATAATAAATTCAACTCTTCTTGTTCTATCATTTTCACTGCGGTTTTAAATACTATTAACCCTTAATTTGGCGTAGTCCGCTACAACGGACAATCAAATAAAAAAAATCTGGCGGGTTTATGAAAACTTCTTTACGGCTTAAATATGTAACAAAATCTTTAAAATATATTTATATTTCGGTTAAAAAGATAAAATTCTTAGTTGACAATACTGTATCCGTCAATTTGAGACCAAATGTCGACGAAAGAGAAGCCATCCCCTATACTCGAGGTATTTATAATTTTTTTATAAAGGTTTTACTAATAAATGTTCACTTTGTTTACTGAAATGACTTGGTAATATTGTCATTTATTGAATTCACGAATAGATCTTGTAATTTTGTATGGTTTTGGTGAGTTTTTTTTACAAAAGCAATGTTTGTCCGCCACAACGAACATTGCCAAAGTTATTGCGGGCTAAAAATGGATTGAGATACTATTTTTTATTTATTAAATTTACATATTTATTTATACTAATTTAACCCTATTTAACTTTTGGCTATGGGTCTTTATGCTAGTCCCTTTTTTTTGCGCTTGTTAACAGCATTCTCGTGGTAAAAGAATATCATTGGTACCAAAATTGCATGCTCCTTCTGATGCAAGAGACCAGTCTGATCCGGAATGGAACTGGACGATAACATTAAAAAATAAGCAAACCTTACCCAGCAAGACCTTCAAGCTCTGTAAAATATGATGATGTAGGAAATTTCCCTTCAAATATGGATGAAGAACGTTGTAGATATTGCCAGAAAAAAAAACATTTTATTTTTTGTATAAAATGCATGTGTTTCATCAAAACACAAAGTTTTTGTAAATGCCAGAAACTGTTTCCTTGATTTTCGAACTAAATAAATTTATTAAAGTCATAACTAAATTCTTTTTTAATATATCTACCCACAAAATGCTTCTACTTATTATTTACCGCATATTTAGCAATGGCCGCTACACCGGACATAACTACTATATAACTTATTTGGCAGTGTTCGCCACAGCGGACATTGATTTTCTCAAAAATGGAAAATGATATATTTTTTTTGTTAATTTTACAGAGATCCTAATAGCTATAGACACGGGAAAATAACAGAAATTAAAAAATATTTCAAAAAAACGTCTTGCCAAATTAAGGGTTAAACTAGCGTATATTTTCGCCCGCCCTCTTAATGGGTAATTTCATCAAATCTGATTTAATTTTGGGGCCTGGCAGAGACTTTGTTAGCATGTCTGCTACCATTTCTTGTGAAGACAAGTATCGGACCTCAACTTCCTCATTTGAAATAGCTTCGCGGACGAAATGAAACCTAATATCAATGTGTTTAGTCCTATTATGGTTCATTTTGTTTACTGCGATTCTATGCGAAGATTGGTTATCGTTATAAACAACTACTGGTTTACAGTCAATATCACGTGCTAAGCTTTTTAATAAACTCTTTAAATATATTGCTTCCTTTGAAGCTTGGCTCAAACCTACATACTCAGCCTCTGTAGAGGACAGTGCCACACACCTTTGCTTACGACTCTCCCACGTTATTAAGTTTTTGCCTAACATGAACATTAAACCCGTAAAAGATTTTCGATCAAAAGACCCACCCCAATCCGCATCAACAAAACCATATAATTCTAGGTTTCTTGACTTTTGGAATAAAATCGCCAAATCAGATGTCCCTTTCAAATATCTAAGCACACGTTTAGCTTCTTTATAATGAATGTCATCAAAACATGAATTAAATTGAGATAATACGCTAACTGCATGTGCAATATCTGGCCTAGTATTTTGTGACAGATAATTGAGACAACCTATAAGATTACGATAAGGCAACCTACAATCGGAATTAGAACTTTTCTCAAGTTTGAGACCTACTTCCATTGGGGTAATAACTGGGTTACAGTCAAGCATATCAAATTTCTTTAAAATATCTGCTACCATTTCTGTTGACAGTTGACAGTTGGGTATGTCACCCATGCATATATTTGCATTGAACTGACTTTTCTTGCATTCAGATGCTTTGTGCCCAATCTTATGGCATTTAAAGCATTTGTACACTGGCTTTCGAGCTTTTGTTGTGTTTTCATTGGTTTTGCCCTTAGATGTGATAAGAGCTTGCTCACCAGCTCCTGCGCCTGACTCTGCTTGTCTATTTCCTTCTTGCAGCAGTTTGGTTTTTATTTGCTCCAAAGAGATTTCCTTACCGCTGTTGTCAACAGCCATAATTAAAGGGTTGTAATCCGCCGGTAGGCCAGCCAACAATATGGAAATAATCCATTCTTCTGAAATTTCTGCGTCAATATCTGCTAACTGTTGCGCTAGGAATACAATGCCAGTAATATATTTCTCCATTGATTGGAAATTTTCTAATTTGCATTGCCACAACTGACGTTGCAAAGATATGCGTCTTCCCCAGCCCTTATCTTCATACGCTTTAGATAAATTTTCCCAAACTTGACGTGCTGTTTTTGCTTTAAACACGTGGGCAAAGCAGGAGGGCTCCAATAATAGACAAAGTGTCGTACGTGCCTTTCTATCTGTGTCTTTCAATTCAGGAGTAACATGATCAGCTTCGACTGCAGCCCACCAATTTTTAGATTCAAGATAATTTCTTACTATGAATTTCCAGCTTGCGTAGTCGTTGGAGCCTTTCAGTTTTCGAATTCCACAAATAGAATTAGAATTCGATGAATTTTCTTCATCCGCCATCTTTGTAATTTGTTTTATAAATTACCGCTCGTACTTTTTAAAATTCAGGTAGTAATCATTTGTAGATTAATACTTCGATTCCTGGGTTACCTGGGATTCCTGGGCCCATAAACTGTTAGAGAATAGCAATAGTGGAATAAAAGACACTTGTCTCTTGAGACGTTGCAACATCATATATTCAAACAAGACAGATGACACGTAAACTTCTCTCTAACATTTTTAGGATTAGAGCCAGTATGTTCATATCAAACCTCCAACAGAAATAGTTCATGACAGTAGGCGCCAACTTGGCTTAATCCTGAAAAGTTTTTAGTAATCCCGCTCCACACAATTAGGTGGGATAAGCGTCGCTAATTAAGACAGGATTAAGTTAGTTGCTTTTCTCGTTGCATGGCTATTAAAATTACAGTTGGAATTCTGATAGAAGTTTAAAATTGCTAAAGAAAGTCGTACGGTATTTATAGTAGGCATTTATTAATAATTTCTAGATATTTGCTTTTCGGTGAATTTAATATAAGATACCTATTAAGTATATTCAAAAGCATGTGTAATCCACCAGTCCTTCCTGGATTCACGTAGGAGGTCCAAGTATTTTAAGGGGAGGCTTGTGCCGAAGCAATGGGAACATATACGAGCTTAGAGAGGTATTTTGGTCCACGGGCCTATCTGAAAGCAGACTTTGCGTTTTTTTTTTTTAATTTATGCGTTACTTTCTTAACAAAAGGAAATAGCCTAATAATTAATTACAGTACTACTTAAGTACAATATTTAATTATGACGTTATTTGATTGTTGTTTAAAACCTGCGAAGTTTAAAATGGTTATTATTCAAATAGGGCTTTCAAGCGTAGAAGTACTAGTATTTTATGTCCTCTGAAACGAGCCGTCATAAAGCACTAAATTACTCTTTCCAAAACAAACTTAACTTTATTACGTAGACATTATTTAGTCGCCAAATGACGGAGTAAAAATATTTGGGTGATTTTCTGAAAGATAAACTTGGGTAGACCAACCCCCATAAGTAGCACCTGTTCGCAATGGCGCATCTGGCTGCCATCGCCTTCCTCGTTTTGATGGGGACCGGGTGACTACTGCGTACTTACTTATACTATTTGGGTACCTAGTAATTAGGTACAGAATTATATCTTATAGACAATGTTTGGTCTAATGAGTGAAATAAAATCAGAAAAAAAACCACACCATATTTTGTGAAATTTTATGACTACAGTTGTAGTTTTGATTTCAGGGATTTGTAGCATATTGACACACTATTAGCTTCTTTTACTATATTTCAATGATATAATTGAGAAACTTTACCTACTTTAATTTTACTACTTTTTTAGCACGAATAAATTATTTATCACCACGTAATTAAAGAAACATGCCAACTGTTTGTTTTATGTCAAGTACACTCAGCATAATGAAAAGCTTAACTAACTTATTTTCCGTCGTAGCTTAAATACGATTTAATTTTTTAGAAATTAACTGTATACTAATATTATTTAAATCAAATTAATTCAACGTAAGTAGATACATACATTATTAAATTTAATTATATACACCTAAAACTAAATTATTAGTAACATAAAAGGATCATACTGTATAGGTACTAATTTAGACTACTTTTCCTAACTAATAGTAAAAATGCCAAATTTATTTTACATGTTCTACCTTAACGTCTTTGTTATTTTTACAGGTAGGTACAGTAGATGGATTCAGGTTATTTAAAAATACATTATCTAAAGCTCTAGAGAAACAAGTAACTTAGAATTACATTAAGGTTTATTCAGATTTAATTTAGTATATCTGTGGTCGACTGTACCTAACACCTAGACTATAATAATTATGTGTAATTATTACACATTCATTTATTTCCTACATTATCACACGTTGAGTGTTAATTTTCCGGCTAATTACTTTCACTTCACGATTATATTCATTCTAACATAATATTAGAACGCCTTTTGTATGTACATTATTAATTATAATTTCATGCTAATATAAATGGTAATTTAGCTACTATTTTGTACCTGAAATTTGGAAACAAGGGCGTCTGTCTGTCACTAGAAAATAATTATGTTTCATTCAATATTAAAATAGTAACGTGTTGTCTCTGTTATGAAAAATTAATATGACTACCATTTATTTTATACTCGATAATTTTATAAACAATATAAGTAATTGAAAAGAAAACGAAAGTTAAGTTACCGTGAAATCAAATAAAATATTCTTTATTATATTATATTATGCCGCCTACGAGTAATATGATAGCAAATTTACACTGAGACGTTTTTTTATTTAGCTTGTTTGAAAATATTGTGTTGTGATCCCTTTAATATTATTTCACTAGCTTTTACCCGCGGCTTCCCTCGCGTGTAGAATACATTTATTTAATTTCATGTAGTTATTTGCGTTAAAGAGTGTATTTTTTATTATTATTTTATTAGTATTTATAACATAAGTAAAAAGTAATTTTTCAGTAATATTTATTAATCAAATTGCTACACAGCTAAATTAAACTTATAGTTAACTAGCTTATAGGTTTCACCCGCGTACCCAGGGATCTTTAATTTTCCCGGGATAAAAAGTAGCCTATGTGTTAATCCAGGCTATCAGCTAACTCCATACCAAATTTTATTAAAATCGCTCCACCCGTTTAGACGTGAAGAAGTAACAAACATACACACTCACAAACTTTCGCCTTTGTAATATTAGTAGGATATTAAATAACAGTTTTTATGAGAAAAAAAGCGGCCAAGTGTGAGTCCAACTCGCCCATGCAGGGTTCCGTTGCAGAAAGTTCTATAAATGCTTTATTTATTTATTTTTATGTTTGAGTTGATCGAATGAAAGGTAATTGCGGTTTACGATTTACGACATGATTAATCTATAAGGGTTCTGTTTTTTGCCATTTATATACCACAAGGGTGGCAAACAGGCATACGGTCCCACCTGATGGGAAGCGGTTACCGTAGCCTATGAACGCTTGCAACACCAGGGGCGTCACTCACCATTTGGCTACGGAACCCTAAAAATCGTACTTACATCTATACTAATATTATAAAGAGGAAAGATTTGTTTGTTTGTAATGAATAGGCTCCGAAACTACTGGACCGATCTTTTTCTATTTATATAATAATGATTAAAGAGTTATATATATGGCAAGTTTAATAAAAAACTACCGCAGACATAATCTAAAATCGATTAAGTTCTATATCTAAGCTTTTAGCATGTCCAGATTGTATGGAATATTATTATTAATCGTAAATCATTACAAAGGTACGCACTTGCGCAAGAGCAACTTGAATCCGATCCAATGCGTCGATCAAACAGGTTCGTCAAAGTTCGTTCCTTCGCCTCATTCATTATTACAAAGGCCGTTGACTGGCGTGTATACGGGTACAACTCCGCCATGTTGGTATTATTAATGTCGGTATGTTGGCACCACCCGTTCCTAACTTCAGACCACAGCAGGCGGGACTCACGCGAACGTTACGTTAGTTATGTTTTGAACGTTTTACGTATTGCTGTTCCTAATTTCAAATCAAACGTTTTGTTTCTATTCATAAATAGAAAGGATTGACGTGTTATTTTTTTAAATAAAAATGGAATACTGTGGTTCGTTCGTGTCATGGAGTTTTCATATAATGTACACATTGTATTTTAAATGTTAATACAGTGAAAGTGCGGTTATGTTGACAGTTTAAACTCGTTAATTTGTATCGATTGGATAAGTGCGTGTTTTAGTGACATGTGATATGATATAAGGTGATTTTTATGCGTATTTAATTAGTAATTAATCCGATCGTTTGACCCTACGAGCGAATGGTGTAACTCCGAATGAGATCTCGCACAGCCCGGTCTTGGACCTTCGACTATTTACGGCCACAGATTACCATAAAAACTGAGATGTATCTATTAAATAATTGTGGTGATCGATTAAAATATTTCAACTATAGTTTCCGGAGAAATCGATCATTAAGTTGTCGGCAGCTTAATTTTTAATTGCTTGTTAAGTTTGTTTTTTTGCTCTAAATTTTTAACAACAACTTTCACGTTTGCTTAACATTATACTGTCATAACAAGATTAGTAATCACTTTTAATATGTGGGTAGAAATATAGAAAAGTTTAATTAATTACATAAACCCACATAACTAATTAAGGTCGATTGAAACAAAAATTAGAAATTTCAGCGTAGGTGGATAGTAGTGATGTGCCGAGTCGCTGTTTTGGTGGATCGAGTCGACTCGAGTCAGTTTATACGGTATTCGAATCATGACTCGATTCCCTCTACTCGAATTCTATGTTTGGTATTCGAATTCTGACTCGAGTCCACCTGGACTCGAGTCAGTATTTGAATTCCGGCTAGACTCGAGTCAACCCTCATTACCGATTCCTTTTTTCCTAATGTTGCGGTTGGCATCGACCTCAAAAGAAATATTGCTCATATCCGATTATGAAGACGCTTCATGATTTTAAATATTTATGTATCTAAGTTATTATTTATCAGGTATCAAAGTTATTACTTTTCAGTTATTCGTTTGTGTTTTAAAGTCCGGAAAATGTTGTTTAAATTACTTTTTAATGAAAGATAATTAAAAACATAGAGCGTAACAAAACTCGTATACTAGACTCGAGTCAATTGAACTCGCATAAATAGAATCGAGTTAGCAAGTACGTATCGATTCTTCCTGACTCGAGTACCGGAATCGAGTCTGGCGTACTCGAATCAAAATAAATTGGTATTCGAGTAGACGAGTCCAAAGCAGGAATCGAGTCTGACTCGAGTCAAACCGTACTCGGCACATCACTAGTGGATAGTAGTTAGGTATTGAAAGTAATCTAAAGCATAAACTAAATGAGACTAAGCTACTTTATTATATACTAGCTGCTTCCGTGGTTTTACCCGTGTAGCTCCCGTTCCCGTGGGAATACAAGGATAAAATATAGCCTATGTTACTCGTGGATAATGAAGCTTTCGAAAGGTGAAAGAATGTTTAAAAACGGTCCAGTAGTTTTGAGCCTATTCATTACAACCAAGCAAAAAAGTTTTCCTCTTTATAATATTAGTGTAGATTAGCTGCCTCCGTGCGGCTCCACCCGCGTAGTTGATCCCGTGAATACAGGGATTAAATATAGCCTATGCTACTTCCTAGCGTTCCAATGGTTCATTATTATTATTTCTATTCATTACAAACATAGACACATAAATATATTTTTTCCCTCTTTATTATATTAGTGTAGATATATGTCGAACAAATACCTACTGCTATCAAAACTTTTAGGTAAGTTATCTACCACAAACAATGACTGAGAAAAATTACCTAATGATGTATATGTGGGTAACTAATTATTATGATTATATATATAGTACCTAGTAAGTATTTATTTAAACCGAATCGTTATGTATTGCGGTTTAACTGAATAAGAGGAAAACGAAAATTATTTACCTTGTGTAACAGGCATAAAATCATTTTAATTCTAAACATATTTATATGGGAAAGAAAATACACCTAACCTACCATTAGGGACATCCCTAACTTTAAAATGAAACTTTAATGACAATAATAATTAATATTATTTTCCTTACCAATACGTTATTTATTAATATAGGTATTTATTATAGGAAGGCATTTATAAAGCAAAGGAATATAAAATAATAGAGAAAAAACAAAAAATACTTATCTTAGTACTGGCCTGTATGATAGTTTAGATATCGAAACGGCTTTAAAGACAAAAGCTAAGTCACGTCACTGGCAGAATTAGGTAGAAGAACACTTAAGAGTACCTATTACCAGTTTTCTAAATATCTAAAATAGGCGAAATTCTTATATTATGCTAATATTTTACAACAATGTCTTTAGGATATGTTTTACACACAAAGTTCCTATGACCCTATCGATTTGATATTCTACAATTTTTCAAATCATTTCTAACTGCTAGTATCTGAAAGTCCTATCACTATTCGACTATCAGAACTATCGCCATCTCTGTTATTTTCTACCACAATGAGTGTGACGGATATACATACAGGTTTTAGTAGTCAAAATATTTAAAACAACGTCCCAACCCGTTTTTTTTTTGGAACATCCAGAAGTAATACTTAAACTATAAAAACAATGACGTACGATTTAAAATCGTGTTTCAGATGAGAAATTAACATATTAATAGCGTTTGAACCAGGCGTTTGATTCGACTTCCGTAATAATGGACAAAGTGTAATTTGCATAAAGCATCAAAGGGTATAAATACCCTATTTACTGGAATCGGTCAAAGATGAAAGATAGACGAACCGTTCGTAAACTTATCTGGTAACAATAAGATGTTGAGATTGAATTAATTGTAATTTAAAACTATTAAATAGACTTTTCATTTATCTATTTAGATGTGGCTCCCCGCGTACCTACCCTGGATATCTTCCATTTTCCCGGGATAAAGCCTATGTCCTTTCTCAGGCTGTGGACTATCTGTGTACCCAATTTTACTTAAATCGGTTCTGTAGTTTCAGCGTGAAAGCATGACAGACAAACAGAGTTACTTTTGCGTTTGTAATATAAATATAGATTTAAAGAAAAAAGGCTTTTATTAATACTGAGTTAGAGTTTGTGTGAGTAGTGTGTTTGTGTAAATATATAGTAACTTACAGCGATAACTATTCCTAGCGAGTTCTATGGCCGCACTAGGCCCGCGCGTTAGGGGAGGCTCGAGCTCCTTTGTGGAGACCTAAGAGAGCTAATGACGCGAACAAATCCGTAGAGCGGAAGTTAGTATTGTTAAATCAATGTTTTCAACTAGGACGAGTCCATCGCGTGACTACACTCCATAGAATACATGTTGCGGGTATCGCGCCTCGCGGCAACTTTTTGTAGCTAACATAATTGCTGTTTGCATTGAAACTGAGCATTAAAATTAAATTGGTATTGCCCAATCAGAATAGGAATGCTTATACGTTAAGCCATTGCATCGGCATACATCGTACATAATGGAGGAGTTTTTTGGTAGTAAAAGTCATTGGAGCTTCATAAAGATGGCTGAATTGGGCAGATTCCACTTTATTTACACCTGAGTTTGTTTATGAGTAGAATTCACTTGAGTAACATAAGCATCAAAATAACTGCTGTGGTAGACATAATCCCCTTTTGCTAGAACAATTTATATATAAATCTGAATGTAGGTATAGTAAAATTGTAAATGAAAAACTCCAGCAGCAAAAAAGCGAACAATCTCTGAAAGATTCTAATTAACTGCTGACAATTCACTTTGTCTCACTTCAAATACTTAAAATAACACAAACGTTTCCCTCTCGAAAGAGAGGTCACAACTTCAAAGCTGAACTGACGAAATTGTGACAAAAAAGGGGCGACTGCCAACAAAAAATAAAATGGGGTGCCAGTGTAGGCAACGGGATAAACACCTGCTACCTGACTAAACCGTATTAAAAAGCAAGTGAATGTAGAAAGAGATAATAAATCATCCAAACAGGATGATTTTTGACTATAGTTTTTAGTTTAACATGGTATTTATTATATTTATCTACCCAAATAAGCTCAAAACTCTGGATTGGCTAAAGGGATTTGGTTATTTTTCATCTTAAATTGTATGTAATAGTCCAACAAAGGTTTACTAATTACTAATTAAATCCTCAAAAATACGAGTAAACGAACGTACCTAATTTAATAAGTAAATAAATTATCCATTAATATTATGAAACTTCACAGATATAGTATGTTAGATACATATGATATCTACGTTGATATTGCAATTCATAACAATATATATGCATTTAATTTAATAGGACAAACCAAATTGCACATTTAAATAAGCTTAAAAGTGATACTGGAATTCCCGCTAAAGGTACTTCGACAATAATGGATTTAGGATGGACCTTCAGTATATAGGTACCAAGAAATAAGACAAATTGAAAGGGACCCAAAAGGAATGACCTTTGTCCCTCTGAGGACGTTTTCAGTGATAAACAATCCGATATCTTTGTAAAGTCTTTTTTTTTTGCTCCGATCTCTAGAAAAGGCAATCAATCATAGACAATAAGCTATCATAATGTTTTATTACTTTCCTAGTATGGTACTATAATTATAACTGGATTATTTTTCATACTTGTCTTGGTTGGCAATGTAAACTCAATTGCAATGCAAGGACTTTATTTTTAATCCCTTGATAACTGGTTAGATTTAGTTGAAGTTATTTACGCCAACTTCGAGTTCATATTTTAAATTTTGACAGACAAACAAATGCTAGCAACCCTGACATAGGTACCAACTGCACAAAATCCAAATAATACCTACTAGTGATTATTACTAAAAAAGTTTTTTTTAATCATAATCTAAATGCTTTACTCTAACTCTTTGCAAGTTCCTGCCCATGAGACTACAAGCTCCATATACTCAAACCTGTTTCAATGATTCATCAATATACTGATTGATACAAATTGATTTCTCACTATGTATGGATAAATTGCTGTACTTAGCTGTTAGTACGTGGAGCAACGTCGTAAATATTCATTTGACATTGGATTGAATATATAAGAATACGTTCAAGCCTTTCGATCTAATAAATAAAGCTGAATTCAACGGCCCTATTTCAATTTGGAATTTAAGATATTCGAATTAATTTCACATCGAATTGAATCGAGAGCATTCTATTTGTGCGCCAAAAACCGAGGTACGCGTTTGAATTTAGAAATTGGTAGTGTTCAATGGATGTGCCCAGTCCAGTGCAGGGGTAGAAAAAAAAAGATTACTCGGTGCCTTCGCAGCGGATGCGGATTTAAAAAGCACTTCGGATTTTTTCTTTGCTTTGAATTTCACGACAGCACTTTGTTGTCGTTTAAAATGCATCTCTGTTAAATTCTAGGTTTGAAACTGTTTGCGGACTATATATATTACATGACTTGTATTATACCTAAATTGAAGTCTTATTGTGTGTTTTAAATCTTACTATATGACCTACTTACCCGAAAAACATAACCCTCTTTTGCTAAAGTCGGGTAATAATAGGCTACTATCCTAACCAAGGATGACGCCAAAACACTTTCACTTTGTTAGTAAGTCTACTTTCTTGAAAACCTGAATTTCTAATAATAGTGCTAAAATCTGTATTACCTACTAACCGCTATAAAGCTATTAAAGCTAAAGGTATATATTTAAGCAATATAACCTTATCTAAACAATAAAACTAGGTGCGCTACCTACTCCTTCTGAAATACGTCCTTAAACTTTGACAAATAGATACTGCCAAAAGTAATTATATCTTAGTATTATACGACGTTAGAAGCAATAAAATTATACCTAGTGCTCAAACAAACAGAGATTACACAACTCCCACGTACGGGCAATAATTCATAGGTACTTTTGTAAACCTATAACTTGTTGAAATCACATTCTCCAACAATGTCCAATAAATTGGACGAATGATCAATCACAGAACAGTTGTTGCGTCGCCAGCTAGTTTTGCATTGCCGCAAATCAAGTTGTACCCGCCCCGTGCGAACTAGTTGCGAAACAAGTAATGGAACAAAACCACTGCGTTTGGTCATTAGCAATTTAGAGTAGGTAGAGTAACCGTGTCCTTAAAACCTTTATCTCAACATTCACGTCATAACAACAAATCTCGACTGTAATGAAACGCGTATTCCAAACATTCGTATCTGATATCTTATCAAATCAAATGATTGTGCAAATGAGAGCAGTTTATCAGACAAACTTGGTCGCGGCGGGCACGGGCCGGGCTTCTGCGAGGTCTCGCGTACACTGCCGAGCCCTACCATCACCACGTTGTTGCAGGCCGCATTCGACAATCCGACGCGGTTTCGAGTGAACGTCGGAAGTGAAACGACTCGCGTTACTATCGTTCGAGTGAGTAGAGTGCGCGAAGTCGATCGTAACGTGCGATGCTCAGGGCCCCGCGTGCCCCGCTTCCCCTCGCAGGGCTATGGAGACCCTCCTCGATAAGTTCAAGAGGGAGCAAGGAGGTCTGCGACGGTCCCGATCCGTCCGCGCTTCCCTACGATTGATTGGCCACCGCTGGCGGTCCACCAAAGAGGAGGAGACTCCAGAAGAAGTAGACATAACAGTCAAACATAACAGTGTTGTGTTCGCGAAACAGATTTGGAACGAGAAGGAGTACGACGTCGGCTACACCGGCCTCGAGGGCACGTATAAACCAAAAACTCCAGCAATGGCAAAACGAAAGCCAGAACCTGCTCAGCACAGGAGAAAGAGCGGCGACATCGACTTGAATTTAAAGCCCCAAAGATGCAGGAAAGTGGAGAAGACGAAATTCAGCGATTTGTTTTCAAACAAAAAGCAGAAAAGCGTGTCGGCTAAAGAGCTGATGGTACCGGAGATGATTCCCCCTAAAGCAGCGGCGATACTGCACATCCATTCGCCGGAAAAAGATAAAGGAAAGAAGAAGTTGAAAGGAATGGGGAAATCTGAGTCGGCGAAGTCGATGTCGGAGTTGATGGTGCAAAAGCGTGTGCGTAGAGGATCAGAGAGCGATATGCTCCCGAATCAACCTCGAGGTTGCGACAACCAGGCCTTTGTGTACAACACTCCGCCGAAGGACAGGAAGCTTCCGCTGTCACCATCTGCTTACTTGAGTACGTAAATCACTTTTTCTTTCATATTTGCATGGTTTTGAAATCAGGGTCATCCTTAATTGGGCCAAACCGCATACGTGCGATATTGAGGACTTAATTCGATAGTCACGAACTCATTGTATGTTTGACACAGTCATAGTGATTATATAGATCGCTACCATAGTAAGGTCACCAATTAAGAACTGAGATTTTCACATGTTTTTTGAAGATCATAAATGTGTCATCATGAACTTTATGACTCGAATTTAGCACATCACTTGATGAAGTAGATACGCGTAAAGTAATAACTTTTTAAATTCTTCACGTTGTATTCCTAACAAAAGGTATTCTCTACCTAGGTATTTGTTTTCTCCAAAATTCTCCATTTGCTTAGAACTGTAATAATCGTTTCGTTAGTCGTAAGATCAGTAAGCTTATACTTAGCCTAAAACTTTTTAAGAACATTTTAAGGGCTCTCAAAGCAGCCGGTTTAAGTACACTTTGCAATTCACCTCATTTTCATAATGAATCTTAATTGTTATTTGTATTTTAATCTTTATATTTAGCTCCTTTAATGTCATTATTCTTTGTGTAGATGTAGTAAAGTTGGTATCTGTGTAATTGAAACAAACATGCGATTGTTTCACATTAAAAATATGTTTATGATGAATATTATTAATATTCATCTAGAAGCATCTGTCGCTACAATTAAAGTAGTAAACAGTTTAAATAATAATATGTAAAATCTTCACACACATTATTCGCCAAAATATAGTCAGAAACGAGTGTGTAGTTAGCATTGTTAAGGTTTTTAGATATATTATTTTGACGTGACAACGTCTTATAAATTGGTTTGCCGGGTGACACTTTAAGAAACTGCGTTACGCTCCGCTCACGTTACGTGACGTTATATTTTAAATTGTTACTATTATTTCATCCTTCTTCCTACTATACGAATGAATATTCACATTAAAATTATTTTACCACTCAAAGTCGTTGTCACGTAAAACTTTCGCCCGTATACCGACTTTACAGGCAACCAATTTTTTTTAGATATATTTCCAACATTTGCCTTGATAATATTTATAATCCTGGGACACTGGATTAATGAAATAAATATTTATATTATTACTGATAAATGACTGAATTTAATATCCCATATCTCTTTATGGTAATATTTGGGTGACATCTATCGCGTATACATTTAGATATATATATATTAGATAGATAGGTACCACAGGTATGTAATATTTCAAAATAAAATAAATTGTGGAAATATTGTCATAGTTTCAGTACTTAAAAATACAATCTCATAGAAATGTACCTAACGTAGTAACCACTTCTTGGTGTAAGTATAAGTAGGTATTTTGTCATCGTATTTAATCAATGCACTTTAGCGATATAATTATTATAAAGTAATTCCTCAAAACACTCGATATTTTGCTAGTAGTTTAACTAAAGAAGTCAAATGTATAGCTAGATTATTTAAATGAAAGTCACAACAACTTTTAATATCGTTTTTTGTTTCGTACAAAATACTTACCAGAGAGAGACGTTAGAATTTTAAAAGAGAGATAATTCTTTATGTTGGATTGGAGTATAAAATCATGGATAAATAAAATAAAAATAGTAAGTAAATGTTTGAGAAAACCAATTTATTTTCATATAATTTAAATAAAATAGGCTATTTTAATAATAATAAACATATTTGTGGTCGTTTCCGATCTATCCGAATTATTACCTAATGATTATTATAAAAATTCAATAGAAATGCGCAAATAATATTTTTGGATAAACATCGTTTTACGTCATTTTCCCTTTTGGTGGTATGTTATGATAGGGAAATAACTTTTCACAAAATATTTACTAAATAAGGAAAATTTAATTGGTTCTATACTTAGAAATAGCTATTATTATACAACATTAAATTTGCTTATCAAATACAGTAATGTCAAACATGAGTACCTGCTTGCTTTTGTAACTTAGGTAGGTACCTACACTGTTTCACTTAGGTATATGAAAGACCCATTTAGCTGATTGAAACTGAAAAAAAATCATATTAATTTACCACTATTCTTTTATTTTAATTTAAGCCACCTCATCTAGTTATTTGCGAAAATATCAATCAGTTGTACTCGTTGCAAAATAAACATTTCCTGTAGCAACATTATGCACATACGCGGTTTAAAAAAGAACAAAAAACGATCCAACGTGTAGACAATTTACGCGCCCTATACGCACCATTAGCTCAGTGTTGCAAGCATAATGTATTTTTTATTATTTCGGCAAAATTGTTGTTACTTAACATGCACGTTACTGCGTAACGTTTATTTTTTTAAGGTGTTATTATCGATTTTTACATTCGATGTGGCGCACACAGATTAAAAATAATGTCATATCATTTCGTAGCACTTAATATGAGGATTTATACAAGTTTGTATCGAATCGGTAATCGATTACATCGGCTTTGTACAGTTCATCGAATGTATCGATTTCCTTATGATTGAAGCGGTAAATGTTTACTAATTCTTCTATTGGTGAGTAATTTAGGTAGTAACTAGTAACCCCAAAACCCTATTATTCTGAATCATAAACAAGTAGATAATAAAGTGAGGTTAAGAATTCCCACAATGTTCATGTTGGTTATTTATTTTCTGTGGTACGAGAACCGATATAGTTTGAGTGGCTTCGACTAACTTATGAAAGTTCCCTTTTGGGGCCTAAACTATATAATTGGCTTTGTATATTGATAATCTTAGAATTTTGTGAATCGATTTCGTTTCATTCGATTTCGAACAGTAAAAGGCGTATTTGTTATTTTTTTATATACCTACAGCTTAACTATTTAGTAGGATACTTAACTTATCTTCAGATGTTATCGTTATCAAATCATATCTGAAAATCTTACATTTACACTAGCATTAGGTCAGTTACACTCGCTGCTCTTTTCTATTCAAGTATTTTAATTTTTTAAAGTACAATTTCAGCATGGTCATTAGATATTTGATATATTATAAGTACATGCAAATTGAATAGATAGATACTATTTATATTTACATCCAAACATAGACATTATTGTTCATGTAAAAAGTCGAACAGATGCTTTACAAAATTGCTTCACACGATTTATTCATGCAAAAGCAATATTATAGAAAGCAATAAAGGGCCATTAATAATGATTATAAAGACGATTATTTGTCACATTTATGAAATTTAAATGTATCGCAGTGTTATATAAGAAAACCACAATGGGCCTGAGAGAGTTTCATTCTCGTTACGAAACCAGAATTGTTTTGTTGAAAGTTAGAGACATTGAACTTTGGTACTCATTAAAATGAGTTTTGCTGTTATTTAAAAGAAAGTGTACTTCCACATCAGGATATAGGATGCAAATAATTTCTATATGAATATATAGAAAATAAATCAACATTATGTGTGGCTTGACTTTTATTGATTCCAAGTTTGGGCTGATGTGTCCCCCCCCCCCCTAAATATTATCAAAAGCAATACAACAGTACACTTTATTAAAATTTTACTCGTTATCTCTTTTAAAAATTGAACATTTTGATAATAATATATATACCTATACCTAAGCATGTCATCAGATTTTAGTCTCTCTTCGGAATCATAAAGAGAAGAAACCTCAAAACTAAGAATTACATTATATAGTATACTAGTTACTGCGATATCTTCTAATATCTACCTGTCCATTTCTGATTCATATAAAATAAGTACCTACTCATAAGCAGTCTGTCGAATAAACCAATTTGACATTTTACTCTCTGTTATGAAGATTCCATTTGCCCGTCGCCATCGGCACTAAACTAATTTGAGAACTAAATTGAACTTGCACTCAATCTCGTTAGCCAACCCTAGGTGTCACCGTATCATTTATAAAGGCAATGCTACATTGTCACCAACTTTGCAGCTTTTTAGGTTACTTTTGTACGTTTTGTACTCCCACCACTGTTGTTTTACGATTGCATAAGAAAATACACAGATCTAGAAGTTTTGAATGTGATTTGGGGACAAAAAAAGAATATTTAAAGCTACTTATTTAATTTAGGCTCTAAAAAACACTTATGAAGCTGATACTGGCTCGTGAGCCTTCGACTGAGAAAAAGAAGTTGATACTCGCCTAAATTCGAGAACCAACGAGTGCTGAGCGTCAAAGGAAATGTATCGACCAGTGACAGATGCATTGTATCACACCTCTAACTAAAATTCGTTATTGTGCAAATGCATGAGAAAAAAAGCTACCAAAGCGTGTGACCATCTCAGTTATAAAAATGATACTGCAATGGAGTGACATGCTAGATTTTTTGTCATGCGGTCAGTTCTAATTTCAAAGTTTTTTTTTTTATTTCATATTAGTGTTGCCAGTTTAAAATTAAATTTAGTAGTGTTGTTGTTGCCAAACATGGCAACAACAATTTTAGTGATTTGTGTTATCGATTATTATCGATTAATTAGTAGACCGTGAGTGACAGCTGGGTGCCTGTGTTGTTTATTGCCAATTAAAAAATGTGTTAACAGGTTTATCGTAATGAATTGAATTACTGCTCTTTACTAAGAATTATGTTTGGTAATCTAATAATGCTGCTGCCTTACACTGAAGTTTGCTCCTTGTGTTTGTATGTTAGCAAATTAGTCTGCTTCGTTATTTTATTAAATAAATGAACATATTTTGTAGAATATAAATTATTTACGTTATTATACGATTAATTTTTTAACCGTCCATTAAATTATAGAGATTAATTAAGTTCTATTTTTTTCTCCTGCGTCTAAATAGGTAGTTCCCACAATAATTTACCATGTAATGTATCTTAGATGCTATTCCGTATGTAATATCTATATAATAAATATTAAACACCTTGATGTATGTAAAAAATATACCTAGCTTTTTTGTTTTTATTTTTTCTCCGTAGAGTCACATGAGCGTTACCTACCATAAAGAATTTTTCATACACGATTCGCTTATTCATGATCAATGTAAATAAAAATGATAACAAAGAGAAAACTACCTGCACACGCTGATAGGGATTATATTATATCATGTATTTCATGATTCATTTTGATGAGAAGTCATGTTTTTGTCGCGTGAACACAATTCAATCATTCGTGAGATCACAAACGATTCATCAATCCGCTAAACATGACATTATTAGGTATACTAGTTGAATAGCTCAATTTCGTTAGCGCCACTTATCGTTTTTGCAACATTTTTCTCTGATACCCCGCTTCTATTGATCGCAGCGTAATGATATTTTATAGCCTAAGAACACGCTAATCTCAGGAAGTATTGGTCTGATTTGAAAAATGATTTCAGTGTTAGATAGCTCGTTTAACGAGGAAGGCTATATATAACGCTGCGACGAATAGGAGCAGAACATCACTCAAAAATGTAGCAAAATCAGGCAAGTGACGCTAATGATGTTGCGCGGGTCAACTAGTGTTTTAAATAAACGATAGTTTTTATCGATTACCTCCCACTATACAAAGAAATATGAAAATTGCGGGCAAAACCACAGCATAGAAGCAAGTTGATATATAATTTATTAACAAATACTGCGGTCAGTTCACACCATGCCATGTCCCATTTTGTATGTTCCGCGCCGCGGCCTCAGCCTTCCAACTCTTCCGCATTATGTCTAATGGAAACGATTAACGATACATCACTGTTGCTTTCAAACTGGTTTTAGGGTTCAATAATTATTGCAGATAACCTAATTAGACGTTTGATTCAAAAAGGTTCACATTGATGTACAATTGGAGAGATCTTTTCTGTTTAACACAGAAGCTCTATCCTAATTATGTACCTATTAAATGCTTTTGTGTTTTTTTACGCGATTACAGATCCAGTTGTCAGACATAATGATAAAATACTAACTTCCTCCACGCGGTTTCCGAGGAATTTTCAATATACTACTGCTATTCCAGAACATATTCTAACTCTGTGCAATATATAATCCATATTTATTTAACCGTTATTAGGTGAAAGCTTTGATAGAAAATATAGTTTATCAAAGTGAAAGAGTAACAAACATACACATTTTTCTGAGGACTTTATTTTATTTATTTAAGGATTTTTATCCGTGACTATCTGAAAACGAGACGTGGATGATAGTCTCACAATAAACTCGTGTACTAAATGTACGGCTTTTTAACCGATTCCAAATAAAACGTCCCTTATAAAAAGACCTTTAAATGAACTTCAGCCACAAACTTGACATGCATTGCTGTTCTAAATACCCTCGTACTTGCCCTAACGCTGTGATCTTCATATAAGCCGTAAGGGACGGCAACTCGACACTATACAGCCATCTCTTTCTATCACACGCATACACGGAACCATGCACTTACAGACACAGTGTCACACTTCCCTCCAACAGTTTTCCAACATTAAGTAACGATTACCCACGCGATGCGTCTGCGCACGTTACACAGTCACGAGCGATCGGCACAATAATGTGTTTTATTACAATACAATACAATGATGGGAACCTTTCACCTCGTGCCGTTCTGGGAATTGATTTTGTTACGCTTTCGTTTGTCGTGTCGTATACGTTACGTACGCGTTACGATTATACTAGGTAACGGGTTTATTTATCTAGTAAACAGGTACTTTAGACAGGTACATTTTTGTTGACAGGTCCTGGCTAACCATAAACAAAACGCTACACTTTTTGCTATTCTTCAGAATTACCATTGAAGGAATTAAAGCGAAAGTCTGATATTATTATGTTATATAACAGCTAATTTAGTTATAAATAGTTAAAATATACTGATACGCAAATATGTTTTAATCAGTAGTATCACAGATGACAATAATATAAAGAAGTGGTACCAAATAGTTGCCTTGTGGAAGCAATTCGCATAATCTTGTTAGTTTTGTTAATCACTATAAAACATAATGGAAACTTTGAAATTTTTAAGCTAAAATACCATACGAGTATGGATATTTTTGGGACCTTTTTTCCTCGAGCTTTTAGTACCGAAATGATTCCCATAGGTGATCATGAACAAAATGGCTTTACGTGGTTTTTGAGGCTCAAAAAGCTCGTTCGCGTCGCTGTAAAATGCTTTGAGCTTTGTGAGTAGTTTTTCCGATGAATATTCTGTTGTGGCTTTTTTTACATTGAATACGATCTAGAGGCTTGAAACTGTAGGTTGTTCAAAAAGGAAACTTAGATGGACTATTGATCGAAAAATGAATTAGAAAGATGGCTGAATGATTAATTTAATACTCTATCATAAACACCTGTTACGTTAAACTAAGCTTCTTTAACTACTCGAGATTAAAAATAATCTAAACGCGATGAGAATTATTTATTAACCATATTGATAGCCCACAAATAACTGCGATATTAATTCCTGTAAACCTGTTTTATCCATACAAGTGCTTAATGTATGTAAAGGAAAAACATGTTTTGTATTCATTTTTAAAAAGAAAATTACTGATTATAAAAAGCAGGCATCGTCATTATGTAAATGGAATACCTTTACTTAGAAATAGATGACCAGCCGTCTCGAAAATGTCATCTGTTATCTAGATAATTGTGTTTATTTACTACATAACGTAGGTACATAGCATTTGGTAGATTTTTCATTGTATGATATTTACGTAATAGCTTTACTTGTGATTTTTATTTGGAGCATATATTTTATTTATTTTTCATAATATGGTTTTATTAATAATTAAATATTATTTTCAAAAATACATAAAATTTTCAAATTATTGACAATATGAACTAATTTGTACTAATTTGGACTGGACAGCCCGGTTGGCTTTGTGGTTAGTGACCCTGACTTTCAAGCCGCGGGTCGTGGGTTCGATTCCCACCCAGGACAAACATTTGTATGCATGAATATGTCTGTTTGTTCTGTGTCTGGTTGTAAATATCTATATAAGTAGGTATGTATTTAAAAGTAGTATATGTAGTATATCAGCTATCTGGTTACCATAACACAAGCTCACTTTGATGCTTAATTTGGAATCAGATTGGCCGTGTGTGAAAAATGTCCCAGGATATTTATTTATTTATTAAAAAAAAAAAAATTGTTCAGTTATGTAATATTTTATTTTCTTTCATTGTGTCAGTTATAATTTTATCGAAAACAAGTATACTTATAATATTATGCCGCCTTCCGTTGAAACAAAATACGCCAATGCAAGAAATATCTATGTGTATTGTTTCTTATAAATCATTCAACATGTTATGTTACATGAAATTTCTTATCATTGATAAAGTGGGCAATACGGTCAAGTGCATGTCAAAATACATCCTTTACATTCTGATAAAAAAAATAACATGCAGTTGTATGTATAGACTTCGTACTGGCGACACAGAGATATGAAAATGTCTCTTGAAAAAAATCCGAAAAGAAAATTAAAAGTCATGCTTACACTTTAAATCCAAAAGATCCACAAAGATTTGCAATCTTAGGAACACTAAGTTTATACATAATCTCAGACTGTAGGTACTCAACCGATTACAAAAAAATCTTTCACTGATAGGATAGTCCCGAGTGGCATAAGCTTTATTTCAATAAATAAATCTATCAAGAATGCAGGTGGAACCGCGAAACGGTAGTGATATTATAATGATTTTGACCTGTAATCTAAAAGAAGTTACTTTAATTATACTTTACATACGCCAATTCATTAATCTTCGTGGTCCGCCAAGGTCGCTTGTTTTTGTGACAGGCCAATTAAAAAAACAAACCTTCTTAAAAAATCACAAACTTTTTGTTGAAATAGTTTTTTTTTAAGCCGAAAGTAACCAAAGCAGTCCAATTCTTTTTAGATACCTCTCTTATGAACTCGATATTCTAAAATGATAAATCGATCTATGTCACCTTGTAATCGATATCGCCGGTTAATCGTAATGTATCGGATGGCGCCAAATAAGGCTATTGAATGTTGTCGGAGCCTTGGAGCTCTTAATTTGACATTCGGTAATTCGTGCATGTACAGTCAATTGCTATTTATGATCAAGGCAGTCTCTATAAAAGGATAACCGATTTCGATTTTATATTTCAAGACGCTTTTTGAGGTTAACTTAAAGAAATAATAATAATTGCATTTAGGATCGACTAAACCAGTCTCACTAATTTTAAAGTCTAATAAATCCATCATGGATAGAATCTAGAAAAACCGAGCTTTAGGGGCTCTTTTTAAATATATATTTTACAAATACTGTAAGCTTCTTAGCTTCGTAAGTAAAAACTAACTTTATTACATAATTTATATTTCATTGGTAACGTAAAAATTGCGAATGAAAAACTGTTAAAAACTGATCTTATTTAACCCGTGGTCAAAAGTTATCCAAAAGCTGTACGCCCGTATCTTGTCTTGATATCTAGGCTGAGTATACTGCGTGCATTAACACACAATCCGTTTGGCATTGACTTGTTCGTGAACATAATTACGAGTCGTACATAGCCTTAAGTTGACGTCCGGAGGAAGTTTGACAAATGGATGCCAGCCAAACAAAACGCATGCGAGCGTGCAAACTTAATAACACACTTCCTCTATTTTACAAGCATTTATTTAACTACACATGTTATTTTTAGTTATTGTCTTTTGTTAAGTGATTGTGACCTAAAATTTTGCACAGGTGTTTGTTAGTGTGTCATCAAAATCCATCTCATGAATGGACGTTAATCCTCTTCCACGTCACAGGATTAAAAAAGGATTTGCCATTCAGAGAATTGACATAATATATTATATACGGATTAACAGCTTTAAAGTTTGTTTATAAAAAGGTTCTTTTATTAATATATCAGTTTAATATTTATGTTTATCATGTACACTAGACACAAAAAGTTAGGGATATAAATAAAATTCGAAAATTTTAGGCGATTTTCAACGAGCTGTAACTCCGAGGAAAATAATCCCACAGCAAAAAATAGAAAACCAAACTATAGCTTCAAGTGTCTTGTTTTTGGATATGGTCATGATTTTTTTGTATCATGTCTGGATCTGGAGAAATTCTATGGAAACTACCAAGGAAAAAAAAATGCTAATTTTTTGTCATCGAAAAAAAGGTCCATGGGCTTCAAAAATGATTTTTTTATTGTTCTTGTTAAATGTTCTGTCAGAAAATTTAATGCCCTTTAATTTTTTGTAGTTAAGAACCCTGTACAATGATTTATCACGGAGTTATTGTCAATCAACCGAAAAAAGAACTTTTTAACTTTGTCAATCAATAACTCTGAGAATAATGATCGTATAGGAAATCGAAGATGGGTTTTGAAAAGAACACAGTATTCTCTATAAGAAAACGTGAACGGCTTTTGTCGAAAACATAATGATTCACTCAAAAACTTTGACTGAAAAAAAGGCGAAAATTTGCATAATTAAGGATATTTAGGTAACTTGGTATAACTTTGGATTTAATCAATGAATGAAGGATATCGTCGGTAATTTTTTAACCTTAAAGTGTCCCGGAAAATCCCTGAAAAACTCAAAGCGCTGCAATGCTTCTTACTTAGTGTCCCGAGGCTCTAAAATTATTGTTTTCGCTAAAAACACCATTATGAACGATGGTTCGATTTCAATCATTTTTTCAATGAAAACATTTTTTTTTCTCAATAATCTTTATTGCTTTGATGAAAATGATCGACTTTTTTTTCAAAATGTCGAATAGAAAAAAAAAACATTCGATGATCTGTCATCATGCAAGAGCGCTTACGAGCAGTGACCCAAAACAGAGGCAATACGCGGTACTGAATTGTGACCTGTATACGTGCAGACCCTTCAATAGCTACAGATGGACACACAGACAGACGGACAGACAAACAAAGTCAAGAAAAAAAAAAGAAAATAAAAAAAAAAAAGTTTTTTTTTCTATCCAATTTTTTTTAATTAAACCGATCTTTTACATCAAAGCAATAAAGGTTATTGAGAAAAAAATCATGTTTTCTTTGAAAAAATCATTAAAATCCAACTATCGTTTATAATCGTGATTTTAGCGAAAACAATAATTTTAGAGCCTCGGGACACTAAGTAAGAAGCATTGCAGCGCTTTGAATTTTTCAGGGATTTTCCGGGATACTTTAAGGTTAAAAAATTACCAACGATATCCTTCATTCATCCATTTTATCCCAAGCTATACCAAGTTATCTAAATATCCTTAATTATGCAAATTTTCGCCTTTTTTTCAGGCAAAGTTTTTGAGTGAATCATTATGTTTTCGACAAAAGCCGTTCACGTTTTCTTATAGAAAATATTGCGTAGTTTTCAAAACCTTTCTTAGATTTCCTATACGATCATTATCCTCAGAGTAATTGATCGTCAAAGTTAAAAACTTCTTTTTTCGGTTGATTGACAATAACTCCGTGGTAAATCATTGTACAGGCTTCTTAATTACAACAAATAAAAGGGCATTAAATATCCTAAAAGAGGATTTGACAAAAACCATAAAAAATCATTTTTGAAGCCCATAGGCCCTTTTTTAGACGACAGAAAATTTGTATTTTTTTTTCCTCGGTACTTTTCTTTGTATTTCTCCAGATCCAAACATAATACAAAAAAATCATGCTCATATCTGAAAACTAGACACTTGTAGCTACAATTTCGTTTTCTTTTTTTTGCTGTAAGATTATTTTCCGCGAAGTTACACTTCGTTAAAAATCACCCAAAAATTTCAATATTTTTTTATATCCCTAACTTTTTGTTTCTAGTGTATATGTAAAGCGTCAGTGAATCAGTGTAGTATAGGTGATACCTTTTATATATCTATGTACGTACATAATTAAAACTTCACTTTTGGGTTCTAACTACTATATTTCAAGCAGAATAGGAATGTTAGTTATTTTCCCAAGCCTGAGAAATCACCTAAAACTCTTCATAAAGGAAATTTTAGTATTTTATTGTTCGCAACAAATATTTTTTCCGACCACATTTTTACTGTTACTTTTTTTCTTCCCAAGCTACTTTTTTTCTTTTATTTATTTTTTAATTGGCGACCTTTTCCCCTAGAGCTTCAGTACGGCGCCCTGCTCGAGGGGTGCGGGGGGGAGTTGCCCTCGTTGAGCGCGTGCGCCCCCAACGCGCCGCACCTGGACAAGGCGTCGCGGCGACAACAGAAAGATGCGCGAGCGCAGCAAGACAAAATCGCACAAGTTAACATTCATTTGCATGGTATTCCTTTTTTTTGTTATTTTTGGTTGTTTTTTTTCCTTTTGGATTTAGTTCGATATTTATTTGTTTGTTCATTTTTTTTTGAATGCTTTCGTTGATCCGTAGGTTTGTTGACATATAAGGCGACAAAGATATAATTTTGATAGATATAATTGTACTCGATGGAAGAAACGTAAAGTAAGACTTAAGAAATTATTATAATTTTATTAAGTAGGTTAAGTTTTTACTACTGTATTTATTACATGAAAGGTGTGTTGCAAAAAAAGTATCCGGGAAGTTAAACTGGTGTGTATTGCAGGAAATAATTCTTGGTTTCGTTTGTTGCAGCGCTCTTCGCAGCCGTTGAACATGGCTACCTCGATAAGGCGAGGAACATCCTCGAGTCTACCGACGTGGATGTTAATAGGTAAGTAGTAAAATATATGACGAAAGTAATAGTGTCATATTGTAAAGCTAAAATTATTTTATTTCTCAATGGATTAATATTTGTCGGAAAATTTTGACCATCTAAAACATTTGAATTAAAAAATTAAATGCATCCTTTGACAGCGATTTAATACCTTAATACCTACTGTTTATATCTATAGGTACACTTAAAAATCTTTTTGGTTACAAAAAATCACTTAGGTACTGCAATTATGGCTTTGTAGAAAGTTTTTAGCGGAATCCTACACTATTATAATGTAAAGAGCAAACATTTGATGTTTCTTTGTTAATATTGAATTGTCTCTGAAATTATTTGAACGATTTGATTAATTCTTTCACCAATGAAAAGCTAAATTAACAGGGAGTAACGTAGACTATATTTTGTCCCCATATTCCTTTAGAAACGGGATCTGCGTGGGTGAAACCCCAGGGTAGAAGCTAGTTAAATATAAAATGGTTAGACACTCACGGCTACTTCAACTTGCTGAGTTTTCCGTACACCAGAGGTACTTATTAAACAAAAGACAGAAGCTTTCAAATAAATTCGCACGCTCCTTTCAACGAAAACATCAAGATAATAAGCGTTTCCCGTGTTTATACATGCTGCGTAATTAGTTGACTTCCGAGGTTCTATACTTTTAATTCATAATAATTCTCGGTACCTACTGTAATAAATCTCTTAAATCTTTAACCAATGCTGTATATAGCTAAAATTCTGAGCCAGAGAAGATTTAAAATATCAAAATATCAAATTGACAAATACCAATTTAATTTAAAATAAATGATATCTTAAATCTTAAACCAAAGCTGTACATAGCTAAAATTCTGAGCCCGAGAAGATTTAATATCAAATTGACAAATACCAATTTAATCTAAAATAAATGATTTCCTTCAAGAAATAAGCTGTTCGTTTTTGTATTGTTCTTATTGTCCAAGAAACACTTGTACACGCACACGTAAAAAATATAATCCAACTGCATTTTATTTATCAAAAATAATACTAAAATATAGGTATTTACTTGAAATTCCATGCACTTTTACGTTCAATAACCCAAGAGTAATTCTGATGATACGGCCAATAGATGTCATTACTGCTTATTATCAATTAGTCTACCTTTTCTGCCATTTTTATTCGTTGCAACAGACTTGTTCCTTGTTGATTTTTAAATTTAAAGTAATGGTAACTTTATAGGGAATATGTTTTTCAGCCTTAACGCCGATGGACTTTCCCCATTGGACGTGGCAGTTCTCGCCACAAACCGGCCCCTCGCAAAAATGCTCATGGAATTTGGAGCCAAAGAGGGATCACAATGTAAGTACCTATTTAATGTAAAACTAAGCCTCTTTTGTTATAGAATATTTAATCCTATGTGTGGAAGGAATAAAGTCTAATTTTCAATATTTTACAATATTTGGAGTGAAGAAAGTTATTAAGACACTCCTAAAAACTTAAAGTCGATGTTATATCTTATTATGACATTCAATCGGGCAACGATCGCGTTTGTATTGTTCCCTTTATCGCTTTTCCGTTCAGAGATGAACGTTCAAATCACAAACACCAGACATTTGATTAGCATATAAAAACCGAAGTGGCGATATCAGACATGTCTGATAAAACGTTCTTGGATTATCATTAAGGAATGTGACTGAAATTGGATGAGAGAAATCCGAATATTCGGGAGTGTTATGATTGTAATCTATGTTATGAATGATGATAAACTAGACTTATGTTTGAATGATATGATTTGATGCTCGTTCGATCCTAATAAAACTGATAGATAGACTGATGATACTATAGATAGTCCCTAGGTCAATAATCCTTACATTGGTTTAGTTTTATGCTACGCATTTTCATTTTTAAACGACTTCAAAAAGAAGGAGGTTCTCAATTCGACTGGTATGTTTTTTTTTTCTGTAAATAATTCATTATTCGCACCTACTTAATGATAAGGATAAAATATGAACTAAGAACTAACTAAGACTTTACTTACTTTTATTTACTTTATAAAGTTATAGAATTTTTACATTTGATTTTGTTTTTCCAAAACTGCAACCTTCTATCCTACCTACATATTATTTTATTGGAATTAAGCCTTATTATTACATAGATACGAAGTTCCTTTTTTTTGTAGTCTATCTATAGGGAACAAATTTAACGTAAAGAAAGAAAAAAGATGCTCCCACGAAAAAATGTAGATTTTTATTCGTAATGCTCAGGAAAATATTCTTCTCGTATCTTTCATTTGACGCATACCTAGTATACTGAGATTATGTGTCAAATATGATGAATGATCTTAAGTTATGGTACCTCAGGTAAAACCAAGAATTTGCCAATGAACCTAAATCTTGTCGTATCATTGGGGTTTTTCATTTCTAAAACTGTTCTTGAAATAATTATGTTTTGTTAAAGATTGTCACACATAAATTTACAATAGCATGACCTCATGAGATCTAAAATATACTATGACGGACTTCATATGCCTTTGAATGAGACGTCTAGGGCATTCAAGCATCCTCACGATAATTTCTTTCATCGATAAGTCTTTAAACCTGCACCCTAATGATAGCGTGTCAGCTCGGTCACCAACTCGCCATTGAGCAACCATGGCCGAAAAAGTGATAGTAATATATAAATAGGTTATTCACATTACTAAAGTAAACAAATGTATGTCCAAAATCCTTAAGCACGTATACAATAAACGCGTCAACTTGTTAGTTCCATTGTACCTACGTGACTCGTATAGTGAAGCTTGTACGATAACATTTCGGATGTCACGAGCTGCTCTAGTACCTAGCCGGAAGTTGTACTAATTTGAGCTTTAAGCCTTTATGTTATAGTTTAAAATAGAAAAGCTTCAAACAGGTACCTAAATGAAATGCATCGTTTTCGGCTAGTCTCATCTCATTAATCTAGCTTTTGTTTGTTTTAGAGTCTGAGTTTTTACCTTAATGCTACCTTTGGGGACTTTTTTAGAGGTATTCAATTTAGTGTCCGTTTATTTAAGATTATTTATATTTAAGCACTTCCAGTGCCAAGTTTATATAATCTAACTAATTCTAACTTAAATTATAAATGCGGAAGTAACTCTGTCCCCCTGTCTGTCTCGCTTTCACGCTAAAACTATTGTACCGATTTTAATTAAATTTGGTACACTGATAGTCTGTAGCCTGAAAAATGACATAGGCTACTTTTTATCCCGGGAAAATGGAAGATCTCCCGGGTACGCTGGTGAAACCGCGGGGAGCCACTGGTCTTTACTCTAAGTTCTACATAGTGACATTAAAAAGATCACAGGAAAAAGTTTGCAAACATGCAGCTTTTATCTTAACGTAACTCTCAGTTTTTGACAGAATAACTAAATGTATAAGCATGATCCTTAAAATGATAAAAAGTTATGAATAACTTGAAACAAAGTGAACTTTTACGTCATTAATTTCGCTAAAGACAGTCGTTTTTTTAGGATTTTAATTCCGACAAAAGGTTTCAAAGTCCGTATTGTAATTTACCTTTTGATATCAATATAAACATTTATTGGCACATCTGATTACGATCACACTCAATAACTGTCCAGATAAAACTTAGTTTATCTAATCGGTTGATTTCTTTATTGTTTTTACGCAATCCGAGAGAGCTTTGATTTATTTTCTATCGCTATCGGCCATTTGGCGGAACTATTTGTGATTTAAATGATAAAAGAACTATGGTAGTTCTCTTATCATTTAAATCTTTACAGATCATTCAAAGAGACTAGAAGGTAGGTCTACAAACTCACTATCGCTTATGACTTGCGGATGTTACCTCAAGTCTTATCCTATTGGGGTAGTACCATTAATACCATTAATATATAAATGATATTAAACTTATCCATTTAATAAATAGAGATTTTTTAAATTAACTTTTGAATAAATATCCTGGGACATTTTTCACACACGGCCAATCTAATTCCAAAGTAAGCTTCAATGATAGCTTGTGTTATGGTAACCAGATACCTGATATACTACATATAATACTTTTAAATACATACATATTATAGATATTTACATCCAGACACGGAACAAACAGACATACATTCGAACCCACGACCCGCGGCTTGAGAGTCAGGGTCACTAACCACAAAGCCAACCGGGCCGAATTAAAAGTAGCATGGTTGTTTTTGATAGTTTGATCATCATTTAGAATTGTATGTTACCGAAAAACCTCACTAACATATTTGAAACTTATATCGTATTCAATGCAATACACTCTAAATAGGTATAATTCGTATTTTAAAACATCGCGAGGGTTATAAATATAAAACAAACGACTGCTAATTAGATTTTAATATCATTTACAAAAACTATCTAGTAAGTATAAAGTATTCGGGTGAAGCTTTCAACAGCAACTATGCCGGAGTCCTCAGGGGATGAAGTTCTCGACCTAGAAGTTTATCGATTTATCGGATCCCACATACCCCGGAGACTCGAGTCCGGAATATATTTTAGTGTCAAATAAAAATAATACGCCATTTTGCGACAGCAAAGTAAGTGGGAAGTTTGCTCGCCTGTCAATTGATGCAATTCAGGAATCTAGTGCTTTGCGTCTCGTTCTGTGTAAGCCATTTAGAATGGGATGCAAGATTTTAGAGGAGACGCTCTGATGCATATCTAGAGTGACAATTGAATATATGTTATACAACCATTGTGACGTCATCATATTTTTTACTAAGTACCTAGTATCTAAAAATATATCGATCACATTAGACATCCATTGACAAAAAACCATATTTGATTACATTTGAATGTCAATTGTATGATATATTATTTGATAACCACATTTTCGTGAGAACTGTTACATATTATGACAGATTGTACTATGACCATAAACTAGGCAGGTATATATTATAATTTAAAAATATTTTAATAATGTATCCCATATTCCGTTAAATCATGCATTAACTATAGCAAAATATACTTATATGTAAAACTTTGCTTTAAATATTGTGTCATCAACTCTGCATTTTAATCTTTAAAAAATAAGTGATCAAAGGCTGAAAGATTTTCGTCTCGTGCCTCCAAAAACAACACAAACACGTTTCATTAAAAAAAAAAAAAAAAACTCAAATTCTGAATTCATCTCAGTCACCGCAACCGCACCGCATCTTGAACGCAAACAGGGATTCCAACGATATTTTAAGGTGAATGGTTGGTAATGTGGGCAAATATTTGATCCGTCGCCGTGAAACTTGACAAATTAATCCCCGAGACGCGAAAATATACGAGATTAGGTACGTGATGCCGCGAAATCACACAAGCCATTTCAGAATCCCCTGTCATAGGATTTTTATAATTAATTGCTTTTTTTATTACGTAATGTTAAAAAACGAATATCATCGATCAACTTAGTGAAAGTCGAATTCATTTCCTGACAGTTTATGATCGTTATAAAATATTATTTAAATTGTGTCCATTTAATTTGTTGTGACGAGTTGTTTATTCATAAATTAGAATAATTTACCTACATGTTAATAACTTGTCAGCTGCATTATTAAGCATATGGAATTGTGTTTCCCACACGAACAGAAATAAAACTATTTGATTACACTTGTACAGTATATTAGAGTAAGGTTCACACACATACATTAATCAAGCACCAAGCGATAGCAGAAAGAAAAGAAAGAACTTAGAATTGAGAAAAGAATACTAGAGGAGAAAGAATATAAATATAATAGATCGCGGCAGCGCGTAAGCGAGGAATCTTCGTTAAGGCGACGTGGACTCGCGGTGGTCGCGGTAAAGTGACTGGTGCGCTTGCGGCGTCGAACTGGCGGCCGGGCCGGTCTGCGCCCCTGCCGCCCCGCGCGTCGCACCTCTCCTCAGCTCTCGGTATAGTGTAGTTGGTATGCTACACCACCCTCCTGCGAGACTAAAGACCTGCGGAAAAATATTTAGGGAAATTAACTTTTCTTCCTGACCTTGTGGTCTTAACCAAATTAGGTACTCTGTCAGCTTGGTGTTGATATTCAGCATCGCTCAATGAATATGCTGGTTTGACTCTGTCTATCGATACCGTTACGGGGCCTCGTGGTAACTGTATTATAAATGTTTTGTCATTACGAGAAATAACTCGATATGGGCCGGTATAAGGTGGCTCGAGAGCCCCACGTAAGGCATCCTTGCGTAAGTATATATGAGTACAGGTATCTAAATGGCCATGAACAAAAATCGGCTTAGAGTCTGTATGTCTTGATGCAGGCACTGGTCTTAAAGAAGACATATGTCCTCGGAGTCTCTTGACAAAATCTGAAGTTTGGGGTTCATGTGTAACAGGAACATGTATGAACTCACCCGGGATCTGCAAAGGCTCACCATACACCAATTCAGCGGCTGAGCATTGTAAATCTTCCTTCCAGGCAGATCTCAATCCAAGTAAAATGATTGGAAGGACGTCTGTCCATTTTGCTGTGTCGTGAGCCATTATAGCCGCCTTCAGTGTGCGATGTAGTCGTTCTACCATGCCATTGGCCTGTGGGTGATACGCTGTCGTGTGATTTAGTTGAACTCCACATAGATTTGATAGTTCTCTAAAAAGGTTGGAGGTAAACTGTCGACCTTGATCTGTTGTTACAATCTGTGGACAACCAAAACGTGAGATCCAAGTTTCATAGAAGGCAGACGCAACTGTTTCTGCTGAAATATCGCATAATGGTTTGACTTCTGGCCAACGAGTAAATCTATCTATAGCGGTAAGACAGTATTTAAAATCTGATGATGTCGGTAATGGGCCTATCAAATCTATGTGTACATGATTAAAACGAACTCCTGGTGACTGAAATGTGCCTATCGCGGATGACGTATGTCTTTGAGTTTTTGATCTTTGGCATGAGTCGCATGTTTTTACCCAGGTACGGCAATCTTTTCGGACAGAAGGCCAAATAAACCTATCTGTAATCAGTTTAGTTGTTGGCTTAACACCTGGATGGCTCATGCCGTGGACGGTGTTAAAAATCTGTCGGCGTAGGTCCTGCGGTATATATGGGCGTGCCTTTGATAATGAGACATCACAATAGAGTAAAACATTACTGTCCGGAACTGGTATTTTTTTTATTACGAGCGAAGTGGATTTATCTTTTAATATATTTTTAAGCTCGGTGTCATTTTGTTGATGAGTAGCTATGGCTTGAAAATTGGGTGGTATAGAAATAACTTCTATGCGAGAAAAAGTGTCTGCTGTAATGTTATCTTTCCCAGAAATATGCCTGATATCACTGGTGAATTGACATATAAAATCTAACTGATGTCGTTGCCTAGGTGAACTCGCGCTACCATCCTTTTGTTGAAAAGCGAAGGATAAAGGCTTATGGTCGGTAAATACTGTAAAGCATCTACCTTCAAGCATATATCTGAAATGTTTTATACCTTCGTAAATAGCTAACAACTCACGGTCATAGGCGCTATACTGTTGTTGCGTTTTACTCATCTTCTTCGAGAAAAAGGCGAGTGGCTGCCAGTTACCACGTACCTGTTGTTGTAAAACACCGCCCAAAGCTGAATTTGATGCATCAGTCGCGAGGGCCAACGGCGCATGGTTGATTGGATGTGCTAATAGAGTTGATCTAATTAAATTAATTTGTATGCTACAAGCAGTATTAAAATATGAAAAACTGGTTTAAATATAAATAAATTATATAGTTTCGACACTGGAATAAGTAAGCTCAGCTAAGTTGCACAGATTACGAATTAAAACTAAATGGAAACAGAAATAAACAATAATGAGTCTATACCATTTACTGGCGACTTTATTACAGGCGAGGGTTGTCACAAATTCTATGTTCAGTTTATGAGCCTAGATTACATAGGTCTCACGACTATATGCAATAATCTAGTAATCTAACAATATTACTGCTATTTTAATACCACTTTAGATTTATCCGGGTGATTGTACGTGCTTACTTGAAAAGCATACTTAATATAAGAAAAGCAATTTCGAATATAATTTGCATAATATAAGTTACTTGTTAATATAGACTCGCTTTGGGGATTTGATCTTAGAACAAATTGATTTTTTTTGTCTTGAATGATATCATATCTCACTGAAGTCTGGATAGCTAGCAACACTGATTCCTTCACCCGTAAAACCTGATCTTAACACACACGACACGTGTAAGATACGATTCATTCGGTTCAATAATTCCTGAGGTCACGAATTAATCTCGTATATTGTGGTTCAGATACCTCAGTCCACAGATTACAAAATCATTTAGTACGAGAGCCCACGACCAAAATTTTTGTCTCATAGCAATACGGCCAAAACCGCATCAAATCGATAGATACGATTATCCTGAACTCGAAAATACCAATATCAGACATTTTCCGCGTAGCGTTTGATCTGACCGAATTTTCAAAATTGTCAAAGAATTTTACCGAACTGCATCATAGCAATATGTCTGATTTGCAGACTGTAGTTGAATGATAGTTCTGAGATACCGGAAAAATTTTTTTCAGACGTTAGTGGTGTAGCGCAAACCCGTAAAATCACTTAAAAAAATTAAAAATGAGACAAAAAAAAATGTCTCATAGCAATACGTCTGAAAATCTTTTATATTAGTAAATTTTGGTTATTTGATGCGAACAAAACAATTTTCAGACGGAAATGTGAACGCATTAAATTTTGAGACCGTTTTGAAAATGTTAACAAATTTTACCGATCGGTATCATAGCAATATGTCTGAAAATTGTTGGACATGATAAAATAAGTTGTCCACATGTGCAAAAAATTTATATCAGACAAATTAAGTGTAGCACCTTCTCTATCAGACAACTTTTCGATACTCAGATATCATTTAAAAATCGTATTGAGGCATCTTGAATTTTCTGTTACAAACCAATGAATACGTTGCGACCCTGAATTTATTAGATGATAATTAACAAAGAATTTACCCGAAACCGTAACATTGAAGTTGAAGGGCTGAAATAAATCGCACAAAAGGAAACTGGGACGAATTTGAAAAAAAAAACGGTTTATTCAAAGTTACAAAATATTCTCGTATTCAATCGCACACCTTTTCCATATAAACGCGTTAGTGCGAAAAAGACAGTTGTCCCACGTTCTGGCAGTACTGCTCCGAAACGTTATTTTCGTTTTTGGGAGTATATGCTACACTTAAAGTGTCTGAAAACAGGTTTTTGGTAATCATGGCAGCAATACGAAAAGTTGAAAAAAAAAATTATCCGTATTGCTATGATACAGGTCGGCTAAATTTGTTGACATTTTCAAAAATGCGCTCAGGCTATATGCTACGCGCAAAATGTCTGAAAACAAACTTTTTCGTAATACAATTATAAAATCTATGTACATTTTCACTATCAGACGTATTGCTATAATACCGACTGTCTTTTTTTTTTGACACAGCAGAAATGGCCTCCCACGCAGTTGCTACACTTTCGACCGTTACTACAAACCTAGTCGGGTTCAGAATCATACAATCTAACGATTTTATAGGGTTTTTGCCGTATTGCTATGAGACATGGTTTTGGTCGTGGGCTCTCGTAATAATTCGTATTGTTCTTATCTGTAGTGTAGCTTGACATCCTTAATTCTCCATTCAAGTGTTACAGAAAGTGGCGTGTTCTCATTTTGAAATTATATCATTCGATCATTGATAGTAGTTTTAGTCGATTTGTTTACTCATTAGCACACTATAAAGAGTATTTAATGATTACGATAAAAAAAAGAAAAGACTCCGTGCAACATCCCCCCAAAAAGATTAGAGTGGAGATTTTATCAGAGAAATTAAATGACATGAAATATATTCATACAAATAATATGTATACGACTTTATGGCTTGGTTACAAAGATAGTTTTAATTAAATAGGTACGTTCACATAAAAAAAAAACTTTAAAATAGACAATAAATCCTTTTCTTTTTCAAATTCTTGTGCGTCAATTACAATCATAAACTGTACGGAAAACGATATATTGATGTAACAAAACAAGCCAACGCTCGGAAGTTAGCTTAGAAAGTATTGTTTTTCAATATGGTATTAATGTATTTTGTTTGCATGTGCGTTTGTATTGTTTTTTATATTAGATTTTTCGTTAATTACTAGTAGGTATCGCTTGTGAAATAAAAACACGCAGAAGTTATAGTTACGGAAAGCAATGTAATCGATTTCATTACAAATTTTACCTAATTTTTCACTTCATAAATATGTTAGCAACAGTAACAATAAATAATAGAATAATATTTGTTATTTTCTTTAAACATTTTATTAAATACTTTCAATTACTAAGGAAGGACTGAACCTGTGCCATTTTCTAGGACAATCGTGGCTAAAAAAAATCAAAATATTTTATAAATAAAAAATCACATTGGCTCATAAATCGTGTTCTTTTATTTAAATACACGTCAAAACGTATCACCCCTGGTACAAACATGAATTTTAATTAAATAAATTAAGCAGTACCTACAAATATGCGTACTACAGTTCCCGCTCCCAAACTATCTACATCAGTTGTTTGTCAATCTTAATTGGGTGTTTCAATAATGTTTGTATGATACGAGTTCAATGTTATTGTTGTAGCAGACTGCTCTTTGATTATGTAATTGTAAATTAATAGAGTTATTCTGTCTGCTATTGATGTGGTGTAGTTACCTATAGGATGGCATCTCATATTGTGTAATTTACTTGGTAATAGTAAATGATAGGTGTACAATATTAGATACACAATTCAAATAAGTACGTCTTGGAACTTATTAATCGAAAAGCATAATACAGATTTGTAAAAAAACAATTGGGATTATAAAACTTAAGTAGCCATATGCCTCAATTTTGCGATGTAAATATTTGTTTGAGAATCAATATAACTTTTTAATTTTATTTCTAAATGTAGAGGAAGACCGAAGAAAGTATGGATGGATTGTGTGAAAGCTAATATGTGTATGAAGGGAGTGATGAATGAAATGACGGCTGACAGAGAGGAATGGAAGAAAAACACATGTTATGCCGACCCTGCATAGGCGGGATAAGGGCAGGAAGAAGAAGAAGATATCTAGATGGAATACTATTTAATTCAGTGTTTTTTAAATTAATTTCTTAAATATAGTCACACTACGTAATGTAAAAAATAATGTAGTGACTTGTGGCAAGGTACCTACATAGGCGAAGCCTACGTAGAATTACTTTCTCAGGGTATCGCGTTATGCCAATGTCTAGGTATACCTAATTAAAATACAATTCTCTCAAACACCTGTTTATTATTTACCAAATTGCAGATATATACTTATAGATATTTACATCCAGACGTGCGGTTCGAACCCACGACTAGCGACTTAAAAGTCAAGGTATCAACCAAAAACCCCGGTATGAATGGGACGTTACAGATTTTTTTTTATATAACAAAGGTGGTAAACAGGCATACAGTCCGCCTGATTGGAAACGGTTACCGTAGCCTATGGACGCTTGCAACACTAGGGGCGTCACTGACGTAAAAATCTCTTCACTCCCTTCTTGAAGAACCCCATACAGTTTTATTAATATTATGGATACATTGCAGTCAAGTCGTCGGAGGCTCTTGGGGCGCACCTGCGGAGGCTCGCGCGCGAGGCTGAGGCGCGGCTCCACGAAGTGGCCGGATGCGCCCCAGAGAGGACCTGCAGGGATGACGCTTGTACCAGGTATGTCAAAATTCATCCCCACCACACGGCGACCAAGCGTATTTGGAACACCCTGGGGTTTAGTGGGTAGGCACCGGCACCTTCTGTGCCGGTGAGTCACCACATAACTCGGTGGCTGGCTCCCCCCGGAGCTGCCGGGTATACTATGAGGATTACCCTGGGACATAAAAAAAAAGTACCTATGTCAAAATTCAGTACCTTGAAATAACTGTACGTGTATCGGTATATACTGCAATGTTACATTGGAGAAGATAATTAAGAAATAAAAACATATCTTGGAACATTTTTTCACACAAGCACAAACTAAGCAGGGCTTATTATATGGTACCAGATAGCTGAAATACTACACAGTCATATACTTTTCTAGATATTTACATCAAGACACAGAATAAACAGACATACTTATTTATGCATACAAATGTTGATCCTGGGTGGGATTCAGACCCACGACAGACGGGTTGAAAGTCAGGGTTACCGACCACCAAGTCAAGTGGCCTGTCAAAATGTATGTATATTTTTGTGTTTGGTGTTTAATTGAATTGTTGGTTGAAGGTCCTCGGCTAGCGGCCAAGCCGGCACCACGGGCTGCGCCGGTACTGGCTCCGAGAAAGACAAGCAGGCACAGCATTGGGAGCGAAGGGTGCGGACTCTCAAGTAAGTTTATATTTACAACAATTAGTTTTAGTAAAAATATAACTACTTTATAATCTACTATTTGGTAGGTATATTATAATTTGCCGATCTATTTCGGTTCGGAGTTACACAAACACATAGGTAAACAAACTTTTCCGTAAGGAATAGTTACACTAATATTATAGAGGCGAATGTTTGTGAGTGTGTTTGTTACTTCTACACGTCTAATCAGCTGGAGCGATTTTAAGAAAATTTGGTATGGAGTTAATTGACCGCCACATAGGCTACTTTTTATCCCGGGAAAAGTCCCTGGGAACGCGGGAGAAACCGGGAATCTATTAGCAAATGCTCGTCAAATCTATATATATAAAAATGAATTGCTGTTCGTTAGTCTCACAAAAACTCGAGAACGGATGGACTGATTTGGCTATGTTTGGTCTTGAATTATTTGTGTAAGTACAGGGAAGGTTTAAAGCATTCAGCTTTTTTATTAATTGATGCTGAGGCAGTACGAAGTTTGCCGGGTCAACTAGTCTAATATATAAAATTCTCGTGTCGTGGTGTTTGTGATTAAACTCCTCCGATACGGCTTTACCGATTCTCATGAAATTTTGTGTGCATATTGGGTAGGTGTGAGAATCGGCTACTATCTATATCGGCTACTTCTTGATACCCCTGCGGTCACGGGAATGGGAACTATGCGGGTGAAACCGCGGGGCGGCAGCGAGTATAATATAAGTATTTATAGAGAGAAGAACTATAAACCATTTAGGTACATTTTTTTCCATAAGTAGGTAACCTATCTCACTTTAATTTTCATATAGATAGAGTTTGCCTTAAAATCGATTAAAAAAAGCTATAAGTTAAATGTTTGTGTCCCCACCAGACGGCTGGTGCTAGGTTGGCAGCAAGCCCGAGCGCCTCCCGCGCCGCCGCCGCCCGACCTCGAGGTGTGCGGCGCGCACGCCGTCACCGTGCGCCTGCGCGACGTGCGGGCTTCCACCGCCCCAGCATCTGCCCTTGCACCCTTCGTCACTAAGTACAAAGGTTAGTTACCTAGTGGAAAACGTGTGGACTGTTATGTCTACTTGGTTCTTATCATTACTCCACTCTTCCCGGTTTTGAGCTTTGCTGGACCAGGAGAAGAGATGAAAAGAAGGCGAGGCCTTTGCCCTGCAGTGGGACAGCACAGGCTAATAATAAATAATAGTTCTTATCGTTTGTACCTATATTGATATTGGTAAAACAAATTCCAGTCATAATGTAACTAACACTATATTTTGTAACACATCCTTATGTTATTGTCACTCATCTATTTGAGAAGTTCAGACAATGAGAAGTTTAAGGATTTTAGACTACAGTTTACGACTAAAAGTTTACAACATTAACTTAGAACGTAGGTGTTTTTGGCCGTTTTTGTCACCGACTTCTGACAAATAAAGATGTTTTATCATTTTATTATCCAACTTCTAGTGGAATGGTCATCCCGAGCAGACTTCTCTAATGTCTGCGGAAGCCGTGAAGTGGCTGCATCTGGTACCAACAGTGGCACGCGGGTGATGGCTGCCGGCCTCACGAGGGGCAGGCGATACTTCTTCAGGGCAGCTGCTGGCAATATCAAGGGATGGGGATCATCTACCGTGTCTGTGCCGAGAAGTGTTGTTCCTAGCAGTAAGTTTACGTGTTACTCTATCACAAATACTTATTAATACAGGTATATCTTTTGTATATGGTCCTTCGAGCTGGATATGGGTCGTCGAACAAAGAGATATGCGTCCATCGACGTAGCAAGTCATGGGTTTGTCCTATTCCAAAAAATTTACAAATGAATATTTATTGAAATTACTGAACGAACATGTCTATGTATTTTTGTATGGATCTCCATAAAATAACTTAGTATGTCTGAAGGTAATAAAAGAAAATCAGCTATTTGATTACGATAATATCTTAATTTTTATCGTATTCTGATTATATTTTGAGCTCGTGAATCCAAGTCTTCCAGATCAGTCCAGAATACACATTCACCCTTTCCCTCAGGTTGGCGAGACGTCTCTTCACGAGCGACTCGCGGTGAATCCGGAGGCGCTGCAGCGGCTTTAGAAGCGCTCGCTGCAGCAGCTGCGGGTGCTCGACAACGGCCTCCCATACAACCGCCGCGCCTGCCTCGAAAGAAAACCGCCACTATAAGGCAACTCTTCACCGCCGCTAGCAAGTTCCAGAAGAATCTGAGGAGGTTAGTGATACCTATATTTGAGATTATATATTTTTTGCTCAGTGTATGGTCTAGTGATTTTCATTATATATAGTTAGACAACAATCTTATCTTGGTAGGTGATTACAAGAAAAATTTTAAGGTATAAATAGTAACTAAGCTTGGTGCTTCTGGTAATAGTTAATTATACACGCGGTGTTAAATATTGTGGTATAATGATCAAATAGTAAATAGGCACAGAAAAATCTGATTATAATATTATGTTCTAGAGCATATACATTATGAAACTGCTAAGTATCCAACGTTGGTTATAAAAGAAATATTCCATTGTTTCAGAGGGGTTTATTTGGCGTGTATCTTATACCATGAAGACAAAGTGCTGGTCACAAGTGAGGAGTTCCTACCAGTCATCGAGGTCGACGAAACCTACCCCACCTGTATCTACTCGGACTTCCATTGGCTTATGAAGGTGCTTACTTTATCTTTGCTCTTTTTAACCGACTACAAAAAAGGAGGAGGTTCTCAATTCGTCGGAATAATTTTTTATCAGACTTGTTTACTTTTTAAACATTTTCTGGATTCTTTATGTTAATGAGAGACATTCATAACCAGAACTTTCATTTATCATTTTTGCTTAATAAATAATGAGGTTACATTACGAATTACTTTATTGAAATAAAAAATATTGTAATTTTTACAGGTATCATGTTCCTGGGATGATGTGAAAGGACTGCGATCAGATATGGAGAAGCATACCTCGTCTTCCATTCACTTTCGGTTGAAGCTCCTTACTGCAGCTGCTCAAATGCAATCAGCCCTTTGCGTACAGGATTTAGGTAAGATTGTAATTTTGAATGTCATCGCACCAAAATCCAAGTCCCATATTCTGGCCCAATTTTGTTATATTCTGACTCCTAGCTGATCCACCCAAAATTGTATGGGTCACATCTCCTTTTTGCAACATTTGCAATACTATTCAATAACGCTCTGCTCCTGTCGGACGCGTATGTAATTTAAAGCCTTTCTCTATAAATTGACTATCTAGGAGTCTTTGTAGTTTTGTAGCCTACTAACAAACAAACAAGTCCTTCTTCTTTTATAATATCAGTATAAATATGTAAGACCATTACTAAAAACTTTCTTCTATTTTACCTCCAGGTCAACTATACCACAAACCTCTTCGAGACTCCCACGGTACAGTAGTACTATCATGCGTGAACAACGTCAAGTCTGTGAAAGCAGTGTCCGCTCTGAACTCACGATGGGCTCCAGTGTCGAGGCTTCGGAGGCGAGTCCTCAGCGAAGATAATACTATGGGAGAACTGCTCATGGCCTCTGTGCATGAACAGATTGCTTATCATCAGGTTAGTATTGCTGCCGTTAAATGTCTAGGTATTTATATCTGTAAAGTTGGTCAGTCAAAGTTCAAATTAACCATTTTAGGATCAGTTTTTATACCACACAGGCATGTCTGCAATACCAATGAGAGTAAGCAGGAAGTATTATAAAATTGAGGCGTAATTTAATTTTTAAGAAAACGCAATAATGTCGATTTCGAAAAAGTGTAGGTAGTTATTTTATGATATACTAGTAGCTCTATGCGGTTTTCCATTTTCCCGGGATAAAAAGTATCCTATGTCCATCTCCTGGTTCTAACCTACCTTCAATATTCAGCCAAATCGGTTCATCCGTTCTTGCGTTATAAATAGTGTAACTGACACGACTTTCTTTCTTTCGACATTATAATTGCAAACCATATATTCAAAAATGATCCTAGGTCAGTAATAACACAAGGTTGGTCCCCACAGGTATCCCGGGTGCAATTATCCCGAGGTCTATACGTGGGGTACTTAAAGCTGCAGTCGTCGGTGGAAGTGGTCCGCATCGTAGCCCCGGCGCGAGCTCCCAACGTGCCTCCACACACCCGTGTGAGGGACAACCCTCATGTGTCTGCGTGAGTATCTACTTTCACTAAGTGTTAGCTGATATACTGTCATGTTCGTTATCGAACTCCTTCCAAACAGCTTGACCGTGAAATTCTTATATGGGATGACGTTTACCGGGCCAGCACTATACAAATATGATGTTTATATGATACAAATATAATTACAAAGGAATATAGAACTCCTCTCCTTTTGAAACCTGTTAATAACTACCGATATAGTCGAATAAAATTACAATTGACTGTATATATTTTTTTACCTATTTGGCAGTAATAACGCTACCTAAAGCTAATATAATGTTTTGATTTAATTACAGTGAAGAATGGGATTACCTAAAGAACCAAGGTAAAACGTCAGAAGAAGCACAATCGATGAACAGCCTCGTACAAATTGGTAGTCAGGAAAAGCCATCAGAATCTCAAGAAATGTTCCTGGACCAAATTGCCTCAGCTGCCAGGAGACTGTTCAAGGAAATGGAGATACCGCTCGAAAGCGTCAGTGCCCACCGAATCTATGACCTTGAGGTTATAGAACTGAACAATGACGTTAGTTTCATCATGGTCTGTCCACCAGCGGAACAAGCATGTTCTGTACCTGGACAGAAAGAGATCCTTCTCCAGAAAGGCGATCTTCTCAGCTTACCGATACAGGCATTCGAAATGATACACCTCCAAACGTACCACAACAACATTTTAAATAAATACTCCAAGTTAAGTTGCGTATTAGAATTAGACGTAGCTCTAGCCGCCCATTCGCAAAGAGAAGCATTCTCGTGCACAGAACTGCAAACAGCCAAAGAAAGATTAAACAAACTCGAAGATCTGCAAAACAATCTAAATGCCGTGTGGAAAGCGGAACGTTGGCTTATGGATTTAATCAGTTTCGCGAGAGACAAGGACAAGGCAATACCATGCTCGGGAATACTACTCAGGTATGTTCTAGATAAAATTTCTCAGTCGTGTATAGATGGCCCTGATATTGAGACAATGGAAAAAGATTCAAATCTGAAAGTAGATTTTCTTCAGATACCGTCACGAGATGGCAAGATTACTAAAACCTCTCCAGGAAGGGGATCATGGCCCGGTCCAGCTGGAAATGGCAACCACTCTAATTTACATCCTGAATTTAGTAAATCCGAGCAGCAACTCAGTCTTGCACCTAGACAAACATCTGTTTCTACTCTCAATCTAAGCAGCTCTCAATTTCTAAACGCAGAAACAGTTAAGTACCCCAGAAAAGGGAGCGCAGATTCTCAGTTCACTCAGTCTAGTGCTATGAGTAGTAATTATATGAACAGTAACTCTCAGTTCGATATAAAATCCACCGGGTCTCATGCGAGTATTGGAAGCAGTAGACTTCCGCCGTCTAGAAGTGAGGACACCCTTGTACTTCAAAACGAAAATGTTGAACCGAAACCACGACCTCACAGCATAAATAATACCAGTGCATCAACAACTTCGAGCCCACTGCTAACAGTCAAAGGGGGATATTACCCTGGGAGTATGATAAGCGTCCGCACATCCAAAGGAAACGTATCAGAATCCGCCCAAAGCCTTTCAAGCGACTCTGAAAGCCAGAGCTGCCCTTTAACAACAATTCCTATAAAAATCCGTCCTCAAGGGAAACACTATAGAACTCCGTGTAACGTGATCGCATCGAAAAGTATGACCAATGTGAAATCTGATGTAGATTTTACGGATACTGGCCAAGAGTTGTTCCAGAAGACAAGTTTATGCGTCAAGCGACAACCGCTACTAGAAACGCAAGAAGACATGGAGTATAACAATAAGGTTCCAAAGACTGATGAAAGGAGTGACGAGGATATGGTTAAAGAACCACCAGAACTACGGACTCCAGATCAACCGGGGATATTGCAGGTAAAAATAATTTCACTAAAGTAGTTCATAGATTTTGTTTTTGATAATCAATCTCTATTAATATTCAATCATTCCTTTCATCATAGGTATTTGCAGCCTACGAGACTGGGTTGGCAGCAGGTACATCACTAAAACTCCACGTCACACCACGCACATCAGCCCGCGAGGTCATTGACTTAGTTGTCAAACAACTTAACATGGCCGCCGTGTTGAAAGGCAAAGCCGGACCCGTGTATGGCCCAGAGAAACTTCAAGACTTCTGCCTCGTAGCCGTTATTGGAGCCCGAGAAAGATGCCTCAGGGATGATTTCAGACCACTTCAACTTCAAAACCCTTGGCGAAAAGGCAGATTGTACGTTAGGCTTAAACACGATGTGCTGGCAGCACTACAACATTCTGCCAAACAACCGGCCTTTATTTGAATGGTTGAGTTTTAGCAAATTGATAGAGCTTTATGATTTTTTTTGCATAAGAGTTCTCATTTTTGGATTACGTTCCCTCTAACATTTTATGAACACTGTAATTCGTATACCAACAACTTTTTTCAACATGAGAGGTTTTATTTCAAGGTTATGTAGATATCATTAGATTTTATTAACAAATAAACTTAATAGTTTCATTGTCTTTTTGGTGCCAATTCATAATTATTTTGATGCTTTAAATAGTTAAGTGAAAGTTGTGAGTAATAATAGAGAGTATATAAAACAGAATTTATGGTGCTTTTCACTGTAAAATATATCGCTTGTATGTCTTTATAGAAGTCAGATTTCCGAAAATAATTTATATTTGTTAGACTGTTGAGGTAAATGTTTGTTATGAGTGATGGTTATAGAATAGGACGTATGAATCGAGATGTTTTAACTAGAAGTCAAAGTTCGTGAACCTTACTTGAAACGACATTTACCGTTATAGATAGAACGCTTATGTAATAGCTTTTCCTGTCTAGATTTCTAATTCCTCGTCGTACTCTTTACGTAGTTCTCTCAAATCTATTTACCTAAATCTTAGACACTTATGGAGGTAGATGAGGCACGAGGCGAGCCAGTAATGAAAATCTAGAGTGTTGCCTGACAATTCATTTATTTTAGTATAAGTACAGATCATAAATCAGCACTTTATACGCATGTTTTTGAAAATGTTAATTTGCTCAATATTCAGTTCGACGATATAACTTAGCAGTTTTTCAACGAGATTTTTTTTATGTATAACGTTATTATGTGTCTGAATAATTAGAATTAAAGTCGCTGGCGTTATCATGTCTGTCAGGTAAACAGGGTTACGTATATGCTATCAACACATGAACAGGATTCTTAAAGCATTCTTCTCTATTTCTACTTACTATAGATATAGAAAAACTCATCTTATGTCAAATAATGTAAATAATTCAAAACAGCAAAACTGTTTGTTAGTGAAATAAGTGAATAAAGTAAATATTTTATGTACATTTGATGAAATTATAAAAAATATCTGGTGGGCTAGTATACTTCGTCGTTGTTGTATGAATACTTTCCAAATCTTATTTCGCATTATTTTAAAATATATTTAATTTATAATCGTCAATTTACTCATATAAAAAAATTATAACTAAAGAATTACGTCATAACTTGGCAAAAAAAAACTTGAAAATATTGTTCACATGGATTGGATGTTTTAATTTTTTTGTTAACTTCCATACATTATTACATTTAAATACAACTAGTGACGATAGATCTCTAACAAAGTTAATTTGTTACTTAAATTGTATTAATAAATAATATTTTTAAATAAAGTATGAATGTCGGACTTGAATGATTGGAATTTAAATATGCCGCTATTGGATGGCATAATTTGGCCGTTTTTGTCGGTAATTTCTGACAAAAACGCCAAAAGGTATAATAAAATTAATACTCAAGGATACTATACTTATATTATGTAATATTACTATACTTTTTATTCTAATAAAATTGTACATTCTGTAGTTAGTTGCTGTGTACAAAACAAAAATGTTGATTAGAACAGATAAAAAATATTTAGTGCAAAAATTATCAAAGATTCGAGCCATAAAAATAATGATTGCGGTTGAAATGAAGCCTAACTAAATGTCTTATGATATGAAAATATTTTAATAGTTTTATTTTAGACCATCATTTTATGTATGTATACACCCTGTCCGGTGTTGTACATTAGAACTTAGAGAGAGTGGGATTATGAAGTGATGCACAAAAATAAATGTATTTCAAATCTTATTTGATTTTTATTTGTTTCTGTAATTTAACCATTTTTACAAATACTTTCATGTGTGTATCGTTTTTAGTCAAGTAAAAAATGAAAACCTCCGAGACGAGGTACATTGCATAGCAAAGGTTTTGTTATTATGACAATACACATAGTTTATATACCTAACGATTTCAATGAAACAAGCAAGACAGTCAAAAGTGAAATGAAATCCCTACTGTTGTTCCGGCAAATTAGCTATATGCATAATATGCATAACCACAGTAGGTATATAAATTATTATAAAAGATCCTTTTTACATTGACTCTAGTCTATCACAAAGCGGAAACACGAACGGCTAGATATTTTGTTGCCGGCTACGAATTATACTAAATTTAGGTCATGAGGTGCCTGCCCCGCTCTCCTGAGTATTCTCTTCGTTTTATAGCCAACATAGTGAAGATTCGTGGCCAAACCGTAGGAATCTGTAACAAGGTTACCGAATCAAGTAAAATTCTGCAACTTCAGCAAAATCCCGTCTCAAAAAATAGGGCTTTGCGGATTTTATCACGTAAAAAAATGCCCCAACCAAATATCAAAATCGTGAAGGAAGCATTCGTGTTAAATCAATATATTTATCATCGAAGAAAATGGTCACACTGACATAAATTGTCACTACTGTCAGTACTGTCACTGACTGACAGTCTCTTATGCTGTCACGGCTGTCACCATAAATTGTTTGAAGCGACGTTGACAAATAATTTTTAGAAAATTAAATTCGGTGTGTGGCCTATTTTATTTCTTTTATTAAGTTTTCTGAACTAATAAATTAATATAACCACAACAACCAAAATAACTCAAAATGAGTTTAGTAGCAAATACTGGGTAAGTTTATTCAAGTGAAAATTGTGTTGACGATAAAAGTGGGTCTCGATAATTATGTTTGAATATTTAAATTTAGGAAATTAGCTGGTCGTACTTTATTCATAACTGGTGCTTCTCGAGGCATTGGGAAAGCGATTGCGTTGAAAGCGGCAAAGGATGGAGCTAACGTCGTGGTTGCCGCCAAAACCGCGGAACCCCATCCTAAGTTACCAGGCACGATTTACACTGCAGCTGAAGAAAGTATGTACCCCAGTAGTCTAATTTGTCACTCTCTAACCCTTTTTTTACGTCTCTACACCTTGTTCGAGTCTGAAATTTAGGATTATTTACTCACAACAGTTGGTCTGAGACTTTGGACTTTGAACTTGAAAAATTAGAACTTTGAACTCCAGCGTATTCTAAAAATACCTTTGTTGTTATTGCTTGTTAATTAACAAGCCATAGATAGCTATCATGTCCATTGAAACCAATTAATGCCTATTGATTAATTGAGCAATTGAAGATATAGAAAATGTTGTTGTCTGAAAACAAATTCTACCTTTGACCTAATAATGAACCATTTATATGGTTATATATTTTGAAAGTATTAAATTTTGGTCAAAGAAAAATTTATCCTTTAAAAAATTTATTACACATACTAATATTGAAAATATTTTTCTGTTTGTGTCCTACAATAGGTTATTTATTTTTAGAATTCAACCTTGCTGTCATTTTGCTAGCATATCATAGTTAACAGATGTCTTTCAAAATAGTATAAGCATGCATAGCTTGCTACATACCTTCTTAGGCTCCTAACTTTGAATTATGATCTATAAAGTGCCAAATTTCCCCAGAATAAACCATGTTTTTTAATGTGACTTTTACATATTTCTAGTTGAAGCACTAGGAGGTAAAGCACTACCATGCATTGTGGATGTAAGAGATGAGAAACAAGTCCAGAAAGCAATTGATGAGGCTGTTAAGAAGGTAAATATGCTATTATATAAAAAGAATCCTTATGAAAATTTTAATATTTATCCCTATTAGGGTGCTTCACAGATTCTTAAAGAAAGGAGATTAGACTAGTTAAGTTGTCTTTCAGGACAAAAAAATAATCTCAAATGAACTTGAATCTATGATATGTTCAAAACCAAAATATTTTAATATAATAATTGATAATGTAGCTAAAAATGTATTCATACCCCATTATGGGACACCTAACTAACCTTGGAAACGTAAAATATTTTATTTTATAATAGTTTCTGCTGTGCGGATTCACCTGTAAAGTTCCCTTTACCATGGGAATATGGGGATAAAATATAGCCTACATTTACAATAATGTAGCTTCTTTAGATTGGTTTTGATTCTTCTTTATTTAGATTGGTTTCGTATTTTCAGAACCTATTCATAACAAACATAAAATCAATTCTTTCCTTAAAAATTCGTGTTTGTCAATAAAATAAAAAATAATTAAATTTCAGTTCAATGGTATTGACATATTGGTGAACAATGCATCTGCTATCTCACTCTCTGGCACAGCACAGACTGACATGAAGAGATATGACCTCATGCACAATATCAACACTAGGGGTACCTTCTTAGCGTAAGTATTAATTGTTCTTTATTAAGAAGATAAATATGTTTTTATTTGTCTGGCAAGGTGTTTGACAAAAGTGGAAGAGACAGGAGTATCAGACTCAATATGATGTTCTTCCTGTCTTACATATCCTAATCCTAACTAATAGTATAAAGTAACTCTGTCTGTCTCTCTGTTTGCTTTCACGCTAAAACTACTGAAATGAAATTTGGTACACAAATAGTCTGAGAAATGACATAGGCTAGTATTTTCCCGGGAAGGTATGCAGTTTACAAAAAAGACTAGATTTCTTGTACTTGTAACCTAACTATTTTTGTAATTTGACGGAAGGTCTATAAAGTGTTATTTATTTTTCAGTTCCAAATTATGTTTGCCTTATCTGATGAAGAGTGATCATGCTCATATCCTCAACCTGTCACCGCCACTCAACATGAACCCTTACTGGTGAGTCAATTTGTACAAATAATATGTTTTATACAGTTTAATTGAACTCATAAATTGGGCCGTGACTTTCAAGTCTGACATTGGTTTTGCTTCCCACTGAGGGCATAGGTGGGCATGAACATGTTCTGTCAGGATTTATACAATAAGTATGTGTTTAAAACTAAACCATGTAGTGTATCAGCTATATGGTTACCACTGTGTAAGTTCAAAGTTTTTCTTAGTTTAGAATCACATTCTCAAGATGTTTACTAATGTATTCGAAGAGATTGCACATATTTGGTGATCAGTTATAATAACTAGTACTTATAATAATATATATTCAGGTTCTCAATCCACGTTGCATACACAATGGCGAAGTACGGTATGTCAATGTGCGTTTTGGGCATGAGCGAGGAGTTCAAGCAATACAATATTGGTGTCAACGCACTATGGCCTAAAACAGGTAAATATACCTATCCGTAGAACAAAATTCCATCTGCCAAATCCCTACTTAGAGATAAGTGATTTGAAGTTTGATTTGCACATTTTTTACCATTTTTACTGTAGGAATAAGGGGATAAAATATAGCCTACATTCACCGGAGAGTGTAGCATTCCAACAGTGAAGTGAAATAATTTTTCCAATCGGTCAAAAAGTATTGGAGCCTATTTAAAGCAATCAAATCTGTCCTCTTTATAATAATAGTGTAGATCTACTTGACCAAAGAGTAAATTGTATTTATTAATTGCAGCGATCGCAACAGCAGCTATAGAAATGTTGACTGGAGATGTGTCGACCAGTCGCAAGCCAGAGATTATGTCTGATTCGGCATACGTCATGCTGTCCAAGTAAGTTTACTCTTAGGTTCTTAGGGCATTCCTCACATAATGGTGGTCTGATCCTGAATGGGTCGACAGATAACTCAAATACTACTTAGGGGTTGTCCATTAATCACGTGAGGCTTGAAAGGGGGGGGGAGGGGTTTGATAAAAATCACGAAAATAACACAAGGGGGGGGGGGGGGGGTGTAGTAAGATATCTCGTGTATTTATTTTTTCGTCAAACGCGCGATTTTTAAACAAATTTTATTATGGTCTTTAATTTCAGAATAAAATAAGATTATAGTTTATACCTGTATTTAAATTAAGATAATATTCAGAAAATTTTAAGATTCGTTGTAGGTACTAAAAATACACGTGTTGTTGAGAAGGGGGAGGGGGGGTGGTCTTAAACCTCACTACGGTCTACGTATCACCAATGGGGGAGGGGGGGTTAAAAAATGCTAAAAAAAGATCACGTGATTAATGGACAACCCCTTATATAGATAGATAGATAACTCTTTATTGTACACCAAAAGACAAAACAAAATAAACAATAACAGTAGAACTTAACTAAATGCACAAGTGGCGGTCTTATCGCTAAAAGCGATGTCTTCCAAACAATCGTTGGATGGAAAGGATTTTTTATATATACTAGTTGACCCACTTCATTAACAAGCTTTGTTAGCGTCACTTGCCGCCCGTTTTTGCAACATTTTTTATTGATGCTCCGCTCTTATTCATCGTAGTGTGATGATATATAGCCTATATACTTCTTAGGTAAATGGACTATTTAACACTGAAAGAATTTTACAAATCAGGCCAGTAGTTCCTGAGATTTCATGTACATTAGCATTTCTATTTGTTCTGTAACAGTGTTTATTTCCATTTTAAATACAAAGAGTTTATTAGCTGTTTATCCTAATACAAACCTTTCTATGTTTGGAGGCAGATCAGCCATGTGTAAAGAATATTTTGCAGTACAAACAAATCTTTCCTCTTATATATTATATATATATTAGTTTAGATAATTTTATTTATGTCTTCCTATTGTTTGGCCGGTCCATTTGGAAGCCTTTAATGTGTTCAGATATGTACACAATTGTTATTTATAATATTTTTGTTCAAATATTCAACAATAAAATAATGTTTGTTCCAGAGACCCAAAGTCGTACACGGGCAACTTCGCAATCGACGAAGATGTCTTAAAGCAAGCCGGTATCGCAGACCTAACACCTTATGCATGTGATCCCAGTAAGTATCGAAATTATTTTTACACTAGCAACCATCCCGCGGTTTCACCCACGTTCCAATAAATATAGCCTATGGTGAAAGATTTTCCAAATCGCTCGGTAACTTCACACACAAATTAATGTCTCAAAAATAACAATATATGCAGATTATTTATTAAGTCTTTGAGCATTTGAATGAATCAACATATTTCATTCAAATTTCTTCGCTATACATACAGCATCAAACCATCTTAAACTGTATCTCATAGACATTAGACAATACAGCTCAATTTCAAACTAGTCTAATACGGAAATCCTCAAACATCGATACGTTTTTCACCTATATTCCCATACAATGGCCATCGAAATATCACCCGTACCTCCAAGGCATAGAGTTCAATACACAATGGGGCAACTTCTGACCTCAGAGAACGCGGTTAGACAATACAACTTAACTTCAAACGAGTAATACGAAAACACTCCAGCTTAGTTGCACATGACTTCTCACTCTTTTCCCAATACCATGGCCATAGTCGTCATCGAAATATCAACCGTAAATCTCAAGGCATAGAGTTCAATACACGATGGGGCAACTTCTGACCTCAGAGAACGCTGATAACCTATTATTGGACGGTTTCATCGACGACCCGGCCGCGCTGGCGCAACACCGCCACACCGTCACCAGCGCCTCGGTCAGACGGTACCATACCACTGCTACTAACTACAAGGAACAGGTTTGATTATGAGAGAAAACCAAAAATTTAAAAAAAACCACTCTTGTATATATAGTATACTATACATCAAGGGTGGCCAACAAGTCGATCGCGAGACTAATTTTGGTCGATTGCGAACCACTTTTAGTCGATCACTTCCAAGTTCGATAATAATCCTTTACTGCCTTACGTTTCGAGTACGTTCTAGTATCTAGTTACGTTTCTAGTAATCATAGAACTTACAAGAATCATTGTTTGTATAAAAGCACATTACATAAACACGCCCACTATCTAAGGAATGGGTCGATCGCGACACAGTTTTGAAATGAAAAGTCGATCTCTTCTCCACAAAAGTTGGCCACCCCTGCTATACATCAACCTATCCGTAGAACAGTTCTATGTGACTTTGAACCCAAACCACTTTTATTGTATGTTTATGTCTGGTAAAATCATTTCCTGTCAAGAACATAGTGCGGTTTTTCACAGCTGTGGGTCTTGGCAGTGAAATCTAGTTAATGTGGAGATCACAATAGACCTAGCATGGTCGCAGTGATACAAGCTCTGAGAAAGACTTGAAATAGCCACATAATCCAAATAATTATAATGTTTATGTCTACAATTAGGTAGTATACCTATATTAAATAAACGGATAGTAATGTTGGGTAAAAATGGTAAAATATGTGCAAATCAAATATCAAATCACTCTTCTCTAAAGTAGGGATTTGGCAGATAGAACTTTGTTCTACGGATAGGTCGACATGTTGTTTTTAATCAATGGAATCAGTGGTCATAGGTAATAATGATACGGGTTGGCATGTAGGAAATTCAAAGTATATTAAGCTTAGTTAGTTAGTAGGTAAAAATTATCAATTTATTTGAGACTGTATCAGTTCAGCGATAAGGTTGTTTTTGCCAAAATCGGTGGCTACATAGATGTCGGTTTTACCAAAAATTAAATAGTGCATCTCGCTTATACAGATACAGCTATCTCTCTCCAGCAAATTGTTTGGCGTTCGTATTTGAATTGTCTATATTAATTTGGCCACTGAAACGAAAAATCTGTGTTTGTTCACAGGTAATTTAGATAATCTGTTACCTGACTTCTTTTTGGATGTGCCTGGCTCTAATATCCATCAAGCTATAAAGAAGGTGCGAACAATCAAAATTTTAATATTAAATTATGTATTAGTCAATGATAAATTGACCTATGACCACTTATTTTATTATGCATGGCAGTTTATTCAAACGCTTCTTTAATTTTGCTACATATATTTTAAATTTTATTTAAAAATTCGTTACCATAATATCGTCTTTAATACTGAACTTAAATTGTCACTTTATTAGAATGTCATATTAACAACTAATTACTAACAAAGATGGTCAATATGTAAACATATCTGATTACTCATAATATTTTACATTTTATACTTGTAAATCTTATTATAAACTTTCTATTAGGAGGGTGAGCAGGGCGGTCAAATTCCCGCTCTATTTGCTGCCATTAGCAAGACCCTTTCTGCCGACCTTGTGAAGAAGACCCAAGCTGTATACCAGTTTAATGTTAAAGGTGAGAAAGAATATATGTATAACTAGCTGCCGCCCCGCGGTTTCACCCGCGTAGTTCCCGTTCCCGTGATCACTAAGAAAAAAAACATAGATATGTGGTAGCCGATTCTCAGACCTACTGTATATGCATATAAAATTTCTTAAAAATCGATCAAGCCATTTCGAAGGAGTATCGTAATTTTTACGAGAATTTTATATTATCTATACTAATCTATACTAATATTATAAAGGAGTAGAGTTTGTTTGTTTGTTTGTTTGTTTCTTTGGTTGAACGCGCTAATCTCAGGAACTACTGGTCCGATTTGAAAAATTCTTTCGCCATTAGATAGTCCATTTATCGAGGAAGGCTATAGGCTATATATCATCACGCTATGACCTACAGGAGCGGAGCACCAATGAAGAATGTTTCAAAATCGGGAGATTTCTTTTTCAGTGGAGAGCTTCCGCTGCGTACACTGCGTAAACGGTTAAAGTTACGCTAAAACAATGTATGACAGAATTGTTCCCCTTCAAAAGTTCTAAAAAAAAGTCCGCGATAGGATATGTCTATCTGTTAAGGTTGGCTCACTATAACCACTTTTACACTAACCAAATTTGTTCGAAAATTAAGCATTATTTGTGAAGGCGTTTTTATAAAGATGATATTAATCCTTATCGAAATAAAGACGTTATTCATCGCAAGTATTTCATTTAAAACAAAATTGCCGTTTACATCATTCAATTTCAATGAATACCATAGGAGATATCGCAAATTTAAAATAACATCGCACCAAAATAATTATCAAGTACTGTACTGCGCGCGCCTTTATGTGCCGGGCCGGCGCGTGCAGTCATCAGTTGCCTCTGCGAGGTGATCCTTCTACGTAAACGAAGGGGGTTGAAAGTTAGCTTCAGCCCAAAGTAACTATTCCACGCGGACGGAGTCGCGGGGAGAATATATATTATGTATTATAAAGGAGTAGAGTTTGTTTGTTTGTTTGGTTGAACGCGCTAATCTCAGAAACTACTGGTCCGATTTGAAAAATTCTTTCGCCATTGGATAGTCCATTTATCGAGGAAGGCTATAGGCTATATATCATTACGCTATGACCAATAGGAGCGGAGCACCAATGAAGAATGTTTCAAAATCGGGAGATTTCTTTTCCTGTTGAGAGCTTCCGCTGCGTAAACGGTTAAAGTTACGCTAAAATGATGTATAACAGAATTATTTTCCTTCAAAAGTTCTAAAAAAAAGTCCGCGATAGCATATGTCTATCTGTTAAGGTTGGCTTACTGTGACCACTTTTATACTAACCAAATTTGTTCGAAAATTAAGCATTATTTGTGAAGGTGTTTTTATGAAGATAATATTAATCCTTATCCAAATAAATACGTTATTCATCGCAAGTATTTAATTTAAAACAAAATTGCCCTTTACATCATTCGATTTCAATGAATATCTTAGGAGATATCGCAAATTTAAAATAACATTGCACCAAAATAATGTTCAAGTACTGTACTGCGCGCGCCTTTATGTGCCGGGCCGGCGCGTGCAGTCATCAGTTAGCTCTGCGAGACCATCCTTCTACGTAAACGAAGGGGGTTGAAAGTTAGCGTTCGGCCAAAGTAACTATTCCACGCGGACGGAGTCGCGGGCAGAAGCTAGTATATGATAAATAATTTTAGTGTGATATATTCCCCAGGCAAGGAAGAAGGTGTATGGCATATCGACCTGAAGAACGGAGATGGTGCTTGCGGTCAGGGCGAGCCCAAGAACCCGCCTGATGCAACCCTCACTATGGATGGAAAGAATTTCACCGAAATGTTTGCTGGTAAGTAGTTATTGAAATGCCTTCTAGTTAAGAGCCAGACTTGCAAATTGCTGGTGGTTGGTTTGATTCCCAGCTACTAAAACTATTTGCATGAGCCTGTGATTCTGGATGTAATGATCTATATAAGTATGTATAGAAAAGTAGTATATGTAGTATATCAGCTATCTGGTGACCATAACACAATCTCACTTTGAGCTTACTTTGGAATCCGATTGGCCGTGTGTGAAAATGTCCCAGGATATTATTTATTTATTCTGCACCTGCTTAGATTAGCCACGTGGAAAAGAATAGTCCCGTTTATTTTTAGGATATTGAGGTAAAATAATACTACAATAACGTCTTTAAGACATTTACTTCATTGACTATATTCTTTGTCAACAGGTAAACTAAAACCGACTACAGCATTCATGATGGGAAAACTGAAGATCAGCGGAGACCTCCAGAAGGCAATGAAACTAGAGAAAATGATGAAATCACTCAAAAATAAAGCCTAAATTAATATATGTATATTGTATTACATTATTATCATGTAAAGGTATACTTAGTGCAATAGATTATATTTAAACATAAAGGAATATGTATTTTTGATAACCAATATTGTATCCAAATGTAGTAAGAAAATTTAATCTGTATACAGATTAAATTTTCTGACTTTATAAAGTCGGGAGTTGAATTCTTATTACTTCAATAGACTGAGTATATAAATAATTGTGTCTATTTCTTCTTGAGCATATTTACAACAGAATAAGTGTTATTATAGAAGATTAATTTTTATCTGGTAATAACTGCCACTATTCATAAATCACACTTTATCAACAACAAAAAGCTGTTAAACTTCATTTATTTTTACTATGTTATATTTATGTAAGTATTAACTGAAGTAAATTCTATCCATATATATGTCTTTCAGCTAAGCATACTTTGATTTGTATATATTCTGCATATTCAACATTTTGTATAAGATCTATGTAGTTTCATCTGTTATCTTTAAAATTATGTCAATTTACTCAATTGTATTATCTTATGACTGCCAATACAGCTATATTTAACATTATTTCAACATAAATGGTGTGTGAGATATTCAAATATTTTTAATACATATAAATTGGATGGATTGGATATTGTTGTAAATAAAGTGCATTTTTGTATGAATCATATGTTTTATTTTGATATTGTGTATCAAGAAATAGAACTAGTAATTAAAATTGACGAGTTAATTTTTTCTTATTTTACATCACATGTTTACGATTAATTTAAGATGATGAAACTTAAGTAATACCATTATTACATCATTTGTTTTTATATGGTTTTATTCTCTTTCTCATGGCTTACATATTCGCCACATTCGTAAAAACGCGACATTACTGCTACACGTATAAAACATCGACATTCAAAAACATTACACAGATCTATTGTAGTTCGTTTTCTCTAATAAGCGCCCTAATTTCGTAAGAAGTAATTTCGATTTATATAAACAAGCAATACGATAACCTTGTTATCTGAATTGAATTCTCCCGCGCATTGCGACCTTGATTTGTTGTTAGGTTATGTTCATTATACTGTCAGCTGTTTACGGTAGAAGACGTACTTCGAGATCGAACGTATTATTTTAATATTTAGTAGAAAGTACTCGTTTTGTGCACAATGTTTACCATAGATGCTCCGGTGGAAATTCAAAGTTCCGAATATTGTAACTATCGGTCGCCGCTAAGCACCAGATATGCGTCTAAAGAAATGCAATACAATTTCAGTGATCAAAAGAAATTTTCGACATGGAGAAAGCTCTGGATTTATTTGGCGAAAGCTGAAAAGGTATGTCAGTAGATAACCAAAATTTACATATTGTTAATACTTGCCTACCCACGTAATTCATTACATTTATTTTATAGATAGGTTATATTCCATTTATTGTGAAGGTACCTACTTAGCAAAGATGACATAAGTTGACATTTCCACAGACACGATGAAATGGGATAAGACATCACCTTGTATTTATTGTATTTAAAACCAATTATATTTATAATGCGACTATAAAACTAATAAAGTACCTATTAAACGTATCTTAGATTTTGGTCTATTGAAAATCAATAATACTTAGACATTATTATTAAGTTATTATGTTGTCGCTTTCTTTTCCAATTTATTATAACAGATTATTATTGTCTATCTAGCACGTCTTTCTATAAGTACCAAGATAGTTCATGAGTTGATAATAATTTTAAATACGACTCGACTCTCCACAGTCTCGACACTGGCAAAATAAATACTCTAATGAATTTGGTTGCCATGTTCTTCGACTAAGATTCTAAATAATGCGGGAATTTTAAAAAAATATTGCGAATTAATTTAATGATGTAAAATAATATACTTAACATAGAGTTGGTTTAGAATGTAGGTAAAATTCTACGTGTACGTAACATTTGTGTCTCGATGTCGACATTGCATTGGTGATGCTTCTGGTTTTCTAATGTTCCCTACTTCAAAATCGTATGCTTATTGTAGGGATCGGACCTAAAAATTGTCATTTACCTTACCGAGCTGTCGTCACGCTGACCCTGCCGCGCCTCCCTAATCAACGACTTGTCCAACCAAAATGACGAATGCGCTAAAGCTGCTTTTAGTATAAAACAAAGTATCTTTCTCTGTCCCTATATCCCTATGTATGCTTAAATGTTTAAAACTACGCAACGGATTTTGATGCGTTTTTTTAATAGATTGTTAGAGGGTTTATATGTATAATACACGCATAATATTGTAGAGGAACATTGTTTTTTTTTTTGGAGTATGGACGTGATGTACATACATATAAAATAGCCATTGGTATTTAAAAAAAAATTGTCGACCTTTTTTCAAATTTTAATTTATTAAAACATGTTACAGAGAGTACACAAATATAATAATTAATCTGCACTTATTATATATGAAAGTATTAGGCGCGGCGCGGGTACCTTTTATTTAGTTGTTAAAATGGGAATAAATAAGGTAACATTAGCGCCGGGATTACATGGTTAATCAATGTGCAGTTCTGTACAATATTTTTTTTTTATATTATTTATTGTTTTATACTAACTCACATCTTAAACACTTACTCTAGAACAACTAAAATCTAACTTATAAATAAATGATGATGAAAAATATTCTACATGCTATAATGAGACCTAAATGTGATTATTTTTAATAATATTTTTTCAAATCGATGTTTATAATTATAATTTATTCTATTTAATAATATAACTTAAGCTTTAACTATGAAGATTGAAGAAGTATTAATGAAACGGAATATAAAATTAATCAGATCATCTCAGAGTAGTTAAAGAAGACAAGAAATCATAGACAGTTTACAAAAAAATATTTTTTACTTAACTACAGCTGGACGGATACTGATTTACTGCTTTGGTTTACCCATTAATATAAACATAACTTTAAAGTAAATATATTTATAACTAAAATCTTAAAATTAAAGTCGAAGAATACATGCGGTGGATTAACTTCGCAATAAAACTGAAAAAAATCTACGATTTCTATACATATTTTTATTAATCCAATAGTCTTTTATTTAAAACAACGGTTCGTTTATTCCAATTTTTGTATAAATATAAAATAAAAATTACTTAAAACCTACGTTTGGTTTTAGCGGAATGTTCATGAAAAAAAAACTAACTTAGGTACCAAACAAAGGCGTATGAAAGATCATTTATCTTTTTTTTTTATGTGTGGTAGTGTTGCTATGTATATCAAGGATTAATTTATTAACGCGTAAAACTGTAAAAATATTAAATTTTGCTATTAATATGTTTATTATTTATGAAATATTGAGTCACTTTCATTATGCTCTCTATTTAGTACCGTAAATTCAGTTAAACTTTAAATAGCATATTTACACCAACTAATCCTAAGTTTTATTGCTAAGCAAAACAAAATAATGATTATTTCCTATAACACTTGCACTTTCGGCCAGAAACTTTCAAGCAATAAACATGAAAAACTTTTTTTTTATTATCAATAACCAAATCAGCTTTATTTTCTAAATGAATAAGTTTGCTGCCATATGAGTACCACAAAATGTGATTAAAATACCTGCCATTTTTTTAAATTGCTATATAAAGCTAGCACCAATAAGCTGCCTTAGTCGTGAATAAAATAGTTGCCGAATGAAAGAAAAAAATACCTGCCATTTTATAAATAAAAGCCGCCAATATTAATTTCAAATTAACTTAATTACTGTCGAAAAACAGCATAAAATAGTTGCTAAACGAATGTAGAAAATACCTGCCATTTTATAAATAAAAGCCGCCAATATTAATTTCAAATTAACTTAATTACTGTCGAAAAACAGTATAAAATAGTTGCCAAACGAATGTAGAAAATACCTGCCATTTTATAAATAAAAGCCGCCAATATTAATTTCAAATTAATTGAATTTCTGTCGAAAACTGTTTAAAATAGTTGCCAAATGAAAGAATAAAATACCTGCCAGTAATGTTATTATAAGCTGCCTTTATTTAATTTTCTACTAACTAAAATGTAGTAACTGCCAAATAAATAATGATAAAGCTAATATCAATAATTAAAATAGTTGCCAGATTTTTTAAATTTAAATTATAAGCTGCCTAAATTTAATTTTTAGATGAACATATTAACTGCCAATTAAATAATTTAAAATAGCTGCCAAACGATTTAATAGAATACTGAAAACTGAAGAACCTTTTTGCACTTATTCAAATATTTTCAGTAATATAGCTGCCTATAAATAATAATTGCCGATTGAGGGTAAAAAATAACTGCCAAATGATGGATGACAATTTAGTAAATTAATTAACAATTGCGTATATAAAAATAGCTGCGTATAGATGCCGAAAACTAACTAATTATAAAAGCTACCAACCATAAATTTATCAATACAAAATAGCTACCATTCACGAATTTGCTGCTTTCTATAATATAATACTTTAGTTTAGCTGCCCGGAAGCTACCATAAATAATACTTATAGCTACACCATAAGGGCTTAAGAATTTATCTTTATATGAAGCTGCCATATCAAACATAAAAAAAAATATACTAAATTGCTGCCTTTGCGAGTTCAATAAATAGCTGCCATAACTCATACTGAAGACAACTGAACATAGCTACCATTCAAATATAAAAAAACCTAATTTAGTTGCCTTTGAAGCTACCAATTATAATAATTTGCTGCCAAAAATAAGTTAAAAATAGCTGCTTATAAAGTTGCCATTAAAATGAAGTAAAAAAATAGCTGGTAAAAAGCTGCCAACTTTATATCAACTTAGCTACGACTTAGGGCACATTGTTCATTTAACAAACCATAGCTACCCGACCGGACAACACCAAGGATGGTCTAACCATCAATATTTACAAAATACTTACGATAATACGTATAAACCTAGAAAAGCATAATAAATAAATTAATCCTAAATGATTTATGAAATGAAGTTATAACTAGAATAGATGTGAATTAAAACTTATATAAAGATCAGATTACGTACATCGGCGAAAAATGAGGGCCAGCATTTTTCAAATTATTGGATTTTTCATTAGATTTTGCAAAATTAGTGTAGATTTGTTTTCAAATAATAACTTGAATCACAAATAAGGTATAAAAGTTTCTAGCACTATGGTATTAAAAAGTACTATGATTCCTTTGAGTTGCCAGCCCTACTGAAATTTAAACTATGTGTTTGGATGTAAAAGAAATAATCATATTACTTAGTAATCAGCTTCCTTTCTAAAAGTAATGAAGGCGTGGATAAGAAAAACGGCCGCATCGATGACAGAAAAGACTCCTGAGGCTATAAGCAGATCGTACGATTGTTTGTTTGGACGCAAGTTTGTGTAGTAGGACCTGTGCCAATCTGAAAAAAAAAACAAAATGTTAGGTTGTGATGGTTCAGCCTTAAGCCGTCATTCGCACGAGAGTTTTTTTAACGAACGGAAAAAAATCGTTCAAATACAACAAATGCATTCCCAAGTATATGTTCACACGACAGCGTTTTTAAAACGCGACGCTTTTTTATCGAGCGGTGTTACATTTTCAACTTTGGGCGTTGGAAATAGAGCATATTATGATACTTGGAAATGCATTTGTTGTGTATGAACGCTTTTTTTCCGTCCGTTAAAGAAACTCTCGTGCGAATGAGGGGTTAAAGTTCAAAGATTAAAATTTTCCTAGAACACGCAAGTTTGCACAACACTAGACTGGAATTCGAAAGGAGCGGAAGTTATAGCACCAATCCCCGAGGACTCGGCGTCTATATTTTTAATTGTGCAAGCCCAAGGCCCGGCCTTATACAGCCTAGTTGCCTCACAGGCGTTGTTTGCATTTTAATTATCTATGGTATCAACATACCACTTTTTGTTTTAAATCTTAAAATTGCGTGTTTAGTTCATAGTTCAGACTACATACGTAAAAACATAGATATGCCATAACAGCTCAATATTTGTTCAATCTATAATAAAGCACCTTATTTGTTCATGCCTTTTGTATGACTAAGACCAGTTTTTAATTAGCCGATATCCATAATGCGTTTCAGTTTATTCACGCTTTATTGAGTCAACGAACGTGGAAATACACTCTGTAAGTATATTTTATAATCATACCAATCGAAAATTAATCCTTAGGACTTATCTTCAAAGACAAGTATTGTCGATGGTTCATAAAAAAGTAGAATTTTTTTATTTGCATATGAAATGAAATGAAATGAAATAAATTTATTCATTCAAATAGGCCTTCACAGGCACTTATGAAACGTCGACTCTAATGCTCGGTTCTTTGGAAGGAAGGTTGCTTTTGCTGAGAAATTTTGCTTTTGCATAAAATGTCATATCAATTTAAACGTCATAATTGAAATTGGAATATAGTTTTTAGTAGTGTCAGGAAATAGCTTACCATAGAAAATGACGGCAGCCGCAGCAGTAAACATGATGACGCCCAGAACTGAGAAGCCAATAGAGGTCCTCCATCCAGCAGATTCGCCGAAAAGCCTCGCGATGATCAGTACACCGGTGACGATGATGAAACCTATATAAAACCATTGGCTTTATTATTTGAAATCTTCACCTATTTTTTCATTTTCGTTTTTGTTGGAAAACAAGGTTTTGTTTTGTGTGTTGTGAAATATTCAGTCTCATTGATTTGAAGAAACTAAATGTCAGGTAGGTATGGTCAAATACCTAAATTGCCATATTTTTTTAATAAAAGCGATTTCCAATCAAACAGGAAATATAATGATGTACCTATTGAACAATAAATGTGCAGTATCGATTAGCGAATGGAGGAAGTGTCGCGAATCGTTTACGGTTGACGATTTATGTTTACAATTCACTTTCACACAAGTTCAACGAAACCAATTTTCCGATGGTTGGAGTGAAAACGTTTTTAAAATCGATTTTAATATTACGTTATAGCTGTGGTTATTAACTCGAGGACACCCGCGTGTCAATTTCTGTTATAAAACCCGCCGATTTTGTTGCAAAAAGCAAAGTTCCTAATCATACGGTTAGTTAAAAGATTATTAATTAATTACTTATCAAAAAGATTTTTTTCATCGTTTAAGGTTGTCAAACGCCGCTTACCATTGTTTTTTTTATTATTTAAATCCTAAAGAATCTATGTAAAATATCATCACTCTGCCTCCATATCGAATTACAAGTAATTAGCAAAAAGGTTAAACATGTTGCGCCATCTTTAATTCTGTGCGTTCATGAGTAAGGGGCCCACGGGGTAAATTAACAGTTCTGCTCAAATTTTACTTCTCCAAGGCACTTTTAAAGTAAAATAACTATAGTTCTACTATAACTACAGTCTTATTTTACTTGTAAGGTATAAGCACTTTTAAAGTAAAATAACTACTTAGTTTTACTATAACGACAGTTTTCTCGTGACCACGATCAATGCAACTTGATCGAAACGTCGAGGGTAGTCAAAATAGTTTATATTTTGATAATAGTCCACGCGCGAATCGTCCCGTTATATATATATCAATCATCAATTTAGTTTGTGAAAGTTTCAAAAAACACTAAAATAAGTATAGGTCTCAAATGATTGTAATCTAAGTGTTGTCTAATTAGTTTTATTCGTTAATTGTCAACGGACTAAAGTTTTCCGCCGACCGGCCGCGAAATGTCCCAGAATCGATTCTTCTAACAATTGCCAGCAAATTGAAAGATTAGAACGAATACCATTGTGACAATCGGGTCATGGTTTATTTCTATTCGACAACAACCGATGGGTATCGCGATTTTCAATTGACTTTACGCAAGAATTGATGAAAATACGTTGACTAACCGTTTCGATTCTGACGTTTATAATATGTCAAATTCAAATTTGACACTGCGCTAAAATTTTATATTGGTTATGGTGTATGTTTTTTTTTTAGATAATAAGGCATTGGTACTTACTCGAATAGGCTGAATAGATGAGCGCGATGTGTCTATGGTCAGATTGGACGACTTGAGGCGAGTAGAGAGCTCCAACTATCAGGCCGATGGCTATCACTGCAATTACCTAGAATTAAGACCAATTTATAAATCTTTAATACATAAAAACCCTACTATTCCCAACCTATTCAAATTGCATTTTGTGAGGATGTAATCAAAGTACATACAATAAACTTCTATCCGTCCAAGTTGTGTCAATTTAACGATTTATTGTGTAAGACCCTATAAGTGAAATTGATTCAACAAATAGCTATTTTTAAATAGTTAAAATTTAATCTTCACACTTTTTGCCAAACTCCCACAGCTACGTGACAAAATAAAACGTAGAAAAGTGTTCGAAAAATCTTGAACAAGCGCTAGTACAAGTACTAGAGAAAGTGACATTTCGTACGTTCGTCGCTCGTCTCGACCGAAGTATTTTCTCTTTTTGGTTATACACAAACACCGCAAGCAAATGATTTTCTATAGCCACAGGTATTTTCTTAAAACGATCATCATTTGGTTTCCACTTTCGCGTATAGTTAAGTACCTATAGTGTTACTACTTACTAGCTACTTCAGTGATTTTGCGGTTGTCTTTATATTGACTGTAATTTGTATTATTAATACTGGCTACCGTGATGCAGTTTTACCCGTTTTCCCGGGGTTTCAAATGTTACCCGGGTTTTGGAATATAAGGCTTATAACTCGAGAATAGTGTAGCTTGTTAGCTGTCTAATAATTTTTGGAATACCGGTCCACTAGTGTCTTACTTTTATCTTTACAAGTTAACAAATCTTTTCTCTTTCAATATCAGTACCTATAGCTTACATGGTTAAAAATTGTATTATGGACTTTCTTTATTTTAAAATTTTAAGAACTCGTTTTTTTATTTTATGGCAATACTTACACAAAACAATCGAATTAAAGCAGGTAGGTACAAATTTAATCGCAAATAATCGATTTGTATACCATTAGATAAATTACTACGTTGTACTACATACTATAAGTATATGTACGTATATTAACGAACAAATTATAGTTAATTCAACTTGGAACTTGATGCCAAGGTCTCATATAATTATTGCCAAGTGCAGCCATATTGTTTGGTTCCCATACAAATATATATATAGATTCTGAATATCTTTAATATCGATTTGTAGTTTACCCTTAACTTGGAAGCCCGCTTCAGTAATCCTACATTATTAACTCTCAAAATTATATCAATACAAGTAACTCCCAACGCATTCCAGAGATCCATTTTCCTATTATCCAGGGATTAAATGTTGCCTATGTGTTATTTCAGAACATATTGTAACTCTTTACCAAATTGCATCGCGATCCCTTCAGCCGTTCTGTAGTGAAGAGTACATTCTCTCAAACTTTAGCATTTATAACATTAGTAGGATATATTTTCCTAAATTAGATTGACTGTTTCGCTTAATTCCATCCGTAGTTTAATGACCATCATCGGACGTTTCGACTTTTTTGTTATTACACGCTCCGCCTCACCGTCATGAAGGTTGAACATTATACCTTGTAAATTAACTATATTGGATATAAGCAATATTGTAATTGTGACTATTAATCTATACTGTTACAATATATAGGTAAAGATTCTTACGAGTATTATTCGAGGTTACTTAAATATTCTTTTACTGATAGAAATCTGCACTATTCCCGAATGATAAGGGGTTATGACTTATCTTCCTGAACCCAGGAAACATTTTACCTTCCTTACGGCTGCGGTACGGTAGCGAGTTCAAATCCTAATAACCTGGGTCATTTTTCTCACACGGCCAATCTGATTCCAAACAAATCAGAACTTGTGCCTTGCCTTGGCAACAATATAGCTGATCTACTACTTTTGAAATACATCTGTAGATATTTACATCCAGACACTGTTAGCCCTAGGAGCGATTCGACACAACTTAGTTCCTCTCCCGAAATACTTCGATAATTTTCTAGAACCTTCAAGAACTTCTCTAAACTTACCAGCTCAACAGCCCTCAGCCCGACGCACCAGTACTGCTTGAGAGCAGCGGCTGCTCGGCTGTCCCGGTCGTTGGAACCGGTCTCCTCGCCCTTCTTGGCCTGCGCCTCCGCCTCTCTGTCACCCGCCGACATGGCCCAAACCACTCGTGCTCCGCCCCCGTACTCCGACACCTGGATAAACAGAATCACCAGTTAAAAATGAGCCTTATAACCATAGCCTGTACGTCCATTATAGGTATTCGTGCCAGCTAATGCCGATCTGGTACTCTTTTGACAGCGCACCTGTGTCTATTGCCTATGTCCAGAATTATACCTATGCTCTTTTTAAGAGAGTTCCAAAAAGGAGGTTCCATGTTCCAATGAATAGATTTTTTTTTATATTTTAAAATTTTAGTGTTTTTTAGTTACTTTTTGTTTTTAGTAAATGATATTCAAATAGGTTTCCTAAATATTCAAAGGTAAATGTTTTACTTCATTACCATTATCATGAGTATATTTCGAGGTGATAACTTTAAAAAGGAAACAGGCAATAGCTGGTTGAAAAGAGTTTCTGTAAAGATCAGGCAGAGCGTTATTTCGCAAAGTAAATATGTTTTCAATACAATCATTTGTATATGCCTTATTTATGGTTAGCATAGGTACTTTGGGAATACTCGTCATCGAATGAGACAAACTTATTAAGAATTGCAAAACAAAGGGAAAAACATTATTGTGATGTAATTACTTCGGTAAATAGGATGATTTCGTACGTCATAAAGATTTTGTGCCGTCATAGTTCTGATTTATCCCGCGAACCTTATTTATCCCTAAACGTTTTCCTTGAATGAGACAACAAACTCTCGACCTTATAGATTTTGAAACGGTTTATGCTGATGGACATTTTTACTACGCATTTTCCCTAAGTTATATAATGAATCCTATCTTTTGTTTGTCCTAGGAACTTTAGCTTTAACTTTAGATTTAGAGTAAATTGATTTGTTAAGAATAGTGATTGATTTTTTTATTGGACATGCTTTCTACCTAAGCACATTTACATATTGTTGGTGATCCATGCACTTTTCTTGAATAACTGTTTATACTGGCAGTTAATTTTAATTTCTTGTATAATACCTTAACAAAATTACGAGTATCTGACCATTATATGATTACTTAAAGAGTTATGGATACAATTAGTTGCTTAATAGGCAAATAACTACATTATGACCAGTAGGATAGACACCAGATTTTTAAATACACCTCATGTGTGCATTCCTTCTACGTTACAATACTTACAATACAAATTAAATATTTATATTTTTTTTAATACCATAAACTTTTTTTATTACCAAAAATGTCATTCGACCTACATGCTGAAACGCTACTTTATGTAAAAAAAAAAATTACAGTGTTCTCAAAACGTCAATTAGCGTTACTAGAGAAGGTGTTACACGGGCTGATACATAAATCATTAGCGAATAAATGGCGTCCAGTGGTACGGAACGCACCGGGCACGCACGATACTTTCCAATAATAATGCTGGCAACATTTTTTTTATAGCAATGCAGCAATATAACGCATCAATATGATTTAGAAACTTCATGGAATGTGTGTTCATTTTTCTTGAATTGGAATCTAGTTTGTCTAGGTTATATATATCTATGCTTTTCTGATTTTTTAAATTTCGTATGTTTATTGTATTACGTACGATATTTAGTTAGGTTGTAAATTTTCTTTTTCGAGTATTATTATGTACAGTACCTACACACTTTTTATAGAATATGCATTAATTTTAGGTAATATACTTACTTAAGGTATTATATTTGGACATGCACTTATCTTACACTCTGTGCTTATCCATGGGTTGGATAAATTATATAATTTGATATTATCTAATAAGTCATCCTAATAAAATCTTTAGGTATAACTTAATTTTGTCAATAAAATATAAAACTCGGAACCATTTAATAAACCTGACTATTATTTTGCATGATATAACAAAGATTTTGAAGAAGTATAAAACGAATCTACATAAATTAAATTGTAAACTTTTTTTTAATCAAGATATATTTCTTATCTATGTGGTATATTGTTATTAAAAAAAATTTAATACTTCACAGACTATAACGAACTAAGGTTGATATTGGAAATAATAAATTAATTATATGTCAATTAAATAAATTATAGTCATGTAATTTACAAATTTTATATCTTTATTTGCGAGATTCAAACAAAACTATAATAAAAAGTTAATTAAAAAACTAAAATCTTACCAAAAACAATGAGCGCGAACTCCTTAACCGGAGAGAACCAAAACACAAGCGATCGTTCCTTTTCAAACACTGGGACACTTAACGCGTTCGATTCACGGTCGTGCGTTTTAGAAGCTCGGTGCTAACACGAGTGCTTTAGCTGTACAGCGCGATGCGACTACCGTTCTGCCGACAACTGCCGCTCCTCTATGCCTCATTTGAAAATAAACCACAGATCCCTGACAGATGTCAGGTCTTCCCTCCCGTCATCCGCATGACGTAGGTAAGCGGGAAACTCGGCGGGTCTTTTATGATTGGCCGATGGAAACGAAATAATGGCGTAGTAATACATAGTATGAGTAAACAGCTTTCATTCATTGTAAAGCTAGATTTATGCACAAACAAGCTTTGGTCAACCGCGGGTTTTTTTTTACTTTTTAATTTGTTTTTTTCCGCTGTGTTTTCTAACCATGACATTGGTAGAGTCATCGGTCGCTCGATAGAACCATAAATAACAAATTAAATGCTTATGTTGTATTAGACAAAAAGGATTTTATAAAACAGATTTTTAAAATGGAACCACTTTCCTCTTTTATTAAAATTTTAATCAAGCTGCTTCGTACAATTAAGTCTTTAGTTACAGGAAATTTTATTTGATATTCAAAAGGGAATTTTAGAATATTTCAACCGCAATATATCTATGTCTATGCTCTATCCCATAAAGCTCTACCTACACACGTCACTATTTCGGTATGCATCGCCTCTAATCGACTATCATCGCGTATTATTGATTCCAGATGACTCGTTGCGAAAGATTTAATTTAAAAAGTAATGGAATAAATCTATTCGTAATAGTTGTTGTTGTATATCCAAGTACCATTTTGATATTAGAACTGTTATTGTGGACCATTTTATGGTAGGCTGTTTCATCTCATATTTTACGCCATACTTTTAGACTAAAATAGGGAAGTGCTTTGAAAATCTTTAAGCCAAGAATTTTTATTAAAAAAAGAAATATATAAAAAGTTTGTTTATTATAAATAAACGTACTATTTTACCTCTCTTATGTTACTTCTTACTAATATTATAAATGCGAATGTTTAATTCAATTAACAAACATATTTAATGGATGTTTGAATTACGCCAAAAACGACTAAAAGTTCTGGATGAATTTTGGCACAGAGTTAGAGAATGTTCTGAAATAGCACATAGATTACTTTTATGCCGGGAAAATTTAATATACCTTGGGAACGCGAGTGAAACCGTTGGGCGGATGCTAGTACATATAACTTAATAGATACTGTTAGAATATAAATAAAGTTGTTTATTTCTGCCTCGCTATACAATGACAAGTTAAATTAGTTCATTTTTTACTTTAGTACAATTTACTAGTGTACATTCATTACGTTTTATATACGGACCACCTTTCTTACACATAATACGTTACAATTTGGATGTGTCATTGATGTTGAATCATTAACTTGTATTACCATACGTTTTTTAGGCTGTCGCAAAAAAAACATTTGCCACTGGCCACTGGCAATATTTTTTTGCTTTTTTTGCTGTATGTTATTTTATTTATATCTATTACTAGCTGCCTCCCCGCGGTTTTACCCGCGTAGTTCCCGTTCCCGTGGGAATACAGGGATAAAATATAGCCTATGTTACTCGGGGATAATGTAGCTTTCCAAAGGTGAAAGAATTTTTGAAATCGGTCCAGTAGTTTCGGAGCCTATTCATTACAAACAAACAAACAAACAAACAAACAAACAAACAAACAAACAAATCTTTCCTCTTTATAATATTAGTATAGATATGAAAATTAATGTCCACATGTCTTACGGAGTGTTTGTTTCTAATTTTTGTAGTAGTACATTTTAAAGGTTTTCAGGCCTTTAATTTTCCGTGTGGTCAATATAAAATATTAAGACCCATATTCTTATATACTTTTATTACTATTATACCTATATATTTACTCTTTGGTAAGAATTAAGGTTCCAACATGACTGTGGTAATCGTTGATGCCATCTTTTAAAACCTTTACCTAACACGAAAATATTTCCATACTTTACTAATATCCGCTTCCCATCAGGCGGACCGTATGCCTGTTTGTCACCTTTGTGGTACAAAAAGAATATTCTCTTAATAATAATATAGATTTTTCACGTCAGAACGGCTGAAAAGATCACGATGAAATTTGGCGCAGAGTTAGAGTCTGTTATAATGATATACCTACTTATATTTAAAACCTAAACTGTTTACGTTTAAGCACTTTATGTAGGTATATATTTCTGTTGGTTATTTTTTATGGGTTGTAAACAATAAAGTAAATTTTTATTCTATGTTTTGTAATAACACATAGGCTCCTTTATATCCCGAGAAATTTGAAGATCTTCCGGGAACGCGTGTTAACCGCGGGATGGAAGCTTGTAAAACATAAAGTTTTTCTTGCCCGACCTGGGAATCGAACTCATATATAGCTTTATACCACTTAACTACCGAGTACTTTATGGAATAGTACAGTTTCAAAACACGCGTGTAAGTCTATAATTTGTGTCACGCACTGTCATTCGCACGATCTTTCTAATATCGTGATTTAGACAATCGTGCTTATTCAACTCCTGCGCATATAGAATTAGAATAGAAATTATTTTTGTTTCAAATTACAACGCAATTAGTTGCGGATTCTATTTGCTTTAAAAAAAGTTGGAAAACTTTTTTTTAATGAGTTTTGAGTCGTGAGACTTTACTTATTAAAATTATAAGTTTCAATAAAGTAGTCTGAACCTTTTGGAGTTTTTTTTTGGAGCTGTTTGTCACTCGTACATGCTACATGCATTTTTTTATCTTATTAGGCTAGTTTATCCAAAACCAACTATGTAGTATATGAAGTGTTTAATAAAAGAAAATTATAGTTTCGGATCTAACGGCTGCGCCACGTCAGATTATACGTTTCTTTAAGTTAGATAAATAGACAGAGAAAGGTGATAATTAGAGAGAGACATAAGACCTTTGTTCTCCAGTTAATGTTATCTTAAATTGGGATCAGGGCGAAGGGAAATGACTACGACACTTATACTAATTGCATATTCATTAAACTTTCACTGTCATAGACTCTCAGCTATAATTACGACATGACGTGGTGTCTTAGTATAGAGTACCCAGAAAATAAACAGTAGAACTATACTATAAATCCAAAAATACAGCCTGGTTGGCTTTGTGGTTAGTGACCCTGACTCTCAAGCCGCAGGTCGTGGGTTCGAATCCCACCCAGGACAAACATTTGTATGCATGAATAATGAATATGTCTGTTTGTTCTGTGTCTGGATGTAAATATCAATATAAGTATGTATTTAAAAGTAGTATATGTAGTATATATCAGCTATCTGGTTATCATAATTATCACAAGCTCTGCTTAGTTTGGAATCAGATTGGCTGTGTGTGAAAAAAATCCCAGGATATTTAATTTAAAAAAAAATGCAATAGTTTTGGAGGATATATGAGTGTTTGTTACTATTTAACATAATAACGACTGTAAGAATTCGGACGAAACTCGGCACATGAAAATAATGCATTCTAAAATAAAACTAAATACTTTTAATTTAAATTATACATATATGATTATAAGCGCTTTAAAATATGGTTACAATAATTTCTTAAAGCAAATATTGTAAAACAACTGTACGTTATAATTTTCCGAGGTTTCAATTTTTTTTACTCGATTGTCATTTTCAATAATCGATCGTGCAGAAAGGTTATGAGTTTTTATCGATATTTTGCGGATATAAAGCAATCGATTCATTCGAGGCTGCGCAAGTCCCTTAGATCATTCGATTGACTAATTTTATAGACTTATATTTATATACGCTTTTGAAATCGGATTATAATTTAAATAACTGAAGACTGTAAAAAAAATACTATTCCTATGTATTTTTAACCAACAAATAAATTCTACATTCTATTTTTTTTAGTATGTTCACCGTAAATTCATTATCGTATACGTCCCTACTGCTAGGGTATGAGCCTCCTATGAACGAGGGGTCCACCATACATAGACAATGAAATTATAGAAAATAATGATGTGTTTTTAATTACAAAAAATGTTCTTGTTGCCATAGCCTACCAGGGTCCTTGTAAGTAATAATTGTTACAGTTCTTATTTACATTGTGCAATATATTATTAAATAAATAAATTATAGTGTTACCAACCTTCGAAAATTAAACCGAAGTATTTAAACATTCGCTACAAATAACATCTCAATCGCCAATGAGTAAAACACACATGCTCGCGTTAAATCGGCCGCAATTATTATGTAGCTATTCGAAAATTGAAAAGCCACTTTCTAGCGTTTTCCGGTCTAGAAGTCAGCGTGTGCGCATAACTGCATACACATGCGTACGCGCGCGCGACTCTGGCCCGCGATACCGATCAAATTTATATGATTTATCTATATCTATACTAATATTTTAAAAAGGAATGATGAGATTATTTGTTTTGAAAGAAAGAAAGAAAAATAGTTTTATTTCTTCGTAAACACACAGATAAAGATATTGAGACAGTACTATAATATTGAATGCGATATAACTCCATCTGTATGTCATGGAAGAAAATAAAGGCTACGACTCAGCCTAATGTTGAGGTTTTCCTCAGCGCTGATATTCTGTCGCCACCTTTTGAGTGCGGGTCTCGACAATCGATTAATAGGTTTGTTATTAATAGGCTCTGTAACTACTGGACCGATTTGAATAAATTATTTCACCAATAGCTACGTTATTTGTGTGTCATACACTATATTTTATCCCAGTATTCTTACGGGAACGGGATATACGCTATAAAAAAGCGGGACAAGAGCTAGTCCAATATAAAATTGCTATTTTAGACCTACTATTTCTACTGTTTTAATTACTAGTAAATAAAGGTATCTTACGTAATAGTTAACCTTGAGTAGGCTACCCCATAAGAAGGGGCGTTACGCGTTATCTAAGTTTTCCTGTAATACTATCATTTGGGGATTCGGTGAATTCGGTCCTGTTTCCGTAGAAATACGAGGATACAATACCTATGTTACTACCTGATAATTTGGCTTTCTATGAGTGAAATAATTTACACAATCGGTTTTGTGGTTTAGACGCAGTTATAGGTTAGGATTAACATTAATATAATTTCATACTAGACAAAAGTACTATTAAAGCTATTTACAGTTTGGCACAGAACAAACAGACGTGTTCATGCACACAAATATTTGTCGTTTGTGGCAATCAAACCCACGGCATATGGCGTGACGTCAGGGTATTTACCGCCCTGACCCATATAGATCCATTAATGAACTTGAACTTTGAAGGTAAACTTTAGTAGGCCTCGCTTACTTGGTACGATCCTGAGGTAAAAAGATGTCCTCAGATTTTCAGCACCAGAATTCTCCTAAACCCTTCCTGATGTACTCAGACCCAGACCCAGACCCAAATATCTACTCCTACCACCTTCATCTATAATATTTACATGATCATCCTTAGTATATCTACCACAGACTTATAATCTTTTGCTTTGACGTCCGAAGGCAATGACGGGCGATCGCAGACTAAATGATGCTATAGAAAGCAGATATTTTTGCTGCTATTTGATACCTACAACACTCACTATGTCTAGTTCTGTGATGTCTACATAGTAATTTGATACGGGAATATGATTGATTTAATAAGGAAAATTTTTGCAATAATTGTGTCGTGAATTTCAGTAGTTTCTAAAAATTTTTCCTTATATTTATTACCTGTTCAAAGTATCCATGTTATATTATATTAGATACGTAGTGGTTTATAGTTCTGGGAGCAAATATATTTGTTTCAGTAATTTTCCCGTATTTCAGACGTCAACATTTGTTTCTTACGGCTTTGTTCGTCATAGATAAATCCTTTATGTATTGGCTATGATGACTAATAGGTATATTGAAAAAAAAATAGTTATTTGTTATACAAGAGTGCAAAGTTGCTTTTTAACCGCGTGTTCAATTTTGATGACCGAGCAAGCGAAGGATTCTAAAATTTAGAATCCTGAGCGCTAGCGAGGGAATCAAAAGAGCACGAGGTGAAAAATCTTTGCACTCGAGTGCAACACGTAACTTTTCATTCCACCTCAGCGAGGAAATGACTAAATGCAAAAAAAAAAACGTTTACAATCACAAGATGGGTACACTTTTATTTCAGTTTAGGTATTAATTACTACATTATGACAGGTAAGTATTACAGAATAATCTTTAAATTATTACAAAATAATACTAAGGTATAATTAAGAAAATAAGGTTTAACAATGACGTGAAAAATGCCGCGTAAAGAACCGCGTACAAAGCAAATTGAAAAAAGAACACCAAGAAGGTGCCGAGTCTGAGTTTTTAACAAATTAAAAAAAAGTTGTATGATATATTCGGCACCATAGAGGTAGCAGTAAATAGGTTTAATGTTTTTTTTTAATTCACAAACTTAGTGCACACGATGTTCCAAATTCAATTTACTTTATCCTCTAGAGAATAAAAACGGCTTTTCCACTCAGATATTGAAGATTAAAAATACTCTTTCCGAGATGGTGGGATGAAAAATATATTTTTCAGTTTATATTATTTTATTACTCATAATGTGAATAATATTGTTATTTACTAGAACTGTACGATTTGTATTGGTCGGGATAGGATGAGTAATTTTTGTAACTTAGATCACAGCTTCGTGACTAAGAATATGAACATCACAACCTATATATACCTAGGCCTGTAATTGAAAAAAAAAAACCTTAAGTCCTATCCTACGAAAAATTATGTACCTACTCGAAAGTTTTTAAGGATGGATGGGTAGGTATTTTATATTGACTTAAGGCATACGAAACTTGTCAAAGTTTTAAAATATCCTCTGCATTAACACATATGATACTTTGTTCAAGGATAATTCAATACTCCAGGTATAGGGCTAAAACGGGAGGGTAAAGTCTAGCAAAATATATTTTCGCGAATCTCTGAAACAAACCGACCAGTATTTATGACTCAATGTAAATGAAAAATACCAATTTACGAGTAGACCTGTTCGCAAAGGTATGCTAAATTCTACGTCTGTCTAATGACCTTGCTTATGAGCAATATCATGGTTGGTGCTAACATCGACCTTGGAGTATGTATGACCTTATGTCGAGGAAGCACAATGGAACTTTATGAAGCAGGAAAATAACTGGTTGCCTACTTCGAGGTCTTTAACTCTTGATACATAAGCTTCTGTATCTGTGAAAAATTTGTGGCTTTGCTCCTTGATTTTTACTTTAAAAAATATTATCTATGAATTTTTATAGTAAAAACTTTCGATGACTTAACACATACCTAACTACACTATTAATACCTGAAGCATATAGGTAGCTCGAATATGAGCCACAAATATGAATCTAACTGCACGTATTCTTCATACAAAAGTCAGCGTTCAAAGGTTATAATACACCATAACTACACGCACGAGAACACGTATTTTTGTCCTAATATTAAAATAACACATCGTAAGGTTAAAACAAATGACGTGCGGCATATAAAATGATATATTAGTCCATAAACGGTGGTTTTATTGCAAAATGCACCGTGTTGAACAATAGACGGCCGCTGTTATCCGCTCCGTATGTGCCATTGTTCGAGAGGTGTTACTTACCGATATGCTATTGGCGACAGACGTTTTTATGCTCACCTACAGGTCATATACCGCATTTTTCTATATAAAAAACAAATTTATACGTACTGTTAGGTACCAAACCAATAAACAGGTTTTGTTTTCATTTTGAATAGGTACTAAGTCGTTCGGAGAAGGATAAGAAGGTTAAAATAACAATAAGCAATGCAAAAGCATTAATAAATTAATAATATAATCAATTTTATTTCAAAAGTTCTAATAATAACGGCTAAAACCCCACACTGTAGTGCTGAAAAACTTACCTAATAAATGAGTAAACACAACAAATCTTCACTTAGATTATTTCTAGACAAAATAATAAATAATCTATTACAACAATATTCACAAACTATCCCGTACGAACCCGTAAAATTGATCGTCAAGTCCCGCCAAGCCGCCGTGAGACGCCGCCATTTTGACGCCAGTTTTGGCGCCAAAGAACCTGCGACCGGGCGGGGGTGCGTCCATAGAGGTTGTTAGTCTGACCTATTTACAATCTACTCTTGTTTATTATCAACTTGTCCTACATGAAAAGGTTATTTTGTTTTACACTTATTCATCGAAATACTTCCTACTTTATAAATTTGCAAATAGTTTATTTTTGGTGATGCACTATTGGTGCTTAATTCCGCATTAAGCACAATGTTGCTATAATTATATCCGATTACATGTAACTTAGGATCATCTTTGCTATATATTGCTCTATATTTTCTTCAAAACCATTCTATATTCGGGTCTAAATTTTTCTGTCAAATTGTAAATGACATAGAAGAATATTGCCATTCATAAAAAATCCACCATTACTATTTCCATTCACACAATCGTTAACTGTACAAACAGTTTTCATCCGAAGCACCTACTTTTTATGCTAATTGCGTCCCTTTAGGCTGCGGTAACGTGCGGTGCGCATGCGCATCTATGCCGTTAGTACAGTTAGTATAGTTGACGCCGGAACTGGGTTGGCTCGACTCGTTACAATAGTTTGACATTGTCCATAGCCTCATTAACACTGGCAATGATAAAGGTTCTTTTCTATTTTTGATTTTTTTAACTAATGGTTCCGACCATAAAGGGAGTTCGTCGCTCTAACTTATTTCCTCCCAGCTTATGAATGACTACAACTTACTGAAGTTCTCAAGGTGCAACGGTTTATGTTTGGTGTTTTTTTACCTGGTATTCCTCACATTTGATGTAAGGCATATACATTTGGCAAGAAAAAATAAACTTCGTGTGCAGTACATTGTAAAATGAATAAAAAAAAATATATTTTACAAGGCGTGTCGCATTAACCGCGTCAACGCACTCAATCTATGGTGCATTGTGATAGGTACATATCGAAGCATTATGTTAAACCAACTTTATTTCACAAGCCATTATGTGCACTGTTTCAATGTGGAAAAGAGCGATATTGTCATGGATCTTTATTTACAAATTCGGAGTTGTATACTGCATGTTGAATTTGACCTCCTTCGAAAGCCATAACAAAATTTGTTGGAATTCAAAGTAGCTACGACTTTTTCCCTCGATTTTGATATAAAAATATTAAGTTCTTAAACAATTTGTAAATTTTACTCACGGTTTCTGTTAACGGAGCAATTTTGATGGTTTCGAAATCCACTTCGCACAAAAACTCCTTGGATATCGGCGATATGGTCACAAAGTTTGAATAAAGACACTCCACCTTTGTATCGATATATTGTTATCAATTTTTTCTTTTTAAAAAAGCAATCGAAACTGGCACAGAATAAAATTGTATTATTCAAAATTCTTTTTTTTTTTATTTAAAAAATGCAACCATTTATTTTTAAATTTGAGTAGACCACCTTCTTTGTCACCTGCAAAAGTATAATAGAAAAAAGAGGTTTCTATCCGAGGACCTGTGACATAGTGAGTTAATGTCAGGGATTCATCAACGGGCCCCGTTTGACCCCCGACCTGTATAATTTGACACTGGAATTGACCCCAAATTATCTAGTCCTCTAATTGTAGTCATATTTGCGTAGAAGCCGGATGATTGTAAATTAGTAAGATCATAATTGCTTCTTCGTCTAGTTACATAGTCAAAATGAAATTACATTTACTGCTTACACAAATTAATCCTTATTATTTTATATTGGGTTTTGATCAATGACTGTCCAAATATGAATAGTTTTCATTTATTGTTGAAACCAAATAATATTATGTAAACAATTAAATACGTCACAGTGATTTGCATTATTGAAAGGTTTATGGGATTCCTGAAATTTCCTCCATGAGTTTGTAATTTGAATCATGTGTCGGAGTTTCCTTTTCAATATTCCTAGATCAATTGTAGGTATTATATTTTACAGTAAATCATTAATTAGCAATAAAACCAACAAGGTTTTTAAATATTAATTTATTTCCAAGAAAAATTTACATTACAAAATAATCATAATGATAATGAAAATATCGATATAAAAATTGAATTCTACATTACTTCTACAATTATAAAGGTGGGAAAAAGTGTGTCGAAAAATATCGCTCTGAGAGCTAAATCTTGAAAAAAGTATAGGCAGTAATAACAGAGAGAAAAATATATAAGCACCTATTTGAAATAAGAGTCTTATTCCCATGTGAAAAATAAAAAAATATAGACTATAAAGAATACATACGTAGGTAATTAAAGTTCAAATAAATCTATTGAAAAACTGAAATAATTCGACTTACATCGATGAATATTTATAAATAGTAAAAATATTGGATTCGGCATGTAAAACGACTTTACGTTCACTATAATCTTAAGCTAACTAAAATTAAATAAAATATAACTTTATTCATTTATAAGCTTAATTTTACATTTCTTTTGTGAAGTGTATAACGGATAGTGCTGTATCTAATAAATATACTGCTCCATTGATGACACAGAGGGCGCCAACTGCAAGACCGACCTGTAAAAATGAACTGTTACTTCACTGGCCCTGTTTTACCAAAACACAAAAATACATGTGGATTAAGAACTGCTATCAAGTATGAGTCATGCTGTATGGTATGACCCAAAATTTGTGTGCTCCTACTAATATTATAAATGCGAATGTTTGTGAGAATGTATAAAAGGATGTTACTCTTACACGCCAGAACGGCTGAAGGGATCGCTATCAAAATTGGCGCCGAAGTAGACCATGTTCTACAATAACACATAGGTTACTTTTTATCCTGGGAAATATAAAGATCCCCCGGGAACGCGGGTGAAACCGCTGGGAGTACCTAAAAAGTAAGTAAATAATTTATCAGATATCTGGTCATCATAGTAAAAGCTCTGATTTGTTTGGAATCAGTTAGACCATGTATGGTAAATGTCCCAGCATTTCAATTTAATTACATTTCCTCGGATGAACTCTTCCCTAATCTATTAAGCTCTACTACTTCTAAAAGTCCATACCTGCTTCTCAGCGAAGACAAACTGGTACTGATGCTCTCCCTGGTAGCCTCCCCAGTAGTGTAGAGCGACGGCACCAACAGCTATCCACATGAACACGCCCACGAAGTTCATCACGATTTCTGACATGGCCCTGAAATTAGTACAGAAGAGATCATGAGATGTATTGCGCTTGACGACTGGGAGATTCTGGTTTGAAACTTTGAAGCTCAAAGATACGTGAAGCCAGTGACGGTTGATTATAGCTACTTCTCTAATTCTCCATGACAATAATCCTCTCAGGCTAGAACATATCTTTTGCAGTCATGATAAGGTCTATATCACCATGAAGGTATGACTCTAAATATCCTTCGCCTCACCTCTTATGTTCCGTAGTGCCAAACAGGAATGTGACAATCTGCACCAGGGTGTAGATGAGGTATCCGACAATAACTCCTGAGGCCACGATTTCTGCATCAGGATTCTTCTCCTCATTCAGGTTCCACGTGCCTCCCACACCGAGGAACTCTCCATTGTATCCGGTTCTGTACAGCACCAGGATAATGATGTTGAGGACCTGAAAATCGTTGAAATTAAATATATTTATTAATTCCTTCACAGGCACTTATGAAACGTCGAGTCTAATGCTCGGTTCGGAAGGTTGCTTTTGCCGGCTATAAACTCAGCTCATTTGAGAAATTGGTGGCTTAGTTTTCTTATTTTAAGGTTAGGTTTTTATAATTCAGTCTTTCCAGGTCTTCATTATATTTGTGCAGCTTTGAAGGTTAAATCCCGCAGTATTTCTGTGATCAAAGTTCAATAATTGTTTGTGATTTTACCGATGTAAATACGGTGACGTAATTTGTGGTTATATTGTTTCATATTTCTTCAGTTTCAGTAGGTACCTATCAGTGACTCAGATTGAGTTACTGAGAACAAAGGATGATCATGATTTGTTGGTCCTTTGGATTAAATATAAACACTTTAGTGTCCTTAGATTTTCCTTACAACATTACCTATTAGGGACAATAATTGATCAAGCAACATAATTGATAGAGCATTTGATAACTAACACTAAATATACAGTCATAAATTCTATTTTTCAGTGACTTTGAGGAACCCTTAAAATCAGGGTTAGGGTTTTAGACTTCCATTGAAATCATAACGTCATATACCAATTTCTGTTCCAAAGAGCATTAGTATCATTATCGAACAATGAATGTGATATCTCCAATTCTTACTGATACGCTATCATAGAGCTGTCGTCATACTTTACAATACTGGGTATACAGGTGTGTGTCGCAAAAATAGTTCCGGATATATTTATGAAGAAGGATGTGACTCATTATACCTTTAGGAAGTAGATTAATGACAAAAATATATCATAAAAACAAGCAGTGTTGATTAAATATGTATATTTATCATCTGTGGTAATTTTTTATATTGTTTAATACATTGTCCTGTCTAATATAAAGGTATGATTTTAGTACGATAAAATTTGGAACATAGTTTAAAACCTGGATTAACACAGGCTACTTTTTATCCCGGAATAATAGAAGTTCCCCGGGAATCCGCGGGTGAAACCGCGGGGAGCATACAATAATACATATTTGTTACTGCAAAAGCAAATATGTATAACATAGAAACATAATTAGGCCAAGGATATATTACACAGCTAGTAAGTAATATTTACTTAGAAATGTAATTCATAAAAACAAACAATAATATAAAGGAAAACGAATAAATATACCGTAAATACCCGAGTGGGTTCTTACTATCATTAATTTAATTTAATTGTATCTTTACTAATATATAAAGCTGATGAGTTTATTTGTTTGCTTGAACGCGCTAATCTCAGGAACTACAGGTCCGATTTGGAAAAATCTGTCAGATAGCACATTTATCGAAGAAGGCTTTAGGCTATAAATTATCACGCTACGACGAATAGGAGCGGAGCATCAATCAATAATGTTTAAAAAACAGGCAAGAGATGCTAACGAAGTTGCGTGGGTCAACTAGTACAAAAATTTAATTTAAAACAATAGGCGATTTTTTCTATTCAATTTTTCTCGCCCACGCAACCATAGCCGGGGGCGTAAACTAGTTAAATATATCATTTATAATGATACATAACAATTGTTAATAATTGCAGATTTTTTTGTCTCTAACAATTTTTGTCATCAGTCTCAGGTCTTTGGCATGGCGACCAAATCGAGAATATATGTAGGTAATTACATAGGGTATATTCTTTACGAAAAGTTTCAATTAAATTCATTTATAGGTATAACCAAAATTTACAATCATAAATATCTACATACCTACAAAAAAATTCGAGCGAAAAACGCAACTCAAGCTTGGCAGTTTGGATAAAAGGAAAGAAAATTATCTGTCAATTCTATAGCATTTCATAAATGTACTATTTTTCATTTTAATTTCATCATAACCAATACTTTTCCTTATACGCGACCACACACAATATAAATTATGTCTTGATCCTTCGACCCTATTATATCTAATGAGGTTTAATCCTCCACAACTAAATAGCTAAATATCTTAATATTTGTATATAAATCTCGTGTCACAATGTTTGTCCTCAATGGACTCCTAAACCACTTAACCGATTATAATATGAAAAATGAAAATGAAAATGAAAAATGTTTTTTATTCAATTAGGCCTTCACAGACACTTAAGAATAGTCAAACTCTAACGCTAACTCTAATAAAATTCGCACACCATGTGCAGTTCGATCCAACTTGAGAGATAGGATAGCTTACATATACTTGGACCCGGTAGGTGGCGCTGGTGGGCAGAACGAAGTCTGCCTGGTCCACCAGTCCTAATATAAAGTATACCACTACTTGATACTACTTGGTAATGTGTGGGATCTTTTGACAATATGTTATTACTTATTATAATATGTTTATCTCTTTTTGGCATATCCTATCATAGCTAAAGTCTGTGAGGATGTATGGATTTTAATTTCTCATGCAACCACTTAACACATTTAGATCTAGGTGTACAATAATAGAAAATGTTTTGGATTAACACATTTCCCATATCACGGGAAAATTTTAATAATCTAATCCTACTAATAATAAATACGAAAATGAATGTCCACACATTCGTTGATTCTCACATATAACCATTTGTTACTCTTCCACGCCAGAACGGCTGAAGGAATCGCGATGAAATTTGCCACAGAGTTAGAATATATTCTGGAATAGCACATAGGATACTTTTATCCAGGGAAAATTTAAGCATTTTATCAAGGGAAAAGCATGCGGGTGAAACCGCGGGGAGCCACTAGTTTAATATAATGCTAGCATTTGAGAAATGTGGGGTCAAATCGAGATTGAACCATCTTCCTTGGTACGTAATCAATCATAATCGGCATCCTTTTGCCAGATGACGATAACCTACCGCGACGAATGCGATTGGTATTTAGGTATTGTTTCATAATCGAATCGATGTATCGATATATTGTTTTCAGGTATTTATTATCTCAAATGCCTGGTTATGGCAACATTTTAAGATGTATTGAGATTTTCCAATAAATAATGATAAAAAAATCTTTCTCAAAAAGGTTTCTAAAACCCATAAGTAGATTTTATAGTGATTTTTAAAGCTCCTTTTTTTAAGGTTCTCTGATTTTATATAAATTTAAACTATTAGCTATTTAATTAATTTCATAAATAGCAATACTCCTATTTTAAACTTTTTGGAAATTGTCTATGCTTTTAAATATGCATTAAAAGGGGCCATATCCGAGGTGAAGCAGGGTGACATTAATTAGCTGATATAATCATTAGTCATAAAAGGGTCAAGAGTGAAGGTATAGAGCACTGGCATAGTTAATTCAGAGAATATAGGATGTCACTTACATAGAGTAAAGGGCAGAAACAAGTATTTCTTTTTAAGAAATCAATTAGGGTTTTAATGGGCGTATAACTTCACTATGAAAATAAATTCGTCTCAAATAACCTTGACATGTGAAATGTAAGTAAATTATTGAGTCAATTAACTTTGCTATTACTTAATTATAACTTCTAAATAAATAAAAAAACTGAAGCTAAATAAATATCCTGGGCCATTTTTTACACACGGCCAAACTGATTCCAAACTGATTAGAGCTTGTGCTATGATATACTGCATATACTATTCGAAATACATATTTATTTATAAAGATATTGTAGTATTGTATTGTATTTCTCAATTCCTAATGTATGTAATATATGTAAATATCTATAATATGTATGTATTTAAAAGTATTATATGTAGTATACCAGCTATCTGGTTACCATAACACAAGCTTCATATGAAGCTTACTTTGGAATCAGATTGGCTGTGTGTGCAAAATGTCCCACGATATTTATTTTTTTATTTAGTGAAACCTCTATAGCTCAGTACTCTATACTTCGTTGTCTGCAGCAGCTGACAATTACAGCATAGTTAATTGTCATTATGAACTGACAGGAAGCAAAGATTCAAACAATTGCCAGATGGCATCCTCCCTCAATCGAATTATAACTTTTATTAGCTATAGGTACTGATTTTAGCAACACGTCTTCATGTTAAACTGATTCATGTATTAAATTACTCTAGGTACTCAACGAAAGGAAATATACTTTTGTCCATTAATATAAATAATAAGTATTTAAGCTATTAAATTTATTATAAGAAATTAACACTTAGTTTTAGATGAAATCCTAAGTTAGAGTAACTGCCGCGTAGCGTAGACATCGTCATAAGAATAAATATAGTCAGCATTTTCTTTTATCGGTTGATGTTTTTAGTATTTTCACAAAATTATTTGTTTTCTAAACTATATTATCTATTATACGTCATGGGTATCCGTATATATCCTAACTAATATTATGGTAAATGACCCAATGGTGGCCAGTTTAAGAAAAAAAAAAACAGGTTTTTGTGAAATATTACCAAAATTGTGAAAGTTTCTGAATATAGTGAAACTGTAAAGTCCAGTCCTTATTTAATATTTGTAATGTGTTGCGCGTGAGATACGGCAAAGCTGGATTCACTTAATTTAACAAATAAAAGTTGTAGTTTTGTGACCCAGTCTTGGACAGGGAAAATTCATTAATGGATACCCCAGTCTAAGTCTAAGTTTATCTTTATTTTATAGTTAACATATGAAACAAAACTAATTTTGATTTTAACTAAGCAATACTATTTTACAAGTGAAACTTTCTGCTCACCGCCTTAACGATTTCCTTAAGAAAAGCCGTCGTTGTCAATTTCGTATCACCTTACACTTTGTATTCGCTCATATTTGTACATGTAACTGACTGAATTCAATAAAACGTTAAACTTAGATAGTTCGATGTCTAAAGTCTATGTCACAGTGATCCCAATGTAAAAACATTCGCTCATGTCCGAATTCTAGATGTTTCTTTTAATTTTTGGCCATTACTGGTACCGTGGCCACGACTAGTACACTTACGATATATGATACGCTTTCACGCTTAAAACGCTAAACCGATTTTTAAAAGTATTTCACTAATCATTAGCTACATTATCAGGGAGTAACATAGTCTATTTCAAATCCCCGTCTTTTTAAGGGAACAGGAACTACGTAGGTAGTAGCATATACAAGCCTTCCAACTAAATGCCTATAGAAAAATGCCCAGATAATGTTTTATGATAATAATACAGGTACCTCTGCAAGTAAAATGACTGTGTCCACTTAATTAAAGTTTTCCAAGTACGTTTTACCGTCATTAATTATTTTAATTGCATCTATCGATCCTGCACGGTCGGTTATGCACACTGCTTCAATGCCAAACCAGTTTTCTATCGATTCCAACATTTCTATATTTAAGTTTAATTTCTCTCTACTTGCAACATTGTTTGGTAACTAGTATTTACTTTGGAAATTAGTCTATAGACTTTATACTAATAATAATTGTAAAGAGAAAATATTTGATTTTTTGATTGTTTGTCTTCAATAGACTACGAAACTACAAGTTCCAATATAAAAAAATTTGTTTGTGTTAGCTATCAAGGAAGGCTATAAGGTATATAACATCATGCTACAACGAATTGGAGCGAAGCATCATTGAAAAATATTGCAATAAACGGAGAATATGTGACTCAGACGATATTACCCGGAGTTAGTAAAAAAAATCTGCCCATTTTGAACATACCTACCTATTCAACAATTCTAAATCTCTATAATACACATAGTGTTTGATAGATTCAAACAAAGTCTCTACCGATTTTCCTATGTACCTACTACAGATTTTATCAATACCTACATAGAGCGATTTAAGAGGAAAGTTTTGTTTTGAGGACTGTTTTTACGTAGTAGTGATAAAATGTTCATACAGCAACATGCGTACGCAGTTAGAACCATGGGCTTCGAGCTCTTTGCTATAGAGTACATAGTTCCAAGTATACAGTAACTCAATCACGTACATAATACTCCACATAATGGCATTGTTCAAGGTAAACAGTAAACAGTTTGATTGTCCACTGCGCCGGGGGATCTATTGTTTGTTATGTATGTACCACGCTGAAATAAAAATAGGTAGAAGTGTTATGTAGGCGTGCGCTTAAGTAAATCGATGTGTCAAATGTGACATTCCTGGGTTTGTTGTCTAATCTCGCATAGTTCTATGTGCGTGTGTCTAAGTCATAGTAGATATACAAAAACAGACTACATTCGTTCGATGTGTTAATATTGTGACATTTCAAATTTTTGTTACTAATCCCGTGTTGTTCTATTTTCGTGTGTCCGAATTATAGAAAATGTAATGAAATATAAGTGATTTTTGTTCATATTAATACGTGGTTGACAGTAGTTAGTTACAAGAATCGGTCTACGCCCGAAAATAATGTTTTAAATTCAGTAATTGAGGCGTTTCGTACTACTGTAAATAATTTTCTTCTCTTAAGAGCAGAAATTGGACATTTTTGGCGGCACCGGTCCCCTATTAAACTGTGCTACAATCCACTTCCATCTTATTCTTCATTCATGACATGCGCGTACACACGCATAGTTAAATACATCTGCGCACTTGATCGAGATTCTCTGGCATTAATTAATGTGCGATCTAGAAAATGAATTACATTCATTTGTATTCTAAATACGTCTTGAAAGGTACTGTTTTAAATCGATGTACCTTCATAGAGCTTTGATTAAATCTATTACAAACACTCTCGGATTATTTTAAAGTATTGTCTAAGTTATATACTTAATGAATACTTAGATTTATATAAAACTGCTAAATGAAATGTATATCTATATAAGTATGTATTTTAAAAATAGTATATGTAGCATAGCAGCTATCTATACCATAGCACAAGCTCTGCTTAGTTTGGAATCGGATTGAGAAAAATGTCCCAGGACTAGAATTTACTAATAATATCGAGTACTAAATATTTCAGTATAACTGTTAGTATTTCATATTTACTTGTTTCAAGATTTTTGTATGAAAGTACCTTCTTACTTAGATTATTAACACATACGTTTCATCTTTCATTTCAACTTATAGTCCGATTTTGTCTAACTTCAGTTGGTGACAGTTGGTGTAAACAAAACCGGAGTAGGTACATGAAATATTATATTATCTTCGGCTTCCTATTATTGTACTTTAAATTACGTATGTGACAGATAGACAGATATACGTTTCAATACGTCATATAGTCCGGATATAGGTACTATGTAGTAGTACATAGTTTGAAAATTACTCATAATATTAGTCATTGGTACATTAAACTAACCGCAGGTACCTATGAGTAATGTTATCAGATAACGCATTGTTTGTTCTGTAGTTAAGTTTTGCAACATGTGCTCCCACTGAAAGGCACTGGGTTAATTAATTTTATTTAGGTTATTATGTGTTTGGATGTAATGTTGTATGAAGACTGCGTACTTTAACTAGTCCTACTAACTAATAAGTATGTATTACAAATGCATGGATACTCTTTCACGTCAGAACACGGCTGGGCTGAAGGGATCGCAATGAAATTTGGCACAGAGTTAGAATATGTTCCGGAATATGGCATAGGCTTTTTAACCCTGGAAAATTGACGATCCCCTTATTATAGTAGTAGCTTTTCATGAATGGAATGATCGTTGCTTTTTTTTTCGAATCTTTTTATGACTTAATAGCCACATGTATTACCAGAACACGTCAAAAAATACGCTAAAGTAAACAACACAAATGCAGATAAAAAAGTAGGTAGCGCAAATACTAACTAATATTATAAATGCGAAAGTAACTCTGTCTGTCTACCTAACCTTGGTACAGAGCCTGAGAATGGACATAGGCTATTTTTTATCCCGGGAAAATGGAAGATTTCCCGGGTACGCGGATGAAACCGCGGGGAGCCTCTAGTCAAAAATATTTCATATAAATCAATGGTTATTGTAAGATAACCCAACAAAAACACTTTGATTAAATATTGAATCATAAATGTACGGGATATATCACATAATGAAGAATTTAATTGAACCATACGGTGCTTGTATCAACAAGGTGGGGCTTATCAACGTTGATACGGAATGAGGCCGCTGCCTCTATCGCACTACATCACCACTATAATTACCAACAGTTTTACAATGACTGGCCTGCTCCTTAATGTCATCGGCGTAATGTATGGATTCAAATTTGTTTATACTATTATTACAATACAGTTACTAACAAAAAAACTATGTTATTAATGTAAAGCGTTTATAAATAATTCACAATAATTGTTTTGAAGTGAATCATATGAACTCATGAAATGGTACTTCGCTGAAAATAAATGTCTTGTTTGTTTTTGTAGTTACTTAGTCGCTGATCGGTATTTTTTTTAATCATATACCTACCTATTTGTTATCCAAAATGTCTTTATATCCATCTAGATTGTCAACTCATTTTAAATTCTATTACAATGTTAATTTTGCAATCCTAATAAACTATATAATAAAACCTAGTTCTAATACTGCTTAAGTTATTCTATCAATATAATTTAGGGCCACACCATCCCACGCGTTGCCACAAGTAATTTTAAACCCTATTTTCATAAAAATAACTTACAATTTTGAATGTTTTCACGACAATCGTCGCTATCGTCTGTACGGACACCATTGTCACTTATTTTTAACACTAAGTATAACACTTTACACTTGATTCCTTTGTCTTTACACCCGTTAGTGTTAAAAGGCGAATTATCACTGGGTGTTTCTAACTTATCACTTGTTACATTATTATCAGTAGGTTACCTCTAATCTTATCTTCCAGCGAATTACTAGGCTGGTTGCAAAGTACCTGTTGTAATTTTTTTTTGTTTTCGAAAATAAACTTTATTTTTGATTTTATTAGGAATGTTTTGCTTTGTATTTAATTTGTGTTAGTGTTCTATTTTTTTTTTGTTGTTTTCAGCATGCAACCTTATTAATGTGTCATGAGGGAAACGTATCTGATAAACTTTGGTTTTTGCTCAATTTGACAATTGGTGGTCTGTGGATTGTACTTCTATGATTTTAACACCATATTTGTTATTAGGTATCGCGTTTAACACGTGTGATAAAATTTTTATTTTATCTTTTGCCAATTAATTGAGAATTATTGTCCATACATGCTGCAGTTTTTTGAAAATTAATTAATTAAGAAATAACCTAATCATAATAGACCTTATGAATGTTAAACATTTATTACACCTTAAGCGAAAGGGGACGTCTGAGTTATGAACAAGGTGGACTAGGGTACATCATCATAATCCCACAGGACTTAGGCAACCATTGTCTTCAAGCTCTATAAACCTTGCAAACTTTAATAATTTGTCTTTTTTACATATTTATGCCCTTATTGCTGTGTGTAACTTTACTTACAATATTTACATAACCTTTTTATTTGATTATTTAAAGTTATATATAACCGAAGTTGTGCTAAAAATATAGCTTACAGTTTGTGGTTAAATGAAGGTTTTTTAAATGTAGGTGTTAGTGAGTCAAAATGGTACGAATGATCCTATTCTTTAATGTATTACGCAATTATTTGCAAATAAATGCATGACATATTTAGTTAAAACGAAAATGTGTAGGTAGGGGAACCTGGGGATGGTCGATCCCTAGGGGACCCTAGGTAACTTTAATTAAAAGTTTTACCAAACGTGATACGTTTTTTTATAGCCGGTAGCAATTATTCCTTCATCCCTAACTTCACTTTCTAGCATAGCACTCTTTGACAAATGTCGGTGGTGTGCAAATGGCGGACGGTGAAATATTCGCGTGGTGTGATATTTAATTGCCGGTAAGTTTTAGTCGGATTTATTTATTAAAATATGAAGTAAATGCTATTAGTAGTGTTGCCCAAATGCAAGAACAAGACGAGACTTAGCCAGTCTTGGTCTTGGTCTTGCGCCAATACACCTGGTCTTGGTCTTGGTCTTGGTCTTGCGCTCCCAGTCTTGGTCTTGGTCTTGGTCTTGCAGCAAGAGTCTTGCAAGTCTTGCAATTACCTATTAGTCTATTACTATTTATTAAAGTTTACTTTAAATCTTAGAAAAACGTATTAGAATTGAAACATTGTGAGCTTGAATTAACATAGCCATAGTAAAAATCAAGCAGATTAATAAATAACTGAGGATTTGATAAGAAATTCGAAAAATCAACAGAAGTTTTAAAATAAATAAATAAATCCTGAACGTCACTATACCTCCAAAGTTACTATTCCTCGTGGACGAAGTCGCGGGCACTGCTAGTAAATACTTACTCTCATCATCTCTCTCAGAGATATTCGGGCTGGTAAGCAATACAAAACTCTTATCGCAGGCTTTTTATTTTATTAGTAGGTAATTACCTACGCTTTTTATATTATTTTATTAGTTTTGTAGAATTTTTTACACGTTTCAAGTATATTTAAAAGTGGCTACAATATTTATCAAATTTATATTTGAACACTTTTTTGCTATTTTTTCTTGTAAAAACTTAAGAAATATAATGACTAAATGTACAATAATAGTACCTAAGTAATTAGTTTAAAACCATATAATCAATATTATAATATATACTTACTAGAATAAATTATTATGACATCTACTACCTATCCTCAACATTTTTTCCTATCATAATACTACTTGCGTGATCAGTATAATGTATTCATTTTCATTCTAAGCACTCTGAAACTTATTTATTCTTTGGAACACCTGTAGGTACTCTTAAAATTCAAAATTATTTTGCATGAGTATACCTACGCCCTGTGGCGGCAATCAAATAGTGTCAAATGTTGTGATTTCGGCGCGGCGGCAACGATTGTTGTATATGACTTCAAAAAAAGCCGCCGGCGCGTGTATCATAACCATGTACTTCCGAAAAGCATCAAATTTCTTTGAGAAGTAAGTACAAAACCTTTGATGCCGCATTATCAAAGTGCCGATGGTTAAAACATAACTATGCATGCACTCAGTTTGATTTTAATGGATATTTTTTTATTCGCTATGTAGGTATGTTTATGGTATTAGTCGTAATGCGCATAGGTCCAGTTTTTCATATTCTTTGATACAGTTTTTTGCGTCTCATAGAATTCCTAAGCGTACCTATACACCGAACTGTTACACCTAACTACTCCGTGAAATAGCGCTAAGTCCTAGCTGCAAGACGCAAGAGTCTTGCAGGCTTAGTCTTGTTCTTGCTCAAGTCTTGCACGGTCAGTCTTGGTCTTGGTCTTGCTAAAAATACGCGGTCTTGTTCTTGGTCTTGGTCTTGCAAAAACGCAAGAACAAGACCAAGACTGCAAGACCAAGACTGAATTTGGGCAACACTAGCTATTAGTGACTATGTTTATTTTGTTAGTAGTTTATTTGAGTATACATTAGCTTTGATTCACTTGAAATACGTGTACATTCATTTTGAGTACGGCATGGTTTATAAACTCACTATGCTTGGGGAGATTTCGTCCTTTTCTTTGGGGTGACATGATCCCAGGATCACGTGTCCCCGAGAGGCATCAAATCTACCTAGGCGTCGAAAAATCAGAGGATTTACAGACTGTCATACTGTCATACTGCCATAATTACATGTATTTTTTTAGGTAATAATGCCGCGAAAATATATGACCAAAGAGGGATCAAAAAAGAGAAAACCGAGTCAAATTGATAACCTCCTGACCGACTGATTAAAACGTATGAGACTGATTGCTCAAGTAGGTAATTGTTACTTTTGATAATATAGATTTTTTTGTGTTTTGGTAGATTTTGATCTTCCACTGTTTAAGTTTTTGAGATAATAATTCTGATAGAAGTAAGTCAACTTGTTAAAATAATCATTAAAGCTTATATATTTGTACAGTAGTTTAAATCCAAATGCTAACGATAATGAAAATGGACATAGTCTTTTATTAGGACTGATTGTGATAGTGTGAAGGACTGGTTAGCTAATATTAATGATTGTTACTATGTACTTACTTGTAGTTAAGGATAAAGTTTTGAAGATTATTTTTCAATAATGGCATTTTTTAGAATTATATTTACAATAGAAAGAGAATTTAATATTATTCTATTAAAAACAATTGAATCTATAACCGTGATAATGATAAATTACATTAATATTCGATTATTTTAAGGTTGCTTTGTGATTGTTAAAATGTCTATTATAAAGATAAGCTTAATTTTTAGAAGAAACTTTTTGTTTTCAATTTCTAATACCGAATGTTAACTGGTTTGATAGTAAAAAAGTTATCACTAAAAATGTGTTTTTATTGGAAAATTAATACAGTTCCCTATGTAATCATTAAAATACATAAATCACCATGAATTTGATTTCCTCACAAATTCATTTCCTAATGATTAAGTTAATAACATAACAGGAATCAACCCTCTGAATTTGACATTCGTGCTAAAATTCTGTTTACCATGTGTCCCCTCATGGGTGATTTGATCCCTGCGGATCAAGTTATCTAACTGGTGGGAATTAAACTTGTAGCAATGGAAGGTATGGTACATAGCTACTTGTTGTATGTTTTTCTATTTCTATATGCCTTGAAGAGTGCAAATAGAGTTACTTAGTCAATGATAATCAGTCGTGGGGAGACACGGTAAAAATCTGTTTACCACGTCTCCCACGCAATTGGGAGACTTGATCCCCCCAGGATCAAGGCTCCCAAACAGGGGTGAAGAAGTCTCCCTTATATCGGGGACACGTGGTAAAATTTTACAATCAGGTGTTTCAATACATAATGAGTTAAATTGTGACACAATCTGCTTCTTATTCAAACTATCAATAGATAGATAATTTCCAAATCGTTTAGCTTAAAAAGTTTTCCTATATTACAAAAAATAAACAAAATAGAGTGCATAATCAAAGGGGGTGATCAACCCTCCCCAGGTTCCCCTACCTACTTGCGGTTGCAACTTGAACACCGATTTAAAAAAAAGAGGAGGTCCTCAATTCGAATGTATTTTTTTACTGAACGATTCCCCAAAAACAATTAAATGCATGAACATGCCTGTATTACCTGTGTCTGGATGTAAATATCGTTGTATTCAAAAGTAGTATATCTGCTGTCTTGACCAAAGGGCTTGCTTATACCCTGCTATATGAAAACAATATCCTAGAATATTTACCTATTTCATGTACATTTCTTAAGAATCATATTGTCCTTATAAAAATACAGCTTGTTTTATAGGTGATAACTTGTGGTCTAGACCAATGTCGCCAGTGACTTAACTTGTTATTGTTGTTCGGTAACAACATTTATTGCAACACTGTGGTTTTCTTTTGTTGATTTTCTACCCATTTTCTGCACGCTGCATTAATCATGACTATGTAATTACCTAAGAATATGTAACAAAGGAATTTCAACATATTATTTCGGTATATCATCAGATTAGTATTTTCAAGGGATAGAAAGTATGTATATATTAATCGAGGAAAAAGTATATCTTTTTATCAATATCCCTCGAGCAGTTATTTCATGAATGAGTGACAAACGTGCATACCTTGATAAGTAATACTAAATTTCACGTTTATATTTGTAGGATTCTTACACTGTATGTATAGGTAATAAGCATTTAGTAGTTACTACTACTGATATTTTCTCCTTCGTGTAATATTTGTATTCAGGAGTTTAGTTTAAAATTATGCAATATTTAAAGTATTTTAAAAGTTTATTGGACTAAAACTAGGCTACAAGAACACTTGTGTACACATCTTTAAATTTGTCAACGCAGTAGTTCACTGAACCGTACAATAATATTATGGATTAATTTTTGTATGATATTTTGTTAATTATTACGATAGTCGTTAAAAAATATACTAGTACCTAAGACATTATTTACACATGGCCGATCTGATTCCAAATTAACCAAAACTTGTACGATGGTAACCAGATAGATGGTCTACTACAGTTAAATACAAACTCATCGAGATATATAGGTATATCCTGCCATGAAACAAATATAAATATATCAGGCGTGTGAATCCAACTCACGATCTTTAGCTTAAAAGCCAGGGCTTACCACGAAGCCAACCGGCCAGCAGTTAATATGTTTGAATATATTAGGTTTTCATTATAATGAAGATGTATTCATTTTTTGTGCGTAATATTGATAACTGTTATCCGACGTATAACCTTTTAAATTTCCTGTAAACAATATGTATGGTTCGTTACTCATATTTTATTTTTATGATTAAAGGAACTTACGAAATTAGTTTAACTAGGCCTTACCTTACTCAAGAGGTGTTTGAAACTAAATGCCTTTGTTAATTGTTTTGTAATTTTAACTGAGTTTCAAACAATTTCAATACTTTGTTAGGAACATTATTTTGTTTAAGTAATGTGGTGTACCTATTTACCTTGAGGCTAGTTTTCGCTTAAAATATCAAAGTCTCAAAGAAAAGGTAAAAAAAATGTTTCCTAAAAACTTTCAAAGTCAATTGTTTCGTTACTAGTTACCTCATACTAGTTGTATTCAATTAATTCTGATGGATCTATAGCTTGACTAAATTGATGTCTTAATTTCTAGATGGCAATACTATTATATACAATCTTCCTACACACCTAAAACGAAGCATCTCATATTCATCTGCCACATTATTATTCCAGGAACTCGGCCTAGAAATCACTGAGGAGCAAATAGCCGAGTTAGAATCGGCTATCCATGACATAGACTTTGCGTCTGCAGCGGAACACGAGAAACGAGTGCGTCATGACGTCATGGCCCATGTCCACGCGCTGGCGGAGAGGTGCCCACGCGCAGCCCCCATCATCCACCTCGGAGCCACATCGTGTTATGTCGGGGATAATACCGACCTGATCGTGTTGAAGCATGGGCTGGACCTCCTCCTGCCGAGACTAGCCGCTATCATTAGCAGACTATCCAAATTTGCTGATGAGTTTAAGTGAGTATGAGATTGTGATTAATAATTTTATACCGGATTTATGTGCGTGATTGCATATAATAAATTACAGACCGGATGGCTTTATGGTTAGACTTTCAAGCCAGGCATGGGTTTTATCCCGATTAGACAAACATTTGTGTGCATGAACATGTCTGTGTTTAGTGTTTGTAGGTATAATTATATTCATAAGTAGGTATGTGTTTAAGCATAGTATGTATATTTAGTTATTCAGCTGTCTAAGTACCTCAGTACAAGCTTTACTTAGTTTAGAATCAGATTGGCCATGTTTGAATGTCCCAGGATATAAATTTATAATTATTTACTATTTATTCATCTCTATAATAGACTATTATCACAATCTAAACAAATTTTAATAACTTTCCAGGTCCATCCCAATCCTCGGCTTCACCCATCTGCAGCCAGCGCAGCTGACAACCGTTGGCAAGCGAGCCTGTCTCTGGCTGAGCGACCTGCTAATGGACGAGCGCGCCCTAACCCGAGCAAGAGACGACCTTCGCTTTCGAGGAGTCAAAGGTACCACCGGCACCCAAGCCTCCTTCATGCAACTCTTCAAAGGAGACAGCGCGAAAGTCCGAGCATTAGACAAAAGAGTCGCGGAACTCGCCGGCTTCGACAAACGCTATATCGTCACCGGTCAAACCTACTCTAGAAAAGTTGATCTAGAAGTTGTCTCCGCTTTGTCCAGTCTAGGTGCAACCGTCCACAAGATGTGTTCGGACATCCGTTTGTTGGCTTCCCGTAAGGAGATCGAGGAGCCTTTTGAAGCTTCGCAAATCGGTTCCAGTGCTATGCCCTATAAGAGGAATCCTATGAGGTCGGAACGCTGCTGTGCGCTCGCTCGCCACTTGATCACTCTTCATGCTAATGCTGCTAATACCCATGCAGTGCAATGGTTAGAACGCACTTTAGACGATTCGGCCAACCGTCGCATCACACTCGCCGAAGCGTTCCTAACAGCCGATGCTACGCTTATAACGCTTCAGAACATTTGCCAAGGATTGGTTGTCTATCCTAAAGTGATTGCTCGTCATATCGATCAGGAGCTACCTTTTATGGCCACCGAGAATATTATCATGGCTATGGTGCAAGCCGGCGGTGATCGTCAAGTATGCCATGAGAAAATAAGGGTTCTATCCCATGAGGCGGGTGCTCAAGTAAAGCAGGAAGGAAAGGATAATGATCTAATTGATCGCGTGAAGAAGGATTCCTATTTTGCGCCTATCATTTCCCAATTAAATACCATTTTGGATGCTTCTACCTTCATTGGACGAGCGCCTGAACAGGTGACGGAGTTTATCGAAGATGAAATTACTCCTGTTCTTTCTAAATACACAAGTGTTTTGTCTGCAGCTGAAAAACCAGTTTCTTTAAATATCTAAATTGTTTTATCGACTCAATTTGATTTGTATCTAATTGATAATAATTAATGTTGACATGTATTCCGTATATGAAATAAAACTAAAATGTAATAAAAATTATATATTTACAAATTACAGCACATTATTTCTATATTAATTTATAAAAATAAAAAAGATGACTTCACTATTTTACAAGTCGTAACATGCTATGTGAACTAGAACATGGTAACTCTTTTTTATCCAACCGATGATACAAAAAAGTAATAATATAACTTAGCAAGCTTCAAGCTGAAATTCGAAATGTAATAAATAACTATGAGATAACATTAACAAAATATAAACAAATAAATAAGCATCTAAAACGAAAGAGAGACATCATCAACTGTATAATATTGATTCAGACAGTATAAGAAATTTCGTGATCACATGATATCACAATTTCGATGGCACGATGAGATTCGCATTTTGCTTAATAATAGTGAGTAATTTTAAAGAGCGTTGGTGAGGAGTGTGTCTCCTTGGCAGGCTGGACCTTGGCTGGGCCAGTTACAAGCACCTATACTTGGGTCGAAGCTTAGTTGCACCGGGCAGTTGAATACGTGGAGTGTAAACCTCTGTTTGGTACAGTCCCATCTGCAGGCGTAGAACTTGTTACATTGTTTCGGATGACGGAACAATCCTGCTCTTTGGCAGTCCACTGATCCCTGTAAAGTTTCATCTCTGCTCCTCCACCCACCTGGACCGTAACGATCAAAAGCTTGAGAATCAATTCCAGAGTTCGCCGATTCAGTTTCCTGGACCACAACAGTCGGTGCTACTTCTTGTTTCAACAACACGGTTTGATAAGTAGGAGCTGCTGTCACAGCTTTGACTCGTGGGCGTACTCTAACATATCTTGCAGTGGAAGAGTATACTGGGGTACTAGATACATAGCTTTCGGAGTGTGCCCTGTTTTTAGGTGTAACAATAACATCAACGTTGCTTGGCTCCTGATAATCCTGATAGAATGAATCATCGGGAACAATAATTGGATTGAATGTAGAAGTAACCACCGGAGAAGCGGTAACTGCATTTACGACTGGAGATTGTAATTTTTGTGTTCTCTGTGCCCATTGGTTATCGTCGATATCGCCTCGGCTAGGATAATCGGAGTCATTGCTGCCGTAATCATCGAAATCTTTCTGCGGAACGTTAGGTCTTCTTCCTTTGAGAACCAACACAGGTGATTGGCAACTACAGACGGCACCTAGTTTCCTCACCAATAAGGGGTTGAAATCGTTTATCTTTGTTACAACAGCTACCTTTGGCTTGGTTCTCCGAACAGGAACGGATGATGGAGTCACCTCAAACAGACCTTGTTCAACGGGTGCGTATGTTGACGTTACCGTTTTAGGTGAGAAGAAGTAAGACTCAGGGCTAGAAACAATAGCAGGTGCTGCTGTCGTATACGTCACGGGGGAAACTAAGCCCGCATCAGGTCCAACGGTACCAAATCCAAGTAAATGAGACTTGGCGGTTTCTACAACAATATTTTGTTTTCTTTGAATCGGTGCCGATGTCGATACGACTACGGAATTACCTTGGTATGGGCTGTATTGCCCCTGAGAGTCAATGGTTTTGAAGCTATCAAAGTCAACCACTTGTTCGGATTCGTCTTGAGGTGGCAAATACTCTGGTGCCTTGTATTCAGTTGTAGATTTAACGTATAGAGGTGTTCGCGTCGTTGATTTCACAATAGGCCTGTACGTAGAAGATACAACAACAGGTGCTCCCGTAGTGTATGTCACCGGTGAAACTAATCCAGCATCAGGTCCAACAGTTCCGAAGCCAAGTAAATGAGACTTAGCTGTCTCGACGACGATATTCTGTTTCCTCTTAAGGGGTGCTGTTGTTTGCGTAATAACCGCAGAATCTTTTGGAACTGAATAATCTTGGTATGGATTGTATCTGATTTTAGGTGCAGCAGTTGCATCTGTGTTATGTAATCCAAAGCTTTCGAAGCTCACAACACTTGGGCCATTTACTTCTACTGGAGGTAAATATTCATCAGCCTTATATGTAGGTTCTACGTATTGATAGGATGGAGTTGTTGATTTGACAACAGGTCTTGCAGTAGTTGAAGGTGGTAAATACTCGCGAGTGGAGGACACAGTGGAGTATGTTCTTGGTCTATATGTTGATGATACTATTGGTGTAACAGTGGACACAACTGGTGGTAAATATTCCTCAGCTTGATAACCTACTTGAATTTCAGGAGATTGGTAATTCGTGGTGAATGTAGTTTCAGGTACAGATGAGAAGTGAACTGATTCTACCCTCTTAGGTTCCGAAACATGAGATGTACTGAACGACACTTGCTGAATTGGTACTGTGTTTTGAACTGTCTCAAATTGTTGGGAGTATTCGACAGGTTTGTAGTCATATTGATCGTTAGCTTGATGAAGAACTGAGCTTTGCTGAACAATTGGCGTTGACGCCGTAGAAACCACCGAATGCGTTTGCTGATAACGGGTTTTTGGTGGAACATATTCAGGAGCTTGATATGTTTCAATTTTCTTAGGTGATTCATAATCTACATAATGATCTTCATAAGCGAGGGTCGATGGTGAGGTGGAAACAAAAACTACGTTTTTGCCAGAATCATAATGATTCTCATTCGATTGGTGATAGAATTGATGCGAGACGAGGGTAGCATCAGAGTATGATTTAGCTGCGTTTGCTTCAATATTCCTTTGTATTTCTGGTTGGCTGTACGTGTAACCTTCCTGGTTCAGTTGTAAATTTTGATCGTAAGACTGTTGTACTGTTCCTTCATATGCGATCGGCTGGCTAACAACATGGCTGACTTGGTGTTGCTGAGCTATTGGCTGGTAAGTTTGACTGTAAACAGCTGCGGTAGGCTTAACGTATGTCACGGGAGTAACATTATTTGTATGCTTTAGGAGGGGGTTTTCGTATGTAGATATAGCTTGGTATGACAGGTCTACTGATTGAGGGGTAGACGATACTGGAACGAACTTCTGAGATTCAACTTTGTGAATTGTTTGTGAGCTGTACGATTGAGGTCTGTAAGTTGATACCACTGCCGGCTTGGCAGTAGAGTATTCAAACACTGTTTTAGCTTGTGGTCTGTAAGTAGACACTACTGATGCTGGAGTTGATGAATATTCAAATACCGTTTTGTCTGTTTCTTCGAAATTAATAGCTGGTTTGGAATAATCATATCCCGATTCAGATCCTTGTGAGTACGAATTGACTTGACTGGCGTCTACTTTGTGTATTGTCTGATGGCTGTATGCTTGAGGTTGGTAAGTAGATACGGCTGGCTGGATCGCAATAGCAGGTTGAGCTGTAGTGTATTGCACCACAGATTCAGGCTGTTGGTAAGCCGAGTATCCCGTAGAACCAATATCAATAGACGGTCTATATATTTTAGTATCTTCAATTTTGTGAATCGTTTGCTGACTGTACGCCTTCGGTCTATATGTAGGCTGCACTAAAGTAACAGGAGTAGCCTTTTGTGTATATTCTACTATGGGATTCTGATAGACTGAAACCGGAGCTTGGTAAGCGAGTTCTACTTTAGGGACAGCCGTCGAAAATGGAACTGCTTTTTGGGTTTCAACTTTATGTAGAGTTTGATGACTATATGCCTGTGGTCTGTAAGAAGAAACAACTGGGGCAGGGGTGGAATACTGAACAGTCTTTACTCCTTCCTCGAATCGAATTGCTGGTTTTGAGTAGTCGTAACCAGATGATGCATCGGAAAATGTATTAATTTTACCAGCATCTACTTGGTGGAACGTTTGTTGGCTAAATACTTGCGGTTGGTAAGTAGATACAACAGCTGGCTGGGGTGTTGCATACTGAACTGATTTTGGTTGTTCAAATGAGACTCCAGAATTAAATCCGTATCCTGCACCAGAGTCTGATGAATAGGTATTGCCAGATTCAACTTTGTGTATGGTTTGATGACTAAAAGCTTGGGGAGAGTACGTTGATACGGTTGGTGGAGCGAATGTGGTAACTGATGGTCCAGTTGTATATGCCACCACTCGTTTAAAAGGTTCTTCAGATACCGGAGTAGGTGTAGAATATTGGAAACCTACAGATTCAACATTGTGAAGTGTCTGTTGACTGTGGACAACACTTTGAGGCTTGTATGTAGATACGGAAGCTACTGGAGCGGCAGTCGTATATGTGATTCCATCTTCAAATTTAATGCTCGGTTTTGAGTAATCGTAACCAGATTCAGTCTTTACCGAAGCTGCGATACCTCCGTTATAATTGTTCGATGCTTTGTTCTCATATTGGTAATTAGATCCTTGATTGTAACTGGAAACTTGGATGTTAGGAGTATATTGTTCCTTAACTGCTACGACTGAAGGTTTAACATAGGTTACAGCCGGTTGGGTATACCCGAATATTTGTTTGACACTCGTCTTTGGCGGTTCAGGGACGAATTGAGTTCTATATGTTGATACCGCGGGTATTGCTGTAGTTACTGCAAAGGGTGTGGCCGTTGTAGGTATTCCGGATGAAGTTGGTGTTGTTACAAAACTGTATCCATCGAGATTATTGCCGTCTGTTCCAACGTGGTTTATTGACACAGCTGGCTGGGAGATATATGATACATGTCCCGGATGTAAAGTCTGATGTGTTTGACTGTATGTATTAGCATTTAATCCGGCTTGATAATTTCTTTGGTCGTTATAATCGAAATCAACTAACGTTGTTTTACCAACAAGTCCAACGTTGACTGCTCCTGCTGTTAAGGTATGCGAAGAGCCAGTATAAGCCTTTGCGTCACTGAGATAGTTGCCAGCATTTGCAGTACTGTAGCTTCCAAATTGGGCACCCGCTGTTGTTTGTCCACTGACTCCTGCTCCTGTACTACCTATGTGACCATCAGTCCTATAAACTCCAGCTTCGTATCTCCCAGAATTATCATTGTAAGAGCCAGAGTAATCAGCGTTGTAGGATCCCGAATTATCTGCTTTATAAGACCCGGAATAGTCACTATTATCTGCCCCGGAAAATCCAGCGTTATATGATCCTGAATTATCGCTCCTATATGCACCTCCCGAAACACCATTTTCGTAATAAGCTCCAGAATTATCGCCTTTATAACTATTACCAGATGAACCACTTTCGATGTAAGATCCAGAGTTATCGTGTACGTACTGTCCTTCGTTGCCAGTTGTATATTTACCGTCATAACCTCCGGAATAACCCTGAGATGAGCCTGAGTAACTTTGAGAGGAACCAGAGTAACTTCCAGTATCATAATAATCAGGAGTATGCTTGTAGGCAGAATCGTCATGGGTATAAGGTACGTTAGGGGACCCTATATGTCTGTAGGGTTCCGCGTAATCCCCTGAAGGATCATGCACGTATGCACCGGATTCATCACCATCGCTACTTGCACTTTGATATTGAGTTGACTTTATACCAGATGATACATATCCATTTTTATATCCACCTTGATAACCTTCAGCATTTTGAGCTCCAAGATTAACAGACTTCGATGGAAGCCTGTAATCATCTAAGATGATTGAACCACTAGAGTATTTAGGTTGATCATTATATTTAGTTACTTGTACTAAACCTATATTTGCATCTCCTACCCCTCCATGAGCTAGACCATTAACTCCTTGAGAAAGACCAGCACTATGTCCTATTTGATACGATTGGCCGTTAGCTAATTCTTGGGAAGCTATGAAGTTGGAGTCTAAAGCATCTTCGTTGTTGAATCCACTTTGGATTCCGACTAAGTTGTTCAATGACGCGCCAGAGACGAGACTTTGGTGACCTGCTACGTTCACGGAGTCCGCAGTTTGACCGTGGAAACCTGCTGCACCTGAAAATTAAAATATATTTTTAGTCTTTCAAAATTATTACTTTACATGTAACCAGTTTTGTTAAGGGGGGATTCATATTTTGGGTGTCTTTATTAGACTTTACTAGACGTTCAAATTTAATGTAATTAAAATCACATAGGTATCAGCATAAAATTTCTATCATGTCCTGTGCCACAGTGTGCCACAGTTCAAAAGAACAAAAATTCTGAATATTCTAAATGATTCATGTTTGCTTCTGAATTTATGATGCTAGGTTTCTAAATGCTCTGATTTTTTATTTTATATATAAATAATGTAAATAATTCAATATAAATTAAATCAAATAATATTATATAATAGGAAATTGATGGGAGAGGCCTATGTCAGCTGTGAATGATATAATAATGACGACTGAATACGAAAAGAGGTATATAGGTGACTTGACTTAATTCAGTGCCGACAGACAAACTTTGCTGTACCTAAAAGCTTAAAATTGATGTTATAGCAAAATCCATACCTGTAAGACTAGCACCCGAGTATCCAAAAGCTTCAGCCTCGTATCTGGCGATGTTCCCGCAGGCGGGCACCAGCCAGGGCCAGTCGCAGCGCAGGCGGTCGGCGTCGAACCCGAGACCGAACGGACAACGGAACTCGTATGCGCTGAGCGGCGACGTCCCGTGGTCGAGGCACGCGAAGAACCAGCGGCAGTTCTCGGGGTCCGCGTAGTAACCTGGTGGATGGTCATGTTAAATTAAAAATGTATAAAAGTAGATTTTATTCACAATTAAAGGAGTTCAAATTAAAAGATATTACACAACAATATCTATATTAACATTAGAAATGCGAAAGTAACTCAGTCTGTCTCGCTTCCACGCTAAAACAACGAAACCGATTTAAATTAAATTTGGTGCACAGATAGTCTAGAGCTTGAGAAAGGATTTTTATCCCGGGAAAATGGAAGATTCCCCGGGTGAAACCTCTTTATAAACACAAAGCGACACATTTTATATCGGGAAATTTTATGATCCCCCGGGAACGAGCCACTAGTACATACCTTCGTGTTGTGGGCATATGAACCTAGTTTTCGGGACCGGCGCTATCTCGGAGGAGCCGGGGCAGGGCTGCGAGTGCGGCAGGCTGCCGGGCCACACGCACACCTCGTAGCGGGAGTCGAAGGCCAGGCCCGCGGGGCAGTCGAACTCGAACACCTATATATATACCCCACAATTTAAATAGAGGAAAAGTCCAAAAAACGTCGACTCTAATCATCGAGCATAGAGTAGCAATAGTGAGCCATTTGTTTAGCAACGCATCAATGATTTGTCACGTATAACTAACAAGCCACGCTCGAACTAAAACAGAACCCGACCAATAAGAGACCTGTGTGTACGTCTAGCAACACTTAACCTTGAGTCGGCCAATCAGAACACAGGGGCCGGCGCAGCGTTTTGCGTATTTAATTTTCTAACAAAACTGTTAACAGTTCTACTCTATTGGTTACATGCTCGATGACTCTAATACTCGATTCGAAGGTTGCTTAGGCTAAGGCTTACGCCCAGAGGTTTAGTGGGCAGGTAGGTAGGAGTCACCACATGACTCCGGGGGGAGCAGGGTATCCTATGAGGATTCCCCTAGGCTTTTAAAAAGAAAGCCTCGTACTCCTCTGTGGAGACGTATATGAACCACCGACAATTATTTAAATGCGGCAAAACTGGTTCCAATATAAAGGCTTGTACTGTGGTAAATAAATCCCACTATAAAATCCCCATAAATGTTTCTCGTTGCTAAATATATTTTATATCCTAATTACTACAGAAGTTAATTCTTCAAGTCTTGTGTAGGGAATGAGAGACTAAACATGGAAGATGCCCAGCTTGTTGTTTAATGAAACTTGCTGAAAATAACTATTTTATTATCATAAGAAATACTTACAGTATATTCGGCCGATAGCTGATCGAATTTCACGCAGCGATAGAATCTGGCGCAGGAACGTGGGTGGACGAAGTAGCCTTGACGAGAGCAAGAGAACTCTGTTCTGGTATCCTGGAAGATTTAAAAATGCACATTAGTTATGATTAGAAATGTTAACATCCCTTTATTTCCCTCATATTAGAAACAGTTAAAAAATTTTTATTAGTGTCGCATTAAAAGACTTTATTTAAAAGTATTTTCATGTATAATAGCAGCATTTAAAAATAAACATAAGTTATGATAAAAAATGTTTACGTCCCTTTCTTTCCCTCATATTAGAAACAGTTAAAAAACTGTTATTAGTGTCGCGTAAAAGACTTTATTTAAAAGTATTTTCATGTACGAGTATAATACCAGTGCAAAAACAATCTCTATTAAAACGCGAACACTGGGTTGATCTTTACATTATATTAAAATAGAAAAAGACTTAAAAAGTTATAATTTCTGCAATTATTTTTGTATCATTTAATAATGGACAGAATAACAGACATAACATAAAATTTCTACCTACCTACGCAAATTAAGTCTCTAAAATGTAACATTAAATGCATTAAGTATCATTTCAAATAGTGTACTGAATATTCTGAATGTCTTGGGACATTTTTCACACTCGGCCAATCTGATTACAAATTAAGCAGAGCTTGTGATATGGTAACCAGATAGCCGATATACTACATACACTACTTTTAAATACATACTTATATAGATATTTACAATGTATAGTGTACTATTTAACTCATAAATTTTAATAAGTATCACTGAGACACTGAGTCACCAGTAAACCTAGTTATGTAGGTAATGTTGAGGTCAGTGAATTAAAGAGTAAAACGCTTTGTAAAAACTTGTTAAACGACAAATTAACGATGAGATGATGGTTGGTACGTTTTTTAATCTTACGTTAATACTGATGCGGTTTAAGAAATTAAGAACTTAAATAAGTGTAGATGGAAACTAATTGTCCACATACATATATAACTAAGAATGCATTCAAAACGTAGCGTATGTAGTATATCAGCTATCTGGTAACCATAACCCAAGCTCACTTTGCAGCTTACTTTGGATCCGATTGGCCGTGTGTGAAAAATGGCCCAGGATATTTATATTTATTTTTTATGCCACAAAGGTGGCAAACAGGTCCTACCTGATGGGAAGCGCTATAATAGTTTAAAAAACTCAAGTACATACCTCTCTGATGGAGTGTATGACTCCGTCGGAGTCGACAACTTGAGTGATGCGGTAGGGCGACACTTGCAGCGCGAGCGCACGCCCCGCCACCGATGCGGGGGCTGACAGGATCTCGTGCTCAAGAGACCTGGGGTCATAGTATGTACCTTATATAATATTGGTGGTTAAGTATCCTGCGATAAACTGGTAAGAAGATTAACTGCCCCTAAAAGATTAGGTCTTTGAGGGGAAATCTTAGCTAGAGCGCATCACTGCTTACCATCAGGTGGGATCGCGGTCAAGCTCTAATTTATAACAATAAAAAAAACCTGAAGTCAGACCTATGCTTTATGAGAGGATTGAGAAGGGCTAACATTTAGGTAAATATGGCTAAGTAAGACCTGCAGAGGTCCAATATCATCAAATATTAAGAAGTCCGTACAATGTCCTACGTATAAAATTATTGATCACATTGATTATATCGTGACGGTAAATTGACGTGACTCTAAGCATAAAAGGATCTAAGCTTATATTTTCCCATAAAGACAAAAATCAATAGAAAATACAGTTTTCACACATCAACTGCCAACTGAGAGAAACAAACCTCAATACAGCAGCCCTAGGCGCCCTGCTCTGCTGGTTGAGCACCTTAGCAAGTGAGGCCTTCAAGCTCGGCCCGCAGCTGGAGGCCGCGTCGCGCTCGGCCGCGTGCAGCGCCAGCCCGGCCAGCCCGCGGACCCGCGCGTACTTGCCCTTCACGTCCACTGACGATGCATCCTCGAAGGACATCCATGTTGTACCCCTAGACAACAAGTTATAAATAAATAAATAAAAATGCCGTGGTAGCTCAGTTGTGAACCCCCTTGGCCCGTACCTCTGAGTTTCTAAAAACTCACGTACAGACTCACACCACTGGTTTCCGGTGAAGGAAAACGTCGTGAGGAAACCGAGGTGTCACAATTAAAGGTAAAGTTCGCCAATCCGGACTAGACCCGCGTGGTGGACTACGGCCGAAGCCCCCTCGATGTTAAGGGAGGCTCGAGCTCCTCGGTGGAGACGTATATGAGCTGATGATGATATATTTTCTGTATTGTAATACTTTATTTACTAAAAACCAATATTATATCTAACTTGATAATTACATCATTACTTGGGGAGATAAAAGACCTAGAAAAGTAAAGAAAAACAGTAAGTTAAACCGACAACTTAAATAGCAAAAAACTTTTTGATAAGCAATGTTACACACAAAAAAACATCACTCACTTAAAAGCGTAAGGCGCCGACAGATCCTGATCTCTCTCCAAGGTCCAGCGACCCTTCTGCAGCAGCCTGCACAGCTCATCTTGTCCAACTTCCTTGGGCTCGTCTGTGGTGGTCGGACTGCCTGGTGTGCTGAGGGTCTCGTTGGCGAGGGTGAACTGGCGGACGGTCGCTGGGAGGCTGATCACGACTTTGGAAGCTGGGATGCCGAGACCAACTACTAGGTCTACTACGGAATCCTAGAATAGTGTTTGGAATGGTTGAATCGAGAGCGAGAGAGAGAGAGATAAAAATGTTAAACACGCAATCAAATTGAATATTAATTAAGTAAATGGTATTTATTATTAAACACTAATTAAGTATGTATTATCATACTTTATACAGGTTTAGTTTTACTTATTTTTTAGTTAAGCATATGGTGTTAGTCTGTAAGTGATTGTTACACAAAATTAATAAGTAACTGCAATGTGTAAACAATTGTAGACTGCCTTCAACAATTAATAATAATCTAATCCAAACATATAGAGAAAAAATACAAGTCAAAACAAATATAAGAAACATCTTATTTGTGTCCCCTTGAATGACAAAACAGAAACAAATAAACAAACAGAATTCTAAAGCGCCTACATACATTTACATAGCAAAAACAACATTAACCTTAAAGCTATTAATCACTATAATTAAGTAACTGATGCCTGAACTCGACACACAAAAAACAGACCGTACTTAGACTTAACTAATTTCACATACAGAGATGCACCTGTTCACACTACATGACCTACATAAACTAAATGAGATCAATTCATCCTAAAATAGACTCTAAATCTTATAAGTTAGAGTTTATTTATTGCTGAGGATGTTATGGGCAGGCATATAGGCTTTTTCTTGCACTTGGAATGTAGTATATGCATACATAGCAGTAGGTACAGCAAATTGCATTTATTTTGAATTTAATAAAACACGAGAGAAAATTTACAACATAGTATTGGAATTACAATTAAACATAATAATTGCATTTATCTATTAATATATATCTATTAATGAGGTTAAAATAAAAGATTCTGAGTTTGGGATCCTGATAGAGTTATGTAAGGAGTAAATATCTTAAAATGTTAACTTTTTAAACTAACCCCACTGGGCTATATGATAATAAATAGAAAAGATCATCGGATAAATAATGTAACGGAACATACTAACTGATTTAATTCAATTGACATATGAAATTAAGATCAATTTCATATAAAAATCTTTACATAAAAGCCCTGCCGTCCACCAAATGTATGTACCTACTAATTGACTTAATTCGACCTCATATAGAACTCAGAGAGTCAAATTCCCAAAAGTTTTTACGTAATAACCCCGCTGTACATAAACCAACATTCCTAACACACTACATTCTGCAAGTGTAAGTACAAAGATGAGATACTGCTCTTAAACCCATAAACTATGTCACTAGTTCACCTTCACCGCTCAAGCTGCGACTTAGTGCGTGTACTCAAGATTTATTATTTACTAGTGGCTCCCCGCGGTTTCACCCGCATTCCCGGTAGATCTTTCATTTTCTCAGGATAAAAAGTAGCCTATGTGTTAATCCAGGCTGTCAGCTAACTTTTAATTCATGAAAATAGCTTCAGCACAAATACACACACTCACAAAGTTTCGCCTTTTTAATATTAGTGTGTTTATTTATCAGAATGATTGATCATCAATTATCGATACAGCCCAATCGACGTGTTATGAACCTTAAAACTAACGGGGTCATTGTGAAATATATCATAAAACTAGACCAGTAAAGTTGCTAATAAATTGTAGCAACATCCGTTTCGGTGCATAAACCAATGATTGGTTTGAGAGGAAAAGGAAACAAGAAAAAACTGCAGTGTAACTTATAATATTATATAACTGGGACTTGTGACCTTCCTGTCATTTCAAGATATAAATTAAGAACATAAGTATTATTAAATTAAACTAGGTATCAAACAAACTCTATACTTATATATTATTTTTTCCCGACTGCGTCAAAAAGGGCGCAAAGCTATTTATGTAATGTTTGTGAATCGACTACAAATTGGAACAGTTAAGAATACGGCTACGCGAAAATTCTTGGAGAAAGAAAATCTAATTTTTCTATTCCAAAGACACCCATATTTTTACAAAAACATTCAAATCTTTTGGTTACCAATGAAAGCATCAATTTCAATATCAATCTCAATTTCATTTTATAAGTAACAAATTCACTTACAGTATTCATCATGTCCCACAGCCCGCTCAACCGACTGGGGTGATAAGTCATCTTCTTCACCAGCCCCAAAGCATGGGTCTGCACCATCATCAGATCAGCCTTCTTCACCAAAGTCCTGAGGTCATAATACTTGGCCAGGAGTTCCGGGTTAGCGGGGAGGGCGAGGAACAGTGGGCCTCCACCTGATGCGGATAGGGCTGCTCTGGCGGCTTCCACTGTCTCCGAAACCATGGTCTTATTGAGGGTTTTGTGGGCATCGTGGATTTCTAGACCTTGCACGTGCTTGGACTTGAGGAGTTTGCGGAGGTCCTGAAAAGATAAGAAAAAATAATGTGATTATTTTTGTAGAAGGTATTAACGGTCAAAAAATTTTAAATATAGAAATGTTGCCAGTTGTAAAACAAAGTGTGTTGCAAGACTATTAAATAAATTTTAAAACCTATTATATTAAACTTAATACCTACATATGTCGTATAAATAAAAGTACATTTAAGTATAACATACCTACCTAAGTTACAAAACTGTAGTAAACATTATATAGGTTCTCAGTTAATTAATATTAAGTTACTAAAGTATCGATAAATAACACCAATCGTATATTTTACAGTATTGACCCAATTTTGTAGGATATCAAGAAAGTACTTAGTTACCTGTCGGCAACAAATTACTCAGGTACTTATACGTTAAAATCTTACACATATGTGTACAAATTAGATTTATATCCTTAACACTATCTATCTAAGTCGGTCGTTATTTTAATTAGTCTAAAGGATACAAGCTATTAAATATTATGAACGTTATGTATTGATGCCTAATAAATAAGTATAGTTGGATTGATCAGATGTTTCAAGCTACTGATCCGGTTATGAAAATCGACTATAAAACAGTGCTTAACTTGCACTTTTATTTCATACTTTTTAGAGCATCGGTTCCGATTTTTGTACTGATGGGAAACAATCATATTATTCTCATACTATGAGTAACATAGGCTCCGCGGTTTCATTATTCTCCGCGTTTCCGGGGACTTCAAATTTTCACGGAATGAAAAATAGCCTACGTCATATTCAGTCATATTCTAACTCCGTGTACATTTTTATTCAGATTTATCTTTCTGGCGTGATTGAGTTACAAATAGAGTTAGAGAGTTTATGATATTACCAATCCTAAGTATATGTTTATATATACTATAGAGCAAATAAAACCCCATGACTTGAGCTACTATAAAAAAAACGTAGACCATAAACGGCAAGATGGCGTAACCCAGGAGTGTCATGTAACAAATAGTGATCGTGCGGCCTCTTATCTTTACACGACCATAATATTTATGTACCGGTTTTTAAACTATAGCAAGTGGTACTTACTGACTGGGTGTTAAACCAGGTTTTGATCTAACTGGATCATCGAAATAAACCGGCATAGTGTTGGATCCAAAACATTTTTTTCTTATCTCATTTGAGTTTACTCATAGGTTTAATTGATTGGAATAACTTGGAGGTTACACTTTCAAACCGCTGCGCTGTTCGTAGTTTCGATTTCAATCCGGGACAAACATTTGTGTGCATGAACATGTTTGTTCGAAGCATTTGAGTGTAAATATGTTCTGAAATATTTTGTGAGACATAATCAACGCTCTCTTCACTATAAAAAAGATCTGCTTAGTTTCGAAAGCAATTGACCCATTTACAAGAAGAAAGAAACCAATATATATAGATGAAAAATGCTTGGGGCTTAATCAGGCACTGACTGATTTATAGGTCTCAAAGTGTAAGAACATGATAATATTTTAAATTGTCTATCATTCTAAACCTCACCATGAGTGTAGGTTCCAGTTTAGCCAGTCAAGCTATTCTTATAAAAACCCAGAATACCTAAGTTAGGTACAGGTTTTAAAATAATAATATTCCCAGAAAATTCAACTAACACTAATGTTAAATGTCATAAAGATTTATATCTAAAGATTACCATTAGCCTAGAGGAAATCCCTAAATTGATACGAACCGCAAAAATATATCACAAATGGTATTAACACCGGATACTCGTATAGCTTTTTACACGAGTTTCCTGTATGTAACAGCTGTTCAATTTATACAAAAAATTCAATAAATCATACGAAACAAGCATGCACAACCGGTTCATACTGGAAATATTTCTAAAACCCATATAAACTTTATTCTTTTTGTGAATTATGAGATTCTGTATTTGTGTATCTTCTGTTACTTATATAGGGGTTTTACAAAACCCACAAACCAAGCTAAAAATGAGGCTTATTTTCAGTACACATATCAGTATCATATAAATAAATTTCTCAGGTCACTAAGTTAGTCACAATACTACTCCGAAACGGCTAGACCGATTTTTATGAAATTTTATATGCATATTCAGTAGGTCTGAGAATCGGCTACAATCTATTTTTGATACCCCTGTGATCACGGCAACAGGAACTACGCGGGTGAAACCGCGGGGCGGCAGCTAGTAATAACATATAATGCAACTTTGTATCCCAGAATAAATAAAGATGCTCTAGTAACGCGGGTAAAACTGCGTAGAGACATTAGTGTTTTAATAAAACGATTTAAGAATCGTAGGTCTTAAGGATACATACAGTATGTATGCAGACAAAATAAATAAACACAAATTGACTTTTACCGTTTAATGATTCATTTATCATGCATTTACTGAATATTTTTTTATAATTAATTAAGTCCCCTATATCTTATTAATGGTTTCCATAACAACAAAAACATTCCATAAATTTTAATACTCAATTACAGATTAAAACCATCGGAAGTGCGATATATAAATTAAATTTTAAAATTCACACAACACAATGGCATATAAACAAGCCAAGATGGCCCTTGAAATTCGAGTAACGCCTCTTTTATGTTGCTATAACTTTAATGTACCATGGCCTATGGCACGGTACATCCTAGTATGTCGACTATATAATTATATACACTATCATACACTAGCTTCTGCCCGCGACTTCGTCCGCGTGGAATAGTTACTTTGAGGCCTTTGATCTAACGCTAACTTTAATGCGACTCGTTTACGTAAGCTCTCAAAAGGAAAAAAACCCGGTTTTGAAATATTATTTATTGGTGCTCCGCTACTGTAAGTAGCGTGATGATACACAGCCTTCCTCGATGAGCAAAAAAATTACTAAAGTTCCAACGGTGACATAAGATTACACTAGAAAGGTTTTTAAGAATGAGGGTTGGAAATTTATATGAGACTTCACTATTTTTAACGTTTTCAAATTCACAGTAGGTACCTAAATACTCATTATGCTACGCTACCCTTAAAAACGGGTGTAAGTTTATGTCTGAAGATCCGCGAATAAACTGCGAGTCCCAGCTAGTCAGCCTACAAATGCTGAGCATATACACTTCATCAGCGATTGCGACTACAGAATATCGGACTTTTCACGTGATACCGTAGTTAAAGAAAGAGATAAAGCATACAGACAAGTTAAAACTTCCATTGTTATTGTTTTAAGGTAGGTACTGAATTGGCCAGTAATCGTATGGAGGTCGTAGAGTATTTCCGATGCTTTGTTTTGCTGTAATCAGCGAGTGACATTACAATGGTATTAATGTGTTATTTGGATGTGAGGCACTGATTTATGTGATTCGCGAGCGGTTGCATTGTTTAACGATTTTAGTGGCGATTTATACTTTTCTGGTTAAAAATATGTAGAAGCGTAAGTAGGTACGAACTATATAATGAATATAGAGAACTTAATAATGAATGAATCCCTATTTCCCATGGTAACACTATAACTTGAGATCGAATTTCTTTACACGAGGCCCATCTGATTGATAACTAAGCAGAGTTTGTACTCTGGTAACCATAAGTATATTTACTACTTTTTAATATATGTACAATGTATATATTACAGAAAGGGATTAATAACTTAATACAAAACAGACATATATATGTCGAGCTCTCAAGAGACAAGAGAGCATTCTCAGCATACTATACCTATCTCTTTCTAGCATAAGTCTCAAAATGTTTTTTTGTAAAAGAGGAAAATCGCGTATCGTATATGATAGTGGATACAAATCACCCAGAAACATTATGTAGTAATTAAAAGTAGATGTTATTAGCAACATAGTTACAAATAGCTGTAAACCTACCTTTAATAAATTACCGTTACTAATTTGTATTTGTTCTCATTTTTGTGTATCCTCAGAAAATAAATATAAACATCATGGGACATTTTTCCAAACTAAAGAGATCTTGTGCTATGGTAAGCTGGCTGTTAACTACTCTTAAATACATACATACTTATATAAATATTTACATACATCCAGACGCAAAACGTGCAGATATTCACGCATATATATGTCCTGGGTGAGATTCGAACCCACAACTGGCTGCTAGAAAGTCAGTGTCACTAAACAACAATGACAATAATACTTTACTAATGAAGTGTAATTTTCATCCTTTATCTACATAAAATCGATAAGATGACAATTTCTTAAACTTGCAAAATTCTACAGGAAGGCAATCTAACCAATTAGTAATTAAATATTTTGCACAAAACGTCGCAAATGTTTTCATTCTCGATTAACCTGATCTCATAATCGATAACAACAATTTTATATGCAGCCTGACAATTAACGATTACAAACCCACCACCATTCGAATGATCAAATCGATTAATGTTAAACGAATGATCGATCTGTACCGCACTACGACCAATTAGACGATACTAAACGGCGTAACGGACGTGTATCAATCATATAGATGTCGTTGACATTTTCATTTATTTTTTAATATATTTAATGTGATGTGATAACCTAGTTTATGTAAGACTATTTCTTTGTTAAGGAGGTTTATTTTAAACCGACATAAAAGCTCTACTATTAATTATACTAACTAGGCGCTAGTGTAGCTGAGTTTATTGCCGGCTCTTCTCAGCAAAAGCATCTTTCAGAGCATTAGAGTACCCATGATTATCATAAGTGTAATAAAACATTTTTATTATTGAGACAAAATAGGTAACTCAATAAAATTTTTTTTTGTTCAACTCACATTCTAAATAGTCTCATAATTAGTATCTATATATTATGGTATAAAATAGTGAGATTTTCTACCATATATTCTAGAATCGTAAAAGATTAGTACTTACTTAGTTACTATAGTCGGATTAATAATTCGAGTCAGAGATATGACAAGTGCAACTGTCACTGATACAAAAAAGGGTGACCCGCTACAATAGTGATGTTCGGCAGTTTTGTTCTTTCAGTATCCGATACATAAATCTAGTCGAAAATCCCAAAATTTCATTTTTTTTTAACTAAATTTGAATTTAATTGAAACCAAAATTAAATCAATAAAATCGAATAAATGTTATTAATTTAATTAACCTAACATAGGCTAATCATCCAATTCATGCTTAATTAAAAAAAAATGAATAAATGTACGAATAAATATAATTTATTTGTCCAGTACCCGTACAAATAGTCACTTCCAAAACAAAATGGGGTCCATAGCGTGACAAGTGATGACTATAGTTCTTCCAATAGCCCAAAACAAATAATATACATAATAGTATTTTATGTAATACTAGCTTCTGCCAGCGACTTCGTTCGCGTGGAATAGTTTCTTTGGGCTAACTCTAACTTTAGCCCGCGACTTCGTTCCTCGAACCTCCTGCTTTTTTTTAAGTCGTTTAAAAATATGTAATCCTCACTTATCGCATGATTTAGTATTCACGTGTGACGACGCGATGGCTTATTTCTTCTATAATTTTGGTGTTTCTATACCGATTTCTATGATTATTTTTTTATTGAATAGGTAATAATGTAAACTTTCTAATTAGTCAGAGTATTATAAACGTCAGAGTAAAACAATATAATCAGAATGCTCCGAACTGCTAAGCTATCAGGAGTTACACGTGTTATTCTGAGTCAACTATAAAAGATAGACATATCCTGTTGCGGGATATTTTTTAGAATATTTCCGTCATACATAATTTCTATGTAACTTTAACCATTAAGGCTGCACACGCGACGGAAGCTTAAAAATGGAGTAACTTCTCCCGTTTTCCCAAAATTTCCCTTCACTACTCTGCTCCTATTGATTGTAGCGTGATGAAAAGTATCCTATAACCTGCCCAGGAGTATGAAGAATAATTGTACCAAGTTTCGTTAAAATCCGTCCAGTAGTTTTTGTTTCTATAAGGAACAGACAGACCGACAGACAGACAGACAAAAATTTTACTGATTGCATTTTGGCATCAGTATCGATCACTAATCACCCCCTGATAGTTATTTTGAAAATATATTTCATGTACAGAATTGACCTCTCTACAGATTTATTATAAGTATAGATTTAAGTACCTACTGTGTATGTCTTCTGTTTTATTACCATAAATTACATATTTTTATTTATATAAAGGCAATTTGACAGTGAATAAAAAAAGGAAACTCTAGTCGAGTTTCCTTTGTCCTTAGCCGACTTTTAGTTGTAAAAATTCGAATCTACCACAACACTATTTATTTGGGACTAAAAACCTGCAGCACTGGAAATGTCAATTCTCTGCCTACAATGAATAATCTGAGTATACAAGATTGGCATTCGATCGGTTAGAAAAGCTCAAAATCAAAGTTCGTAATGCAACAGTGTTTTTCAAACTTTCACGAACCAAATTAATATGACAGGACAATTAGCGCGACCACGATCAATACCACTTCACCGATAGATACATTGTGGTTAATTCTTATTGAAGCATATAAAAGACAACAAACAAACCGAAAACACATTTTAAAGCAGCTACCTAAATAATATAAGCATTTAACATTCATTGATGTATAAACCACGCCACTGACATTGCAACTAATTGCATGCACTCTGTAATCACCGTGAAAGGGTAATACCACTTGTATTTCAAATGCACATTATAAATTTCGACTCTAAATCTAAAGCCATAAGAGCTACATAGTTATTAGTATATAATTTATGCGCATACTAAGGTGTGAAGGGATTTCGTTCAGTTATTATCATACTCGTATGTCATATTTAAAGTAATGTACAACGTTTATAAAGCAATATACACGTTACAGCTGTTTAATAGTACTCGAAAAGCGGTCAATTATATTTAGTGGTTGGGCAAAGGTGTTCTAATTTTATGCTCTAGTTATAGTACCATAATTTTGAACACACTAATTGTATTAAAAAAATAACTTGACTGCAATACTTTACTGATATAAACTAGAAAATTACTTAATGCTTCTTCCTCCATCATAAAATGTATCCTAGTTAACAATTTCCCAAATACAACAACCTACATACAATGTCTTTAAATACTAACTAGCTAGCTAGCTTGGTTTATTAAGTGTATTGCTGTTTATTGATTTTTTATGTTGTGTCTAATAAATGTTTTCTTTCTTTCTTTCTATAGACCCGCACATCCTTCCTAGAAAATACATCTAAACCTTTTATAAGAGCCTCATTTCGACTATTATAAATATAATACTAAAAAGCAACTATACCAGTTAAGACATAAGTTATGACGTGACGTGACCAAGGTAAATAGGGATTAAAGGTTTTACCCGCGTAGTTTTCGTTCTCGTAAGTTAATGGGGACAAAATATAGTCTATGTTACTCCCTGGTAATGTAGCTTTCAATTGATAAAATTATTGTTCTGATCGGTCCAGTAATTATGGACCCTTTTCAACACAAACAAATAATAAAATTATTTATCTTTATAATAATAGTGTATTTATAGATTCTTGTCATAAATATGAAATGTCGTGACTTATATAGTTAGTATAAATCTCTAAGCTTAGTGTAGGTACCTACGATTATTTCTATTTAAAGTTAAGGTTAAGTAATGGAAGTGTATTTAAACATTATAATCATAAGTGCTCTTCTATTAAACCAATTTAAATGTTCATAAGTGAATGTGTGCCACAAATAAATCTATTTGGTAATATTAAATATAAACAAGAATGTAACCAGTTCATTTCCATGTTACATATTATTATAATAAAGGGCACTTGCTACATTACGAGGCGTGTCTGGTCTAGTCCTTTAAATTGCATAATCTGCCACATATCGGCGCATGCGCACATAAATTGTATGATTTATGTACTGTGCACGCACCATGCTGTTAGCATATTAAATATGCTACATTAGTCATTACTATAGGTCTCGGATATGTCACGATTGGTCTATAATGAAAAAATTAAATAGATTACTAGTGAGCCCACGGTTTCACACACATACCCGGGAGATCATCCATTTTTCCGGAATAAAAAGTAGCTTATGTGATATTTCAGGTTATAAGCTATTTGTGTTCAAAATTTGATTCAAATCCGTTCTGAAGCTTTTGCGTAAAAGACGAACAAACATCCATACACACAAAATTTCGCGTTAATAGTATTAGTAGGATAGACCAGATCGCCAAGCTAAACCTACGGATACGTAGATAAATCATTTGCTTTACATATATTTTATACTAACTTTCGCCCCGCGGATTCACTTGCGTTTCTATTTGCTATACCTACTAGAACAAATTCCAACTTCATCCAGATCCCTTCAGCCGTTTTGGCATGATTGACTAATAAACATACAACCATCCAAACCTTCTTACTTATAATAGTAGCAAGATAGAGCCTCGTGTGCAGTATCACTATCACTACATATTATAAAACAAAGTTGCTTTCCGCTGTCTGTCCCTATGTCTTCTTAAATCTTTAAAACTACGCAACGGATTTTGATGCGACATTTTTTAATAGATAGAGTGATTCAAGAGGAAGGTTTTTATATACAATACATGCATAATATATTAGAGAAACACTGTCAATTTTGGAGGATTCTAATGTTATGTATAAGCATTGCACCCGTGCGAAGCTAAGGTGGCTAGTATAATACATATTGCAGGAAAAACCAGTACAAATAAAACATTGGGCACACGTCCTGCCAACTCACCGTATTAAGATCTATGTGGTAACTTACTGCGCTTGAGAATTTCACAATTTATTATCGGTTTATGTTATTTTTATCGACAATAATATGGCCGTATGCGGCGTTGAGGTTTATTCTGATGATTGGGCAAAAACGTTCAGAGCGTTTCGCTTATTGAAACGTAAGTGTGATGACATATGATTTAAATATTGACATAAACAATAAAAATCCTGTGCCTTTTTCCACACACGGCTCATCTGAACTAAACTAAGCAGGGCTTGTGTTACGGTAACCAGATCTCCGATTTACTAATCTGATATAATACATGCTTATATAGGTAATGGTGACTGGCCTGCTCCCCTCTCGATGTTAGGGGAGGCTCGAGCTCGAGGCTCGAGCTCCGATCGTGGAGACATATATGAGCTGATCATGATGATGTTGATATAGATAATTACATCCAGACACAGAATAGACATTCATGCATACAGGGCTTGAAAGACAGGGTCACTAACCACAAAACCAATTTTTAAGTTTTTATTTATTTAAGCTGCAGATAAATGACGCAAAGTTAGGCAGTTATTTCCATCGGAGTTAGTTAATGATTATCGTTAATTCATAGTTCTAATTAGCCCATAAATATCTTATAAATTTACAGAACCATTAATTAAAATAAATCCAAAAGCTAACACACACATTTCAATGTCATCGCAAGATCAATGCGGTTTGTTAATGGATGAATTGATCGTGACTTGTATAATAAGTCCCTTTCACTGATCCTTGCATTAAAATTTAGTTTATCAGCACATTTGCATATGTGTGGGTTATTGCGAGTGTAAGATAAAATTGTTACGTCCAAGGGCGTTATATGGACTCATTTATTGACTAGCTGAAAAATTAATATTAGTTTTATAATTAATTTGTTTATTGTGACTTAAAAAGAGAGTATAAAGTTACGCCTTTGCAAGAGTAATGGTAATACTATTAAATTACTAATACCTCAATCAAAAATGTTCGCCGGTTACTTTTCAGATCAGACCCAATTTTGACGAAAACATAAATCCATATTTTAATGGTAACTACTTTTGTAAACTAACTTACGCATATTGAAAATTTGGTCGACTTCAAATAGGTCGGAATGTGCTATTATATATATAACTGTAAGCAATATTTTACTAATCAAATTTATATCGACATTATTACAATCACAATGTTCATCCAAATTGAAAGCTCACGTTCATAACAATGCCGGCATTAAGTAATAGAGAAATATTTGTACGTTGACAAAACAACACGCCTCCGATCGGAATGCACTTCGACAGCCGTATTCAAACGTCAAAAGAAAGCTGTCAAATTTGACAATAGCCAATAACAATCGACGCGCCCTTGACACCATCTGTCAATCTCAAGGTCAAGAATACGAGCATTGTGCGCCGCACCGGTGATTCATTCCAACATTCACGAACGAGTGAATGATTTAAATCGGTCTTTTGTGATATATGGTTTAATGATATTTAATTATGATAACATGGTGTTTGTTAAGTTGGTCGGTCTAGTTGTTGAGTGGTCTATGTCAGATTACATCTATGATCTAATGTATGGTATATACCATATACCTATTCAAATTGCATAAGCTGTATTTACATTGTACTGCATAATATTACGTTAATTTTGTTAGTTAATTTTGAATTAATGTAACCGACTTTACGGCTGTTAAACTATGATTTCGGTTTGTTAATTCTAGTTATGATACGATGTGTAAAGAAACACTTATCATTGTTTATAACCAATATTTTTGGTATACCCTTTGTCAGATACTACGAAGTATATTCGAATTCCAGTTTCAATAACTTCCCATTCCCGTTTTATTATGAAATATGTGAATGAAAACAAGTATTTTCCCGATTTAGCGCAAAAACTTACAGTTACGGTCTTTAAAAGAACTATTAAAAGTCTAAAAAACATAATATACACCTATATTAAAAATATTCCTCTATGAAAAAAATCTAAATCATCTCAACCATTAAAGGTGCGGTAATTTTTTCTATGACGATCATAAACATCAAAAAGGTCTTACTATTCCTACAAAAACATATACGAAGGATAACCTCCTACATGTTACATTAATTTGTACATACAATTCATAACCAGATCACTGATGTCATTTATAATAATTAACGTCCAAAAACTGGACTTTTTAATGTACATTTGAGACCGTGGGCGAGTGGCAATTACATTGCGACATTGACAAGTCAAGTAGACCGCCTACTGGACCAATAACTTGAATCATAACAGCTTAATGTATGCACGATAACATACACTTAGCAACGATACAATTTACCCAATATGGGTCTTCGGATCATTTGAATTAGAGCACAAAAAAGAGATGTTTGATAGCCATAATCATCTACACTAATACTATAAAGAGGAAAGATTTGATTGTTTGTTTATTTGCATTATTTTGCATTGAATAGGCTCCGAACATACTTGACCGATTTGAAATTCTTTCACTGTTTGGAAGCTACACTATCTCCGGTGAATATAGGCTATATTTTATCCCCGTATTACAATGGGAACGCGAACTACGCGGGTGGAACGGCACGGCAACAGCTAGTCTATTACTGAGGTGGAGGTTCGTTTTAAGATAAAGTGCCTTCCTGGCTGTGGGGATGTAGCGTCTGGACAGGTCGTGGAGTCGATTCTGAGCACTGACAAGCGTTAATGGGTACATATGTCTATTTGTTCTAGTAGAAATATCTATTATATAAATTTGTATTATATTCCTATCAGATTTTTTGTCACGTTATGTAGGTATTAATTTTAAAAGAGAATGCATTTTTTTACTTTTTTTTTAGCTATACCTACTTAAATAAAATATACAACTAAAACAAATAAATAATAATTAAAAACCCAATTTAGAAATGGTGGATATAGATCGAACATAGCTAACTATAGCGATCCTTATCAGAAAGCGAAAGTATGCTGTCCAATGAAAGGGGACTCAACAACGTAACGTAGGAGTATGAGATAATATTAATAACAGTATGATTGTAGGAAGTAATTGTATAATAGAAAATACATTAAAAATTTTACGCTCATCTTTATAACAAGTACTGTATTTTCTATCTTTTAATAATTCGATTACTAAGAATAGATTTGATCAGTAACATGCATTTATGTTCTTAAAGTAAATAAAGTTAGACAATTCTATCTTTACTTTTTTGATTAACGGTAAAGTATAAAAAGGAAACAAATACTTTTGTTTCTTAGAAGTCTACAACTGTAGATTATACTTTGGGGAACAATTTGCGGCTCTTAATCGAAAAGGTAATCTAGGTTAGGGCTACATATTATTTCTATATTCCATCCATAATAAAATAAAATTCTTCGCATCCTCAAATAGCTTTCCAGCTTTTAACGTTCACAAACTCACGATAGAAGCTTTTCGTGAAACAAATTAGAGAACCCAATAATTATTACCGGAAATAAAAAAGAATAATCACGATGTGCTTAAAAGCTTCCGTTAAATATTAAAACGATAATATTTTGATATAATTAACATGCATCAGTTCACGTAAGAACTTTGCAATTACTTTGCAAAGGTCAAAAAGTGTCTTAAATCAAAATTGTTCACTCATCGGTAATAATTTGTAAGGTCACTTTTAATCATGCGTTAAATATTATAAATAAAGATATATCTTAAGGTCTTTTATAATAAAAACTATAAGTGTAACTATGAATGCTTATTATAATTACATCGAAAATCGGAGTTCCTACCGTAAGTTGCTATACAAACACTTCAATATAGACACAAATAATAAATTGCAAAATCGGCCCAAACTGACAGAGAAATCGGTGAGCAAAATTTCTTCCTCTTTTGTAGTCTGTAAAAAAGGCCCCTAAGTCATAATTCTACCAAACGTCTGAATACATGTACGCTTCACACCAAAACCACAGAACCGATTTTAATGAAATTTCCTACAGATATAGAGTAAAACTTAAGAAAGGACATGGTCAACTTTTTACTGCTGGAAAATTAAGTCCCCCGGGAACGCGAATAAAAGCGCTGTCACCAGCTAGTTATTACATAAAGTGAAACATATACATATTCTTGTATAGCTCATTCCATCACCCTAAGGCGTTGTTCTCAATGAAAGTCATTGGCATGTTCCGCGTACTGGCACGACGGTCAGGTTAAACATGAGAACCGACTGCGGTGACGTCACCACTCCGTCATACCTGAATAAGGGCGTGAACGCGTGAAGAGGTAATGAAAATACTGCTCCGATGAAATGTGTGTATATATTTATTCACATACACGAGATTTTAGTAAATGGGAAAATGGCGAGTACGTCATTTGTATTCGTTAAATATATTGATATTTCAACGACCATGTGGTGTTCTACATAAATGCATAATTTTTTTTGTTATTTTTTCATTAATAAAATGCGATTTTGACGCGGTAATGGCGTCTTGTCTTCTAGATAAAGCCTATTTTCCACGTTTTACATATACCTAAGTAATAGTATGGTAAATGACCCAATGGTGGCCAGTTTAAGAAAAAAAAACAGGTTTTTGTGAAATATTACCAAAATTATGAAAGTTTCAGCACTGAATATAGTGAAACTGTAAAGTCCAGTCCTTATTTAATATTTGTAATGTGTTGCGCGTGAGATACGGCAAAGCTGGATTCAATTAATTTAACAAATAAAAGTTGTAGTTTTGTGACCCAGTCTTGGACAGGGAAAATTCATTAATGGATACCCCAGTCTTAGTCTAAGTTTATCTTTATTTTATGGTTCACACATGAAACAAAACTAATTTTGATTTTAATTAAGCAATTCTATTTTACAAGTGAAACTTTCTGCTCACCGCCTTAACGATTTCCTTAAGAAAAGCCGTCGTTGTCAATTTCAAATCACCTTACACTTTGTATTCGCGCATATTTGTACATGTAACTGACTGAATTCAATAAAACGTTAAACTTAGATAGTTCGATGTCTAAAGTCTATGTCACAGTGATCCCAATGTAATTGTAACATTGTAACTGTAACATTTTTTATATTATGATTCGTACGAGTAAGACGTGTGTTGTTTACTCTCCGAAATTAATTAAAATAAAATAGTCTAAAGTGTTTTGTTCAGTGTAAAACTCATACAGAATAATCATTATTAGTTCAGCCTTCGGTGGCACTAATAAAATCAAAGTGAATTATATTCGTTTTGAACTATAACACGAATTTCTATAATGTGGAATCGAGAAAGTGTTTGTGTAACCTACCCACTTTGACAGTGATATTGTGCGTCATCAGTTACAACTAAAGTCTGCAGAGTCATTACAATCATCATTTACGTCGAGAAGCACCTACTGATCATTAATTTCGTCAACTTAAGTTAGAGCTCGCTGGCTCTGTGGCTTTTGAACCTACACCAAACTACGACGACTCCGACGACGTGGGTTCAAATCCACACACTTGTCAAATTTTGTATCGACAATAAATTGTTAGAATGAATTGCTCTGCTTGCAATTGTACTGTTAACTCAGCACACAGTTATTTGAAATGTAGCCAGTGTCAACATAAATTTCACATTCAATGTTTGAATATTAGCAGAGAACAATTCTTATCATTAACTGAAGTTTATCGCTCAAAATGGCTATGTCCATCCTGCAATAACATTACACGGCGCAATAGATCAAATCTCAACACTCCTGTTCGCCATACCCAAGTTCCTACTAATGAAGTCTCAATGGATATGTCTTTTGACATTCATACTCCGGATCGCCGAAACTCGCAAGACACTGCTAATAATGAAGTTACAATGGACAAAATCAGCGCTCTACTGGATCAAAAGCTTAATACTTCCTTGTCAATTTTTAAGGATTCTTTTCGTTCTGCTTTGCGAGAAGATGTGAAAAATTTGGTTCGTTCCGAGATGGACGCTGTGACAACTAGGCTCAAAGAAGAATTTACTTCCACTACCGATTTCATTTGTTCTGAACAATCCAAGCTCCAATCAGATATTGAAAAAAAAGCCTCAGTAATAAAGAAACTTGAAGTAGATAACCTACGCCTTCAGGCAGATATTAATATAATAACTAATCGCCTTAACTCTATGGAAAGAATGAGCCGTAATCACAATCTTGAAATACAGGCGGTACCTGAAAACAAAAATGAAAACATTTTGGCACTTTTTAAGAAATTATGTCAATCGATCAACCAGGAGTTGGAAGACGGAAACATTTTATCATGCCGTAGAGTTGCAAAACTCAATGCGTCTTCAAGTCGCCCGCGAAATATATTGGTCACCTTGTCTAGCCCACGTTTGAGAGATGCCCTCTTATCTGCATGTCATCGGTTTAATAAAGCCCACAAGGAAGATAATTTAAACACTAACCACTTAGGTCTTGCCATCACTAAGCAAAGAATATTTGTGACGGAACATCTATCACCAGAGTCCAAAATTCTCCATGCTGCAACTAGAAAAAGTGCTAAAGAAAAGAACTACAAATACGTCTGGGTGAAATATGGTCGAGTATACGTGCGCAAAGACGACTCTGCTGGCTGTATCTACATAAAAAATATGGAATCTCTTGAAAAACTGAAATAAGTGTTTTAGTCAATTATTATTTTTTCTTTTTTTGTTATATTAAGTTGTTCGTAAATAACTAATAATTACCTACATGGTCCAATTTAAATTTTGATAATGTTAATATACTATCAGAATGTTAATAGAATTAGAACTAAGATTAAGGATCTTTATCTGAACATCATGAATAGCGACTATGACATAATTTGTTTAACTGAAACTAATCTTAACAAAAGTGTATTTGATGCTGAGCTTTTTGACAGCCGCTATGTTGTCTTTCGTAGGGATAGATGTGACACAATTTCTAACAAATTAGAAGGCGGGGGCGTTCTTGTCGCCGTTAAGAAAAATATTGGCGTTATCCGTCAGTCTTCATGGGATTCTCAAATGGAGGACCTATGGATAAGTGTTATTTCAGATCCTTTGAGAAATAATTGTTACATGAATATATGCGTTTGTTATTTACCACCAGATTTAAGTATTGAATGTATTAAAGGTTTTTACGAAAATTGTCAAAAGATTATCATACAATCTGGGGGCATTAATGATTTCGTTTGTATTGGCGATTTTAATACTCCTACTATTACTTGGTCTAAATCCCCTCATTCAAGCGAAATGATTCCATCATCCCAATCCCAATGTTTTGATTCCAAATCTAGTTTATTGCTCGAAACTTTATCACTTTGCGACTTGCATCAATTTAATAATATACCGAATAAGAACAATCGTTTTTTAGATCTTGTTCTTTCTACGCTTACTACTCTTAATGTTTATGGGGCTGCACCTATCAGTCGGTTAGATGACCACCACCCTCCTATTGTTATAGATATTGAGAAGTATGACACGTGTTATATCCCATTTAGATCGAATTTATGTAGGCGTTTCAATTTTAGGAAAAGTAATTTCGAAATAATTAGGTCAGAACTTTCTGATGTTGATTGGCCAAATGTCTTTTCGACGACGGACATCGATATTAATATTCAAAGTTTTTATGAGCAAATAAATAACGTTATTTCACGAAATACCCCATTAACTAAAAAGAAATCGAGCAAATATCCAAACTGGTACACTCCTGCGTTACAGAAATGTCTCAAGGAGAAACTTAAGTATCATAGGCGCTTTCGTAAATACGGGAATCCTCGTGACTATGACACTTTTTCTTTGCTACGATCTAGATGCAATAAGTTAATGCATAAAAATTACAACTCTTATATATCATCAGTTGAATCATCTCTGTCTGACGGTCCGAAAGATTTCTGGCGATTTGTAAGTAGCAAGAAGACAACTAATGTGATCCCACAAACCATGAAATTTTGCAATTCGGTAACCTCAAACTGCAAAGAAATTTGTGAACATTTTTCAGCATATTTTAGCTCCGTTTTCGAACCAGATACAGTATCTACAAACTATTATGACTCCGTGATAAGCCACAATAGCACTTTATGTGGGATCGTTATCACTGAAAGTGATATTCTTAATAAAATTAAAAATCTGGATTCCTCCAAAGGCGCTGGGCCTGATGGTATACCTCCTTTCTTTATAAAAATGTGTGCCAAGGAGTTATGTATACCTCTTTGCATTATATTTAATAAATCTATTTCTACGGGTGTTTTCCCGTCTCTTTGGAAAACAGCACATATAGTGCCCATTCATAAGTCAGGTGATAAATCCAGATGCGAGAATTATCGGCCTGTCAGTATATTATCTTCCTTCGGAAAACTATTCGAATCTGTTGTTTACGACTCATTATATCACCACTTTAAGCCGACTCTTTCTTCATGTCAACATGGGTTTGTGAAGAATAGATCAACCCTCTCCAATTTACTTGTTTATAAAAACTATATTTGTTGTGCATTGGCCAAAAGAACTCAAGTTGATTCCATTTATACGGACTTCTCCAAAGCATTTGACAAGGTTAATCACTCTGCATTGTGCCATAAACTATCTTGTTACGGAATTCACGGCAACTTACTTCGATGGATTAAGTCGTACCTTAGCAGGAGAAGTCAGCTAGTGGCCATAAGGGGGCACTTATCATTACCAGCACTTGTCACTTCGGGCGTCCCTCAGGGATCGCATCTGGGTCCTTTATTATTTATTGCTTTTATTAACGATCTAGTTCTACGCCTACGCTGTCCATGTTTGTTATACGCTGATGACCTAAAAATTTTTAAAACTATTCAAAGCTCTAATGACGCTCTCTTGCTACAACAGGACTTGAACGAGTTGCGTGATTGGTGCGCTATCAATCATATGTTTCTTAATGTTGGTAAATGTTTTGTGATCTCATTCACGCATAGATCTCATAAGCTATTACATGATTACGAATTGGATGGGTTAACATTGGAAAGGAAGAATATCGCGAGGGATCTAGGTATTATTTTTGATGAACGGTTAACTTTTCGACCTCATTATGATCACATTGTTAATAAGGGCAATCAAATGCTAGGATTTATATCAAGACTCACTAAGGATTTTAAAAATCACTCAAGCTTCTTGAGCCTCTATTTTTCACTAGTAAGGAGTGTCATGGAATTCAACTCCGTGATCTGGTCACCTTATTATAACACTCACAGCCACCATATAGAGAGTGTTCAAAGGAAATGTTTGAATATCCTTGGTTACAGATTTGGCTTTGGCCGTACGCACCGGGCTTACAGCGATAAGCTTAAAAAATTAAATATGTTGACCCTCGAAGCTCGTCGCAAATACATGGACTTTGTATGCCTTCACAATATCATACACTCTCAAATAGATTCAGAAGCTCTTCTGTCTTTAATAGATTTTAATATTAGATACAGAGTTCGACAACCTCATCGGAATCCATTCTTACTGCAAGTTCACGTCAACAACACCTCCTTCTACAACCCCATCGTAAGAATATGTCGCCAATACAATGATATCATGGTATGTCATGACAAAGCTGTGGATATTTATAATGCAAATGTACATAAATTTAAAAAATCTATATTTAAAATTATTCAGAATAGCTCATAGTCATAGTCTTTAGTCTCTACAATGCTTCACTAACACACTAATCAATTTATTTTTAATTTTGAGTTAATTTGTATTTGTATTATCTTTGTTATTATATGTACTAACTCTCACTAACCACATAGTCTTACTGTACTCTATATTTTGCTATGCTGTGTACACATGCTTAGGAATGCGGTCCCGAGCAACTACCTTTGTACTTTTATTTAATTTTCTGTTTTTGACTGTATTCTGTTTTGTGTGCCTAATAAAATAAAATAAAATAAAATAAAAAAAAACATTCGCTCATGTCCGAATTCTAGATGTTTCTTTTAATTTTTGGCCATTACTGGTACCGTGGCCACGACTGGTACACTTACGATAGTTTTACCTAAATTGCCTTATCAAAATGTTTAACGTCTATACAAAATGTACATCATTTTAAAAAACATACAATAATTTAATCTTTAATAACCGCTCAACGTTTCCACGCTCTGTGTTAACAGCCTATCAAGTAAGTCTTCACAACACACAGCAACACTGTATCTCGCTCCACATACAAAAGTATTTTCACTTTAATCTTGCGTAAGGTCAGCTCAACTTGTGTGACATTGTGACAGGTAGATTAATACGATTATTACATGTTGCATTTAGTAACGTCTGTATACGTTTTTGGTCATACATCGGCTACTGGTTATCCTAAATTCTAAGTATGGAGGTCGTTGATTTGGTACTATTATGAAACATTGATAAATATATCAGTTAAACTTACCGTTTTTAATTAACGACTACAAGCGGTAGATTAGACTTCAACGACATCTAATCATCACTACATATTATAAAACAAAATCGCTTTCCGCTGTCTGTCCCTATGTCTTTTCAAATCTTTAAAACTACGCAACGGATTTTGATGCGGTTTTTTTAATAGATAGAGTGATTCAAGAGGAAGGTTTTTATATACAATACATGAACAATATGTCAGAGAAACACTGATAATTTTGGAGGTTTCTAATGTGATGTATAAGCATTGCACCCGTGCGAAGCTGGGCCGGGTTGGGATTTCATTTTTCATATTCTTTCGCTGGTTGAAAGCATAAGAGCTGAAAGGTAGTGGTTTCATGATTAGGTGGACCTTCTATCTTTTTAATAGTCTATGGATCATGAATTTAAACTCAATACACGTAGCCAAGCCTTTTCCGTTAAACTGAGTCTTGGGCATTATTTTAAAACCGCCTTCATTTAATGCTAAGGCTAACGAGTAATGACCAGTTTTATATAACAATATGTAATTTTATTAACAGCTAATATACAGCTTCAATAATATAAATTATACAATAGGAATAGTAAATTTTTTCCGTTAGTTACATTTTTCTCACTGACTCACTAAGTCGCTGATTCGTTTTCCACTCTTTGTGTGTTTAAGGCCTCATTCGAGAGTTTTTTTAACGGACGTTAAAAAAGCGTTCAAATACAACAAATGCATTCCTAAGTATATGCTCACTTTTGGGCGTTGGAAATAGAGCATATTATCGTGCTTGGGAACGCATTTGTTGAGTTTGAACGCTTTTTTAATGGTCTTTTAAAATACTTTTTTGCGAATGAGGCTTAATCGTATTGTTAAGATACTGCTGGCAAACAAATTTATTTCGAGACCATTTTCTCGTTTGTTAAACCTACTGGCCACAGTAGGAAGAGGTTACATAAAAATCTGCCTTTTAAATGCCCTTCTACATATGCTTGTTACTGAATCAGCAATGCAAACAATGACAAACACTTTATTTATCATTTCACTTTTAAATTTAATATTATTCTATATATTGTGATAAGATATGATTATAGCAACTAAGGATATTTCAAGTAAGTATGGTTTATCTTACTACTATATTAAATGGGAAAGTTTGGATGAATGTTTGTGACTCAATCCGGCTCAGAATGTTTGAAGGGCTCTTAATTAAATTTGGCAGAGGGACAGAAACTGTTCTGAAAAAGCATAATATTTATTTTATTTTGGGAAAAATTGAAATTTTGGACAGGGCGAAGCTACTCCCTTTATATTTTGAATGGACTTCTGAAGTATTAGATGAATGTTATATGTCACTATTGTCACTCTAAAAGATAAGCATACGTACCTAATATAATTCTGTACATTATTCTGCATGTTTACGATACTAATGCTATTAAAGACAACTATAAAAGATATTCAGAAAATAAGCTTTTTAGCCCATCATATTTAATTTATATGATAAACCTAGATACTTTTGAAGATCTATGAGGTGATTCCCTTTATTTTCGCTTAAAGGAAGCTAAGATAAATAATTTGTTCTATTTTACTATGTATCAAAATGTATTTCTGGGAACGCAAGAGGAAATGTGAGGCAAACTTTACAAAAAATTAAAACCATCCACAATTTTTAAGTACATATTTCAATTTGATGTAACAACTGTTGTTAGTAAAATTACGCAAATCAGTTCAATAAGGGTGATAAGAAAATTATTATAATTAAAAACTGTATCACAAGTAAGGTTAATAACAAGGTTCTATATATTAATGAAATAGTTACACATACTAATGATCTTATGACACGATAAGACAACAAAAGCCCTGACAATGATCTCCGTGATCGATGACTCATAGTTATTCTATATAATGTATTCATAACAGACCGTGGGAACTGAAGTAACTCAGTAACCTCATATAGGTTTACACAGGAAAACACTGTGTTGATTTTCCTCCAACTCAATGCTATATTTAGCATATCTTTTGTGAAATGTTGCACAAGTTGTAAAACGTTTCTACACTTCTTTTTTGCCAGTGTGTGTTAAATAATGTTTTTAAAATTGCATAAAAACTACTTAGTATTTTATGAATACTCCTATGATTCTAAAATGTAATTAGTCTTAAAGAGTGAAACCATCGAAATTTAGCGTTAGTGTTTGACTATTCATAAAAGCTCGTAAAAACCTATTTGAATAAAATATTTCTAATTTTCAGAATATTATAAAGCTAAATCTTTTCTTTACCTGAATTTCCTGTAAGAATAATTTGCTTAGGATTTAACTGTAAATCTGTGTATAAGTATGTAAATATATTTAATAAACTTTTATATAAAAATCTCGTATCAAATTATCGACTCTCCGAAACGGCCGATTTCTATGATTTTTTGCGTATATTTTGTAGATCTGATATTTATATACGTCGTAACGTATTTTCCATTTCCAATTTTAATCGCTATTTTTGTTATCAACAAACAACGAACAACGCAGTAATTCAATAAAATACACATCCTTATTTCACATTTTTTGTTTCCAAGCTCCTATTGAAACCTTGCCTAAACCGAGTATTTAAAAACGCTTTTACTTTTTTCCTTATATTGTCGGATGAATAAGGTATACCTACCAATACGGTCAAGTAAAACATGATGTTACACAGCTACTGATTACCATGAGAACAGCGTAACAGTCTAATTAGCGTTTGGTTTTACCCAACTTTCGTAATGTCTGTCCATTCATCGTTTAAAGAACAATGACAGCGTTTAGCACTACTCATTAATATGTGCGGGATGTTTCGGAAGTTCTCGTTTGAACTGTGGAAGTAGACTTATGTAATTTGGACCATTCTTTACGTGACACAGAAAGATTTTTCTATTATATAATTTACTGAAAACATCGACCGACTTTTGAGTTGCAACAATTCTGATTCTTACTGAAACGTTTAACAAAAACACTAATGAAATAAGTTACCTTATCAACTTCGGCGACCCTCAGGATAATCTTCAGCCGTGGATTGTTCTTCCTATACTCCTTGAGCAGGGCGTCGAGTTTATCACCTCTCGCATCGCCAGCGTAAACGAGATGCGTGCACTCGGAAAAACCTTCTGTTGCGCGTGCGCTTTCCACATAGCAGACGAGGCGGGCGGCGCCGGCGCCTGCCCCCTCGACGTTACTCAACACCGCCGCCGCGGCGACGCAAAAAAACCAACCCCACATTGTTTATGGCGTTTTAAAAAATCATGCGGTCATTCCGAACGCGGTTCGAATTTCGTATAGATCGTTTCGTGTTTTTTTTTAAGTTAAAAGGAGCGCGCTGGTCGTGTCGTTGGCGCTGAACGAGTGGCGGAGGTGCGTCCGTTGGTCGCAGTCATAGGCGCCCCCGCCCTGGCCGGTGGTGGACTGTGCAAGGTCGCGCGCTCACCGACCGCACGTAAAACGTAAGTCGAGCTTGCTGGTGCAAGCTTGCGCGGAAAGGCTGTTACTTTTCGTACATGCTCGCTTTGACGTTTATAGATATATCATAGGTGTCAAAAGAGAAATATTGGACTTAGAATATGGAGTAAGTAATGCCAGTGACCAATGATTTCATTCGTTGCTGGCATGCCGCACGTCACGTAAGTGGCATTTCTACATCGAATATGGAGATTGATATTTAAAGACTTTGAAATTAACATGTCTAGTTAATACATTTAAATAGATCTAGAGGAAATTCGTTTCGAAAACCATTAATTACTTTTTCGTGAGAAATATTTTATATACCTTTAATGTGGCAAGTAACTTTAACTTTACTGTAATGAGTAGTAATAAACATCTATTTAATAATAGTGGTTCTAAACTTAATAAACCGCTTAATATTTTATTTTTTTAAGCCTGAACGTCCATTGTCATGTCAGATCCTTATCCTAGCATTATAATTTAATTGCACAACAAAAACGTTTGGTTCTGCTCGAGTTCTGCCATCAGATACATCGATCATACCCTTGACATTACGATGTATGAATGGAATAGGTATATGTACTAATATTTTAAAGCTTAAGAGTTTGTGTGGTTCAACGCACTAATATAAACAACTGCTGGTTTGAATTGAAGTAATATTTTAATGTTGGGAAGCCTATTTGTTGAGGAAGGATATAAGCATATAACAGTGTTACGATCTATAGGAGCGAGGCATCAAAGAGAAATGTAAAAAAACGAAGATATCATGCAGACGAATTTGCGCGTGTGAATTACATTTACACTTCTACACTAATACTTAATGAAGAAAGACTTAATCTTAGGTTTGTAAATTTGTATTAAGTAATAGACTACTAAACTGATCTGAATAATTCTATATATAGGTATAAGTGTGATCTGATAGATTACTAGATGACGAAAATTTCTGCGTTCTAGTCTTATCCAGAGGTTCTCAAATAGGCCTGAAAATGTGGCGAAATGGTTCCAGTAAAGGATTGTACGGAAGTGTTTGCTTCGCGCTCGACTTTCGAGGCACTCCCGTGCCTCCCGATTACCGTAGGAAAAGTACATAATCAGAGAGTAAGATAACCTCTTTTATCCCTATATTCCAACGGTAACGGGAATTCCTTCAGCCGTTCTGATGAGAATCTTCACACATTTATAATATAAGTAGATACCTACGGTAGTTTGTTAATCTTTGTAATTTAGGTTAAGAGTAGGTAACCATGGTTATCACCATCGGTATACCTACACGGGTGACTCAATGACACAAAATTCAATGATAAGATGTAATCAACGGATTTTTTATTACATATTATTATGTAATAATAAATCGGCGTGACTCGCATTTCGTATTTCGCAATGAAAAAAGAAACATACAATCTCATCTCGAATGCTTTTTATGAATGAACTTGCAATATATAGGTAATTACTTTGGAAATCCTAAATACAATAAAGAATATTTCATTAATTATTTATTATGGATTTAAATAGCTTTATCCTATGTATTTAAAAGTAGAATATCAGCTATCTGGTTACCAAAATATAGATGGGTATCTACTTCTTAGTTTGGAATTAGATCGGCCACGTGTGAAAAATGTCCCAGGATAACTACCCGCCATTATATCTACTTGTTTATTGAAGTTAATGATGATATAGCCTAAAGTGATTTCCACTCGTAACACAGAAGGGCTAATTTAGATATTTACACGTAGACTTACAGACATATTATATAAAAAATTGCCTATGAATCACTCAGTGCCAAATTTTATGTAGATACTTTAAAAAAGAGTAACAAACGTCATACACATTTGCATTTTTTTATATTAAATAATTTATATTTAATAAGATTTTATTATTTGCGCCCATTTCTCATGATGTCAACGAACTGACATCACAATAATATTATCACTATATTAGTCGAGTGTAGATAATTTGGTCGATACGTCCGCGTCGGTACGCGCCGAATCTTATCAAATATTTTCAATGCGAAAATACATCGGGCATTACCACGTTACGGTCGAATTAGTGAACGAATAATAAATAAATAATGTCTTTCTCTGGCGTCAAGTTTAGGAGGATAGCCTGTGAGAATATCGAGGAGTTAGTCAAAATGTCAAGTGAGTTGCCTTGTTTATATATTGTGATAATTGATTGATGGGGAAAATACGTCATGAAAGGTTATACTGAATGGAAAATATTTCATTTGGCCTTAGTTTAAAATATACCTAGTTTCGTAAACAATATAGGTAGGTCTCTAGTTTCTTTATGTTGTTCGTATACATTGTTACTATTTTATCATTTATTATTCTATTTTATATCTTTTATAGATACTGAATGACGCGTGATAAAATAATATAGATGTTCTTTAAAGTATTTTGGTTGGATGCATATGTTTTAGGTCATGTTCGTACTAGTATGTTTATAATTCTCTATCTACACTGATATTATAAAGACCAAAATATATTTGTTTGTTTGTAATGAAAAGGTTAACTACTGAAACAATCTGAATACTTTTTTCACCAATTGAATGCTTAGTTATCAGGGAGTAACATAGGCTATATTTTATTCCTGTATTCCTACGGGAACGGGAATTACGCAGGTAAAATCGCTTAAAGGATTCTAGTAACTAAATAAATATGAAAAGTTGTCTGAAAGAAAGCGTTTTAAAACTATAAGATCGAGTAATTAACTTTACTTTTGTGTTCACATTTTGTTTTGTTGTAAAACAAACACTTAGGTATCTATTTATCTCGACTGGCCGGTTGGCTTTGTGGTTGTCGGCCTTGATTTTTAAGCCGCCGGTCGTGGTCGTGGGATTCGAATCCCACTCAGGACATAGATTTGTGTTCATGGACATATCTATGTCTAGGTGTAAATAATTTTATAAACATGTTTTAAAGTAGTATATCTAGCTATACTCTATTTAGCTTGAAATCTGGTTGGCCATGTATAGGCATTGATGATATTTATTTTTCTACAGTAAAATTATTCTTTCACAGAAGTGAAAAGTGATATAATGGAGATACTCAAAATGCACGCACCAACGTTTTCCTTCACAAGACTCGACGAGAAAACATTCAAATTCACCTTGCACACTCAAAACAGTATTTTGACACACAACTTTAGACTGGACGAAGAAATTGAGATGGAGAGGCGAGATGGCCGTAAGGTAATTTCTATATCTACCTATAGACTACAGGCCCTTGAAGAAAAATTACCCGTGATATGAACCACCGTGAAAAGGCTGTTACTGTATCCTAAAATAGCTCTGAGCACTATGCCGTCAGTTTTGAGCGGTACATGTGAGGACGTGAGTAAATGGAATTTCTTAAGTTCAAGGGAGGAATTAAGATCAAATATTACTGTACGGCGTTGTTTATAGCTTATAGATGATTAAAAATAAATGTCGACAAACCTAGTGCCTAGTGAAATTGATATTCGAGGGGACAAGTGTTCAATCTATAATATTTTTACACACAATAAAATTAATGACGCATACAATTTTACTTTTGGATCTCAACATTTTCAAAATCATCAATTTTTATCATCAGGTGGATAGTTTGTCATAAAAAAACCTTTGTTTATCATCACGTAATAACTTATCTACCAAGTTATATCTATAGCATCAGTATTATTACATATAATTTTGTGTGCCAGCTGTTCTGGTTAGCTACCCTGACCTTCACGCCGCACCTGCTGATCGTAGGTTCGATTTGCAATCAGTACAAACATTTGTAAAAACGATCATGAGGGAGCAGGTTCAAACCCCGGTCCGTACCTCTCAGATTAACTTACGTGCGAATTCACACCACTGGCGTTCGGTGAAGGAAAACATGGCCGCGTGGTGGACTAAGGCCTAAACCCCTCGTTGGAGACGTATATGAGCTGATCATGACAAACATTTGTATGAATGAATATAACATGACAATTGCCAATGTACCTCTGTCTGTTACGCTTTCTCGCCTAAACCACCGATTTTAACGATTTTTATTAAATTTGAAACAAAGTTACACTAGACAGTGAGAAAGGACACAGGGGTACCTTTGATCCCGAAAAATTTTATGGTTCCCCGGGAACACTGACGAAAGCTATTTTATAATATGTAGTCTAAGCATGACAATAATATGTTACTACTTATTTTCAGCTACAAATCACATATACATTGGAAAGTGATAACGTGTTAAGACAAGTGATCAGGCGAGGAGACGGAAAGGTGACACACTTCCGAAGAGTATTCAGGGAACATGGAGCAGAAATGGTAAGGAGCTTTAACGATCACCTATCTGAATTTTGACCTTCGCCAAAAGCGCTTACCCAGGTGCTATAGTTAGTGTTGGTAACATAACCAGATAATTATGAAGAAAATAAGTTAGAAAAAGTACGGAGTTATGTCATACTTTGGCTTGCTTCGCCTATAATATTTTTGCAGTTTGAAGCTCTATAGGTATGACCATTAAATAGGTCAATAAGTAGGTGCATAAAAAAAAAAATTGGTTGCCTGTAAAGTCGGTATATGGGCGAAAGTTTTACGTGACAACGACTTTTTATGTCTGTCTCTCTCGCTCTTAGGCGGGCTAACCATGCCCGAGTGGAAGGGACGCGTGCCTCTCACTCGCTCTCATTGTGAGCGCATAACGTGAGCGGAGCGTAACGCAGTTTCTTGAAGTGTCACCCGGCAAACCAATTTATAAGACGTTGTCACGTCAATAAAGATCGCGCTATTTTATCAATATTTTAGAAACCGATTTTTCGTTTCACTGTAGAACCACCAAACGTAACCAACTAAAATCTTGTAAAAAAACTATTTGTTAAAAATAACCCTTATTCCAAATCTAGCACCTTTTTACTAACCAACGACGCAAAACCATTTCTTCCACCACTCCATTACCGTTACAAGACGATACATGTTACCGAATTAAATTAAAAATACACTATATCTACTAATATCCTACGTAAATAATTGACAACTACACTTACCTACTTCTCTTCTAAATTCACTAAAGGCTATCGATTGGGTGTGAAACGTGACCAGCCCACAGCCACTTCAACTTGCTAATCTTCTGAGCTATGCCGACCGCCTTGGTAGCTTTGTTCTTGCCAATATTGACCCTTGAAAGAAAAGTCATTATTCATGACTATCCATTGCCTGTGATCTTACTATTTTAAATGCCAAAAATCGGATGGATAGATATTTGTTATTTAAGCACGACAGAACGGCCGAAAATGGATTTAAATAAAATTAGCAGAATGTTTTCTACAAATTGTGACGGAAAATTTTGGATTTTTTTTATTGGGTCCAAAAAGTTAAAATAAAATGGGAAAAGTAAAAATTATATTTAACAATGATAACCAAAGATACTTTTAAAAACGATACGGGATAGTTCGAAACATAAAATCAAATTCAGGTTGCGACGTTAACGGCAAAGCTAGACATATGTATATGACTAAATCGTCAAACATCGTCATAATTTGATTTTCGATAACAATATATAAACAACGAGATTGACAAGTATCAAACGATATCAAATTGTCAACTATTAAAAAAATATATAAGAAGTTGATGTGTAAAATGAACCAACAAATTTAAAACTACTATATTCATTAATAAATTAATATTCATTCACATAGATAAACGGATATAGTCACAAACACATAATACGATTTTCTACAATTAATAGAATAATGATGAAAACATAACTTTTCAAGTAATCTAGATGAAATCACACTTTATCATTCATTATTCAAATGAACTTTGAACAGCAAGATAAGGCGAATAGATCCGTCACGATGACTTTCTTTTTTTATAAAGAAAATTGTTTTGCTCAAGGGGAATCCTTTAAATCTAGATAACAATGATAAAGGTACAAAAACACACAGACATATGTGCTTTTAAGTATCTAATGACGTCTGGCAGCTGCTCTTAAGATCTTCATCTATACTAATATATAAAGAAAGATTTAATTGTTTTGTTTGTTTCTGGTTCTGAAACTACTGAACCGATTTCAATAATTCTTTCACCTATGGAAAGCTACTTTATCAGGGAGTAATATAGGCTATTTATTATCCCCGTATTCCTACGGGAACGGGAGCTATTTTCAGAGGAATGACGACTAGACTTTTACTATTATTTTCGAACTGATACCACAGTAGGAGAAATAAGTTGTTAGTAGTTATTAAGTAGAAACCCTAGACCTACAATCGTTCACAACATTTAAAGCTTGGTTAAAACTTTCCTAAAGGAGACTGACAGTCTGAAACGCAAAAACATGAGACAACCTTAAATGTCATTCAATCGGAAGTGGCCTACGACCTCGATAATATTGGGCAAAGGGCAAGATAAAGGTATGCAATGACATAATGTGAAATTATGAGGTCCTACTTTACGAGTATAATTTCATCAAGTTGTCGGCGCGGGCGCGTAAGAATGTTTAAAGAAATGACGCGAGAAACAAGTTACAAAATGCTACGCAAATAATTATTGGTTACAATTGTAAATTAAAATATGATTTTAAAAATTAATTAAACGTCTGTTTCTTAAACGAGAGCAAAACAATTATTGCTTTCTTTGTCACTCAGAATATCTGTTAGCTACAAATATAATTTGAGAATAACATCGATTCGGCTTTTAAAACTAAGTATGTGAAGACTTTGTAAGCCTATAATATTCATTACCTGCCATGTTAGGAGTACCTACCAAAGGCACACAAGTTAAAATGCATTTCAAACGATCGTCAACTAAGCAGACACACACTAAGACCACATGTGCACGAGAGATTTTTTAACGGACGTTAAAAAAGCGTTCAAATACAACAAATGCATTGCCTAGTAAGTATATGTTTATTGTTCACACGACAGCGTTTTTAAAACGCGACGCTTTTTTATCGAGCGGTGTTGCATTTTCAACTTTGGGCGTTGGAAATAGAGCATATATATCTATTATGGTACCTACTTGGAAATGCATTTGTTGTGTTTAAACGCTTTTTTAACGTCCGTTAAAGAACTCTCGTGCGAATGAGGCCTTAATATGAATATGGTTAACGGATTTACGCAGAAAAATACTTCTGATTAGATTCACACTAACAAGAGAACCTCTGAATAAATTATAAGTAGATAACTACCTAATGTTTTTTTTCCTCTTTCAGACTATATACATTGAAGGCACAAATGTAAAAGCAAAAATATACTACGAAATTGTTGAGTGACGATTCCTGATACTTTATAACACATATTTATTAATGGATACGACGACGAAGTGAAATCAACGATTAACCACATCAGTATTGTGAGAAAAAACTATATAAAATAAATATATTTTTTACAATCTGCTTTTTATTATAATCTTTTAACGAAACCATGTCGACTATCCATCACATTACAGCATATTGTCCATGATATTATATGTTTACTAGTGGCTCCCCGCGGTTTCACCCGCGTACCCGGGAGGTCTTCCATTTTCCCGGGATAAAAAGTAGCCTATATGTTAATCCAGGTTATAAGCTATCTTTATTCCAAATTTCATTCAAATCCATTCAGTAGTTTTTACGTGAAAGAGTAACAAACATCCATACATCCATACTTACAAACTTTCGCCTTTATAATATTAGTAGGATTACAAACACTTACAATGACACCCAAAATATTCCGTACATTTATTGGCAACTGTATTTTCAAAACAGAGTATAAAACTATATCGGCATACCTAGGTATACCAAAAGATACGCTAATTGTGTAGGTAAAAAATACCTCTTAGTCCCTTTAGTTGTATGAAAATGAACACAGTATTACATTGTTAGCAATAGGTTATATATATTACCAGCATAATCTCTGTTAGATTTAAGATGATTTAAAGAAAACATAGTGTGGAAACCTACATACCAGAGATGTCACATTTAAAGACACATGAAGCCCCCCAACTCACACATTCTACGATAGGAAAAACCCCCTCGTTATTAGTCGACTCGTGCTCCTGCATTGGAGACATATAAGTATGAGCTAATGATGAAAAAAATACATAAGGTTTTTTCTTACTGTCACTCCTCATCAATGACATCGTAAACAAGTGGCAATACTTAAACCTGACATGTGATCATTCAAAATATCAAGGCCCAAAACTGCTACACTAATCTACATAATACCATGATTACTTCATTGCGTTTAGACGCTTAGCATACGCCCCACCCCCTTCTATTGTCTACGACTATCGGCCGTTATCTATAGTCTATCTGTGGCTGGGACAAAGAGGTCGCACTGCCAACCGTATTACACATACCTATGTAATGCTAGATATGTTGTCTGTTTATCTATCTTTATAACATGGTATCGTGCATTTTATGTATTTGATTTTTCTTTCAAATGTAATATAAGCTCATGAAGAATACTACGTTACAATCTTTTTTTCACTTAGTACCTATAACATTATAGCCCTCAACCATTTTCACTGCTGGAAAAGTTTGGATACTTTATGCATTTACAAGATTCAGAATTAATCATTTGGGTCACCAAACTGATTGCTGTGAAATGAAGGTACATTTTAACCGACTTCAATAAAAGGAGTTCCTAAAATAGGATTTACATTTAGACCCACAAAAGACCTGCCTAAAAAAGTCCATTCCGTAATATATGAACCTAGTCATACTGATATCGTTTTCAAAACTACATGAATCACAAAAATAATATAGAAAATCCCAAAAAACCCGTCGTCATGACACCCATTACTTTTCAAAAGGCACATACTCGATTTTCATCGGCAACAAACAGCTGTGATCGATGTAGGTCAGCGGTGCTTTACCATTTGGGGCTCAACTCTCGATGGGGTTCAATTCAATAAGCTACATGGCACGGACTCGATGACTCTTTTCACGCTATCTCTTTCGTTTACTACGCCAACACGTGAGACATCCGATGCTGTAAAACCGCTGGCCAATGAGGTGTATAAGAGAATACCAGGGCTTGTATTAATGAATGACACATGCCGTGCCGCCGTGCCTCCGCCGACACAAAGCCTTTACCTAACATACTCTGTACAGACAGTCGCTTAGTTATTATAAGTCGTGAGTTCATAAAATAAACCTTTTTGTTTATGAATGGTACCGAACAAGATAACCCTCCCTTTTTGGGTTAGCCGTAGTCGAGCAAGAGTCATCCAAAAACGTATCTATCAATTGACACTTCTTCAAAATCGCGAGTAGTTAGAGTAGCCGGTAAAGCATACGTAAATACATACATAGATTTTACGGTAAGACCTATGTACCTACTCTATGTAAAGCCACGGACAGAAGATAGTCTACTTAAAGACAAACCGAAACTGAACATTGGAATAATTTTGATTAATTTTTATTTTCAGTTGAATATAAATTTATTTCATATTTTTTTTATTTATTTCATACTAGTTGACCCGGCAAACTTCTTACTGCCTCAGCATCAATTAATAAAAAAGCTGAATGCTTTAAACCTTCCCTGTACTTACACAAATAATTCAAGACCAAACATAGCCAAATCAGTCCATCCGTTCTCGAGTTTTTGTGAGACTAACGAACAGCAATTCATTTTTATATATATAGATTTGCACCTTAAAGTTATAAATATGGATTTACAATTTAAATATTCCTTAAGGTTAGTAAAGTTTCACTTTTTGATACCTACGTACTTAAATTCTATTTAAATGTTGGTGTATCCTTTTTCAAATTCTTATCATGTACAATCACTAAATGAGGCGCTTTGACAGCACTACATGTTTGGCTCATTTCATAATCATCGTTCCATTTCGATGTTTCCGCACAAAGCTTCCATCAGTTTCTATATTCTATTTTCATGCCAAATGTTCATATATTATAAGAAAATACTTTGTATTTTAAATATGTAATACATAATTCGAATAATATAAACAAATATCTCCTGATATTTTTCACACATTCTAACTAAATAGAACTTTTAATAGTTACCAGATAGACCTTATAGGTTCTACATTTATTTACTTATTTTATACATAATATATAATTTAACAAGAGTATATAGCAGAAAGATATATAAATAAAGATATATATGATAAACAGGCTTCCACCGTGCGGTCTTACCCGAGTAGTGCCCGTTCCCGTATGAGTAGGGGTTACAATATAGCCTATGTTACTGCTTGATAATGTGGCAGCTTTCAGTAAAAAAAAATTCCAGATTAGTCCGATAGATTCGAACCCCATGCATTACAAACAAAGATGTTATAAAATCAAATCTTTTCACATGTTATAGTGATATTATATATCCAGGTATAGAATGTTATTTCGCCTGCAACTAGCAAAGTAAAGCAAAGTGTAATAAAATATAAGGTTTTAGCATCTAAAAGCTAACAGCCTAACTGCATTAAATGCATCAAACAACTTTGGATAGTTATGTTACAACTCCTACTACGAAGCCTTATTTACGACATATGAGTACGTGCACATTTGACCGTAGGCGACCACTTCGCTTTATACACTAAAATAATCGTAACATATGCATTTCTCGTACAAGTCCTGTATGAAATATGCAAATATGGTCCATTTGCGAAATTCTAATCGAGAATATTGAGATCAAAGTGAAATAAACCACACGATATGGTGTGTTAATGTCACCGCACCTTAACAAGTTTCAGATTATCAAATTGGCTGGCTGATTGGCTTGGTGAACCCTGACTTTCGAGCCACTGGTTTTGGGTTCGATTTCCACTCAGGACATTCCTTTTTGAGCATGAGTTTACGGCAGTTAGTTTCACAAAGTATTAAAAAATCGTTAGGTAGGTATAGTAAATTTATTTGGTGACGATAACTAAAAAATTGCAGAGTTTGTCATTACAAATTTAGATTTATTTGGACCCGCTGTTCCCGAGGACTTAAATTTTCCGGGATAAAACGAAGCCTATGTGTTATTCCCGAACATATTCTAACTCTTTGCCAAATTTCTTTCAAATCACTTCAGTAGTTTTTGCGTGAAAGAGTAGACATGTAAGTAATGTATGTAAGCCACATACAAACTTTCGCATTTATAGCTTTAGTAGGATATTACAGCCAATTTTATATATTTGTAAAATATTTATATTAATTAATTATTCGTAACTGAAACCTCTTAATTGCCATGTGTAAACGTTAAATCATCGAACGAGTGTCTTAAAAAAATGTTAAACATCGTCCTTTTCGATCAGAATTAATTACCAACTTGGTATGAAAAGTGGATTGTTTCAGTTCAAAAAATGCTGATCGACCTTGGATAGTATTAACATGCTGTTTTACTATCACGATAATCTATAGGAGTATAAAATGACTAAATAAAATAACAATGATATAAAGAATTCATATTACCTACGCTACGTGACTTTAGTCACTTTCTAGACAATACATAGTCTTTATCTTTATTCAAAGCTTAGGTACCTACTATAATCGGTTTAAAAAAACTGTCTCATAAAGATTTTAATGTTTAAAGTTTAAGTTGTAGAGCTTTTAAGACTTAATAATAATTATAAGGTGAGTAAAAGAAACCAAGGGTACTAAGAAAGAAATAGACACTAGACCCATTTTCTTATAAAATGTAAGTTCGACTTTAAGTAGAAGAAACATCTCCAGAAAACAAGATTTTATTTATATGAGGAGTATAGGTATATATGATGCAATTGTCTAATGTGAGATAAGGGTTGACCCCACATAGAAGGATATTTTCATCTCCTACGGTTAAATAACAAAATAATATCAGGCCTATAAATATAATTTACTACAATTCAAATGTCCAAGCCATTTCTTCAGTTTAGTCTATTTATTAAGTCGAAGCTGCTGAAGATACTAGCGATTCGGAAGTCGTCCTTCAATTGAGAAGAACGGGCAAGAAACTACGCAAAGTAAATTTTTTCTCTGACTAACAAACTAAACAACTAACAACATACATAGTATCTTCATGAATTTCATTGAACTTCACACGACTCTGTAAAATAGCATTGCAACCCGAGACAGAATAATCACACTTGTTTTTACGTCGCTCCAAAATAATCCGGATTATCTGATTCCTTATAACGACAACTTGCATCATAAGTACGGTAGTCAAGTTACGTGAGCTGAACTTAACTGACAATAAGTTTATTAATCTCCACAAGAGATAGCACATTGATCAACTCTTATTGTAATAGGTATAAAGCGCATTATCAATTGATCTGTGATTTTATCTTTTGAATTCAAATTTTGATCCGTAAGTCTGTTATGCATCCATATTGGAATAGACAAGGCAGAGTTAGCAACGTTACAATAAAATTATGAAAGCATCTATGCTAACTAATAAGAAACTCTGTCTGTCTGTCGGTGTCGCTTTCACGCTATAACTATTGATCCGTTTTAAATGAAATTGTACACAGATAGTTTAGCTAGAGCATGTGAAAGGACATAAGCAACTTGTTATCCAGGTAAATGGAAGATCTCTCGGGTATGCGAGTGAATCCGCGTGGAGCCACTAGTGGTTTACAAACCGATCGTTGACTATCGCTATACTCTTCACGTCAATCAAGTACCATTTCAGATCATGATTATAATTAGTTCATTATAAATGAGCAACTTATTATATGACAGGTGCTTGCGATATTTTTTGTCATAACATTTCATAATATTGATTATCATCTCTACAGGTAAAAGGCTTGTATCCAAATTAGTTTTTAAAGAGCATTATTTAATCACTCACTACACACACATAGGAATTTGTTTGCCTTACTCTCTTCTGTCTGAAAGTAGAATTATGTACCAAATTGCACCTTATAATAAGGTAGATAAGTACTAATTCTCGATTCCGAAAAGGTATACCAATAAATTAGGTATGTAATCTCTTCACAACAATATAGAAAAAAAATATTAAAAATATCTGTTGGCGCGGATCGCAACTCGGGGCGAAATAATGGGTCAAATGCTAATTTACTCCAAAATTTTCCTGTAACAGATCAGTATTCCTTGTAGAACATGGGATTTACTCTTGACAGTCCAGCAGCTCGCAAGTCTGTGGAAACTTCGGTTTAGATTACCAGAGCTACATGAGGAGACGTTGCAGTGTCAATGGGGCTTAGATCGACAACGCTTCGCAATCCCAGGTATTGCAAGCCTCAAAAAAGCATTGAGTCTCAGTCATATAAGTCTGTAATTAGGTCAGGTTCGGATGCGTGACTACCCTCAAGCCAGCTAGTGGTTGCGACAGATAATGGCCTTTATGATATTTTTTCATTCTCTCGTGGAATCTAGATGGACTACTTTCAAAAACGTGCGGTGACCCAAATTTTTGTCGTCAGCAACATGTAAATAAATAATTACAAATCAGAGTGCTTTACAATGTTACCATTTTATATTAGGTGTTTATATGTTAGTTAATCCATTCTTAATCCGTTTCACAGTTCACATGGCCATATTGCAATAATTGTGGTGTAATAAAATGATTTGAATATCAAATTAATTTTATATGATGGGAGAATTTTGACTTCAAATGGATGGGAATTGGGCAGGCATTAGGTATATGAAATTAAATAAATCCTCACTCGGAGTATATAGGCAAGTGGCCTTAGAACTGCATAGGTAGCTCTTCTTGGACTACTGAAGATATTCAATTTGGTATTACAAACTAACTTCCCCCTTATATAAAAGGAGTGAAGAGATATTAACCCGAACGGCAAAGCGTGAGTGACGCCCCTGGTGTTGCAAGCGTCCATAGGTCCATACGGTAACCGCTACCCATCAGGTGGGACAGTATGCCTGTTTGTCACCTTTGTAGCATAAAAAAAAATCTTAAACGTTTCCTATCTTTATGAATCATAAAATTTATATCTTAAGGTCGCAGTATTTTTCAATAACTTCGATACTTTAGTACCGACATCATAGACCTTGAATCAAACTACGATAAACGATATTTTACTGTAAACATTACCTAAGGCGTATCCGATAAGTAGTAAACATCTTTACAAAACAAACTTGATACACATATTTTTTGGAAACATTCAATTACAATCTGTGTCACTAATAAGCAATAACTATTACCTACATAATTATTACCAAAATGAACTTGCAAAAGCGTAGTTGGCAAACAAAATCTTGTTTACAATATCATAACCTTATAACTTGCTATAATAATGCCTTAGGCTACATTACTAATTTTATTGCTATTAACAAACAGCCCAGGGGCGTGACATATCTCATATAAACACTTAATCTTATATATAGCCCTAGTGTTGATGTAGTCATTGTTATGAATCATATGATATATAGTTAACCGTATCATTAATGAACTATTAAGTTTTATGAGCTGCACTTAAACTTTAACTCACATAAGATTTATATTAATCTGCATTTAAGGTTTATATTGACCATGTAATGAAAAAGTAAATTGATATAGTCATATTAATGTAAACAACGTTGGTACATAAGTTCATAGATCATGATAGGAACTCATTTGTTGTAAATTAAGAGATTTTTAACTTATGAGTGTTTGTCGTACTGGAAAATTGTAGATAAAGAAAATAAGAGGATTATCTAATAAAAATGATTACCCTGGTCCTAATTAATACCGTCACCATATTTTGAACTATTCACATTACAAAAGTAAAGAAGATTTTTTATAGCAACTTTGAAATAATCTTATAATAATAATAATAATAAGGCCGCAGGGCAGCTTGTGGCGAGCTGTTGGTGAGTAGCGACACCACGGACCCGAGACCTCCCGGGGGCGGTACCTAGGCCCCCACCTCCGGCTTGCCTTCGCCGGCCGGCCGGAGTGGAGCGCGAGAGCTATATGCTCGAAGGGTGGAAGTGTTAAAGGCATAAAGCCGGGAGTAGCGACAGTGAAACTGCAGCACACCTCTCGACACCCTTAGCTGCTTACGCCAGTGTTGCCCACTCTGTTGCCTTCTGGTGACTATTTGAGGGGCCCATTTAGTTTGCGGCGAGTCACCGTCTGCCAGGATTACAAAGATTGAGACATTTGATTTGGCAGGCGTCCGGTAGTCTCGATCAATAGCCCAGCAACCAGTCCAGCAAACTCCCTCCCCATAGACCTAGTATAGTTTCCTTCTTTTCTCTAATAGCCCTTGCACTTAGCGGGTGCTGTCTTTGCCTGTATATTCTCAATAGTGCAGGCAGAGATAGTACCCGCTAGGTGTACATATCCCAACACATTAAAGTATCTTCAAGGGGCCTCTACGTGTTGGATCTGTATCCCCACGCACGCCTTCCAAAAGGACCGGCCTTCGGGCCGTGCAAATCCACTAGGAAAGATACAAATAATAATAATAATAATAAATCTTTATTGCAGGCTACAAGGCCCATAGCATATATACCTTAAAACTAAGAATACATATTAAAAATTAAAAAACATGTTTTCCTTAAACTAGGGCACGTAGAGACGGCGACGTGCTCGCCTGCGTGGTGGGTATTGTCCCGCGAAAACGACGGAACACCACACCTTTCGGCCAAAACTCCTCCTTCATGAAGGTTTCGAGAAATTGAGTTGGAACCCGCACCACAAACGAAGTAAAGTTGACGTTGTGACGCGACTCCAGCTTCACGACCCTCAGGATGTACTTGGTTTTCTTCTCTATGTACTCCACAATCTCCTCAACCTTTGTGGAGTATCTTAAACGGGAGACATACAGCTGCGTCGTCGGAATAGCGGGACGCAACTATTTATAAATTGCCGTTGATCTAGTTCAAAAGGTCACAGGTTAAGTAACAATGGTAGAACAAAGACTGAATGACGCCAGATGTTCAACACAAGTGCCTCATATTTCCCGGAACAATATTACTCTTTGGTAACATTTACAAATTATGATTCACTTTGCACAGCATCTAGTGAAGTGGATTGAGGCAAGCAATGAGATATCAAATAACTGAATCACAGACTCTTAAACAGGATGTGAGTACCCAGTGAAGGGGAGCTAAAAGGACGTTGCAACCTTAAAAATATTCAATCATGAAAAATAAATAAAAATATTGTAGACAACATGTTTAGTAAAAGGTAAAAATAAACAAGCATGCAGTTTGCTACAACAATTAAATACAGAAGTACAATTAAAATATGTATCCTAAATACATTCGAACAAAGACAATGGTAAAAATAATGTAAATGCGAATACTGGATAAAAATAAGTAATAAATAGTATATAGGTTTCTTATCATTTCAATTTAAATGATATCATTTTGATGTTTATTCGAGGGTTATAATTTAAATTTTCAGTACAGAGACACAAGTGCAGATTAAAATGCCCTTAAGGTCATTGTATAAAAATTCTCGATCTTCCATCAACATTAAGGTTGAACTCAAGATACAAAGTGCAAGAGAATTCCACAACAATTAATTCCGCTTATAAGGAACAATCGAGCTGACAGTGGTTTTGCAACACACATGTTACGAATTTCTCAAATAGATAACGTTTCTATGAGCGATCTCGTATAAAGTGGAACGGTTGTGCAAACCGCCGGCAGGTGTGTTTGAAGCTATCCGGTTTGGAGGCAGTGTGGTCCAAATTAGGTGCGAACACGATACATGCATAACTTGGCCCTTATAAAGTTGGAAGTGCAAATTGTGGGGATTAATCATTTTGAGGAGTCAAAGTCGACGTATACCATGAAAAAATTGCGTCGATTTAGGAGACTTTGCATGACAAAGAATATAAGTTTACATTTTAGATGATGCAAAATCTATGAGATTACATTCAGATTGGCGTCTTGTATTCCCCATCATTTCGTGGGCGAATTACAAGTAATTAAAATAAAAGCTAAAGTTCATGAGATGAGGAGCTGGAAATTTATTGAAAACAGTTTTAGTATGAGCGAAATTATCTTATATCATAGACCATGTACCAAGATTTTGTTAATCCACGTATTTCAGAAGTATAGGTAACCAAATGCAATTAGAGTGGTCATTAAACTGTCAAGGTTGGTCTCTCAAGTGACACTTTTTGGGTATGGTGAAATTGTTAGTGCAGGAATAATTAACTTAAGTTAATAGCCGTTGATCCAGACAGTGGATTGTCTTAATGGTATTTTGCGAGTGAGTCACAGTAATAAAACGGTAGAGAAAACTGACATATCATACAAAGTATGAGAATATACAGTATTAATTATAAAGATTGTTGAAACGCAAGGTAATATAGAGGCTAAATTACTGTTTGGTGCAAATTATTCTATTGAACTCGAAATGTTCAAGAATCCCTTACGAACTATCAGGTCTAAAGCCTTAAAAAGTTCGATAACAAATATACCTACAGAAGAAATTGATACCAATTTAACTAACAGATTATTTAGGTATTTCGATGATGTCACGTTGCTGACAATAAAATGCGTAAAACAAATAATAAACTTTATGCATGTCTCAGAATGACTACTGAAAAGGGTCAACTATTTATATTTGCGGTTTAGGTAAGTTACGAGAAGAATATGTATATCAAACGAATCTAAGAGACTGGACAATAATCGCCAAGGAAAACGGAGTGCTTTACATAAAACAGTACTTAATAACTGGTACAAATAAAAGTAGCGTTTGATAATAAACCCTATCTAAGAATCTCGGTGGCCTTCATTGTAACATCGCTTGCATTCGTTTTTCTCATCATCATGTACCAAACAGCTTTTGAGAGGAACTTCGAGTCAAATATGCCCATAAGATTTGGTACCTATAGCTAGTCAAAACATATATGAATTAAGGTATTTTTGTAATTATTCATCTGCGTCACATCTTCCTTGTTTTTGCAATGTTTTGATTGATGGTTCGCTCCTATAGGTCATAGCGTGATGTAAGGTTAGAACCATTCTGGATAAATAGGCTGTCCAAAAATTTAATAATATTGTTTTAATTCGAACCATTAGTTCCTGAGGTTAGCGTGTTCAAACAAACTCTTTTCTATCTCGTTTTCCTAAGGATAGCAAACCTTTAAATACAGAAAGATTTGAAATATGCCTAATATGTAGTTGCATACCGCGTACTGAGCTTTAAACAGGCGCCGACCTTCGATGCAAACATACAATAATTGGCACACACCTACATCGCCTGCAAACCAGATCCATGGAACCGCTTAACATGAATTGTTTTCCATTTGCTAGTAACATGTTTAATTAAAACTGACATAAACTGTGACAGAAATGAATGTAAATTTTTATATATTTATGAAGGACAGGTAACATAATAGTTTGGATAAAACCTTCTCAGTCGAGCGTGACGTGAATATTTTGTGGTCCTTCGCGCGGATTAAGGTGTCTTGATGTGTTATTTCGTAATAGTGCTTAGATTACCGACGTAAGAAGGATTGCGTTTTCGGAACTTAAATGTTGGACCTTAATTCTGGTAATAAATTTATTTTTGCAATGCCTTTCCCCAATGACTGGGGTCGACAACAATCCCTTACTGTAGGATTTCGAGAATGACGTCTTGAAGAAGGAAGTCTCTCATCTCAAGGTAGAGTTATTTTAGCCATGCCTTCTATATTAATTGTACATGTTATGTAAAAGATATTAATCATGCATTGGATTGTTAACCTTTATATGCCAAATGAATATATGTTCTATTGTTTCCCACTCGTTTTATGCAAATGCCTTAAATTTTCCTAATCTAATACGCACTATATACATTTGTACCTTCTTTACAAGTACCTCTAACTTCTCACGTTCCCTATTTACATATACATACAAGTTATAGTATAACAATAACATTCCCACGGTATATGCAAAGACGGATGTGGGTGTATGAACCTTGAATGAATCTGAAGCAGAAATTTTAAAAATTCAATAGCAAATTTCTTGTATGATTGAGCCATGACGAGACGCGATTCGCGGTAAAGATCCGGCATAGGTATCATGTTTCCACGAAATTCGTGGTGTTAAATTAGTCTAGTTTTTGTTCTAATCACCTAACGAATTAGGGAGTAGACTCGGTGAACATCAACCACTTATCTATACTTATATTATAAAGCTAAAGAGTTTGTGTGGTTTAACGCGCTGAAAAATATTTTAGTATTAGATAACCCATATATCGAGAAAGGTTATAAGGTATATAACATGAAGCAACGACCAATAGGAGCGAAGCATCAATGACAAATGTTGCTAAAAAGGGAAAGTTGACGCAGACGAAGTTGCACGAGTTAACTAGTCTATTTAAATAAGAGGTAAAGATAAAGTTTAGTATTTCAATGGTGAGTATACTGTTGATACTAAAAATCTCTCTTGTTTCAATATGAAGGTAAGTAATAAAGTTTAATTTTGTTTGCAGAATATCAGACATAGTCTAATGACTCGAAGTATGATGATTTACAAAGGCAGGTCATTAACATTATGATCTCCATAACATGTAACTGAAACCTAGTATTTTTTTGTTAAATATGGCCCCAAGACAAAAACATTATTTGACAGTTAATTTCAAGGTTTTAGGTGCCATTATCATTAGAAAAAGTTATTTCACATTTATGTATTTGAAACATAATTCACAAAGAGAATTGGCAACAGGTTGGCTCCTGTAAAAACTCCAAACTTTGTTCCCGTGGGATTTACTATTTGTATTGTATACAAATATAGCTTATGCTATTCAGGTATATAATAGAGTAGCTATTTATCAGTGAAAACATATTTGAATCAGATTTCAGAGACATCCAAACATACAACACAACCTTTTTTAATGTCCGATAAATAAAATTTCCCCAAATAATCAAACCAGTGAGTCCCTCACCCCCAGCAACGCCCTGAGCCGAGGCACGGTCCCGCAGGGGACACCCTCAGCGCAGTTGCTTAAATATATTTACGGTTGAGAGCCCTCAGCGCTCACCGATTGCCCGCGTAAAGGTGTAAAAGCCATCAGAGGCTAACACCTTCTAGTCCCTTCAAAAAAAAAAAAAAAACAACCTCTTTAGGTAAAACGTATCTTAACACACAATAATGGAGTTAAGTTTGTCATTAAACGCAGAACATCAGAAATGACATGAAAAAAAATTGTTTTTACAACAGCCTACTTGGTATAAATCTCCCCGACAAAATAAATAGAAACAAGAACGGTAAATGAAGATAGTTGCCTTAAAACCGCCATGGTCATTTCATGGGCAAGATTCGATAGATCATGCCACATAAATTAGCAACCTTAAGCCAAGGACTGTCGACATAATTTAAAGATAGCGAATTGACGCGTGCGAGGCAGCCGATAAATTTATCGCACCGCAACGATAACCTTTGAGGTTAACAAGTTTCGTTTAGAAACACCATATCTATGTATACTAATATTATGCAGAGCTAAAGGTTGTATGTTTGGATGTAAGAGGTAATATATTATATAATATTATTTCCCTCGAGACCCTCGAGGATTATTATCATTCATCAGTTCATCATCAGTTATTATTATTATGCCACGTGGTGATTATTTAACTGAATTTTCACAACAATGTCGTCAAGTCACAAGTCGTGTTTCAATTCAGAAGGCTTTCGTGTGCATGAAATAATTATTTGTTTCGTGCCTCGATGTATAAGTTAGAGGGTTCAATGTAGGAGTGAAATATCCTAGGTACATATTTCTTCCAAAAACTATAAACAGTCGACGAATCGGTCGATCTATTTGCGAGCCTGCACTGCGCACAGCGCAATGCAATGGATTTTAATATAATTATTTAGATATAGATCAGTCGCAGTCAAAAACGATTCGGTGACCAAAATTTTAATGGGACTTGATATCTGACGATCTGGACTGGACACGTGTCCCATTATCCACCCAATACACAAAAGCAATTCATGTGAAAGGTAACCAGTTAAATAAACACATGCAAAACATAAATTCAATAAACCGAGCTGCATTATTCTGGCACCAGATACGAATCTCAGACCTCGGAATAAAGAATCTAGTGCGCTACATATATGACTACCATATTACTTAATTTAATTTTGATCTATGTACGAATGGCAGATATACCGCTGTGGGCGGGTCGTGACACAGCAAGGCTGGTCTAGCCTAGCATTTTGCCATTTCTGGCGCCTCCATTTGTCAAATTCGACGTGTAAATGTTGCTATGAAGTGTAGGTATATCTCGTATTAATAGTTCACAAAACGCCTAATGTATCTTGATAAAGCAAAACAAATATTCATAGCTTATAAAGCACGATATGTGGAGCAATTAACAACTGTGCATTAAGTGGTCTTATCTTATCGTTAAGCAATCTTTCACGTTTATAATACTAGGTATTTTATCGTATGCCAATGTTTGATTGATTTGAAGACGTCCTAGTTCAACCGTCATCAACATATCGTCCACCTACATACAGTTCAACATTTTATTATAGCATGCAAGAAAAACATTAATTCAGATAACTTTGAAAGACATTGGCTTCCAGACTAACCAGGTAGCAGCTAGATACGTCTTTCTCCATTAATTAGAGATGCCAGCCATCATCCAATTTACTTTGGGTTACGTTACTAAATTGACGGCTAATTTAGTAACTCAAAGTAAATTATTTCAGCAAAGCAACAGTCCAAAAGGAAGGAATCTCTATGGTAATATTGGTAATCGTATTGTATCAAATCAATGTTTATGAAGGGGACGGCGCGTACGCAGTCCCCACTACCAAAAATTACGCGTCCGAGTTATCCACATTAGGGATAATCACAGAGGTCAACCCAACCGCAGTGCAATGGGAGGGCCTCGCTCTGGGGGAACCGCCTATGTGATCACGGTGTCCCCTACGCCAGGTAAGTATGACTTCTACTTTTTTTTTTTTTTTTTTGAATGGACTAGAAGGTGACAGCCTCAGATGGCTTTTACACCGTTACGCGGACTTTGTGAATGGACTAGAAGGTTGACTTCTACAATGTTCGCTAAGGGGGTCATCAAATCGCGGAGACTCTTAACAGTGCGATATAGAAATAAGACCCGAATGGATGAGCGCCATCTATCTGTTTTTTAATGAAACTAGTTTACCCCAACACAAACATCACGAACCCTATCTATGGCAATTAAACCAAAGCTATATGCCATAATGCGGATAATATAAAGCTTGTGTCCATACACATAGCGCGTAAATAAAAGGTCTGTCTGAAATAGGTATATCATAGGTACAACACCTATAGTATAATATAGTATCTATAAATAAATCAATAATAGATTTCAAACAGAAGTCGTCATTTCTGAATCAGTAGCAACCCTATTAACGCAGAGAAGGTCACCAATCCGCGACCTTGCCTCAGCACGCGCACGATAAGCTTAAAACGAGATATGATCTGACGCGTTGATCTAGATCCCGATTGTCGGTCAACTGGCGATAGTTGTGCAATGTCACACGAAAGCTATTATACGTGAGCTTTTACAACTTTTTCGTTCATGCGCTACTATTTGTCATGTGTTTGTTCATTTGACATCTGAAACAAATCATTTTAATGGCAGTAGCGGTTTGATTTTATTGTGTAGTTGATATGTTAGTCATTAGATGTTATCTTACTGTTTATAATGAAGTGTATTTTTCTATGAGCCATAAGTATTTGTATTAGTTGAAACAAATACTGTTTGTAATCATGTGAAGTTAGTAACTGTGTATTAAGATTCATCTCGATAAACCTTTCTCATTATACGTTCATAACACCTATTATAATAAATATAAAATCGATTATTTGATATAAAGAAACGGACTTTGTTTTGATGTAAGCACAAATATTATTTTCACATTAGAGATATCAGAAAACCAGGCTTGAATTTTAACCATCTATATGCAGACGAATTCGCAGGATACGCTATTATTTAAGTTTAATATCCATTACATATAGAATACTAAAACGAACTCGAACCATCATTTTACAAAAAGGACACAAATATTGAAGAATACTGATTATAAAGGTAGATCACTAAATTGTAAGCACCCTCAATTGATTGTATTCAATTCCCTGATTGAACCTCAAATAAACAAAACCTAATTAAAGGCATCTAAGTAAGGTCCACTTTACCATAAATTTTTATAGCAAAACATACTAGATACGTTTAGATTTTATTTTAAACTATGATTGATGTCTGTTAGAACTCGACTTTGTCCTCCCGTCTATCACAGACACACGGATGACTGAACATAAGTTAATATTACCTTATCGAATTCTGAATAGTCACCTATCCCGAAACGAGTTCCCACAGTTTGACAAGCCAACTGAGCTATAAATAGCCTTTATCTATATTTATTCCAACCTTTTACCACTTTTGAGATTTAGTTTATTTACAGGCGATTAGTGTCTCCGGGTCTATTAGTGATGCTAAAGTTTCACCAACAGAACCCTGGTGTGAGAGAACTATGTAGATGATTAATTTATTGTTTATGAAGGGGACGGCGCGTACGCAGTCCCCACTACCAAAAATTACGCGTCCGAGTTATCCACATTAGGGATAATCACAGAGGTCAACCCAACCGCAGTGCAATGGGAGGGCCTCGCTCTGGGGGAACCGCCTATGTGATCACGGTGTCCCCTACGCCAGGTAAGTATGAATTCTACAATGTTCGCAGGGAGGGTCGTCAAATCGCGGAGACTCTTAACAGTGCGACATAGAAATAAGACCCGAATGGATGAGCGCCATCTGTTTGTGTTTCAATGAAACTAGTTTATCCCAACTCAAATATCACAATTTACACTAGACACAAAAAGTTAGGGATATAAATAAAATTAGAAATTTTTGGGCGATTTTCAACGAGCTGTAACTCCGAGGAAAATTATCGTACAGAAGAAAAAAGAAAACAAAATTGTAGCTTCAAGTGTCTAGTTTTTGGATACGGTCATGAATTTATTGTACGAGTATCATTTTTGTGTTTGGAGAATTTCTATGGACACAACCAAGAAAAAATATGCAAATGTTTTATCATCTAAAAATAAGTCACTTAAATATCCACAACGTCTGTTCGAACTCGACTTTGTCCGTCCGTCCATTACGGACACACGGTGACTGAACATAAGTTAATATTACCTAATCTAATTCTGAGTAGTCACCCGGCTATCCCGAAACGAGTTCACACAGTTTGACAAGGCAAGTGAAGCTATAGATAGCCTTTATCTATATTTATTCCAACCTTTTACCACTTTTGTGATTTAGTTTATTTATAGGCCAACTCCCTCCCTCCGGGTCTATCAGTGATGCTAAAGCTTCACCAACAGAACCCTGGAGTGAGAGAACTATGTAGATGATTAATTTATTGTTTATGAAGGGGACGGCGCGTACGCAGTCCCCACTACCAAAAATTACGCGTCCGAGTTATCCACATTAGGGATAATCACAGAGGTCAACCCAACCGCAGTGCAATGGGAGGGCCTCGCTCTGGGGGAACCGCCTATGTGATCACGGTGTCCCCTACGCCAGGTAAGTATGAATTCTACAATGTTCGCAGGGAGGGTCGTCAAATTGCGGAGACTCTTAACAGTGCGATATAGAAATAAGACCCGAATAGATGAGCGCCATCTATTTGTGTTTCAATGAAACTGGTTTACCCCAACACAAACGTCACAATGTAACTAGCGAACCCTATGGATCTGGAACCAATATTAAATGCTATCTTGCGGACAATGTAAATCTAGTTTACAAATAGTTGTAATAGTATGATGGGTAAAAAAAAGGTACAGTGATAAATAAATTGAGATAGTACGAAACTCGCAATATAAAAAACAAGAGACGAAAGGGCGCCATCCGCCAGCCAGCGGTTTGATTTTATTGTGCAGTTGATATGTTAGTCATTAGATGTTATCTAACTGTTTATAATGTATTTTTTTATTCTCATAAAGACTCTCGTCTTATGTATGTTGTATTAGGTGAAACGAATAGGTGTTGCTTGTAATCACGTGGACTTAGTATTATACATTAATATTAATCATTATTTAGTCATTATACGTTCATCTTAATATATATAAATCTCGTGTCACAATGTTTGTCCTCAATGGACTCATAAACCACTTAACCGATTATAATAAAATTCGCACACCATGTGCAGTTCGATCCAACTTAAGAGATAGGATAGCTTACATATACTTGGACCCGGTAGGTGGCGCTGGTGGGCAGAACGAAGTCTGCCTGGTCCACTAGTAATATTATAAGATCGATTAATTTATTGTAAATCATTCACGCATTAACAACGAAACGATTTTTGTTTTGATGTTAACACAAAACCAGGCATTCATTTTACAAAAAGGACACAAATACATTATATGTAGGGATTGAAGAATAGATGATTATAAACGTATATTACTAAATTGTATGTACAGTCAATTGATTGTATTCTATTCCCTAATTGAACCTCAAATTAACTCAAACCTTCCTAGACCTTACCTCAAATTTTGGTAGCAATACATACTCCATACTTTTAGTAAATTTTTTGAACTATGATTGCAATACAAATGTATGTGTAAACGTCTCAAACCACTATCACAGTCATATCATGACAGTAAATAAAAGAAGTCAGATAAATATCCACAGTGTCAGTGTTAGAACTAGCTTTTATCAGTCTGTCCATCACAGACACACGGATGACTGAACATTAGTTAATATTACCTAATCTAATTCTGAATCGTCACCCGGCTATCCCGAAACGAGTTCACACAGTCTGACAAGCCAAGTGAGGCTATAATTAGACCTTATCTATCTATCTTCCAGCCATTAACCTTATTTATGATTTAGTTGATTAACAGGCCAACTCCGGGTCTGTTAGTGATTTAGCATCACCAACAGAACCTTGGAGTGAGAGAACATAGTCGAAGAAGTAATAAAGTGTTTATGAAGGGGACGGCGCGTACGCAGTCCCCACTACCAAAAATTACGCGTCCGAGTTATCCACATTAGGGATAATCACAGAGGTCAACCCAACCGCAGTGCAATGGGAGGGCCTCGCTCTGGGGGAACCGCCTATGTGATCACGGTGTCCCCTACGCCAGGTAAGTATGAGTTCTACAATGTTCGCAGGGAGGGTCGTCAAATCGCGGAGACTCTTAACAGTGCCATATAGAAATAAGACCCGAATAGATGAGCGCCATCTATTAGTGTTTCAATGAAACTGGTTTACCCCAACACAAACGTCACAATATAACTAGCGAACCCTATGGATCTGGAACCAATATTAAATGCTATCTTGCGGACGATGTAAATCTAGTTTACAAATAGTTGTAATAGTATGATGGGTAAAAAAAAGGTACAGTGATAAATAAATTGAGATAGTACGAAACTCGCAATATAATAAAACAGGAGACGAAAGAGCGCCATCTGTTTATGTATAAATGAAACAAGTTTGCCTCATCGTCCTCCAATCCTCCATCATCAACTGCGGAACTTGAACCAATATGAAATGCCATCTTGCGGAGAGTGATGTCAATTTTGATAACCAAAAACCACAACCAAAAGAAAGAAAAACTTTCTTGAAGTAGGAAAGAATTAGGGACATTTTAAGCTTGTCTTTGATTTAAAATACTCATATTTTTTGTGATTTTTAATCTGCATTCTACACCGACAAATCTGGTTTCACAGAACTTCACTTCATCCACTTCAAGACTTTCGTAGGAACAATAATAATAATATATCCTGGGACATTTTTCACACACGGCCAATCTGATTCCAAACTAAGCAGTGCTTGTGATATGGTAACCAGATAAGAAATATATACAATTATTCATAGATTTAATTAAAATGAGTTAATATACATTTTAATCAGGGTCATGTAAATCAACTCCAAGTAAGAAGCTGCACTTGACAGCCAGAAATTCTAGTCTTTTTTGTGCAATAGCGCACAATATCTATGTTTCCAAAAGAGCCAGACCTATGACAGAAAATAATCATTAGTGAATGAGTCATAAAATTAATTTTAATATACTTTAAAGGTTGATTCCTAAGGCTAAAATACGTCTATATGACGTAAAGACAAATCTAACTACTATATACTACTATGAAGAGAAAAGACAAATGGTTAATTAGAAAAATAATTTATTGATTATAATAATAATATAATAAATAAAACTATCTATACAATAAATATAAATGCTTTCTATCACTACGTTAATTAAGTAGGTTGTACAATAATGAGTAGATATTTGATTAAAATCTAAATAATGATTTTTTTTAACAAAACAATACAAATTTGAAAACCAAATAGATTACAGTGGGAGAATCATATATAATACTAATACTAATTAATGCTTTCCTTATATATAAATAAAATAGCATATTCTATCAGACAGGTTGACTTATTAATGAAACCGTTGGTAAAAGATTGATACATATTAAAATGTTATGAGAAAATGTGAATTAATATATCTAACTAAATATAAGTACTAGTACTAAATAAATATCTATATAAGATATAAGTAATATTTTTATATTAATCCATGGAGACAAGTATTTGTTTTAAGTAACTTGTTAGTAAAAGTTTTTAAATACGATAAATCATATGCATACAGTATAACATAACTTTGTTGATTATGCGATTCCTTTATATAATATGTAGTCATTTAGGATTATAAAAGAATATATAGATATATTTTCTTCTTTGTCATAATATATTGACAATATTTTGAACATATAATATAAGCTTTAACTTACACAAGAAAATATATTTAAAGGCAAAAAAGAAAGAAGAAGATAATTTAAACATGTGAAATAACTTATTAAAATATATATAATTCTCGTGTCACAATGTTAGTTACCATACTCCTCCGATACGGCTTGACCGATTTTTATGAAATTTTATATGCATATTCCGTAGGTCTGAGAATCGCCTACTATCTATTTTTCATACCCATAAGTGATCACGGGAACGAGAACGGGAACTACGCGTGTGTAACCGCGGGGCGGCAGTTAGTTAAACAATATATATACTTAATGCCCTGAACACTGCCAAATACAGTTGTCACAAATTAGGACAATATATTTAGTTTAGGATAGTATACAAAAATAAGTTAATCTAGATTGTACGCCTATTTGAATAAGTTCATCTTGTGTACCAAACTTTAGTTGGTAGGTAAATTAAAAGGTAAATTTCTAACCTATCAAACTTCAAACATAATAGCAACTAGTGAAATTTGAATCAATTTATTATTGATTTTTTTTTTTTTTTAATCTTTATTTGATATTTATAGAGGGTTTAATCAGACATGATCATGCCACCCTCATTGGCACTCTTAAACTACTATCTTCTTCTAATGGCTACTTCTACAATTTTGTATAGCATCCTGGCTTCCTCTGATTGAGGGTGGGCCAGGATACTATTACAAATTCCGATTTGTTTAGGGTTAAAATTGTGCCTTTGTATTAGAGATAGCCTTTCTGCTTCGTTCCGTACACACTCCATCATTATGTGATATGCGTCCTCTAAAACATTGCACTCAACACAATTTGGTGTGTTAGCTTTACCCATGAGGAACGCGAAGCTGTTTAAATTTATTATTGATGTAATTCATTTGCGTCAAGAGGTACGTGTATTTAAAATCTTCATAATTTAACTTGAGTAATGACAGGACAATAATTACCATTAATATGTATCATTTTCAACCTTAAACTTCTTCATCACTTCTTAGTGTTTTCATAATTCTCTTTGGTTATATAATATGTTAAATACAATTTACTTAGCTTCGGCACTGAATAATAGTTATCTAGGTCAGGTACAAAACCTGATTGTATTGAGAAGTTGGGTGGGACTAATCTACGAGTACTAAATACAATTTTTACATTAACAAAACTAAATAAATATCAAACTAACCACCAGTTTCTAGAAGCCATATCAACACATACCTATTACTTTCATTGACATATAAAATGAGAGAGAAGGCAATATATAAGACAGTGGCTTTTATAAAGTGGCAGTGAATCTACATACTATCTAGAATCTAGTATTGAGTATAACACTAACTATTATCATCCATACTGTAACACTGTAGGGAACATGAAAACAACCGCCTGTGAAGCGGTAGATACCCCTACCTTTTTCACGAGCCATCTTGATTCTGTAGTTGCTTCAGCTGTTTTAAAACTGTATCGAGCAACTTCCTTCTGTCCCTTTCGTTTTTCTTCAGGACGGAGAAGACAGAGGATTTCTGTTCGGCTTCCTTTAGTTTTTCGAGCAGTGTGGCGGCGTCGCGCGGTGTTACAAGGGAATATTTGCCGCCTTCGATGCCGACATCGTGGAGGTACGACGACCAATCCCATCCCGTAATTAAATCTAGGAGTTGCCTGGAATGTAGAAATAGGGTCGATATAGTACATCCTTAATATTCCACACGTAAAGACATACTAATGTCAATATTTACACCTAGACAATGCAAATAGACAACCATATTCTATTATATTAGAAACTGCAGGGTACTACTGCAGCTAGTGTTTTTAAAAGATGTCATGTCACATATAGGTATAGCCGACCTCAGACTGGCAAAATGTTCAAGCAGCTCCTTCAGGCCCGGCACAGGGTCCCCTGCGGCGAACTGCTCGCACTGTATAACGTCTAGGTCTAGCTAGGGAGCTGCTCTACTTAATGTCATTTGACATAAGTAAGATTCATAGTTAAGACACAAAAATAAATTATCAAAAGATCAGGACAACTGTTTTGTAAAGGTGGCCTAACCAACCTTAGGCTAGCAAAATGTTCGAGCAGCTCCCCCTCCTTCAGGCCAGGGACAGGATCCCCTGCGGCGAACTGCTCGCACTGGATCACGTCCAGGTCGAGCTGGTGCAGCGCGCCCGCAGACACCTGCCTCACGCCGGGATCCAGTACTAGAGCTCGTAGACGCTGGGCGATGCGACTTGTTGCTGCGCGGACTGCTGCCACACTGGAACGTTAACATGTTGCTTTTAGATTATAGCCAATATATCCGGCCAAGACCGTGTTAGGACACGCGCAGTGTAGGGTTCCGTAGCTAGATAGCAAAATTAAATACTTTATGTATATGATTTACTTAAGCAAAAAAAAAAATTCTCGATATTGAGGTTAAAAGTCGTATTCGGTCGATTTTTTGATCTTTTTATACTGCCTATTTTCTACTTCAAAATCTTTCCAAAAAATCACGAATACCTACACTGTATTTCCCTTTAAAAATATATTTAAGTATTAGTATGGTCCGCGCGCCTACAAAGGGCGCCAGGATATTCGTAAAATATTGTAAATAATACATACCGTGCACGTTCCGGTAGTTGTTCGAGCAATGTCGGAACTCCGGACAAGTAGCTCAGCATGTCCGTGACAAATGACGACGCTTGCCCCGTGGGTTCCACTGTAACGTGAAAGACGATAAGTTTAAAACAATTTAATACAACAATACATTAATAAAATTACAATTTTAGATACAATATAGATACAGGATGGAAATCTGAGATGGATCAGTAAGCAGATACTTAAAGGGTTACTGGAATATGGTTTAAAGAAAGTGACTCTCTTTAATGTTTAGAGTCAATGCTTCGGAGTTTCAAATCAAATAATCCATCCTCTCTCCAATGAGGTTCACAAAGTTATATGGGGCGAAGATGTAAGGTATAAGAAAAGTAAAAAATTGATAATTACATACAGTTTGTTAGGAAACTCATCTATCTGATATATACCTAATGTAAACAAAGTAAATGAACAATATATTATTAAATATGTAGCATAATCACAATAAAATAAAATTTTACTGGCAGATTTTAATATTAGGAAGAACTTAGTCATTGCTGAAGGCTGAATATGGTTTATTTATTCCTTACTCCGGTTTCATTGGCAATGGTATTATTCCCAAAAGGCCTAAATAGAGCAAGGACAGATTAATGTTAATTGTGTCAGATTTTATGAAGGGGACGGCGCGTACGCAGTCCCCACTACCAAAAATTACGCGTCCGAGTTATCCACATTAGGGATAATCACAGAGGTCAACCCAACCGCAGTGCAATGGGAGGGCCTCGCTCTGGGGGAACCGCCTATGTGATCACGGTGTCCCCTACGCCAGGTAAGTATGAATTCTACAATGTTTGCAGGGAGGGTCGTCAAATCGCGGAGACTCTTAACAGTGCCATATAGAAATAAGACCCGAATGGATCAGCGCCATCTATCTGTTATTCAAAGAAACTAGTTTGCTCTACAAATGTTATAAATCTGCTGCATTAAAGAGCCAGAAACAAGTAACATTCAGATCACATGAGTCAATGACCATTGACTAATAATATTAATATTTTTTTTGTTTTCTATGTTGTATTTTAATCATATAAGCAATAAATGTTATAACAGAATTTGTTCATGTAGGATTTTAGAAACAAGGCAGTGGTTAAAATTAGTTTGCAACAGAATAGAATATCTCTGAAAAAACTACTTTTGTTAGCAAAAAAATCTCTCACCGTATCTATAATATTAGTTATCATCATTTTCTATTACCTAAAAGCCAATCATAGTTCTCAAGATCGAGAAACTCGTCGACTTTCTTCTCGAGTTTATCGCAGATTTGTTGTTCTGCTTCGTCGCGCGCCGCTTGGAACATACTGCCTGCTGCCTGATGAAATAGACATATTTAAGTGCGTTTTTCTCGTTCTAGTAAGTATTATCGAAAAAATAGTGGTCCTTTGTGAGTCAAACTTTATACTAGGCTCTACAGTCATTATAAAAGTGCAAACAATTATACACACATGAAAACTTAGGTATTTATAATATTGAGATTGTCATCGTTTATTTTGTAGTTGCCTTAATGCAGTGTTTTCCAGTTTTCTTAATACGCAAACTGATTCCCAAGAAGAACTTGTACTTGTACCAAATAGCTGATACACTAGGTACATTACTTTACATTTACAGATTTTTACCCACCACAGAACAAACAGACATGCACTCAGTGGAAATCATACCCACTTTCAAAAAGTCAGTTTTGCTGAACAAGAAGCTAACTACCAGCAACAAAAAATTCATAATGTAACATTAGAAAAATGTAAAATACAATACATACCTGCACAGTAACAAGCTCTGAGCCGGTGATGTTGCTTATAAACTCGTACAGACATATCGTCGCGTCTTCCAAGTACTTGGTGTCCACTATTATCTGGAAAAAATGTTGCAAAAAAGATTAAAAAATAATGTGATCATTAACTGATATATTTATAGAGAACTAGCTTCTGACTGCGGTTTCACCCGCGTTCCGGTAGGACCTTCCACTTTCCTGGGATAAAAATTTAGTCCTTTCTCAAGCTCTAGTCCATAAATCTCATGAAATATATTTATAAATTCAAATAGGCCTTCACAGGCACTTTTGAAACGTCGACTCTAATGCTTAAAATGTGTGAATACTTAATTTTAATTATATGGCGAACCATATGAGTTTGACAAGTCAATCATATGATTTTAAAAACCGTATAATACCTGCACAAGTTGCATGAGCGGCTGCGGACGCCTAAACTGAGCTGAGAGACACCCGGTGAAAGAGCGAGACAGCAACAGCGAGGCGGAGTGACGCGCCGCAGCCGCTCTCCTCCCACCTCCCAGTCCCAGCCCCGCAGAGTACTTGAGCCACGCGTATATGAACTCCTTCACTTGTACGTACACCGCTGGCACTATTGTTGAGAACGGGAATCTGTGGAGGGCTATATCATAAGTATATAGGCGCTTATATTCGTTAGACAACCATTATAATGCCAAATAATGTTTATACTATGTAATCAGATAGCTTATACACTATTCATATACACCGACTTATGAAATTAAATCTATATACATACAACAAAATCGTGTTAGTTACACCATTTGTAACTCAAAAAGGGTGGTATATTCAGAATAGAATAATAAGCCGACTCAGAACAAACATATTCCCTCAGAAATATTTGCCTTACATATTAATAAACACTGCATATCCAAGGTAATAAATTTTACTTACTTCCTAGGAAACGGTTGAGTCTCCAACTCATCCCCATCATAAGGGAATGTGTCCATAACACTATCATACTGTTCCTGATTCTCCACCTCTATAGGAGATAGGGACGCGTTGTCCAATATGTCCCTGAACACAACCACCCAACGTTGCATCAATACTTCAGTGTAGTGTTCAGCCATTTCTTGGAGTAACATCGGCAGTGGATCCGTTGGGAGACCGTAACATCTGGAATTGTTGTTGAAGGTACGTTTTTAAACTGTGGTTATTGATTAAGGATAATTGTTTGTCTAGTTTTGCCATAAATTATGGTGATAAATATCCAACAGATAACATTATTTACACATTAAAACATTTTAAATTACATAACATAAGTATCTCTTAAGTCCTACAAATGGTTCAATTCCTACATTTTCCGCAACACTACGAATACAACTAAACTATCTTAGTTATATTTGCTGTTTTGAGCATATAAGCATGTGTGTTTTCCTCATATGAAGGAATTTAGAAAAAAAATTGCATATTTATATCACATAAGTAACTTTTAATTCTATCAAAACTTCAACCTTGGACCAAAATATATTGTTTATATTTTTATACCACATTCAACTTACTTGAGGGTATTAATGAAGAGCACAATCTGATGTTTTATGCTCAACATTAGCGTCGGGTCTGTGATAAGGGACGTATTGGTTCTCAAAGTCGAAGCCACTTTGGTAACAGACAATCCCCATGTATCTAAGAGCCAGTCCTTAGATACTAGGCCGGCTCCAGCACTCAACAAATGCTCTTCTAGTATAAAAAAGCCAAGAACAGCATTCAGGTAGTTCTTGACGCTTTGGATCGAGTCGTGAAGGTTGGCTGATGCTGGTATTAGGACGAGGCGCGCTTGCTGTCTGCGTTGAGCTCTGAAATGAGGTAAACAATAATCGACTTTAAGGTGTAGGAAGAAAGTTGATAATAATTTGGGAAAAGTAAGTGTCATAGGACAAATATAGGGGACAAATATATATTAACTGCATGACTAGTAATAATATTAACAGTAGCATAAAAAATAAATATAGCCACACAGGTGTATAATTCAATTTTGTATGTAGTATCACATGGACATCCAAAACCAATAATAATAATAATAAATAATAAATATCCTGGGACATTTTTCACACACGGCCAATCTGATTCCAAACTAAGCAGAGCTTGTAATATGGTAACCAGATAGCTGATATACTACATATAGTACTTTTAAATACATACTTATATAGATATTTACATCCAGACACAGGACAAACAGACATATTCATGCATACAAATGTTTGTCCTGGGTGGGATTCGAACCCACGACCCGCGGCTTGAAAGTCAGGGTCACTAACCACAAAGCTAACCGGGCTGTAACCGTCGATTGCAGACTAAATGACGGCGTAGAAAGCAGACACTTTTGCTGCTATTCAATACACGAAGCATATACTACTCGCGACGTCCAGTTAGAATACAGGTTTGTGTATGGGAAAACATTCCTAATGTACAATCTTGATAAGTTAGTGATTTAAATCACATCGAAATCACTTTATATTGCTATATTCGTCATGTAAGTACAGTCAATCATTCTATTTTATGACTATATACAGTTAGTTACATAGATAACCAAACCACTAACCACTGTCACTTGGAAAGACAATAAAATACTACATACCTATAATACTGAATGAAATCATTCTTAGCGCCAAGCACACTATGAATATGCAAGCATCTGTGGAGTGGGCTAAAGTCCACCAGCTCGTGTGGGCATTGGGGCCCACTGTTGTCCACCGCCGATATACCTAATGCAGCCATGTCTATAAAAAAAAGGTTAGGATGATAAACATGCAGAACGTTTTATTCTATTTTTAACTGACCAAAAATCAACTTATTCCCCTAATAATAATAAATGTATATGCTTGGCGAGGTAGAATTTGGAATTAACTGTATGTAACATATTGTATAACATCCATGTACCTACCCAAATTTGTACAAATAAATATTTCTATTTCTATCTTTATAAGTATGGGTAAATAAGTACCTTTTTTATTCTTGACTATTGTAGCCAAGCTCCTGCCCAACATCTCTTGTGTTTGTTTCAATGCCATTACACCAACCTGGAAACATATAATACCTAGTTAATTTAAAATATGAACTACCTTTGTCACTTCAGTCATTCTCATGTTTAATATTTCTATCAGTCACTTTCTTTCCATAGCATAAACCCTATTTCGTTAGCAATCTGCTTGTACCCTTATTTTTTTGACAATAGGTTCTATTCACCAGTAGAATTACACCTGTAGCGATATCATGGCCTACCCACAACTAGATGGTGGTCGAATAAACAAAACATAGACATCACTCATTGCATATTATGAAAGAACTTCAAAGTACTTCCGCAGCCCCAAGCAAATCTTCCTTTTTTAATGGACAATGCCATACACACCCTTGTGAGCTACCAGAATATTCACTCACCTGTGGACTAAGCCTGCGTATATTCTCAAGGAAGTCCCTCAAATCGGCCATGGAGGCATCCTGTATTGCTTGCCTCAGCCGAGGTATATCAGCTGATATTTGAGCACACCATTTGTAAGGACCAACCCGTGGTAACAGCACATGCTCTAGCTGTTCCAATGTTTTCAGTGCTGGGTAATATCTAGAACAGAGACAAATTTGAATAAATATGATATAGAATTTCACTTGTTTGTAATACTAAAGTACTGAGAATTCTACTTATAGTACTTTTTTATCTATGAAATAAAGAAAATCTTACAAACATTATAAATGCAAAAGTAACTCTGCTTGTTTATTACGCTTTCACATCTAAGCCACTGAACTGATTTACATAAAATTTGGTACAGATATAGACTTGAATACAATATAGGCTATCTTATTCTGGGAAAGATGCACCCAGATGATGAAGAGCCCTGGAAACATGGGTGAATACAAATAATTGACGATATTTAAGTTACTGTTATACACCATTCATAAACATAGAATTATCTACCTCTTAGCTTCCACCTGAGATTTAAGCTTGGAGTATGTAGTGAGGAGTGGCAGGCACAATTCCATCTTCTCAATTGTTGCTGCAATGTTCAGCTCCACTCTCCGGGCCCTTATGAGCTCTTCAGCTCTTTGAGACAGTACTTAAAATAAAGAAAATAAAATAAATATTCATGGAGATGCAATATTATTATGATATACAAAAGTATATTTTATTGTTTGGAAACTTATATTATGTTTGTATAAATTGTTAACTGCTATAAATGCAACAAAATGTGACAGAATCATACTAAATTCATATTCCTGTTTCCAATAGGTATGTGTAGTGTACATAGTAGCTGTCTCATTACCATAGTACAAGCTTGGCTTCGTTTGGAATAGCATCAAATTTTTATTAGTTATTTATTAGTACTCACTCTCAGTTGTTTCAGTGACATTTGCATCAACATTTGATATCTCAGCGTGTAGTTCCTCTGCATGTGAACGAACTTGCAACAACTCACGGATCGAGTCTATGAAACCCTGTAAACATTTACAAAAACAATATGAAAATTTAACGTGTTTTGGCTCTGCGTTTCTTGAATTCCTTATTCTGTGGATAAACTTAGCACTCTTAGCAGTATTGTATACCTAGTATAGTATCATAACAGATTTATGGATGACCTTTGCTTATATATATTCTGAATAGGTATAGATTTTTCTTTTTTCTGATAACATTTTATGAGAACATTTTCATACCTGATAATGATAATTGCACAATTTCTCGATTTCCTTGTCGTGCTGCTTGATACGTTCGTCAAGCTGTTGGACGAAGGCTTCGTGCCCTTCACCTTCATAAACGGACCGGAATGCTGGGCCCCAATAGTCGTCAATGCCCTCTATCTCCTGCAATATTATTATGTAAATTATTCATATTAAACGCCAACGCATGGCTTAAATACACTTTCAGCAATATATTTATGTAATTTATAACCGTTATATATCTAAATAAGGTATAATGTTAAGGAATTTTAAGAAAATATTTGAAAATTAGGGTGTATACCTGTATAGTTGCGTTGGTCATTTTGCCTGCTTCAGTTCGTGTATAGAACTAATAGACCTGTAAACTATTGAATATGCTTCGTCGAATACAATTCATGAAGTTTATCGTGTTATTATAGTAAAAATAAGAATATGTAAATATATAACGAGATTAGAATAAGATTTTTTTTCAATCAGTCAAACAATAACGAAATGACAAATCCACCAAGTTCAATCAGTTCAACTGACGTACCGTACAGTATTGCCAACTTTGCCAAGCCAATGATGTATGTATTATGGAAAATTGAAAAACAAAATAATTAAGTGATCTAAAGAAGTACAATGATGAAACACATTATTTACAAGACAATGATAACATGACTGGCACTATCATCTGGCAATGATGATGTTGACAAAATACCTTCAGTTCAGTGGTTATTTTATTCAAATTTTCACTTTATGAAATGGACAAAAAAATAAAGAAACTGCAGTAATAAATCATTTTATCTATCTTACGATCAAAAACCTTTAAAAAATATGTACTTAATCGTTTTATATGATTATTAATTTTGATTAAAGAGACAAAAGGTAACGAAGTATGAAGAAGCTAACATTCAATACTGCATAGAACGGACAGTCCATCAACTTGGGATTTACAAAAGTGTCAGAGATGTTGTCATTTTATAAAGAAAATCTCCCTAGATTCTCACCAAGTTTTTAAGAGCTCCTTAAAATATACCTCTTATGAATTCGGGTCATACAACTACTTAACGTACAACAAAAATTCTACATGCACACGTTTTAGACTGATAAAACTACTGTTATGTTTGTCTGACTGAATAAAAATTCAGTTGTAATATTTATTTTATTTGATTCCCTATTGTTAGTATGAGATATATTTTACATACACTACATTTTATCGAAACAAATGATACAACAGAAGAAATATTAACCAAAAAAATAATCTAACATTAAAGTCAGAAGCAAAATTTATGAAAACAACATCAAAAGTACGAAGTAAAAAACATATATTTTTTTAAGCTGCAATAGAATCTAATAAATAAGTAGATTATTTTACTACATGTGATATACATCACATTTTCGCAGTATTTTCTTTTTTAATTTGTTTTATATTTTTCATTAGTATCTTGATATTTTTTTTTATTTTTTTTTTTCAATTGTATTGTTATACTTATTTTAATGTATAGTCTATTTGTTGTTATTCTATATGGCTAAGTTCGGTGAATGTTGTGTTCACCTGTAGTTTCACACATATGAGAACATCAATAATATTAATATTGTATATGATGTATATGTATGTTGTAGGTGTTCCTATAATAACAAATAAATAAATAGATATACGAGCCAGAAATAAGTCCCTGAAGCCATTTGTGGATATATATTTTCTTCTTCAATGTACAAACAAGTACAAGAAATAACTTCAAATTGTAATTTTTATAGTCATATCAATTATTTATGCATACAAATTGTCGTCAGTTTTTGTTGAGATTTGCAACACCATGTGACTTACTTACTTGGCTTTACATAATTACAAGTTTCATGAGGTTAGTTATATTTAGTCACATTTACATGATACACAATTACATGTTTGTAATTACATATTTAATGTATCTTACTTGTGCCACGACATTCTGTTGGATCCAAAATTTCTAATAATTTGCGCTTTATTGGGTAAATCATACAAAGCTGGCAATTACTCTATTGTAACGTCAAATTTCAATGGAAGTTGCCAAATTTGCAGTAGCGGCGGTGGCAAAGTGAGAATCACGTTGAATTTTGGACTGCAGTTTGTGAATAAAATAAAACGGCAGTGTATTTAAATCGATCCATGTTGCGCTTATATAAATAATTCTAAAACTATTGTTCTCTCTTTTATTAGTATACTGAAGTCCAGCGACCATGGCTCACTGTATTAGAGTTTTGCATGGCCAGGTAAGATTTTTAATTATTCCACGTTTTCCTGTATTGCAGCCTTTACATAAAATAACTAGTCCGTTGAGAAAATAAATGTAATTTTTTTGTGTTTATTTACACCATTATCGAAGTTGTAATATTGCTGTGGAATGATGATAATGAATCTCAATGAATAGGTCAGGTCACGTAAAATAAGTAAGAAAAGGTCAGTCCGGGTCATACAGCATTATCTTCGAACAGGATTTCGCTTATTTACTATATGATAATCGGCAGTAGTAGATTTATTTATAGTTTTTAATCGCTATATATGTTTGACGTTGAACTTCGGTTCTAGGGTAGCAGGACACGAACGGTGCTGTTGGAGATCCAGCAAAGATGCTTCAGCGTGTCCCCACTCACCGCTGCAGCGGCCCAGGTACGAGGAAACCGAAAAAAAGTGTATTTTCAAGTGTTTTTAGTGAAAATAAGTTCATGTTATGTAACCATTACGATGCCGAAAATGGTGACTTAGAGGCTTTTAAACGTGTTTCTGAGTGCAATATGATGTTTTTTAGGTTGCCATGTCGAAGTTCGACAAGGTACCTCTGCCGTACGAGAAACTTACCCAGAATTTGGAGATTGTCAAGAAGAGGTTAGGTCGCGATATGACCTTGTCTGAGAAGGTGCTCTACTCGCACTTGGATGACCCTAAAGGACAGGTAAATTATGTTTAAATATCCTTAATGTAAAAGGACACTTGACATCCTTTGTGAGGATTAACTTTTTTTTTTACAAATATTGTTTGTGTCAAATTTTAACAATAATAAAGACAGATAAATAATTGTGTATTGATGAATAATATAAGATAACATAATATTTTTTAACAAATTACAGCTATATTTAGTTGAAGAATTATACATAATATAGGAATTTATAAGTGCTCAATCTATTTTCTAATATTTAGTTATATTGATATAACTTTATCAACTTGAAAATTACAATTATACATATAATAATACTATAAAATGGTGCTACAGTATTCTATATAGATGGTATAGAATTTAATATACTTTATTTGAACATACAAACAGACACAACAACAAAAATAAATTATATGACGCCAATAAGTATATAAAAAATATATGGCTATTTCAAATATGAGTAATACTATGATATTACGACTACATATTCCATACAAAAGCTTCATTGAAACTATTGTTTCTACGATAACAAGTAGATGATTTAACTCGGCAGTCATTACCCATTATTTTGTCTCAATAAGAAATATGTTAAAATAAATACAAAAGAAATAAATGAAACTAAAAGCAAAAACAGCTAGCTCATTATTCATTGCGACTTGTTTTTGAATGAATTTTCAACATTTGTGCGGTAACAGCTTATAAAGTTGTTATATAACCAAATAAGAACTTCCAGCTCCAAGTTATTCCAGGTCTTTTTTTAAACATGGCCAATCTGACTCCAAACTAAGCTGAGCTTGTACTATGGTAACCAGATACTACTTTTAAATAAATACTTATATATATTTATTTACATCCATATACAAAACGAACAGACATATTCTTCATGCATAAAAATGATTGTCAGGGTCACTAACCACAAAGCCAATCGGCTTAGCAATTATTTATTTCATAGCCCTGCTTCACAAAGAGAGTTTTAAAAAGCAATGACTTATTGTACATTTTATCGTTTTCTATACATTTATTAAATATACTTTAATAATAGGTATGCTGTATAACATCATACCTATGTATTGATACAAAAATATGTTTTGATGACATCAATAAACAAACACATTTAATGTTTGGTTCTTATCACATACTCGACTTGTTATATATTTTTTTTACTATAAATATGAAGTGTTTACAAAACCAATTATCAAGTACATACATGCAACTTTGTGCGGCAGTAAAAATGATAGGTAACGATATAATATAGGCGTCAGTTGATATTTTATAAAAAAAAAATACAATATAAGCATTTTTTTTGTAACTACTGTACTTAACTACAAACAAATTAATTTTGTTATAACAAAACACTGAAATAAATCCTATCAACTCTAAATAAAAATAACCTATCTATATTTTCTTAATGAATTTAAATAGGCTTTCACAGGCAATTTATGACTTTCAACACAAAACTGTACTTGACTTGGGACATTGCTTTTGTCAAAAAGACCTTACCATTATAATCTACAATCACGATTTATACACAAATTACTTAAAAAATCGCATATTACATTCCCTAAAATCACTTGATTCAAGGAATACCCAGCAAAATTACATACACCCATTCACAGGACATCGAACGTGGCACCAGCTACCTCCGCCTCAGACCGGACAGGGTGGCCATGCAGGACGCCACCGCACAGATGGCCATGCTGCAGTTCATCTCGTCGGGCCTGCCCCGCGTCGCTGTACCCTCAACCATTCACTGCGACCATTTGATCGAGGCACAGGTCGGCGGTGCTAAGGATTTGGCTAGAGCAAAGGTAATTTCAATAGTTATCACTACATATTATAACATAAAGTCGCTTTCCGCTGACTGTGCCTATGTCTTCTTAAATCTTTAGAACTACGCAACGGATTTTGATGCGGTATTTTTTAATAGATAGAGTGATTCAAGAGGAAGGTTTTAATATACAATACATGTATAATATGTTAGAGAAACACTGTCAATTTTGGAGGTTTCTAATGTGATGTATAGGCATTGCACCCGTGCGAAGCTGGGGCGGGTTGCTAGTTTATGATATAAACTACTTGCTGCCTCCGCGTAGTTGCCGTTCCCGTGAGAATACGGGGATAAAATATACCATATGACACTCCACAATTACGTAGCTTTCAATTGGTGAAATAATTTTAAAAATCGGTTCAGTAGATCCAGAGATTACCCCTTTCAACGTCACAAACTTTACCTCTTTATAATATTAGTATAGATTTTAAGAGTAGAGTTTTTTTATGAATTTATATAACTGTGATAACTAGGTTAGGAATGTCAGTCATTCTCATATACTTGTTATTCTCAGAGTATACCTTTTACTCTTGAATTGTTTTAGTTATATAAATACAATTTTGATATTATTCTTTCAATTAATAACATTTCTCTTACGAATAGAACACCACACCACGGTGACTGTCTTATGCATAAACCCCACAATGTGATCATGAACATAAAAAATTTGACGGGTCTCAGTTTGAAACAATAAGATAACTAATATAATATATCAATAGGACATAAACAAAGAGGTGTACAAGTTCCTCGAGACAGCCGGCGCTAAGTACGGCGTGGGTTTCTGGAAGCCAGGCTCTGGCATCATCCATCAGATCATCTTGGAGAACTATGCCTTCCCCGGTCTGCTCATGATCGGTACTGACTCTCACACACCCAACGGTGGAGGACTCGGATGCCTTTGTATTGGTAAGTTAAATTATTTTCTGTTGGCAATATTTACATTTTTAAGTTAAGTAATGTTATTTACTGACAACACTCACATTTTCTTATTAATGTTATGTCTGTCTTTATTTATAAAATTAAATTAAATGTTAATGAAGAACAAACAAACTACTTAATATTAGTAATATTTTGTATATAATTAAATACTCTATTTAGAATGCTTATACACATAGCTACCTACTTAATAATAATGAACAATTGTGGCTTCAAATAGTGAAACAATAAACACTGTGTTTTTGCTCTGTATCCCTTTAAAAACACTCATATCCTTCACCTTTAATTTAAACTTAAAAAGTCGACTCCCTCATAACTGTTTTCCATCTATTGTTAAGGTGTTGGCGGTGCTGATGCTGTGGATGTAATGGCTGACATCCCCTGGGAGCTCAAGTGCCCTAAAGTTATTGGTGTTAAACTAACTGGTGAGTTATTTTTTTAGTTATATGTTTCTAGTAAAGTTTTCAGCTAAGAATAATGTAAGGAAATGGAGGAGCCCTGTAGCCTGTATGTTGGAATAATATATTTTAAGGTTATTGTGTGCTCTTCTCAGCAAGACCAACCTTCCGAACCAAGCGTTAGTCGGACTATTCATAAGTGCTAGTATATTTAAATAAAAATAAAAAAGCATTTTCAATATTAACATTGTCGGACAGAATAACCTATAGAAAGAACCTATGCATACTAATATTATTAATGCCAATTTAAATCTATTTGCTACACTTTCACCCTTAAACCTCTAGACTGATTTATATGTTTTTTTGTGCAAAGACAGAGATAGTGATTGGGTAGGTCAACTCATAGGCTACTTTTTATCCCGGGAAAGTTGAAGATACCCCGGGAACGCGGGTGAAACCGCGAGAAGCCACTAGATTGATATATAACGTCTATACGATACCTTATATAAAAGAAACTGGATATTTATTACGCATAAGTATTGGCTCTCAACCAATATTCCAAATGTGAAAGTACAATTGGGGACTTAAATCATTCATACCTCTTTTAAGTATTCTTTAAAAATACATAATATATGTATTTAGTAAAAAAAAAATTCCAAGTCTACTTGTGAAGGCATAAAAGTATTTAAAGTCAATGAACTAGTGACCGTGACTTTTTTTTTATTTTTTATTTATTTATTTAAGAAACAAACGGTTATACATAAATATTACATAAAATTTGTTTTTTTACAAATAAACCTACAGTTTCCTTAATTTAATAGGTTAGTTATAATATAATTACAATATACTTATGTTTATTTATTTATACAGTAAACTTATTTTTTATTGAACCTATAGTGCTATAAAATATATCTATATCAGCCAATCTCTCATTAGTAGGTATTGTAAAGTTTACAGGCACGGCTTATAAACATATTCCCACAATAAATAGTTTTACTATGTGCAATATGAAATAAGTCCTTCCTACGGCAATCACGCTCAAGTCTACGGGGCACCTTGAAACAGATATTATTTAAAAGGGTAGGGGCATCTAACTCATTATGAATAATTTTATAAAGAAATACAGAATCTACACAGTCACGTCGCAATTCCAAAGATTTGACCCTGTAGTGCTTTAGTGAGTCCTCATAATTAGAGTATACATGGCCAGTTCTAAAGTCGAGAGTTTTTAAAAATTTCTTTTGGACCCTTTCGATACGGTTGATATGTAGTTTATAAGTAGGCTTCCAAACTGCACATGCGAACTCAAGTCTACTGAGAACAAAACTATTGTACAAAATTTTATATGTTAATGAGTTTTTAAAGGGCTTACCGGCACGTAGTATAAAACCCAGTTGTTTGTACGATTTTTCTAAAATGCTATCAATGTGAGGTACAAATGTCAGCTCTGAGTCCGTAGTATCATTCGTCCGAGTATTTATTAGAATAAGAATCATTTTGGAATAACTACAGTTATTTCTTCTATTTGGTCGGCACATTTAGGATTAGGATTTATCTTACGTAATATGAGGATGTAGAAATATTGATACAATTTTATGTATGTATTGATCCCCCATCTGATTAGAATTATATATACAATCATAACAAGTAGGTATCTACAGATATGTAAAAGAAACTCAGGCACAAAGAAAGGCAGTACTATTTTTATCTCTCTCTATCATATTTTCAGTAATTATAAGGCATGTTTTAAAATTCAAATCTAATTAAGACAAGTGAAAAGAACGTTATCACGACACTAGAGATTGCATCAACGCTGTGCACACAGATAGCATGTTTATAAGTGTTTTATAAATAGAGGCGATGTATTTTGTATGGCGCCCCGCCAACCATTCAATGTCAGAGGAACTTTCATACATTTTTTTCTATTATAGTACTGGCAACACCTACGTGATATTGGTGAAATTTGTCTGCGTTCCGTGTAAGGTAGCATCCATATAACATGCGTATTTTCAGTCCGTGTACGGGTGTAAAAACCATCTGAGGCTAACACCTTCTAGTCTATCAAACCATGCGTATGTTGGGGTTGCTACCTTACATAACTGACGCAGAGATGTGGAATGTTGAATTATTCTTAGTTGAATATTCCATTTTATCAATGCCAGTTTAAAACAGACAGACACCGAATCCTAACCATAAGCGTTTCTTTATGCACCGTTTTGGTATGAGACTTTCATAATATATAGCGTCAAATCCAATAACCTTCAATTTCCTTCAATTGAAAGCAGCATATTTGCTATTCAAGAAAATAATCGAACTCGATGCCAAATTACATTCAGATCTCTTCAGCTTTTGTTGCATGATAGAGTAACAAATATCCATACATTGTCACAAACTTTAATGAAAGGATTAACTTTTGTGCTAGTCATACAGTCTAACTAAACCATTTAAGACACTCCTAAAAATGTGTGTTAGTTCTCTTCGATATTACTACAGTATAAATATTGTTGATAATAGAAATCTATTAAGGTCTTTATTGGTAGCGACGTCTTATTAATTTGACCTTTAATTGTGCAAGCGAGACGTAGATATATCAACTTACGTCTGGCAACGTTTCACCAAGTCCGTTGCACTTTTTGCGCATAAACAATAAGTATCACGTTTATAAAAAAAACACCAGACATCTTTAGACAATAATATGTTATTCTGGTAATAAATTCTCACTCAAAAATTTTACTACCAAAACATTATGTTGCTCTGAGTGAAAATAACTAAAAGTATGCTTTTAAAAGTAGTATGTAGTAAGTCTATGAGTTATATGGTAACCTTTGAATAAGCTCTGATTAGTTTTAGATTGGTCGTGTCTGAATAATGTCATATACTTCCTATAGTATTATAGTATTCACTAGCGACCCGGTTTCGCTAGTGAGTTTCGGTTGAGCAACGAAACCTCTTAACATTATTAGTGTTTCTCTACTATATTATGCATGTATTATCAAAAAACCTTTTTTTATTCACTTTTTAAAGGGCTTTATCGCTCTATTAAGATATCTCAAGATCATTTCTTTACCGACAAAAACAAATTCTATATGAATGATTACTACGTAACGTTGTTTATTAAATTCAAGATGCGCAGTTGGTATCGAATTCCACATTAGCTTGTCTAATGGCGACACACTGCACTCACGTGATGTGCTGTGAACAATATTCGCACTACTATACGTATGGCGTATTTAGCATGGAAATTAGCACTGGGCTTGGAGAGCGACTTTGTCCGCATATGGAATAATTCAATTAATAGCTTCTGTAAGTCGTTTTCAGGATAAAAGTGAATGTCCTATTCTATATTAAAAACAAGTAATTGATTTGACGTGACCTTGACGAAATCCTTTATAGAATTATGCAAAAGAAAAATATTAATGGTGATTTTACTCATAAGTGTAAGTACTCCTCGAGAATACTTACTCACCTGCAGTATTTATCTTACTAAAGATATAGAAATAATTACGTCAATGAATGCTTATATGATAGCAGTAAATAATGCGTCACACTGATAATATAAGTACCTACCTAGGTACTAAAATAAGAGGTACTTTTAACCTTTAAGAACACGTGCATATACTTAAATTGTATCTAGATACAAACTAGATTTGACCTAATATTTGTGTCCTTGTACAATTTAATGACGCGTCAAATTGCACCTTAATAGATACGCCAAAATAACCAGTTTGTATTATTTGATACTGCATATTAATCTCTACTAATATTATTAAATCGATAGTAACTCTGTTCTTCTGTTACGCATTCACGCTTTAACCACACAACCATGTTTTATGAGATTTAGTACAGGAATAGACTCGACCTTGGGAGAGGATTTGGGCTATATTTTATCTCTGGGATAGTTGAAGGTCCCCCGGGAACGCGGGCGAAACCGCATGTCGGAAGGTAGTATAAATTATGCAATTATGCATACTTATATATGCAGATATTTTAATATATGTTGGTATTTGTTTCTGTGAATAAATTATGTCTAGACTTGTTCAAAATAATTTTACTATTTGTGTAAAGAATGGAATATGTTGATGACCGAAATTTGACAAAGCTGAAAAGCAAAAGGTTGATAAATTGATACAGTTACGAAGAATAATTAGAATACAATGGTTACTACATTTTAACTGTTTATTTCTATCACGCAAAATTTTTTTTTTAGCTTAACCAATTTTGTCAAAATGGATATTTTGTATTATCAATAACATTTATTGAGCAATTTTAACTGAGCTTTTTGTTTCGGTAGGTACAATTATTATATAGGTAACTAGCTGCCTCCGCGCGGTTTTACCCGCGTAGTTCCCGTTCCCGTGGGAATACAGGGATAAATGTTATGTTACTCAGTGATAATGTAGCTTTCTAATGAAAAAAGAATTATTAAAATCGGTCCAGTACTTTTGGAGTTTATTCGTTACATACAAAAATACAAATCTTTCCTCTTTATAATATTAGATAGAGTTTACAACATATTCTATTGATCTCCAAAGTTTCTATATCTCTTCAACTGTAGTTTCTTAATAGAGTAACAATCACACATCTATCTTCACAAACTGTCGCATTTATTGGATTATTAGTCAGATAAGATAAGATTTGAAGAAGTTGAATTTAACTATTACCAAATGATGAATGAAGAACAAAAGCGTTGAGATGAATGCTCGATGAGATGAATAGATATATTTTTCTCAATAGATAACATGAAATATTTTGACGCAAGCAACTTTGATTTATTTAATCTTCAATGATAAAGCATGGCGAAAATGCTTGCGTCAGAATCAATTATGGATAACTAGTGGCTCTCCGCGGTTTCACCCGCGTTCCTTTTTTCTTATTTCCCGGGTCTAGCGGCTTCAAACACTAACTTATACTACCTTAGCTACATAGCATAATGAACCTTACCACATTCACATACGACTTTAACTACCTCCTATGAAATAGGTATACATAACCAAAACCGTTATAATACCACAAAACTTTACAGCAATATAAACCTTACGTCACCTAACCATACGGTTCCAATTCCCAGGCCAGCTCAAAGGCTGGACGAGCCCCAAGGACGTGATCCTCAAGGTAGCCGGCATCCTGACCGTGAAGGGAGGCACCGGTGCCATCGTGGAGTACCACGGACCTGGTGTCGACTCCATCTCTTGCACAGGAATGGCGACAATTTGCAACATGGGCGCTGAGATTGGCGCTACTACCAGTGTGAGTGGATCTTTTATTTGGTCGGATTATTATCATCAGCTTATGTACGTCACTGTATTACCAGGACCCTCCCCTTCCCTAACATATAGAAGGTGTATGCATAGTCCACCACGCGGGCCTAGTGCGGGGGACTACACAGCATTGATTGTGACACCTCGGGCATGCAGGTTTCCTCACGATGTTTTTCCCTGCATTAAGCAATATATTACATACCGACATGTTTTTTTTCATGTTCTACGTTAAGGCAGCAGTAGAGGATTAACATGGTCTTGGATTGAAAAGAAGACATTTTGTTAAAAAATATGGTAGCTATTATATTACATACTTCCGTTGATTTCAGTAACTAAATTAAAATTCGTATTCTTAGATAACAATTTTTCTTCAGAAAATACCTATTAATTTTAATAGTCAAGCCATAATGGGCTCAGTTTGGGATCTTTGTAATGTGACATTAGTACAATGTATGCACCAATTGATATTTATAATTATCATTATCACATGATATATCACGCCATGCTAGAAAATATCATCACCACATGTTATCTGACCATAATACCGATACCTTGAACTTTGCTAGACGGATCCGTCAGCTGATTCCCATAAGTATTAATAACAAACTGAAATACATGCAACGTTATCTACGTTCAAGAAATGACCCTAACCTCATACATGCATAGACTATGAGTAATATAATTAATAGTAGTAGCTAGTATTTTAAATCGCTTCTGAAATAATGATTAAAATACATATACTTAAAATTAAAATATAGTCTAGTAACATACGAACATATATAGGTATACATAAAAAACTGGTGTTTTGTTCATTATGTTTTACAATTATCGAATTTATTTATTTATTTAGTAAACAAATCATTTTTAACTCTGAATTTCAAATTGCAGGTTTGCAACCATATTTGGTCGAAATCTAAAACTATATAAAGTCGCTTTCCGCCATCTGTACGCTTAGATCTTTTATGCAAAGTATATTAATGCTGTTTTGAATAGATAAATAATTTAATAATTTATTCAAGCAAGAAAAGATCACAGATGATGAATACATTGTAATCACAACTATTTGTGTGAACAGGTGTTCCCCTACAACAAGCGTATGGAGTCTTACCTCAAGTCGACCGGCCGCCACGACATCGCAGCCAAAGCCAACAACTTCAAGAACCTTCTCACGCCCGACGCGAAAGCACCTTATGACCAGGTAATAAAGTTCACTCTCGAATGTACTAAGACGGTACAGTAAAGTTTAAATCAGCTTGAAGAGGAAAAATGTTGGTCTTTTGTTTGACACTTTCGTTTTTTAACTAGTTTTTTGTGTCGGGTCAAAGAACTGTACTGGTTTATGTAAGGAAGGTTTTAAATCAAATAATTCTTGTTGTATATTCTACTCTTTTCTATATTTTAAGGGTGAATATCTTGACTACACCCACGATCTATTGTAGAATGATAAAAGTCTGTGTAAAACCCAGCTCAGATCAGCTTTAAAGTCTCATTATTCATTTTCAATTACACACATTTTCAAAAATAAAACTTTGGCATATGTATTTTGCCTTGCCATGATCTAATGGCTACTCCGAATATAATGCCTATTAAACTATAACTTTTTTGTAGGTACGAAAAAAGTTATTATGCAGCACTTATTGTACAGTTATCATCACAGTTATAGTATACATTCTAAAACCTATCCGCGTATACCAGGTTCCCTGATCTTCAATGTCAAATTTTACTCACCAATAGCTGTTAGTCTTCCAAAAAATAACCACCACATAATTAATCAGCTCGTAGAGATCGACCTCTCGACCCTGGAGCCCCACGTGAACGGTCCCTTCACCCCGGATCTCGCCAACCCCATCTCGAAGCTCGGAGAAGCTGCCAAGAAGAACGACTGGCCCGTAGACATCAAAGTGGGCCTCATCGGTTCTTGCACCAACTCCTCCTACGAGGACATGGGACGCTGCGCCAGTATTGTCAAGGAGGTATTTGAAAATATATACCTTTACATAACGTACCTTTTTTTGAAGAAACTTATATGTACTACACATAAGTTAAGATAGATTTTTTTTGCATAAAGTTTCGATTTTTTTACGCCTGTTATATTGAAAACATTCATTTTTTCATTATATGTATTGCTAAATAAAAGTAAATAAAAAAAAAAGTAAACATAAATACAAAATAAAAACTGTTTTATGATTAAATAGAAAATTAAGCGTTGGTTTTGTATCTCTAATTGGTGCATTAAACTCTTACTTTATCAATGGATTTATTTACATTTAATAATAATTCAAAGTTTCGATATGTATGGATTATTTTGTTGCAAATGAATAATTCTATATACACGAAATTTTGAAACTTAAATTTAAAACGCCTTAGGCATGAATCCGATTCAGTTTCCATACTAAATTATGTGGTTTTACCTTATTATAATATTGAGCAAAATACATAATCGAAATATATTAACAACTAGTGGACCAGGCAGACTTCGTTCTGCCCACCAGCGCCACTTACCGGGTCCAAGTATATGTAAGCTATCCTATCTCTCAAGTTGGATCGAACTGCACATGGTGTGCGAATTTTATTATAATCGGTTAAGTGGTTTAGGAGTCTATTGAGGACAAACATTGTGACACGAGATTTATATATATTACTAGTTGACCCGGCAAACTTCGTACTGCCTCAGAATCAATTAATAAAAAAGCTGAATGTTTTAAACCTTCCCTGTACTTACACAAATAATTAAAGACCAAAAATAGCCAAATCGGTCCATCCGTTCTCGAGTTTTTGTGAGACTAACGAACAGCAATTCATTTTTATATATATAGATTAAGATAACAGGTGTTTTCTATAAAACTGACTTTAATTCCCGATACGTGACAAATGAACTAATAATGACCTCTGTTGAATGTTCCCAGGCACTGGGTCACGGCATCAAGTCCAAGATCCCGTTCAACGTGACCCCCGGCTCGGAGCAGGTCCGCGCCACCATCGAGCGGGACGGCATCGCTCAGACTCTCCGCGACTTTGGAGGCACTGTGAGTTATATGCTGTTTTACCTATGCTTAAGTATCCTTTATTTGGCGAAAAAAACTAAGTTTATGGTACAATGTTATTTAGCCATTCATTATTATATGTTTATAAATTTTACTCTCTAGGCATTACACATTTCATATAAATCAAGCAACCACACATTTATTTATCGCACAAACTATTAATTTTTGGTCGTAAATTTTTACTTCAAAAGTAATCAGTGAAATGTTTGCTTTTATTTTAAAATTAAGTTTAAAGTTGTAGTTTAAATATTATCATTTTATTTGTTTAGTTCTCGACAACTATACGTTTTCATAGGATATTGAATTTACTTTAAATTCTTCTCATGAAATATAACATCATTTGCATAAGTGACGTTATAGCACATAGTGTGACATATATGGAAAAACTAGTCTTGACTGGCTTTCATGTTCAACTGAATAAAATGTAAAAACAATTATACTGGTCTCCAAAATAAGATTTTCAAGCCAATCTTTTGAAGTAACACTTTAAAAAAATTACTTACAATAATGATCATATACCAACAGGTGCTAGCTAACGCGTGCGGCCCCTGCATCGGCCAATGGGACCGCAAGGACGTGAAGAAGGGCGAGAAGAACACCATAGTCACGTCCTACAACAGGAACTTCACCGGACGCAACGACGCCAACCCCGCTACACATTGCTTCGTCACCAGCCCCGAGTTGGTCACGGCTCTGTCACTTGCTGGTAAGATAAATCTCTGATTCTCATGTGTATTGTACTTATTTTTTATCCTTTTAACTTTCTTCCTCCCCTTTTTCTATTTGGTCGGTCTTAATCGTCATGTACCTCCATTTAATCGGTCACCAGTAAAAAAAAACATGCCATAAACAGTTAGACGGGACCAATATTTGATCACATTATTTTATTTTATTAAATATAAAAGTTTGCAAAATAACATTTGCATAGCTAACTGACAATTTCTTAGGAAAAACCTACCCCTAAAGTTAATTTCTCGACCATAAAAATATAGGTTTTCTCAGAAGCCACAAAACATCATATTAATAAACCATAAACTTCCCAGGTCGTCTGGACTTCAACCCGTTGACGGACGAGCTGACAGGCAAGGACGGCAAGAAGTTCCGTCTGTCCGACCCCTTCGCGGACGAGCTGCCCGCCAAGGGCTTCGACCCCGGCCAGGACACCTATGAACACCCACCTGCTGATGGCAGCAGTAAGTATTTTACATTCTATAATAGCTCCAGATGTATATATGTACTATAGGCCAGTGCTAGACAAAGATGAGACAAGACAAAGAAGGCTACGGTAACCGCTTCCCATCAGGTGCGATCATATGCCTGTTTGCCATCCTTGTGGTATAAAAAAAAATACAGAATATACTTGGAGAAATAAAAAATTTGAAAGATGGATGGATAAATACTTTAATTATGCTAAGGATAGGCATAAAAACAGATAAAGTATATACAGCAAGTATTATGTATGTATATATATCAGGGCGATCAATCATATTAAAAAATGGCTCTTAACGAAAGCATACATAAAAATTAGAACCTTAATAAAAAAAATCTGGACTGACTTTAAAGATATACTGCTATTGGCTAAATCCGCAATATTTTATCTATAGAAAGAGTCAAGTTACGTCCATAAATACTTTTAGTCAAGATTATGTCAGTAATTCATATCAAATTATTGATGTAAAATTAAAATCTTGTAAAATTATAATGTCTGCCACAATCATATAGCACCATCTAGTCTTCACAACCTCAACCAATTTACATGACAAAAGACATCGCTACATGCACATTCACATTTTTAGAAGTGCAAGTGGACGTGTCACCATCTTCCGACCGTCTCCAACTCCTGTCCCCCTTCGACAAATGGGACGGTAAGGACCTCAGCGAGATGACCATCCTCATCAAGGTCAAGGGAAAGTGCACCACTGACCACATCTCAGCGGCTGGACCCTGGCTGAAGTATAGAGGACATCTCGACAACATCTCCAACAATATGTTTATCACGTAAGTAATATAGTATATTTGTTTTTATTCTTTTTAGATCCTCTCCTACAAGTATTAGGTACCCATATACACTAGACACAAAAAGTTAGTGATATAAATAAAATTCGAAATTTTTGGGTGATTTTCAACTAGCTGTAACTCCGAGGAAAATAATCGTACAGTAAAAAAAAAAAACCCAATCGTACGTTCAAGTGTCCAGTTTTCAGACATTATTTCTTGTCTGGAGAAATCCTTAGGAAACTACCAAGGAAAAAAAATGCAAATTTTTTGTCATCAAAAAAGGACTACAGGTTTTTTTCTTTTGTTATTATTAAATACTCTTTTAGATTATAATTATAATAAAATAAAATTTTATGCCCCTTAATTTGTTGTAATTAAGAAGCCTGTACGATGATTTACCATTGAGTTATTGTCAGTCAAAAGGAAAAAAGTACTTTTTAACTTTGACAATCAATACTCTAGAAGCTAGTTTCCTAGTTATTTATAGTTGTGTAGATAATCTAGAATTGGTAAGCAAGAAAAATACATGATTACTTTACTTACTTTGTTACTTATAATTCTAATTTGTCAGCTGAAAATCGACGATAGCTTCAGCAACTTTGATCTTCATTCAAACTTGTTAAATTAATACAAAATAACATCTAAAAACAGACGATCAGTGTAAATTATTTATTACCTGTTTTATGCTGTAGATTCACCATATTAGGTAGATTCACCATATTAGGTAGATTCACCATATTAGGTAGATTCACCATATTAGGTAGATTCACCATATTAGGTAGATTCACCATATTAGGTAGATTTAAGTGCACTTTAGAATAGGTATATTAGGGAGTTTTTTTTATTTATCCAAGGCATTTGACTGTGTCCACTTGTCCAGCATAAGCTGTTAATCAGGAAGTTAAGTCACTACGGTATAAGAAATCAAGCACGCAGTCTTATAAATTCATACCTTAGTAGTAGAATTCAGAGAGTTAATATAAATGGAAAGGTGTCCCCTGGATCAACTGTTGCTAATGGGTGTCCCACAAGGCTCGATCTTAGGTCCTTTTCTTTTTTTGATGTATATAAATGACCTACCTTGTCGAGAAAAAAAATTAGGTTGTATTGTTCGCTGATGATGCTTCACTTCTTTACAAAGTTAAACAACATGAATTCAATTATGACGAGGTGAACAATGCTCTCTCAGATGCAGTAAATTGGTCTAATATAATCTGCTTCTTATTGAGAAGAAAACCAAATGTAGGTATCAAATTTAGTGTACCAAATGTTCGTTAAGTAGACACATATATTAGAATTAAAAACGAAAATATAGAACTTATGGAAACTACAGTCATTCTAGGTATCGCTTTATATGTAAAGCTTCAGTGGAGCTCTCATATTTTTCGATTGGCGAACAGACTTGCTTCTGCAGTAAAAATATACGTACGCTCACAGACGTAGATACCGCCATATTATTTATTTTCATACTCAATGCTCTATGGCAGTTGGGAACGCACTGACTCACGATCTTGAGGGTGCAGTTTTAAACCCTTTTTTTTTTTTTTTTTTTATCGCTGGGAAAAATGCGTTACGCATACCCTCCCCGTCGGGGGACAGGAAGGGTTATGTGGGACTCCCCGGTTGCTAGTCAACCGGTATACCCACTAAACGACCCAGCGGCACTCCTTCCTCGCCTTTGTGGGGGGGGGACTGGGAATCTGGCACAGCCCTTGCGTCCAGTCCCCCCCGGCGACCGCCCGCCCTCTCGGCGAGCCCTTCTCGTCCCCCTCCCGTGCTGGGAGGGGGATCTGGGAATGACCGCGAGTGCTCGGCCATTCCCTCCCGCTACAGCTTTAACCCCTGCCCCGTACATCTTAAGTTTATAAAAAACTTAGGTCCGGATTCACACCACTGGCTTTCGGTGAAGGAAAAACATCGTGAGGAAACCGGCATGCCCGAGATGTCACAATTAAAGCCATGTGAAGTCCATCAATCCTCACTAGGCTCGCATGTTGGACTATGGCCTAAATCCCCTGGATGTTAGGGAGGCTCGAGCTCCTCGGTGGAGACGTACAATGACCCAAAACGAACGTATTCCAGCGCAACGAACGCTGAGAACGGCGAGTTGAACAAGGTGCGCAACCAGAACACTGGCGAGTGGGGGGCGGTACCGGCCACGGCTCGTGCCTACAAGGCGGCCGGCACGCGCTGGTGTGTGGTGGGCGACGAGAACTACGGCGAGGGCTCCTCGCGCGAGCACGCCGCGCTCGAGCCGCGCCACCTCGGCGGCAGGGCCATCATCGTCAAGAGCTTCGCCAGGTAACACTACACTAATAAATGTCCTGGGACATTTTCCACACACGGCCAATCTGATTACAAAGTAAGCTTCAAATGAAGCTTGTGTTATGGTAACATATGGTACATATAATACTTTAAATACATACATATCATAGATATTTACATACACTACACTACACCCTCACATGTACAAGGCACTACACTACACAACACCCAAGTCATGTTCTTCTTCCACCTGACGTTAGTCCCGGCTATTGCCAGGGTCCGCCTTCCGTCTAAACTTCCTCCACTTTGCCCGATCTTTCACATCCTTTTCAGTCAGCTGGCTCTCATGTCCCAACACCCGAGTCATCATCACCTCGTAAATGTACAAGGTGGCCGGCACGCTGGTGCGTGAAATTGAAGATCCTGGAAACTTAGGTGAAACCGCAGTAAATTTCTGTCAAATAATCTAGTTAACATATTTTGACAGGGATACGAGTAAGAACAAGACCACCCACCATGTGTGGTCATGTGACAGCGAAAAATCGTATAATATTACCTACATACATTACATATTAACAACGAGCAAAACTCAGTCAAATAACATACTAATCGGATACATTATTCTCATTAAAAAATTCATAATGTCATGATTCAGCAAAAACATCTCTATATACTATATCTTCTATTGCAGAATCCACGAGACTAACCTGAAGAAGCAAGGTATGCTCCCCCTCACGTTCGCGACCACCTCTGACTACGACAAGATCAGGCCTGACGACAAGATCTCCCTACTTGGACTTAAGGACCTCGCACCTGGCAAGGTAACTATGTACCTACTAAGTTTAGACCGATGTAGACTAAATTTCCTGAAATAAAATTAAGCATAGGCCGGTGCTTAAGGCCGTAATAGTTATTTGTATACAAGAGTGCAAAGTTGCTTTTTAACCGCGTGTTCAATTTTGATGACCGAGCAAGCGAAGGATTCTAAAATTGAATCACGAGCGCAGCGAGTGATTCAAAATTAGAATCCTGAGCGTTAGCGAGGGAATCAAAAGAGCACGAGGTGAAAAATCTTTGCACTCGAGTGCAACACGTAACTTTTCATTCCACCTCAGCGAGGAAATGACTAAATGCAAAAAAAAAAAAGTTGTATGATATATTCGGCACCATAGAGGTAGCAGTAAATAGGTTTAATGTTTTTTTTTAATTCACAAACTTAGTGCACACGATGTTCCAAATTCAATTTACTTTATCCTCTAGAGAATAAAAACGGCTTTTCCACTCAGATATTGAAGATTAAAAATACTCTTTCCGAGATGGTGGGATGAAAAGTAACATTTATATTCCCCAAAGATTGTAATAAACTGTTGTGTTAGTAATGTACAGTATAAAAAAGAGGGAATAAAGAAGCTACTACATAAAGTACTTAAAAAAATACGCATTTCAATAGTCATTTAAATATTAATGAGCGTTATTCCTATTATGTAAGTGAAATTTGTTATCTCTTACTTATGACTAATAATTGTTGTTACCAGCCCGTTGAATGCGAAATCAAACACAAGGATGGCAAGACAGAACGCATCAAGCTGAACCACTCACTGAACGAGCAACAGATCACCTGGTTCAGGGCCGGCTCCGCACTCAACAGGATGAAGGAAATCGCCGCTGGAAAGTGAACAAAACACTCACTCTAGTATATTAATAGTTACTTGCACTGGACGCCAACAACCCAACACGTAGGGTAATTTTTTACGACTAGCAACACTCGGTCAAAAAATTATATCTTGGCTGTGCTATTTTTTTACGCCTTCAAATTGAGTAAATGCTCAATGTTTGAGTTGAGCAGTTACTCAAATGAATTGATGTGAAGGTCAATAATGTAAGGATTTCGCCTTTCTGCCCGGTGCAAGCTGTTACCATTTAGTGCAAATGTTCATTAAATTATAGCGCATTTTACTCATTCGGACAATACTTAGCCGCAGCGGTGATGAATCTATTTATCGTTAGCGTAGTACAAATAATTAGATGAAGTTAGTGAATAAGTTTCAATTTCCTTTTCCCTTTTTATGAAATGTTTAATCAGCATTGTTTTTATTTAAATTAATTTATGTAAATAATATTTACCAAACTGATGAATTAAAAGTTACTTACTATGTTAGATAAGTTGTTTTATTTTACCTATTATTTGGAATGTCTGACATACACAACCTACCTGTGAAACTACTTCTGAAAAATGTGATTGGTCGATCATACTCAATCTAATACACACACACAGAAAGCAGTGTCATAAAAACTTGTACTATGGTAACATGATACATGTCCATCATCATCACTTTCTCATATAAGTCTCCTCCGAGGAGCACGATATGTGTACTTTTAACTAATTTTAAATATATTCATTGTACAATAACATAATAAAGAGAAGAGATTAATATTTTTTAAACAACTTCAAAAAGGAGGAGGTTCTCATTGGTTTGTAAAGAATAGACAATGAAAAATATTGCTTTTCCAAGTAACAACAGTTTTTGCCTATCCTGGGAGCCATTAGTATTCCTGTGGTCTCCACAGTAATTAATTAAATGTGATGATCAGAAACAAAATACATAGGTTACTTAATAATGATTACATAGTATTAAAAACCACAAGGGTTTGTGACAAGGTAATATGTGTAGGATAAACATATTTACTTACTATACAATATAATCTTTAGAAATTTCTATTGAATCCATTGTTCAAAAACAAAATTCATCCAAAATGACATTAAAATCTGTTGCATAGTTAAAAATCTAAGACTTTAGAGACAGGATGCTACTTTGTAGTAACTACTACGTATAGGACTTGTAATGATAATGATTAATAATAAAAGATAACAGTAGTGTAAAACTATTTTATTTATCCCAACAGCTTAATCCTCATTGTCTTCATTGTCGCTGTCAGCGTTGATGTTGAAGTAACGGAGCTCGTATGAATCATGTGCAGATGCGACCACTCGGAGCCAGTCACGGAGGTTGTTCTTCTTGAGGTATCGCTTCGTAAGGTACTTCAGGTACCTCTTGGAGAAGGGAATGTCTGAAAGTAGGACAGTTCATTACAAACAATGAAGAAGAATTGAATTAAGCTGAAAATACTTCAACATTGACCTATTAGTACAATATTAACTAAAATCTGTATTTAATCTAAAAAACAAATGGCAGGGCTCTGGTTAAAAAAATATTTAATAAACAAACTTTAGGATCCTAAGGACGTAGATTTCCTAAATATTTTTCAAGACAAAATTGTTGAGGGCCTATCTAATTGATAGAAACAATAGATACTGACTCATTTAGCACTTGAAACTCTATTCCATGACCCACTATATCCATATTCTATAAAGTAAACCTACACAACACATTTCCACATCATATTGAAAAATGAGATGGTATTCATGACCAAAAAGTGCAGCAATTGCAATGTGACATGGTTCTCGTTTAAGTAAATGATTATAGCATTAACCTCAAAGTATTATTTATATTTACAGGATTATTTACCTCATTCAAGATCCTTTTTAGGTTATTTTATCAGTAATTAAAAACAATAGTACCTTTGTGATTCTTCTAAAAAACAACTTCAACCTAATGTACGTGTTCACGGAATATTATAATACTAACCTGCATTGATGGAGACTTTCGTCTTGTCCCGGGCCACGACAACGTGATTGCCTAGGTTATTTGTTTTGCCCTCAACTTTGACGTGTTCCTTCAGGTATTTCTCAAAGTTACTAACGTCCAAGATGCTGTCCTCAGCAGGGTGTGTGCAGTCAATCACGAATTTCAGGTTGATCTTACGCTTGATGCCCTTGCCGCGGATTTTACCACCCTTGACTCCCTTCTTTCCAGTCTTTTGGTGTAGTTGGGCTTTTTTAGCCACAGGCTTCTTTGTTACTGCCATCTTGGCAACCTGAAACGTTTTAGGATTAATAATATCACGAAAATCTAAGGTAATTTATACAATTTACAGATTATTTTATAGATTAACGTACAGAACACGTGTAGCGCAGTTACCGTAAAAACTGCAAAATGGCCGATGTAAACGTCAGTTTGGTTCTTTGTTGGTTGGCAGTTCTGTTTTTTGTTGCTATATTAAAAACGATATTAAGAGTAAGTACACCTAATTAAATCGACTAAGTAGTCTATACAAAAAAATAACTTTAAATTATAACTAGACTGTTACTATACGTTGTAAAAATAAACATTAAATTAAATATAGTTTATTTTGTAGAAAATGCTAGGTGTTGTTTGGTTTCAAAAATACAAACTCGACATTTGTTCGGAATCAAGAGATCCCGAAATACCCGCCAAATTCAAATTATTTTAGGTAAATTACTGTATATAATAGTGATTTTACTATGACATATTATTATATTTTATACCTCATTTTTTCCGGAATTTCAAGTATACAGAACAGATTACCTAATTACTTAGGTAAACTACTAACGAAAACTTTGTGTGCACATTAATAATTCTGCTTTTGTCAAATAAAAAATTGCAATGAGATTCTATTTAGATAGATTCTAAGATGTTTTCTTTATTACTATAATGGGTCAGAAGAAGAGAATAATAAATATTAGAATAAAATAAATCAAAATAACTACCTCCCTACAAATTTTTATGCAATCCATTGGTAATGGCAGTGACTAGACGTCTAGGTAGGTGCTTAGCCTAATTTATGAATTTTTACCGATAAACCGAGCTTATGTTACGGAATGTAGAAAACCTTTCTGCTCAACTACTTAGTCCAATATACCTGTAATAGTTAATTGTACATGAAACTTATTATTCCAGTTATTTAACTTTGTTTATCCTGTACTTGTATGAGGAAAAAATCATAGTACCTACATTTTTAGAAATTAAATTGTTGACTTACGGTTAGTACATGCATGCATTAATTAATTCGTGGTAGATTTTCTTTTATTTATTATTTCGGAACTACATGTACCTGCACATCATTACTTAATTGTCTGTTAAGGAAATTAATAAATTTTATTAATTATAGAAATCTAGTTATTTTAATTGTCATAAATCTAGGGTATTAGCAAGCTACAGGCATGCAAGTTTGTATTGTGAATATCATGCCGAGTCATTTGATATGGCATCAGCAAGTCTACAAAGAAATAAACCGGCCCGACTCGACAATACGCCGCCGCCGCACCGCCGAGCCGAGCCCCTTACGTCTTATACCATTGTCTTCGCTCCGATCAACTTATTCCCATGAATGAATTGCGTTAGTCGACGACCGAGGTCACGGCGGTTTTTTTACCTGCCGTGATGTAATGTTTTGCGTTTTTAATACTGTGATCATACTCACATTGCAAGTCTCAGTTTCGTATTTGCTCTCAATAAGTTTTGTTCAAAAGTTTGTGAGGAAGCATTTGATTTTGTCCTGTGAGTGGCGGTCTTTTTAAATATCGAAGAAAGTTACGCATGCGCACTAGTAATCACAATTTCGTGACGTGAACGTAAATAAAGTCGCACACAAGCTCAGTTTATTTACGCGCTTGAAGGAAATCGGTTGGCTGGTGCGTGTTGTCAGTGTACCTATTTTTGAAGTTAACCTCACTTCCGTACCTTAAAGGTGATTCACCGTAGTGAGCAGTGGTTTTTATTCTGATGTTACTTATCGGTACAGTTAACCTTAAAAATAACTGAAGACAAATGTTATCGACGTCTTTATGCGTGTTAGACATCTTGCGTGTGTAAATAAAATCGATAAGAATGATGGATACGGTCAAGGTGTCACATAAATGACAACATTAAAATGGATAATTGTTTCGCCGCTTGCGGCTGCGATGACAATGAAACAGTAACTAAATCGGACTTGGACCGCTATACAGATAAAATTGAAAACATTCTAAACGATGAAAAAGGTAGAAAGTTTTTCAGAAATTTTATGTTTACCTCCAAAATGAGAGATGGGCGCCGTGCTTTGGACTTCTGGGAGCACGTAGAAAACTTACTTGGTAATAAAGAAAACGCTGAAAGCCCATTATACCGCAGTTACCTTAGTGATATAGACCGTTTAATCAATGAGGCCGAGAGAATCGACGAGCTAGATTTTGCAACAATGGAGAGATTAACTCTAGCAAGAGATTCAGAAAACAAGGAAGAAATAGAAGAGACACTCAAGATATTGAAATTAGAAGCAACCAAAGCACTTAGAAGAGAATATAACGCATTTAGGAGACATTTTATTGCTACAAAATAAAATATTTTTATATGATAACCAGTGCCTTGCACGTAGATTGGAGTTATTTGAAATTTCGCGCCAATATGTTATTTTAGATTGAGTTGCGTATCATCACAGAATGTTGCGATTCTGGCACTAGCTTGGGATTTGATGATGTTTGAATTGCATTATGTATGTCTTTAGTACCTACTTACCAATTCCAAAACGATGTTTCCAATACCTACCATTGTACCTATAATTTATTTTTATTTATTGTCAAATTTTTGGTATAATATACTTACTTATGTACTTGCCGAGAGCAAACTTTGTATTTTAATTATTTTGTAACAGTGCTAGGCATTATGATACAAGCGATAATTACTTTAGTATTTAATAAACACGTTAAATGTTACGAGTCGTGCGGTGGTTAATTTGAAGGCTTTTTCAAGTGATGTGTCATGCACGTGAGAAATAAATATTTTTTATGCCTTACTAACATGATGTTTTAATTTCCTTGATTTCATTTTGATTTATCTACAGTCGTAGTTATACTGAAGAGCCTAGTTATATAGATTGTAACAAATCGATACCTTAATTTGCAAACCTAATAACTCCTCTTTATTTTTTGATACACGCAGAATCTAGACGAGATCTAGAATCATCCGGTACCAAAATGAAATTTAAAATAAATGGCGTTATTAGGTTTGCAAATTAAGGTATCGAAATAGTAATTTTTAGTACTTTCAATCAAGATTTCAATTTGACCATAAATAATGTGTTAACAGGATAGGGATGATACCTATTATATCATATAACAAAATCCTTCAAAATTGGTTTGAACAATGTAATGAAGTTATTAGAACTTAAACTTCTGACTATAATAGTCTTTCTTTTTAACCAGTGATCTGCACCAGCTGCGCATGGGCGCAACAAAACACCGTTATAGTTCACCCTATGTAGCCAAAACTTTAATAAATTATACATATATACCTAAAGATCCCAATAAATCACTCTAGTCTATTTAAGTTTATTGCGATTAGACAGACATACTGAAGAGGGTGTTCCATCCAGGAAAAATATACTAACATTATTTTTTGTTAATTACAGAACCACTAGCGCTGTGCAATAATTTAATTGCTGAATCCCAGATCCTAAGTCTTATCATTAACACATACATTCAAGAAAATTTAATAAACAAACATAACTTATAAATATTGTTTTTTATATTTGACTGTAAACAGTAGTCGGACAGAATTATATTTCAAGTGATGTAATATTATGTAGGTTTTTACAATTAATATATATCTACAACAAAGTACCTAACAATATCAAAAATTTTTACTCAAATTCTGTTTATATCCAATATATTATGTACGAGGATTTAATTAATTTTAAAAATAATAAATTCATTAATTTTCGATTTAGATAAAACCAGTCATAATAAAATACTTTATAATAATATCAACATATATAAAATAAAGTATCATAAGCTGTCTACGTATATGTTAGTGTTGATGACTGTCTGAAAATAAAATTCTATTTACTTTAACTCTTCAGAATATAGTAAAGTATTCTGTCTTGCTCATCCATTACACACCTCTCCTATGTAAGATGAAATAGCAACATTTAGGCAGCCAAATTTTTATGGGACATAACAATAAACAAATTATTTTGTCATTAATTCAAATATCTTATAATTCCATTCATTGAATAATACATATTATATATAATATGATACTAACCACTATTTTAGTTACATCAATATCCAAATTTGGATTTATTCTATTTAGTACATAACATTTATGTACTCATGATAATTGAATTTGAGAAATATTAATTGCTAATTATAATAATTTAGTGACAATGATATCACTGTTACACATTTAATACAAGATAAATTATAATAATAAAAATTTTCAATAAATTTTAGATAAATTCCATTAATATTTTTATCACATTAAAATATAACGAGTCCATATCTCAATTTAGAGTAATAATGCATAGATCCACTGAACTAATACTAAATATACATAATGTATCACTTCGCTTCGCCATTTTAGTTATGTTGTTGATGCATAACTAAAATGTAAATTACTTCTAGGTTTTCTTCCAAGTGTAGAACATTTCAAGTGGTTTGTTAACCTGGAATATGAAAAAACATTTTAATGTATAAAAATTGGTAATCTTAATAATTTCTGTGTTCTTCTGCCTCTTATCACGAAACCCACAAATATGTAGTTTGGAGAATTAAGATAAAAGTGGGCATGCAGATGCTATACATTTTATATTAACACAGGGATATTCTTTTCACATCAGTTCCTTTTAATCTACTATATTATTAACTAGTGGCTCCCCGCGGTTGCCCCCGCGTACCACACTGTACATGGACATCTTCCATTTTCCCGGGATAAAAAGTAGTCTTTCTCAGGCTCTATGTGTGTACCAAATTTAAATTGGTTCAGTAGTTTTAGCGTGAAAGCGAGACAGACAGAGTTACTGTCGCATTTATAATATTAGTTAGTATTAGAAAGATTACCTTCCAGAACTTATCATTGATCTGCCTTAGTGTCTGAGCACCATTTAACGGCACAAACTGCCCGGGCGAGGGTGCCACGTAGATGCAGAAGTTGAGGAGTCGGTACTGCTCGGGCAGTTCAGCGTCCAAGTCTAGTGTTAAACGCATCGCCAGGTACTTGCTGAGGTGGTCCACTGGAATGGTTATGTTAGAATTTTAGGATAGATGTTATTGTATTTAGGAATTTACAAGTGCATATTTAAAAGGTAAAGAAAGGTTTCAATTGCTCACTTTATGTTTAGTTTTCAATAAATTCTTGGAATAGATCTTAAAAATAGAATTATGCTTTATATATTTACATAGTAAATGAAATATATGGTCTATTAGGATGTTCTATGTATGGGTTTTTAATTTTTGTTTTATATAATATACTCTGAATTGTTAAACTGTCGATAATCATTGTCATATTATAGAAAATGTAACATTGTTGTTTCTCACAGGCCATATAAATAATGTAGCATGGAGTAATAAAATTATGCTATGTAGTACATCTTTATCTGCCACTAGATTGATAGAGCAAGAGGGGTGATATTATACCATTGATTTTTTTAGAATGTATCTCAGTATGTATCCTACCAATATTATAAATAAGAATGCTTGTGAGAAATGAGTGAATGTATGGATGTATGTTTGTTACTCTTTCACATCAGAATGGCTGAAGGGATTGAAATATTTCACAGAATTAGAATATGTTCTATTTTGTCCTGGAATAATTGAAGATCTCCCGGGAACACAGGTGAACCACAGGGAGCTACTAGTATGGTTATTTTTTATCTCTAAGTACAGATATATACATCAATCAATATAGCAGTAATTTTAATATTACCAGAAGCATTAGCAGTAGTCTTCAGGTATCTAACAGAGCTGTCTCTTAGAGCCCGCATAAGCTGGTTGTCGCCCGTCATTTCTGTAGGATGTGGCTTGAAGACCAGCTCTATCTCATTTGGATTCAGGGGCTCCCCCTCACCTTCTGTGTCCATTGAATTCTCTCCTTCTGTTCTGGAATTTGGAAATAGATTTTGGTTCGAGATTTGGAATAGAAAAGCTCTTTACCTGAGATTATCCCTAACATACAAAGTTAACATTTATACTATAGAGAGAGACGAACTTCTTAGCATTCCATGGCTTCACCGTGCGGGGGGTCCATCGTGTGACAGAGAGAGAAACTACGAGCAGATCCCGAGACTTGTGACACGGGTGTAGGTTTAAGGGGCCCCTTTCCGACGTACATCAACACTCACCTTCACTACTCATGTTTCTCTCCCTGCCCAGCCAAATCTGGTATGAATTAGTACAGTATTATTCCTGTAAAAACATCTGTTAAGTACTATTACTACATAGTAGAAAACAAAGTCGCTTTCTCTGTCCCTATATCACTATGTATGCTTACATCTATGAAACTATGCAACAGTTCTTTTTAAAAGATAGAGTGATGGGTGAGTATATGGCAAAATTATTCAGAAATAACTAGGCATTTTGTTTACATTGTGTTATAACAATAATGAGGTTTACCTTTAAAAACTTAGTAAATTGTTGATTTTGGTATGACAAAATGATTATATATAAACAATAAAGCAGCAATTGCTATTTTACATAATATAAAACATTAATTATGTTATTAAACTCACCTCCCATCACTAGATTCACTCTCCTCACTCCTCTCTGATGTCAAAATAGATTTTGCCCTCTTAGTAGTGCTTGTGTTTTTTGATATTGAACTAATATTAGATGGCACCGGAGATGGAGTACTTCGGACTGATGCTGGGTTCGACGTAGACTGGGCTGGTGGGGTCGGGTTGCAGGTAGTTGATGACCCATCTTTAGGAGGAACAGTTGTGCTCGTACCATTCTGTGGCGCCTCAGTGGTACCATTGGTATTACCATTACTGTTATTATTGCTATTACCGTTCGAGTTTGACGCGTTACTATTATCATCATGATTCTTCCTCGACCTCTGAGGCCTATTCTGAGACTGCAGCTTTATCCCTTCAGTTATTGAATTCACCAACGACGCCTGAGAGTGTGACATACTTAGCTTATTCAGCAACCGCTCCTGATGAGCCTCATATTCATCTCTACTCGGATATATCTTAGATATAAGCAGATCAAAGTTAGGATCTGGTCGCAATGACCTCTTTGAAACGAGTTTCTTGCGACATGTAGGGCATTCCTTGTTCCCAGATCGTAGTGCAGTAATTATACAATCGTTGCAGAACCTGTGCAAGCATTCCTTAGTGGTCATAGTTTTCTTGAGCATGTCCAGACAAATGGGGCACATCAATTCACTATGCAGACTCCGCGGGGATACAGCTATTTCTGTCGCGTCTGTTATCACCTCCTGCGGTGTACGGTGGAGCTCGTAAAGGGAAAGCTCCCATGTTTTGTTTTGGGAAGGCTCCGCCGACGACATTTTTGATAAATATTATCACTTTCTCCTAATTTAAAAACAATTTATCGAGTGACAAATCAATCGCGCCGCATCCACCATGTTGCGATTGCGATACGTCACTAGTGTTGTGCTGGTTGTGTATGCATGCATTACAATCGTCTAATCGATTCGATTATATATATATACATAATTTAGATTATATATACATAATTTTCGATCATTTATGCACTTTGTACAGCTATTATTTATATACATTTGTTACTACCATTCTTTTTTTCTATGCCTGTGCCGCGACTGTCCGTGGCACCGTACAGCCCTATCATAATACCAGCGCTGCGGCATCTACGGCCGGAGCATATTATGCTGAGATAGGTGCTTTTTTGGCCTCATGCAGTATACAGTACATTATTATTGTGATGTTGTTGTTTTTTATAAGTATTTGTATCTGTGTGTATATGTCTTTTTTTATTTTTTATTTGGTTGTTAATTAATTTTGTGCTGTTAATGTTGTGTGAGTCCAAAATAAATATTTTTCTTTCTTTTCTTTCTTTCTATTTAGTAACCTTGAAGATCTCGGGAAGTATTTGGAAATAAAGTATTAAAAAAATTAGCTAATTGTCTTAGAGACAAAAAATACATAATTCTAGAGCTGTTTGAAAATAATGAAACAATATTACAAATGGTTGTTATGCGGACAACCATATTTCAAGCTTGCTAACATACTGAAAAAACCGGAACTACGTCATTACGCTCAGACGAAAAAGTCGCGGGAACTTGAGAAAAGCGCAGTTAGCGCAGTCAGTCGATGACTACTTGACTTTTGATTTGTTTGATTGAATAATAAATTGGGCTTACGCGCTTTTTTATCACCCTGAGAAAACGGTAGGATGTTACTACGTTGGACGTACGAATTTTGAGTAAAATTTTATTATTATTAACTTGATTTTGATAAGTAAGCCTTTATAAATTATTTCTTATGTGATGAATGTCGTCAGTAAAAATAGTGGTAGATATAAGTGTAAAGTAAACTAAGTACCAAACCTCGGTAACGTGCGTGACCGAGTAATTATCCGCGGTTTTATTGCTCCATCCGTCTCGGAAACTAATGTTTATTGGAGTTAAATTGTAATAGCACCTTAATGAATATCTGTTTCACTAATGGAATGGGCCACTCTGCTCGACGCCGGAGATCAATCTTCTGTAAATTGTATATGGTTTTGTTTTTGATAAGTATTTGCCTTAGGGCTATAGCACTATAGGGCTGTTCTAGTTTCTGCCGATCTGCCTAAATTGCTTCTTAATTGTTTTTTTTTTGTTTTAAATAGCGCGAAGCGATATAATAAGAGCGAACATACATTGTAGTAAACCTGTTTTGGTAACTGGCCCTCTTACATATCATATGGGTCTTAGGACGGACTTTTGAGACATGATTTCCATTTACTAATTTAACATAATTTATGAGATATTGAATGATCTAATGGATACAGTTCAAGAACAAAATAGGTATTATATATTTTTCCAGAATTTAATCAAATATACCTAAATACTTGGGTAGATATTAGTAAATAGGTACATACGTATGTAATATAATAATATCTAATTGAAACATTTAAAATCTATGCATATTTTTTATTGCAGTTTTGGCTTTAAGTTACATTAAATTAAATTTCACACTAGGCGCTGGCGGCTTTCAGAATGATTGGATTGGAGGACCCTGTCGAAAGGGGTATCAAATACGTATTCCCATTGCTGGGATTTTGATTGGAGTTCGTCAAAGGAACAACTGCATAAAAGTTGCTATTTGTGTATGTCGGTTGCTGTCCACTTGGGTTTGAGGTAACAACAACATTTGTGGGTTGTTTCTGGGCTTGCAACACTATGGGCTGTGAGGGTTGCTCCTGGAGCAAGTAGATAGGCTGGTTAGTATTGGGCTGGTTCGCCGGCGCCTGATTGGGTACTGTTTGCTGGGCGGGTACCGTCTGCTGGTTCGTGAGTAGAGGCTGGCTTGCCGGTTGATTCACGATGATCGGGGCGGTTTGAACCGGTTCAGGGTTGCGTACTTCTGGCTGGTTCTGTCTGTTAGCGTTGGCTTGTTCCTGGAGTCGTCTGAAAGTGTCAGCGGGTATGAAGACTCCTTGGACGACGTTTGCTTGAGGGTCTGGCGTTGGCTTGCCAGCTGTGAGGGTTGCTATGGCAACGACTACCTGTGGGGTGAAAGGTTAATTAGCAAAATTGTTCTTTGTCACTTGTCTGTTGACTTGAATGATTTTAAACACTATCTTATGTATCGTAGTCACAGTAAATAAATAGTATAATTTAGTTCTAGATCTTGGTATGAATATCCACTTTATGAAATGATTCCTTGGCGTTAATTATTTTTGTATAACTCACCAATATAACTGACTTCATGTTGACACTCTTAGATATCGATATAGAAAGAATGACACTGACCAATGAACTTTTATACATTTTATAGTCATTAAACAATCCGTTAATTGAATTGGTTTTTATGACGTATATATTTAATGACATATACCATTTCTAAAATATTTTGGTGGGTTTTAGTAAACCCCACGATTGTGGTTTTTTACTGACTAGTGGTCTGTTAACATTAGATTTTATTTTAATGTTTTGATAATATAGAGTATCAATAGCTCCCCGCGGTTTCACCCGTATTTCTGGGCAATATTCACTTTAACCGGTATAAAAAGTAGCTTATGTGTTATTACAGAACATATTCTAACTCTGTGCCAAATTTCATTGCAATCCCTTCAGCCGTTTTAGCGAGAAAGTTTAACTACTTACTCATAAACTTTCGCATTTATAATTTGTATTAGTAGGAAGTTTTGAGAGGTTTTCGACATCCAAACTTATGTTACAAGATAATAACTTATTGCTATAAGCGTATGTATGCTAAGATTATCATTTTATGTAGCTAAAATAAAATATTTTTTCTTATAAGAACCTCTTTCGAATTACGTATCTATAGATATCGTTTCTCCGGACGGTTTTTTTTTTGCTTATGGTATCAGAATTTTAACGAATAATCGCCTAAATGAAGTAATGTAGCATAAACACTTACGTAAACGATTCACTATCAGGTACTTTACCTACTTGGTAATTAAAGTAACGGTGATTTAGTTAATTGACTTTTTTAGTAATATTTCTCGCAAGTGATTGATTGGTTAGTCATTGCCACGTTAATGCGAATGCAATGTTCTATTTGCATTAGATATTTAAATAGTGGCTTCCCGCGGTTTCACCTGCGTTCCCGGATTCAATTTTCACAGGATAAAATGTAGCCTATGTCCTTCTTAGGCTCTAGACTGTGTACCATATTTAATTTAAATCGGTTTAGTAACTTTAGCGTGAAAGCGAGACAGACAGATAGAGTTACTTTCGCATTTATAATGTTAGTGTCTAAGTATTTAAAATACATTCTGACGGCATTTACATAGACGGGCAAAATGGGTAAATTTTCCCTTGTGATACAAAATTTAATGGAGAAGCCGAAAAAAGACTTAGATCAAAATCATACACGCATCAAACACTCGGTTTTGTGTCATCAAACTGGCAAGTGAATTTGGTTTGAAAAAATGTGGCGCCATAAAATACAATATATTTCAAAAGTTAAAAGTTCGAGAATAGTTCCCTAGATCTAAACGACGCGGTAGGTAGGCATACACAATAAATTATATACATTAAGATAAACTAAACTTCATATAACTACCTACGTACGATGACAGGAAGTCGTAGGGTTTACCATAAGTCTAATCATTATCGTGTTTTAATTATTTAAATACAGTTTAATTGCTACAGTTAAATCCCGTTTCATCATCACAGTTCATTCATAAATTGGAATATGAGATTGCATGTTTGCTTTTACGATATAACTGCACCTAAATTAGGTTAAAGAAAAATTATAGCTACACGGACTATAAACCCTATGACAGTTGTTCATTATGCCATAAACATTTCAACATCAGCTCATATACGTCTCCACCGAGGAGCTCGAGCCTCCCCTAACATCGAGGGGGTTTAGGCCATAGTACACCACGCGGGCCTAGTGCGGATTGACGGACTACGCATGCCTTTAATTGTGACATTTCGGGCCTGCAGGTTTCTACGGGCCTTGGATTTGAACCTGCACCCTCATAATCGTGAGTCGGTGCGTTCCCAACTGAGCCACCACGGCTAATTAGATATTTATAAACATAAAAAATAAAAATTATACCTAATTTTGAATTAAAATTCCGGAGTTTTATTTTTAAGGCGTTGACGTTTTATTTTTGCTAAGTGTGAACCATAGATTATGAAAGAATGAGATCCATATAGCATCAAAAACTCCTTAGTAAAGAAATATATGGATACCGCTGAGATTACTCTCGTAATCCATTAAAATTTAAATAATCAGTGTACTAAGTATGTACATTTACAATGTGCACCAGTGACCTAAATAAAGTTTTATGGTAATGTTGGAAAATTGACCATAATTGGAGCTTTTCCGTAATTATGTGTAACAGCGGCCGTGAGCAGAATCTTGTAGTGAGCAAGTACGACTTAATAGAAACTTAATTCTATTTAATTTACAGAGAAATTCAGGGTAGGGAAATAATTATGCTTATCATGTAGCGTATTACCGTTATTGGACGTATGTAATAGGTCATAATATTTCGCGAGCAACCGCTCATTTTAATAAGATATTGAAAGTGACTGGTTTGAAAATTGAACTCCATTTCTTCCTCATAGTTAGTAGGTGTCATATTTAGGAACATATCTTTGCTAATATTGAGTTAAGGTATTGGAAAATCTTTAAAATTTTCGCGCGGGAGAAGCCCCCCTGAAGAGGATCCCAGGGTAAGTCTGTGCATTTATAGATAGGCATTCTTTCCGTGTGGGGTTGACCGGAACCAGCAGCATCCGCATAGTGGAGGGTCACTCTCAGGACACGAAGTCCTAGGTGGCCGCTACATATATATTTATAAGACACGTCTCTTTGCATGTTCTGGCAAAAAGCCCTGCTCTATTTATGCTCTACTCTATATTTGCCCGTGTAATTTTTTCTTTGGCTTTCCGTGCGTAATTCCTAATTTGAATACGTGAAAAAAAAAATTAAAATCAATGTTACCATGTCGTGCATAAATTTTTAATAATTGGTCGATCTTACAGTAGGTACATGCAAACTAATAGATCAAGCTATGCAACGAAATCCCGTGCATGATCGGAACGGCGCGGGCGCAGCATCAATGTTTTTGTACAACTTTCATTTGTTTTGGCATGATCTTTTCATTGCACAAACACAAAGAGAAATTGACTTTCATTTTAACGTTGCGATTGATGTTTTATATAGACAGTTGATTGATTAATATTATTATTTGCATTCATATCAGATACTGGATCTCGAGTCTAAGGACTAGTAAACTACCTAAACTGGAACTAATTAAGTGGTTGAGATATTAAACGAGATGACAGTAGGTCATGGCCGCCTCGTTACTTGGAAATGGCATGCATGGTCCTTCATTACTGGTAGGGTTGTCAAAAAGTTCCTATTATAGATACCTTGATCTATCAAAACACATTTTAATATGTAGACTTATACGTACCTTTATAAAACTAAAGCCTCTCCTTATTTGATTTAAAAAAACAAAGATATTCATGTTGGGTATGTATATTTTTAAAGTATACATGCCCAACATGAATAGTGTATATAGTGTATATAGTGGTATATTAATCGAATACCACTATAACAAAACCTACCTGCCTAACCTGCCTTATTCTAAATCATTTGGGTGCAATAATATAACGTAATAAGTATATTTGTTGTCTGTGCACCTTATATTCTTCTACCAAGCACCCTTCCTTCAAGGACCCACAGATAACTAAATACTGGTACAAAATCATAGAACAAACCCAGCAACCCTTTTACAATGAATTCTTCGTATTTCGCTAATTACTCTGTCACTGTGTGATTAATTGTTTAGATATTTAAAGAGGCATGCCACGACTGTGCTGTTTACATAGTGGTGTCTGGGAAATTACGGTGTTTGGACAAATTACAATGTGATAGCATAATGATGGGTTTGATTGAACGGTGCTCGTCGACTCCTGTTTATCGGGACCTTATATATCGCCTGTCAATATAAAGCCTATACAACTTCTCATGATTGGTAACAACTTACAACTTTTAAGTAAACGTGGAAAATTATCGTATTAAATTTACCGATTAATGAGTTTTCTTTTGGGCCTACGTTATTGTGATTTGTTATTTATCTATATTTATATTTCTAGATTTGAGTTTTGAATATGGGAAGGAAATAAATAACGTTGACTTCTAATATAAAGGAATATTTCTAACACGCACGTGTCAAGAATACGAAAAGCTTTCGCTGGTAACATTAACCTGCATATAGCATTTTTGTTTGGTTAAAGTGGGCTTATATATGCCACTTCAACACTGTATTGCCATGTTCCATGAAAAAACCTGAAGTCCATAACTCATATACCACAGACAACACAAATCAATGCTAATAACTAATAAAGCTGTACAAACATCAGTATAGAATGATCAATCGTTACAATTTTCCAATAAAACACTCGATGTCCGCACTCCGTCATACTTTCCACATAGCGTCCGGCGAGCTATGTAGAATGTAATTTTACTACAAATCTTTAGGTTAATGAGAGAATCTCACGATCCAATCTCGTAGATAGTATCTGGATCTATCTTGTGTAGGTAAAGTAGCTTTTATTACGTACCAAGTAGAAATGTTTTATCGTATATTAAGGCTCGGTATAGAAGGCTTGGGTTTGGTTTCCGGGTTGAGTAAGTAGCAATTGTCAATAATTTCATAAGAATAATCTTTCAACAATCTTGTAGGGCGTTTTAGATCCTCGTATTTTTATCTAATCCATCTTTACATAGTTAATATGCTTAAAACAAAGACGCTTCCTTGCCGTCTGTACGCTCTTTTGAACGACGCAACGGATTTGAATGCAGTCTTCAACAGTAGATAGGTAGATTAAAGAGGAAGAGTTACTACCTATGTTATCATGTAGAGCTTAGAATTAATTTGAGTTATTTTTTTTTCATATGACAATGGTTCTGCTAACCGTCTAAAGTTATGTGCTACACTTGGTTATATTCTTTGCATCCACAATTCCACATAGATAATAGAGAAACCATGTAGACGGGGTCATATTCGCGGACGGAAGCTGGTATTAGCTATATACAACAGTAATAGCTATCGTCCATAATTTTTTTTCCGTAAAATAACATTCATATTTTGGACTATTACCAATATTTACCAAAAACAATCATATGCCGTTATCAAGTGATGGTATGACCAAGGTATGTAAGGTTTCGTTTTTATATATGATAGCTAGAGCTGCTAGAAATAACTAGCAGAAATAGTACTTATTTTTAGAAAAAAATCTTATTGATTATACAAAGTCAAGTTGCACGATATTCCCACAAAGTTATTTATCATTCATGTATTACTCTAATTGAAAAATATAACACGCTGGCTTTTTATCGACGGCCATTATTTTTAAAGCCTTCAATTAAGTATATTCTTTTTCATTTTTGCATCAATGATTTCTTGCATATTGCATAGTTCAATCGGGTATTGAATTGATAGGGGATAATATGGAACTGGGATTTTTTTTAACTATGTAGATAGTTTTTGTAATGTAGTTTATACGTGTTATTATTCTTTATAATTATAAGACTAGAATGAATAACTAGGTAATACTTGACTGATTTATTTATAGTTAGAGATGCTCGCCTCCAAAGTTAAAATTACCTGCTTTGCGATTTTAACACTTTTCATTTAATAATTCTGCCAGCGTCGAGGTTTAGATATTTGACGAAATCAAGTGACGAAATTATTATGATAAAAGAACGATAATAAAAATACATAATTACAAATTAAAGCACTGGCACTGTCATTCAAACCTTGACAAAAAAAAATCAAATAAAAAAAACTTAACCTAATCTTCTTTTGACATATCATAAAGAGTTGCCGATTACTTTAAATTCATATTTTATTTAGACTAGTATCATATTTGTCCATATATGTGTTGGTTTTATTAGACTCTATAGAGATACCTGTTTCAGCCCTCTCATGACAGAGGGAGGGGACTAAGGGTCCATATCGGCCCAGCGTTATCTTTCACGGTTGGACAAACGCGTTCGAGCCGGCGAGCAAAACTATCATTAATACTAATAGGTAATGTTTACAACAATATTTGTAGTGTTTTAAAACTTTTTATGAAGTCGGTAAACTCCTGTGTTGATAAATAAATATGATTGTAGGTATGTCAAAGTTAATTAATCAAGTTGCACCTTTGTTCATTCTTCATTTATTAAAAAAAACCTAAGTAAAAATAAGTAAAATACTTTCGTTAGCTTTTTTATATACTTTAAATACTCTAACATATTAATTTTAATATTAGATATAGAATCAATTAGTCACGTCCAATAGTCTTTCTTTTCCCAGGTTAGCTCTCCTGTAAAATGCTAGTATATTTTTAATATTGAGACAACTATTCAGACATTTTTAATTTGATTAACTATGACAACTATGTTATTTAGCATGTAGAGATTATAGGTATTTTTAAAACTTTTTAGTAAATTATTAAATAGAACCTACTTAGTAAAATTATAGGGGTTATCCACAGTTTAAAAGCCTAGGTTGTTTCACATACCTACATGAAAAATTTGTTTATGAAAAACTAAGGAACGATTTTGTCGACTCTACATAGTAAGTGTTAATGATGGATCATGTTTATGTCTTTTACGTAATATGCCAGTCAGGTGGGGTTAGATACTTTGTAAAGCTGTTCGTAGTGGGTTCGATTCCGACGAACTTTAACGACAAAGAATGCAATTATACCTATTGACTTGCTGTGTAAGTTTCCCATACTATGATTCTTTTTATGTAACGTCTGAAAGGTCATTTTATGGGTCAGATGACACTGGTTTAGGTATCAGTAAATTATGTCCAATAAATATTTCTCATTATTAATGTGTGTGTGTGTGTTTTTTTATTAAACAATATGAAACATAAACAGCCCGGTCGGCATTGTGGTTAGCTACCTGTCCTACAATAGGGTGGTAGCTTCGATACCCATCACAAACATTTGTGTGCATGAACATATGAGTTTCTAAAACATAATTTAAAAATAGGCTAAAGAATTACATTGACTTTATAGATTCCTTAAAATAAAAATGTAGATATTGAAATACGTTGTGTTAGAGCGAAACATGAAAAACTATATTTAACATAAATTGAAGATCATATGTATAAGCTGTTTTCAAGCAATAAAATTATCTTTATCTTTACTCTGCTTAGGCTGGAATGGTGTATTTATAAAAAGTCCTAGAATATTTTATTTATTCCATATCAAGGTTCAATTTAAACTATTTCACTATTCACTAGACTAAGCCCTTATTCGCTCGAGAGCTTTTTTACCGGACGGTAGAAAAACGTTCAAATACAACAAACGCATACACATGTATATGTTCACACGACTGCGTTTTTATTACGCGACGCTTTTTTATCGAGCGGTGTTGCATTTTCAACTGTGGACGTTGTATTGGAAATATAGCATATTATGGTACTTGGCATGGCTTGGTATGGCATTTGTTGTGTTTGAACGCTATTTTACCGTAGGTACGTTAAAAAAACTCTCGTGCGAGTGAGGGCTTAGGATTATACAATGAAGTAAAAATCAGATTCCCGTAAGCTATTCGCTACGTCAAAACCAAGAGATGTCCAACTTCGTTTTAATGACTAAACGTACTGTTAACAGTTTAGTTAACTAGTGTGCAAGTAATTAAGCAAGTTAGTATAGCTGACCATTAATAAATTCCAGAAATATTCGCAACTGTCTGTCTGTTGTCGCGTTAGTGATGTGACACGTGCTTAGATTTTATCGATATGAATGTAGTTGTTATAATATATCGACTGCATTATTAAACTCCTTTCGAGTGAACTAAATTAGTTAACGTACCCATCTCTGTGAGAAAACTAATTGTCGAATTCCTAGCAGACGTTAAACATCATATAATAAGTACATCCATAATAAAGCATATGACATCTTATTCAAATAGCTGCAACCTCTCTGGAAATATAACGACTGTCGCAAAAAACAGTCAACAAAATATTTACGAAAAAAAAACCGTTAAAATGTCCCACACATGTCCCATCACTAGTGAGTTGATTAACGAGTCGCAAGGAGTTCCGGGCGGGAATCAATTTGCGCATGCCAAAGCGGCCGGGCCAGCTCATCGGTTACTGATTACTGCACCGGTGGCCGCCGATTGAACCGATACTCGCGAACATCACAACAACACATCACTAGCTCTACGTACGAGTAGAATGACCTTTTGAAAGGCTAATTTTAATTTGAAAATGCCTTTAAAAATAATAAAAAGAAAATGATCCCAGAAATCATAATAGACGATAAAGAAATAAAAATCCTGGGACATTTTTTACATACGGCCTATCTGATTCCAAAGTAAACAGAGCTTTTGCTATGGTAACCAGATAGCTGATATACTACTTTTAAATACATAGAGGATTCATCTTTCTGACATTAGATAAAGAGCTGCTGTTTTTGACATGACACTATATGTATTAAAAAAGAAAAACATGGAGGCTAACTAATAGAGATTCAAACTTGTAAAATCATACACAATTTTGTTATGAATGGAAATGCATAAAGGCTATCTCCTTTGGCTATTTTTCAAAAGTCCAGTTTGCCAAAACGGACTATATCGGCAACGTTAGGAGAACGAAAAGCTAATTAGTGCCACTGCGTCGGACCGTATGAACTAGTGCCTAAATACATTAAGGAGAGGAAACCCTGCAGTGGGATGGCTGAGCGCCAACTAACGAACTGGTGCACTGACTGCTTAAACTTTATATTGCATTCCCCTGTCAAATTAAGATGCTTTTAGCCGTGGGAATTTTGTTGAAACCTCCCATATGAGGAGTGTTTGGGTACTTAGTAAAAAGGCAACTATGTTATCCATATATCTACACAGTTTCGATAGAAATCGATCTAAAATTAAAAAATACAGAACTTTATGATAAATATAATAATATCCGGCACAACTTAATTTGTGACACAAAAGTTGTTGTAGAAAAATCGATAAACAAATCGATTATTCATGATGACAGCGCCGATTAAAAATAGTGAAAACGAAAATCGATTATTTTGAATCGTGAATCGACGTCCTTACTCTCCTGTTTACGGGGTCGCTAATCAGACAGTCAGCATACAAAAAAAACGAGTCAGATAAAATATTAGAGAATTAATAAGAATGGTTAATTAATTATAGTGTAATATAATATTATTGGCCTTTATTATCGTAAAAGCTAACGGTATCGTCCCACTGTCTAACATTATGACATGATGTTTAGTATAGAGGCTTGATTCTACCATTTTATATCTTGCGGCGAGTCTACGTGAAATATATACTCAGCGGAAACCCGAAAAAATTAAAGACAAGTAATAGTGTGCTCGAATTCGTCTATTTTTTTTTTCTGTTTGGATGTTTATATCAAGTGTGTGTACTTAAAAGTATTTAGTTTTATGTAGGATGTACCTACTCAAAAGCATTATTAGCTATCTGGACTCTGGACTCTGTTCACATATCATAAGCACTGCTTAGTTTGAAATCAGATTGGCCGTGTGTGAAAACGTCCCGGGATATTTTGAATAAATAAAAAGATAATAATTTAATAATGTCAACTCACAAGATACAAGTTCTGGTGTACTAAAATTAATGGACTATATACTTAGAGTATAGTCTTAAAAGTAGTAAAGATATAATTTTTAGCTTTATACAACTTAATGTTCTAGCCATTAGACTGAGATTACATAACGGAATTGTTTTATTTCAATTTTATATGGACAAAACTGGTATTTGAAACCGGAATGGCCGCACACGTTATACTTAAGCAAAATAAACAAACGGATCAACAAACTGAGTTATAGGTATATAAAAAATCACCTTTTTACGGGAAATGAATCAAAGTCTAGGAATATGTGATGTGAATGACCCGCGGGGCTATTACTGGCCTACATTACATATGGAAATGGTAAATGATTTGGCATATATTTTCATGAGACCTATCTTATAAGAGAGTCTTCAAATACTTAATACAAGAGATGGCTTTGACTTGATAGTGTATGTTATTACAAAATTCAAGTAAATACATACATAAAAGATCCGCTGACCCCTAAACTTAATAAAAGCGATTATAACTTAGTGTTCTACCGTTCAAAGACGTGCGTTCGAATCCTACAATTAACGTGAGCGTTCGGTGACGGAATATCGTTAGGACTTTGTTAGGACTATCTACTAGGATGGTTGGTTTTTCTTATTTTTTTTAAATGTGTCTTTTATCGTAGAAAAATATCGAGGTATAAACGTGAAACCACCAAGAACTAGTTAGTATTTTTTTTACTGTGGCGTAGTATATAATATTTATGATACTGGATAGCGCCTCCCACGTAATTATTGGTAGAAAATTCCAAAGCCTCAGAACCTATCATTTATATTCTGCCAGTGTTTAATAGATATTAAATGATATAATTTATCAATGGCAATGTGTAGATTTATTTATTTCTTAACCAGCGACCCGCCTCAGTTTCGCACGGGTGCAATGCTTATACATCATATTAGAAACCTCCAAAATTGACAGTATTTCTCTAACATATTATGCATGTATTGTATATAAAAACCTTCCTCTTGAATCACTCTATCTATTTAAAAAAACGCATCAAAATCCGTTGCGTAGTTTTAAAGATTTAAGAAGACGTAGAGTTCAGGTACCTGGGCTCTCTCTTGCAAAGCGATGGCAACATTGACAGGGACATTACGCGGAGAATGAATGCGGGATGGAAGTGGAAGCAGCTCACAGGTACAACGTGCGACAGTCGTATGCCGATAAAGACCAAAGGCAAAATTTATAAGACTGCAATAAGACCTGTGCTCCTGTATGGAGCAGAGTGCTGGCCGACCAAGGTGTATGACTGCGAAAGAATGCATGTTACAGAGATGAGAATGCCAAGATGGATGTGTGGTGTGACGAGGAATGATAGAATAAGGAATGAGTATATTAGAGGAAGTATGAAAGTGGCCCCAATTACGGAAAAAATCAAAAGCCATCGGCTTTCGTGGTTCGGCCTCGTTATGAGAAGAGAAGAAAGCCACGTTACCAAAAAGGCACTGCACCTTAGACCAGAAGGCAGGCGTAAAAGGGGAAGGCCAAAGAAAGAATGGTATGATTGTGTAAAAGATTATATGAGAGAATGTTGAGTGAATGTGGATTTGACTGGTGATCGAATGAAATGGAGGGACATGACGCACAAAGCCGACCCTACATAGGACAAGGCAAGGAAGATGATGAGGGACAGGCAGCGGAAAGCGACTTTATTTAATAATATGTAGTGATCTATACTAATATTATAAAGAGGAAAGATTTGTTTGTTTGTTTGTTTGTTTGTTTGTTTGTTTGTTTGTTTGTTTGTTTGTTTGTTTGTTTGTTTGTAACGAATAGGCTCCGAAACTACTGGACCAATTTCAAAAATTATTTCACCTTTGGAAAGCTACATTATCCCCGAGTAACATAGGCTATATTTTATCCCTGTATTCCCACGAACGGGAACTACGCGGGTAAAACCGCGCGGAGGCAAATATAGGTATGCATCGATTTTTAAATGCACTGATCTTAGTATATACTGCGTCATTAGTAGAGCTTATACGTGCTTTATGGTGGCCATCTTCCAGAAAGTAGGTTCGACATTCAAAACAAGTAGGTAATTTGATTTTTTTAGACCAGGCAGATGATCGAACTGATGATAAATGGGGCCAACCTCCTTTAGGGCAATATCATCGAAATCTATGTATTGTCGAAATTCACAACAAATAGACATTAATTTACCTATATAAAGAAATAATTAAAAAATTAAATCACAGACCCCAAAATAAAAACATAAAATTAAATCCTTCTAAGGCCAATGAAAGCTTTACTTAACCTTATTAAGCTAACGTATTTTGCATAAAACCTTTTTACATAATACCTATTAAAAACTACTCATGCACTAAAGTAAGGCAGATAATGTAAAGAGCTAGGCCATCCATTGGGGAATTCTTTACGATGACTCATCCAGGCCATGGGGCTAAAATTATTAACATAAAGTGAATCATGAATAAACAAACAAATTAAAAAACCATGTTAGGATGAAATCATAGTGAAAGGCTTTTTATTTTGACCCTAAATGATTCATCATTCGCATTATTCCGACGATATACTTATGAGAAAACAAGCAAAATGTGCTTTATTACCTAAGTAATTACTCAGATACCAGCTAGACTAAATATTATATCGACCCTGGAAAGGAAAAATTATCCAAGCGACATCCAGCTTACCTTACAGTAGGGCTGCTTAAAGTTTGAATTTTCAGTGAAAAAAAGTCAACTCCGCGAACTTCAAAATGTCAAAGCGACATCAAAAGTCGTCGTAGGAGGACGTGAGTAAGACCAAACGACGAAGAAAAATCAGGCGATTCCAACAATGTATATTACTCGAATTGGCCCAAAATGTCGCTTGGATAATTTTTCCTTTCCAGCGTCGATATGTACCTATTACATACAAACGAACAGGTGGCCCTACCCCACTTAAATAAGCTTTCATTCAAATTTATAAGGTCTAAGTAAGGCTAAAATAAGACTTCTTTAAAATATGGTGATAGGGTCCTTATCACGAGCTTAGTAGTAAAGTGAAGATAATTATTCCAAGCAGATAAATAACTCGGTTTTATATGACAGCACCTGTCATCGGTCAAACCAATAAATAATCGCATGTCTAGTTACGTCACGTGACAACTAGCACTTTAAAAAATCTCATAAAATTGTCCAGTGACAATAAGTCCGTTTTGACAACCCATATGTATATCTACATGTGTTTAAAAGAGACAAACATATAGCGACAAAAAGAGACAAGCTGTCAACATTATAGTTGTTATGACGTTGGCAACTGGGAATAAGAGCCCATAATGGCCGCCGGTCAGGCAGATGTTGCCATTTATTTTATTTAAATTGCGAATCGAAATATTGCCAACCGTCCGTAACAGTAATCAAGTCATTATTCCAAGCAACCACCAGTTCACAAAATGGAGTCAACCACGTGCATCTTAAAAAAAAGGTGTACAGACTTTCCCTCTTAGAATTAGGCGTCGTAAAGTGTAAAACTATGTTAATGCACAAATAATAGTGATAATAACAACGCGATGTGTAAAAGCTATCATTATTATTCATGAACGTAACTCATTTGGTTTAATACGTTTAAATTGGCTTAAATTCGTAATTATATGTCTTGAAAAGTGTTGTATTAGACTCTTGTATCCGCTTAAATGTATTTTCAGACATTATTATCGTAATAACTTCGCGCATCGTTCGGTTAGAATTAAGTGGCAGAAAATAAGTGAAAACATTTTTAGTCACTATTCCTTTTCAGTTTTTTACTACTCATCTATACTAATATTATAAAGGAGTAGAGTTTGTTTGTTTGTTTGTTTGTTTGTTTGTTTGTTTGTTTGTTTGTTTGCTTGAACGCGCTAATCTCAGAAAGTACTGGGCCGATTTGAAAAATTCTTTCGCCATTAGATAGTCCATTTATCGAGGAAGGCTATAGGCTATATATCATCACGCTACGACCAATAGGAGCGGAGCACCAATGAAGAATGTTTCAAAATCGGGAGTTTCTATGTCCTTTTGAGAGCTTCCGCTGCGTACGCTGCGTAAACGGTTAAAGTTTCCCTAAAATGATGTAAGACAGAATTGTTTCCCTTTAAAAATTCTAAAAAAAAGTCCGCGACAGCATATGTCTATCTATTAAGGTTTGCTCACTATAACCATTTTTATACTAACCAAATTTGTTCTAAAATAAAGCATTATTTGTGAACGTGTTTTTATGAAGATGATATTAATCCTTATCCAAATAAATACGTTATTCATAACAAGTATTTAATTTCAAACAAAACTGCCATTTACATCATTCGATTTCAATGAATATTTTAGGAGATATCGCAAATTCAAAATTACATCGCCGCAAAATAATGATCAAGTATTGTGCGCGCCTTTAAGCGCTGGGCCGGCGTGCACGGGCAGCCATCAGTTGGCTCTGCGAGTCCATCCTTCTATGTAAATGAAGTCGCGTGTTGAAAGTGAAGCGTTAGCACAAAGTAACTATTCCACGCGGACGGAGTCGCGGGAAGAAGCTAGTTCTTAGATAACGCAGATAATTAAGATAGAAACTGATTATTATAACGAAGGCATTTCAGTTATAAACATAAGAATATAAAATTTAGATCGTAAAATGCTGTGTTGGATAACGATCCAGACCATTTAAAAAAGATTTTATAAGAACATGTTTTAATATGAAGCTTAGAGGCATTATAAAGACGTACCTTTGCCTAATGACCCACTATAAAAAAATAACTGTCATACAGTGGCTGCAATAAAAAAGCTAAGTAGGCGTCTAAAGTCACTATTATTAAGTATTTAGATGGAATACTAGTCCGTGATAAATTAAGACAATTTGTCAAAACCCCGGTAACTTATTATTATCGCTAGCCGTTATTATATGAGCAATATTTCTAGTGACATACTATTTTTGACATAAAGCTTAACAGTAAATGACGACATTTGCCTACATTGAAACGTGCATATAAACAATTTGTGAACGGAAAAGGAATTGATTTAAATCCGCTCTGTAATCTAGCGACATATCAAATCAAGCGACATTTAGTTTAAGATCTAATTTTGTAGATAAATTTTAGTTAGTGATTTCAAGTATAGTTGTCAAAGGTGTATCTTAGATTGCTCACCGGGTAGAGAGCGGAGGTCTTAGGTTCGATTTCTGGGTAGAGCTATTTGGAATGCCTTTTTTTCGAGGGATTGAAAAAATGCTCTCCATATATGTTGCTAAATAAGGATAAAGACACTGTTAAAAACTCCTACAACCGCTATCTACGTCTTTTAGCCTATATTTATTATGGAACTTCCAGAATGCTCTATTAAATAAGGAATTTCTAGAATAGATTTCAAAAGCAGATATGCCTTAAATTAAAATTCCATGGGGAAACCAAAACAAAAACCAGAGACTAAGTATTAATTCCAATAAAACTCACTCATTCAAAAGTAGGTATATACGGTACCGACGACATGTTATTCACTGACCAAGAAAAAAGCAAAGTTCACACCCTCCCGTTACGCGTTGATTGATGAGGACAGAGCGTCTCACTTCGGAGATTGATGTCTGATGTATTGTCAAAAATGCAGTCGTGTGCAGGCCAATGCAACCTGTCAAGACTCAAGTCGCAAGTTCAAGAGCAGGCACGCGACTCCGCTGCGAACAGAAACGTCGCAGCTTTCGTATAGAGCGCACGCGAACTCCAACGCGGTTTCCGAACGCAACCGCGGTAAACGAGTGTTTAAAAATAATATTTTTTTTTAAAACATCAGTGTTTTTTTTTTCATAAAGTTCTAGCGGTCACGATGCGGAACCTCGTACGGTGAGTAAAGGCTGTTATTAGTCGATTTATCACTAATTTATACCCTTGACCGAGGGTTATTGCTGGCTGTTGCACTTTACGAAGTTTGTAAAAAAAAGAAAATGTTCCTGCAATTATTTTCATGCGTCGGTTAAATGAGATTTTAGCGAGATTAAAAAGGTCCTTTTGTGAGTAAGCCAGTGTTTGTTTTTTTACTTAATTACAAGTGATTAAGTTTTGGTTGTATCATTATTTTTTTCTAACCAATCTTTCAGTGTCATTATTAAATTCTTTTTTATAAATATTAATTATACTATACAAAATAATTTTCAATATTAATTAAACCCCTTTAAAAAATAGTTCAGCCGGCTCCATGTTATTATCACCCCATATAAAAACAATGGATCGTCAGATTTCACACGCCGATAAAAATGCGTGTGAAAAATATGTTATAAACCCTTCGGTACATAATGATGGATTATTAAAGCAAACGCTCATTTATAATATGAAGCGATTTAAATAAAAAAACTAAGTACTTCATTTCTTCGAACAGGCTTTATACATTCTAAACAGTGTCAACATTCTGAAAAAAAAAGTTACTTTCAAAAAATATGTGAGAATTCATTCGTTCAATTCTGTGCTAAAATATACGCTATATCTAGATAATAAGGTAACAAACGCATTGTATCTATCTGTATTTAGATTAAAACGTTTCAGCGTTACTTTAAATAGCCTAAACATTTGTTTTTGATAGTTTTTACCGAGTTACTTGATAGCTCCAGTTTTTACTTCATGTCATCGACAAGACATTGATACCAGTAAGTTTTTTTTTTACAAAAAATTCAGATCATAGCACGCATTAAGTTCTTCTCTGACGGATTTTTTTTTAATTTGTAAAATAAATATTGATGTGATCTGTCAGTGTCAGTGTCAAACTTTATTGATTATTGAAAATATTATTCTGAAGCGTAATTTATTCTGTTAAGTAAACACGCACAAGTTGTTTTTAGCTAAGTTTTCTGTCATTTGCGTATTTACAATTAGGACTAGAGTAGGTACTTACTGAATTTATTGCCGGCTCTTCTCAGTAAAAGCATTTTTCAGAACCGAGCATTAAGAGTGACTGTTCAAAAGCTTGTAAAGGGCTACATGAATAAATAATACCTATTTAGATTGATTTTGAGTATAGGTGAGGTGAGATCATGGTGTTAATTTCTGAGGTTTCTCCATGGATATTTATATAAAATATTTTGTGGTCATGTATTAATTAATTGTAGATAAGCAACCGTCTTTAGACTTTTACTCCGATAACTCGAACACTATTGTGTTTTACAGAGTTTTATAGCACATTATTAGTAATTCTAAATGCAAAAAAAAACAATTACATATAATACCTATACCGGATCAACTCGTGTCCTTGTCCTAGATGCCTTGTTTTACGCATAGAGAAGAGAGCTTAACCGTTTCACTTCCGATGACTATAAAAACTAAACTGGCCAGCGAGAATGGTCTAGCAGAGTACCGCATCGTATAACCCGAAGCAATGCATTGGAAACGCCGTGTGACATCTATTTCCCGGCTAAACTGCAAGCGCAATGCGTATGCGGTCCATTGGTCCACATTCCGCATGGCAACACCATTAACGCAATGCCTTTGAAACAATAAACATTGTTTTTGGAAAATTATTTCATCTATATCTATACTAATATTATAAAGAGGAAATATTTGTTTGTTTGTTTGTTTGTAATGAATAGGCTCCGAAACTACTGGACCGATTTCAAAAATTCTTTCACCTTTGGAAAGCTACATTATCCCCGAGTAACATAGGCTATATTTTATCCCTGTATTCCCACGGGAACGGGAACTACGCGGGTAAAACCGCGCGGAGGCAGCTATATAGAACAATTTTGGAAATGGAATCATTTACGATTGTTATTTGTGGTCTGTGTCTGGATGTAAATATCTATATAAGTAAGTATTTAAAAGTATTATAATGTAGTATATCAACTATCTGGTTACCATAACACAAGCATCATTTGAAGCTTACTTTGGAATCAGATTGGCCGTGAGTGAAAAATGTCCCAGGATCCCAGGATATCTTTTTATTAAAACTTTTTTGTTATAATAATAATTTTGGCTTATTGTTATTGAAACTACAAAGTCTTGACAGCCAGTGAAATAATGAACCGATCGGTAATGCACGTTAACCCGTAATCATCTCACATTAAATATTAATTTCACAATACAAAGGTCCGGCCCCCTAACTCCGTGCACAGATCTTATCAGACCCTTTAGAAGTATTAAAGCTAAAGCAATTTAAAAACGTGTTTAGTAATTAGAAAATAATTTTACTAGTAAATATTGTTGATTTTATGATGGCCGCTAGGGATCGGACTGATTAGGTTAGTTTAAGGCTATGAATGTCGTAATTTTTATAAAACTTACATACCTAAAATGAAAAGAAAAGTACTCAATTACTTCAATCTTGTCAACTTTTCACACTCTATAATACGAAGAAATGTCTATAATTTCTAAAATAAAGCTTTTTCGAAATCACAGTTTTATCAAAACAATTGAAGGCATTTCTCGGTCGGGTTTCATTCTCGCGAATATAATATACATAATAACCGGAAAATACTGGATATGGATTGGACAACAAAAGGAGGTTATTTAAATTCTTCATCGCTGCGGCGCCAATATAACGGATCGCACAGTGTCACTCGAGTCAAGTCCAAATGTCACACTCGCACTCGCCTGCCAATACATTACCTATCGTGACAGACAGACACGGTGGGACACTGTGTTGTTATATCAAGAAAACAATACAACATTAATGTGAGAATGCCCGTATGCAGTAGCGATTATTTTGTTGGAAAGCTAAGGGTCCGTACTAAAATGGTGGACTAGACTAGAATTTTCAAAAGTTTTGACGAGAGGGGAGGGACGATCTCTTTCTGACACGCTATGTTTGTCTCTTTTTGATATATATATTTGAATTAAACTTTTTCGATCTTGACAACTGGATACATGTCTAAAATTTTTTTTAATCCATAGAGTAAATTCTTCTTGCCAGTCACTAGGGAACCCTACGCGTGCAATTCGCACTTGACTATTGTTTTTTTAATGTCTCAAGAGTGATTGAGGACATTCCAACTGATGGTAAGTGGTCACCGCTACCTATAGGCATTTACTTTACCAATTGACAGGGTAATACAATGTTCTTTTAAGTTATTTTTAAAGAATCCCATTGTTCAACCATAATGGTAACTAAACCTATGACAGTTAAATTAAGATGGCGCCTTTGGCTTAGTGGTTTGATACTTGGTCATTTTACAGGTCGCGGGTTCTATTCACACCAAGGAACATAATGTCCTGGCAAGATAAGGCTTATTCATTTGGTTTTTGTTAACGTAAAATATATGTTTTATTTTACACCTTTAAAAGAGTTTTCAAGTCAATGTAAAATAAAGTGGTATTAGAAAATAAAAGTCATATAGAAGTTGTTTATCTGATGCAAAACAGGTCCTCGGAGCTCATACATATTCCTGGAATAGAATCGACTTCACTATTTATAAAATGTCCACACCAGATGAGTTTACAAAGGTTTAGCTAAGCCTGTTTTAAAAATCTCTATATATTCAAGTTACCTATACCTCCATATGCTGCACATACTTCCGCCCGCAGTTTTTCCCGAGGAAATAAAATATCATATGTGTTACTCCAAAATATATTCTGTGTGCCAAATTTCATTCAGATCCTTCCAGCCGATATTGCGCAATATGTAACATATATATAAAATATAACACATACATACATACCTACATAATAGTAACAAACGTCCTCACAAACATTCGCATTAAAAATAGTACTCTAGTGGCTCCCCGCAGCTTCAACTGGGTTCCCGATAGCCAAGTTTATCGAGACCAAAAAACATTGTAAGTATGTATTAATCCAGAACATACACTTTACTGTGCCAAATTTCACACTCATACATTGTGTTACAAGCATCCATCTACCCAAAATACCTAACATATAATATATAAAACTATATAAAATTTCCTCTCACAAAATTCTCGAGAAAACTCCTGCAGGCTCGCTATCAGATTTCACTAAATAAACGCAGCGACAAGACACCAAAAGCTTTTACGTCTCATCTTTTATTTGTCATGTCTTCTATCAGCCTTTCAGGTTCTGTAAAGATAACTTCACCCTCCCATTGTCTCGGTAACATGACATAAATCAGATATTACAGACAAATGGCCTTTTAAAACGTCTGTTGTACGATTTGATCTGAGAAAGGCAAGTTTCGAGGCTTTTCCTTAACCCAAAAACCAGTAAGAATATCCGATATTAAAAAGTGTACCATCATCATCATCATCATCAACAGCTCATATATTATGTCTCCACCGAGGAGCTCAAGCCTCTCAAGATGTTAGGGGAACATCGAGGGGGTTTAGGCCATAGTCCACCACGCGGGCCCTGTGCGGATTGGCGGACTTCACATGCCTTTAATAGTGACATCTCGGGCATGCAGGTTTCCTCACGATGTTTTCCTTCACCGAAAAGTGTATCATTGACTTGAAATGTCATATTCAAATAGCTGAACAGCATAGCAGTTTCTAGATTGAGTGACTGATGCACAATGCAGAGACAAAGTTAGTAGCTATGAAAAAACTGCGGAAACTCATATCCAAAGAGACGCGAAATAAGCTAGAATACTATAAATTCTATTTTAAAAACATTAGACCACAAGAAACCTTCTGTATTATCTATTTAATGGCATTCCAAAGCCAGTTGACCATTATCCGGGTGAGGTCGACTCTCCTCGTTATGTCTTGCTGCCTTTTATTTTCTCTTGGCAATTTACTTGGCAATTGCGGGCGACACTACTGCCAGTGTCGCGTGAAATACTATTTATTTTCTTGCTTTTTACTTTTTTTTATTCGCGAAATGGCAGCCGACAATGCGGGTGGAGCCAGAGTTATGTTATTCGTAGTTAATGTGGAAAACATTTTATGACAGCACAACAAAACAATTTAAGACGTAGTAATAAAGAGGCAGTTTGAAATCAAATCTTTAGATCGTGCCGCGTAACAAAACTGTCGTGTCGGCGTTTTTATTTATACAAGAATTTGTCTGTAGTGTTGCGTGTGGCCCGGGATTCTGCGAAGTCCGGGACTGAGCCGCGTGAGAGCCAGGAACCGATGTGGACATGACATGTGTAGACAGACGCGGATCATTAATCGCACGCGAAACACTTGGCTGTCACATTTTGTCTTCTTTTTCATGTTTTTAAACGATTTGAATTGGATCACATTGAGCTACATTATGACTCATAGAGTCACAGTTACGACTCTTACTCTCATTTCTTCGGATTATTTTATATTTAGGGTTAATTTTAAGCAATTGATATATGAAAGACATTCATTAATTGTTAGACTAGACTTAGCATCACGTGATTCATTCATTCCCCTTTCCAAGTTTATATACTTTTAATCATGTGTATGCATAGATATCGTAGGGACCAATTATCCTTAATTGGTAGCCGGAGTCCATTTTAATTACCAGTCGTTACTCACGCCAGGAGAATACAAGGCACAAGTCAACCATAATTCAAACATTGACAAATAGGTGAACAGCAATATTCACAGTTAAACCTCCAGAGTTCCGTAACCGAACGCAACTAAAATCGAGTCGTAAAACTCTATAGTCAGCTCATTCACGTGTACTGGGAAAATTGCTAGTCGGCTTGGAGCGTAAAATTGAAGAATTATCGCTATTCTACCATAAAATAGTTGAAAACCGGGCCCTAATACAATGAGACACCCTGAGAGGTACTGACAATTTATTTTGCTAAAATTTGCACTTGCAGATAAATGTTTGTGTAGCGGTTTGTAACGTAACCGTTTTCCGGGATTCCTTATGGTTCTAACTTGTTTATTCATGCCACCACTAAGTATATAAGTAGTTGTTTGATGTAAATATTTCCAATTTCCATGTACTTCATTATTTTGGGTCACCGTCATTATTTAAATTAATTAAAATACTTGCTAGTCTATTGAGTCATCCGTGGATACGTTCATTGGTGAAGGTTGATTTGAACACGAGCTTCCGTAGCTTTGACCCAGAACTTTGTGTTCTAGGATCTAAGCAACAATAGCAGATACATGATGCAAAATTTATGTATTACTCGCTAGAATTTATAGTTTGTATATTTACAAAGGCGCGAGGAAAATCGTTTTTAAAATGGCCAATTATCTTGTGCACAGACGAATTGTTTGTTTATGCCACGCCACGCTACTGGACAGATGAAAAAAATCTACAAGAAATAAATGTTTCTGCGAGATATGTAAGATAAGTCATGTGCGCGGAAATTTATAGAAACGAGAAAATATGCCAATTATTTTTTTACTCGTTATTATTGCTGAATGAATTTTGTTGTTGGCAACTTTCATATATGTCTACTTTTATAGCGTAATTCTGTGATATGGGCCTTATTAGTTTTATATATATGGGTCACGTCTCGGGATTTTTAAAATGCGGGTGAATCCGTAGGGCGAAGCTTTATGATATAGCGAGGAGCTTCAAACACCTGTTCTATAACTCAATCTCGACCAGCAAAATTCTCATCCTATTTAAGTGTATTATAGTTGTAAGTCCAACGGTAAGCAAATTGACGGTCATTAAAGCGCTTTCAGTATTGTTTCCTCATTCTCTGACGTTATCTGAAGCGCGGGCTCTCAAAGTGTTCGTGTTATGCAAAGATATATTATAATAAATATGGTAAATCTGCTTCCAAATTAAGAGCTTGGGTTATAGTAAATAGCAGATATAGTCAGGGTCAAGGTCAGGCATATTTAAAAAAGCTTAAATATTTAAATAGAAAATTGCTCGACTATTTCATCTTTCAAGGAGATACGCTCTCTAAGAGTAGGTACAAGCAATAAGCCCCTTTGATTGGCTGAACGCGGTAATCTCAAGAAATACTGGTTTGTTTGAAAAATTCTGTCAGTGTTAGATACCCCATTTATATCACCACGCTACGACGAATAAGAGCGGAGCATCAATAAAATGTTGCAAAAACGGGCAAGTGACGATAATACCTACTGTAAAAACGGACATAATAAATATAGACAACTTTACTCACTCGAACAGTTTGAGAAACACACCAAAAGAACAATAATGCACTGCAACGTTCCTCTTGTCCTATCTAAATCGTCGTATCTCATCTCATAATGCATCTCGTACTAATTAGTGCACTAATTAATTGTATTGGCGACCATTAGTCACACTTTGCTCTGGTTTCGCCATCTTTATTCTTTAACAAACGAAAATGATTGTATCTTCAGTGCTCCATTTAGATTGATGCTGTTGATTTTTTGACGCATTCATTATGCATGAAGAAGTGAACTAAAAATTGTACCATAGGTAGACAACTAATCTATCCTACTTATAAATAATAATAATATAATAAATATCCTGGGACATTTTTCACACACGGCCAATCTGATTCCAAATTAAGCATCAAAGAGAGCTTGTGTTATGGTAACCAGATAGCTGATATATTACATATACTACTTTTAAATACATACTTATATAGATAGTAACATCCAGACACAGGACAAACAGACATATTCATGCATACAAATGTTTGTCCTGGGTGGGAATCGAACCCACGACCCGCGGCTTGAAAGTCAGGGTCACTAACCACAAAGCCAACCGGGCTGTCATATTATAGTTAGCTTATATTATAGTGGAAGTCTGTAAGGATATTTTTTTATTTTATTTATTTATTTAGGGACAAAAAATTGTTATATGTGTGATATATGTTTGTTATTTTTTCACGCCAAAACGGCTGAAGGTATCTGATCTGAATGAAATTTGGCATATAGTTAAAATATGTTTTGATACTGACACTTAAGATAAGGTAATGACACATAATCAACATGTTTATATTTTTTTATATGTGTTTTTAGTTTTAAGGTATATACCTATACTATGGGCCTTGTAGCCTGAAATAAAGATTTATTATTATTATTATATTCAACTTTTTATCCGGGGAATGTTTAGGATTCCCAAGAACTCGGATGAAATATAAGGTAATAATATAAATGCGAACGTAAGTTGTTTGTTTATTGAGTTTTCGCGATAGGAACACTGAACTTTTGAAATCTTGGGATTTTGAAAAGTGTTATTATTAGTTATATATTTAATACAAGTTATCAGCGGCAGTTAATTATCGCCAAGTTTATCTCTAATACCTTATATCTCTCCAGGGGCGTATCGTAGGAAATTATTTCTGTTCCGGAACACAGTAGCTAATGGATTTATTGATATCATGGGGCTATTACAGTTTTGAAATGAAGATATTTCTTAATTACTTTGATGGCATAATAAGTTATCGTCTTTGGACAAAATACTAGGTATTTATGTAGATATAGGGACTTAGGGCTTTGAAAATAAAACGTTCTCAAACAATTTGCCCTAGTTTATTTATTTATTATCATATACAAATATGCATGCCTTTATTGGTACTGTTAGCAATTTGACACTTTTAAGTAAATTCAATCTACTTGGAACTGGCAAATTTTATTAAGGTTTTTAGATATTATTTGTATAGTTAAGCGCAATGTTCTCAGCAACTACAGTTTCGAATTTGAAAAAATAATTTAGAGTTGGATAGCCCATTTATAGAAGATGGCTATATAACATCACGCTACGACCATTAGAAGCGAGCTTCAATAAAAATTGTTGCAAAAATGTGATGCAGACGCGTATGAGCTAATATGGATATATTTTAATGTATACTACCTACAGAGCTTTCATTGACTTGAAATTAGATTGGCCATGTGTCAATAACGTTTCAGGAAATCACTCAAAGCTATAACTTAAAGATTCATTGAATAAATAAAAAGAAATCAAATCAGCTGTTTTTTTTCCCACCAAGTTCGAATCCGTTTGACCCGGGGACGGCGTGGGAGTTGTGCCTTCGAGACGGCTAGGCACCTACTCCATATTTGTTTTCCAAACTATAAATAAAATATCAGCTTGTTGTCGGTAAATCCGTCCTATACGGTAACCGCATCCCATCAGGTGGGACCGTATGCCTGTTTGCCACCCTTGTGGTATAAAAAATAATTATAATTTAGGTTTTTGAAGCCAAATAACTAGTAGTTTTTTTGTTAATTTACTTAATAATATCGAGCACTTTAATAACATTTAATGGTACATCAATCTATATAGGTAAGTTTATCGTACTAAACTGGGACAATAATAAATTACCCATTCTATTCTAACTACTCTTTTCACAAAAAGAGCAGGTACTAAACATAACTTGTGTACCAAGTACACAAGTTATGTTTATACAACTTCTTATCCCGAGAAAATAAAAATTCCCTGAGATGCTGGAGGCTCTTCTCTTTTTTTTTAAATGGACTAGCAGGTGTTAGCCTCAGATGGCTTTTACACCGTTACGCGGACTGTTTCGGTGAGCGCAGAGGGCTCTCAACCGAAGGGCTGGACGCTCTTCAAGGCAGAAAGTAATAAATACATTGCAAAACTAACTCAGTCTCAATAAAACTTGATGATGAGATGTCTCACGTGACCCACTTCACAATCAATGATTAAGACTAGAACCAGCGCTGTCAACTTTGAAACAGAATAACGGAATTGTGAGAATCCTATGTGTTCTGTATGATTCATCTAAGTACAGTTGAGTTTTACTGCATTTGAGTCTTGCTGCTATTGTTTTGAAAACGATCTATTATATCTTGAATAACACATTTGACATTTATTATGTTTAGTTAGCTTTTGAATGTGGTTTTCATTTCAGAGAATTAATGAGTGTTTTACAACTGTTAATATTTATTTGTAAGTCACGTCGACTTTATAAAATTGCTTTGAAATTTAAAATGTGTGTGTTTTTTATATACTTTGATTTAATACCGAGGAATACAGACGTTGCATAAGTGATTGAAAGCTTATTTGAATTAATAAATATATTTCATTTCATTACCAAATACAAAAGGTGTTATTTTAAACATATAAAAATACTTCTATTAGAAATTGATGAGTTTGGCTTACAGTTTGGTCAGCCCAATACTCCACCAATCGGATCACCACCTACAGTACGAGACCATAAGTTTTCAGGACAATGACTTAAGCTAAAAACTCTTATTCAAACCCATTTCAAGTATTGTGTGTTACAGAAGAAATATATTTGTATTGCTCTCGAATGTCGTTCAAGTGAGGGCTTTCATATTATAAATCATCTTTACATACCGCATTTATTTTTAATACCAAGTCTGCAAAGGTGTTCGACATTATGAAAGTAATCATTCAGATTTTACGACCATCTGGTTCTCAGTAATAATATAGCAGCAAAATACATCATCAAAATTATAGGTAGGTAAAAGCTACGTACATTTACCTATGTTTAATACGTATATTGGCATAGGTTTATTAATTTTTAAGTACCTATCTATACGGTCATAAATATATTCATAGTAATGGCAACTAGTTGAAAAACTATTTTCTAAGATGCATAGACCATAAACAATATAGACTACATGACAGATACACCCTAGTATGAGAACTATTCACGAAATATAATATTTTACTTCACATTTGACTCACAACAGTCAGCCTTACATTAAATATTAATTATATACCTACATAAGTTCAAAGAACCATCAAAAATATCCACAAATACCTACGCTCTAACATATCATAGCCAAAAAACGTAAACAAATTAATTAAAACACGTAAATTACCACAAATATTTTATTGCGTTCTAAACAATAGGTAACAAAAAATTAACGGTTTATACCTTCGAATAAAAAAGCAATTTAAAGTAAAATGCCTATTTGAACTGTAAATTTTTACTGCCTACACTAATGTACTACAAATTGATTCTTTAAATTTAGCTGGAGTTACGAACAGAAGGTTATAAGGCCTCTCACGTCTGCTAGGTAGGAGGCACACTAGACTTTTGTATTGATAGTTATAGACTTACAAAAATTGCAGACGGAGCTTAACCAACGTTTAAAGGTACCCATATGCCGACTACAACATAGATTGAAAACATACACATCTACGATATAGTTCACTAGCTGCCTCCACGTGGTTCCGCCCGAGTAGTCCCCGTGGGAATACAGGGATAAAATATAGCCTAAGTTTACCGGAAATAGTGTAGCTTCCCAACAGTGAAATAATTTTTCGAATCGGTCACGTAGTTTCGGAGCCTATTCAATGCAAAATAACAATCAAATATTTCCTCTTTATAATATTAATATAGATTAAATGTTATGACAGATTTAATGATACAAATAAAATGTGCGACACTATTAAGACAGAGGTTCTTCGTCTAGTTTTTATAGGTCTATGGACTTCCTACTGCGGCATCCTTTTCTGGTTTATCCGAGTGTGCAGACTTTTTTGATCGATCGCCGGTGGATATAAACTGTACGCTATTTGGCCCTTTTCCCATTTACAGTAGGTACAGACGGATCTAATTTATTGAGGTTTTACTCATTAGCTATACTGCAAATATTCTTGACACTTTGGTAAGAATGAGGACGTACGATAGTCTTCTGTAGTCCAGTCATCATTAACTGACAAAAACAAACGAATTATATGAGATGAAATGAAATGAAATAAATTTAATGAAATGAAATAAATTTATTCATTCAAATAGGCCTTCACAGGCACTTATGAAACGTCGACTCTAATGCTCGGTTCGGAAGGTTGCTTTTGCTGAGAAGAGCCGGCAATAAACTCAGCAATTACTCTTTTCAAAACAAGTTTTAACAATTTCTTTAACAATAATAATATTAGTCCTGATAGAACGAGCGCTATACCCATGCCTCGCCATCGTTAATATAATCGTTTATACTATAATAAGCCTTCTGTACCAAAGCTGACTTAACTTAATATATGAGCTGACTTAACGTATATATTAAAACTCAATCAATGAAAACTTATTACAGTTGTACAACATAAACGATAGTTTTGACAGCTTTGCTGATTTGACATAACAGGTCTACTATTGCCAAAATAAGTTGATGAGTTCACCGTTAACATCTATACTAACATAAAGTTGAACAGTTTGTTTGAACGCGCTAATCTCGGAAACTACTGATTTGCATTAAAAACATCTTCTAGTGTTAGATAGCCCATATATTGACGAGGAAGATAGGCTATATAATATCACGCTATGACCAATAGGAGCGGAACAACAATTAGTAAAAACGGGGAAGATGTGACACAGACGAAGTTGCGCGTATCAACTAGTATTACATATGCAAGCATTTGGAGTGACCGTATCAAAAGTAAAGTCCCACGACACCCACATTTGTGTACCGTAAAATAGACAAAAAACACATAGAATTTGTTAAGGTCATTCGTTTTATGTGCAAAGTGAATGCGGAATGAAATGCTAAAGATTAATATGTACTTATTATTAATCCTGGGAGTCAAATTAAATCGGGATTTTCCACTTTTTTATTTTTATTTTTACTATTTATTTCTAACATCGTTAGATTTGGGCGATAAAAAAAATACTTCACTTAAATTTATCGTAGGTTATATTCATACTCACACTCATATTATAAAGAGGAAATATTTGATGTTTGTTTGTATTGAATTCAGTACAAAATTTCAAAGCGATTTTTTCCCCAGTTAAAAGCCATATTATCAGGGAGTAACATAGGCTAACTTTATTCCAATATTCCTACGGAGACGGGAACTACGCCGCTGAAACCGCGGCGAAAGCTACTCCAATATAACATAGAAAAGCTTTCCACAAGTATTTAATCATTTCAACATGTGTGGCATAGAAACATAATCGCTTTTACACTCATCATAATGACTATTAAGATAAAAACAAGGCTCAAAGATTTCTAATGAACGGATCACTTGTCGTGTTCAATTTGTAATAGATTCATTTACAACCTATAAACCCTATATGGGTGGAAACAGTTGTTAAATGACCGTCGGAATGGCGCAGGGTTTAGACATGATGCTTACACAGTTACAATATAATTAACTTCACATTGATTGCTTCTCTGATTTGTGACGTCGGGAAATATGTCGCAGTTAGGCGCTTGTGAAGGCCGCTTTCTAAAGCCCTTTTCTGATTTTTTGGTGTGCAATATGCGCGTTATTTTCTAAGTACAGCAATATGTATTCTATATAGGTGTAATTTCTTTTACTAAAAAATTACTGTTAATACGATTGATTGTCTAGAAACAATATAAATGTCGAGTATTTAAGGGGATCTAAAAGCAGTATACTATACTAGTGGCTCCCCAAATGTTCACCCGCGATCCCGAGGTCTTCTTCGATCTTAAATTTTCCCGGGATATAAACTAACGTATGTGTTAATATAACACACATTATAACTATATGTGTTTCAAATTTCATCCAAATCGGTTCCGTAGTTTTTGCGTGAATGAGTAACAAACCATTATCACAAACTTTCGCATTTATAATATTATTAAGATTTCCACAAAGCAATATTGTTCTGACTTGTAAGACATTTAAATTATAGATAGAGGCATAATTATAACTTACTAGCGGTTATAACGCCCCGCGGTTTCACCCGCGTAGTTCCCGTTCCCGTGACCACAGGGGTATCAAAAATAGATAGTAGATAGCCGATTCTCAGACCTACTGAATATGCATACAATTTTTTTAAAAAATCGGTCCAGCCGTTTCAGAGGAGTATGGTAGCTAACATTGTGACGAGAATTTTATATATAAGATAATATTAACAGGTAGATAAGTTAATAAATGCTACGGAACACTAAGTATCTAAGTGCAACATTTATTAGCTAGTAACAGTTTTTCCTTAGACGAATCCTGTAGCGGTGTAGTCGTACGCGCACCGTATGTACCGTACCTCTATGTTTTGTGTGCGTATGCGCAGCACATAATAATGTAACATATCGGAATCCTACACTAGTGGAATAAATATATGTTTTATGTACTTGAATATGTTGACTACTTTAGTAGTATGCTTAGAACTTGGACTCAGCTGAAACAGTTTTTTTGTACAATATAATTATAGCTTTTACTGAGTCTCTGACCATTTTGGTGACGCGTAGTATTTTGCTTTGATTAAAATAGTTGATTTATGTATAGTGGTGTGTGTTACAAATTACATGTGTTTCATACCCTCCACCACTCACCCTATAATTTAAAAATGTTGCCACTTTTCAAATTACTTCCAAAAATGTTTTATTTTTTCACGATTACCATTATTGATTTGTATTCTTAGTTCGTGGTTTTTCCTATTTGATAAAAATAACACTACTGGAGTTGGCAGAAAAATACGAAACCACGCTTCTAAATTTAGTGCTTTGAAATGAAACGTTACTTTAACACCATTAATTCCTTTGATGAAGATCGATGCCGAAACGATGTTCAACTGTTTATTTATTACTAATAAAATGTTTACTGCTAATTTGTTCAGCTTCCCGCATCTGGTTAACAATAGGTCCCTTTCTAGTATAGTACCATCTATGGAACTATACATAGGAATAAATTTTAATACTATCTCTCTTATTATTAGTCCTATCTGCCCTGTAGTCATTAATTCCTACTTATATCCTAATATTTATAAATGCGAAAGTAGCTCTTAGTATTGGTAAATGTTGTCCAAATATATGACAACTAAGGAAGCGATTTTTGCAGGTTCCAACGCGTGAACCCCCCCTAGTGTTGCAAGCGTCCATAAGCCACGGTAACCGCTTCCATCATGACCGTATGTCTGTTTGCCACATTTTTGATATAAAAAAAACTTATTTGACAAATTCCTCTAAAGCTCAAATTCTAATAACAGTAGCAACAGCTATCAGCTACCAAATCGACCTTGAGTTAAAAAAAGATTGCTCAAATCTTTATTTAAAGTAACCCAACCGGTTGTCCCGGGTTTTAACCTCATGGCTAACGGTACGGCATAACCGATACAAGGGACCGCCTTACCATAAACAAAAAGCCGATTGTCCTTTTACAGCACTAGTGTAACCCCAGCTCTCATATCACAGATTATAGATTTATGATGCTTTCACGGCCAGCTTTCCATTTCACGTTGATAGTGTTGACATGAGGTCTTACTGGACTAGTCTGTCCCAGTTTGAGCTCCAAGAAATGAGGAACTCGTTCAGTATCACCAACGACCAGGTATTATGAAAGTGATACGCTTGTTAGTGTTAAAAAGTGTTCATGTCGCCTTAGTCGAATGGATTGGTAAAAAATGCAGACGGCGCCTAATCAGTGATTAGAAACTTAAGAATGACTGCTAGTTTTTTCTACTACGGTGGCAAACAAGGATACCTATAACTATTCTGAAGATAAGCGGTTATTATGAAAGCTTATGAAAGCTTGTGACACCAGTGATTTTATCAATTTTTTTCGTATTTACTTGATTTACGTCTAATGTCAATTAGAATGATCTCACTGAAATTTAATGACTGAAATAATGTGGTATTTTTTGATAGAGTTTTGGTAAATTATAGTCCGGAATTCACTAAACTCTTCTTTCATAATAGTTTCACACTCGACCGTTTAAGACCCTTATTCAAATCATATACAAGTAATTTCACTCTCTTACCTATATACTGAAACAGATGCACTACTCGTGTAAAGTTGATTATATTTATTCATTACTACATCCCGGTCCAACTGAGAGCTAAGAACTCTGTTTTGCTAAGTGAGGCAGATAAATTAAAAGAAATTTTGCTTTTAATTAAGCTTGTATTTTTAAATAAGCTCTCCCAAGCACTTTGACACTCAGTTTAAAAGGTAGATTTCGCAATTAACTCGGCAACTACTCTTTTCAAAACAATCTTACGGTATCTCCAAGAAGTTATATATCCTAGTACTCAAGTTGAGTATAAAACTAGCCTTTACTCTAGTTATCTGGTCACCAATCATCGCGGTCTAATTGCGACTATTATAAGCTTAATAGCTTTATTAAGCATCGCTATGCAAGTCTTATTGATAGACATCAATAAATCATTCGAGACTTGCTATGTCGGAATTGAGGCAAAATGAAGAGCGCAAATTTTTTCTTCTAATTAGATAAGTTTTTATTTTTTTAATAGGTTCAATTCATTTAAATATGTTTAATATCCATTAAACATATTAAAATGAATTGACGTTTTTGTATATAAATATTTTCTATATTATGCCTCCAATCCTTCGTACCTATAATATAGGGCCTAAAAATATACACATACAATAAGGAGGTCCTTCAATTGCTTTGCACCAAACTAAAAAATAAAACTAAGTCTAAAATCGAAAGACTAAAAGTAGGTTCCTAAATATTCAAACAATTTTTCTCTTTTTAAAGTTGCATTTTTTATGCACCAAACACTGGCACAAAGGTTTTTGGGGCGTACAGTTCGATTCGGAATCGAGTAATCGTCTGCAAGCGAGAATCATTGCGATTCGTTCGAGCGGAATCGCAAAAGTGCAGGCAAATAGTGCGTGAAATATGTCTCACTGTCATTTCTTTTTCTTTTTTTTATTTAAACAGCATTTTGTCGTACCATTTTTTTAATTAATTTACTTGACATTTCACGATAGTTGCTCCATCCATAAACCACTGTAAGTTATATATATAATACAGGCAGGAAAAAAAACAATTGTTGGTTTAAATTTTATTTATAGCTGTCACTTAATGGTTTTTGCATTGACCTAAATCACTTGGTATCTTACAGTCAATTGAAAAATTAATTGAAACTGGTTTTATAGCAGAGAGACCGCTGTTTTTTTCTTCTGTTGGATTTATTTATGTCAATAAGCCATTGACCACTTTATTTATTCTTCGAAAACCAGTCAACGGGTATGTTTAATGCCTCTAATGTAAGCTTAGACGTGGACATTTGTCGTTATTCCGGTAAATCCATTTCACTCAAACTATTTAATGCAAATCATTGTAGGTAATTGTTAAGTGATTTGTAAAATGGCCGGTTTTATTTATTGTCACGTTGTTTTTATCGATGTATCTATTGACATTTAATTAAAGGAAATGATGGTTACGTTATATGTACTTTTTAATAGTTTTTATTTATCCTGAGCAAAACAATGACTCTTTAAAAAAACTTAATATTTATAAGTGACAGATAATGCTGTATTATGAATCTTATTTTTTCTGGACATTTATTCATTGAAAAAAATGACCTGAAGTTCAAAGCTTACATGCTACTACATTATTATGTATTGGCATGGGTTGTGAGTTCAAATTTGTTCTGCAATAGTAGAGCACATAAGCTACATTTTATCTCGGAGGAAAGATCCCGGAAAAGCACGCGCCACCGAACGCTGAAGCTAGATATATTCGGGTAATATTTCAGCATATATTAAACTATACTATTACTAGGATCCTAGTATTTTCCCAGGGCCATCACGCCGTTAATGTCTGATAAAAACGTGACGAGGAACTAAACTATTTAACGTTTATTTTGGCGACAATACATGAATATACAAATAAATAGTGCGACAATTTCAGCTCTTAATTCTACAAGTTGCCGTGGTAGCTCAGTTGGGAACGCAACGACTCACGATCATGAGGGTACACGTTCAAACCTACCGTACCTCTGAGAATAAAAACTTTAGGATTTACACCGCTGGCTTTCGGTGAAGGAAAAACATCGTGAGGAAACCTATATGCCCGGCCCGAGATGTCACGATTAAAGGCATGTGAAGGTGGCAATAAGTACTACGCCCGCGTGGCGGACTATGGCCAAAAACCCTCTCGTTGTTAGGGGAGGCTCGAGCTCCTCGGTGGAGACGTATATGAGCTGACGATGATGATGATAAAGGTGGCAATCCGTACTACGCCCGCGTGGTGGACTATGGCCTAAAACCCCCTCATTGTTAGGGGAGGCTCGAACTCCTCGGTGGAGACGTAAGTATATGATGATGATTCTACAAGTATATTATTTGTAGTACTAAAGATTTTAAAGTACATATTTAACGTCGATTCAACTAGTAGTAAATCCCAGGAAAGCATCGATTCATTTGTATGTTTTTTGCATTGCACAGGTGTAGTGGTGAATTTTAATATGCTATTTAAATCAATTCTCACATAGTACAATGGTTAGTGCATAAATTGTTCGGGTTATAGGCAAGCCGACAAATGCTTGCACGTCACGTCACGCCCTATGACTTGTATAGAAGTTTTGTAGAACTATATAAAGCGAGAAGTTTATTTTTTATTTAAAACCGACTTTAGAATAAGGAGGTTTTCTATTCGAGTGAGTAAGAGTCGATAAATTTATATCTATCTTAAGCTTCGTATAAAATTTTCAGAAGTTATCTCTTAGTCTCAGAATATCGTTAATTAGTAAACCAAAAATAGAATTTTGTGGTTTTTCTCTCCATATTTCATAGTTAGGTATTTGTTAAGACTATTTGTCATCTGTTTTCGTAGTCAATCGTTCATTCCAGTAATTCGAGGTTGTTATTCAAATACTAAGTATTTTTCTATTTCTATATACTAACGGCATTCGTATTTAAATAGAATAAATATTTTCCATTCCATACCAAGATGAGTTTATGACTTTAGGGGGTATAATACCGAAATGAGAAAATAGTAACGGATTTCAATTAAATTACCTCATATTATATCAAAATAACCATACTCAGGAAATTGCATAAAAACCTTAAAGGCTTAATTCACGCATTACTTTATATACAGAACGAAATAATAAATAACTCAATCCAGTCGAAGAAACATTGCAACAATTTTCAAACAGCTTCGATAGAGTCTAATGAAAACGCCTCTAACACCATGTCAATGACAAATCTAATCGATAATCGATATCGATAATCTAGCTAGTAGCAAATGTGGCTCGTTAATTCGCTACTGCATCTATCCGTTTACGTAGGAGCCGAGGGAATGCGTAGGCGCAGATCGAGAGTTATAAATGAGTTTGCATTGCGTGCGTATGCGCACACTAAACGTTTGCGAATCTTTAGTTGTACCGCTGGTTCGATTCCAATTTAGGCCTAAGTAATATTGGGAATATTTATGTGTCTCGGTGTATTTATTAAAAAAATATATATATTTAGGAGTCTGACTCTAAAACACACATATAAGCACCAGCTGCACCAGTATCCGCGTGTGACAACTTACGAGTATTCCAGGATGCTTTTTAAATTAACTAGGTACATGTTGACATAATAATAAAGCTTTATTTCGCTACACATTTATAGAGTTAACAAACAATAAATCCCACTAATATTATAAAGACATTCCCTCTTAGGTAGAAGCTTATTCCAAATGTTGACATACTTAGTTGCAACTTACCAAACAGTTTTTCTACCACGATCTCGCGTTTTATTGTGCAGAAACGCAATGTTTTATTTAAGTTAAAAATAAAACTTGGCAATAGTAAAACGATCCCCTTGAGAAGCAGGCAGAGTGTGGTTCTATGTTGGAGTGTTGTCTAAGTAGAAAAACAAAGTTGAGTGACCACACAAGTAGGGGCAGCGGTGCGGTGTGGGCGCGACCCTACCACTGTAGGGTTGCCAACAACTTCCTCACCCTGGAAACTTCGTACGCGTCAAAGTCCCGTTTTTGCAACACTTTGGATTGATGCTCAGCTCTTATTAGACGGGGCGTGATGTCATATAGCCTATAAATGACATATCCAATTCTAAAATAATATTTCAATTCGAACCAGTTTGAACAAACTCATAAGCTTTATATTATTAGTAAGTATAGACTAAGTAGTAAAGAAATTAATTTGGCTTTGCTACGCTATTTCATTAAAATAAATCGTGTTACCTATATAAATAAAATCCACGAATTAAGAACAAACTAATTTGACATAAGTAATACCTATTGAGATCCATTTGTCAAAATGAGAAAAACATATTAAAGCGTTTTAGACCTAAAAAACAGTGGTCGCATGTTTCTTGGCCAGTTTTTTTTTACTATTTTTGACAACCCTATCTGACCTGGGGTCGCGCCGCGCTGTACAAACACGCTCTCGAGTAACCGACGTGTTCTCAAGTGTTTGTATTGTGACAGATTGACAAGTGATAATTGAGTGAGAATTAGGTCTTCGGTAGTGGATTTTGGATGTATGCAAATTGCAAAGTATTTTATGAAATGGGGAAACCAAATAAATTATATTTTTATATTACTAGTACAATATTTTAGAGAACTTATTTATTACTTTTAGAAAGGGGAAAGCCCACTGTCCATAGGGTCTTGGGCCCAGGACGGACAGCAAAAATGAGTATAATAGTTTAGTGTTCCGAAATCATAACTATAATATATGTATCTAAAAAATATATTTAAAAGGCCGCCATTGTTTTAGAAATAGTAGAAATTAATAAAAACATTTTGAGGTTATTTTACGTGTTTTACGTATTGTACAGGGATTGGGGCCAAAAAAAGGTCTTTTGCATTAAATATTGTCTTTATCTTCTAACATGACCGATATATTATCTAAAAATGGTACAGGAGGTAGTATATTTGGTTCAAATGTAGCCCAACCAATATACCAAAGTACTGCCATTATATGTGCACAACAATCTACCGTGCGTTTTCCTACTATACCATTGCAACAATCTTGTCTAATTTTATCCCTGCTATTTAAATTATTATTTATTAGAATATAAACAAAATATACTTTGCGGCATACATTATATTAATATACAAAAACAAATCGAAATCAAAACAAACGTGAAAGCAAGAAGTGAAATAAGAACTAGTATAGTAAGAAAGAAATGCCAACATATCAACAAAATGACCAGTGATTTGACGAGTAAATGTCAAGCGAGTGTTTTCATACACAAAAAACAAATTAAACATATAATCGATCGAATACTTTTATCGATTGTTTCTTAATTTCCTTATTTTTAATACCTCAAATACATTAGATTTGTTACAAAACAATAGTTAATTTATTTAGCCACCACATTGTGTAAATAAAGTCTGACTCGTGTATTCATTTGAATATTGTATTTTATCAAATCGATACTAATCGTATCGACAAGAAAATAATTTTACTTAAAACGTTGTTTTAACACTCTGGCAACATTTTACGGTCTAACTTTTCGATCTCTCTAATAAAACTACTTTTAAGAAACGAAATATAATTTATTGAAGTGGCGGCCTTTTAATTGAATGCAAAATTCATATTTTAATTCAACGAAATTTGTAAACAAAATCATTTCTTTGTATAGTACTGTCCACGGTGGGCCCAAAATGGGCTTTCCTCTTTAAGTATTTTAATAATCCTAAGTTAATTAATAAATAAGAAAGTTTGCGAGGATGGATGTCTGTTACTCTTTCACGCAAATACAATAGGGTACTTTACTTATTATTGGTACTTTTTTCCCGGGGAAAATTAAATATCCTCCGGGAACACGGGTAAAAGCTCGGGGAGCAATAGTCATCTATCAAAAGCATATAAAGGTATGTTAGTCATTTTGTAAACAGATATACAATCTTTAAGCATGGTGGAAAAGATGATGTCAAGTAATCAGCTGACGGGTCAATCGTCCTGTCAAAATCCCATTAAAGCACGTTAGGTTTTTCCTAGCCTTTCCTAGCGACCCCTCCAGTTTTCTGCATGTAAAAATAATTTCCAAATCGTCGTCTCTATACATAATGCGGTTACAAACAAACATGATTTAATTTTTATTTACTTAAACATAGATTTCTTTCTTCGCACTTTCGTCTTCACGCTTTTTACGTTTTTATATAAAATTTTACAGTGGCATTTCAGAACAATATATATACTTAAAATGCATAATTTCTCTTGTGAAACGTTATTAGATCATACTTGATTATAAAAGACTTGGAAACGATACTTTTTTTGTTAGATAAATGCCAGTTTTTGTACAAGATAGGTATAAAAACTCAAAGTCTACCTATATAAACGATTGATTCCCAAAAAGTAAGCGTGAACGTGCGCGAAAATTTCAGTAAACCGTAAAATGGTTTGGCTGCGAATCAATTTCACAGATTCTTTTAATAATAATGGTATTAGTTGAATGGATTTCTTAAAACCTGAACTATATTTTAGACCTGAGTGTGAGTTTAACCTAAGGCCTATATAGCTGTTGAAGTATCAAACAATCATATGAAAAGAAATTAAATATATTTATTAATTCAAATAGGCCTTCACAGGCACTTATGAAACGTCGACTCTAATGGTCGGTTCGGCTCTGTTGTCTATGCTGAGAAGAACCGGATAGATATTGTAGATTGAGCTTTGCAAGCCTGTGTACCTATAAGATATTTTCAATTAACGACTAAGATGTCATAGTTTTACGGATACCAAATTTGAGGCTGCATTATGTAATCTATACATAGGTAGGTACATATATTGTAAAGCTGAAGAGTTATACACCTATCTCAGGACCATTTTTTTTATTGCGAAATTATTTCCATGCTAGATACGCCAGCGAGGAAGCCTATAGGCTAATTAAAATCACGCCACGATCAATAGGAGCGAAGCATCAATGATGATGCAAATTTGGGGAAGGTGACACTGACGAAGCACTGCCAAGCTAATTGTTAGTAAATGGGAGCTCGTTCGGACCTCTCGTATAATTGCTTACCAAGGAATGAGACAGAGCATATATCAAAGCATCATCAAGACAGCTCTAATTACAGAATCACTGATTGAACCATTGCACCACATTCGCTTAAACTGTACTCACAACTGGTCGAGTGTCCGGTCATAAATTTTTCCGGACACCTTCATCACGGCAGCTGTAATTTAACTGTGTTAAATGTCGTCTGTATCTAATATCTATCTATCTATCTATCTAACCAGTTGTATCCACCCACTGGAAATAGGCCTCCTACCTTACGAACTCCTCCCTTAAATATATATATTTTTTATTAGTGATAGCTGCCTCCGCGCAGTTTTACCCGCGTAGTTCCCGTTTTCGTGGGAATACGAGAAATAAATATAGCCTACGTTACTCGGGGATAATGTAGCTTTCCAAAGGTGAAAGAATTTTTGAAATCGGTCCAGTAGTTTCGGAGCCTATTCATTACAAACAAACAAACAAACAAACAAATCTTTTCTCTTTATAATATTAGTACCTATAGATAAGTACCTATAGAGTATAGATGGGCTTGCATTTGGTCTCTGACCCGTCTATAAAGGACGTTGGCCAAAACCTAAGAAGGAGCATGCTTGCCCAGAAGAAACCTATTCACTCTAGCCTTGAAAATCCCTAGATTGTAGGCGTCAGGAAACATAGACATTTTGATTCAGTAGAGTAGCTAATTTTCTTTAATGAATAACCATTAAGTTAAGCTAATCTTTAGGAATCTAGAAACTGAATTTAGTGAATGCGAAAAAGTTTTAATTACATTATATTCATGCTACACAAATTTATAATTATGAAATTTTATGTATTATTCTTGAATCGTCAATTTATTTTAATTAAAATCATAATAAACATTAAGTTTTTGTACTTAGTAATTATTTCATTTTAAGCTTAACTTTTTTTTACGGAAAATTAATGTTTTAAGAGTTTGAGTAACGTACATACACTGTAGTTTTATAAATCATATTATAAATTATCCGAAAATAGTAGAATTACTTTATCCTACTTCCTACTAATATTATAAAGGCGAAAGTTTGTAAGTATGGATGTATGGATGTATGGATGTTTGTTACTCTTTCACGTAAAAACTACTGAATGGATTTGAATGAAATTTGGAATAAAGATAGCTTATAACCTGGATTAACATATAGGCTACTTTTTATCCCGGGAAAATGGAAGACCTCCCGGGTACGCGGGTGAAACCGCGGGGAGCCACTAGTATATTATAAAGGCGAAAGTTTGTATGTATGTATGGATGTTTGTTACTCTTTCACGTAAAAACTACTGAATGGATTTGAATGAAATTTGGAATAAAGATAGCTTATAACCTGGATTAACATATAGGCTACTTTTTATCCCGGGAAAATGGAAGACCTCCCGGGTACGCGGGTGAAACCGCGGGGAGCCACTAGTTTATACATATATTTTATCCAACTTCTGAAAGTAAAAAGCCTTCAATTGATTTTTAACAAAAAAAAATTACGTGGGTTTTATTATTGGGTTTTTTTTCAGCTAAAAAGTAATCGAATTTGAATTCCAATCTCCAGTAAGTAATTTTAAAAGTATTCCTATTTTTGCATTGAATTATGGTTGGTTACATTGTAAGCCTTTATCTTTTAAATAAATCGTTAAAGTGATTTAAATGTAAATGTCTGCTGATTTGATGGTATACAGAGATCGTATCGCTATCAGCTTTTTTTTTAGTTTAAAAATAAAATACTAGCATTTTCAATTTACAACTGGCATGTGAGAGAATACTGGTTTCACAAACTAGTTGTAGATAATTTGCGAAAAGAAACTACCATATGTAATCATTTTAGAATAAATTGTTATCTAAGTTATGTTATGTCTAGATATAACAGTGATACAGCTAAGTTACGACATTTCTAACTGCAAAATTTTATTATCTAAATATTTTTTATTAAAATCAATAAGTATGTACTTAGGTACTTACTTTAACATATTTGGTAGTCCACTAAGAAACCCGACTTCATAATTATTGGAAAAGGACTTCCTGTCCTTATTATATAAACGAAATTTGGATGAATATTTGTTCTCAATCATGTCCAATATGAGGAAATATATTGCGTGAATTTCAAACAGGATTTATATTCAATTGTCCTTACAAAATAGCTTAAGGCGTGTATTCGGATAACATAAATTATTAGACGCATAAAATACGGCTCTAATACTCCACCCCTCTGTAATATATCTAGATGTACTAACCACAGATCTAGACAGACAATAACAAAGCTAGACTTCATAAAGCACGCGTTATCGCTGCCAGGATCGAGCTCACTGACAACCTCCATGCGAAATATGTATGTAATTATGAAGTGAAAAACTAAAAACGTATGAGTCAGAAGTCAGAACGAAATGCTTTGTTTATGGATATATATTTGTACAGGTCTATATCAGCGTTGCCAGATTTATTTTTTGCCAAGTCGGGATTTTGGAACTTTTTGACTGACAAAAGCGGGATTCCTTTGTCGAAAGCGGGACATAGTAAAATTTTTTTAGTCGTCTCTCTTTTTGGTGCCCTTGTAGACGTCACAAAAATATTGACGTCGTTTTTTTTTTTTTAGTCGTGTCTCTCTTTTTGGTGCCCTTGTAGACGTCTCAAAAATATTGACGTCGTTTTTTTTTTTTTTTAGTCGTGTCTCTCTTTTTGGTGCCCTTGTAGACGTCACAAAAATATTGACGTCGTTTTTTTTTTTTTTTTTGAGTCAATGCACGCACTCTCAGGACGCTGCACACACGGTCGAGTTATTCCCGAAAAGCGGGACAGGGCCTGTCCCGCGCGGGACATTACAATTTGGTATAAAAATCAGGACGGTCCCGCCAAAAGCGGGACGTCTGGCAACGCTGGTCTATATATAGAATTTTGTCATGTATTTCTAAAGATATAAGGTCAATTAATTGCCAATTACCACATTATTTATAGCATAAAATAAAGTCGCTTCCCGCCCCGTCTTTAAGGTTAGAACTTTTAAACTACGCAACGGATTTTAGAGTGGTTTTCAACAAACTGTTTATAACTAAGAATATTGTATACCAATTTCTATTATCAGCAAAATCTGTCGTTTAATTCCAAGTAGGTACTTTATGTAAATCCTAACAACGATACTAAGGTATGCTCATAACTCAAAACCCAGGTCTTGTACGGGTCAACTAAGACTATTGTCCCAAACAATGCACAGCTGAGCTATAAAGGTTAATACTGTGTTATTATTATTGGCAACTTGTATTCGTACTCACAAATAGGTTTCAAGTTAAATATCACTGGAGAATCATAGGTAGGTACTATAGTTATTAAGGTAATAAATACTCTTTAGTGATTGTCATAAAAGGTCTCTTCTATTGAAAATATTACGGTTTATGACTGAAGTATGAAATTGTCTTATAGGTTGTATTTGATGGGATCCGCAATTCTAAAGAATCCTAACTATTTTTATAAATGCGAAAGTAATTCTCTCCGTCTGTCTCGCTTTCACGCTAAAACTATAGAATCAAAATATATGAAATTTGATACACAGATAGTCTAGAGCCTGGGAAAGGACATAGGCTACTTTTTATTCCGGGAAAATGGGAGATCTCCCGGGAGGAGCCAATATATTAAATAAATTTATTATTTTGCCCGCGTTGCCAGTAATCTGCTGATTTCCCGGAGTAAAAGTAACTAAATGTCCTTCTTCATGCTCCCAAGTATGTGTTAAAAAATCTAACGATCGGTACATTACGACGGTAATGTTTGAAAATCAATTTCACTTTAACATTTATAATATTAGTTAGGATTAGGATACTATTTATAATTAGGTAAATAGATATTCAATCACTCCGGCGTATTCAAATACATATAAAACCTTTTCTAATCGTAATCTTACTCTATAAGCTTTGAAAATCAAAAGCTTCCTTTATTTATAGAGTAAATTCACAGCTGATCACTTAGCGAACTTGAAAGAGGTCATGGTAATTTCTTGGAAGTCCGACCAAAGGAGAATTAACGTCGGAAATAATGGGAATCAGTCTGTCTGTGCATCCTCGCGTTATAACGGCAAATGACTCATGTCATGGACTCAATTATTTATGTATAGTGATGCATATTTTACATGTTTGTCATACTCGGTAAAGGGTACGGTGAAAGTGTATCTTTACTTACTTATTACAATTGGAAATACCTATCGTAACTAATATTATAACATCAAAAACTTTCTAACACAATTAATCCATGTCGATATTCTTTGGTCTTCCTCCAATTTCCTCTATACGTAGGAGAGCTATACTAAAAATATATTTAAGCACCTGGCTATGAATTAAATGAATTCACAAAATGATTTATTAATAGACTTCAAATAGGACGTTCTATTCCACTTTAAATTTTCATGACTTTTTTTCTTAAATAAAGCTAAGTCTATTTAAAATGGTATAATGAGATAGATAATAGAATCCATATGTGGACACGCGCTAAGTGGCACCGTGGTATACCCGTAGGTGTTCCCGCTAACCACCGGTCGCCGACCTCGGGGTCGCCGGTTCGGTGCCGCATCCTTATGTCACCACAAAATACCTGTTATCAACCATTTCTGGTAGTCGCGAAGCGGTCGGCATCAATCGAATTATGCTCGTTCAACCGTTAAACTATATTTAACATTTTAATTATATTAAGAAATGTTGTAAGACATTCTTTACATATGGCCAATAAGATTTCAAACCCATCGAAGCTGGTTTAGCTGTTTAATGTGTAAAAAGGAAACTGAATACATATTAAATTATTAAATAGTAGCTCCCCGCGGCTTCGCCCGTGTTCCCGGGGGATCTTCAATTTTCCCGGGAGAAAATGTCCTTTCTCAGGCTCTGGATTATCTGTGTACCAAATTCATTTCAATCGGTTCAGTAGTTTTAACGTGAAAGCGTAACAGACAGACAGACAGACAGAGTTACTTTCGGATTTATAATATTAGTATGGATTGTACGGATGTTTGTTTGTTACTCTGTCACGCCAGGACGACTGAAGGGATCGCGATGACATTTGGCACAGAGTTAGAATTATGGACATACGATATTTTTTATTTTGGGAAAATTTTAAGTTTCCCGGGAACGCGGGTATACCGGGGGGAGCCACTTGTCATTGAATAAGCACGAAACGTAAAGCACGTTCTATAAATCATAAATTGTCCAATAAATCGGAAGGAAATAAAAAACACACAATGATAAATCAACAAAATATCTCGAGAAATATTTATGTCACTTTGAATTGTCTCCTAAATCACATTCGGTATGCAACATCTGGAAAAACAACACTAATTATGACATATTGTCTTTGGACACGAACGTGACAAATGTCGACAATTTACAAATATGGGCAGCAGATTTAAAAAAACTAATGTGCGATGCTTGCATGAGATCTTTCACTGCCTTTACAGTTGCTCCCTTTTTATAGGGTCGGCAACGCGTGAGTGATGCCTCTGGTGTTGCAAGCGTCCATAGGCTACGGTAACCGCTTCCCATCAGGTTGCTATATGTCTCCGTATGCCTGTTTGCCACCCTTGTGGTATAAATAAATAAAAACTTCTTGTAATGAGCTATTTGGCTATGCTTCTTAATGCTGTAATTAGGTTGTGAAGTCGTTTGGTACCTTTCACGCCATAACAGCTGAAGTAAATTTTGCACAGAGTAAGAACTGATAATACATTAGCTACTTTAAATCCCGGGAAAATTAAAGATCATGTGAAATTGCGGAATGAATTTTAGTGATCTATATTTTTTATATTCATCTTCATTTATTAAGGAATAGATAACAACAATTTACATTTAAAACCTATCCATACTAATAAAAAAAAATTTCATTACATGTGAAGAACCCACAAGTATGGCGGAGGATTCCTTAATACCTAGACTAGAGCAGGTGTTAATTGCAGATTTTATAACATCATAATTTACTGTTAATTAGCAATTATCGTTTTATTATATCACAGCGCGACGCACGCATCGCTCAAAGAGTTGCAGAGTTATGTCTAATCGCGTGTTTATCTCGCTACTATGTTGCCTAAAATATGAATTTGAAGCCACTTTCTCGTAATGTCTTGAGCATATACGGTGGAATATCTACTTAGTTAAGAAAAAATGCAATAATTGAATTGTATCTGGCAAAAATAAACCTAATATTTACCTAGGTACATATACTACTAATTTACATTAGTTACTTGGGATATTAAATTTACATTCCATGTCACACATGGTCATGTAACTTTTTAAGTAATATTAGTTACTAGGTGACCCGCGCAACTACGTTGATGCTCCGCTCCAACTTACGTCATAGCGTAATAATTTATACATGAAAACCTTCCTCTTGAATCACTCCATCTATTAAAAAAAACCGCATCAAAATCCGTTGCGTAGTTTTAAAGATCTAAGCATACATAGGGACAGACAGACGGCGGATAGCGACTTTGTTTTATAGTGTATGTAGTGAAGCTGTAAGTGCCTTTTCATTTAAAGATATGATTATTATCATTTCTCAGCGTACTCATTACAAACGCGCGCCGATGTGCGCACACCATTTTATCAGAGACGTCTCGGAATGTTAAGACCATTCAATCGTAAGAGCGATCTTATCGATTCAATGAATCATTCAGTAGTAGTCGGAAAATCGATTAAGCAACTAGTCGATTGATATTTTAATTGTAACGTAATTGGTAATGAAAGTGCTGTAATTGAAAGAATCGTTTTGTAATTGCGCCGGAGAAATGGGTTAGGTTTTTTATTTAATTTGTTGTCGCAATTTGGTTGGAGCACGTTGATTGTACTGGACATGCACAGATGCCAAAGAAAGTGTTCCTTTTTTGATGTGCTCTTAATGTTTATGGAACTTAGTAATTATGTATCAACAGCATTACTTATATTACGTACGGATTCACAACACTGGCTTTCGGTGAAGGAAAACATCGTGAGGAAACCTGCATGCCTGAGATGTCACAATTAAAGGCATCCTCGGTGGAGACGTATATGAGCTTTTGATGATTAATGATTGAGCATTATATTATGTGGGGGAAATAAAGGGCTTTAAATTGAAAAGGGATACAAATAGAGTCGAGAAATTTTATTATAATTTTAAAGGTAATTTATATTTTTCATAAAAAATCATGTTAATTCTAAGATTTCTCATATATGCAAACGACCTAACGTTTTATGATGGATGGCCCATAAAATGGCTGCCGTAGATACTTGAATATTTTGCTATTAGGCCCCGAGCGAGCTAGACATGTTATATTGTCTATGCACCTGTCAATGAGTAGGTATCATAGAGACTGAAGTAACTGAGACTTATAAAAAGTTATAAACTTAATTTTCTTTATATTTAAAACCGAATGAGATTTCATGAAATTGTCTCAAAAATACCATTAAACACCACATTAATTTATGAAACTTACTTTTTGTGCAGAATTACTTGATACCCAAAAAGAGGAAACTGAAATCTTTGAATGTTTGTCAACTGGTTTCATTTTAGTGAAATATATTATACAATTAGCTAGACCCTGTATATAAATAATATGTACTTAAGTACACCAAAACATCCTTGCTTCCCATTCTACATAGTACCTAATGTTAACAATTTTATGTCTTTATTCCTTATTATCTGAATCTTGCCTGCTCGTAGACAGAACCAGACGGCTTACACTCACTTATATTGCAACGGCTCAGACAGACAAAAGCCACGATTTCAAGTCAATTAGAGAAATAAATAAGCAAATTTAATTGTACTAGAGTGGCAATTAACATTTGTGCAACGAGCCGAGGGGCTATTTATAAAGTGTTATTTTTAAACAGCACAGGCCCGGTTTAAGGTTGTGATTGTAGGGCAACAATGCCCTATTAAAATTATAAGACCAATTTTTGCATTGCACATAAATATCTGATTAGATGTAGTTCCCATTTTAAATCTATTGTTTATTTCTATTATGAAATTAAAAGTAATAAATAATAGTTTATATTGAAATTTCTATGACAAAGCATTAAATAAATATAGCTCTGTCCGTCATGTGGACTGGGTAAAAGATTGAGTGCTAATTGGTACGTAGGGATGGGATACCAGCGTGAGATAGTTCAATTGCATTTTTATGCTAATCAAGTAAACTTGACTATGATAAATAGGAATCACGATAAATACTGCCTTTGAGCACCGCCATGTATAAATAAAAAATAGAGAAAAAAATGTGAATTGCAGCGTAGATATGGTAATGGTAAGGCATTGATATGTTTTAATGTGATATACCTAGATTTATTACATATAGGTATATTTTCATTTGTCTATACATGATTATATATAAAATTCTCGTGTCACAGTTTTCGTTGCCATACTCCTCCGAAACGGCTTTACCGATTTTTATGAAATTTTGTGTGCATATTCAGTAGGTCTGAGAATCGGACAACATCTATTTTTCATACCCCTAAGTGATCACGGGAACGGGAACTGGAATTACGCGGGTGAAACCGCGGGGCGGCAGCTAGTGATTATATATAGATCTGATCTGAAGTACTTATTAATAGTTTATTTTAAACTACGACTAAATTCGGTAAAAAAAAACTGACAAAATAAATTTTCATGTACATTTGATACCTTAAGCAATCTAGAGTAACTGTACTAATTGAACTGAGTAGTTCACTACTTGCAGGGAATATAATGTGATATGTCATTATTTTTACTTTCTACACACTGGTATAGGAACCAGTATCTAAAGCTTTAATCTTTTATAATTGCTTGTTAGAAACAGTCCAACATGGGTACGTACAATCTAGCTATCTTGCACTACTGCTCTAATTGCTACAGCATATAAAAAGTACCTAGACATGTGCTTATAAGGTTATTTCAAGTTTACACTTATATTGTCCTAAGAATTGACATCAAGTCTATTTGAAATCTCTCTTGCTGGTTGGTAGTCTATAGCCACACCGTGAGAATCTTCTATTTATAATACAAAAAGGCTATAATTTAATTTACTGCACGATCTAGTTCGATTTCCAAACGAAAAATAAAAGAACTTGTTATTTATGTGTAAGATAGAGAATTCTTTATTTATTTATCCTAGATATTTACTTCGCTACACGTAAAATTGTTTGCACTTAACGTTTTTCTTACTTAATTACGACACATGCTTTATTTTATTCTATGGACAACGTGTGATAATCAAATAAAATTTTATACCACGTTATAAAATACATATATAAAAGTGAGAACATATTATAGATGGTATTTCAAGATTTTTTTCTCAACATAATAATTACCTTCATAGCTCGAGGCATTTCAAAAACGCAGTGTAATAAAACATTTCCTCTGATTCTTATGAGATAAATTGCTAATTGTATTCAACGTCAGGCGCCAGGTTCCAGGCACTCTCATACCTTATAAGCTATTTTTACTCTACAAGTCGTTAACATTTCATTCAAATAACTAGAGGCATAAACATTTTCTTGCATTGCTTTACAATAGTGGCTCCCATATTTTATTTATTTTAGTACCAGTTGACAACATTTAGATGAACGATCTCCGAATTAAGTGGTAAGTCATCTAATGAATAATCCGAGAATTTACTAATAAAATCAATATATATGCATATTTTTTTAATGACAGTATTCTTAACTATATATCAATTTATGAAATTGTTGGATAATCGAAACGATACTTCCTTCCCCTAGAAGAAATCGTGTGCTATTCATTAAATAAAACATTTCAATTGATGTGATTAAGCATAACACGCAATGATTGCACGCGGCAGAATGTTAAATGACAAAATAAATGAAAAGTTAAGGAACGTACTTGGGTGGACATTGGGACATAAATTAAAAACTGATATTTTTGTTAAATGTATCATTTCCCCCAGTAATATAACAATATTGTAATTTTTCTAATTTAGAAATGATATAAATTTTATATTAATTACACAAAACTGTAAATTTTAATGAAAAATACATTGCAGATAATTAAAACATTTCATAAATAATTATGCATCCTCTAAGATTGTTAACGTATAACGTTATTTTTCCTTTCTCACCAAATTAATTTTACCAAATTACATGTTCAGTTATAAGATAACCATATTTAATAGGCTTTAGAAAAGCGTATAATGAAGCTATTATACAGAGTCCCACCACTTAACCAAATTGCGAGCCGGTTATGTGACCCTGGTCCGTTCTCCTATTATTATGCTCTAAATATCGACATAAATGCGTTTAATTGTCAGTCCAATGCATGCAGTCCACTATTATTGCGTGCGACTTTGCGAAGCGATCGGCCATCACTAAGCGGCCTAAAAACATCGACTCCTTGAATAAATTCATTATCAAATTAACATAATGTTGTAAAAAGAACGTATTCGATGCGACGAGAAGAAAAATCGCACGATTTGCTTCTATACAGCAAAAAACAGTTATGCGATATAATATCTCTGTTTTTATTAAATATTTAATAAAATATGTAGTATGATAATAGTCTGATTACCATAGAAAATGCTCTATTAAGTTGTAGCATCTGTATCAGTGAAAACACATATGAAGTGTACCAGGATACTTCATTAAAAAGTGAAAAAAAAATTACTGCTAAAAATGAAGGTCAAGAGTTATGCACAAATTATAGATTACATATCGACCTCACAGTAATAAAGATTACTTTAACTGCACTCCAATGTCATTACACTTAGTTTAACATCCGTTTCATGTCAGAAATGCAATTCACTTGCCTACCATAAAAGCGATTTCACTTATTTACAGACGTAAATTATATAATAGAGCATACTTGGAACATGTAGATTTTCTAGGAAGGAATTTTACTGGAAGGTGCATTTTCAAATGGACTTATAAAAGCTTACTGCAGCTAATTTGGTACCTATGTTTAATGTTTATTTATTTTATTATTGATCCATGCCCCGGTACGCCGTAGCCTAACGGCCAAACCTACTTATTTTGAGTCCGTACCTGTATTTTAAAATTACAACCGCCACCTTCCGAGGCGGTAATTAAGTGTTTTATTTCAAACCAAACAAATTCCTTGGTACCACAAGAGCGCGATGTTGCGCTGACAGCGAAAAAAAAACAACATTATAGTAGGCAATCTAGAAAATTACGACAAATTCACATAGTTACGCTATTTATACTGCCAAGGGGATAAGAATGGAGTAAATTAAGAACTTGCGGTCGCTGTTGGAACGTTGACCGATGGTGTGGTTTCAGAAAAAGTGCAGCTTAAGACTTACGTAATATAATAAATGCGTGTTGGTTAGATGGATGTTTCACTCAATAAAAGCTGCTGAAGATAGCAGCATGATTGAAGCTGAAGGGATCCGAATGAAATTTGGGCAATATGTTTTACAATAGTAGGTATGTACTCTTTGTCAAACTTTACAAAGGTCAAATGACTACGAGGCGAAAAGCTAGTGAAATATATTTTACTTTATAAATAACTAGTTGACCTTCGCAACTTCGTTAGCTTCACAGCTTCCCTTGCCCGTTTATGCAACATTTTTGATTGATGCTCCGTTTAGGAGACGTCGTAGCGTGATGATATATAGCCTATAGCATTATCCTCGATAAATGGGCTATCTAACACTGAAATAATTTTCAAATTAGACGAGTGGTTTCCGAGATTGGCGCATTCAAACAAACAAACTCTTCAGCTTTATATATACAGAATAGATTAATATTTGATATAACGTAAACGAAATGCGGTAGTAAAAGTCACAATTTTGATTGAATATTTCTCCTAACGAATCTGATCAGCGGTACCAATGAAATTTTCATGGAACCAATTTCTTTCCATTACAAAATTCTAAATACACCACACATATTGAAATGTAAATATGACACTTAAAGAAGAAAATTCCATTTTAAATTTATTTTAAGTTTTTATATTCCTGATAATTTCTCCGAGATTCTGATTTCCATATAAGTCTTCCAACCCTATTGAAACAGTTGCAAATATCTTAATCATTTGCGTGCACAGAAACCATTGCCACACGCCTCTATCTAGTTATTGTTAAGACTTAATTTATGACTAAAGGATTAATCTAAATTACAGCATTTACCAAAGAATGTCGTCAGATGACCGCCTAGTCTGCCGTTAAGAAAAATTGCATTTAAAATTATGAATAATTACTATAATACAGCTTCAAAAGGAGCGTAAGCGGTTATAGTAGTACCAGTAAAATTTATAGTCTTTAATTTATTATGAGCAATTTAATCTACATAGTTTCAAGACGCTTTTATTCTTTTTTTTACCTATTACCTACTCAGTTTTTCTTTTTGTTTACGTATTCAGAACTGTTATTAAGTTATAAGAAGTATTATAAGTTGTAGTCGCCAAAGTTCACCCAAAGTCGCAACATACAGACCAATCATAAAACCATAACCGAAAAAACCTCAATTAAAATCCCACGTCACAAAGCATTCCAATTAAAAGAAAAACATAACAAAATGGCAGTCGTCAAGCTTACGAAAGTGCAGGCGACAATGTGCATCGGGCACGCGCTCTCGGTGCGTTGACCGCCGCATGGTGACCCGGGAGTCGAGGTCAAGCGGTCACCGGTGTTAGGGCCCGCCCACACCACGCTGCCGATAGCCGGCGGGTAGGTACGGCCACGGGAAAACACGCGTGACTTACTGTGGGAAACGAGCTCCGAACGGGACTTTGTATTGAGTTAGATTGTTGAGAGATGCTGCGATTCTATATTCCAGAGCTTTGTTTCAAGTATTAAAGCTTTGTTAAGATGATTGAAGTTTTTGTTAATATTTAGAATTTTTTTAATGCAATATCGCAAGTTCATAAAGAATAAGGTAGTTGTAAAGTATAAAATAAACATCTACTTATCTAAAGAATTCTATCAATGGTTAATCAATTCTATTAATTATTAAATTGAAATATAAATAAATCAATCATGCAATTATCAACATCATTATAGAACTTTATAAAATCACTAGGAGAAATTGTGATAGCCATACATACCGTAGCTAATCGAATCTGTGCCACTACCGTACAATATCTCAGAGGTATTTTAGCCGCCGCACGCCCGCAGCAGCCGCCGCGGTTAAAAAGTTATGTATGTACTAACCCTAAAATTTCTATAAAGAAGCTTTGTTATTGTGCTTCCGCCATTGAAACGTTACTCATATTCTAAATAATGCGATTTCGTAACTTATTATTCGGATTTCATAAATAAATCTCTCCCAGCTGAGCTATATATTGCTAGCGGACCCGGCAGACTTCGTTCCGCCCACCAGCGCCACCTACCGGGTCCAAATTGATATATAATATGTACATTAAAACCTTCCCCATGAAATACTTCGTAATTTGGTGAAAACCGCATGAAAATCTGTTCAGTAGTTTTTGTGTTTATCGCGTTTAGACAGAGGCGGTGGGGACTTTGTTTTATATATACCTACCTACATATTATATAGAAGATTCAGTGGCGGATTTACCATTTTGCCGCCAGTAGGCTATTAAATTTTTGCCGCCCCTACTGACCTTTGAAATTCAATACGCTAGTTTAGTTCACAATGATATGAATTAGACCAGAGTCGATAATTTTGGAAAAAAAAATAAATGGAAGAGGGGGGGGGGAGGTTTAAGGGTAAAAAACTGTTAGTCTCGATTTCCGGCAAAACTACAAGTTCTATAGAAAAATAATTAATGACACTGTTATAGGTAATAAAGGGATCTACAACACAAATTTGTATTTACACTTTTTTCACATTCATCGAGTTTTTGGTTTTTTATTTTCATCTTATCCAAAAATTATTATTTCTTCACGAAATTTGGTGAAAACTTACCTTTGTATGTCCTAAAGTCACTGTCATATTTTTGATTTGAAATATTTATTTTTTCGCCTTATTTTGACTAAATATCGAAATTTTCAATCGAAAAATCTCACGTAAAAATTTCAGCTTTTTAAAAAAGTTGTAGGTAATAAAGGGATCTACAACTTTTGTATTTACACTTTTTTCACATTACCTCAAAATTTATGTGAAAAGTTCAAATAATCGAGTTTTTGTTTTTTTATTTTTATCTTATCCAAAAATTATTATTTCTTCACGAAATTTGGTGAAAATTTACCTTTGTATGTCCTAAAGTCACTGAAAATTTTTTTGATTTGAAATATTAATTTTTTCGCCTTATTTTGACTAAATATTGAAAAAACAGCCTAATTTTCAATCGAAAAATCTCATGTCAAAATATCAGCTTTTTAAAAAAAGTCGGCGAGTTTATTGTTCGTTGAAATCTCTTATTTCTGAAAATGTAAAAAAAAATATATACATTACTATAATAATAATGTATACATACTAATATATATAATACTAGCTGCCCCCGCGCGGTTTTACCCGCGTAGTTCCCGTCCCCGTGGGAATACAGGGATAAAATATAGCCTTTGTTACTCGGGGATAATGTAGCTTTCCAAAGGTGAAAGAATTTTTGAAATCGGTCCAGTAGTTTCGGAGCCTATTCATTACAAACAAACAAACAAATCTTTCCTCTTTATAATATTAGTATAGACTAATATACACATGGTAAATGTTCTCGCTGACTTTTTTAAAAAGCTGAAATTTTTACGTGAGATTTTTCGATTGAAAATTTCGATATTTTTTTGATATTTAGTCAAAATAAGGCAAACCAATAAATATTTCAAATCATAAAAATTACAGTGCCTTTAAAGTATACAAAGGTATATTTTCACCAATTTTCTCTTCCCGACCTCAGATCGCCCGTAATTTATTTTTCCTTTAATTTTTGTTATATTCTCGTCATTTCATCCTACTACTATTTTTTTTCGCTGTTTACCATTTTCAAAGCTATCGAGATTGGTCCTATATATTTTACAGCGCGCTTCGTAATCTATACTAATTTTATAAAGCGGAAGAGTTTGTTTGGTTGAACGCGCTAATCTCAGGAACTACTGATCCGATTTGAAAAATTATTTCAGCATTAGATACTCCATTTATCGAGGAAGGCTATATATCATAGCTATATATCATGACGCTACGACTAATAGGAACGGAGCACTAATGAAGAATGTTAAAAATCGGGAGTATGTTTTTCCTTTTAAGAGCTTCCGCTGCGTACGTTGCGTAAAAGGTTAAAGTTTCTCTTAAATAATGTATGACAGAATTGTTTCCCTTCAAAAGTTCTATAAAAAAGCCCGCAACAGCATATGTCTATCTGGAAAGGTTGGCTCACTATAACCATTTTTATACTAACAAAATTTGTTCTAAAATAAAGCATCACTTGTCAAGGTGTTTTAAAAAAGATGATATTAATCCTTATCCAAGTAAATACGTTATTCATCACTAGTATTTAATTTAAAACAAAATTGCCATTTACATCATTCGATTTTAATAATTATCTTAGGAGATATCGCAAATTTAAAATAACATCGCAGCAGAATAATGATCAAGTACTTCGCGCGCCTGCATCTATTGGCTCTGCGAGACCATTTTTCTATGTAAACAAAGACAGGTTGAAAGTTAGCGTTAGCCCAAATTAACTGTCGCGGGCAGAAACTATCTTTTATATATGGATTACAGACGTAAAAGTGTTCAGTATAGGTACTGTGCATTACTAAAATGTTAAAATTTTTGTCACACGTTCCTTTGTGTATATAATAATTTTTTTTTTCTGTAAGATAAAAAAAAATTTTTGGGCCAAATTTGCCGCCCCCTAAAATCTGCCGTCCTAGGCTCCAGCCTACTCAGCCTACTGGTAAATCCGCCACTGAGAAGATTACCTACATACCCTATCCGTAATCGATATTATTGATTAAAACGTGATAGTCGTGATACCATAGGTAATTGGTCTGTGTAGAACGGCTACAAATAAGTAGCTAATAATATTCTTAAAGCTTGCAACATTGTATTAGACCCCTATAAGACACGACATGCAACGGGGTGACTACGAAAGGTTATGCCATGAATTAATTCATAAGATAGCGTTCTAAGGTATTTGCGCTAGTTTTTGCGAAGAAATCAAATGTTAATCATAGATACTTACATGTAAATATTTATTTTATACTTGCTAAGTAACACACTTATATCTTGCGGTACTAAACACATAACAGCGGATAATACGCTGTTTTTAGAAGGATTTTTGAAGTTATCTGACAATGTTGTATTTCTTCTTTTTGATGGACTGCCATGCGCCAGTGATTTATCTTTGGTTTATCTGCCCATAGACACTCCCAAACAAGTAGGTTTGCACGAACAAAAGCTTTTCCTCTGCAGAGAAGATCCGGCAATAAACACAGTAATTATTATTTACCTATACAATTGTTTTTGTAAATGAGACATGTCATTATAAAACCGATAAATTACATATTGCTACCTACCATGACGCGTCCCTATCGAGTCATTACCGGTTGTTCCACCGATGATATCTAATCTAATACATCACTAGCTGTCAACGAGTTTCGCGCCATTTGTTTTTACCGGTTCACGCACACTAATTCACATCAACTGTATATACTTTTATGATAATTATAAACCACCCTGGTATGGAATTATGTGAAAATTCATTTTCCATTTGTATCCAAGCAATTGTTTAAGCTTGTTGTTTTAAAATCGGTAAGAATTAAGTAGGCTGTAGGATTGATTACGTTAATCATGTAACTATGTATAATAAAAAAAATATGCATATAGATGCTAGGTATGTATGCAGTTTCAAATCAGCTAGCTTATAATAGGCTGTGTGGTTTGTCGACATTGCCTAATTGTGGTTTTAAAAAAAACATGCAGGTTTGTATGCATGCAAAAAAAATTCTATAACGTTCATGCTCGCCACAGTCTGTAAGAGGTTTTCTATCCACGACTTTAGGTTTTAAAACGTCATTTTCCATGGAATTAATATAGCTTACTATATTTATTTACTTATGTCACTAGCAATGAGGTTGTATGTCGAAAAAATCTAGGTCTATTGTAACTGGGCCCATGCTAATTTCTTATTGTTTTCTCAATAGCGGAGTAAATGAAGCATTATGGGTCCGTTTTTTTTTACTGTGAACCGAATTGCATACAATTTTGGAATTAGGTTCATCTTACCCTTAACTTCAAAAGTGAAAATGATTTGAACTCCGCAACCACCCTGGGTGTGGTTGCCACCCCTTCTCGGGGGTGAATTTCTTTTTTTTCAAAATTGCCTGGGATATCAATAGAAGGCCTAATTTTAAGCAAAAATCTTATATTAAGCTTTTCAAAAAATCCAATACTTTTCAAGTTATTGGCTATTGAAAATTTGCAATTTTTTCACGGTTTTCATCGGTTTTTTGCAAATATCTCCAAAAATATACGTTTATCGTATATTTCATCAAGAACAAAGTTGTAGCAGGTAAAACAATGAACAATTTGGTATTTTATAAAGTATTCTACGTGCAATATTAAGCTAGATATTAAAGATCAAAGCCGTGTTTTATTTTATCTGAAATTTAATCGATGTGGTCAATGCCATCTAGTGGCGAGCAGATGCATTTTATGCATTTACATACAAAAGGGTTTTGTAGCGCATAAAATAAGCTTTAAAATGAGCACTATTTAAAGTCTTTTGCACGTAAAATAAGTGAGCTGTATTGCAAATAAGGGGAGCATCTAATGTTTTTTCTTTTAAATCAATGGGTTTCATAAGTGCCATTTCCACCACAATTAAAATTAATCGTATTCCGCCTAGAATTAACTTTATTATGAAGAGTTTGATGGATAGTATCAGTTTGGCTGCTTCAGGACACATATTTTTCAAAAAATTCATGATTATATAAAAAACAAACTTTCAAATATTTGTAAAATTCCACCCTCTTTTTCATAATATCTCAAAAAGGACGACAGATACGTATAAAAGTGTGGAAATAAAAAAATTGATAATTTTCTGACAAACAATTTGGATGTTTTGGTTTTTCTGCGAAACAAAAATTGACGGAGTTATGATTGTTTAAAGAGCGCGTGGCAGCGGAATCACAGCCTCTCTTAAGCCCTTTAACCCTTCACCGTTTCAGAAAAAGATTTTTTTACTATATATTGCAATAAAGGATGTTGTAGCTCTTTTAATTACCTTTACAATGGTGTTTTATAACTTGTGATAGCATGAAAATTGAAGGAGTTATGGTCCAAAAACTTAACATATTTTTATCTACTTAGTAACTGAAAATTTCGGAGTGCGAATATTTGGAGCAATGTGAAAGTACGCAGTATACTAGAGACCCACAACTATTGTAATGTGTATATATGCTACTAGAAATGTATGAAATCAAGGAATTGAATACAAATCCTAGGAAATGTGTACAGTTCCGATACTATTTAGGAACTGTGTACAATATTGTTTGAAAAACTATTTTAATGCATCGATATCCTAGGAAATGTATAAATTTCCTCGGAATTATATGGAATACCTGCTGGTCCACCGGCAATGTGTAAAATAACTATATTTGGGCGTAGTAATCAATGTTATGTTAGGACAGTAAGTCTTTGTCACTTTTTTTGTGTTCATTTCAGAACATTTAGACGTTCGAGGCTTAAGGGTGGCCCGAGGGCCACCCCCGCCGCACCCTAACCTATATTAATAATATATTATGGCGATAATACACAAATATTATCGCCATAATATATTTATATGGTATATATTTATACCATACTATGACACATTTGCAAGGGTTGTAAGATTTTCAAGGGGTTGAAAATGATTTTAATATGAGGTAATTATGTAAGAAAATACTTTACAATTTCACCATTTGCTATTAGACATGTTTTCTAGCGATAAAATGGCTCAATGTAATTTTTTCCATTAAGGGGTGGTTTACGCCCCTTAAAAATAATAGGCGGAGTTCAGATCATTTTCACTTTTAAAGTTAAGGGTAAGATGAGCCTAATTCCAAAAAATTCATGCAAATCGGTTCACAGTAAAAAAATTCGGAGGTAAGACCGTATTTTTCGCTTCGTTTACTCCGCTACAATGCGGTTTGACACATTGGTTAGCAGCTTCTGACCGATTTCGACCAAACCGCCGTTGGCAAGGTGCTAACTAATTATCGTTTAGAAGACGTAGGACAGTTTACCGTACATTTCATAGAGTAAGTGCTCCTAGAAGTCTCCATACTTCGTAGCAAATTCTGCGATGAACTGTTTTAAAACATTTTAACTCCAATCTTATTCCAAAATTACTTAGCTAGCTTACTTTACTAGCTTACTGGTCGGTGTCAGTATGGAGGTAAAGTAGATATATACTACTTTTAAATACATATCTACTTATATAGATAATTACATCCAGACACAGGACAAACAGACATATTCATGCATACAAATGTTTGTCCTGGGTGGGATTCGAACCCACGACCCGCAGCTTGAGAGTCAGGATCACTAACCACAAAGCCAACCGGGCTGTCAACAAATACAGTCTGAAGTCTCACACAGTTTTATATCTGTTTTGGGTGAGAATCTAAACGTGATGGGACATGTATAGGACATTTTACCGGTTTTCTTTTCGTAAACATTTCCTCTATGGAATCTAAGCTATTACTTGTCACCTAACATCCTTGTACAGTATGCCAAGTAATACCGGTAACCCATTGCTCCAGTTGGCACGTGCCGGCGGCTGCGGCGCAAGCGCAGGAGCGAGCGCAGTGGCAATGATATTATAGTACAACTCGTACATTAATCCACTTGTAAAACGGACACTTGGTATGTTTGTAGTATAACTGTACAGAGAGTGAAGATGATACGGAAGGGTTATGTTGGAAGAATCCTAATAATCTTTGTAAGTAGGTACAAATGCGTATCACACTAATATTATAAAGGCAAAACTTTGTGAGTGTGTATCTTAGTAACTTCTTCACATCTAAACGGCTGGAGCGATTATAATCAAATTTGGTATGGAATTGACCAATCCAGGGTGGATTAACACATAAGCTACCTACTTTTTATCCCGGAAAAATTCAGGATCCCCGAGAACGCGGGTGAAACCGCGGGGAGCCACTAGTAACGTATAACGAAAGATTAGATAGATGTGTTACCAAATCACTGCAAATAGCAATCTGGATGTCTGATATTTGATGATCTATTATTTGGTTCAGAGTTAGAATGTGTTCAAGTATACAAAAACATTCAATAAAGGTTATAACTACTAGGTACTCATGAATTCTTAAGCCGAAGTCTTAACTGTGATATATGACAAAATACTTTCCAAGTGCATGGAATTCAAAGATAAACCTATGACTAGTAACAATGTCACATGCTTCGCCGTCTACTGCCTCCACAACCCCACACACCCATCCATACAAATCCATACAAATCCATACAAACACATACAAACAAAACGACACATTGTCTGGGAGTTTCTGAGAAATGAAACATTTCGCGAAAGACGGCGAACTCGCTAAGTTATGCAGTTATGACAAACAAACTAACAATCTGAATGCATAGTGACAGGGCTGTGGTTTACTAGGAGCAGAATATTTTTTACCTATTATTTTAGATCATGTCTAAAATCAGGGTTTATGAACCTCATGATGACTTAAATAGTTGTTAAAAGCAAGCATGATCTTCTAAACTGGTACCTACTAGAAATATGTTTTTCTTCTCTGTTTTAGAATTATTTACCTTTTTACAATGTTATGAAAACCTATTGAAAAATCAACTTCTTTATACCTAATATTTATATTTTCCAAATGACTATACAATGCCGATCCTATATGGAAATAAACAGAGGTACATTTAAAACCTCAAATCAACATAACAATTTAAACGACCGAAAATGAGGAACCACATTCTCATTAACAGGTTCTACGGAGGTTAATTACAATTTTAAAGCCAATACACACACAAAGTACCGTTCCAAACAAAACATTTATTGTTAGAAGCTCTCTCAGTGTACACAACGCCTAACGCCCGTGCCTATGCTAATTGCTTTGAAATATCAGACAACGGACCCAAGAGGCTGCATTTCAGTACGAGAGCTTATTTGACTTTAAAGCTCCATTGCAAAACTAGCAAACAATATAGAAGTCAACGTACTCATTCATTGTTTAGTCAAACTGAGCTCAATATGTTTGACCAAAGACAGAAAGCTGTGATTTGTTTTATTTTATTAAAACCTTGTAACACTCGCCGACTCATTACAAAAAAAACTGAAGATTCTAGAAAATAATAAACGTAATCTGCAAACAGCCAGTATTTTTTATCACGGAGCCTAAAATCATGTTTCCAATTTGAATTGTTGCAGGACGGCAGCGCTGCTGATCACAATCACAGCCACACTGGCCGCCCCGGCGTCATCGGCCCACGACAACAACCTGACGGACGACAAGAAGGAGCCGAGCACACACGAACTACTCAGCTCGCTCGGCCTAAAGAAACTTAGGATACCGGCCGCACACCACAGGAAACGATTAGCCGAACAAGGCAGGCGGCATGCAACGGGAGACTCGAGAATGTACGTCATAAAACTGCCGCCGAATACCAGCTACTACACTCATGCGGATCCTGCGCCGGCTGCGGCACGCACCCTACCACTACAGATGACCAGCAATGGTAAACCAGCTCGGGTATACCACTGGAACATTCCCGTACTTCAGAAACTCGCGAAGAACCGGCCACAGGCGAGATTCGATGATGATGTCGTCGATGTGGAGAGCACCCCCACATGGCCAAAAGGAACGAACAACCATCCAAACTCCTTAGACGCGCTGGCATATTACGTCCCAGCCAAGAAAACCTCCTTCAGGAAATATTTCTCGGGCAACGGAAAGCCTAAGTCTTTCTACGTGATCGAGAAGGATAAGAAAGCAACCCAATACCACAGGCTGCTCCCATAATTTAAGATAACCTCCCCAGTGTACTTAGTGGATCTATAATTTGGACACTTCTTACATTAAGTGAGAATTATGTAACTTTTATATACTGAATTTCTTTCAAGATTTAATGTCAATTTCAATATTTACATCAGACGGCATCTTTAATGTCATTATTACAACGGTACTCGGCGTAGTTGAGTTTATAATGTTTTTAGTAACAAATATGGCGATCTGTTAACGTTGAATATTTTAATACTAATGCCTTCGATTGCGGGGAACCAGTATAGTGAATTAAATTGTTTTTGAACCAGTAGTCCACTTCACTTGGCTCTGAATGGAGACATAGATTTGATATTTCCATTTACGTCCAACTTTTTGTATTAAACAGCGAGTAGGTTCCTTCATACCATAACTCGATCAGTTTTTCATAGCAATTGTTGTATTTTATACTCGAATCACGTTTGCAGATAAATCAAAGTCCTTATTGAGAAAATTGACTGAAAATCGGTAGCGGAATTGCCTATTTACAATATCGACTGTCCAATAGATTTATTGAAAGTCTGCTTTGTTTTGTCCGCTGGCAACTTTATTATCGATGTTATCGTATTGAATTTATCGATACTAAACGATCGATTGTATCGAGTGTAATTGTATTGAGAATACGTTCCGTTTGTTCGTTTAAATTAAATTATTCAATGTTTTTATAATAATTACAATTATTTGTCTATAAAAAGTCATGTGACATTGTTGATTGAATTTACGTTCAATCAGAATAATGTAAATTATGTGACTAATTACTTTTATTCTTATTAACTTAGGCACAAATCACGCATTATATTAAATCGCATGAAATAAAATACGTGAAATAAATTAGTGTCATTAATGTATACTATACCTAATTATTTCAATCAATTTTAAAATAGTTTTCAAATTAATCGATTTTTATGTACAACTCTAGGATAGAGGTGTATGTTTTTCGACTCGACTTATATGACTTGTAATAAGAGAATATAAAATTTTTATTATCTGTCCAATTTACTAAAGCTTAATAAATAATACATACGCTATAAATACTTACTTACATATCGATTTTGTATTCAATTTACATAATCACCCGTGTATATAACTGCCTGCTTTACATATTATGATAGAGCAATAAGTAATCGATAGGTGCTTAGTTATGATATTAAGACTGCATAACGAATTTAAATTATTATCTAGATAATACTTATTATATTCAGTATTTAGATACAACGATCATTAAGAAAGTTATATTTAAATTAAGATGACGTTTCCAGATATCCAGCAAACTTGAAATAAAAGAGATATTTTTTTGGAAATGGCATTTTTATTTTATATAAAATATATATGAATGCATTTATTACTTAATTACTTTGCTTACTTAAGTATTTATTATTAAAACTATCTACTTAAACTATGCGAGAAAGCAAAGCCTTTGGCAAAAGAAGTCATTTCTTTTACCGTTTATACCTACACTGTAAGTTGTTATTTTTAATGTAGTTAAATAAGGAAGTAGGCATGTTTTGTACAACATTAAGTAAAATAAAATAAAATTAGATAAAATTACCTATTTCTTTTATTGAGTATGATTTTTGGTCCTATCCTGAAAAACCCTTAGATACCACTAGTAACATTATAAAAAATTGAGGTATTTTTTGACACACGGCCAATATGATTTCAAATTATGTAACTCGCATAATTTATATAACTACTACATAATATGCTTTTGCATACATACCTTCTTATTGATTGTTACAAACATACACAGAAAAAACAGACAGACAAACTTGATCATGATGCACTAAAATATTTTGTGGGAATCGATTCCATACATACAAAAACAATTGACAAATAATTTATATCGTTACAAAATGCCAAGTCATGCTATCCCAATACAATAAAATAATTAAGAATCATATATTTCAGTAACATATTAATTAATAATATACTTAAACTTATTTATTCATTGAGCGACTCCATAATATAATATGTAACACTTCGGTTAAAGTCTATTTTGATGATTCAAAATCCTACTAGCGCCATCTGTACATCGAAGAAAAACCTTGTTCAATAGTAGGCAGCTTATACAATGACATGTACCAACTGTTCGAGTGTCTGATATTAGTTTGATATGTAAATTATAGATGGCGCTGCACCCGTGCAAAACACTGTTTTACCGACAGAGCACTTCACCACATGCGCGGCAGGCTGCGCGATTTATAAAAATCGATCCAAATGCTATCCGACACAAATCCCTAATCGCCGCCCGTAAAAATGTCGGCTGCTCCTGAAAGCCGCACGGAAAACATGAAAAATGAGGACAATAATAATAGGACAGTAATAAGTGTAAATGAATGTTCAAGTGGAAAAAATAAAAAGCGCGACTCCAACACGAACGACATCAACACAATTATAAAAGTAAAAAGTGTTATCCCAAGGAAAAGGTGAGCTTTATTAAACCTTATAAACATTACCTTGATATCTGCATAGTACAAATTGCAAACTAATAAGCGTTATTGATATAACGCTTATTAGTTGCATTGATATCATATTTTATTTTATGGCCGCCGCTTCTGAAAGCCGCCAAACCAAACTCGCTCCAGTTTTCTGGATATAATTAACAGGCAGATCTAAAAATATCTAGATAACTCAATGAGAACTGCATTGTTAAAGTTTTATGTACGTAATTAGTTGAATAACGATAGCAGAGGGATTACTTTTCGTATATATTTCCCGCCTTTTCAATATGATAAGGAATAACCTTATCTGAGTCAGTTTTTCGTAGTATTATATCTTTAGTGACCTTTTTTTTTTTTTTTTTTTTTTTTTTTTTTATCGCTGGGAAAAATGCGTTACGCATACCCTCCCCGTCGGGGGACAGGGAGGGTTATGTGGGACTCCCCGGTTGCTAGTCAACCGGTATACCCACTAAACGACCCAGCGGCACTCCTTCCTCGCCTTTGTGGGGGGGGGGGGGGGGCTGGGAATCTGGCACAGCCCTTGCGTCCAGTCCCCCCCCGGCGACCGCCCGCCCTCTCGGCGAGCCCTTCTCGTCCCCCTCCCGTGCTGGGAGGGGGATCTGGGAATGACCGCGAGTGCTCGGCCATTCCCTCCCGCTACGGTGGTGCACCGTGCAATGCGGGAGTGGGCGCCCCCGCGCCCTTTCTCCCGCTGGTCACCACCGCCTAGGGGGGGAGGTGACGGCGATCGTACTGTCGCCGCCTCCCCCCCCTTCTCCGCCGGCGGAGCTGTGACGCGAGGGGATCATCCTCCCGCGCACGCTCCGCCGCCTCCTTCTGCGACATCACTTCCTCGCAGAAGGAGGCTACCGCCGCCCAGGCGCTCTCGCCTCCCAGCATGCCACGGACCACGCTGGGAAGCGAGAGGTCCGGCCCGACCGCCGCGGTAAGACTGCGGCGCTGCTCCGACCAGGCTGGGCACACCTCGAGGGTGTGCTGCGCCGTATCATCCGCCGCGCCGCAGTGGTGGCACGCCGGGCTCTCCTCCCTCCGAATCCGGTGCAGGTACGATCCGAAGCATCCATGCCCGGATAATACCTGCACCAGACGGAAGGAGAGGAACCCGTGAGACCGCTCGAGCCAGTCCTGCAGGACCGGCCCGAGCGCGTCCAGCGTCCGTCGGCCGAAGGCGGCAGAGGCGAGGTCCTCCGTCCAGTGTTGGACGATTGCGGTCCCCGCCTCCCGCCGCACGGCCTCCCGCTCTTCCGCGGCGGGGCGCTCCCCGAGCGCCCTACGCCGGGCCGTCCACATCTTTAGTGACCTACATAAAATATCTAACTTAAGTTAGCTGTATGATAACAATTTTGGCATTTAATTCCTATACCTACCTACAATGCCGGTGTTTGAGCAAACTAGGTTGATTGATAGGTTCATAAAGTGTCCCAAAATCTTATTTTGGACTACATTGGAACACAAATAACATGCCTACGCCTAATACCTAAGCTGATTAAAAAAAAATTGTTTTCTCATATAATGTAATAGGCTACTAATTTCCCTACTACGAGAAGAATCGAAACTTGAGTCTAGTTTTTTCGTCTGTATTGCTTTCTTTTTTTTTATTGGCTGACCAACTAAATTTACAGACTATTACAGTTTTATTTCTCACATGCATATTAATTATTTAATACCTATCATATTTTTCAAATAAATTGGGAGCAGATACGAAACTACTGAAAACAGTTTTACGAGTTATGGAAAAACAATTTCATAGGTTTTCAGACTGTCATTGGAAACTTATTTAATACTAGTGGCTCTCCGCCGTTTTGCCCACATACCCGGGAGATGTTTCATTTTCCCGGAATAAAAAGTATGCCTATGTCCTTTCTCATACTCTAGGCTGTTTACCAAATTACTTACATTTAAATCGGCTCCGTAATTTTAGCGTGAAACCGAGACAGACAGACATAGTTACTTTCGCATTTATATTAGTTAGAATGGGGCAATCATAGTGTATATGGCGTACCTACATTTTAATAACGAGTCATCCATATGTTAGTTCGCATCGAGAGAATTTAAATCGATTCAGTAATGTTATATAGAATATATCTATATATAGAATAGTAGGTACATTTACTATCTATATATCTTCTATTCTACGAATATAACCGCAAAAGATTGTAAAGATCTTTGTTATCCTTTCACGCAAGAACGGATGAAAGGATCTAAATAAAGTTTAGCAGAGAGTTAGAATATGTTATTAGTTAGTTTATCCCTCGGGAACGCGAGTAAAACCGCAGTAATAAGGGAGTGTCCGATGACACCATAACCGCTCCCAAATATTTACTATATTAAGTAGGCTGACCAATAGGCAGACGGTCCACCTAATAGCCATTAGGTAGGAATATGATGGTCGAGTGAATAAAGTAGCGTATGCTTTAAATGGTACCTTCAAAACGAAATAGTTACCCATCTCATAATAGATAGTTAACAGCGAAAATAGTTTATGAAATAATTAATAGCTATCAAATAATTGACAGCCCGGTTGGCTTGGTATGGTTAGTGACCCTCACTCTCAAGCCGCGGGTCGTGGCTTCGAATCCCACCCAGGACAAACATTTGTATGCATGAATATGTCTGTTTGTTTTGTATCTGGATGTATTTATCTATATAAGTATGTATTTAAAAGTAGTATATGTAGTAATTTAGCTATCTGGTTACCATATTACAAGCTCTGCTTAGTTTGGAATCAGATTGGCCGTGTTTGAAAAATGTCCCAGGATATTTATTTATTTTAAAGAAACCTTCAAAACTCTTATGAATAGTTTTACAGTAACACCAATTCGAAATGTTGTGTTAGCTGAAAACAGACGGTAATTATTGTATTCGTTACTCAAAACAAAAATACATAACGTTTAATCGATCTTAACAAAAATATTTGTACGTTATAACACGGGAAATAGAAACAAAACAGATTATAAATTACTTTACTTTAGTAATTTTAAATGTCGCCAGTGTATTGTGAGTGTCATTGTGATTACGTTAATGATTTTTTGTAACCCGAATAAAAAAATACTTTAATTAATATTGGAATTTGGAAGTGACTTTTTGTTACACTTCTATCTAGGTATTTTCATTGAATTTTTTTTTTGCGTAAACTTATGCGAATTATTAAATAGTCATTTAAATATTTTATTTGAATAACATAATTTCGAAATGTTATTTCGCTTCTTGAACATAAAAAATTTTAAATAATCAAGCTGTTTTAAACATCGTAACTAACTGGTGATTAATTTAAATGATTTTATTCATCACATTAAATTCTTCAAATATTCTAACTAGAGTGAAACCTACTTCCTACTAATATTATAAATACGAAAGTGTCTAAGAATGTAGGTTTAGAGTAGTTTTGGAGGAAATTTGGTAGGTACATAGATATATACCTATAACCGAGATTAACACAAAAGCTACTTTTATCCTGGGAAAATTAACGATCTCTGGAAATGGGGGTAAAACCGCGGGATGCCTAGTCCCACTAATATTATAAATGCGAAAGAGTCTGAGTATGGATGGATGGATGGATGGTTGTTCTTTTTGGCGTATGTTTAACTTACCATCAGATATAGTAGGTAACATATAACAGACAAAAATAGTAAATGATCACCAAAATTAAACCCGCATCTTAATGTAAAATTATAACCAGAGTTTTAACATCTCGCTATACTATTTAGGCAAAATGACTGCAAATAAATCATTGTTAACCCAAAAGTAGTAAATGATTTTTCACGCAAAAACTACTGAACGGATTTGGATGATATTTGGAACACAGTTAATAATCTGGTTTAACGCACAGGTGAGCCATTAGTAATAAATAAGTTATTCGCAAGGCTGCAACTAATCCGTACCCGAACACATTGTCGGCTTGTATAGCAAGGTGTGTTTACATATGAAACGGGCTGACGGTCAGTTTTATTTAGAACATGTAAGTATGAATTCACGATTAGACATACGCGGTTTTGAAATAGCCTGTATTCAAATAGGAGACTTGAAATAGAAATATACGTGTGAGTGTTTAAAAGTAATTCTTAACGATATCTATAGTCTAACTCTTATATGTCTGGGGGGAGTCTAATCTGTCTAATGCAAGTTTTATAAAATTTCTAATGACCTTGCATAATTTCAAATATATATAATACGTAGGTTTACTACACTGGAATAGTTTCGATAGAATGTTGTGAAGGATTGTCCTTAATATAAACTATCTGTGTTCCGAATTTCATCTTAATCCGTTCAGTGGTTGTTACTTTCGCATTTATAATAGGTATTAGTACCTACCTAGGATATATCGGGACGATGTCGGTCAGGTTACTCAATATAATAACAATACCATATTTTCTTAATTTTAATTTTATTTAGTAACGTTTTACTTGTTTTTCATGAGTGTATCTAAATTAATATCAATAAAAACACTTCTCAAACTTGATATTGTTCCACAAAAACAAGGACTTAAGGACTAGAGTCTAGCTAGAGTCTAGAGCATCGAGTAAAAATGGAAAAAAACAATTGCATATGCTAGCTAGACGAAAGAAACGATGCTAATCTTATTAAATAAATATAATCTTATTTCCTCATGTTTTACCTACTTAAATAACATTTTTTATTTTTTTTATTGCTTACATTTGGTCTCTGACCCGTCTTCTTATATGTCGTGGGCAAATCTTTGAACTGGGCCGATCTAGATCTGCATGTTATCAGAATACATAAAATTATTTTGTCTAACTAAGAGTTTTCTAGATCGGATCAGAAAAGTATATAAAATACTAAGTGAGGTCATAAGAAATAAAACAAAGATTACCGATGCACTGAGACTACTCATAATGGGTTTCATAGCCAAAATTAATTATTAAAAAAAAAAAAACAAATAAAATACTAAGCACAAATTACTAAAAAAATGTAAAATTAAGGGCTTATGGCATAAATGGCTTAATTATTATTATAAGAGTTTTCTAGTGACCACGATTAATGCGACTAAATCGAAACGTCGAGGTTAATAAGAGTAGTTTTTGAAACTGTGCAATGATTACGGAAAATAAGCACAAAATAACAGTACAAAGATATCAAGACTACAAACCGAATGTAATAAATATATTTAAAAGGAAAATGATTCAGTAAACCTCATTATCTTGACAATGTTTGTTATACTTCAGATGATAAATACTGAATTTTATAATAATTCATTCACTGGCCTGGCTTCAACAACCCTATAGTTTACCCTTATTCCCGGGGGCTTTCAAATTTCCCGGGACATAAAGTCAAGCCAAAGCTCTAGTGTATCTCTGTACCAAATTTCATCAAAATCGATGCGATGGCTTCGGCGCGGCAGAGTATCAGATAAAGTGACAAATTTTCGCATTTATTTATAATATAAGTACGTAAAAAACAAGCTTAAAAAGTAATCGATTTTATCAAGTTTATCGCATACGAAAAAGCAATACCTCAGCAAGTAATTCTTACAGGATATTATTTATATTACACACTAGCTGCCTCCCCGCGGTTTTACCCGCGTAGTTCCCGTTCCCGTGGGAATACAGGGATAAAATATAGCCTATGTTACTCGGGGATAATGTAGCTTTCTAAAGGTGAAAGAATTTTTGAAATCGGTCCAGTAGTTTCGGAGCCTATTCATTACAAACAAACAAACAAACAAACAAACAAATCTTTCCTCTTTATTAGTATAGATGACAGACATACATAAAATAGGTATATATTTTGTATATCTATTAGTGGTAGTGATTATAATCAACAGTTTTGAATTTCATGTTCAAAATTGTGACAAACAGTTTAAGAAAACATTTCCGATTTATTTTCCCTTGAAATTCCAAAAATACTTCGGTTGAAATACTGTGCGATAATATTGATAAGGATTCTTATCTTATCACGAATCGCATGGCATTTCAGTGTTACTGACCGATATAACAAGAACGAGTACCTACAACATAAAGTATTATATAATATAACATACTTTCCTGCTTTTCCGTATTTTCGAAAACCACACAGGACTAAAATCTGTATGCATGAATGACTGTTTATTCTGTGTCCACATCTAATCTACGATCTAATATCTATATAAGTATGTATTTAACAATACTAGCTTCTGAGGATATGATATAAAATTATACAATACTAGCTTCCGCTTAGTGGTTTCACCCGCGTTCCCATATGTTCTTTAACTTGCCCAATATAAAAAGTAGCCTATAGATCTGCTTCCAGAACTTACTCTAACTCTGTGCCAACTGACATCCAGATCCCTTCAGCCGATATCCATACATCCTCACAAACTTTCGAATCCCAACTAATATTATACATAAATGCGAAAGTAACTCTGTCCCTTAATTCGAGGTGCTTGAAATGAGTCACTCTAAGTCACTTATAAAGGCCTTCAGTAAGAAATCTGCTTCAGAGATATTTTCTCTAAGTAGAAGCAACTTGCGCATACTAGTGAGGGTGCTAACAGGGCACTGTGGACTGAACAAACATTTGTTCACAATCAGTGTCCGTAACACAAAGGAGTGCAGATTCTGCTGCAATGCAGATGAAACACCCAAACACCTTTAGTGTGAATGTCACCCACTTATGCCAAAACGTAATACCCACCTGGGGAAACACATATTGCACCCAGATGAGGTAAAATCAATTCCTGTCAAGAACATAGTGCGGTTTTTCAAAGCTGCAGTTCTTGACAGTGAAATCTAGTTAATGTGGCGATCACAATAGACCTAGTATGGTCGCAGTTAGTGTTGCCCAAATTCAGTCTTGGTCTTGCAGTCTTGAACTTGTTCTTGCGTTTTTGCAAGACCAAGACCAAGAACAAGACCGCGTATTTTTAGCAAGACCAAGACCAAGACTGACCGTGCAAGACTTGAGCAAGAACAAGACTAAGCCTGCAAGACTCTTGCGTCTTGCAGCTAGGACTTAGCGCTATTTCACGGAGTAGTTAGGTGTAACAGTTCAATGTATAGGTACGCTTAGGAATTCTATGAGACGCAAAAAACTGTATCAAAGAATATGAAAAACTGGACCTATGCGCATTACGACTAATACCATAAACATACCTACATAGCGAATAAAAAAATATCCATTAAAATCAAACTGAGTGCATGCATAGTTATGTTTTAACCATCGGCACTTTGATAATGCGGCATCAAAGGTTTTGTACTTACTTCTCAAAGAAATTTGCCGCTTTTCGGAAGTACATGGTTATGATACACGCGCCGGCGGCTTCTTTTGAAATCATATACAACAATCGTTGCCGCCGCGCCGAAATCACAACATTTGACACTATTTGATTGCCGCCACAGGGCGTAGGTATACTCATGCAAAATAATTTCGAATTTTAAGAGTACCTACAGGTGTTCCAAAGAATAAATAAGTTTCAGAGTGCTTAGAATGAAAATGAATACATTATACTGATCACGCAAGTAGTATTATGATAGGAAAAAATGTTAAGGATAGGTAGTAGATGTCATAATAATTTATTCTAGTAAGTATATATTATAATATTGATTATATGGTTTTAAACTAATTACTTAGGTACTATTATTGTACATTTAGTCTTTATATTTCTTAAGTTTTTACAAGAAAAAATAGCAAAAAAGTGTTCAAATATCACCCGTTTGATAAATATTGTAGCCACTTTTAAATATACTTGAAACGTGTAAAAAAATTCTACAATACTAATAAAATAATATAAAAAGCGTAGGTACTTACCTACTAATAAAATAAAAAGCCTGCGATAAGAGTTTTGTATTGCTTACCAGCCCGAATATCTCTGAGAGAGATGATGAGAGTAAGTATTTACTAGCAGTGCCCGCGACTTCGTCCACGAGGAATAGTAACTTTGGAGGTATAGTGACGTTCAGGATTTATTTATTTATTTTAAAACTTCTGTCATCAAACATACAAACAAACTCTTCAGCTTTATAATATTAGTATAGATAAGTATAGATGTACGCCAAAACATTCACTTATATGTAAAGAATAGTGATTGGCACTAATTCTTTACATATATTTTATTCACGCGTCGCGTCTGTACAAGTAGGTAATAATCTGTGTTTGTACGCCGCACGCGGCATCGTTTGATTTGCGGCGGCATCCTTTTAATAGAGCCGGCACATATAGGTCAGTTGATTTTTCGAATTTCTTATCAAATCCTCAGTTATTTATTAATCTACTTGATCTTTACTATGGCTATGTTAATTCAAGCTCACAATGTTTCAATTCTAATACGTTTTTCTTAGATTTAAAGTAAATTTTAATAAAAAGTAATAGACTAATAGGTAATTGCAAGACTTGCAAGACTCTTGCTGCAAGACCAAGACCAAGACTGGGAGCGCAAGACCAAGACCAAGACCAGGTGTATTGGCGCAAGACCAAGACCAAGACTGGTTAAGTCTCGTCTTGTTCTTGCATTTGGGCAACACTAGTCGCAGTGATACAAGCTCTGAGAAGACTTGAAATAGCCGCTTAATCCAAATAATAATAATAATAACTCTGTCTCGCTTTCACGCTAAAACTACAAAACCGATTTAAATGAAATTTGGTACCTACACAGATAGTCTAGACTTCTAGAGGCTTAAAAAGGACATAGGCTACTTTTTATCCCGAGAAAATGGAAGATCTCCCGGGTACGCGGGTGAAACCGCGGGTAGCCACTTGTTTATAATATTAGAAGGATGTCCTTGTAAAGAATATTATTTTTAATATTGACACACCGTTGGAATATATTTATTTAACGGTTTGATAGTTCTATGAAATAATTATACGCGCTTGCTTATACGTGCTACAAATTTCATAAAAGCTCAAATTACTAAAACTAGTTTGTTGATAGATTTTAGCGTACCGATTGACCACCATGTATGCAAACCGTCGGTTGTACGTTCGATTTCCACTCGGGACAAACATTTTTGGGCATACGTCTCCACCGAGGAGCTCGAGCCTCCCCTAACATCGAGGGGATTTAGGCCATAGTCCACCATGCGGGTCTAGTGCGAATTGGCGGACTTCGCATGCCTTTAATTGTGACATCTCGGGCATGCAGGTTTCCTCACGATGATGCGATGTTTTTCCTTTACCGAAAGCCAGTGGTCTGAATCCATCCATAAGTTTTTATAAGCTCGGAGGTACCTACGGGCCAGGGGTTTTAACTTGCACCCTCATGATCGTGAGTCGGTGCGTTCCCAAATGAGCCACGACGGCCTCATGGTCTGTTCATTTTAAATTGGGTCAGTAGTACAATGCCAATAGAAAATGTGGTCCAGCACAGTCACTAAATTATGAAATTTTAACAGATTCTGGTCTAAACTGGAGGAAACAGACCAAATACTGGGTGAGGAGGGGTCACTCCTCATATATGATATTGTAGAGAAATCCTCCTTTTGTAAAGTGAAAAAGACATTGGCTGCTAGGGAACCAAATATGTTGTTGTCGATTATGTCAGGTATTATTATTTATTAAAAAACTGTATTGTATCAATTTGAAAAAGTCGTTTCATTTAGTTACTTGATTTAATTGGAGCTGGAGCTGGAGTGTCGCTAAAGTGGTGACCCCCGAACTGTAGAGCACGAGTAAATACAATGGAAGGAACAAATGATAGAACTTCGCTATTTTTACAAGATGGATCGTCGTCGCAGCTGTGCAGGGTTGGAGTACGCTTACCTGCATTTTGGCCAGAAGATCCAGCATTGTGGTTTAAGCAGTGTGAAGGTCATTTTGTTCTGTCTAATATTACAAGTGACACTACCAAGTTCCACTACGTAGCAGCCCAGTTAGAGCACACTTACGCGGTTGAGGTAAAAGACATTATATGTTTTCCTCCCGAATCCGACAAATATGAGAAATTAAAAACCGAGCTAATTAAACGACTGTCAGCTTCCCAAGAAAAAAAATTAAAACGATTGCTGATGCATGAGGAACTAGGCGATCGTAAGCCATCACAATTTCTCAGACGCCTCCAGGATTTAGCCGGACCTTCAGTACACGATGATTTCTTAAAGACACTATGGTCTAGCCGTTTGCCGCAAAACATACAAACCGTTATTGCTTCCCAGCATGAATTACAATTAGACAAGTTAGCTGAGTTGGCTGACAAGGTGCACGAGATTGCACCTACGACCCCGCAGGTATGCAGTGCTATGATGGAGACTAATGCTTCATCACATTACCAGCAAATGACTCAGCAGATAAGTGAACTAACCAGGCAAGTAGCTTCACTTACTAGTAGACTGGACAATCAATCAAGGTCAAGGTCGAGGTCAAGGTCAAGCAGAAGTCACAATAAACCAAGAAGTTACTCACGGCCTCGTCAAGCCCCATTTAATCATCCAGACTGCTGGTATCACTTTACCTTCGGCGAACGTGCAAAGAAATGTATACAACCTTGCAAATTTAATACCCATAATTCGGAAAACACCCTGGGCAGCCGGAAGTAGCGGCCAACGACTGCCTCTCATCATCAGGCCGCCTATTTATAACAGATCGTCGTTCAAAGCAAATGTTTTTAGTTGACACTGGATCCGATTTATGTGTTTATCCTCGGTCTGCTACTAAGGCGTCCTGCAATCAATCTAAATATCAACTAACAGCTGCTAATAATACAGTTATAAACACCTACGGACCGATACATCTACAGATAGATTTAGGACTTCGACGTTGTTTTACATGGAATTTTATTATTGCAGACGTGTCCAAGCCTATCATTGGAGCGGATTTCTTAAGTTTTTATAATTTACTTGTGGATTGCAGACACAAAAAACTTATAGACGGCACTACAAAGCTCGTCGTGTCAGCTCAGCATCATCAAACCCATGATGATATTGCATCCGTGAAAGTTGTCAGCGGCAAAACAGAGTATCATGAGATACTGCGTGAGTTTTTGGAAGTAGCCCGTCCTGCTGGTACGTTAAGCACACCTAAACATAATACTATGCATCATATTAGAACGACACCCGGTCCGCCTGTCTCATGCAAACCTAGACGTCTTGACCCAGCACGTTTAAAAATAGCAAAAAAAGAATTTGATGACATGCTAGATAGTAGGACAGCGCGACAATCCGAGAGTCCCTGGTCTTCAGCTCTACACTTAGTCAAAAAGAAAGATGATGGATGGAGACCTTGCGGTGATTATAGAGCACTCAACGCTCGAACCATACCGGATAGGTACCCCATCCCCCACATACAAGATTTCTCTCACCAACTTTCTGGCTGTTGCATCTTCTCCACCATAGATCTTGTTAAAGCATACAATCAGATACCTGTCTATGAACCTGATATACCTAAAACTGCCATTACAACTCCATTTGGTTTATACGAATTTCCATATATGACATTCGGTCTGAGAAATGCTGCTCAGACCTTTCAACGCTTTATGGACGAAGTTCTACGTGACTTGGAATTTTGCTATGGATATTTGGACGATATTTTACTGTTCTCATCATCAGAGGACCAGCATAAAGCTCATCTGCGTCAGCTGTTCGCCCGTCTCAAGGAATATGGTCTATTAATCAACCCATCAAAGTGTACACTCGGAAAATCAGAAGTCACCTTTTTAGGCTACCGTGTCTCTGCTGACGGAATTCGCCCACTAGACTCCAAAGTCCAGGCTGTTCAAGATTTTCCAGCGCCAAAGTCGGTTAAAGAACTTCGTCGTTTCCTTGGGATGATAAATTTTTATCGACGGTTTATTCCAAAGGCAGCTCATTTACAAGGACCATTAAATCAATTATTGACTGGACCTAAGGTTAGAGGTTCTCAACCTATATATTTAACTCCAGATTTAATTGAGTCATTTAATGCTTGCAAGAAATCGTTATCAGAGGCAACATTATTAGCTCATCCAGATTCAACAGTTGAACTAGCGATTACCACCGATGCGTCTGACATAGGCATTGGTGCTGTTCTTCAGCAGCGCAAACATGACTGCTGGCAACCGCTAGCATTTTTCTCTCATAAACTGAGCAAGTCACAGAGTAAGTATAGTCCATATGATAGAGAATTACTGGCTATCTACGAAGCTATTAAATATTTTCGCCATATGATTGAAGCTAGATTTTTCATGGTCTACACGGACCACAAACCACTCAGCTACGCGTTTACTACAAATAAAGAAAACTGTTCTCCTAGACAATATAGATATCTAGATTTTATATCACAGTTTACCACGGACATCAAATATATACCTGGTAAAGATAATGTTGTCGCAGATTCCCTATCACGCGTAGAGGAGATCACTTCTTCAGTTGACTATCAATTACTTGCTCAGACACAGGCAGCTGATCGCGAACTACATGACTTACTTCAAAATGGCTCTGCACTTCATCTAAGAAAAATTACAATACCAGAGTCGAAGCAGGAGTTATACTGTGACATATCAACCTCAACGCCTCGTCCATTTGTCACTACACAATTTAGAAGACAAGTTTTCAATATGCTTCATAATCTCAGTCATCCAGGACGAACAGCTACAGTGCGACTGGTGACACAGAGATTCGTATGGCCAGGTATACGCAAAAACTGTAGAGAGTGGGCTAAACAATGTTTGGAATGTCAACGTTCAAAAATTTCTCGCCACACTTCTGCCCCTCTTACCACCTTTCCTACACCTTCGTCGAGGTTCTCTCACATTCACCTCGACATCGTCGGACCTTTACCATTATCATCTGATTACAGGTACTGTCTCACAATCATCGACAGGTTTACCCGATGGCCTGAGGCGATTCCTCTTCACGACATAACTGCGGAAACCTGTGCAGCTGCACTGGTGTCTGGCTGGATAGCTAGATTTGGTTGTCCCCTGAGAATCACGACAGATCGTGGTCGCCAGTTTGAGTCTCGCCTATTCAAGGCGATAGCATCATTGGTAGGCGCAACCCACATTACCACTACCGCTTATCACCCCACCTCAAACGGCATCATAGAACGACTCCACCGCCAACTAAAAGCTGCGATTATGTGCCAGTCCACATCCCAATGGACTGAAGTTCTTCCCTTAGTACTGCTGGGCATTCGCAGTGCATGGAAGGATGACTTACATTCATCAGCAGCAGAATTGGTTTATGGTGAGCCTCTCCGCTTACCTGGCGAATTTATTGCACCTACTGGAGACCTCACTACAGAAGACATCGCTGATTTTGCATCGCGATTCCGGATGCAGATGTCAAAACTGGCCCCTAAACCGACATCCTGGCACCGAGAAGGATCGTTCTACTTACCTCGAGATCTAACTTCCTCATCACATGCCTTCGTGAGATTGGACAACGTGCGAAGATCGCTGCAACCACCGTACGCAGGCCCGTATAAGATCCTAGAGCGTCATTCAAAGTATTTCAAACTAGACGTTTTTGGCAAAGCAAGTAATATTTCAATAGATCGTCTAAAGCCAGCGTATATGCTGCAGGAAGTGGCCTACACTCCAAAGCAGGACAACTTCGTTTCCAATCCAGCTAGAAAACGATCTCAAGGCAGCAATAGAGTTCATTTCGACCCGTAGCAACGGTCTCAGCAGGGGAGTATTGTAGAGAAATCCTCCTTTTGTAAAGTGAAAAAGACATTGGCTGCTAGGGAACCAAATATGTTGTTGTCGATTATGTCAGGTATTATTATTTATTAAAAAACTGTATTGTATCAATTTGAAAAAGTCGTTTCATTTAGTTACTTGATTTAATTGGAGCTGGAGCTGGAGTGTCGCTAAAATATACTGTCGCCCCGCGGTTTCACCCGCGTTCCCGAACTTTTAACTTTCGAAAGTTTCGAACATTGTTTCTATTTTAAAACTCTATCATTGAAATTAAATTAATTCAAAATAATAAGTAAGTAATGACTCCTGCTAATATTATAAATGCAAAAGATGAATGGACGGATGTTTGTTTCTAAATCACGTGTCGATTCGAAAATCAGCGAATGTTAGTACCTATTGAATAATTTTGTTTATTCCATATTCATGGTCTTCCTATATGAATGAATAATTTCTGTTAAAGAAAACTTAAATTAAAAATTTAAAAATCCCCCGACTAAGTTTTATTAAAAACGGCTGAACCGATTTTAATAAAACTTAGCTACTGTAATGTACGAATCATTTCCTTTCATTTGATACCCCACTCGGGCATATTTGCAAACAATCGGTTTTTCATTCCCACTTTCATCCCCCATATCTTATAAACGGCTTAACCGATTTTAACAAAACATAGCTAAGAACACGCTCGATTAAATGACCTTTCAAACAAAAAAAACTAAATCAAAATCGGTCCACTCGTTCGGGAGTTATGGTGCCACAGACAGACACACACACAGACACACAGACACACAGACCCACAGACAAACACGTCAAACTTATAACACCCCTCTTTTTGCGTCGGGGGTTAATAACACCCCTCTTTTTGCGTCGGGGGTTAAAAATTATAAATAACTGAACATTTCCTGCAAAAAAAATCATGCATATCATTGTATTGTTTTAACTTTTTGTAATTTTTAACCTATGCATAAAAATAGATGGTCCCGAAAGAAATAAATTATTTTTTTGTGTAAAGGCAAGTCATATAGGTATACATTCAATGATAAACAGGAAAAATTTGATTTTTCATTACTTTGTAGGTATTGATTAGGCTCCGATACTTCTGGTTCGAATTTAAAAATATTTTAGCGTTAAACAGTCGATTTATCATGAAAGGCTATATATATAACATCACTCTACGACCAATAGGAGCTAAGTATTTATGAATATAAAGCGAAAATGGATTTATATAATAGTCCACGCGCAATTTATCCCGATACCTACATATTCATATATTATATGGACTCAAATTCCATGATTATTTTCAAACTACAGCCGTCTTAATACAATATTTCGAAACTTCATGTCACAAATGATCGCTCACAAAAGGTATTGTCTGTCATTCATAATCTTACTCATCGCTTTCCTAAATGAATCATTCATCAATTTATCAAAAGTGATAGTGACAAGTTGTTATCAACTAGAAATATCTTTATGATAAATGATTTATAACTAAATTTGCTATTTAATATTATTTTCGTCGTGATGAACGAACCGACTCACGGTCATGAGGGTGCAGGTTCAATACTCGGCCCGTACATCTGAGTATAAAAAAACTTAGGCAAATATCACGTGGAAACGCATGCCCGAGATGTCACAATTAAAGGCATGTGAAGTTAGCCAATCCGCATTAGGACCGCATGGTGGACTATTTAGGTCATAGTCCACCCCCTCATTGTTAGGGGGAGTCTCGTGCTCTTCAGTGAAGACGTATATAAGCTGATGATGATGATTTTTTTCGCGAAAAAGAAACGTATTAATAATAATAATAATAATAAAGTTCCCTTTCCTTTGTATTCAGACAGGATCTGCTGAAATGGTACGGTTGGGGTTACAAAGACTCCATGTTCCAGCTTCTGGGAAAGGATTCTGCCAGCTTCACAGGGGACAGGTAAGAGCAAATATTATATACCTATTTATAAGAGAAATATATCGATGTCTGAATAGTAACTTTTCATGCAGTAAATGCAATTATTTTTTATTTTAAATAAGACTCTCATGCTCAATTCGGAAGGTATCTTTTGCTGAGAAATGCCAGCAATAAACTGCTGTTACTCATTTTAAAACCAACATCAATAATTTTTTACTAATATACTTAATTATTAAAATATTATTAAATAAAATTACTTATAGTTCGGTCACTTTTCTTAAGTAGTCACGTTTTCGACAATACCTATCCCGCAATATTACAACCCCTGTCCCCAAGTACCAATTTTAAGAGTCTAGCTCAAAGTATATAATATCTAAAGAAAGTGGTGTCATCGAGCTATGACCGGCACGTGTCGAACGGGGACACCGTGGGCGGCGCATACGCAACGTTGCTAAATTGTCCACATCCCGTTAATTCGCGACGGGCACGTGCTATTTGACACTTCAATTAGATCGACTGTGTTTAACGCACATACTCTGTGCATTGATCATCTTATATTATACATAGTTCTTTGACAAATTCAGAACGGATGGTACACCAATTTTCTGGATTTGTGTTTTGACAGCTTCGTGGATATGGGCGGATTTACACTAGAGCGTTTTGGGCAGCCAACGGGGCCCCCATTTTAGTCAAAATGGACAATAATTTAAGTAAATTACGTAACGGTCTCTAACTAGACGCATACGAAGAATATTTTTATATGCATCTAAGATTTTATATACATACACAGATTAACGCATGTCCTGAAATTCAGTTGTTAATCCGCGCCATAATATTTATCTTTTACATCATTTATACTTCTATATAACGAAGCTGCAGAGTTTGTTTGTTTGAATGAAGTAATCTCTGAAACAACTGGTTTAAATTGGATATTAATTTAACTGTTGGATACCCCGTTTGTTGAGGAAGGCTATACTTCATATAACATCACGCTACGACCTACAGGAGCGGAGCATCAATGAGCAATGACCCAAAAATGGGGAAGATGTGACGCAGACGAAGTTGCGCGTACCACCTAGTATAATATACTAAAGTGTTCGTGATCAATTTTCACTAGTTCACATACTTAGTTTTTCTCACATGTGTACGCTAAATATAACATCATTATACACTCATAGTTGTGGTTAAAGGACTCAGTTATTTCACGGTCGTAAATTATCCGTAGCATTCATGGTGATTGGTGTAAGTCTATAAACTAAGTAATAAAATTATCATATAATTATTGAGAATTGCTCGGTTCGCAACCGTACATGACAATTGTGTATCGTAAATACTTTAAGCCACTGCGCTTGCGCATCCTCGGTCGGATGACGGTAACTATATATTCGAGTATGTGTAGGTAAACTCTTTTGACCTATTTACCGGCTATAAAATGCATTTTTTCTGGTATACCTACAATTGGGTTTTGAAAAATATCCTAGGACATTTTTCATCCACATCCAATCTGATTCTCAACTAAGCAGAGCTTGTGCAATGGCAACCAAGCTAATATACCTACTACTGAAATATGTAGGTACTACTTTTAAATTCAAATATAGATATTTACATCCAGACTCGACTGAAACCATTTGCTTAAAGCACAAACACTTTTAGCACATTTAGCCGTGACAATAAACGTTGTAGCTAAGTATAGTTATATAGTTCGTAAGCGTTAACCTATAGTATTTATTGACTGAATGTCAATAAATTTAAGTAATAATAGTTATTGCTCAGCGACAAACCTATTGTTTTTGTTCAACACGTACCTACTTAAGTAAATGTGTAGCCGTAAATGTTTAAATCCAAGTTATAAACTATCTGTATTCCAAATTTCAATCCAGATTTGTCACAAACATACGTACATTAATACTCACAATCATACAGTCTTATAATATTAGTAGGACTATTTTTATACGCGCCTTAAGCATAGAATGATAAAGGACTAAGAATGCGTAAAGCTTACTTACATGACACTTTGGCGCTTCATTCATGAAATTCCCTAAAGCGATAAGAGTAACACTTACCTGTGAATAAACGTCTTTTGTTTTAATATTAATGAACTAGCTGTCTATCTACATCTACACAGATAATGAACAGGAAAGTTTTTCTTTTGTTTGTAAGGAATAAGCTCCGAAGCTACTGGACCGATCTGAATAGTTCTTTCACAAATGGAAAGCCAGATTATCAGGGAGTGACAGGGTATATTTTATCCTCGCATTTTCACGGAAACGGAAATTACGCGGGCAAGAAGTTAGTTAACAAGGCAAGATGCTGTTACACTTTCTCACAGAGTTAAAAGCAGTGCCGGATTCTGCAAGCGCGGCGCCCGTAGCAAGTACCTATTATCGAGAGGCCCTTGATCTGCAAGTGGTAAAAAATACCCCAAAAGTAACTCTCAGGTAGGCGGATTTGTCGTGGGGCCCGCAGCAATTGCTGCTCCTGCTACCTGGTTAATCCGGCACTGGTTAAAACTCAAGTCAAATCTAACTAAGGTAAAGTTTTGCTCATTAAGGTTAAGTACTACAAGACTAGTGCCTGAGTACCTAGTGAGTACCTGAATCACATGCCTTATGCTTACGTAACGTGCGTACCCCTCTCGTAAACATTGCATGTTCCTATTAAGTCAAACAGTGACACCATATCTAATGGATACACGAATTTATGTGTCAATATTTGACCCGAGACGTTTTATTGTTGCTTCCAAAAATACTTATTGGGTAATGATGACATGTTTTATTCTATTTTAATCCTGTGATCCGGAATCGATTTCATGTTTGCACCGACGAAAATTAAACGCGAATTATAATTCTTAGCACTGCTTAAATTTAAGGTGGTTAGTTGGGATTAGCATTGGATTTTTGCGATGCTAGCTCATGAAGGAAAAATATTGCGATGAGCTATAAAGCACGTTGCACGTTGATACGATCAATATATACCAGCCTAAGATTTAATGATACAACCCTCCTCAACCACCAATCTCTATATTCTGTCTGACGGCCTCATTTCCAAACTATAGGATATATAATATCACGATATGACCAATAGGGGCGAAGTGCGGAGCATCAATATAAAACATTTCAAAAACGAGGTAGATTTAACGCAGATGAAGTGACGCGGGTCTAGTACATAACGTAATAAACAACTCATGACGAAAATTGTTTCCATAAAAGATTCAACAGTATAACAATATTATGATGAAACAAGACCTTAGGCTAAGCATAATGTGTGGATAAATACATTATTTGTTTACATATTTGTCATTAGTAACCAGTGACTTCAAACGCAGAGTACAATGATGTGTGTTTGATGTTGCTGATGTAAATATTTGCACTGTTTGTTTTGTAAGCAATGCAAATAATTGCGACTAAATACATTGCATTGAATTTGCCTTAAGGGAATAAAGTGACATGTTTTAGAGGGATAAATATACGCTACGCTACTTTCGTAGAAATTAAGGAACTTAGGCTATAACTAACGCGTATGATTGTAAAGGTATCTGAAAGACGAAATAGTCATTTTTTCCTAAAATAATTTCTTCTAAGTACAATTTCTCAATATTTAGGTACCTACAAGTACCTAATTTTAATAAGCTTTCAATCCTAAGGCGAATATTTAAGGTCAAATGCCTTCAGAGGATGTACCGTTTTATCTATAGAAGCGATTACAGCTAAGCTGTGTTTTTTGAAAAAGCATTATGAATGTTTTCGTGGAAAAGATTGTTTGTTATGTCTTTATAGGGATATTCTATTCCCCCAATAAAAAAGCTGTGGAATCCACAGAGCAGAATAGAGATTAACCCTTTAATATACACAAAATTATATCTTTTTTTTAGATACAGCATAGGCGGAAAAACACTGCCACACTTGGCGCAGTGGGCCATCGCAAACTTCGGCATAGACCCCACAAAATCACCGAAGATACCCAAATTGCCGACGAAGTTCGACGAAAGCCGGATGCCGGACTCGATCAGGGTTGAACTGGAGAAGATCGCCCTGGTCAGTGTGGATGGCATGGACAGGTTCATCAGAGCCCATGGGCAAACGTTGAAGGACATATACAATGTTAGGGCGAACAGCTTCCCCAGGATACCTGATGCTGTCATATGGCCGGAGAATCATGAACAAGTAGGTGCTTTAGTCATGGCTTTTTTTCTTTTTTTAAAAAAATGCCTTTTTGCCATATGTCTCAATATATATATATCACGGAGCGACCTAAGCTCCATATTTAATTTATAAAATAGAGCTTAGGCTTAGTAATTATCATTTTTCCCTTTCGTTTTGTTAGACTACTAGTTAATTTTATTTGAATTATATTTTTATTTGAATATCCGTATAAGTATGTAGTTTATCAGCTATCTCTTACCAAAGCACGTTTAGTTTGGAATCAAATTGGCCATATGTGAAAAATGTCCCAAGATATTTAAAATTAAAATTATATGCCTTCTCAGGTAGAACGTATAGTCCAACTCGCGTCGGTCCACAAGTTCGTGATCATACCGTTCGGCGGGGGCACCTCAGTGTCCGGTGCAGTCACGTGCCCCGCCAACGAGCCCAGGCCGATCCTAGTCTTGGACACCAGCGACATGAACTCCATACTGTGGATCGACACGGCGCAGCTGCTGGCGAGGGTTCAGGTGAGGAAATAAGTACAGAGACGAGATAAGATGGGAATTTGGGCAATTGTCTTTTAAATATTCATTCAAATATGCCTTCTTAGGCATATTAATTATTTCATGTCATTTCAAAAAGTGGGTCATTTTTTTTTGTCTTAGTATAAAACGATAATTTTATAAGGAAAGTATATAAAAATATAAATTAAATAAAATATTAAACATGAAGATGAATGAATCAGACTACTTTATCTATGTCAATTAAAACGGTGGGGGCGTGTACATAGGACAAATTTAAAAAAATCTAACAAAAATTGTAGGTACAGGTCAGAGACCGTCTGACTTGGTGAGGCAGACAAGCAAAAATTCGGACTGACAAAATACCAAAGGATTTTGGGCTTGTAACCATCTAAGATCTTCATTAAATTTTCTTTATAATATTTGTGTAGACACATACACAAATAGTACATAGAACTATTTTCCATTCCAGGCGGGTATCATAGGCCAGGATTTGGAGCGGGAGATGCGCGCGCGCGGCTACACTGTAGGCCACGAGCCCGACTCGTACGAGTTCTCGACCCTAGGCGGATGGGTGGCCACACGCGCTAGCGGCATGAAGAAGAACACCTATGGAAATATTGAGGATCTCATTGTCCAGACTAAGGTACTATTTTGTGTTCCATACCCAATAAGGGCAAAATCTGTGAATTTTATATCTACATACTCATATATAAAGCTGAAGAGTGTGTTTGTTTGCTTGAACGCGCTAATCTCAGGAACTACAGGTCCGAATGTTAGATAGCCCATTCATCAAGAAAGGCTATAGGGTATATATCATCCCGCCTCGACCAATGGGAGCGGAGCATTAATGCTGCAAAAAACGGGGAAGTGACGGTAACGGAAATGCGCGGGTCAGCTTGTTATTAATACTAAAATAATTAGTGAAGTTAAATTAAACAGTATTTATTTATTCATACTACGCGACATATTTAAACAGTAGTTTATACTGTTATTATAGTCAATATGTACAAATTAACATGAACATTATTTACAAACGTATAAATTAAAGGACTGTATATAGTGAGGAAACCAGCATGCCCGTAAAGTTCCCAATCCGCAATGGACCCGCGTGGACTCTGGCCTAATACCCTTCGTTGTGCATTTAGCTGAGTTTTGCGGTTTTTTTCGTCTTTTGGTGTCTTTTAGGTGATAATCATGTCTTATCTATTTATCTATAACTTTTACAGGTGGTAACCCCTCGAGGAGTGTTGGAGAAGAGTTGTCGCGTGCCGCGGATCTCGTGCGGCCCCGACTGGGAACACGTCGTGATGGGCTCAGAAGGTTGCTTTGGAGTCGTCACTGAGGTACTTATATACTGCACTTAAAACAAAAATTGCTAAAGTTCAAATATTATGTAAGCAGATTTATTACAATCATTAACTTCCGCTGTCCCCTAGTCAGCAAAAGTAAGCAAAGCTCTGCACACTTACACTTTGCTGACGTAATCACCATCTAGACCTTTTATTTAATTTGAAAATCCATTGTATCACAAGAGCCAATAAAAAATCAAAAAGGTTGATGTATTAGTAGCAAAAACGCGATATAATTAATGCTAATACTTGTATTCTTGGTACTTTTAATTATTTTCGGAAAACTAACAGCTATTTACATTTATTTTTAATGTTTCTTAATCTATGAGTTGCTGCAATAGCCTTTTACAAGTTTTCACCAATGGAATAAAGTCGGTTATAAATCTATTATTATCCACATACAGGTTACAATAAAGATCCGTCCCTTACCAGCGGTGAGGCGCTACGGTTCGCTAGTATTCCCGTCGTGGGAGCGAGGGGTGCGGTTCGAGCGGGAGGTGGCAGCGCGTCGCCTCCAGCCCGCCAGTGTACGCCTCATGGACAACCAGCAGGTGATGTAACATGCCCCGTGTAGTGCAGTGAAGTGCCCCGTGGAGTATGTAGGTACGGCGCTACGGTTCGCTAGTGTCGCCCGCCAGTGTACGCCTCATGGACAACCAGCAGGTGATGTACCCTACAGTAATTTGCCCGGGACTAGGCCCGTAGAGTGATGTGCCTCGTGGGGACCAGGCCCGTATAGTAATGTGCCCGGGGACCAGTCCCGTACAGTAATGTGCCCGGGGACCAGGGCCGTACAGTAATGTGCCCGGGGTCCAGGCCCGTAGAGCAATGTGCGCCGTGGGGACCAGGCCCGTACAGTAATGTGCCCGGGGACCAGGCCCGTATAGTAATGTGCCCGGGGACCAGGCCCGTATAGTAATATGCCCGGGGACCAGGGCCGTATAGTAATGTGCCCGGGGACCAGGCCCGTATAGTAATGTGCCCGGGGACCAGGCCCGTATAGTAATGTGCCCCGTGGGGACGAGGCCCGTATAGTAATGTGCCCCGTGGGGGACCGGGGCTGTATAGTAATGTGCCCCGTGGAGGACCAGGCCCGTATAGTAATGTGCCCCGTGGGGGACCAGGCCCGTATAGTAATGTGCCCCGTGAAGTAACTTGGACGGTGAAGTATAGTGTCGTGTGAAGTATCGTGCGCCGTGAAGTACAGTGTCCCGTGAAGTATCGTACCCCGTGCAGGACAGTGACCAGTGAAGTACAGTGCCTGTATAGTACAGTGCCCCGTGCAGTAGTGTCTTGTACAGTACCTTGCCCCGAGTAGTTGCTCGTGCCCCGTACAGTACCATGCCCCTTACCAAACAGTACCGTGTCCAGTTATGTACAGTACCGTGCCCCACATTATATTATGTCGTAGCTTTCACCCTCCTACCCCCACCACTCATTTATCATCGCCATTTTAATATTTCTTATATATATAACATTTGTCGGGTTTATAGTACCTATCATAGTATAAATAATTTATGTAAAGTGAACACCCTAAGTAGAGTGCGCACGGTATACCTAAACGAAACCTTGTATGTACGTTTGTTTATTGTTTTGTGAGCTGAACGAGTATAAACGTCTATACGAATGTATTTTAATGACGCCAAAAAGATAATCATCTAAATTATACACCTTTAACCAACAGTTCCGGTTCGGTCAAGCATTAAAGCTGCCCAACAGCTGGGGGGGGATACTCCTAGATGGTTTGAAGCACATATACATCACAAGGATCAAGTGCTTCGACCCTGAACAGCTGTGTGTGGTGACGCTACTCATGGAGGGGGATCCCGAGGCGGTGGCTGAAAGTGAACGGCGGCTGAATGAGATAGCACGACGACTAGGGGGTATACCCGCTGGACCAGCCAACGGGGAGACGGGATACACCCTCACATTTGTCATAGCTTATCTTAGGGTGAGTATAATATACTATTTTTCTTGATATATAAATGATAAATCTCTATTTTTCTTGGTCAAGCGGTTTAGTTGTTTTTGGCCTTAAAATGTTCGTAATAATTCAAGCGAGGTTTATAGAAAAGAAGTCGTTTAAAAAAATGAAGTTGATGCCCCAAAAACGCATGTGAAACAGCGGGTCGATAGCTAATTGATTGTATAATCCTAATGATATTTCATTAGTGACTCACCGTGGTTTCACTGGCGTTCCCAATTTTCCCGGGATTAAAGTAACCAGTGTGTTAATCCCGGTTATAAACTATCTGTGTAGGTACCAAATTTTATCGAAATTCGTTGATTTTTTTCACCAACTGACAAAATTGCATATATGTATATATATATAATATTAGAAGAATGTATTTAAAATTACTATATCAGCTCTGCTTAGTTTCGAACCAAATTGACAGTATACGAAAACTCCCAGGATATTTATTTATTTATTCATTATTATTATTATTAGCCTGTGTTGTACCACTGCAGGGCAAAGGCCTCCCCTTCTACAATAATAATACACAGGCTAATAATACTAATTTATTCATAATATGTAACGTCAGGACGTGGCGATGGAGTACGGCGTGGTGGCGGAGTCGTTCGAGACGTCGGTGCCGTGGGACCGGTGCGCGCCGCTGTGCGCGGCCGTCAAGCGGCGCGTGCGCACCGAGTGTGACGCGCGAGGGATCACGCACTACCTCATCTCGTGTCGACTCACGCAGACGTATGTATACCCTACAATTATCATTTATTTATTTATTATATATGGGACGCCAACAGCACACACATTAAGACATAAAGTTAATACCTACGTTACAAATTTTAGTTCTGATGCCTATGCCAATTACAGGCGAACACAGCATTATGTTAAATTAAAATACCAAAAAGATAAATTTTAAATAAAGTAAAAAATAAAGAAATTACAAAAATAAAACTATAACGAAACAAAAAATATATTTAAAATTTTAATATCAACTGAATGTATCCAGCACCTCATGCTTATCATGCCAAGTAAGGGTTTTCCCGAATTTATCTTCAATGTCCGCGTTTTAGTTGCAGGTTGACAGCTAACACCACCGACATATATTCTAGCTATATATCGATGGCTAACACAAAAAAAAACGACGCTCCCTGGGATGGGGCAAAAAAAAGATCAACTTAAAAACCCTCTAGACTCTAAAATTCGGAATTTTCACTCGTCTTATCCTAGTTCAAAATTTTAGAAATGGATCCATTTAAAAAAAACTTGCCAATCAAAAATTTTCTCTGATTCGTTGTTCACTTTTTAAAAAAGATTACAGTAGGTAGTAGCGATGTGCCGAGTACGGTTTGACTCGAGTCAGACTCGATTCCTGCTTTGGACTCGCCTACTCGAATACCAATCTATTTTGATTCGAGTACGCCAGACTCGATTCCGGTACTCGAGTCAGGAAGAATCGTCTCGTACTTGCTAACTCGATTCTATTTATGCGAGTTCAATTGACTCGAGTCTAGTATACGAGTTTTGTTGAGTTGAGTTTTTTTAATTATCTTTCATTAAAAAGTAATTTAAACAACATTTACCGGACTTTAAAACACAAACGAATAACTGAAAAGTAATAACTTTGATACCTGATAAATATTAACTTATAAATATTTAAAATCATGAAGCGTCTTCATAATCGGATATGAGCAATATTTCTTTTGAGGTGGATGCCAACCGCAACATTAGGAAAAAAGGAATCGGTAATGAGGGTTGATTCGAGTCTAGCCGGAATTCAAATACTGACTCGACAGCCGGACTCGAGTCAGTATTCGAATACCAAACATAGAATTCGAGTAGAGGGAATCGAGTCATGATTCGAATACCGTATAAACTGACTCGAGTCGACTCGATCCACCAAAACAGCGACTCGGCACATCACTAGTAGGTAGACCATTGTTTTTAATTTTTTTTAATTGTATTAAGCAAGTAAAGTATTGTTTGAAATATAGTTAATAAATCAAATTCAATTCATATTTTACCAGCCCCCAATAACCCATTGCACAACAGCACGGTGGGAATTATTATAATACCCAAATACCCCCCGCCCCTTGTAGTTCTCTCCCGTTTCAGAAGGAGGGTGATAACTTGATACTTGCGTTGATAAAACATAAAAAAAAATACCAGTCGAATTAAGAACCTCCTTCTTTTTGAAGTCGTTTAAAAAAGTATTAATGTCTGATATTTCCGTTACTTGCAGATACGACGCTGGCTGTTGTATTTACTTCTATTTCGCCCTCAACGCGGAAAACTTTGCGGACCCCGTTGCGACGTATGAAGAAATCGAGGAGGCCGCTCGGGACGAAATCATCGCATCCGGTGGTAAGTTGATGATGTTGGCAGCAATGTGAAATTTAATTTTTAAATGAACGAATGACTTTTTATTTCTCTAGATTGGTAGCGTAGACAGAGAAACTAATAGACTAAGGTACCCTGTAACCACGACTGAAACAGAGATAGTGTAAGCGTGTGTTGCCACAGTGCCCGACTTTCCCATTTTGGAAGGGAGTTCCTTATCCCGCGTTGCGAAAGGGAAACATTAAATTATAAAAAATCTAAATATAAAAAATAATTATTCATATTGTAACTATCAGTTTATTAAATACGATTTATTTAATGTTACATTAACTATCAATAAATATTTATTAAATGTAAAAAAATATTTATTAAAGTTGTCTTCATAGAAATTAAAATATTAATAGTTAATAAATCCTTCCATCAGTGTATTGGTAAAAAACAGTAACTTAATATATGTATGATAAGATATGTATTTTCAAAATATCTTTTTTTTTTTATTGAACTAAATAATATTTAATTATTTTTATTATAACTGATCGATTGATCGTTGGTCGGTTATCGACCGGTGAAGGCGGAAGATCAAATTGAATTGAGAAAATTATTAAAAATAAAAATCACGATGGTAAAATAGGGGTTGATTGTAAAGGGTTGAAAATTCAGGGTTATATATATTTAATAATGTTGTATCATAAAGAAATAAAAAAAAAATTTGTTTCTAAAATTGAAAAAAAAAATTTTTGGGGTGGATTACCCTTAACATTTAAGGGGATGAAATATAGATGTTGTCCGATTCTCAGGCCTACCAAATATGGATACAAAATTTCATGAGAATCGGTCAAGCCGTTTCGGAGGAGTTTTACCACAAACACCGCGACGCTAGAATTTTATATATTAGAAGATAAAAATAACGGGGTTATTGCTAGAAAACACTGTGATAATTGGATTCCACGTTAATTCGCTTTCTTTTAATACACATTCTCAAGAGAATATTTTACAATAAAAATGGGAGATTTTTTACCGGACGCTGGCAACACTTCCACAATAATGTTTTTATAGGTTATTTTGATTGAAACTCGATATTACGCTTTAATTTTCATAATTTAACGCAATATTTTGCTAATTTATACTATAAAATAAGTTATCAACCCTGAAAACACATATTTGTGGTCAATAAACTACAAAAACTGTCGTACTTACGCGTGAAAAGAGACACCGGCAATTTTCTGCTCACTATCGCTTCCACATGAAATTACACGACAACGCACCATTGTATAACCTTTGGCGTTATAATAGTATAAATTTCTCAGTCTTTTCACTATATTAGAATCGTTTTAACACACTAAAACATATAAAATTCGCAGATCCAACACAATGTAAACACGAACTGTCAGGTTTGTTTCGCAATTAAAGTTGCTGACCTTGAAAAAACTGGCTTCACACGATGAGACAGAAAATGTACTAGTTGCATCTTTGTCTTACGCATTCGTATTAAAATGTTCGCTCCCTTTCTTGTGTGAGTGAGAAAGAATCGTCACTTAGTCTATTAGTTTCTCTGTCTACGATTGGTAGTTACTAGATGCACACGCGTTAGTAATACCTCGCATTGTTTTGGTTTCTGGCGCTTGACGCACAATAAAAAAAAACTGGTCAACAGTGATTTTGTTGCCTTTGATATAAAATTAATTTTTAATAAATTTATGCTCACAATTCGTGAAACTATCAATGATTTTGTAAGATTTGTTTCTATATCTTAATTTTTTCAAAATATAAGATAAATAATACATATTTTATTGAACGAAAACTTCATCAGAAAATAGCATCAAAAAAAAATTATTTTTTCTCTAGGATCAATATCGCATCACCACGGCGTTGGTAAACTCCGCAAGAAATGGTACACGGACACAGTAAGTGAACCGGGAAGATTACTCCTTCTAGCAGCTAAACAGGCCTTAGATCCAGACAACATTTTCGCACTTGGAAATATGGTTTTCGACGAATTAAATAACAAAATTCAGAGTAAATTATAAATATATCACTACATCGAATGAATATTACAAATTAAATTATTTATTATTTAACAGCTTTGTATTGTGTTCTACTTTACTTATAAGAACGAATAAAACTTGTCCAATAGTCAAATAATGTGACTTTTACAGACTGATGTAAAAAAATTAACATAGTTTTGGAAGGGTCCGTAAAAATTATCTGATGAAAAAATTGTTATATAAATTAAATTCCCAATAGCGTATATAGTAAGAGAGTGTCATTATACTTCATTATATGGCGTATTCTAACACTTTCAACTTTATGGAGCGTGATATAAATCTGTTTTTTTATGTATTTTTTTTTTGGGGGGGTTTATAAAATTATGTGTAATTCGTGTTCATTTTGTAATAAACTAGCTAATCCGGCGAACTTTGTATACATATTTGTGTTTAAAACTGATTGATTTTAATGGCTATAAACCTACCTATAAAGAATACAAACAATAGGATTAGCGCATTTCACAGATTCACTTATATATATATATTGGAGTTTTTAATATTTTGTAATAACTACTTCTGTAGCTGATAACCATCCAGAGTCCACAACGATAATAATTTATGAAAAGATATAATTGATACGTTAAAGTCATATACAACGTCATAATACCTACATCTCGAATTCATTGCAGCAGTACAAATGTGTTTTCACCTCGATAATAGCTTGATTTATTATTGAAACTACTAGAAATAGGAGAAGCCATAGTGACATCTGACTTATACTCGCTACGTGGTTGAGCAGACAGGGGGGTAGCTACCGTCGTATCTGCCGTATCAAGTATACCGTGATTCCACCATCACCTTATTTCCACCGAACTGCTAGAGGCCGGTAGAGGTTCCACCCTTACGTAGTTGACATCCCGCATATTCGGACACAACGTTTCGCTTCCTCATTTATTATGCGAACTGCAGAAGTGTAATACGCTCCCGGCGTCTATTTTTCCTGACTCTTACAATCTAGTTTCTTTCAAGGCTAGAGTGAATAGGCATTTTCTGGGCAAGCGTGTAACATCTTAGGCTTCGACGTCGCTCATGTCAGAGCGTGTCTGAAGCGAAACGTAAGCTCATTTAGTTAAAAAATAAATACGAGGACTTGCCCGGGGGCTCCGTGTGAACAATCTTTAGTCTTCATAAGGGCCCCCAACCAATTTTTCATACAGGGCCTTGTCAAGACACGCAACGCCACTTTGAGCTTGTCATAGCTATATGATTAACATATTTTAAACCATATTAGGATGTAGGTTGCTCAATTTAAGTTTAAGATATGATATAATAATGAGTAAACGGGAATTTGACGTGGAATATTGACATGTAATATTTAATTTTTTATTTAATTAAGCCTACTTTCACATTCCTCTTGGTTTTGAATAATCATAAGTTTTAAACTAATCAGTCAAGTCAAGAGAATATTGTTTGTGATGATAATTAACCATGTCAATGTAAAAGTTACCTAATAATACCAATAAAGAATTTGTGTAACAATGGCATTATTTTATTTTATGCATTTATTCAAATTTAATCTAATTTTGAATTGAACTAGCTGGTCCAGAGAACTTTGTTCAGCCATATTTTCTAAATATGAATGATTTTGAATTTTTTTAGATACACCAAACCTATCCCTGGCTGTAACGAACACAAAAAAAGAAAGAATTAGCGAAATCGGTCCAGATTGTCTTAAGTTATGTGCTTAAAACATTTTGCAGATTCATTTTTATATATATAGATAAATAATAAGCTTATAGGTATGCTACGGAGGTGTTTACACAACAGAGTTGCACATTTTCCTTCAGGTCATCACCGTACCTATTAAAGATACACGTTTTTCACATTCTATGACGTAATTCGCTGACTGACCGAATGAAAAAATTATGACTGAATTTACTGGATTTAACGTGATGTAATTTTGATGGTACGACCCAATTTCTTGGAAGGACAGCTGCATTACTTTTTGTTTTTTCCAGGAATAGGCAAATCATAAACATTTGTTTATGAAGGAATAGGCAAATCATAAACATTTGTTCATTTAAAACATATAACAAAAACTACTTCGCCAAACTACAAAGCATATGTAACTGTATATATGGAGGTAATGCTACTGATCCCAGATTGATGATAATCAAATACAATATATACTGACTAGCTTCGCTACTACTACTCTACTATTCGCATTTCCGGGTACCTTTTCCCGGGAAAAGTAGTCTATTTGCTAACATATTCTATATCTGTGCCGAATTTTTTTTGAATTGTTGTTGCGTGAAAGAATAGCAAACACACATTACTGAATTTGTCTTGCATTACTATTATTATACCTATTTCATTATTATACCGTCATTATTTTATGTGTCGTGGGTCTTTCCTTTCTTATTGTTATATATCACGTAAACATTGTGGGTAGGTAGGAAAAATTTTCACTACTTTGTTCATAATTTGCTTAGTAATCAGTCGTGTTTATTGCGTTTTTTCTAAATAAATCGGTTCTGCAAAAAAACAAAATGATTGATATTTTCACGCGCTTTCGTGGATCTCTCAAAGTTCAGAATGTTTACACTGATAATTGTGTATTCCAAATGCATTACAAATTTTCGGTGATTATGTTGATGATATTTGCTGTGATGCTGACATCGAAGCAATTCTTTGGTCAGCCGATTCACTGCATGAACAACGGTGACGATAAGGACGGCGACAAGGAAGCCATCAATGACTACTGCTGGGCTTACGGCACCTACACTTTGCGAAGCCAGTTTTCTGGTGAGTATTTTAATAATCTCCCGATTTAATCACGCGTTGTTTGTGACAAGCAAACTGGTTGGTGACGACAAATTTGCAACTAGACGCTGATAAATCCATGACGGTGGTAGTCTAGTTTTACACCGTGTAGTTTCCTCTTTATTTTTCTATTTAAAAGTTAGAATAAGATTATATTGTAGGTACATATGTAATTATTAACATGTAACTTATTAGTATGACCCGAGCTCAAATATACTAATCTTAATGTTTTAATTATTGCATAAAATAATATACCTACACTTGAAGGAAAGCGCGTCTCACCAATAATGACTGCGACAATGACAACAGTATTTTTCAAACGTTTAAGAAATTGGTTTTGTTCATTCTTATGACCCAAAGAAACCCTCTTTAAAAGTATTGCAATTGATTAAATTTTGAACGTCAATCATTTTCATTCAATATTTCTTTCCTTTCAAAATAGGCTACTGAGCTACTGTCAATTTTGTTTGCAGCTTTTCGTACGTTACTAATGAATCTTGTGATATTCTAATATTTTGTATTGATCAATAAATTAGATAGATATTGCGGTTAAGTAAGAAAAATCGTCATTTGTATCGTTACGCTGTTCATTTAATTCGACATTTGCTCTGTGTTAAACCAGTCGGCAAGCATTTCAAAAAGTCTGGAAGAATACCAGTGCAACAAACAAAATGATTGATTTGTTTATGCCATTTCGTGCGTTTCTCAAATTTGAGAACGTTTGCACTGATAATAATGTATTCCGGATGCATTACAAAATTACGGTGATAATGCTGTTAGTATTTACTCTGATGGTCACATCGAAGCAGTTCTTCGGTGAGCCAATGCACTGCATGAGTAATGAGGAGAAAGACAGTGATAAAGACGCCATTAATAGCTATTGCTGGATTTACGGCACGTATACATTGAGGAGCCGATTTTCCGGTAAGTTGTCCAACCTTTCAGTTCAAAAGGCTAGCGGGAGTTTTTTTAGTGCCTTGTCTACCGATAGTCGTCTTGATGTATAGAATATCTCGCTAACTGAGAATAGTTTAGCCTACCAGATTTTCACTGAAGCGAGCTCGTGATTTTGATTTTGTAGCTAGACTTTACTAGACTAGACAGACATTCATAAGACACACTTGCATACCTACTACTTTAGGATAGCATAATAATTATAATTACAAATAAAAAATAAAATTATATAGTTTGGAATCAGACAATCTGATTCCAAACTAAGCTGAGCTTGTGCTATGGTGACCAGATAGCTGATGATACTACATATACATTTTTTTAAATACACACATAGATATTTAAATCCAGACTAAGAACAAACAGACATATTCATGCATACAAATTTTTGTCCTGAGTAGGATTTGAACCCACATCTGGCAGTTTGAAAGACAGGGTCACTAACCACAAAGCCAACCGGTCTGTATGTAAGCTAGAGTGATTGTAATGTCTTATATTGGTATGTAAAGTTCATTTATTTGTTTTGGAACTGTTGCAACTTGGAAACTGGTACTAAATAGTGTCCTAAACTAGTTTTTTTTTAATTCATGAGCCAAAGGTTAGGTATTGTAAATGACAAAAAGACATTGCCTGTGTGTTTTTATCCTTTACAGAGTGCAGAAAAATGATTGCTAAGCTTGTTGTCTAGGTGTTTATAACCTAAAAAATAACAATATTTCTGGTATAAAAAATATATAGCCTAATAATGTTTTCAATTTAGTCAGTGTGCAAACTTTGATCATTGGAATAGGACACAAACAATGATCTTATAACAAATAGGATGAATAATTTAATTATTATGGTATATGTTTCATTACACAATAGTCAATGGTAATTGCATAACAATTATATCAAACTACATATTCAAAGGTATTTGGGTTTACCCCATTGTTTTATGTCAACTTAAATAAATAAATCTGACTATTCACACATACTACCTGATTTCAAATCATTGTACCAAGTTATCATGTATGTGATGTTATAAAAAAATAGGTTTGCACAAAATCTCAAATAAATATTATTCCAGTACTTTTTAATAAAGGCCAATTTCAAATTTATAGAGTCTATCCATAGAACAAAGTTCTATGTGACTTTGACCACTTATATTGTATGTTTATGTCTACAATTAGGTACCTACATTTAATAAAGGGGACAGTAATGTTTTAATATGTTGGTAAAAGTATCAATTCTCTAAACCAACTAAGAAAAAGTTAGGGTAAAAATGGTAAAATATGTGAAAATCAAACATCAAATCACTCTTCTCTAAAGTAGGGATTTGGCAGATGGAACTTTGTTCTATGGATGGGTCAATATGTATATATAGACATGGTTGTTCTGGTTGGGGTTCTAAGCTACAACCAGGGGCTCGAAAGTCAGAGACTCTAACCACAAGACAGGCTAGTTAAAACTAATTGTACATGTTACAGGAGAAAAAGGCAAACATTTCCCCTACCCCGGTATTGGTCCAAGCAATGGTGTTGAAAAGGAACAAATACATCATTTGTATTACCAGTGGGTGTGCTTCGTACTTCTCGGGCAAGCTGTGATGTTCTACACTCCACGGTACCTGTGGAAGATCTGGGAGGGGGGACGGCTGAAGGCACTTACTTCTGATTTGTGTAAGCTTAAATACATATCTATCTAATACTACTGCTCAACTTCTAGAAAAAAAATACAGTTTTTGCAACATTTTTCATTGATGCTCCACTCCTATTGGTCGCAGCGTGATGTTATATAGCCCATTGCGTTCTTCGATAAATGGCCCAAGATTTTTCCAATTTGAATCAATAGTTTCTGACGTTATTAGAGGATTCTAACTACCCGCACAAATTACATCTTAGAAAAAAAAACTCATTGATGCCTTGCGGTAAGCAAGCTTGCTTGCTTGCTTAAGGTAGTAGCGTGATGCCTTACTCTATAAATGTGCTATCCAACTCAGAAATATTTTCGACATTAATGTATATTTAAATCTCGTGTCACAGTATTTGCTATCATACTTCGAAAAGGCTTGACAGATTTTTACGACTTTTTTGTTTTGGTAGGTCTGAGAATGGCTTGTAAAAACAGTCAGAATCCATATGAAAATACTGGTTATTTTATTTATATTACAGCAAGTCCTGTGGTATCGAAGGATTGGTCCGAGTTCCGGCGTGGTGAGCTGCTCTCCTACCTCAGCTACACAAACATGCATACACATAATATGTATGCATTGAGATACGCGTTTTGCGAGTTTCTAAACCTTGTCAATGTGGTAAGTACACACACAGGGATAATAATCACCATCTTCTTCTTCCTGCCCTTATCCCGCCTATGCAGGGTCGGCACAACATGTATTTTTCTTCGATTCCTCTCTGTCTGCCGTCATTTCATTCATTACTCCCCTCTTACACATATCAGCTTTCACACACTCCATACTTTCTGCGGTCTTCCTCTACTTTTACGACCAGGGATAATAATCACCATTAAATAAATATCTCGGGACGTTTTTCACACACGGCCAATTGGATTCCAAATAGTGTCATTATCAGCTCAAATAATAATAATAATAAATTTATTACGTTATTACAAATACGTCAACACCGCCGAGCTCAGGCCTTCCCTAACATCGAGGGCGTTTTTAGGCCATAGTCCACCACGCGGGTCTAGTGCGGCGGTGGACTTCACATGCCTTTAATTGTGATATATCGGGCATCCAGGTTTCCTCACGATGTTTTCCTTCACTGAAAGTCAGTGGTGTGAATCCGTAGTATCCGTACGTAACGTCCAAAATTTTAGGAACGCGGGTAAAACCGCAGGGAGTCACTAGCAAGCATTTCTAAATTTAGTATTAGTACATATATGCAGTTTACTCATTGCTTTGTTTTCGAAACAGTCATAAGTAACGTATGCCCTTTTTAGGTTGGTCAAATATTTCTGCTGGACATTTTCCTCGGTGGTGCATTTCGGAACTATGGCGCTGCGGTCGCATCGTTCACTCACATACCTCGTATACCGGACAACATGTTAGACTACGCCTCCGTCAACCCAATGGACCAGTACTTCCCAAAACTCACCAAATGCTGGATCAGTAACTATGGCCCCAGTGGCTCGATACAAATTAAGGATAGATTATGTGTGCTCCCCTTGAATATTGTCAATGAGAAAGTATTCATAATAGTGTGGTTCTGGTTTATCATACTGGCATTTGCGTCTACCTTGTCTGTACTGTTCCGAGTGCTAGTGATGAGCCTCAAACCTTTACGTAGCTTCATGATTATGGGACAACTGAGATATGTTAAAAGGAGTATGATAAATAGGATTGTTAAACGCTTTGGTTATGGTGACTGGTTCATACTGTACTTGCTGGGCAAGAACATGAACCCACTCATGTATAGAGAGTTAGTTATAGAGCTGTCCAAAGAATTGGATCAGAAGACTGTTCATGTTTAAGTTTTGTGTTTCTTTTTCCATTATTTCCTAACATGAGGTTCGCTAATGTTACAGGGTAATTTGTTAAGAATATGTAATTATTAAAAGTTAATCAAGATACTTGATAAAATTATTTCTATGAATAATATGTTTCTTTGCTAATCAGTTAAATTTATGTTGAAGTCCTTTAATTTGTTTTCTATTATCTTTGCAATTCCTTTTGATGAGAAAGGTATTGTATTACTCACTGCTTATTTAAAAATAATTATTTACAGATTTGTTATATTTCTTTTGTTACTTGAATAAGATTTAAGTATACTTAATTACATATATAAGTAAGAGTTGGAGTGCTAAAGCGTTGTGATTATCCAATAATTAAATTAATATTGAATTACCATATATATACCTTACTTGGTATAAAAACATATTTTGGGTAAATAAGATATTTTATGTCCTAATTTATTTGTTTTCTAAACTCCTTAGGTAAAACCAAATTCCTGTGCCATAGCCTGCAGGTCTGTCTATATAGGAAATTACTATACATATTCCACAAGTGATGTTGTTATGTTTAAAAGTGCCATATTTTTGTTTGTTTGATATAATGCTCAATTAGTATATAAAATAAATGTTGATACTAGTGATGCTGTTGTTCATTATACTATTTGATATGTATAGTAATGTCAACAGCACATCTCAATATGCCATATTCTTGCAATAAATTTGTTAATATTCAATAAGTCTTTTATTATAATATGGCTCATTGGTAGTATTATTATTTAATATTAGAAGATCAGTGGTCTACAGGAATGTGACTAACAATATTATGAAGTGTGGTAAACTATTTGTGTGGTTGTAAGGTATAAGCTCTGTATCTACTGAAACAACTTTGAAAATTATTTTACCACACATTAATTGAGAATGTCATAGGTATATTTTATATCTATATTCCTACAGGAACTACGCAGACGAAACCACGCGGTGGAAGCTAGTTTAGAAATAAAACGTTAAATATATGTAGAAAACAATTTTAATGCCACGATAACATATCCACTGTGACAAACTGTGACATTTACAAAAAATAGTTTTCTTATTGGACAAATGATATTGAAATTTGTATGATTCTATGAGACGCTCTAACATCTACTGCAAGGTAACTTAATTCTTAAAACTTTTACATACATTTTGTAGTCTTTTAAGTTGAACAATTTAGTTCAGAGTGATTTCATTTTGTAAGATAAGATTAACACTGTTGAATTTAATATCTTTAAATTTCCTATTCTGTGGATGTAAGATGGCCCTACTTGCTGACTGTGCCAAATTAATCATGTATTAACTCTGTAGTAACAGCAAGCAACTAGTAAGGATATGTAGCTAAGCTGCTCAGCTACATATCCAAACCCACCATCATGAAGGTAAATTTATCAGGTACAATTTATTCAGTGAAACTTATTTTTGAACCACTATTCTAAGAGCTCACAGTAAATTCAAAGCTAGAACATGGTCTGGGCCTTGTGCTTGCTTAATCTAATGCTACTAACAGTCTATCAACTTGTTTTGCGATTATAATTAGTGACAATGCCATGAGTATGGATTATTGCCAATATTTACACAATAAATAAGTTACAGTGTAATGGTCTACAGATTTCAGGGGACAAATATTTGTTTCCTAATTAAAATGGAATAAAACTAACTTAACAGTTAAGTTTCTGTCACACTTTGGATGTTGGTTTCCGCGGCGAGGCTGCCTATCTAATATTGTTATCCAACATTTTTGTGTTAAATCTGCATTGATGTAAACAATAAAATTTTATACAAGTCCAAAAGGGGTGTCTAGAATAACCTTATATTATGTAAATTAAATATTAAATGTAGTTTCTATCCCGAACATCCTCTACAACCGCAATGAACACATTCAACTATTCTCCCTTCCTCCAATTTACTCTTGGGCACCCTACAGATGCAGTTTGTGGCAAAGTTTGTGTCTCTTGTCTGAATACATCTCAAACAACACAGATTTTCATAGCCTGTCTTCTTCCATTTTGCTATGAGGTTTGCGTCTGCTATCTTCTCATCTAAACAATATTGGTAAAGTTCTCTGCTAATTGCTTTACGTCTGTAGAATAGATCGTATATGTACCGGGACTTCTGATGGTGGATTTTGAATATGGGCCATAAGGATTCTTGCTTGCGTTTGCCTTCATGTGGTTCCGTTTCAGCTGGAAAGAATGTTAATTAAGTGTGTAAAAAGACGTTCAAAGTAGCGGGTTTAATATATTTTTAATTCCGTTTATCATCTATAGTTATAAAGCACTTGGAATTTAATTTCAAAGCGGACGTATAGTAAACTACTTTAATGTTGAATTTCTTAAGGTTAGTTACCTTAAGAAACATGACATGTTAAGATGGATGGACTGTGTGAAAGATGACATGAGTAAGAAAGGAGTGAGTGCTGAGATGACGACTGACAGAGGAGAATGGAAGAAGAAGACATGTTGTGCCGACCCCACGTAAGGTGGGATAAGGGCAAGACGATGAGTTACCTTCTCGCATTTTCTGCTCCAATTCCTCTAACGTAGGTTCAATTAATTCCCAACCTTCAGGAGGTGATTTCCTGCTGCGACGTACTTTCGGCATAATAATAATTTGTACTGGGGATCTCTTCAAATCTTTTAAACGAAAAATACAATGCAAAGCAAAAACATTAAACAGAACTGACACACACACGCACGCAAACAAACAAATGTTGCCAATCCTAATCTGGTCGAATCGCCTAAACAAGCGACAAGTTGCCTACACCCTGCACAATGTTTTTCGTAAAATTTGCCTTGATATTTTTTTTATCAGACCATTAATAGAAACCGGTATATTTCTCCCTGTACAAAAATTTCGGTAACTCGTTATCTATTACCACGTCAAAGTATATTAATATGAATGTCACATAAGCAAATAAGCAGCCTAAAATTATCCACAATTTTTTACGGATAACTGCTATGACTGTGACAAGACTAAAGTCCAAACGGCATTTTCGGGCTTATTGCAGCTTATTGACATTAATGTAGTCAAAATGGCAAAACTCACCTCAATTGGCAGCACCAACCAGACGTCAATATACTAAGACTGACATCTGTCACAGGTCAGTGTTGCCAGAGAATGAGCAAAAATGCACTTTTTTATCAAATGGGTCGATCATTTCATTCAACTTTGTAGACTGATATTACTCTGCTAATCTCGATTTATTCACTCTTAGACTTATATGCGGAGCTAAATGACTATACTAGACGTAGAATAGAAACTTTTTTATATATGACATAGGCACATATTACTTACATATAGGTACTACGCATATAGACACTGATTGGTAAAAAACAGAACGGGTGCTAATTACATATCTATCATCTGCTTAAATAATTAATTAGACAAAACAAAGTAAGATCTGTTAAAATTCATTACCGCTGTTTATTTCTTTGTAAAACATTTATCTTCTTGTCAGCGACTAAATTATCAATAGAATAGTGCAAAGTAAGCAGACAACATGTGTGTTATGTAGGTGGGAAGGAGTCAACTAGTGTTTATTTAATATTTATTCATCAGGGTTAATATCCTCTTTAGTTAAGAAATCCTCGAAAGTAATCCAAATTCGAAAATTGAATAATAATGGAAATAAAAAATACAAAATGAATTGAAGTATTTGTTTATTTACAATTACGCAAAGTATTCAAACGCAAGTAAATTTATATATATTTTTTAAATAATGCCGCGCACCTAAGTTACCTGTCCGAATAACGGGCATACCTACCTATCTACCCAACCCACCTATAATATTAGTTCTATCTCTTTCTGATATCATACTTAGGCTTAAGTTTGAGTGAGAGGGGTGTAGTTTACGTGCCTCTATTAGCACTCGTGGAATGTGGCGTTGCGTTCGCGCTTGCAAAGCAACCTCACCTCTCTACTTTGGGTCCAGTCAAGTCATTTCATTCGTCCCCGAATGCGTAGCGGTGGATGCGGGTATTAAATATCAAAAGCCTACGTTGTAATCAAAATATGTGTGAAATTTGCAGTTACACGAGTGTTTTTTATTTATCATTAAGTGATTAATATTGTAACAGTGTTTTACGTTTGTGTTATGAAGTTTTGTGAAAGTTGACGGAGGTTTCAAGGAACTCTGGTGTCTCGGCGCTTATTTACCTGTAAGTCAGCTTCTAGGTGTACGTGTCTGGGTGACGTCGAAATTCGCGTTATAATGTATAGATTTGTGCGTTTCGCAGCGTTAAAATATATCTAGTTTTAATATTATTATTTAGCTAAAATGTATTCGTTAAAGTTTTCGACGAAAGAGCGCACATAAATATAAACGTATCTTTCATACCCACAATACTTCTAATACCTATTTTAAAATACCTAAGGTACTTACACCGTCGATAAAAAAAGTTTTTTCTCGATACCTACTAGGAAGGCCATTCGTCCTGTTTCCTACGGACACAGTCCTAGTTTCTAGGATATCCGGATGCTTCAACCGGAATACCGGAAGCTTGCGTAATGATGCGAATCCGGGATTTGTTATTATTTGAGGGAAATTTGATATGATTAATTTTAGAATGAATTTTATATTCGTTGTCAATATTTATGATTTACTATTAATGTTACTTTTGAATATCGAACTCGACCTCTTGGCCCCGGTCATTGACCTTGGTTTGAGGAACTTTCTGTAATATACGAGCATAATGCTAAAACTTGTTCATATTGACCTAAATTGTATTGTTGATAAGTTACTTTTATAATAACCAAAAGAGACTTATATGTACTTAGGTACCTACCTACCGGTCAATACCTATATCTTCTCTACCTGAATCAATATTTCATTCAGCTTCACCATATTATTTATCACGAAAGTTTTACCGCGACATTGGGTTAAATATAAATTAAAGTTTCATCTACACTAACACTTTATAGAGAAAGAAAATATATTTTTGTGCGTTTCGCCATTGGAAAGCTTCATTATCAGGGAGTATCAAAGGCTATATTTGGTCCCCTTTATTCCCATGGGAATGGGCACTACGCGGATGGAGCAGCTAGTACCTACCTATGTACCTATATATTATAGCGCTACTCCCTGATCAAAATAAGAATAAAAAATATATACCTAAGTCATCACATAAAGGTGAGTAGACTAATAAATATTGACAGCTAGAAAACCTTATTATTATTTGAGCATATTTATTGGGATCCAACCTATCTGAACTAGGTAAATAACCCGACCTAATAAAGAGGAAGGATTTGAATTCGACTTTTTTTGTTTATAATGTCTCCGAAACTACTGAACCGATTGAAATAATTATTTCTGTATTAAAATGCTACATTATCCATAATAAACATAGGCTATATTTTATCCCAGTATTACGGAACGGTAATCGCGAATGAAACTGCGCGGTGAAAGGTCGAGTTAAAAAAATTCAATAAAATTTATTTTTGTCAAAAAAAACATTTATACCACTAAGGTGGCAAACAGGCATACGGTCCCACCTGATGGGAACCGTTTACCGTAGCCTATGTACGCTTGTAACACCAGGGGCGGACTCACGCGTTGACAACCCTGTAAAAATCTCTTCACTCCCTTCTTGAAGAACCCCATGCTGTATTCCATTGGGAATAACATTAAGTTTCTGTTTCTTGAGTCTGACTTTTCTCGTAGGTATATATACTCCATCAGGTTTCTATAGTTTTAGTAAAAATAATTGGTATTTATTATTGGGTATTAAGTTAGGAGGCTCGTGCTCCTCGGTGGAGACGTATATGGGCTGATGATGATTGAGTAATCATTTCACAACAAGTTATTTGATTTACAATTCGATAATCCAGACAACTGATGTACCTATCCCACACTGTATGCAAACCTGATACCATATTCATAGTCTGTATTCACATAGGCGGATCCAGGGCTGTAGCTAAGTCGATATGAGGTAGGGCAGCTTTGGTTACTGGTAGGGCGAAAGTTAATAATGATGTTGTTCTCGGCCCTTATAAACGTCACAAAAATAATTATATAATTTTTTTAGACGGTTTTTTGATGCCCTTTTAGAATTTATCGTAGTTTTTGATATTTTAAGGTAGGGCATTGTGATTTCTAGGTAGGGCATTACCCCACAATGCCCCCCCTAGCTACGGCCATGGGCGGTTCTACGTAAGGGCTTTAGGGCTGCAGCTCAGTGCCCCGTAGATACAAAGGATCCACATTCCTCAATGAAATTAAAGTGAATTCAAATTTGGTACACTGATAATTTATAACCGGCATTAACACATAGGCTACTTTTTATCCTGGGAAAATTTAAGATACCGGGAACGCAGGTGAGGCCGCGGGAAGCTTTTGTACCCTCATAAGGAACACGTATTGTCGAGAAATATTCAAATTAACTTAAGTCTATATAACCAGTTGGATTCTTAAAAGGATCATGCATTCTTAATCCCCACTTCCATACAAATATAAATGCAAGTACCTACCTAAGTCTCTCTGTTACGCTTTCAAGCGTAAACCACTACCAATTTTTATGAAATTTGGTAGGAAGATAGACTAAAGCTAGAGATAGGAAAGAGCGTTATCTTTATTCGTATTAAGTATAAGGTCCCCCGATAATGGGCCACTAGTCATCTAATATTGATGATTACTTAAGGGCATCAAATTAATCATTTAATCTTAATACTATTAATAAGCGATGTAATTAAATAATGATTAAACAAATGCGTTTAAAATTGTTATGTTATAATGATTCATAAATGTCATTGACCTTAATATTGCTGGAAAATACCAAAATCTACGTCCACGAAATATTTTTATACTGTAGGTACCTATCTAATATAATTTAGAGTTGATCTAGAGCCTGAGAAAGGAAGACTACTTTTTATCCCGGAAAAATGGAAGATCTCCCGGGTTCGCGTGTGAAACTGCGTGGAGCCAGTTCTAAATAAAAATGGCGTACTCAAGTCTTCGATTCTAGTGACTATGTACCACATGGAATGTATGCCCCACATACCTTACCATCGTTATGTCACGCTGTGTCCACAGACGGCCCTAATGTGCGTGCTATTAGAATGCTGTGTCGCAACTCGAGTCGACTTCTATTACTGCTGCCATGATTTTTATATGGTAACTACTTAGCTGCGATTTCACCCGCGTAGTTCCCGTCTCCCGTTCCCGTGAGCACATAGAAAAATAATGTGGTAGCCGATTCTCAGACCTACCGAATATGCACACAAAATTTCATGAGAATCGGCCAAGCCGTTTCGGAGGAGTTTAATCACAAACACCGCGACACGAGAATTTAATATATTATACTAGCTCCCGCCCCGCGGTTTCACCCGCGTAGTTCCTGTTTCCCGCTCCCGTGATCACATAGAAAAAAAAATATGTGGTAGCCGATTCTTAGACCTACTGAAAATGCATATAAAATTTTATAAAAATCGGTCAAGCCGTTTTGCAGGAGTACGGTAACTAACATTGTGACACGAGAATATTATATATATAGATAATAAAATTAAATGCATAATGTTTCTTTCACGCAATATAGTTGAAAGGTACTGAATGAAATAAGGCGTAAAGATAACTAGAGGCTTCTGCGATAAAAGTGGCTATCGAACTATTCAATATTTTGTCAATTCAAACCAGTAGTTCCTGAGATTTTGCACGTGCTACGTGATCAAGAAAAAACAAATAAACTCTTATTTTTATAATATTACAGATAGTCTAGGCGAATACCTACATGGTCTAGTTTATTATTCCTAAAATAATGGCTTCTTAAGATACAAACTTTGTTATTGTCATAAAAAATTATGAACATTTTGTAATCTTTTTTTATAGTTTGTCACTTAGAAAAGCTATAAAATTGATTTGTAGGATAAGCAACTTAAATTTTGATATCTATACGATTGTTGATACATTATTTTATAGACGCTGACAGTAACAACTTCGGAGTCACCATTGGTAGACAATGGAGCTATTGCGAATTAGATACGTCTGGTTACCTACTTACAGACCAACAATACGTCTATAGATTATAGTTTAGGACAGCTGTTCTTGTACTGACCATTTCGTACCTAGTTCCTGAGATAAGCGCGTTCAAACAAACTCTTCAGCTTTATAATATTAGTAATTGGAATGTTACTCCCTGATAATGATGCTTTTAATTGCTGCAAGAATTCAGTTCGGACCAAATTCTGAGCCTATTCGTACAAGAAATCTTTTTTTGCTTGTTAATGATAGGCGTGCATTTGGTGTCGGACCCGTCTATATTACGTTGCCGAAACCTACGATGGAGCATGATTGCCCAGAAGAAACCTATTCGCTCTAGCCTTGAAAATACAAACAAATCTTTCCCCTTTAATATAAGTGTAGAAAAATAAAGTATCTGCAGTTGCACCTCAAAGAGCTGACTTTTAAAATGAACCGATCAATAAATTCAAAATAACTTTCACTACAATTTGAATTTGACTCTTGACTATACTAGCTTGTTTCACGCGACATTCATTACGTGCCCCTGTTTTGTGGGCGCGTGCCGAAGCGTGCACGGTTCCTACGGTCGTGCGTGATCGTGCTGACGAAATGTCAACCGAAAGGATGGGGGGGGGGGGCGACCAGACAACTTACAGCTGGTAAAACAAGCTTTCATACGCAGCTTCCATTCATAATATTTCCGACCCCATTTTAGTTTTCTTATAGTATTTTATCGTATTCGTAAAAAAAGCTAAAGAGCCCCCAATCAATTCGATAAAAAATGCTGATCAATTTCAAATAATGAAATCGTCAGATGTCACAGACAGACGCGTCCCCATCCCAAAAAACAGGTATTAAAATACTGTAAGTAAGTAGAAGTAATTATCTACATTAAGTATTGATTTCAAAGTCTTACATATATCAGCTATCTGATTACCAGCTTTTACTTAGCTTGAATTTAAACTGGCGGCGTTCAAAAAGTATCCCCAGAATATTTATTAAAAATAGATAAGGTGAATTTTATTCCTTTTACAAGATACCTACTAGTTATTTCTTGTCAGTTCACACGATACATTTGCCTGAGGGCGCGAGTGGCGCGCAGTGATACGCGACGACACCGGCGCGGGCGCATGCGACGTGACCGATCCACTTGCGGTCAAGGTGACCACTCACTGTAACCACTTGCGAGCTGAGACCACTAGCCATTCTACGTGTGTGATACTATAAAACTTGAAATGTACAACTATGTAATTAAGTTTTTATATCCTTGGTTATAAAAGCTTTATTATGTTTATGGCATCGAAGGTTCTTAGGAATGAAGCGATAGTGATATAATTTTTGAGTCAGATATTTTGAGGTATGATTGATTTGAAGACCCAACATTAAAAATTCAATCAATTCGATTCATAACATATTTTTATAGTTATAGCAGGTTTATTACGCTTGGCCGCTTGCATGATATGACGCCGCGCCGACACTCTTTAGGAATTTTAAAGGCCACAAATTATTAAATTCCTTTCAGTTTTAAAATCATCATCATTATCGGTTTGTTTACAAAAATAATACCATGTTTTTCAATAACTCGTGTTACCCATTAAGTGACATGGAAAATTCAAAGTAGAATATTTTCTATCTTGACCAGTATACTTATTTAGAAACGGACGCGAGAGCGTGTGTCCAAGGAAAGTTATAAATTAGCAATTCTATCAATCAAACTAGTTTTTCCATGTATCTCAAATCAAATCAACATGCAATGCAGTTTTGATAGTGTTACGACCAATCGGAGGCAACTACATGATTGTATCGGCAAAAAAAGCGGTAGGTGCACAAAAAGTGCCTTTTTTCGTTGCTGACTCACAAAAGATAAAGTCGAAAAAATATATCAAATCTGTACCTGTAAGTAACCATTTTTTCTGCACAGAATCTGCGACCGATGCTCGACCTTTATAAAATGAATTTAACACTCTTGTTAAGTATCATCTCATTCTCATCGCCAATTTAGTTGAGTTGGGAAGTTGTGAAGTCACCATGTATTTTGAGCTTAGCTATTTAACCAAAACTCAGTCCTTATTCCTTGCTTTCAGTTAGAATAATTCCGCTAGTCGCGAGTCACTGGGTTACGTGACAATTCACTCCACTATATGATTCAAACGACACACCGCACTGTTCCTACAGGTGCGGTACAGTTATGCTGCTATGAAAAACTTGCGGTTGACCATTGATGACAATTCTATGAAGATAATAGTACCGCGGGTAAAGTATGCCAGTTTTAGCTCTAGAAATTGTCTCTATTATTATGACTATGAGGCTTTCAGTGATAAAGTATACTGGATATAGATTTATTCATGTTTTGGGCTGCACGTGTGGATTGTAAACAGGGCTTTCGTGTGCCCAGCTGTTCAATCATTACACAAACCAATTCTTAGAACACCCAGTTTCAAATGGAGCAATAAGTGAAAGAATTTCTTCTATTTACAGCGCCATGTATGACATTTTCTTCAAATAAAACGAGTTGTCTTTCATTAATGCTATTTCCAAATGATACAAGCCAAGTTTTTATCCTCGACGAAATCATCTTATTGCTCTGTAAAACTTCATTAACAAAAATATTCCAAAACGCCATAGTTACAATTTGTACAATCGACACGGTAATAAACGAGTTAAGTAAGACTTTAAAATTCTCCAAATGTCCGTGTTGATTACACATAAAGAGGCGGAATTTAACGAGATGTCTTACCAGTTACAACGAAAAGTTTAAAAGAAAGTGGCAGGTGGCTGCGGCGGTCCAATACACACGTCGGTAATATTTGCGCTTCTCTCGCGTCTCGGCTATCTCTCGGTGTACCTAATTACTGCGCGCACGCACCCGCGCCGGCCACACCGACGACAGTCTTGTTGAACTGTGTGTGGTGCAGATTATGAGAAAGACAGATCCATCAACTTCATTCATCAATGAATTTCCATTTCTGAATCAATTAATATATTATGCTGTCAATTTTATACAATTTGCTTGATTGACTTATTTGTATCTTCCCGTTCGTTATATGTATTCAGTTATTTAGTTATGAATTAAATATTTGATTTATACCATACAAGAACGCAGTTATAAATAGACTTCGAACCATGGAAATCGCTTGTAATTTAAACCATGCTTATATTGAATGTCTATCTATACGTAATGCAGTCGTTATTAATATAATAGGGAAATGGTTACGCAGTTAGCGACCGCCAGTTAGAAAGTTCGCGAGCATCTGGTGTAATTTTCTAATTTAACCATCAACGTGAGCTTTTTTGTTACCTCCATGATGACTATGTAATAGATACCTTCTTAAAGTAATGTTATTTCATTTTATTTTTCCATGATTGTCTTGTTATTTTATCATTTTCGTACTTTCTGTAAATATTTTTTTTTCTTTTATGTCATTCCCTACCACGCAGATATTGTCAGTGAGACTAATTCCTTGAAATGTATTATAATCTAAGTTTATTTTAAAAAGAGTAATTGCTGAGTTTATTGCCGGCTCTTCTCAGCAAAACCAACCTTCCGAACCGAGCGTTAGAGTCTGACTATTCATAAGTGCTTTGCAATTTGGCCGATTTGAATAAAAATATTTTTGATTTTGATTTTACGATACGTGTTTTTATTCAATACACGTTTTATTGTACATTTTTACGAGATAGAAAACTACGATGAGCAATCACGAAGATCATAAAACATTTCAATAAAGTCGGAACATATTATTTCTATTGTATAGGTCTAAGAAAGAAACCCTGTGGAACTACTCGAGAATTTTTCACATTATACGAGATAACTGTTTCAGGTTGTGTATGTGTGCCAAGAAAAGAGTCATTGTAAAGGTCAGTTACTCAATAAAAGTACTCGAGGCTATATTTCATGTGTTGGAGTGAAGCAATCAGTCATGCGACCGTATCGGAGGGCGCGGTGACGACAACTTTCCTTTCCTCTTGTCGGCACGTCTCATTCGCTTCACGGAAGCACAAGAAAGTATACGGATGTTGTATGTGTCTTCACACTGATGAGAATATCAATTGTTTGCTGTTATTTTGTACTCTGCGGCTGTATTAATGTTCCTTCCATGAGTTTATACAAATGTTTAATTTCTGACGATGCAATTTTTGATGGGTCGGTTGTTAGACACCATTACTGCCCCCTAAATCATATGCTCGATCCCCACACAGGAATTACATTGTTTTTCTTCGATTTATTCCGGCCATTCTCCTGACCTAGAGTTTATATCATGTAGCTCCTTAGAATCTAATAAATCCCATGGTAGTATGCAGTATTCAATATCTGTAAACAAAATCAAAAAATTAAGTACACTTAAAGTGCTATAGATCACTTCATGATTGAGTGATGTGATATGAGTTGTGACATGCGAATGGTGAAACCGCAATAAATTGCTAGAATCAAATAAAACGTTAATCTCTTTTAGTTTTTTAAACATTCTTTCAAATCTTGATCTTCGTTCTGCGTATTAACGTTGATTTCTTCGCGATGTAGTTAAAATTTATTGCTGATTGTTGAGTAAACATAACGTTTAGATGTCAATACTTTCTTTTAAGGGAAATTCTCTATTGTCATCAATGCGTAATGATGAATTCCATGGCGGTGTTTTATTTGTCTCGGTTTATGTAACTTTTATGCGCAGATTAGCATTCAGGCTTCCTTTGATCTTTGCGCTGTGTGATGTAATATTAATCACCACCTGAAATAATTTTTCTCGTCAATTTACGATTTAATTGTCTTGAATTACGAAAGAACATTTTTAATTAAAAGCTTTTGTCCTGATGCTTGAAGTAACAATAGTTTTTAAGAAAAAATATTTCTCACACTTGAAAATGACCCTGTTCTCTTTTACCAGTGTTAGGAACATTGCGAATGTATGTTGTTTTGTACCAGAGATGCTAAATTGTTGTGTAAATTATATACGTGACTTGCAAGTGTTATTTAGTAAACATAATATTGCGTGTTTTCATATTCATCATTGCATACTTCTACATTTTTGATCATTTCCATATCTTCAGTGTTGGACGAAGTCCTTAAAACAAGTTTCGTATTTACATAGACCTCAGGTGCATTCAAGTTTGTCTCACATCATACTTCATTATCCTATTAATACCAATCATGATTTAATAAATGATCACGATACAAGTTCCCATGAGATGCAAAACTGGTACGATCCAGTTAAGAATAGAAAGGTAAAAATTACGTCGAATTAGCACCAATGTCTACAATCTTAGCAAAAAACGCTAAATTAACCGCGTTTAACGTTCTTAAGATAATTGATTTGTAGCTATTCGCTTCCACAGCCGCTATTTATAACGATATCGTCAACTTAACGGTCCGTAACGTCAACATTACCAATTCAATCAATCATTAATATGCTGCACTTATATTATCACGTCCATATGCTTCAGATGTGTCATGCAAACAGGCTCCGCTTCTCAGGCTTCAATTATCGCATGCGATTGCTTTGTTGAACTGGAAAAAAACGTTTTTACAATCGTTTGAATGTCCGATGTTCAACAGAAGTCATTGAGCTAGAACAAAAAACAACGTCCCTACAATTACAAGTGAGTATTTTTTACGAATCTTATAATTGTTGTTCTGCACCACCTTTTCACGATTAACGAGTGAAGACTCGACAATTAGTCATTGTCTTGACTTCTATTTCCGAAGGCCAGTTAATGGTGACCTTCCTTTGCTTATGTCTTCTTCGTCTCACTCGGTTCAATGGATGTTTTCAATTACGCGTTGGCAGTTCATGTTAGACTGGTGTCTCTGCTTCGAGTACATGTACCTTATTGTTGTTGTGTTTAAGTTTATTATCGTGTTTTATGGCTTTTGATGAAGTTGGTCGTTGATACGACATTCGACTTTTAATGCACCATTGTGAGCCAGGGGTTAAAGCAATCGTATACGATCGTCCCACAGGCTATTGTTTTGTCGCGCACAAATTTATTTTTACACCTACGCGAAGTAAGGCTAGAATTACACAATTAACTTCGAGATGGATTACTGGCTGGGTCAATATGTTTTATTTGCTTGTGTACTATTATGAATTCTCCTATTTATTAACATTTTGACTTTTACAACCCATTTACATTTTAACATTTCCTGCGACTAATTGCTTATACATACAATGTATTTTTGCTATTGACAAAAGTTTACTAGCGCATTGTTAAACAAAGTATTCGTCATCGTCTACCGTTTCATACATTTCTACATTGTTATGTATGACTGTCGTGCCATAATCGGAATCGGTAGCTGCTACAGTAGAACCAATGGTATAACATTCAGGAATAATTACAATAGCCGTTGTTATTTCGCAATAATTAGATGCAGGCCAATACGTTGTGGAACTGGTTCGATCAGAACCAGAGTAACTTGAAAGTTATGAAACTTTCGGTCTCTAGAGTGCTTACGACTCGAACGGACTAAATTGCTGTTCAGTCTTATTGCTCTAATTAAATTTGTCATTGACATGGTGTGACTTTCATTAACGTTTAGTAACAGTGCCGTGGTAATCAAGGGCATTGGGGAAATATTTAAGAGAGAAGAGAATAGGTACCTGTTACAATACTCTATAGTCTATGGTAAAGGTGTGGCAGCGTTCTTCGCAACTTAGCAGCAATTCCTAAGCAATCCGCTTTGTAGATTATTTTTTCCAGATCGATGCCCTAAAAAATACCAGTGAATTTTAATCAATATTTTACCTACCACTAGATTGGGCAATAGAAATCATTTAGGCAGTACCGATATCTCCTAAACTTCTTGTTCTATTTTGTATATTGTATTGAAATGCAAGAGCTACCGGCGCGGAACCGCACCGTTTTACTCGTTTGTGACAAACAATTATTTAGTCACACCGATGATTTTACGGCGCTTGCGCACCCATTGTCGCAAATAAGATAATGTTATTCAATTACTACTGTAGCAATTCGTTTTGAGAAATTATTTCTTTGTCAAGGTCGACTTGCGGTTTAGTTGAATTAAGACAACTCAGATAATACTTTAGTTACTGGAAGCTAGCAGATTATTGTCATCAAGACCATTGATCCTGTTCTTGTTTTTAGTCTCAGCATGTTTAGAACATCTACCTTCTATCCTACAAGCTGCATTATAGAGTTTATAGTAGATATTACTAACTAGGTACTAAGCCGTTAAATGTTTTAAAGGCTCTAACGCACTTCCTACAAGCATTCCTTGCCTCTCACTCCTGCATGTATTGTTCTACTGACACGGTTGCGCGTGCGCCGGCCTCCGACACCGGCCTCAATCCCACACTGAGGAGCTAGTTATGCAACAAGTCACCATCTGATTCGCGATGTATTCATAAAAGATTCATTATAGACTTTCAAAATAAACTAGACACAGTGGCGCTTAAAAAATCAAGCACATTTTTAATGTCAGTTATGCCATTGAAATGGATTTCTAAAATGCTAGCGTACTGTTGCGTAAATGTATACTTCACTCGCTAATTAGCCGACATTTCTTTTTTAAAATACGTCAAGTTAAATGTTTAGTCATCATAATAAAAACCATGGAAAAATTTTCATGTATGGGGCAATCTGAGTCCAAAGTAAGGGGGGCTTGTATTTGTGATTTATAATTATATTTACATCCAGGCAAACAGAGATGTTTTGCACAAATCATTGTCCTAGGTGGGAATCGCATCCACGTCCGGCTTCAAAGTCAGAATCGCTAACCACAAAGACAAGCGACCAGTTTATACGGAATTTAATACTGGATTACTGTTTAGGTACTTTTGTTTAGATTTAATCAACATAATCTTCTTTGCATATAAAACTAAGTCGCTTCTTCCCGTCTGTACGTACGCTCGGACCTTTTCAACTAATAAGTACCTATACCTATAAAGCGGCAGAGTACAAAATGTACCTTCAGTTTTGAAAAATTTTGCACAAAATATCACAACTACATCGACAATAACAAGCATTTATAATTCCAGATGATCATTATGCAAACACTTACGGAAGACTTCACAAGACAGTGTTAATTAGACCATTTCGGGTTTCCGAAAATGGATGCCGAATTACTGACATATTTATTCATAAAATCGTCTCCGGATTTGAAGCGTGAATTACTTTAAATTTGAATGAAAACGTTCATTTTTGACTCCAGACTCAAAATGGGCAAGTGAGGCTAACGAAGTTGCGCGGGTACACTAGTCAAGAATATACCAATGGGAGGCTACTTTCGCAAAATCTAAAGGTGAAGGTTGTGTCTGAATGCCATGATGTCACCTAATAGTTGTGGTATCATCATCTAAATTCTTTACATTATTGTTCGTTTACTCACTTAATTTTATGCCTACAATATGTTTGAGTATGGAAATCATCATAAGGAAACCAAGCAAAATCGAGTTCTGGACATTTTGGTATGAGGCTACCTTTTGCTTTCTTGTATGACTGGTAACTACTGAGTACCTTACCTAATACGCTATTACTAAGTCATAGGTCCATTGACTCTGGCATTTCACGTAAGATATGTTCTGACATTTAGCTCGTCCCTTACATGATGTTCTCCCATGGCGTTTACATAAACACAAATAAAACGAGTAGGTACCCACAATAAGAAGACAAAACCGTTCACGTAACAAAATGCAATGCTTAATTAAATCTCTGTTATGCGTGTTATTTTATAATTGCCGTGAAGTAACAGTTAATGAGCTCAAAACGTTTTTTATGCGATTTCGCCCATTTAGCTAATGTGACATAATGACTATGTACAGGAAATAAATATTACGGATGTACGGATGTACGAAAGTGAATTTTTAATTCTGCTTCGCTTTGATTGCTCGTAATAACGCAATTTCAACAGACTGCTCTGAAGACAAATGTAGAGTAGGGTCACCCGACCGTAAATTAAACATCGATCTTTAGAAAGAGATTAATTACATTGTAGAGAATCGTTTTGCCGATGCTGTGAATGAAACAGACGCAAGATCTAAAATACTAGATCTTGACTGGTTGCCTCTTTCTTTTCTTTTATCAATAGAGGAGAACCACAAAGCATGAATGATCTGATACATACTACAATAAAACTATCATTTTCTTCATAAAAAGAGTCGAAAGTAACCGCCGAAGTATTCACAATAGGCAATGATAACGGAACACTTGCCTCCAGCTCCAAACAGGTTCATGACGTGTCTAGAAATATTCAAAAAATGAGCGATGAGCTTCACAAATATGAATGGAATGAGCCCATTGAACTGCTAGACACCACAACTCACATTAATCTTAAACGAACTGTGTATGAGCATTAATATCAAACTACAAACATTCAATGATTTTGAAGGTGTCTTTTAAAATGAGGCGCATGGCATAATGATTAATGAAGCAATAGTTCCACGGAAAGAAATGATCCGTTAAAATACCGGTTGGAATACTGGGTGATAGGGTATCGCACGCGATATGGAGATTCGAAGGCATCGATTTGTTTTTATGAATGCCAAAACCACACATTATCGCAAGTCCATAACTTTATATGAAAATTTTCGCCTCGTTTCCTTATTTGGGAAATGTGTCAAACACCTGATATTTAGAAATCAATCCAAAAGAAGTGAATTAATAAATAATCTAGGACATTTTTCACACATGACTAATCTGATAGCTGATATATACTACTTTTTATTGGATACTTGTACCTATAGATATTTTACATCCAGGCACAAAAATGGAAATAGGAAAGCTAGTTATTTCCTTTGGTTTAGTAACCATATCTTCAGAACACACGACATGACATATAGACATTTATAAAAATGATTGCCAAGAATCTATTTTTGATTCAGCTGGGCGACAAATTTAACCTTTTATCTGCGATTTTCCGTTATAAAGTGAAGCAAAGATTACGCCTGAGCCTGAGGCGAAAGTTCGAGGATGGGATTAAAAAACCCGTCAATGAACACCTGTACAATAATATGGTACCGAAATTCATCCAAGCGTGACATTACGAATTATTATATTCATAACACTGTGTTGTAGAGGAGGAGGCTTGCATAAATTATACAGTAGTTGATTGAAAACTGATTTATTCTTTTTGAATTTTTTACTAGTAGAGGGGGTGGGCCAATCAGCTGAGACTCTCGTTTGCGGAGACAGCTGCGAGCGTCGACATGCCCCCGGCCTTGGAAGCTGTAGCTTTCAATGAGTTGCAGCGTCTTGAGTGTCAGTTACTGGGACAGGTAACGGGCATATTTTTGAGAATGCTCGCTTCACGATGCCTGATGCAGTCCGGATGTCAGCAACTCTTGAAACGCCGTCATGTCCAGGGAACACTGATATGATCCTACCAAGGTTCCATTTGAGTGGTGGTGAATTGGATTCTTTGATAACGACTAAAGTATCGGTTTTCAGATCCGATATATTCGATTTCCATTTCGTTCTCGTTTGTAGTTCAGACACGTACTCCTTTGACCAGCGGCTCCAGAAGTGTTGTCGTATTTGTTCCACTCGCTGGTAGCGTGACAAGCTATGCATAGGCTTGTTTTGTAGGTCAGCGCAAACAGGTGCATTCAATGAACGACCAACTAGAAAATGAGCAGGGCTCAGAGGAAGTAGGTCTTGAGGATCGGGAGATAAGGGAGTCATAGGTCGGGAGTTTAGGATGGCCTCAATCTGTGCTAATGCAGTGCTAAACTCCTCAAACGTCAAATGAGCGTTACCTACCACACGTCGCAAATGGTACTTACAACTTTTGACGCCGGCCTCCCAGAGTCCACCAAAATGAGGTGCATAAGGCGGAATAAAGTGAAATTTGATATCTTGACTAGTTGCGTAATTTATGATATCATTCGAACAAGTGGATAAAAAATTAGAAAATTCATTTTTAAGACCTACAAAGCATTTACCATTATCGGAAAACATCTCGGAAGGCTTTGAACGGCGAGAAATAAAACGTTTTAATGCTAGTAAGTATGCATCTGTGGTGAGGTCGCTTACCAACTCTAAATGAATAGCGCGAGTAGTGAAGCAAACGAATAAACAAATGTAAGCTTTAATTGTTTTTGCCCCCCTACCTTTTCTGTTTGATATGAGCACTGGACCAGCATAGTCCACACCACAATACATAAACGGATAGCCGGGATTTAACCTTTCTTTTGGTAAATTACCCATAATAGGTTGAGTTGTCTTAGCTCGCAAACGTGTACACAACACACAGTCATGGACTATTTTCCTAGCAAGGTTTCGACCTCCGATCGGCCACCACGTTTCTCTTAATGTAAATAAAAGTAATTGCGGTCCTGCATGTAAAAGTTTTAAATGTTCATATCTAAAAATTAAAATTGAAAAATAATGTTTTGATGAAATTAAAATTGGATGTTTTTTATTGTAGTTGAATTCTGAGGAATTCTCGAGACGACCCCCTACACGAATGATTTGGTTCTCATCAATAAATAAATTTAAATTTGCTAAATTATGTTTGTGTTCCAAGGTCTGTTTGTTATTTAATGTTTTGTAAACATCCGGAAATGATTCTATCTGCGCAAAACGAATTAAAATATTAAGGGATTCTCTCACTTCATCTACGCTTAGTGGGCCTATGTGTGGACTATTTGTGTGACCTTTGTTATACAAAATTCGCTTTAGACGTGCCACACCACGAACCATGCGATATAATTGAGAGAATCTCTCAAACGGAAATTTAAATTGATTTTTAATATTAGTCACGTGTAAAAGTATACTATTGTTATCTGTTTTGACTTCAGGAAGCATGACGTCACAAGTATCTAAGTGAGTGTCTAGACTATCTATCTGCAATTGACGTAGAAATTCGGGGCCTTCCCACCATAAACTAGATGTACTAAGTGAGTCCAGCGCCAAACCACGCGAAACTAAATCGCTCGGATTATCCTTGCCGCTAACGTGACGCCATGGATATTCCTTTGTCAATTCGCATATCTCCACAGTTCTATTTTGAACAAAAGTTTTAAGTAAGCTCGGTGTCATGCGTAACCAACCTAAGACAATCGTAGAATCTGTCCAAAAAACAACATTGTGGAAACTGTAACGTAAAGATTCTTTTATTTTGGTATATAACTTAGCTGACAATAAAGCACCACATAATTCTAGCCTCGGAATACTTAATGGTTTTATTGGAGCAACCTTACCTTTTGAACATAATAATCTAACTGTAATAGTGTTATCCGTGTTGACAGTGCGAACGTATGCGCAAGCGCCGTAGCCGAGCTGTGAGGCATCGCTAAATAAATGTAATTCTACACACCTAGGATGAGTACCTATAACGTGGCGCGGCACGCGTAGGCTATTAAGTGTCGAAAGGGCCGTTTCGAATCGAATCCATGCGCTTGCGATGTCACTTGGAACCGGTTCATCCCATTCGAGTCGTAATAACCACAATTTTTGTAGTAATATTTTACCTATCATAATTGTCGGACTCAGTAAACCTAGCGGATCGAATATTTGTGAAACACTAGACAATATTAAGCGCTTTGTTATTTCTTTATTGTCGTTTTGTAATTGCGTATGATAATAAAGTTCATCACTAATATTGTTCCATCCTAATCCTAATGTGCGACAGTTAACATTTTCACCTAAAGACAGATCTTTTTTTATTGTTTTTGTACCGTAGTTTGTATCAAAGTTGTATACCCATTTACGCAACGGAAAACAGCCAGAATTCAGAATGTTTTTTATCTTATCGCATATTTGCAGCAAATGATCTTTCGAGTCATTAGAGTAAATAAAATCGTCAACGTAAAAATCTTCGTTAATTATTTGCTGCACCTCTGGATCACCGCATTCCGCTGCCAATTGCTTTATACACCTACAAGTGAGAAATGGAGCAGAAGCCGTCCCATACGTAACAGTATTTAGCTTGTAAAATCCGATACGGTCGCTGGGATTTTCACGCCATAAAATCATTTGTAGGTCACGCTGCTTCTCATCGACTAAGACTTGCCTGTAAGCTTTCTCAATATCAGCACACACAACGAATTTATGTTGCCGAAATCTTAATAAAATAGCTATTAAATCACCTTGAATAGGTGGTCCAACTAATTGTAGATCATTGAGAGAAACATCTGAACTAGATTTTTGGCTTGCGTTAAACACCACACGTAGCTTAGTAGTGGTGCTGTGGTCACGAAAAACACCATGATGAGGCATGAAAAAGTGTGGTTTTCCGTAGGTATTAACTTGACTCATGTGACCTAAGCTAATGTACTCATTAATAAAATCTGTATATAATTTTTTGTAAGTAGGTGATAGCTGTAACCGCTTTTCAAGTGCTAAAAACCGACGTTCAGCTAGTGTGTACGTACTTCCTAACGTATTAGGTGATTGCTTAAAAGGAATTTGAACGCAAAACCTACCTTCAGTAGTTCGCTTAGTGTTTTCAGTGAAGTGTTTATCGCATGCTATCTCATAATCACTAAGTAAGTTAGGTTTCTGAAGCTCCTCAAGTTCCCAAAACATTTTTAACTGCGCATCAATAGACTGAGTAAAATTACAATGAACTATATTGTCGCATTTAGAATTATTTGTATAAAGTGGTCCGGAAATAATCCATCCCAACTTTGTATTTTGCAGGAAAGGTCCGGTTTTCAAACGTATTTTTCCTTCGCTTAATAAATACCAAAACTTGTCTGCCCCGATTAAAATATCAATTTCTTGAGTTTCGTAAAAAGTCGGGTCAGCTAATTGAATGTTGTTTGGTAATTGTATTGAGTCGTATTTAATATTAGTTTGCGGCAACGATGAAGTTATTTGAACTAACACCAAACATTGCAAATGTGTAACAAAAAGGCCGGTAAGCGATTTGATCTCAATATGACATGATTGCGAACTATGTGTTATTGAGTTTCCGACACCTTTAATTTGTGCAGTGGACTGTATAATAGGTTTGTTAAGAATATCGCATAATCGTTGTGTAATAAAACATCTTTCGCTCCCGCAGTCTAGAAGTGCGCGTACGACGTGATATTTTCCGTTTTGGTCAGCTACCTCAACGAGCGCTGTCGATAATATAACTGGATGCACACTAGATGAATTCGCGTATTGTAACTGATCGTCTATGTGTGCGTTATGCGCGTAGGTTAAATTATCTACACTCGTTACGATGGAGCTAGGACCGAGAACCGGTTTGTTATTCGCATGATTCGCATCGCTCGACACTGGTGCCGCTGGTGCGGCCGCGCCGTCCAGTTGATCGTTATGTATCATAGTATTATGTCGTTGGTTACATTTGCGACAGCTACCGAACCGACATTGAGATACGGAGTGTCCTGACCTTAAACAGTTAGGACACAAGTTATTATTATGAATGATTTTAAGCTTATCCGGTAAATTTAAATTCGTAAACGTTTGGCAAGCGTAAATAGGATGACTACTTTTGCATACAATGCAAGCGCGTGATATATTGTGTTTAGGCAGTGATTTTTGTGTGTTAAGTGAAGTTGGTGTCGCGTGGCAGTGTACTTTAGAAATCGGTATAGGCTTAGATTGCGTGTTACTGCCATGTGTAACCAACAGCGTTTCTAACATATCTGCCCTATTCTTGAGAAATGTAATTAAATGATCTAACTTAATTCCCGGAATCGAACTCTTAGAATCGTCTCCGCCTTTATCTGTAGATATGGTGCCTCGAAATTGCTCCCACTCGCGTTCTGTGGTGCTATCTAGCTTTGAAACAACCATATAAATAATAAGCGTGTCCCATGAATCGACCGGCTCATGAAGTAGCTTTAAAGCACGTAGATTTTTTAAAATTGTGTCTATTAACTTACGGATATGACTAGGAGATTCTTTAACGATATTAGATATCGAAAATAAGGCTTTGACGTGGTTGTGAACTAACAACCGCGTATTATTGTACCTATTGCAAATTAAATCCCAGGCTACCGTATAATTATTTGATGAAAATTCTAACGAATCAATTACTAGGGCTGCAACACCTTTTAATGACGATTTCAAATAGTGGAATTTTTGTATCGGAGAAATATCTTTACTGTCGTGAACTAAAGATATAAATGTGTCCCTATATTCCAGCCAGTGCTCGTACGACCCGTCAAAGGTAGGCATAGCTAATCTAGGTAGTTTTACGGCATGTACCCTAGTATTGTGAGTGCTAAGGACCTCATCAGTAGAAAGCAAGCTTTTAGCTTGAGCTATAATTGCGTAATATGAACTTTCAAAACCTTCACGTAATTCTAATTGTTGTAAAAGCTCATGATCGTCTACGGAGACTTCTATTTCGCTTTGAATGGTACTAAATTCGTTAAAAAATACTGAAGCTCCCTCGATTCGCAATTGTAGCTCGGACCGTTTATTTGAATTTGAAGCTATTTCTTGCGCGTTCAAGCCACCGATATATTTAGTGAGAACAGTTAATCTGCCTCTAATAATACCCCTTTTCTTAGTTAGTTCGCGAATAGGGTCATTTTTTGAACTAGCACTTTTGGGAGATTTTAATTCTGGAATATTTAATTTCTCAGTACTCATTTTGGTGAACAATGAAAGAAAGCTGAGTACTTATAGACAATAGAAGTAAAATAGGAAATATCGCGTAGTTTTGAAATCGTAACGGACAAGTTGCCCTTTTTGACCTTTTCGTGACTGAGGTCGCACAGAAATTTCGTAGACACGGAATTAGCACAGATAGGCAATGAGGATAGGAAGGAAATAGCTGGTAACTCACTGAAATACTCTGATTGCGAAGCTGATCACTCCATCCACGCACGTATATCGCAGTATCGCATAGGTCGCTTCTTTGTTCGTCACTGGTCTGCCCTTTGTTGTAGCAGATGTGGAATCTTCTCTCGTAATTCGGCTTCGAAGGTCCAAATGTTGTAGAGGAGGAGGCTTGCATAAATTATACAGTAGTTGATTGAAAACTGATTTATTCTTTTTGAATTTTTTACTAGTAGAGGGGGTGGGCCAATCAGCTGAGACTCTCGTTTGCGGAGACAGCTGCGAGCGTCGACACACTGCATTGTTGGGATGCTGGCGGAATTACAACTCAATCGTCTGCCCCGAAAACGGCTCAAGATTCACTGATTGCCTTTTTTATGGGCAGTTTAGAAATTCGATATTTGTGGGCTAAGATTTTCACAAGACCATTGTAGGTGCTTTGATTGTGATTTTACCAACCGATATTGATTGCGTTTCACATTGTAGATTTCGTGAATGAGTTTTTAAACTTGAGACGAGATAGATCATAATAATATTGACTTGAATATCTGTGGCTCAAACAGCTATACTTTTTAGTACTAGCTCCGGCTTTTTCTCCCGTTCAAAGGCTATGTGCTATTCCAGAACATGTTTCTAGTCTGGTCCCAAAATTCATCCAGATCATTTCCGCTGTTCAGGCGTGATTGAGTTTTAAACATCCATCCATCTATCCAAACTATCTCACTTAGTAAGTTTAGTTAAATTTTGAACATTGAAAGTATATGTTTTGGATTATTTTTAATAGTCAAACTTAAGGTACATAAAACCTCAGGTTTGTACAGCAATATACTACATATTACTTTCCCATATAGACTTCGTAGATTTTATAGACTTCTTTATATAGGTAGGTATTAGTATAGGTAATAAATATTACTCCCTTTATGGACGTTCTTGTAAGGCGAACAATACACAGCCCTTACTTGGGGCTTGATAACTAATTATGATTAACACATTTCAAGATGGCGTCTTTCGAAAATGTGTAGTGGTTTGTTTTTTAGCGACACTTCCAAACCACTGGTCACAAATTCTATTCTCACCGGAATATACATTTATGCGCAGTTTGTTCGTCATTATTTCAAGTTTCTGTATCAGCTATCTGGTTATACAACATTACTTAGATTAAAATCAGATTGGCCGTGTGTGAAAAATATCGCAGTTAATTTTTTCGTTTTTACTCCAATCTTGCAAGATCAAATTAATTCAGAAGAAGACGCCTCTTGTATTTTAATCAGCCATCAGAGTACTGAATGAAGTTTCCGTCTCAAGGGTGACTTAAAATATATTTAATTGTAAGGCGAGAAACGTTCGAGAAAGCCTCACCTCTGGGTCGATTCGGTGCTAGAATACTGAACGTCTAATAACCCGGCCAAATGCAATCAGCTCAAATACTTGCACACCCCATACGTTACGTTGCCTTTCACATTTCACTGGGTATTGCATTGATATTCATGGGTAGTGCGTTCCGTTCCACGTCTTTGGCAGCCGGAAGTGTCTTGGTGACCATTGTTTCCCGGAATCAATGAACCTTTTATGTGTCAATGTGGCGTCTTTGATTTACACTAATATTAAGAAGATAGATTTGTTAATAGGCTCTAAAAATACTGGTTTAAATTGAGAAGCTTCTAGTGTTAGATTGCTCATGTATCGAGAAGGGCTAAAGGCTACATAAGCTAGAACTAGCTGATGGCCAGTCAATGAGATCGGATCAAGCATACACTTTTTACGACGACCCTGCAGGTAATAATGAAGATAGATAAATAATGCTCGTTTATTGCCAAAAATATTTTAAGTTATTTCTTGTTGACTCATAGAGAATTATCATCGAAGATCAAAACGCTTTATGACACCTTTCAGCTATAAATTACAACTCTCGCAACTCTTTTTGGTGAATTCCAAAGTACATCACACACCTGTTTAAAAATCGCGTCCCATAACAGAAAGTGAAATTCGTCACTTCCGACTGAGATCGTCAAGTGCTTGACCAAGCGAGATTTCTCGTTAATTATACAGTTTTTTATTTTAATCAACATTCCACATTTAACATACAAGTAAATAAATATTAACCTGTTCTTCTACTATTCGCATTCATATGATAAGAAAGAAGATTTTAACTGGCCGGTTGGCGTGGTTAGTGATCGTGACACCTAGGACAAACATTAGTGTGCCTGAACATGTGTGCTTGGTCCGTTTCTGGATGTAAATATCTAAATAAAATCTGATTAGCCATGTGTGAATAATTTCCCAGGATATTGATCTAAACAGAAATGGCTATTTATAAACGTAGATTTCCTGCAGTCCTGAGGGTCTAATAGAGCTTTTCTGGACGCAAAATGATTAAAAACTATCTTTCACTTGTATTAACATTTTAGTCAAGCATATTAAATTTTTTGTTTGTGAACTATCTGTCAGTCAGGCAGTATAAGAAATGTATTATGTAGATTCATGGCTTCTTATAGAAATAAATAGTAAGGCTTTCATAGACTTCTTATCTTACTACCGATCATACATGTTCTATCTATTATTTCACAAATTTGATAAAATTTCCAATTGGAAATGCAATTGTAATATACTAAAACCTATAGATAATGTACGATAAACGTTTGTAAATTTGTGTGTCATTGCACATTTTTTGTAATACCAGTGCATATTTCGGCAATGTTTATGTATAAAACATGGTTTGATGTAGCATTTATATTATTAATCGATCACCGATGGCGGTGACAAAAATGTTCCTGCTATTTATAGCAGCGTTTACTCAGGTAAGTAATTATTTACATATTTAATTTAAATAATTAATATTAAGAATTTAAATATTCATGGTTTAATATTGTTTCAGTACTCAGTAAACGCACAGTATTATGTGGACCAACAATACTATGCAGTATCACCATATAGCGCGCCACCTGCAGCGCCAGGACCGTACTTCGCCCCACCAGCCCCTCCTTGCTCCTGCGCAGCCCCAGCCTGCTCCTGCACCTGCTCCGGCCCCCCACAAAGTCCTATTTACGTCACCCTCCCTACTCCACCGCCACTCTGCGTCACGCCACCTCCCCTGCCTCCAATGTACATAGAGTTGCCAGCACCACTGCCAATAACAGTAACACCACCTCCCGCACCACCGATGCTGGTATCACCCCCACCGTTACCACCTATGACGATATCTCTACCACCTATACCTCCAATTTGCGTGGAACCACCACCACTTCCTCCCATGTGTGTGTCTCCGCCTCCACCGCCTCCAATGTACGTCAACCCGCCGCTGCCTCCTCCGATCTTCCTGGACTTGCCGTTACCTCCGCCAATTATTATTGAGATCCCTGCGCCCCCGCCGATAGTTGTACAGCCGCCTCCGTTAGGGCAGATAATGATTCAGCCGCCCGCGCTCCCCCCCATGCCGGTGCAGCCGCCGGCGTCACCGCCGATGATGGTCCAGCCGCCGACTCCGCCGCCGATGATGATTCAGATACCGACGCCGGGGCCCATCAGCGTGCAGCCTCCTTGTCCCCCGCCTATGACTGTTCAGCCGCCTCCGCCAGCTCCGATAACCGTTCAACCGCCGGCGTTGCCTCCTGTCTGCGTGCAGCCGCCGCAGCCACCGCCCATGACCGTCCAGCCGCCCCCACCGGCTCCCTTCTGCATCCAACCTCCCCCAGCACCACCCGTTTGCGTCCAGCCTCCCCCGCCGCCTCCTATATGCTGCGGCCCCGCCCTGTCAGACTGTCCGTGCGGCTACTCGCCTCCTATGGCAGCACCAATTTACTTATAAAACATTCAATAATCATAAATGCTTGTTATAATTATATGAAATGGTTATGTAGTGATTATTTAAGTAGGTGATACGAAACAAATAAAAAATATGTTATAAAAAAATATTATTTCGTTTTTCATTTGACGCTATATGACACAAGAATTCAATCTAAGCGATATGCACACCTAAAGATTTATAATGGTTGCGTTGTGTACGTGCGCGAATTTGTTAATGTTATGACAATTGACAAGTGCAAGAGATAAATGAGCGAGATAGCTATATGCAATTAGTATTCCCATTACGTTCAGCCTCGCTACTAATTAAAGCAACCTGCGATACATATTTTATTATGATCTAATTCCACCTTCAAATAAACTTTTATCCGCTGACATAAACCTACAAATTGCTAATCCACACACCATAACTTTTGAGTATAGTAGGCATAATTTAGTAATAATATTATGTTACTTACCTCTTCTTGTCGGAGTATATTTATTAAACTCTTTTTGGCATGAGGATTTAAATCTACATCGTATTAAAACTGATCTTTCATATTTGGGAAACCGCTAGTCATTATAAAACCACCATTCTACCTAAAATATCAATTTCAATGAGTGTCCTAACCTGATGCTCTTGTCCCCCAGGATGGCGGGGTCCGGGGGCCTCGCGGAGTGGTCGGAGGGGGCGTCGGTGTGGTTCCAGCCGGCGGGGGCCACCGCGCCGCTGCCCGGCGAACTTGTGGAGGTCCACCGCGCTGCTAGAGTGCTGCTCGTCAGCGCCGTCGTTAATGGACAGGTATTTATTTTACTATAAGGTGTTATCCTCCTGCTTTCCGTACGCACACTGTTTTGGTGAGCGCAGTGGTAAAGGTGCTGGGCTCAGGCTCTCACCGCGCTCTTGTCGCGGTTGAAACACACTAGTGCGCCCGTGATATCTGCAAAAAAGCATAAAGGATCACCGTAACTAGTGGGTATGCCTCTCTCAGGAGAAGAGAGTCCCACATAACCACCCGCACCGTCCCTGCAAGGTATGTGGGTATGCGTAATGCATTTTCCTGCCAGGTTCTCACTGGGAAGTGTGGCTCACTAGTGTGGTCATGCACGTCATAGGACTTATATATAGGTTATATACCTATTTATTAGTTTCCACACGCGGTTCCACACAGAGAATCTATAATTTTCCCGGGATTAAAGGTAGCCTATCCTTAAAGCTCACAAGCTCTAATGTTCAGTTCCTCACAGATATAGGCCACTGTTCACCACGCAGGCTTAGTATAATTACTATGATTGTATATTAAGTTACCTGTCGGATCTCGGAAAAAAGTTCCAAATTCATTTCCTAAAGCTAGGTCATATATTTTTCACCTAAGTCTAGTAGGTATAAGCTAACATAAAACATAGAACCTAAGGTTTTTAATGCCAAGTAGTTCCCACAGCGAGACAGATATGGTATGAATGTGGAATGCAAAGACGGAATCATCATAAAGTATTATGGAATACTCATTGCATCAGCTTGATAAGTTAGTATTATGTAGTTAATATTATGCTATTATAGCACGATATAACATAATTATAACGTACGTGCAGCTATTTTTATTCCACCGAGACACGTATTTAAAGCGTGAAATATTGATAATAGTTAAATTCAATTTAAATCTAGGTAAACTAATCGTCTAATCCTACTAATATTATAAATGCGGATGTTGTAGGCATTAAATATCCTGGGACATTTTTCACACACGGCCAATCTGATTCCAAAGTAAGCTTCAAATGAAGCTTGTGTTAAGGTAACCAGATAGCTGATATACTACATATATTACTTTTAAATGCATACATATTATAGATATTTACATCCAGACACAGGACAAACAGACATATTCATGCATACAAATGTTTGTCCTGGGTGGGATTCGAACCCACAACCCACGGCTTGAGAGTCAGGGTCACTAACCACAAAGCCAACCGGGCTGTCGGCATTGAGGCATTGAGAGTATGGATGTATGTTTGACACTGATCCATGCAAAAACTATTGAACGGATTTGGATGTACCGCAGGAGCCACTAGATATATAAAGCTGAAAAGTTTGTTTGAACGCGCAAATCTCAGGAACTACAGTTCAAATTGAAAAAATATTTCAATAGTGGATGGCCGATTTATCTCGAAAGGGTATATAGACTATATAACACCACGCTCCGTCCAATAGGCACAGAGCTTTAGTGAAAAATGTTGCAAAAACGGGGAAAGACAACGTAGACGAAGTTGCGCCGGTCAGCTAGTTAGTTATACCTATTTATTCGGACAGATAAAATATTCTACGCGGTAACCATCAAATATATTTTCATTAACCAAATAAACACTGCACTGCGGTTTCACTTTGCACTGTTTGGGAATCTTAAATTTTCGCGGGATAAAAAGTACCCTATATTATGTTAATCCAAGGTATCTGATTCCATACCAAATTTGATTAAAATCGCTCCAGCCGTTTAGACGTGAAGAAATAACAAACAAACACACTCGCAAACTTTCGCCTATAATATTAGTGTGATATTGCAAAGTAAACTATCAATTTCCTAGTACAAAATATTAATGACAATGCAAAAAAAGCTGAACTATACGGATGATTTCGAGGTCATTGAGAGATCCGACGATTACGTAGTTGAGTGCCAACGTATGATTAGTCCAAAGGTCAAGGTGAGGTGACCTCTGTGCTGCTATTTGTTTTGTTTTCTTGCTACTCTGTGACTATATTATGCTAGCTTGAGAAGAATATAAAACTGACACATTTTTCGACTTATTAACTACTAGCTGATCCGCACAACTTTGTCACATCTTCCCTATTTTTACATGATGCTCCACTCCTATTAGACATAGCGTGATGATATATAGCCTGTAACCTTCGTCGATAAACAGGCTAGCTAACACTGAAAAAATTATAAATTCGAGTCTATTCAATATAAACAAACAATCAAAATAAATCTTTCCTCTTTGTGTAAGTTGCGCGTAAAGTTTTCGTTTTCGATTTGGAATTAAAGCCACAAGGAAATAGATAAAAATCGATAACGATCTATGCAAATACCCTTTAAAAAGACATTTGCAAAGAAGCAGATATCACAAAGGCGAGCGAAGCTTGAGGAAATAATGGTAATACAGCGATTGTCGAGAAAAGGCATTCGGCGGCTGATCGCAAGGCCGCCCATGGAATGTCGATAGAGAGTTGACTCAACGCTACAGCTACTAATTTATGCTTGCCTGGTACTTTGATTTGAGTTTTCGATGGAAAATATTCTTTTTTACGAGTTATCTTCTACCGTTTAAGCACGGAACCGAGTTTAATGTGGTTATTTATTGGATATTTAAGGTAATAATAATAAATATTTATTTGAGATTTATATATCCATATTTGTTAGTTACATCTTTATATAATGTTAGGGATAGTACGATGATTAGATTTCCTTTTTAAAGAGACAATGATAGCAATTGTATCATTTGCGAACGTATGTATGTACAGCTTGGCCAAAAAGTCGTGAAATTAATGGTGGCGCCACTATCGTGCATGTTGCAACCCTATATAGTACGACAAAAACAGTTTTGATACTCGGTTTTTCTTTTTTACAATCAATATGAATATTGGTGGGTTTAATGAAAAAATGAAAACCTCTGAAACGCTTTGTGTATAGAACGACAACATTTGTAGTTATTTATTTAACAAACATTAAGAAAAAAAAGTCAGAATCAAAAATTTTAATCAGACTCAAAAATGTTTTCCGCTAAGTATTCCACGCCCGAAAAGTCTTCATCCATGTCTTGGTGTGTGCTTTCACCAAAACTCTGCTGGCTATCTTCAGATGTGTCACTACTGTTGCTTTCATCTTGTAGGTTTATGATATTTTTTTCAATATCACTATAAAGAATTTGCCCCCTTCGAAGATAACCTTCTTCTATTTTCATGACATGTTGACATGATTTTTTCTAGTCGTGAACTGAAACGCTTGTTCAGTCACCGCCTGGAACAATAACATAAAATAAAAAAAAAACAATCATTTGCGATTACATTTAAATTTAAAACACCTTTGTTTCTTTGTATTTCTTTTGCAATTCGCCTTATAGTACTGATGGATTTACCTAAAAATACTTTAAGTAGTTATTTTTGTTCAGTGATTTATGCAATATTGATAAAAGGTATCAAAATTATACGAACGCGCTGCAATCCGAATGTGTTTTGTAAACATAACCTCAAATTCGTGAATGTACATTTCAATAATTGTATGAAAGGTTTATACTAGATATAGCACCTTGAAATGCACACGTTACATCTGATTACATGAATAAAATATAATTTTACCTGTCATTTCAGCGGTTCTTTTATACATATCGTTGAAATCGGATGAAATTTGTCCGGCCTCAAGTTCCGCCAAACATCTCACGTACACAGCGTACACTTTAAAAATTTTCTTTCTTGCGGAGCTGGGAATAACAGATCTGTTCATTATGAACACAATGGGTCACCAGTATCACCACATTAACGCAAATAAATAATAATAAACACGAAAAACAGTCACCGATTACAATAAATGACAGAATGTGTACCTTACTCGACAAGACAGAGCGAGTGTTGCCTATGATCAAATATTTTAGTTCCGTTTCAGGACTTTTTGGCCAAACTGTAGATATGTTTGAGACAAGTTCAAAGAAACAAAATATACGAGTAAACTTATCAAAAATTCTTTTTTATTCTACCCAACTGACAGGATCAAAAAACTCGTTCGCACGTCTACATTTTATATAAAGAAACAGAAGATTTTAGGACTCATAAATACTATATTTATCAAAGGCATTAAAATCCATTAACTTCATCAGTGTGAATTATGTTATTTTCATAATACAAATAACATTAAATCCTACATTGTTATTGCCCATTAGACCTTATCGACGATTTGGTACGGTTCATTTTCCAATACTATTTAATTGGCCACATCCCGGGCTGAAGCAACGCAGGAACTGACTCTAAATTATTGTAATTACTATGTACCATATCTAGCATTTGATTGAGATGTCGGAAGGGAAATTATAGGTTTAGAACGTTGCAATTCAGTAGATTAACTAACTTAAAAGGTTATATTAAACATAAAAATGGTACTAAAACTGTGTCACTATCAACCTCTGTAACTGTAAAACCAATGTCAAACCTGTTCTTGATACCAAGATTATAAAACCAGCAAAAACATACAATGCCGTTTGTCTTTGCTAAGTCAACTGTTTTGGGTATAAAATGCCTCTATCTCTTTCACTTACTGCAGTGGTCGCATGATGCGTGAACACAATGCAGTATGAAATGATAATTGTAACAACATTACCGCATAAGCCAGCTTTACTAGTCAAGCCGTTATCCTCAGAGCTCGCTCGCTCCATAACAGTTCTCTTACATCAAGACCTAACCTGCGGTATGCGGTACATTCAGTTAGCCGCGGCTTGCGGGCCCATGCGCTACGCAATTGCGGCATCAAACGTTTTAGAGCATGTTGTGGTTTTATAAGGTGTACTTAAATCAATTAAACTGTGCGTATCTACAAATGTGCCATAAACTGTAGGCTGTTACATGTTTACTTTGGAATACAAACGTGTTTGCCTGTGTACGCAAATATCCTCATATAGGACGGATTAACATCGCCAACTAATTAAAATACCATGAATATTAAAGAGCACACGATTGATTTTGATCTGAGAACGAGAAAATTTAATAGTTGGGCTGATGCGCGTTCGTTTTGCGCCAACACCGCAAATATTCCCTGAATCCTCTGAGTCCGGTTCATCATGCAGTTCCTGCGATACCTATAGGCCGTCGTGCAGACTCTGCATCGTGAGCAGAAGGCAGATGAGACATAGAAGATCCCCGATGCCAACATTGCCAAGGCCGAGTACTAGATTAACAAATTCAAGCCATAAGATGAGGAGCCGTCGAACGATCAAAGTGTCTCGGCTTAAGGATATGTGCATGGAAATCCTCGTGAAAAATGTAATAAAGTACTTAGCAAAACCTTTTTTATACTACTCAAGTGTCTCTCTTCTTTACTTTTGATGCTTTTAAGATTATTTTGATCACGATTGTCCATCCCTACTTCCCTACCAACATTATAAATGCGAAAGTAACTGTCTTTCTGTTAGTTGCGGTTTCACGGCTAAACCACTGATCCAATTTTTATGTAATATGGTTCAGACATTCACAAAAACTTGGGCACTAGACATAGGCTACCTTGTGTCCTGGAAAATTTAAGGTCCATCTGCAAAGCGGGTAAAACCGCAGGAGCTACTAGTATACAATAAACGTAGGTCAGTTAACAGTATCATGTTAATCATTCGATTCGATCAGCAAAACTTACTCGAGTGTGGCGCTGGTAATGGGTATTTATGCAAATAGTTAAGGATCCACTACTGCATTGGCACACATCGGTGTAATTAATCATTGATCACTCCATTACTTATTATGAACGCAAATAGAAACTGAACGTGGTAAGGAAACGGGCAGTGAATTGGAATTAATTTGTATGATCTTGATAGCGAAACCTCAGGTCAGAAGATGTATGATACAATTGTCTGGCTCCAGTCATTAAGTTATGTCACTTCTGTCACGGGTAGATGGTTCGCAATTTATAATTTTCCATGTGGTTGCAGTTTTGTGCCGTTATTTCGTTATTCCTTTTGGGAAGTAAGTCAGTGGGGTATGTAGTGATTATGTTCGCTAATTATTATGGTTGTGTAAGCGATTGTTCGAGCTGTCTGTCTGTCGGAGGCGCGCCGTCCCCGTTCGTACCGATGCTAATATTATCACTAGTTGATTATATATTGAAATTGTTTGATTTATTTCATTGTTGATTGGGATTTCGACATTTGTAGCCTGAGTATTTAAAAAGTAGTAGGTGTTATAATCAGCGGTAGCAAGAGTTTAAATATATTTTTCATCTTTATGATATGCACAGACTGTGTAGTACTTTGTACAAAAAGTGAAGTTATTTCTGTTTCTGTCTGAATAAATCAGGGACTATGATGGCCTCTTATAAGACTTTTAAATACGGCAATTAAAAAAATCTTACTCTTTAATTTCCAGCCCCAAACCTTCGCCCTACAAATGGGCACCGGCGAAGATGAGGGAGACCCTGTATGGCCTCGCGAGGAACTCGGCCCCACGGGGGTGGACGACATGACACGCCTCCACGATCTCCATGAGGCGGCCCTGCTGTGGAACCTGAAGCTCAGATACGAGCAGGGACTGATTTATACATATGCCGGATCGATATTGGTCGCTGTCAACCCTTATAGGCCAGTGGACTCGCTATATGGACTGCAAACTGCTAGGAGGTGAGTTCTTTGTTTCATGAAACTTTCAATCATAAATAGTCAATCAACCACTGACTGACTCCCTTTTTTAGATCGCCGAGCTTCATGTCCATCAAAAAAATGTGTTTTTGCAATCCACTAATGCATAACCTTTTCGCGGACGCTCTACAATGCACTCAATCTTGTAGAAACAGGTTTCGGCTTGGTATACAAAAAAAGACAGAAAAAAAATACATAATACAAGTATTAAATAATTTTATAATCATATTTAAATCCGTGGCTATAAATTATTGCAGCACATCCTATTTATATATTTCATAAATTAATCTGTTCAAGGTTAGGTGGTATAGAGTGGACGTTAATTTGTAACATTTTCTTTTATCTCAATTACAGGTACCACGCAGCCGAAGCCTTAGGTGATCTCCCACCGCATTTGTTTGCCATAGCGGCCGCTGCACGTTCGTCCCTTCCACAGCCTCAAGCCATACTCATTTCGGGCGAATCAGGGGCAGGAAAGACGGAGTCTACAAAGCTAGCCGTGCAGTTCCTCGCCGCAGTCGCCCCCGCGCCCCCCGGCCGGGCCCCCGTCTCCGAACAGATCCTCGAAGCAGCCCCCCTGCTCGAAGCCTTCGGAAACGCGAGAACGCCAAAAAATCACAACTCTAGTCGCTTCGGGAAACTCCTAGAACTGTACTTCAAAGACGGCGCACTAGCAGGAGCTAGGGTAGCCCATTATTTACTCGAGAAATCGAGGATTGTCACACAATCGCCTGGCGAGAGAAATTACCATGTATTTTATGAATTGCTCGCTGGTTTGGACGAGGAACAGAGACGTTCTCGTGGTCTTTTATCAGCTGAGCACTACTTTTATTTAAATCAAGGCGGTGATTCGGGAGGCGCGGGAGCCGGCGCCGATTGGTCCGCATTATGCGGGGCGATGCAAGTCCTCGGCATAGGGGATTCAGAAAGGGAAGACATTATCAGAGTCTTAGCCGCTGTACTTCACTTGGGGAACGTTTACTTTCATAGAAGACAGCTGCGTCACGGGCAGGAGGGTGTGCAGTTGGGAGGGGGCGCTGAAGTGCGTTGGGCCGCGCATTTGTTGAAGGTACCTGCAGAGGCACTGGCTAGGGCCTTGACGACTAGAGTGACGGCAGCTAGAGCCGAGCGCATGAGGTCCCCACTGCCCATCGACCAGGCTTTAGACGCAAGAGACGCATTCGCAAAGGCATTATACTCTTCACTTTTTAACTGGCTAGTCCTTCGCATCAATTCGATAGTCCACCGCGCCGGTTTACACGACGCTCACAGAATCTCTCTCCTAGACATCTTTGGCTTCGAAGACTTGGAAGAGAACTCCTTTGAGCAGTTATGCATTAATTATGCAAACGAAACGCTGCAGCACTATTTCAATAAGCACATATTTAAGTTGGAGCAGCAGGAGTATCAGAAGGAACGATTGGAGTGGTCCAATCTTACGTGGAACGATAATTCACCCGGTAAGCAGTTTATGTACCTACTTGTATATTTTAAGCATAATGTTGCCAACATATGGTTTTTAAATGTTGAAGAATAAACTACGGTGAACATTTACCATCAAACATTTACCTTCAAACATTCGAAAGCAATGAAACCCCGATTAATTATTAGCTAATTGGCAATTATTCCCCAATAACCCCATTTATATTTCCAATTTAGAATCACTCCTACCATTAAAAATGCACCTTATCTGAACCACAACACGTTTCACATTCCTTCCAGTGATACAGTTGCTGAGCAAGAAGCCGGTGGGTATCCTACACTTGCTGGACGACGAGAGCAACTTCCCGCGCGCTTCTGACGCGTCATTTTTAGAGAAATGCCATTACAACCACGCTCTGAACGAGCTGTACTCCCGACCGAGATTAGGTGCCAATGAGTTTGGGGTGAGTGCTGAAAGGTTATAATCGTAAAATAGACTTTGTGGCTTTGGTATAAGACATGTTTCAGTGGGGCGAAACCATTGCGGCCGTGAGGTCTTCATGTACCAATGTGTTTGAAGAAATCCGCTATTTAATTGGCATTTTTGCTCATTTGTTCTCGTTCCCGTAGGAATACGGGGAAACGAGCCTGATAATGTAGCTTTCTGTTGGTGAAATAATTATTCCGATCGGTCTACTAGTTATGGAGCCTATTCATTATAAACAAATACACAAAAAAATCTTTCCTCTTTATCATATTCTATTAGTATAGAAGTATAGATTACAATTATAAATAGTACTCCCCGCGGATTCCCCCGCGTTCCTGTTTTGATATGTGTTAATCCCGGTTATAAACAATCTGTGTACCAAATTTCATCCAAATCCGTTCTGTGAAAGAGGAACAAGCATCCATACATACAAACTTTCGCGTTTATATATTTCAACTATGTATAACTTCCAGATAAAACACTACGCAGGCCAAGTATGGTACAATGTGGAGGGGTTCCTGGATAAGAATAGGGATGCTCTCAGAGCTGATGTCCTGGAGTTGCTGTGCAGCAGCGAAGTACCCCTCGTCGCCGAGATGTCCACCCACCTTCGGGCACAGCACGACGCTAATAAAACCCTCCCTAGAGGCGCCAATGGTAGATTCGTTACTATGAAACCGAGAACGCCTACTGTTGCTGCAAGGTATGTAAAAATTTAGGATCAAAATATGTGAAAAAGCAAATGACCTGGAAAATATATCAGGATTTATTATATACTAGCTCTCTGCCGGCAGCTTCGCTTGCATGGAGTTCATTAAATAACTAAAAACTTATATATCTTTTGATTCCGTGACTCGATTTTATTGAAATTAACACGAAATGTTACTCCAAATAAAGCTTTATTATATTCAGTGCATCATCCAGTGAAACATTTATTCATATCATTCCAGTGGTTTCGGAACTTATTCAATTGAAACAAAGGAATCAAATTTTAATTCTACTTTATAATATACGTGTTCAAATGAAATGAAATATATTTATTTATTCAAATAGTCTTTAACAGGCATTTACGAACCGTCGACTCTAATGCTCGGTTCGGGAGGTTGCTTTTGCGAGAAGAACCAGCAAAAAACTCAAATAGTATTGGACGTATTTAACGAGCAATTTAAGCTAAAACAATATCATAATGATTTTTTATACTTACCATTTTATATCCTCATTCCAGGTTCTCAGACAGCCTCCACCAGCTCCTAGAGTCGATGTCCCGCTGCAACCCCTGGTTCGTCCGGTGCGTGAAGCCCAACACGGACAAGTCTCCCATGAAGTTCGACATGCCGTGCGTCCTCGCCCAGCTCCGCTACACCGGCATGCTGGACACCATCAAGATCAGGCAAACGGGATACCCTATAAGGATACCCTTCCAGGTCTTCATCGAGAGATATAGGTGGGTTATATTTTATACCACTAAGGTGGCAAACAGGCATAGAGTTCCACCTGATGGGAAGCGGTTACCGTAGCCTATGGACGCTTGCAACACCAGGGGCGTCAATCACGCGTTGCCGACCCTGTAAAAATGGAGCAGTGAAAGGGACAAAGCATAATGTATTTTTTAACCAAATGTAATGTTTGTTTATAACAAATATTTTTATAACAGTATTATGTTTATATGGGAACTGCAATAGCTATTATGTTTAATGAAATGTTATTTTGTTCGACAGATATTTATTAAAATCTACGCCATCGAGGTCGACACCCTACCGGGAGATCTGCAACTCTATATTAGCTGAGATGCCGCCAACTGGCGCTGGTATGTTACCTTTTAAATTATAAATAAGTAAATATATTTGAACTTTCATTAAAGCTAGAGTTATGGTAACTAGATAGCTGATAAATTGCATATACTACTTAGATGCTTACAGACCCAAAATGCATATTTGTCCTGGACGGGAATCGAACAGATGATCACCATTACGACTAGACAATTTGATACTACTTACCTAACAAATTTATTTAAAACATATTTAGCTAATACATTTTTGTCCAACTTCCGAAAATTACATTTTAAACGTATTTAAAAACAACAATATTTACTCTTTCTTGCTATCAACAAGAATTTCTGGAAGGTATATCTCAAAATCTGTAATAGTAATTACCCTTACCTATATACCACATCTTAATTGGTGCAGTCATTATGTATATTTATTTCTCTATTTACTGTGATAATTTAAAACAGTTATCTATTTTCTAATTAATATGTTATCTAAGATTTTAACTGGTTTGTCATTTCGCTTTGTGATGTTGGAGACGAATGGTAAAAGTGCAACAAAATGGGGAAAAATGTGGAAACGTGTAAAAAAACGAGGGTATACTGCGAAAGTTATGGTTTTGTGTAAGTTTGTGTGTTTGATCGTACCTAAGTTGTTAGAAATGGAAAAGTTTGTATGAATGTTTGTTACTCTTTCACGTTTTAATGGTTGAAGGGATTTTGTTGCACTGAGGGTATTTTTTATCCTAGAAAAAGCTAGTCAAAATTAACTAGTTTTTTGGATTTTAAATTGACTCTGTCCATTTCTTACGACTACAGCGGAACTTAACAATGAATATTTACTCCGGAAATAATGGTCGCGATGTCGTTTGATGTTTGGTGGGAGCAAGTTTATTACTATTACTATTTGAACCGTGCAACTTCGTTAGCGTCACTTGCCCGTTTTTGCAGCAGCAACAGTTTTGATTGATTCTCCGTTCCTATTCGTCATAGCGTAATGATTTATACGTAAAAACCTTCCTTAAGAATCTCTCTATCTATTTAAAAACACCGCGTAGCTTTAAAGGTCTAAGAATACATAGGGACAGACAGACGGCGGATAATAAAAATATCCTGGGACATTTTTCACACACGGCCAATCTGATTCCAAACTAAGCAGAGCTTGTGGTATGGTAACCAGATATCTGATATACTACATACTACTTTTTGAATACATACTTATATAGATATTTACCCTGACACAGGACAAACAGACATATTCATGCATACAAATGTTTGTCGTGGGTGGGATTCGAACCCACGACCCGTGGCTTGAGAGTCAGGGTCACTAACCACAAAGCCATCCGGGTTGTCAAATATTTGTATGCATGAATATGTCTGTTTGTCCTGTGTCTGAATGTAAATATCTATATAGGTAAGTATGTATTTAAAAGTAGTATATTATGTAATATATCTGCTATCTGGTTACCATATCACAAGCTCTGCTTAGTTAGGAATCAGATTGGCCGTGTGTGAAAAATGTCCCAGGATATTTATTTATTAGGATATTTACCGTAGGATATGTGTGAACTAAGTAGTGATGTGTGTGTATGTACAGTGGGTGCGGACTACCAGCTGGGCGCGGCGCGGGTGTTCGTGCGCGAGGCGCTGCACCGCGGCCTGCAGCGCGCGCGCGCCGCCCGCCTGCGCGCCGCCGCCGTCGCGCTGCAGGCGCACGCGAGGGGGTATCTCGCTAGGTAATACCTCACACCTCATGGTTTGCTAGGTTACACAACACACTTCACACATGATACCGCGCTAGGTAACACAATACACACCTCACACATCATACTGCATACATTGTACCTCGCTAGGTTACACAACACACACCTCATACATCGCGAAGTAACGCAACACACCTCACATATTATAGCTCGCTAGGTAACACAACATACACCTCATGGTTCGCTAGGTAACACCTCACACCTCATGGCTCGCTAGGTAACACCTCATAGGTACCTCGGTAAGTAATACAACACACACCTCATGGCTCGTTAGGTAACACAACATACAGCTCATGGCTCGCTAGGTAACACAGCACACAGCACACACCACATACCTCGCTAGGTAACGCACATCTCACACATCATACTTCATAACACACACATCTGATATCATTCCTCATCACTAACTTATATGATGGACGTTAAATTAATATGTTTAGGAAGGTAATACACCCGTTTTGATGCCTCAACGCTAAGTAATATGATGGACATTAAATCATGATGATTGGTAATATATTAGGAGATCAATCACAGCTCCCTGGGATACAATAGAGTAATTGTTGAAGATAGAAATAATTAGGTTTCGAAGGAAAAGAACATCTTCAGTATCCCCATGCTCTTTTAGATGACTCTTTATTTTAAATTTTCAACACATATACAATTATTGGGATATATTACAAGAACGCGGAAGATGTGACGCATCATTGTTAGTCTTACAAAACACTTAACCCATTTATAACTTACAGAAAACATTACAACCAACTCCGCTACGCGACGGTCAAGCTTCAAGCGTGGTGGCGTGGGGCGTCCGAAAGGCGTCGGTACACCACGCTCCGGCGAGGAGTTGTGGCGACCCAGGCTCTAGTACGGGGCCGGCGGGCCAGGAAGCACCTCGCCGCGTTGAAGGAACAGCATAAGAGAAGGGCTGAAGCTCAGCAGGCAGCTGCCAAGTTAGTACATTATCGGCTCTTGTACGTCTTCACTAGTGTGGATTGGTGGACTTCACAATTGTGACATCTCAGGCATGCCGGTTTCCGCACAATGTTTTCCTTTACTGAAAGCCAGCCAAATAAATAAATAATCATTGAAATAAATCACTTTTTTTTAAACGCAAAATTTGTCCACAGGTACTATTGGTTTTTGTAATGTTAAATTTAAAATTAGTACTAACTTTTGAAAGTGACAGCTACATCTACGTCATACATTTAACCCTGATAAATTGTACAGATTTCTATATCATACATATTACTTAATCACAAAATCACATTGAATGATTTTCCGTTTTCCAGACGCCGCGCAGCCGAGCAAAAAGCTGAACAAAAAGAAAAGGCACAGAAGGCAAAGGCGGAGAGCTTGCAGGTGCTTGAAGTGCCTGCGGAATTAGCGTTCATACTGTCCAAATTGGATGAGTGGCAACCGACACATACTGAGAGAAACCTTGCTAAGGTAATTATCCTGGGACAATTCTAAACTAATTTCAAACTAAGCAGACTATTGTAATAATTAATTAGATTGCTGTTACAATATAGATATTAAATCAAAGAGATAAATAGACATGTCCATTCATGCATACAAATGTTTGTACTGAGTAGTAATCGAGCCAACGACCAGCGAGATGAAAGCCATGAAGTTAACAAAGCCAACCGTTTTTGTTGCTTGAATACAGTTGTAATTAAATCTATATATGTTGTTACTTCAATAATGAGAGTGAACTTAAAAAAAATCGAAGAAGAAATTATATTGTTCAAATTTCCTGCACTTATTCTCAGTTACGATCATGGTTATTAGTTATTGCAAATAGTTTTGAATATAAACTTGTATGTAATAGATCATTGGATAATGTAAAGTACTTAGTCCTACCTAAATTATATTTCAAAGAGTATTTCAGTTTCTGAAAAATAAAAATAATTTTGATACCTCAGTTATAAAACTCCAAACCTTTCCAGGTGGCCGGCGACGTCTACGCTGAGGATGAGAACATTCAGGTGCCCCGTGACCTTCAGCAGTTTGCCTTCTCCAAATTCAGTTCAGTTTACTTCGCAGACGGCGGCCAGCTCAGCCCTAAGAAACACCCTATCACTAGGCCGTTCCTTGCTAAGGCTGCTGTCAGGTTTGTCTATCTATCTATCTGACCATCTACATATATAAATAAGTAAAAGAATAGATTGATATGAAACTTTACAAGCGTCTTCTGAGGATGTCATCGAGGGTTTCTGGCCCAAAAAATGTATCATCATCAGCTCATATACGTCTCCACCGAGGAGTACGATACTCCCCTATTACCGAGGGGGTGTAGGCCATAGTCCACCACGCGGGCCTAGTGCAGGTTGGACTTCACATGCCTTTAATTGTGACATCTCAGGATGCAGGTTTCCTCACGATATTTTCCTTTACTGATATAGATAAATTAATAACACAGGATATTTTACATACACGGCCAATCTGCCTTAAATCTGGTCATTATATGTGAGATTTTAATTTACAGTACTACGGCTTATAAAAAAATCCTGGGATTAATTTACTCAGGGCCAATCTGATTCGAACCTGTACTATTTCAGAGATCAAGACTTCAACGATGCAGTGGCTACCTTCAAGCTAATATTGAGATGGTGCGACGAATCTGCATCCGGAAATGAGGCTAGACAGAAGGTATTATTTCTTCAATTGCTACTTATTCTTAGAACAATTAAAAAAAATTTGCAATAAATATGTATTTCATAAAAAGATACTACTTACTGTTACATAGAAAATTTGGTAAACTACTAATAATAGTTTAAATTTAAATATGTAAGAGAAAAACCGATGTGGTAAGGCTATATGGATATTCTATGTTCTGAGGGCTTACTCCCGACGCTTTCGAGAAACGAGTTCTAATCGAATAAATGTCATTTCATACATTTTTGATAGCGATTCTAGCGCACGATCGTGCGGTGACACTTTTTGGAACTAACTTTGATCAAGAATTTCGTTACAATCGAAACCGAATCGAAAAGTCCGTACTGCTGCCACTATATGACATTTGTGACTAAAATGGCGGGAACGGCTTTAAACGTCAAAATACACGATCAGTAAAAAGGTACTTTTTCAGGATCGAGTTATCTCATCTAGGATAAATTTATCTAATCTGTGCATTATCTAAGGTATTAAATTGGTTTACTGTTAATAATCTAGTTTTGAATGCAAACAAAACAAAATGTATCAAATTTGCATTACCTAATGTAAAAAAATTGGCCTCTAATTTAATGTTAAATAATGAGGCCCTCAGTCTTGTTGACTCAACAGTGTTTTTGGGTATCACGTTAGATTCGAAACTTCAATGGGGCACCCAAATATCATGTCTTGCGGGGAAGCTCAGCTCAGCTGCTTACGCGGTTAGAAAAATCAGACTACTTACGGATGTAGAAACAGCTAGATTAGTCTATTTCAGTTATTTTCATAGTGTTATGTCCTATGGTATCTTGCTTTGGGGCAGAGCAGCTGATATAGATACAATTTTTATTTTGCAAAAAAGAGCAGTCCGTGCTATTTATAATTTAAGCTCGCGAGCTTCCCTCAGAGATAAATTTAAGGAAATTAACATTCTCACAGTTGCATCACAGTACATTTATGCAAACATAATATTTGTCCGTCAAAACATAAGTCTTTTTGCTAAAAATTGTGATTTGCACTCCATTAATACTAGAAATAAGCATAAACTTGTAACATCTGCTTATAGACTACAGAAAGTGCAAGGATAATTTTTAGGACTTGGTGCACGGTTTTATAACAAAATCCCCACAAATATTTTAGAATTGCCTATGAATAAATTTAAGGAACGAGTTAAGTCAGCTTTGGTACAGAAAGCTTATTATAGTATAAATGATTATATTAATGATGACGAGGCATGGGTATAGCGCTCGTTCTATCAGGACTAATGTTATTATTGTTAAAGAAATTGTTAAAACTTGTTTTGAAAAGAGTAATTGCTGAGTTCATTGCCGGCTCTTCTCAGCAAAAGCAACCTTCCGAACCGAGCATTAGAGTCGACGTTTCATAAGTGCCTGTGAAGGCCTAGTTGAATTAATAAATTTATTTCATTTCATTTCATAATCTAAAAAATTACATCTAATGTACAAGATTTTGTTTTAGAAAAAAATAAAAAATTTAATATTTATTTTTTTCTGTAGAAATTAACCACACACAACTTATTTTATAATTCTGAAACGTCCAAACACCGTTACCGATCGAATAAATGTCAATCTTAGCCATGGCCATCTTGATTTTTTATTCATATTGGTTTAATAAAATGGCGGGAACGACTTTAAACGTCAAAATACACGATCAGTAAAAAGGTACTTTTTCAGGATCGAGTTATCTCATCTAGGATAAATTTGTCTAATCTAAAAAATTACATCTAATGTACAAGATTTCGTTTTAGAAAAAAATAAAAAATTTAATATTAATTTTTTTCTGTAGAAATTAACCACACACAACTTATTTTTTAATTCCGAAACGTCAAACACCGTTACCGATCGAATAAATGTCAATCTTAGCCATGGCCATCTTGATTTTTTATTCGTATTGGTTCGGGATTAACCAATAGGAGTTCAAGATGAAATTTTTTGGTTCAGGATTAACCAATAGGAGTTCAAATTGAAATCAAAACAAAATCAAATTCGAATCGTTTTCGGGAGTAAGCCCTCTGATCTTGTGTATCATCCAAAGCTCTAGAATGTTATCATAAAAAAAATATAATTTTTACTATCTTATAATTTATTTAAAGGTGCTAGCAGACTACATAGTATCCCGTGGTCTACAATCCCGGGGTTTGCGAGACGAGATCCTGGTGCAAGTGTGCAACCAAGCGAGTGGGTCGCACGAACGCGCGTGGTTGCTTTTAGCTCACTGCCTCGCCACCTTCCAGCCTTCCGCGTCCTTATACAAGTGAGTTGTTGTAGTAGTGGTAGATAGTATAAGGTGCTGGCAGACTACAGTGTTCCGGGGTCTAATCCCGGGATTTCAAGATCAGGCTATTATTTAAAAGTTAAAAGTAACCAGCTAATTTTACGTTTTACACCGCTGCTTCGAAATATAGGTATAGATGTATATTTTTCCTTGGAAAATGAATCTCAATGGCTCAAAATAAAGTGTCGAAGATAAGGAATATATGTATGTTTGTTATTATTTAACCAAGTTCAAAAATATATAGGAGTTTTAAACTTTTGATATTTGAACGTTCTTGTTCTGAGCGCAACGCCATCATAATGCATCCATCATGATGACTGGCTCACATCCTTCCAATATCTTCATAATTTCTTACTATCCAATTATATTTTAATATATTCCAAAGCTATAAAAACTATATACAAATATACCAGATACCTAGCGCGTTTAATATCGGAGCGTGCAAGTGCGTGGCGTACTTATATTTATACATACATATTATTATATATTTTTACACATTCAAACATTACTTTCTTTTATTTTATTTATTACTACTTCATAATGTATATATTCAAAAGCTATGTACACATTTCCCAGATACCTAGTCCGTCTAATATCGGAGCGTGGAGCTAGCGCGTGGCGTACGACATTGTTGCGCGCGGTGTGTTCCCGCGCCGCCGCCGCCGCCCGCGCCTCCAACGCGCCGCGCCGCTCGCCGCCCACGCTGCTCGAGTGGCGGGCTGCACGGACTGATGCTAGGGTTGCACTACCTCTCACACTATATGATGGTGAGTAACACTTTATAGCTAGCGGTTCCGTTAGGGTTGCATTACCCTTATCTTTATATGATGGTAAGTAGTACTTGTATGAGGGTAACTAAGACTTTATAATATAGCTAGTGGCTCCCCGCGGTTTCTCTGGGATTATTCCATTTTCCCGGGAAAAGTACCAAATTTCCTAATTTGAAAAGAAAAACCAACTAAGATCTAATAGAATAGTGATTTTTACAAAATGTGTAAAATAGCTTGTAGCGAGCATTTCACTGCCAAGGGTCTTTTTCTAACAAATAATCTATAAAACCCGTTTTGCTGCTTAAATTTATAAATTGGTAAATCCAGAATATCTTTAAGTAGTTTGTTGAAGAAGCGTAAACCTACATTGCCCTTTAAATGAATTTTTGACTTTAGTAAGTCTAGTTGCAGGAATAGCGAGTTTGTGCTTCTGGTGTCAATACTATGAGTGTCGCTTTTTTTCGGAAAAAGATGTAAATTTTTACGTCCATTGAATAAATTTAGTATAGTTCATACATTTGTAAGTTTCGTTTATTCTATGTTAATTTATATTCTTATTATCCGGTACGTTCCCGAGGAATTTACAATTTTCAAGGAATAAAATGTAGCCTCCGTGTTATTCCAGGACGCATTTTAAATTCTTAAAGAATTGAGGTACATTATAATAAAAAAATCACTTGCTAATAAACTGGTCCATTTTATCAACAGATACAGTACACCACGTATGTTTGGAGCCGTGGACGACGTGCGAGAAGGCCGCCAGTGACGCGCTTGCGGCGGCGGGTGTACACCACAACGCCTCCGGCTGGTCTCTCACCATGGAACATAATGGACAACTCACTGGTTAGTTTAGAACTATTTTATTTGACTTTTAAAGAAAAGGTTACATTTTTGAGGATGTTGAGTGTTTATTTATTTATTTAGTATGTATCCCTAAAAATTTTGAAAGTATTTAAATAATTTTGGTTTTGCATCTAGATAATAGACATATTTTTATTTGACTTCACAAAACTGAATCTACTCTACATATATGTATATCAATATAAGTACATATTATAAAGAGATAAGATTTTTGTTTTTAATGATTAATTAACTCACTGATAGAAAGCTCATCAATTTTTTATCTCTTTGTATACTGTAATTCTTGCTATATATATATGTAATTTTCGTGATCATACCCTAGTTTTTATACTTCAAAATTTTAACTAAAGGCTTATATTGAGTTTAAGACTTAATTTTTGACAGCAATACTTAATAATACAAATATTTGTGATATAGAATGGTCCGGATGCGAGTACGCGTTAGACGCGGTGGGGGAAGTGGAGACGTGGAGTGCCCTCGGTCCCGCACGTCCCGAGCCGCTGCGGGCCGCACCTGCGAGACACCCGCACCAGCACCCGCATCAGAACCCGCCCGCACCACCGCCGCGGGCCTCGTCTGTCGACCCTGACAAGAATTCTAGACCACTGGTATGTACTTACTAATATTATAAATGCGAAAGACTTTGTGGATGGATGTTTGTTAATTTGTTACTCTTACTCCTAAAAACTTAACTAGAATATGTTCTGAAATAACAAATATGCCAATTTTTATCCTGGCAAAATTTAAGATCCCCTGGAAATGCGGGTGAAACCGCGGGGAGCCCGTAGTGTTATATTGCTGAAGAGTTTGTTTAAACGCTCACAGATACGACTTTGATATGAAAAAATATTTTCATATTGGGTAGCCTATTTATCGAGGAAGGCTATAGAATGTATAACATCACGCTAAGATCAATAGGAGCGGAGAATTAATAATAATTTTGCAAAATTTTATGGGTAGTGTCGCTATCAAAGTTGCGCGGGTCAGCTGTATGTGTCGCCATCGTTAGTGTCTTTTTCGTCGCTGTTGCATTTTATTTAACGTAAATCTATCTTCTTCTTCTTCCACCTGACGTTAGTCCCGGCTACTGCCAGGGTCCGCCTTCCGACCAAGCTTCCTCCACTTTGCTCGATCTTTCACATCATCTAATGTAAATCTATAACTTGCTATATATAACTACTTACTAATATCGAAATATATTACCCCCAGGTCCCACCACCGGAGCCACCAAAGTCCCGATCACCGAGCATCCCCCGCATGCTGCAAGAGTCTATCGACGAAGGCCTCTCCGAGTACAACTGGAAGATAGAAAGGGAAGAAACCCACACGATGTCCAAACAAAACGAGTACTCCCGCAAAATATCCCATGACATCCTTTCTAGAGAATCTGCTCTAAACGAGCGATACTTCGAGCAGACCTCAGACAAAGTTAGGAGCAGGTCCCTGGATAATCTGCTTGGAGACAACCCTGTTCCGCCTCCTTCTAAACTGCAGGATCTAGGGTTATCGCAGTCGAGACTAAACGACCGCTACCACTCGGTGGAAAGGCTGGGAGGTGCAGCTAGTGTTGCAAGCAGCAAGGGTGTAGAGATGGAGTACGGTACGGGATCCCGCGCTGGTGCTGTCCCATCCCGGTACATAAAGTCCCAGTACGCCGGAAAGCGAGCGCCGGCTGGCTCGCAGTCTAGTCGCGCTTATATTGAGAAGAGCTCCGAGTTTGGTGGTGTTAGGTGAGGATATTCTCGCGTTTTTATTTTTATTTATGGTGATGAACTCCTTATGAATTATTGTCTGAGTCTGAAATCATACATGTACTTAATTAACCCCAAAAGATGTACAATTGTAGATGTATATTTGAGAGTTTCTGATATTCTCTTTTATTTGATGAAACACTTTCAAAGTTTCGGTTTTCAAATATTTATTTGTTTTAAGCCATTGACCGTTCAGGTGGTCATCTTGTGGTGTCATCTTCTATGAATATTTGAAGTTTAGCTTTTAGTATATATGTCTGTAATACATCTGGCTTCTATTAGATAATTACCAAACTAAAAATACATACTGATTCAAATATTCTATTACCAGATCATCAGCAATGTCAGACACATCGGAAGCTCCAAGTCTCGCGTCTCATGTGCGTCGAGTCCGCGTCCCGAGCCAAGCGTCCGACGTCGACCAGTTCCTCGACGACCTGTTCTCGCCGGTCCTCGACCCTAACATCGACGAGCTCTCCGACGCCAGGTCCCTAGCCGCCAGCATCAAGGGAGGCACCTTCAACAACTTCATCGACAGCGTCCTCGACTGCGAATACAACGAGTCCATCGACCTAAACGACGTCACGGAACTGATTAAGGGCGGTGGAAAGGAAGACAAAGAGAAAGGCAGAATGAGCAGAAAGGAATCCAGTGCGGACTCTGTCGACGATTATATCACAAATCTCTTCGACCCGATTTTCATGAACGACAGTCTGAAGCGGCTGACCGACGGGGAGGGGTTGTCAGGTGCCATTAAAGGCGGCGGGGCCACCCCCCGGGCCGGTGGCGCGAACACTTCGGCGTTGAGCTTCGGGGCTATGTCCCTGCCCCCGACGATGCCCGCCACGCCGGAAGCCCTAGCCGCGGCTCTCGGCCTACACCTACCGCCCCCGGGAACGGTCGACATAAACGCCTACCACCAGAATTTACAGCGAGCCTTCCTCCAAAGCGCCATGGCGCAGAATCTACAAATCCAGCAGCAGCTGCTCGCCCAGAATCAAGCTCTACAGTCTCTACTCGCCGGCCAGGTCGTCGAAAACGAGTCGGAGCCGACCTCCCCGGTCAGAGCGTCGACCGTCGTCCACGCCCAGGTTCATTCCCCGCCGCGAAGCGCCGTCAAAACGCGACGGGTGTCGAACGAGAGCTCCTCGACCTGCGCCCCCCCGCCGCCGCCCCCGCCCCCGCCCATGCCGCCGCCGCTGCACGCCACCGACGAGGTCCGCGGCTTCATGGACCCCTACGGCCGCGCCAAGACCGTCCGCATCGGCAAGTGGAGGTGGCCCCCGCCGAAGGACGCCATCGGCCAGGAGACCGCGCAGGACTTCACCAAATTCAAGATGCGCCAGATACAGAGGCGGCACACGCCCCAGGCCCAGAGCAACGGCATCGAGCACGAGCCGCCGCGGAGCCGCTCGAAGTCGGAGGCGTCGCCCGGAATAGACTGGGAGGAGTTCGAGGTGGACCGGCCCGTCGTCTCGCCGTCCAGGGAGGCGCCCAACCAGAGGACCGCGCGGCGGAGCTTCGAGATCGGCGCGCAGAGACCCTCGCCGGGCAGCGTCGGGAAACTGAAGCTCAGCTCCGAAATGAGACAGAGGCTGGAGCGGGTGACCGCCAACCACTCGGTGAGGAGCACGTCCTCGGCGGCGGAGACTCCGCGGACCATAAACAAGTTGGAGGACACGCGGAAGTTGATGCTCGAGCGACAGCTGGGAGGTGGCGGTGGCGGGACTAGATGGGACGCCCCACCGCCCCCATTACCTCCAGCGCCCCCCGGCCCCGCGCCGCCCCCGCCCGTGTCCCCCCCCACGCCCCCCGACCGGCCCGCGCCCCCTCCGCCGGCCCCCGACAGTTCGTCGACCTTTGCTCAGCTCCGCCGCGATCGCGATACGTTCGGCGTGCACCAGAACAGGGAAGCGGACGACCGCCACGCGTTCCTCGCCAACTGGAACTCCCGCCGGAGGGACGATTCCGAACCGCCTCGAGACGATTTAGCGACGCGCTTCCTCACGTCGGACCGACGGGAACGTCGCATCAAGGACGACTGGGGCGACGAGTCGAGCTACAACGAGGACAGGGGCCAGAACGGTCGCGACGAATGGGACTCCGAGTCGGGCCTCGAGCCGAGTGGTCGCCGCGACAGGGACGACTACTCCGGCCGGGACGCGTCGGAAATATACGAAATACACCCGACTAGGACGTCGCGCAAAGAGGAGAACGGGCTGGACGATTCCTTTGAACGGAAGCGGTCGCCTTTCTTTGATGAATTCGAAAGGTTTGACGGGCGGAAGAACTCCCGCGATATGCTAGTAGGGCGGGCGAGGGAGAGCCCCCGGTCAGAAATCGTGTTTCCGTCGGAAAATACGGATACGGCGAAGAGAACAGAGCGGGCTACCTTCAAGACGCACATGGTACAGAAGGAACGCGATAGAAAGATGGAGGCGGAGAGGCGTCATTCAGTTTCGACCCATGTTACAGATAAAACTGAACATCTTGAACGTGAGTTATATTATTTTAATATCTACACAATATAACTTGATGAAAAATCTTACATTTAAAACAATACCAATTAGAAAATTTTCTGTAAAAAACGGTGCATACTTCATTTTTGCAACAAATTTTAAAATCCTTTGTAAATACGGTAAACGTTAGCTAAAATAACAACGTACAATATTATGTACCTAATGATAAATCTAAATAACGATTTTTCATATAAATATCTTCTTCTTTCTAATTAATATGTATTTTTCTCCAGGCGACATGCCCGCCCCAGCTGCCTTCCTGCCCTCGGAGCGTACATACCTGACGTACAGCCGCGTGCCGTGGAAGCTGCGCGTGCGCAAGGAAGTGTTCACACCCACCGAAACGTACAACGACCCTGCCGTATTAGACCTGCTGTATGCACAAGTAAGATATTGTATTGTATAAGATTTATTAAAGAACTTCAATATTGTATTTTTAGGGATTTTTCAAACAAGAAAAGAATAAAAAGTTTTACCTTCGTGCCCGGGGATCATCAATTTTCCCGGGATAAAAGTTAGCCTATACCTAGAAGGTATTCAAAATCAGTGCCAATACTATCCCTTCATGCGTTCTGACGTGAAATTGTAACAAACATACATTCTCACAAACTTTTGCATTTATAATAATAGTAGGATTTCAATAAAAAAGTTAGTCTTAAAACCTATATAATCAGACGATAAGAAAATATTCCTATATTATTACATTTCTTAGATATATATGAAATTGGCTAAGAAATACTGTACTATTATTTATTAATTAATTATTTCGGATAAACTATACATGTTTTAATTCCCTTTAAGACGCAGTATTTTACGTCGTCACAAATCCTATCGCTCGCCAATTTATCAATAAAACATCTTTCTACCAACAGATAGTACACGACATAAACTCCAACATACCTAGCTTACGTATAAGCACGAGCGAACGACGTGCTGGGGTCGCATGGCTCCGCTCTCAGGCCTCCACGGGGACTCCAAGAACAGTCACAAAGCGCCAAGCTGTAGAAATGGCCCGCAACTGGCCTTTCTACTTCGCAAGATTGTTCACGGCGAGAGTACCGCCTGGGGAGAATGCCGTGCTTGCTGTCTCGCATAACGCGGTCACTATTGGAGTCAAAGGTAAAATGTTACACAAAGTTGTTTTAAATATAAGCATTATTTATTGATCGTAAAAATAAGGGGTCTATGTTAAAATACATTAAATGCAAAGGAACACTTTCCGAATCTAATTCCAAATTAACCATAACACCTATGGTAACCAGATAGCTGATAAAGCACTTTTAAAAACATAGCTATATAGATATTTACATCTAAACATATTCATGCGTACAAATGTCCTGGGTGGGCTTGAAAGTCAGGGTCATTAGGTACAAGCTGATGGCGTAGCTGGGATCCAGAAGGTCCTGGAGAAAAAAATAACCAAATAAATTATTTAAAATCGTTTAATCGTCAGATTTATCAGACAAAAATATTCACTAGTACAATTTATACTTTGTAAGTTAGTCCCCCAAACCCCCTTGCACTTGGGGGCCCCGAGGCACTGCTCCGTCTAGCCCCCCAACACCACAACATAAATATCCTACTGCGAAGCCAAAAACCGATAGTTAACAAGCTTGTCGTCCGTAGGCCCCGCGGGGGTAACAATCCGTCGTTCGTTGCCCCTAACCGGGTTGCGCGCGTCGTCCCCGGCCCCACACTCGCTGCAACTGTCCCCGGCGAGGGACGCCCCGCTCACGCTGCACGTGCCCCTAGCCCACCATGCCCACGCGCTAATCGCTGAGTTCGCGCTGCAGTACGCACAGGTATGTATGCTAAGTTATGAAGTGTTTAACAATGTCTGTTTTCAGGTTACTGTAAAAAAAATCGTGTTGTACGCTTTGGGTCTTAACTTTGATTTTCCTTGTGTTCTATAAATTGACACGCTTCTTACAATAAACACTATCATAGTGTAAATACAATTACAGGCAAAAAAGCATGTTATTAAAAATGTTTTGTTTGTGTTGAATGAAATATTAAAATTATGCATTACTGGATATTAAATAAATAAAAAAAATTCACGACTAATAAAATTATTTAAAATTTAATATATCAAATACAAATAATTCCTCTTTATAATATTTAATACATAGTATGCATTATTTCCTTCCAGTTTCATCGACATTTTTACTCTTATATAGAATTCCTTCCCGATATACCGAATATCGACTATAAATTAAAATTAAACATACCTACAGTAAAAAAAAAGTCCAATTTCAATACAAACGATTGCACAATACAGATTGTAAAACTTACATAATTAACAGACACAGTGCGTATAAAGGTATTTCGGGCGGAAGTAACATGTCTTGTACGCGATTTAAACATATTAGCATATTTGATTGATGAAGACAAAACTGTGGCAGACTTGTCATATTTTATCGCGTAATCTTATATTTGTATAAATTAATGTTATAAATGGTTACTTTAAAAATATTTGTATTACACGGTTAAATTAAAAATGCTTTAACAGAGCAGTATTATATGAGTATTATATTGCACACTAGCGATCAGCTTCGCACGGGTGCAATGCTTATACATCACATTAGAAACCTCCAAAATTTTCAGTGTTTCTCTAACATATTATGCATGTATTGTGTATAAAAATCTTCCTCTTGAATCACTCAATCTATTTAAAAAAAACCGCATCCGTTGCGTAGTTTTAAAGATTTAAGAAGACGTAGAGACAGCGGAAAGCGACTTTGTTTTATAATATGTAGTGATTGTAATATTGTACCTTTATGTTATAATTATATTTATGATCATTTCTAATCAAAATAAAAAATAATATCGCGTTTGACATGTTGAAATATTTCCACTTTCATATTTTGAACCATTATGGAAAGAACCCTTAATCAATTGAATATTGATTGTCGTCTTAGTCCATATGGTTCCCATTAACAAAGTATCCTCAAGCACCCATCGACCATTAAAAGAAATAACTTTAAAAAGTAAAACATTCGTAAAAATATTGATATCACAAAATTTCTTAATATTCTCTGTATACATTATGCAATTAACCAAAATACTGGACTGGTTTAAGTTTAAGTTATTATTGTCATTTTTGGGCTGTTAAGATAAACAGATGGAAACAATAAAACTTAATTTCTGGTTAAATAAAGTTTAGTATTTCATAGTAACGCAAAGAAACCATTTTCTTCATCATTTTTATTTTATTTATTTTTGTGTGTATGTTTGTAATGAATAAACTCAAAAACCACTGCACTGATTTCAAAAATTCTTTCACCATTGGAAAGCTACATTATCAGGGAGTAACACAGGCTATATTTTATCCCTGTGTTCCCACGGGAACGGGAACTACGTGTGTACGCGCGGAGGCAGCTAGTATTAATATAAAAGTGAAAAAAATGACGAATGTTATAACTATCGTCAAGTAATTAAGTGATGTAACTTCGGTTATACGACAAATTGGGGTCGAACGATTTGTTTATGTTGTACACATATTATATAGCAATGGTTATTCATTTTTAATACTGTTACGTACCGTATAGTTGTGTGTGAACTTTACGATCATTACTGAGTTTGTACTTATATGAAAACTTTCCGATATTTCTCACAGATAGACTTTTTCTCGGTTTATTTAAAAAAAAATCGTTTAGGCGAATTGTAAATCCTCTATTATTTATTTACTTAAATTAGCCATTACGTACAGTAATTCTATATTAAACTTTTGAAGCATTTAGTTCTCATACGAAAACATGACTTCCGATGATGTAAGGAGAATGAATGTAATTTGAAACTTCTAAAAATAGCAATTCTAAAACAAACTTTAATAAACATTAATATAACAAACACAAGCTATAAAGTTGATCGTAAAATACCTAATGTTATGAACATAAGTATGTATGTATTTACATGTCATGAACATACATAAATTACATTTAGTATTATGTAATAGCGATGTGCCGAGTACGGTTTGACTCGAGTCAGACTCGATTCCTGCTTTGGACTCGCCTACTCGAATACCAATTTATTTTGATTCGAGTACGCCAGACTCGATTCCGGTACTCGAGTCAGGAAGAATCGATTCGTACTTGCTAACTCGATTCTATTTATGCGAGTTCAATTGACTCGAGTCTAGTATACGAGTTTTGTTACGCTCTATGTTTTTAATTATCTTTCATTAAAAAGTAATTTAAACAACATTTACCGGACTTTAAAACACAAACGAATAACTGAAAAGTAATAACTTTGATACCTGATAAATAATATCTTAGATACATGAATATTTAAAATCATGAAGCGTCTTCATAATCGGATATGAGCAATATTTCTTTTGAGGTCGATGCCAACCGCAACATTAAGAAAAAAGGAATCGGTAATGAGGGTTGATTCGAGTCCAGCCGGAATTCAAATACTGACTCGAGACCAGCCGGACTCGAGTCAGTATTCGAATACCAAACCTAGAATTCGAGTAGAGGGAATCGAGTCATGATTCGAATACCGTATAAATTGACTCGAGTCGACTCGATCCACCAAAACAGCGACTCGGCACATCACTAATGTAACATAGCAAGTGTATTACTATTGTAGGAAGAGCATATCAAATGTTAAATAATCTTTGAGTATTTTTAACTTGTTATAGCTACTGTTGGCAGATGCTTAGTATTAGGGTTGACACGAATAGACTTATCTTGAACTAGCGGACCCGGCAGACTTCGTTCTGTCCACCAGCGCCACCTACCGGGTCCAAATTAATGTATTATACATAAAAATCTTCCCCATGAAATACTCCGTAATTTGGTGAAAACCGCATGAATTTGTTCAGTAGTTTTTGTGTTCATCGCGTTCAGACAGACAGACAGAGGCGGCGGGGACTTTTTTTTATAAGTATATAGATAACGTAGCTACGTCATTGCTGTTATACATATGTAGATCTCTAAAGAATCACTAGTCTTTATAAGACAACTAATGTTTATAGAACTGTAAGTCTATAACCACGTTACATTTAACACCAAAAAGATGACAATTCAAATCCACAAATAAAATTAATATTCACATAAAACAGAAAGCGGATGATAAGTAATCATTAAGTAATAATTATTTTTATAGCCAGTCAGATTTATTCTTCATATGAATTTAAAATGAGTAGGTAATCTAGCAAGATATTAAAAACAACAAGCCTATATATGCCAAATTTTATTCGTATCACTTCAGCTGATCTAGCGTGATTGAGTAACACATTATAAAACATCAATCAAAACTTTTGTATTTATAATATTAATAAAATATTTTTCTATTTGCTAAACCCTTAAATATCGATCGCACCAACCCTACATTGGAGATCGTTCGAGCACCCAACAATTTGCAATTCAATTAACTTTCTTAATACGTAATTAGAACCGTGTAGTTACAATTGTGTGGCGTGACCAACTGGCTACTTTACCCCGTAAAACTATCGACTGCTTGTTTTCATAATTTCTTAAACTCATCAGCTTGTTAAACGTTTTTTAATCAATGTGGTAATGGTCTTGCAAGACACGCGAAGACACGCGAAGTTGAATGATGTGATTGCCTCTGTGATGTGATGTACTGTAAACTCTCAATTGTTTTTTTTTTTATAATAATGATAAAAAAATTGAATTAGATAACTGAAATACTTTTTGAATCTCGGTGTTCGTAATAAAATTTTCTAGCAAACGAACAAAATCTAAAACTAGTCAATCGAAATTCAGTGAGTAGGAAACGATTTGGTTGTTTTTAGACTTAAATCAATAAAAATCCTGAGACTTCCACACACGATCAATCTGATTCAAAACTAAGCAAAGCATGTTAACCAGACAACGTACCTACTATTTTTAAATATTTACAGTCAGATACAGAACAAATAGACATGTTCATGCACACAATAATTTGTCGGGTGAACCCCGTGAACCGGCAGCTTGAAAGCTATTTTCACAAACCCAATCGGACAGTCAAAAAAGTCATATAACGCTCTTGATAGTCCACAAATGGTGTATTTCACGGGAAGACGTGTAAAACCACTAGGCGATAGTAATCTCAAACACAAAAACAATACAACAGCAAAAGGAAATGGGGGTGAAAAATCGGTACACATTAAAGAGTAAGCCATATGGCTCCCGTTAAAACGACTCGAGCACTCGAGCGCAGCCCGTTACGCTGACCGCGGCGCGCGCGCAGATTCCCCACACAAGTTCCGCTACGACACAGATTATGTTATACACTAGAAGCTGTGATCTATAGAAATGAAAATAAGAATCTTAGAGGCACTTAGTGTTTCTGTATGTTTGTGTTTTAAAAGCCTCAAATGATACGAGAAGAGGGTTATTGCACTCTCCGACATGTTGCTGATTTAAGAATATTTTATGTTCCGTGTATCAAAAAAGAAAAAATCACAGTAGAAATACCAATAATATAATGTTCATTATCTTATTGGTTAGTTACCAGAAAATATGGATTTTTTATTTATTTTTCTAACCTATGAGATATGGTTGCTTTTTGTTGTTTACTAGCTTTGCTAATCTTTATATTTAACAATGTTAGAAGCATATACAGCCATCATTTCCAGTGTCTCGTATGTCAGGAAATCTGTGTAAAACACACAAGTATCTGAACTGATAAACGACAGTGGACGTAACGCCCACACTGGTTCTGCGCCGGGAATGTGTGTCGGGGCCTGTGCCCGCGCCTATAATTTGTCGGAAAATCGTAGAATCCGTAAGAGAATAGATAAATAACTGGCAGGTAGAGTTGTAATCTATGGATTATAGTTTATGGTTTGTCGATTGTTGCTGCAATTATTAGATATCTTTGGTTTATACAATCGCGGGTATTATTTATAAGAAACAGTGTTCATATAATGTTTTTACATCCGTTAAATGTATGTCAATGTACGTGCAAATTTTTTGATACTAGTCGCTCCCCGCGGTTTCGCCCACGTTCCTGTGATCTAAAATTTTCCCGGATACATAGCCTATGTATTATTTCAGAACATATTCTTTAGCATGGTACTTCCGAAATAGATGAACTGATTTTGTTTATATTTTTCTTTTTATGTTATCTAGATCAAGAGTTTTCTTTTATTTTTAGTTCAAGAAAACCCTTTCCCTTTTTTATCATCAGCTGTTCTGTGGTATATTTTGATTTTAGTTATATTATAAGCTTAAAAAGAAGAAAAAACTACATTTAATATATGCTGAACTATATTTTTAACGCGTGACGTTGCTTGTTTAGGAGAACGTGGCAAACACACACATGTGGTTTAAATTCGTTTATGAATACAATTGAAAGACAAAACGGCTTTAATTTTCATGCTCCAAATACATTTATCATTATATTTATATGGTCTATTAAAATCATTGAGACGAATTTTAATAAGAAATTTTACTTTTATATTGTGTAAAAATTTTTTAACTAACTTATCCTAGTAATTTTATAAATGCGAAAGTTTGTGAGAATTTTATGGATGTACATATGTTTTTACTCTTTCACGTCAGAACGGCTGAAGGGATTCCAATGAAATTTAGGACAGAGTTAGAATATGTTCTGGTATAATATATAAGCCACTTTTTATCCGGGAAAGTTGAAGATCGCCGGAAAAGCGGGTTTAACCGCGGGGTGACACTATTGTACCTAAAAATGTGCAAGTAGGTACTTATCTCAATCTACTTAACTTAAACTAAGCTGAACTACTTTGGGAAAGGCGTACCCTATACCATAGGGACCTAATCTACTTTTCTGAAAAAACGAGTGAAACCGCGTGTTAAATCTGTTTATATTCACACTATATACATTACCATGAATGGTTGTAGACGTTGTAGTCAACTTCCAAGAACCTTCTCACGCGATTTTCCCGGAACCTAACTGTATGATTTAACTATTGATTATGTCTAAGCCGTTACATAATTAATGTCTAACAATTTAATTGCTATTCAAACTAGCGGAAATTCTTAACCATTACTCCATATTGTTTTTTTTTAACCTCATATTGGCTGAAATAGAAAAAAATTATCAATAATAAATATCCTTCGTATACATCCTTACCTTTTGAACAACTTTTTATAAATTGGTTAAGTAGTTTTTGAGTTATTACAAGCTTATATCCTCGTCGTTGTCAGCCTAATTAGTCCACTGCTGGACGTAAGACTGCGCTTTTTCAAAATCTCTTTGCAATGTAGGTACTTATAAAGTGTAGGTAAAAATACCAATAAGCCAATTCATCTACCCAAGACCATTTTAGATTTCTGGGAGCCATTTATCGACCCATAAAGCAAAACGCCAACCTATTTTCATCCAGACATCTTTTCATATAACTGCACATCAATAAATGTCCAATTTTCACCTCTACATAGGTAGGTACGTATGTGAGCACGTCGCCCGATGGATTGTGAAAGGCGACGCGTAATGAACAGACACGCACAACGCATAGAAAAGCGAATGCATATTGACAAATTTCCTTAGGAATAATAATAAATCATGGCTTGTTGAACTTTACATTGTGGAACAGATAAATAATCATCATCATCAGCTCATATACGTCTCCACTCTCGGAGCTCGAGCCTCCCCTAACAATGAGGGGGGTCTAGGCCATAGTCCACCACGCGTGCCTAGTGCGGATTGGCGGACTTCACATGCCTTTAATTGTGACATCTCGGGCATGCAGGTTTCCTCACGATGTTTTCCTTCAACGATAAATAATACAAATAAAAAAATATCCTGGGACATATTTCACACATGGCCAATCTGATTCCAATCTAAGCAGAGCTTGTGATATGGTAACCAGATGACTGATATACTACTTTAAATACATACTTATATAGATAATTACATCCATGTTCTCTTCTGAACAAGTAGACAAAGGTTTAAGACATTCCATTGTAGACTTCTAAGATTAAACTGTGTCGTTTGATGACTTTTGACCACATTTTTAATCCCTCTATTTGTAGCCTCTGATGAAACTTATAAAGTTCGATCAATTATAGCCTTTACGTCTATGTTTGTTTGGATATTGCGGATAAAATACCAAACTACAAACACGTTTTAAAATATTCTTTATAATTAGAAATAAGGTTTAAGTTTTATCCCAACTAAGGGCTTATAAAAGGTCGAATAAAAGATAAATCTATGACAACAAGTAGATAATAATAAAAGGTTAGAATGTTGATTGACATTGACAAAAATAAATCTCAACAGTTTCCTAAACATTTTGCAATTGCTGTATCAGATTTGGCAATTTCGAGTAGGTAAGTACTAAAATGACAGCTTCATTAACTATTTTAAACGTCATTTTAATTGTACTCTAATAATTCGCTTGATCGATAAATTCTATCAAGCCCTAACTAAAAGTTAAGTGCTTTGAAGATAATTACTTATAATATAACTTCAACTTGGTTATGAGAGTTCTATATACCTAAGTAAGAGGCAAATAAAACCTTTTATTTACAAAGATAAATTTTAATTTAGGTACCTATACGTCAAACACATGCTTGTGCATCACCTTCAGTCAAAATCATACTATTACATATATTTAGTACATATTTCTGTTATAAATCAACAATATTGAATAAGCAATATAATATAATCGGAATCATGTAAACGAAGGATAAACCTTTCTATCGGCAAGCAACATACCACAACTTTATTGATTGTTGTATCCAAACAAATGCGTCCTCTGTAGCACCATAACTTACCATCGCGACCTCAACCCGAGATGACAGCGACAGTCGGCACGGTGCTCACGCGCAGTCAGCCCGTGACCGCGCCGCCGCGCGCACCATGCAGCGCCCGCGCCTCTCACTAGCGATGCGTGACAACTGGCGCCATCTGCAGAGGCTGTACGGCCTCGAACTCGATTGCGAAGACTACTCGCCACCCAGGAGAGCACCCAGCCTAGATTCCCTCATCAACTCCTCAGAAGGAGCTCTATCCAGTGCCGACGCCTCCGCCCCAGAAGACTCAGATTCGGGTGCCGACACTCGCAACGATCCCGATCCGCCGCGAAGGAAAAACTACACGAATACGGACAGAATAAAGAAATGCCCCCAAAGTTACTCGTCTTCCTCCAGTGGACATATGGAGACGATCCACGAGGAGACGACCGAGCCCAAAGTGTCTGTGAAGGAGATCCTTGCCCGGTTCGAAAACCTGACGGAAAAAACTGACGCTTTACAGGTAATTTGTGCCAACAGTGTGTTCAGTGATTCAATGGATGGGACCGGACGCAGGTTTGAAGTAATAACATCATTATAAACGTGTTATATGCTGCATGTTCGAAGGTTTTTAATTATTTTCATAGTCAGCTGTTATTGTTATTGATTTCGCAAATGAACGTTCGAAATCGAACCTCGACATTTTCTGTCTTGCATGCACTCAGTCCGTTACAAAATCTGTATGTGAGTTAGAAACATAATTACAAATGGAATTATTGTTTTTTTTTCTGTCTGACGTGCGCGTGTTTATACACTTTCCAATGAACTTCGATGATCTAGATGTGTTATCGATCTATTCATGAGTTAGATGCAATCGTAGAACGTGCATTGTTACATAAGCGTGCTCATCAAAACGACAATCGCGTCCGATAATTGCTTCCGTAATTTGGTAGCTTTTTATAAGTCTCGATAGCATTTCTCTCCTTCCGCTCGCTCGGCTGTCACAAAATTACTTGGCTCTCCGTGAAATTGTAATCACTTCATATGACACACTTTCGTTGCGTCGTAAAATATTAAATTACTGCAAAGTGAGTTTATTTAACGTCGCGTCGGGTATCTTATTTCAAAACAAACGCTAAGTAAAACCAGAACACAACAGCGAAGATTACATTATCTTTTGTAACAAACAGAGCATTGCTTATTGACGAAGAAAAGGGTCGTTGCAGATTTACAACTATGATTATTTGCATAGTGTCACTTAATTTTGTGCATCTATTGACAAATAGTTTGTTCAGCGAAGCGCAACGGTATTTCTGTGAGTCTTAAAATTTTTACGACGGAATAAGTACATAGAGCCAAAACATCTGCTCTTTTTCATGAACATATTTGTTTTATGTATCTGAAGTAAATGTCTGTATAAGTATGCATTTAGGAGTAGTAATCAACTATCTAGTTACTATACTACAAGCTCTGCTAAGTTTTGATTCAGATTGGCCATTTATGAAAAATGAAATTATGAAAAATGACCCAGGAAGTTAACCTTTAGGCATGTATTTAGAAGTTGTATATCTAATTACAATAACCTCTGCTTAGTTTGGAATTAGATTGGTCTGATCGTATATAAAGAATATCCCATGATATTTATACAAATTAGATCCGCGCGTGAACTCAAATCTGTAGACACAAATCGATGAGTTCAGCTCATTACAAACAAATTATTGTAATAAAGATATCTCTACCGCATCTTACAGCATTCACAATGTGCCACTTATTTCTCGCAACTCATCAATAAATGACCTTTTATAAATACTATCCGATTTGTAGCACGTATAAATTATGTAATATAGGATATATAATATATATAACCGGTTGGAATTAGATGGCATCAGATTTTCAAATTAACAATTGATTAGGCATCGTCATCATTGACAGTAAATTGTAAAAGTAATTATTACAATCACGATGTTGATATTTAGATTTAATGTTATGATGCCAAAAAAGGTATCTTCGAAATTCTAGGACATCGACTGATACACCATTCAAGTATAGATTCAACCTTTATACTTAATCACCACAAATTCCTTGCGATGTTCATTAAGGTACCTACTAATACTTAAACCCACATGTGTACTTCAATTTGAATATACATAATAGTAGATAACTAGCTGTCGCCTGCGATTATTTTCGCATTCTCAGAGATTTAGTAATAAAAAAAATTTTATGTAGTTAGTTATTAAGAAAATATTTTAGGGGTATACCAAGTCTGAATCTCTTCAGCCATTCTTCATTAAAAAAGCAACAAGCATATATCCATCCATTCTCACAAGCTAGCGTTTTTCATAGTAGCTTTCTTCCGACGATTTTACCTGCGTTTTTACCTTCATCAATCTATTTATTTATTAATTATGATACATACAAACAATTACAGCTAAATAAAAACAGAAAATAATAGAATATAAAACATACAGATCTGAATCTTTTATCAAGATTGATAGGGTGATTATTTAACATCCATCAAAACATTAGCATTTAAAATACCGGTAAGATTTATAGGATTGATAGGCATAGAAATAAATATATGTTATTACTGCACTCGAGTGGTATCCAATGCCTAGATAAATGTTGGTGTGAACATGACCCTTCACAAGTCAAGGCAATCGCGTTTGACTCGCGCTTACAAACTAATATGCCAAGTATTTTGCCCACAGTTTTTTTCCCTCATCTAATGTCATTAGTTCCAAATTGGATCCAAATTTTGTAAATGCCAAACATATATAATTGGATAAGATTACCTACATTTTTAATGGGCATACATTTTACCCTAAATAACTATGTCTGTAGAGTTTTTACGCTTGTTGTTTGTGTTTTTCGGATATTCAAATGCTAATCCGCGCAACTTCGTATACATATTTTTTGCAATGTCTATATTGGCCGTAGCGTGAAGTTATATAGCCTTTAACCTTCCTCGATAAATGACTATCCGACGATCGAATAATTATTAAATTGGAACCATTAATTGGTTTATTAGTACGTTTAAAGTTTTAAACAAACAAACTCGTCAGCTCTAGATTCGAAAACTTTTAACCTTCTAACCTAACCGTTTTTTTACTAAAACACTCTTTAACACAAAATAAATACTGATAAACCATAAAATCTTAGAAACAATCAACACATTTCGATTTATAGATTGTAAATAGTTTATATAGTGAAGAAGTAAATTGCCTTGCAACAATGAGATAAGGAAGCTATTATAGTTTAGCCATAAATGCTTGAAAAAAGTGTATATAAACGAGTTATAAGTATGAGGGAAAGTTATATACTTCGTTGTCAATAGCGAATAGTGTTATTATGACAGAGTGCTTTTTACAAATGTCTAACGTAGGTACTTGGTTATGGTTGACGGCCCTTGATTGTCATTAATTATACGTACATAACGCGTGGATCTTAATTGAGCATAGCTTTTACTTTTACTGATACCGTTTGAGAGAGTTAGTTAATCACTACATAGTATAAAACAAAGTCGCTATCCGCCGTCTGTCTGTGCCTATGTATGCTTAGATCTTGAAAACGACGCAACGGATTATTATGCGGTTTTTTTTAATAAATAAAGTAATTCTTAAGGAAGGATTTTATGTATAAATCATTACGCTATGACGAATAGGAGCGGAGCATCAATCAAAACTGTTGCAAAAACGGGCAAGTTACGCTAACGAAGTTGCGCGGGTCAACTAGTGCTATATATGGTGTAATCCCAGCTCTCCGCCAGACAGGTAGTAGGACAAATATAATTAGTGATTTATTTTATTGTCAATAACAATTAATTAAGATGAATATTTAATAGTCTTCCTCGCAAAATAAGAGAAACATAATATATATATTAATATAAAATAAATTTAAACGAAATATTAAATTAATATAAAGGATTTAGGATTAAGCCTTTGTTTTAATTATTTGATATTTTATTGTAATTGTCATAACAAATCATTTTACCATTTAAACATGCCATTATAAAACTCATTTATCAATAATCCATATTTCGTACTACAAAATTGAGCGAAATCTGTTAATATTTGCGTATTTGTCTATCTGTCATCCAAGTGTATCCTAATTTTGTCCTAATGACTTAATTCCATTGTTATCTCCAAACGGAGTATATAATAACATAATTCGACGGTAGAAAGCAATTTTATATCTAGGAAAATAATTTTTTTTTCTCTCCTTATTTGAAGAAAATAATTAAGAACAAGTAAATTTATTGAGTCTGCCGGAATTATCATTATATTCTTACAAGTTTTTATTTAGGTGTTATTACTTTTTATGATATTTTTCAAGTGTTATTTTCCTCTGGTGTAAACCTCTATTTTTTAGATACGACAAAATTGCTTTCTACCGTCGAATATATATAACAGACTTTTAAAAGGGGGGAGTCCTTTTAGAAGTCTGTTGAAAAATAATAAACATATTAAATCATAATATCCATGACATCATGATGCAGAGCCAATGGTAAAATGCGACGGCTAGAGGCCCGACGACAATCGCCCCGTGAATCGGACCGTACTTCCGTTTCCGAACGGACTGTGGACATCGCCACAGGGCTCCCACCTTGTCAGATTATATATTGAAGGATGCCCCTGTGTTGCAAATGTCTATAAGCTACGGTAACCGCTTCCCATGTGGGATTGTATGCGTGTTTTGTGATGATAAAAAAAACTCTTTTTTTATATCTATAATATAAAAATGAATCGCAAAATGTGTTGGTAAGCGCATAACTCGAGAACGGGTGGACGGAAATGGCTTTTTTTGGTCTTAAAATGTTCGCAATAGTCCAATTGAGGTTCTTATGGAAAAAATGGAAACATTTAAGTAGATACACCGGGAACGCAGGTGAAACTGCGGGGCAGAAGCTAGTAAATAAATAAATATCCTAGGACATTTTTCGCACACGGCTAATCTGATTCCAAAGGATTCCTTCTGATCTTTACTAAGGTTCTTAATGTAAATAGTTTAAATTAACATTAGACAGTTTATTAACTCTCCTTCTTTATGAGAGACTGGTGCCAATACTAGTATCACTAGGTACGTATTGAAATACTCAATATAATGACTATAATAAATCGGTTGTAGTTTTTTTATAATAAGACAGGCTCTAATTTGTATAGATTTTTTCTTTAACATAATTTTCTCTCTAAAAACAGCGCTTACCATTTGCCATCATCAACTAGCCTAGGACCAATTTTGATTGAAAATTCTGAAATATTTAGCTAGTTGTAGACAACCCTAAGTCCGATGGACATTTAGAAGTACTTACGCCCGTAGCCAATTGGCGAAACGTGGGAATTTTGCGTAACCTTCATCTAATACGTTGTTAAAATTAAACATGGTGACTAAAATGTAAATGAAAAACAACCAATGCTTTTACGTAAAAAAAATGCAGTGAATTTGACCCTCATTTAACACAAAAAACTAACCAAATGTATTTAAAAGTATTGATTACCAAAGTTTAAAATCAAATTATCTTATTAGCGGTGTATAAAGAATGTCCCAGGATATTTACTTAATAGTAGTGGCTCCCCGTGGTTTCATCCGCATTCCCGAAGGATCAATTCCTCCGAATCAATTTACCCGAGTTAAAAAGTAACCTTTATATGCCTGTGTCAAATTTTATCCAGAGGGCTTACTCCCCACGCTTTCGAGAATCGAGTTTTAATCGAATAAATGTCATTTCATACATTTTTGATAGCGGTTCTAGCGCACGATCGTGCGGTGACACTTTTTGGAACTAAATTTGATCAAGAATTTCGTTACAATCGAAACCGAATCGAAAATTCCGTACTCCAGCCACTGTAAGACATTTGTGAATCGAATGGCGGGAACGACTTTAAACGTCAAAATACACGATCAGTAAAAAGGTACTTTTTCAGGATCGAGTTATCTCATCTAGGATAAATTTATCTAATCTAAAAAATTACATCTAATGTACAAGATTTCGGTTTAGAAAAAAATAAAGAATAGAATATTTATTTATTTCTGTAGAAAGTAACCACACACAACTTATTTTATAATTCTGAAACGTCAAACACCGTTACCGATCGAATAAATGTCAATCTTAGCCATGGCCATCTTGATTTTTTATTCGTATTGGTTCGGGATCAACCAATAGGAGTTCAAGGTGATATCAAAAACAAAATCAAAGTCGAATCGTTTTCGGGAGTAAGCCCTCAGGTCCCTTCAGTCGTTCTAGTATAAAAGAGTTACAGACACCCATACAAACTTTCCCATTCATATTATTAAGTAGAATGTTTTAATTAAAATAACATTGATCCAAATTATCATTATAGATGATAAAACCGAAAGCATATAGGTATGTGTTTATCACTTGCATTAACAATTTATTTGCTTTGTTTATCACAAAAATGCTAATGTTTGTGCATTTTAGACAATGTTACTTAATCGGATGTTGAAATTATTATTTTAATTTATAATTAAATAAACAATCCAACTTAATTGCATTTAATATATATTTTATTGTATTGTTTCTAATCAATAAAAAATATAAACCCACTTACATAGCTTTTCTAGGAAAGTTTCACGTATTTTTTCATCATTGTAAAATTCTTTAGCGTTTTCCAATAAAAACTCATATCGCGACACGTAAATCGTACGTGATCGTGTATTAACATATTTGTATTACATGCGTTGTAATTGTGATGTGACACAAATCGTACACATCATGCGATGTATCGAGACCGAGTTATAAATCGATCTCTATCATTCGCTCTTAATCGATATAACGGCGCGATCTGCATTAGTTTGCGAGTTATGCGCGTACGCACTTGGCTATTTGTTTTATTGTAAGAGGAAATTAAATGCTTTTTGTGAACAGCAACATTTGTGTTATGACCGTCATTTTGTATCTGCACTACTTTTTAAATTGACAAATAGAAAAATGTACCTAGTCGTAAGATTCTCATATTCGTTTATCTAGTTTAACGAAGGCACGGATAATTTTAATGTTTTTTTTTAACATAATACCTACTTAGTTTTTATAACGTTCCAAAAACCTAGTCAAGTTTCAACTTTGAATCTCGATTATCAAGAAACTAGTTCGAAAGTTGAGAATTCTAGCTGGAAATTTGTAGCTAGATCTAGTTGAGCACTAAAATTTTCGAAAATGCATGATTATATTATGTAAATATATGACACCCATTAGATTCGAGAGACAAATTAAATAGATTTATATAACAAAATGTTTCGACACGATATAATAAAAACTATTGAAATCGCATTAACACCGCATAATATTATTTGTTTGTTAATTTATTACTTATAATTGGGTATTTAGCGGCCATCTTGATCTAGATCCATGATCTAGGTTCAGGAAGCTGCATGATTATTTCAGTTTATGTAGCACAGCATCCGTTCATGTTATTATGCTTAGCTTAAACCTAAATATCTAAAACCTACGTTGGTACAATTGATCTGATTCTTATTATTATGTACTAACATATTCCCGCGGCTGCACTCTTACATAGTATTTTTTTAGATAAACTTATGTCCTTCTTTATACTGCTATCCAATCCAAAGTTAGGAGTTTAAATCATGTCGATCCGAAGATCCATTACCACAAACAAACTTACTTTAGCAATTATATTATTAGTTAAAAAAGATGAGCCAAAATATCTATATATATATAGGTATCTAATATATATCTATCGATTAAGACTAAAGGATGAATAAAGCTAAATATCAACATTATTAATTAATTCCATATTTAGCATATAAAAAGAACAGTTTAATTTATCTACTCTCATTAATTATGTTAATTAATTCATTGATATTAGTATAACAAAAACGGTATTAAGTATAATCATATCGATCAATCTATTGAATGGGAAATCCTTTATCTTTTTTTTATGGAGTCATTTAAATTGACATGTTGTCTGAATATTCGAAAATATAATGTACTTGTAAACGCATTTATTGATCCATATTATGTTAGTTACTTATATGGATATGTTAAGTAATTAATTTATTACTCTAGTTTTGTAAATTAATAGAAACTAATGGATCCTCCCGGCTTCACCTGCGTACCCGGGAGATCTTCTATTTTCCCGATAAAAAGTAGCCTATGTCCTTTTTCAGGTTCTAGAGCAGACGATCTGTGTCCCAAATTTCATTTAAATCGGTTCAGTAATTTTAGCGCGAAAGCCAGACAGAGTTACTTTCGCATTTATTATATTAGTAGATACCTATATATACCTATAGATTCTTTCAAATAGGCCTTCACACACTTATGGAACGTCGAATCAAACGCTCGGAAGATTGCTTTGCAGTACTTTAAGACCTGTCTGCTCTGCTCCCAATCATTTCGAATATGTTCTAGTATAGCACATAGGCTTTAGTCCCGGGAAAATTTAAGAATACTATAACACCTGTCCACTCTATAGGTAACCTCAATCATTTCGAATAGCACATAGTTTTTTTGGGGGGGGGAAACACTGGTAAAACAAAGGGTTATGCATATATGAAAGTAAATATGGAAAAATTCGCTTTTCACATACAGTAACCACACATGAAGTTACCGGCCTCTGTAATTGTCAATAACACAGCTAATTGCCATGGCTCCAACGAGAGCGTGACCGTCGGGCGGAACTCTCTCGCTTTCCACGTACTCATTATTTGACCACATATTTGGATTCTAACTTATATATTTTACATGCTAATGTCTCGTGGTTTTGGTAGATTTTTTAAGGGATTTTTTGTTTTACATTACCTTCTGAATTACCTTATTTAGAATTAATAATAGTTAATCTGTGAAATAATCTTTAAAATCGCATGAGGACTTTGGGAGGTTATGCAGACCAAATATAACTTTTCCTAACAGTTAGGTATGAGTAGGTATATACTTACTATTTATTTATACCTACTTAGTATTAGGTAATTCTACTTCTTATATGTTATCTCAAGTGCTAATTCATCTTCCCATCATTAGATAATGTTTAGACCTAAAGTCTTAGACGTATATTTTTGTGAGTTGGTCTAGTGAATTGTGGATTCGATTATTGAGGTATTCCACGTAGCCCACCTAAACGAAGCCCACCTAAAGTATTCCACGATGCCCACCCGTAGGTGGGCTTCAAATAAAAATTAAAAATAATTAATTTTCTATTCCACGAAGCCCACCTAAGAATATCACTCGCATAGTGTGGGGACAAGAAATAAAAATGTCGTTAGAAAAAAATATTTATTATTTAAAAGACTAACTTAAATTTCTATAATCGTTCAGTTTCATTATGTGAGACAATATTTGTCATTTTGTAATCTTAGGTACTATTAAAAATCACAGATTGTTTCATAATTATCATTCCAAAAAATATTTTTTCTATTATTTTCCTTTTTTGTGCTCTTAATAAAATCACCGATTGTTTCAAAATTAAAAAAAAATTACAAGCATCAAAAACATTGCAAATATAGCTTTCCATAGAGATCTATGTTGAAGTTTTCTTATAGCTAACTGTTTGGTGAATAATAAAAATACTCTACTGTAACATAAAAAAGTTTAAAGAAAACATCAACATGGATCTCTATGTAAAACTATAATAAATAAATAAATATCCTGGGATGTTTTTCACACGGCCAATCTGATTCCGAAGTAAGCTTCAAATGAAACTTGTGTTATGGTAACCAGATAGCTAATATACTACATATAATACTTTTTAATACATACTTATATAGATATTTACATCCAGACACAGGACAAACAGACATATTCATGCATACAAATGTTTGTCCTGGGTGGGATTCGAACCCACGACTCGCGGCTTGAAAGTCAGGGTCACTAATCACAAAGCCAACCGGGCTGTCAAACTATATTTACAATGTTTTTGATACTTGTCCATTTTTTTTAATTTTGAAACAATCGGTGATTTTATTAAGAGCACAAAAAAGGAAAATAATAGAAATTATTTTTTTTGGAATGATAATTATGAAACAATCTGTGATTTTAAACCTTGTACCTAAGATTACAAAAAATGACAAATAATGTCTCACATAATGAAACTGAACGATTATAGAAATTAAAGTTAGTCTTTTAAATAATAAATATTTTTTTCTAACGACATTTTTATTTCTTGTCCCCACACTATGCGAGTGATATTCTTAGGTGGGCTTCGTGGAATAGAAAATTAATTATTTTTTTAATTTTATTTGAAGCCCACCTACGGGTGGGCATCGTGGAATACTTTAGGTGGGCTTCCCCTGGGTGGGCTTCGTTTAGGTGGGCTACGTGGAATACCTCCGATTATTTAATAACGTATCTTATTTTAGATGTAATAGTACATATGTGTGTGTGAGCTTATTAAATCAACATTGCATGTTGCATGACAACATTCAGAGATGGAATTCGTGAGATAGAGTATCTATTATGTCATTAATTAAACTGGTCAAGTTGATGTCTAAACGTAGTTTATGGTTCCGTGAGACCACAGAAAAATGCAACATTTTAGATCGTTTCGATTAAGATCATGGTCGATGGTATTGTATTTTGTCATGTATTAAGTAGTTCCTGTTGGCATGATTAGGTCCAAATAAAAGAACTATGTAAAATTATTATTCCTGAATCATAGTTAAATCTTATACGGGGTAGAGGCATATTTATATTATTAGAAAATCTTATTTATAACTCGTAATGTATGTTATAAGTAGTTTTTCAAAACAAATGAATAATCACAGTTCATTCCAAAATTCCAAGCTCCTGCTTGCTATAGGATATCGAGATTATTATTTTAAAAGCACAATGGAACCCTAAACATCAAGCTTATTATTAAAGTTGGTACATTATTATTTAATCAACTGAATAATTAACCGTTTATATTATTATTCGAGTGACCTCTACCATTTACAGTATAATAATGTAACCTTCACAAAAAATGTCACTGTCAAGGAAAACTTAAAAAAACATTAAGTAACCGAGACCAACGGAAATGTGATATTATAAAAATTGCTAACTCGTAACTTGGTAGATATTATGTCATTTTTTTGTATAGTAATGGGAAATAGAATAATTAAAAAAACATATACCCTGAGATGTTTTTATGTATGGTTTACCAATCTGATTTCAAACCAACGCGGCGACGCTGGTAAGGAAAAAATATCCAAGCGACATCAGACTAACTTTACAGTAGAGCTGTTTAAAGTTTTCACAAGTTTATTTTCAGTGAAAAAAGTGAACTCTCGCGAACTTCAAAATGTCGAAGCGATATCAAAAGTCGTCGTAGGACGTGAGTACGCGACGCAGAAAAATCAGGCGCTTCCAACAATGTATATAACTCAAATTGGCCCAAAATGTCGCTGGGATAATTTTTCCTTTCCAGCGTTGATATTATTTTTTAATACAACCAACTACTTTTACCACAAAATGTTACATATATTTTTCTAGACTTCTTAAAATAGAGACAGGTTCAGTCAGTTATAACTCCGATGACTTTTTTGATATACATACAAGACAGTAAATATTCTAGCTCTTCCAGAATTTCTCATCATGATAATACTGTAAAAACAATGGTTGCAGAAAGTTATATTATTTTTAATTTAATTGCATTAATATTAGTTTCCAAAACTTAGAAAACAGCTCTTCTAAGCTCAGTTGAAAGTTGTCTGCCGAAAGTTTCGTTAAGTCCTATTAGGGTTTATATGAATAATATGTACCTACAGCTTCTTAAGGCATATATGAATATTTATTCAGATTTAAAGCTTATGAGTTTTCTATACTTCGCTGTAAAGGCAACTAAATACGTATATATTCTGTTATAGCGATGAAAGTAAACATTACTCAGTAAACATGACACGGTTGGCAAATGCCTTAGGTACTTGAATAAGGAAAGTGATCAAGTATCTAACATTACGATATAAGTTGGGATGGGAATTAACTAACTACTAACTGTGTTGCAGCTGTTTTATAAGATTAAATAAACAAGAAACGGAAAAAAAAATTGTTGTATGGAGGGCTTAAATATTTATTTTATTTTTTGTATTTATTATAGCGGCAATAGATACTATCTAGTACAACTGTATAGCTATCGCTGTTCTTGAGATACAGCCTGGTGCAGACGGACGGACAGCGAAGTCTCAGTAATAGGCTCCCGTTTTTACCCTTTGGGTATGGAATGTTAAAAAAGAACAGGTTAAAATTACTTGAACGTAAGAAAAATCATTGAATAAAGCATAAATCTACATAATTACAGTACAAGAAAGTTTAGAATCTAGCATCCTTTTATTTATGACACATACAATATGGATTGTATTCTTCTATCTATTTTTACTAATAGATATTTTCTATTCACGCAGATTTCCCTGTAAAGTATCCCAATATATTTATCTATCTATACTAATATTATAAAGAGGAATGATTTGTTTGTTTGTAACGAATAGGGTCCGAAATTACCGAACCGACCTGCACACATTTCACTAATAGAAAGCTACGCTATTCATAAATAACATAGGCTATATTTCATCCCCGTATTCATACGGGAACGGGAATTACGCGGGTAAAACCGCGTGACGGCGGCTAGTTTACTTAAAAATTTCATTCGTTTCTAAGTTATTTCAACCAGTGCCGCCGCATTTTACGCTTTTTTACGACGATGCGCTTCAAGTAGCTCCGATATTAATAGAAAGATTATCCATCTGTACCATTCAAACCAATAAAATAATAAAGTACATTCAACTGAAGCAAAATGAAGTAAAAAAAATTAAAACTAGGTCGTATAACTGCAATATAAACCGGCAGTTTCAAAAAGTCTCAACTGTTGTGGATTTTTATTGGATTTTCGTACCGTGTTTATAATGTCGTGTAATATCTGTTAGTATGTGTGTCGCAAATGTGTTAACAGTGTGTTAATGAAACCTTGTGGGTCATGTGGCCTAAGGTCGGAAAAAGGACCATGGGTATATGAGACTTACAGCCATGACTCTCAAGCCGCGGGTCGTAGGTTCGAATCCCACGCAGGACAAACATTTGTATGCATGAATATATCTGTTTGTTCTGTGTCTGGATGTAAATATTTAGAATATGTATGTATTTAAAAGTATTATATGTAGTATAAATGCTATCTGGTAACCATAACACAAGCTTCATTTGAAGCTTACTTTGGAATCAGATTGGCCGTGTGTGAAAAAATGTCCCAGGATATTTATTTATAGCTCTCTTAGCTACACTAATTGATTAATTAATCACATACTCAATCAACATGGGACACAGAAGTCATCCATAACATTGCAAATGCAAAGGAAAGCATACACTTTCTCGATCAGTTACCTATATATCGCATTATATAAGTAAGCCCATTTACCGCTCCATTGACGCGTTTGTTGCGGGCGTGGGAATTACGTGTGTGGTTACGATGTAATGTATGCTTGCTCTATCGATTTGTTCGATTATGTGGACGCTACATAATGTATATGCAATTAGAATGATGACTTTCTTCATATCGTCCCTTAGCTTACCCGCATAAGTCATTTTTACCAACTATTCAGGAGACGAAAAAAACTGTTTTTTTAAGGACAACCTACTTGCGCGCTGATATTACTTTTTGAATTTAATCCTCTTATTGACTGAAATCTATATCATGTGACCCATGGTTCGACGCGCAATGAGCAGCTCTATCCAACGGCATTAAAATGTAGAAACTGCCAATTTTCGACTTAAGCGGTGTTGTAAGCTAAGGGACGCTATGCGATCTGAGACCAAATTTAGAAGAGGCTAAGGCTGGTGTCTTACTGTCAACTATGAACGAGCAGCGACAATTAAATGCAGCCCTTTTATTTAGATGTCATGTATAAGTATCGTATATTTCATACGCGAGAAAATAGCTAATAGTTAATTCCTGGCTTGCGGTGGGACAACTGCCTAATGCTTCTTGATACATACTTAAATGTAAAAAGATATTCAGATACCTACTTAGTACTAAAAGACTTACGGCCGCTTTCTATAACCAATCCCAATCCTTAATTTGCGGATCGAGATTGATATTTGAATCCATTTCCTACTTTTAGGTTTTCAATAAACGATCGAAAACTCGATATGGCGATCTTTTTTTTCAATCCATCTTTGGGAGGTCGGATCGGATTTTTAGATAGGTATTTGTATGAAAGTGACAGTTATGCTATTTCTGTATACGATCTCCGATTTTGACAAATCGATTTTTGAACGTTATTGATCTTTATTTGCAAACCCCAAATATTGACCGATTGCATTGTGCAAAAACGTGAAAATGGAAATATTTTCAAGTGATAGTGATAGTGATCTTGATGTATTAGCCCAGCTATCGGATTGGGATGACAGCGACGGGGAACAAGAGAGAGCTGTGTCCTCAAACACTTTTCGCCGAATAAATTTCATGGCAAGTTTAACCGACGCAGAGTTTACATTCAGATTCAGAATGAACAAAGCGTCGGTTGAATCTGTTTTAAATGAAATAATGCCCTTTATCAAAGTGAAATCGAGACGGTAAGAAATTTGTTTGTCTACTCAAATTGCTTCAATACATAAACATAACCTAAAATAACGGATAACTATCTCAATTTCAGGAATAATGGTATACCACCCTTGCATCAACTTTTATTGGCACTGAGATTTTATGCATTGGGAACAATGCTTAACTCAGTGGCCGATTTTGCTGGAGTATCTTTAGCGTCAGCATGTAGAATAGTGGCAAACATATCTGCTGCTATCGCTAGATTGTATAACAAATACATTTTTCTGCATTCTAGAACTACAGAAAAATTTTATAACATAGCTCAATTTCCTAGAGTATGTGGTGCTATTGACTGTACTCATGTACACATTCAGTCTCCATGTAAGTACCTATATACCTAAATCCTAAAAAGTTAACCTTTTGTTATCATTTTGCCAAACATATAATATGCAACAACAAATAAAATATTTTGTATTTCAGGTTCAATAATAGGTGAGGAATATAGAAATAGAAAAGGATACTTTACAATCAACGTTCAAGCTGTTTGTGATGCAGACCTTAAATTAATGAATGTTGTTGCTCGGTGGCCGGGTTCTGCTCATGATGCTACTATTTTTAATAATTCTGTATTAAGAGGTAATATTTGGTTTATTGTCCTTTCTAATAACATTAAAAATGCTTATGAATGATTCTGATGATGTAAATAACTATTTTATTACAGCCCAGTGTGAAGATGGTATTTTAGGAAATCGCTGGTTACTCGGGGACAGCGCCTATCCAAACCGGCCTTACTTGCTCACACCTTTGTTAAACCCATCAACTAGTCAAGAAATAAGATACAATGAGGCCCAGATAAAAACTAGAAACACAATTGAAAGGTAAAATCACCATATTATAAAGCTTTTATTTCACTCTCTAATGATAAATAAGCACCTATTCATGGGATTTTTTTATGTTATTAACCATTTAATGAAAAAATATATTTGTTTTTTTAGGACATTTGGAGTCTGGAAACGTCGCTTCCCAGTTATATCATTGACTATGCGCTTGTCATTAGTTAACATACAAGCAGTTATAATTGCTACAGCTGTTCTTCACAACATCTGCAGATATTATAATATTGAAGAAGTGCCCCCCGAAGTAGAAATGCCAGAAGGAAGTGAAATTATTGTGACATCAGGAGATTCGGATATTCAAAATGATATCAGACAAGGATTAATTTTAAATTATTTTTAAGCCATAAATGTTTTTACAAAAATTTCGAATTTTGATTGATTTCGACAAAAATATTAGTCTGCCATAAGATAATGTGTAAATTGATTAGGCTAGATTTTTAGTATAACCACTTTAGTCTTACTATTATCATACCTACTATTAGCTTCAAAATTATTAAACAATGAGAACTTCAGGTAATAAATACGATTGCGAGAAAATAAAACAATCCAATACATTATGAAATGTAATGTATTTATTTTATTAAAAATTTAATGTACAACTTGTACAATTCTGACCTTGACGGGAACAGATTGAAAATTATTTCTTTTCCTTTCTCTTCTATTTGTAAATTAGGGTCTCCATTCTCATTAGATGATGACATTTTCACTATTGTAAAATTAATAACGGTCATTACCAATACAATTTTCAATTAGAGTAAAAATATAAAGATTTCGCGTCAATGTCTTTTTTTTGTTTCTTCTGTAGCTGCAACACATTGCATGCATTCTACCAGAGATCGCCGAGTTTGAAGTCCTTTTTTCATAAAACAGTAATATGTCGAGTCTTTATTCATGGTTATTCTACATATGACAAGACTTTTCGTTTTTGTAGGCTCATTGTTATAACTTTTTCCCCTAGAGGAAGAATTGCTATGTTTTCCTCGCTCTGGTATGCCACAATAACGGTCTTTTTGAAAAAGAAGAGTGAAAAATATATTCGAAAATCAAAACAAATTAATTGCCAATCAAAACTTAATTGACGATATTTTTAAGCCTCTTTCTTTAGCTTGCTTATCTCTAATTTTAATTTTTCATTTTCCAATTTAAAATTTTCTAATTTACTCTCCAACAATTTCTTCTTAGCTAAAAAATAATCAGCTGTTGCCATGTTTCTAGCTTGACAGCCATTATCATTTTTTATTACCTTCCGTTTGACACCAGCTGTAAAACAACAATGCATTAAATACATGGAATCAAAAGTTATACATTTAATTTTAAACAATATATAACATTCTGTCCAGCTCCTTCGCTGACATCACACTTTGTCAACATAATTAAAGAATAAACAAACATACAAACTTTCACATTTATAATATTATAATATAAGTGGGTTATTATTATGTAGTATGATAATACCATTAGACCTAAAACTCCTTTTTTCTTTCGGTATAATAGGTGTTTCATTCTCTGTGCTATTGGCTGGCACATAATTGCCTATGACCTCAGGATTTTCAGTTATCCACGATGAACTCATGGATGTGGAAGGATTTTCCACAGACAATGCAGTGTCAACCAAAATCATTGGGGAGTTGTTAAACACGGGAACAACATATGTTGTCCCACTCCCATCACCATCACCATCACCAATCATTTGGGGCTCAGCATCACCACCAAACCTCACTGTGAGACCCTCTCCTGTGCTGCCCAGTAATGCTGCCACTCTATCCAAGATCTCATCAGGAGGAAAATACCCTGGTGGCCCGCCTCCAGTCTGGAACACAATATAACATGTTCTGGACTATATTAACTGTACTTAAACATGGGACGCCTCAGAGCGAGGTAACGCCGCATGAGTCATGTTTTTTCGTGCGTGCAGCCGGCTCTATCGAATTAGAAGACGTTGTCACGTCAAAATAAACATAACATCATACCTCATCAAACCCAGACTCCTGGCTGCATCCAACACGGCCTGACCTGGGAATCGAACCCAAGACCTGATGCTCATCAGTCACTCTTACAGTCTAGTGATTAAAACCAACGAGCAGGCAAGGTTACTCCAAGTTTTCTATTTGTCTACTTTAACAACTTAAAATTTTGTTTACCTTGATCCGTTCCATCCGTATTGCAGTACTGCGCTTTCTAGAGTTTTTTTTTAAATTTTCCCACTTAAGACGCAGTTGCTGTGGTGTACGGCGATAGGTGCCCATATGCGCGTTGAAAACGCCCGCAATCCGGTCCCATTCCAACATCTTCATTTTATTATTGGTGGCATTGGTTTTTTTATTATTGATAATTGTGCTTCCCTCAATTAAGGAGAGCAGCTCTTTCGTCTCTTCCTTTGAAAGAGGTTTCGTTTTATACTGCAAACAAATAAAATAAAGCTTAGTAAGTGTAAAGTACGAAATGGTGGGAAATGCTGCGTTCCCGCGCTTAATTTGATAGCAACCTTTGAGAGGAAAGGCTTCTGGGTTTTAGAGGTAGGTATGTTATAATATTTACTTACAGTTTCTGGCTCCATTTTTCACTTTATGAAAGAAACAACCTTGTGAATTTAAACTTGAAAATTAATTCTGTCTGTCGAACTGACTGACGCGGGTGACGCGTGCCGTTCCGTTACTTTTCAACAAAATTTGAGTTTCACTAATCTCGACGTATATTTTAATAAAATACTTTTCCGTTGCAACTTCGCATTTATTTCTTACTGTTTATGCAATATCATGTGACGACATACATAAAATGCATTAGCTTTGATAAAATAACTACCATTTTACTCATAAGGTGCCACTGTGTACTTTTACTGCAAATGCGTGAAACAAAACGTTAGGGAGGGCGCAAATTTATGACCAATCTCTTTTTTCTTACGGATTCGGGGACGAGATCGACATATTATTGAAATGCAGATTTAGCATCAATCGATGGATCAGACAAAATCTGGATTAATAAGAATCTTAGATTCTCGATCGAATATTGAAAGCGGCCGTTAAACGGGTTCGCCTTCAATTAGAGATTTTTTTTGTGTTTACATATAATGATATGTATGTAAATCTCAAGCCCCATAGTGCTGTTATTCCAAAGCCAATTTTTTATATTGTTAAAAAGGAGACTTTTTAAGAATGAACGCCAACTCTTTTTGTTGTACGACATTAGAAACGATAGCTCTCGAGAGCTCTTAAATACATCAAAATATCCAATAGTCATAAAAAAACAAGTGTTAAATTCTATACCCTCATCCCCTAAAGTAACAATGATGATGATCAAATTCTGTCAGTAAACTAGTCCGTTTTTAATTATGGTTGTCTCTTTTTATCGCGCTATGTTTGTCCCTCTTCGCCACAGACATATATATGTGCTATAAAAACGGACTTTATATATCTGGACAAGTTAAACGTTTCGTAGAGGCGGCACCGTATTTCCGCGAGCTGGGTCACTCTCTCAGACAGGTTTTGACACATCCGTGCTATTGAACTGGCGGACACTTGTCTGGGGTTGCCTGTGGTGTGGCTCAGGGTTGCCACAGTGGAGAGAATAAATCCCTACTATTAATATTATAAATGCTGTTTGTCTGTCCGTTTCTTTGTTACGCTTTTACACCAAAACCACTGAACCAATTTTAATACAGATATAAAATGGGAACGGGGGTGAAACCGCGAAGAGCCACTATTGTAAAATATGGGTAGGGTTCGAACCCACGACGTAAACTGGGGTCACTAACCACAATGTCTAACTTATATATTAACAGAATATTACAGGAGTAACCCTAATGTATTATATCGTTCCTAACTGACAGAGCAAACGTTGTTCTGCACTTCTGCCATATAAGAATGACAAAATGCGAGGTTTGGATGATTATATTCTCAGAAACTAATATACTCGAAAAATCAGTCAAGCCATTTCGAAAGAATTCGGTAACAAACACTTTGACAAGTTTGACATGAGATTTTTATATATATAAGAGAAAATTTACCTAGATATAGGTATCGAGTGATTTATGCGAGTTTCTGATTTCACCATCACATCTCCGACCTTCTGGTCAACGCTTCCTGAATTTATTTTCCCACATAGGTACTTGAACAGAGAAAATGCATCATTACGAGATTTGTAATCATAAACTTTACCTCATTTCTTAACGTTTTCCTCTACCGATGCGTTAATATAACTTATGTAAATCATACTAATCACACTAATATTATAAAGGCGAAAGTTTGTGAGTGTGTTTGTTACTTTTTGACGTCTACGGCTGGGCGATTTTAATAATATTTAGTATGGAGATAGTTAACACCCTGGATCAACATCTAGAGGCTACTTTTTATAGAAATATAAATAGAAATATTTATTTGTATAAATTTGGGTAGGTACATAGGTGTTATATATTTCATGTTACAAACAGTTCAATCCAAATTCTGCCTTTCCAAGCATATACAATCATTTAAATTATTATTATAACATCCATTAATTATTATTGAATTCAGAAACATATTTCAGTTCGAAAATTACACTTTCATTTCATATTCAATTACAATTACACATATCCAAGTTTAAAATAAAATAAATGTCAAAATCAAAAATAATATAAATTAAACAGTAAAAGTCACACATACAAAGTCAAATTTTATCCCGGGAAAATGGAAAATCCCCCTGAAACGCGGGTGAAAACGCGGGGCAGAAGCTAATATTATAAATGCGAAAGTTTGTGAGTACATGTTTATGGATGTTTGTTACTCTTTCACGTAAAAACTACTTGACGGACTTGAATGAAATTTGGAACAAAGATAATTTAGAACTCGAATTAACAACCAGGCTACTTTTTATCGCGGGCAAATTGAAGATCCCCTGGAAACGCGGGTGAAACCGCGTGGAGCCATTAGAAGAATATACTACAAGTTTTAAAAAGCCGTTAGATATGATATATTCTAATATAATACAAAATTAATAAGATTTATATATATGTAAATGGCTCTGTCTGAGTATATCCAAAGCCTATATGTAACATAGCATCTATACTAATATCATGTAGCTAAAGTGTTGGTTTGTTTAAACGCTCTTATCTCAGTTTCTACTAGTTCAAATTTAATAATTATTTTCGTGTCGGATAGCACATTTATTGAAGAAAGCTATAGACTCTATTACATCAAGCTACGAGCACTAGGGACAGAGCATTTATGAAATGAAAGTTCTATTAAAGATTCCAATATGAGTTGCCTACTGCTAAACATAGACTTTACATTCTTAGAATAACTTATAGAATAGTTTTTTTACTGCGTATTTAAACTGTAAGAAAACGGTATGTTCCGTTTTCACTTCCCTATGTCTATTCCCCAGGTACACTAAGTCCCGTTTAAATATAAACTGATCGGTCTACGGTATAACAATGCATTGACGACTTGGCAACGACACACGATTGAAATAATATGGTGACTTAATACGATCCAATATTATAAATAGGAAAATAACTCTGTCTGTTACGCCTTCATGCCGAACCTATAAACAGATTTTGAGGATATTTGGTAGGTACAGAGAGAGACTAGAGCTTGGAAAATGACATTGGCTACCATTTATCTCGGAAAAATGGAAGGTTTCCGGGAACGCGGGTGCAACCACGGGCCAGAAGCTAGGTAACCTACCGACTTTCGTCCTAGAAGTCGTCTTATCCTATCTTCCCGTTAAGTTCACTCTTATTTTCAAACTCAGCTTCGAATATCGTAAATGACAGTTACTACCACTCACACAAAATACTTGACAACCGCTTACCTACTTTAAAACATTGATATTCACAAATGACCATAAGAAAGTAACAAAAACATCATTGAGTTAAACCGCTATAATTATCATGTCAATTATCGCATAGCTTTATATTATTTACGATCATACTAAAACGGCTCGAAAACAAAAACTACAAGAAATATCTCTAGTTTACTGTAAAAAAATAAATCGATCAAAAAACAACAGGTATTCGAGTTACGAAAGAAAATTATCGATTAATCGGAGCGAGCACATCGAGATTGCATCAATATTAATAAAGACGGCGGCGCGCGTGCGGGCGGGGTGCGCGAGCGCATACCGCCGCTGCACTTCGCGAGTGCAGTGCGGAAATCACAATAAAAAAATTAACTGTTTTATCTGTGACCGTGGAAAATAAAACATAACACGTATCGCGATCCGAATATATACGAAATAGTGGAGTGATTCAATTGTTGAAAACAAAATGGAGAATTTTTACGGTGTTATCAGGACGCTGAGTAGGAAGACTTTGAAACGAAAACCAAAGGTACCTACGCTTTAAATCCGTGCTCTATTTGATTTTATACAAATTAGTATAACTGAACTTAAACGCAGATCTTAAAGGCAGATCCAGATTAGAATAATCCACTATAGATTCTAGATAATAAATTTGTTATTGCTAGATATGGTAAATGACCCAATGGTGGCCAGTTTAAGAAAAAAAAACTAGTTTTTGTGAAATATTACCAAAATTGTGAAAGTTTCAGCACTAAATATAGTGAAACTGTAAAGTCCAGTCCTTATTTAATATTTGTAATGAGTTACGCGTGAGATACGGCAAAGCTGGATACAATTAATTTAACAAATAAAAGTTGTAGTTTTGTGACCCAGTCTTGGCCAGGGAAAATCCATTAATGGATACCCCAGTCTTAGTCTTAGTTTATCTTTATTTTATGGCTCACACATCAAACAAAACAAATTTTGATTTTAATTAAGCAATACTATTTTACAAGTGAAACTTTCTGCTCACCGCCTTAACGATTTCCTTAACAAAAGCCGTCGTTGTCAATTTCAAATCACTTTACACTTTGTATTCTCGCATATTTGTACATATAACTGACTGAATTGAATAAAACGTTAAACTTACATAGTTCGATGTCTAAAGTCTATGTCACAGTGATCCCAACGTTAAAACATTCGCTCATGTCCGAATTCTAGATGTTTGTTTCAATTTTTGGCCATTACTGGTACCGTGGCCACCTCTGGTACACTTACGATATTAGTTAGTGACCACTAAAAGACTAGATTCAATTCCAAACCGCATCTGATATACGTAACCTATTTCTATGGCATTTGTCATCATTGTGTATTGTATTGATGGACAATTGAATAATGACAATAGGACGGACGGATAGTGCGTTTTGTGTTGTCAGTAAATATCTGATTCCAATAATTGGCAGGTTTTCCCATAAACACTTTCGAATTATTAACAAAATTGACATAAATATTGCCAAGATGCTTCTTTTCCTACTTATCTTCTGCAATTGTGATTTCCAAATATCAACTTTCTGAAGCTAGCGTTACAGTCGATAAATGCATGTAATATATTTATTTAATTTCAAGATAATGAAAGATTCAAATATGGTTTATTTATTTTAGATACATATTTAATGCAAATTAAACCAAAAGTGGCTCGAATTTGGGGAGACTTACGTCCAGCAGTGGACTAATTAGGCTGACAACGACGACGATTACCAAAAAACAAACTCAAGTATAAGTTTACAGTGCATTTCCAGAGATCTTTTTTGCCACGTACCATTAAACTCTGGAATGAACTTCCCTCCGAGGTGTTCCCCCTGCGCTATGACATGTCTCTCTTCAAACGAGGTATAAAGAGAGTTTTTGGCGGTAGGCAGCGCGTTGGTGATACCCCCGGTATTACCGGTGTCCATGGGCGTCGGTGACCACTTTCCATCAGGTGGCCCGATAGCTCGTCTTCCTTCGTAGGCAATAAAAAAATAAAACTAAACACATATGGATATATAAAAACTAAACTATTAATGATAATACATATAGGTATATGGAGGTAGTCTAAACCTATTCAATACTTATACTTCGACCTGAAATTTTGTGCAACAGAATTGCTGAAGCGATAAGCCAGCTTGTTTTTGCAGCCCAAAACTGTAACATTTTACCAATGGAAAATGGACCTAAAGTTTAACGTCCCAAGCTTGATTTTTCTAAAGTTTTGATGTAGGCATACCAACAGCTATCTCACACTGTTTTTTGAAGAAATTACTTTATTAAGTGAATTTGTTGTTAAATGCAAAAAATTAATAAAAATTCCTTCGGTCCAGTCGATATCACAATTTCTATATCACAGAGAGATGTTCTTGGAATTGTACAGTCGGCAACAAAAACATTAGTAGATATATGCACAAATAGATACTCTATACGTACTACATCTGTCCGCATCATGCATATATTACTTTTATTATATTTAAATTTAAGAAAAAAATACGGTTGATAATTTTTTTTATGGTGAAAGAAGTTTTATCAACTTTAATCTCAATAATTTGGATAGTACCGTTTCGGCTTTTATACACATGTTAGGTAAATATAAGATGAAAATAAACATATCATCTCTACTACTACTAGTTTCAATTACCTCCAGAGAAACTGTTTCATTATGAAGGATTATACATAATAAAAATAATATACTTATGTAGTTTTGTATTAATTTGTTGAAATACGACGAAGATATTCCACTAACCGTCTGATCAAAGCCAGGGCGGATCGCTAGTTGTTTATAACACATATAGACTATTATTAAACCGTTTCCATATTCCTGCCATCTGTACAGTACTAATGTAAAATCACATAATTTAACAATCTCGTGTCGGCCGCGGTGCACCAACGGACATTCACGCTTTCCTGCACGCGCGCGATGCAGACACCGCCGTAATTGCACACACATATTGTACTTTATGCTATTATTAACAAAGTCCTAAATACATTAGCTAACATACCGATGAGTGAAGAGCAAGTATGAACTTATAAATGGATCATTTCACAAAACAATCGCATAGGATGTAGCGTCGTCGGTAAATCGACGTTTTTTATCGAGTTTTCTCCATGTCGCGTCGTTGTTCGTTCATTGTTGTTTTGCAAAAAAGTTAAACGATATCTCGGCTTACCTTTCTAACCGAAATACAGTTTATAAGTATGACACCTCTACTATATTGCGGTAATAAAACTTTAATATAGTGACAAACTTTAATGGACGAAAAAACTATTAGGAAAGACCGTGGGCTATTAGGTCGTGTTCGACTCCCACCCAGGACACACATTTGTATGCATTAATATGTTATTTCTATGTCTGGGTGTAATGAACTATATAAGTATGTATTTAAAAGTAGTATCTGGCTAGCATATAACAAGCTCTGCTTAGTCTGAAATCAAATTTGCTATGTGTGAAAAATTACCCAGGATATTTAGATTTAACCAACCTTTCTTTGTTACAGGTTCAACCGAAACCCACAACAAATGGAGTCACAAAAGAACGAGCACCCGAACGCGACAGCAGGGAGACCCGTGAGTCAAGGGAACACAGGGAATCCAGGGAAACGAGGGAAACACGAGAAATACGCGAGATGAGAGAATCGAGAGAATCGAGGGAAACGAGGGAGTCCAGAGATGAAACGGAACACATTGAAAGGAGAGCGCAAACATCTTCGCCTGTACCTAGGGAACGGGAACGCGAGAGGGAAAGGGACAGGGATAGGGACCGAGAACGAGAGAGGGAGATAAGAGATGATAGAAGGGACCAGTCAACGCCGCAGCACGATGGGAGACATCCATTACTGCAGTTTGCCGTCGATCACTTCAGACAGAGTCCAGAGTAAGTACAACAAGTCATTTACAAAATTTTCTACATCCCGTAGGTATATACTTCCAAAGTAGCTTCCACGGACGCTCAGGTTGTGGAGCCCCTATTATATGCTCATGGGAGTACAGCAAGGGGTTATTTAGGAAGAGTGTGATGAAATTTTAACAGGTTCGGGAACGCGTGAATTATACCCCTGGTGTAGCAAGCATCCATAGGCTACGGTTACTGCTTCTCATCAGGGATCGTATGTCTGTTTGTCACATCCATATATAAGAAGATACTCAGTGCAAACGACTCTCCAGTACTTTGCTAATCCCGGTCTAAAGTAATATTCTATAATAATCCAACGATGTTTGTAAGAATCTTCTGTATAGAGTTTGACCACGAGGCATCTATCACTCAGAATTTCTTCTATATCCTTTCAAGCCGATGTGTTTTTACGAAATGCCGGTCAGCGTACCCGAGCGGCACATTATATGCGCCCGCGCACACGCACCGCGTCACGGTTGGCGCTAACGAAATTAATTATTTATTTAAACCTCCATACATATTGCTACGAAATGTGGATCGTGTAGTGTAACTGTTTAATATTGTATTTGGAAGTAGGACAAGTCCGGGTTAATCTGAATGTAGGTTTCAGAATCTAGTACATCATTTGTATCATATTCCTCCTTTTTTTTTATATCTGTGTTCCAAATGTCATTCAAATACGTTCTGTAGTTTTCGTAAAAGAGTAACAAACATACATAGACTCACAAACACTCGTATTTATAGTATTAGTAAGATTTGTTCTCATATCCCTATCAAGGCATTTCCAAAGTCCATTGTGTACATTTTAAACTTTAACAAATTATAGGGTCACTATTTGACTTGTCTTTTGTTTTTACTTTCCATAATGGCGGCCTTTCAGATATCATCTATAATGTTTATTGCTCACATTGAAGTTACATCGCGGATTGCTTCTGTATCATTACGTTGCGTATCTTTATTATTATCTACTGTTTCGATTACGTTCGTGAATTTAATTACAGCAGTTTTCCTTCCTACATACTTATTTCATTTAGTGGGAACCACTATATTATTTGCTAGTTTGAGATTAGTTTTGCAAGACTTTCTTTCTGCATTTGTTTTATGAAAATAGTGACGTAGAATTAAGTTAAGTGGTGCCCATCGTAACTTGCAACATCATCCCACTATTAATAAATATGAAAGTTTGTCTGTTTATGAATCAATTATGCATTAACGGATTTTTACTTTATTTTGGAACCCAAGAAACCATATTTGGAAGAACACATAAAAATTACTCTGCAAGAAGAATCTATCCTAAATACCTGTTCTGTACAAAGTGTAATATTTATATAACTACATATTAAAAAGTAGTATTTCAGCTATCTGGTTACTGAAGCTCTAGTTAGCTAAGAATTACATTTCCTTCTGTGAAAATATCCCAGAGTATTTATTATAAATACAGGAATAACCATGGTCTAGCCACCAAAGTACCCCAACTAATATTATAAATGCTATGTTTAAAAAGTTTTTAAGGATAGATGTTTGTTACTCTGTCACATAAAACATGTCAATTTAGACAACTTGGCTCACCGATAGATTATATTTTATCTAAACACATAGGATACTTTGTATCCCGGGAAAATTTAAATCTCTTGGGAAAGCAGCAGAAGTACTATCATAGACAGATTCTAACAGCAACAAGATCTTAATACATAGTAATTTTCTATTACAATTTGGTTGTTAGTAAGTACCACAGTTATGTTTCTACACGTAACACAATGAGCTCGAAGAAGCGTGGAAGCCCATTTTACATTGAATACAGGATTCCTGTACTAGGAACAGTCGCTTACTTTTTATTCGTGTTTTCTTAATGGGATGTTGTAGGGCTGTCTAATGTCTCTTGAAAATACTGATTTATTAACGATTTTTTTCTATTGAGTTAGTAACAATTCAGAAAATATATTTCTTTTAACCAATTAATATACTTAATTAGTAATATTTAATGAAATGAGATATATACCATCTATTCAATTCTTGCGTAATGTAATTATGTTAGTACATTGATTTATTTACTTTTTGATGTAGTAAAGCATCCCAAACATTGTTTATTTTATTGCCGGTTCTTCTCAGTTAAAGGCTGACTTCCGAAAGGTAGCTACAACAGCTTTGACCAGTTATGCTATGAAGCATATTCCTTCCAGCTAGGAGACTGTCTTTCGAATTCTCTTGTAATGCTTACATTATTTATTCCTCAATCCCAACAGTATGACGAAACCCATTTTTTAATGTCTCCGAAAATGAGTATAATTACTCGACAAACCAAATAACATGTCCCACTTACCACGGAACAATGGATATGCTTATATTATACTTTCATTGTTTATTATATCATCATTTGTAGGGTCGCTATTTCAGAATTTAATTCAGAAAAATACATTTTAACTAAAATTACTTAAATTGACTTATTTTTCGCAAATTTTTTGAACATTATCGTACTACTCGTAATATTATGAAAGCGAAAGATTGTGTAGGTATATATATGGATCTATGTTTGTTACTCTGTCAGGCCAAAACGGCTGAAGGGATCGCGATGAAATTTGGCACAGAGTTAAAATGTGTTCTAGAACAACACATAGGCTACTTTTTATCACTGGCGAAACCGCGGATAGCCACTAGTTTCCAACAAATTGTATCTTGCTTGTGTAAACTCTAATAACCAATCGAATATAATAAGGAAGAACTAACCAGTAAAGTTTACTATACCAATATAATCACAACTTCATCATCCAATTTAGCGCATTTGACACAACCGTACCAAATTTCGTAACTTACATTTCATTGGGCAACGTTTGGTTTAAACAATGTACCATAAAATACTAGCTACCAGAGTGTATAACTAAAGTGGGGCAGCCCTAGTGTCGGCGCAGAACTGTGGAGAGGTCGAGACACTTGCCTCTGTGTCAGATGTGGTGTAACCTTCGACCATGCCGTGTGGAGCCGCGGGACGACTGAAGCGTAGAGTGCTAGTGTTCTTGAATAATCTAAGGTGCGTTTACTCAGTCTAAGTCTGAGTGATCAGTTTGTTTTGGTTGTTAAAGCTAGTGATTTTGTTAATGAGTTTTTGAATGTATTTGCATTGATGTTAAGTTAGTTGCTGTGGAGTGTGTTGTTGCTTGTTAGTTTTCTTCTGTGTCATAATTATATTTAAAAAAATGGTGTTAATGTAGGTAGAAAGCGTGACCTTTGTGTAAAAGGAAATTGATTTAAAATACTCAACAAACTGCTTTTGTCGTATCTACCGTCTGCAAAGTGAGGGTTTTATTATTCCAATTTAATCGGAAAAGTGACATAAGTATGTAAAATACTGATAAATTAGTTTTCTAAACCATCAATAAATCATTCCCACCTGATAGGCTCACAAAACACGACATTAATCGCACAAAAAACTCAATTTAACATCCCAATGCATAACATAAACATAAATATCATCATAACAAAGTCATATATCGAAAGCGAAAACGGAATGGTAAAATTATGCCTAAAATTTGGCTTCGTTCAATACTTTCGCCAATAACCGTGCAGCGGCCAGTCGGCGATCGGCCACCGCGCGATGTCGGTCGGATCGGGGGAGTCGGGTGGATCGGTCACCGATTGCAGACATGGTGACATGACAGAGGACAGTTTGAGTGACAATGACGGTGACCATTGCTGCAACGACGCCGGTCGTATATTGTGAGATTTGTTGGTTCTTTTCTGTCTGTGAATCGGATATGACTAGCTGCTGTCCGCGGGTTTACCCGGGAAACATAATTACTATGTGTTAAAGAACGTTGTCTATCGGTGTGCCAAGTTTCGTTGAAATCCCTTTACGCGTTGTTGTGTGAAAGAGTTACAAGCATCAATACATCACTAACTTTCGCATTTATAATATTCATCGAATAGTGACATGGCATGTGCTTTATGCGATTATAATTGTTATCAGCTGACATCCATGTATGCTCATATCTTGACAATGTCATCAGTTATTTCTCCCGATCCAAAATTCTTACTGTAATATGTTTTTAACTACATTTTTTACCACGGGCTTACATAATTAAATCACAGATAACCCTGTTAATAAAACCATTGGTTATATAATTATAACTAATATTATAAATGGGAATGTTAGTTTGTTACGCATACGCGCCTAAACCATTAAGCAGATTAAAGAAAATATTTCACCAATGGAGACTACATTATTAGGGACAAACATAGGCTATATTTTATCCCTGTACTTATTCAAGTTAATTATTGTAGTGTAGTTTTATTTAATTAATAAGCTAACTAAATAATTTATATCTATATAAATTCACGTGTTCATTGTTTACTTTTTTAATAGCCGGTTTTTCAATAAATTGTGTACGAACTGGTTTTCTGAATATTTTTAGTATTTCAATAAACTGGTTTATTTCTAGAATATTGACCACATTAGACCTTACTCAACAGTATGGCAATAAGGCATATAGCAACTCATATAGTGAGGATATCCTGGTTTCGCTCGGATATTCCTTTAATGCGCTTTCTAAAGGTTGTATAACTCGACAAGTATGGTTCATTCAACATAATATTGATTTGTGTGCGGCTTGGTTTTCGGCTTGATTCGGTTGCGGCTTGATTTTTATGATCTGTTTTTATTATTACTTTATATTTACGATAAACACTTTTATACGTACGTTTTCGATATAGGTAAAATTAAAGACACGATTAGATTTGGTATGAGGGCGCCACTTGTTATTCATTATGACAGCTTCTAATAAAGTGTATGTAAAAGTTTAGTTCCTAATTTTGCCGCAAAATGGCGTAGTTATATTTTTGACTGGGCTGTATAATTTCCTGGTTCCTTTTAGATAAAAATGTTTTGTAATCAATATCTAAGCTAAATATATTATAACTGAAATATTTATAATGAATATACTTTGCATTAATAGTTTTAATTAGGTAGGTACTACATAATATTGTGGCGTAAGATTGGGAGCATTTATAACATCGAACATGTAACCAATGCATTCTAACAAGTTTTTCACAAAAGTCTTTGAAAAGGCAATGGCTGATTATACTGCTACAAAAATATAGGTAATTAAATTTATTTTGAGTATAATATGCTAGTAATTGTGAAATCAAACTCTCTACTTAATATTCAATTCATAAGCGAGGGTGGATACCCAAAACTGGATCATATTTGTCTAGCCAAAACCAAATCAGTCATTCTAGACATATTAGAAAGTTTATTTTAATATCATCTAAAATAGCTGAAGGCATATTTTAAGATATATTTTATAAATAAGTAATTTTTTTATACACCTACAATACATATTCAAATTCTAGTTAAAAAATTATTGAAATTATATTTCGGTAGGTATAATGATGACATGACACGGTAATATGCTAATTTCACCTAGTTATTATATCAAGAAAACTAGATAAAAAAACTAGATTTTCGGTTATTAACATTTTAGTAATATAATATTAACGGGTTTTCTACCGTCATATCATTAATATTCTACTTCCTAATAACATTATTAATACGAATGTTTGTATGGATGTATGACTATAAATTTATCATTTATCGTGAATGGCCTAATCAGGGAGAAAAGTACCCGAGTATTTGTTACAAATCAGCCTATTCCCAATTCAGTGTTAAAAACAGCATAATATAAAAAACTACATATTATTTTATGCAGTAATTAAATGGTTTCGATATTAATAGATATATCAATACATAAAACCTAACAAATATTCATTTTATAAGTTCTGAAAATGTTGTGCATTCATCTGATACCCCCCCCCCCCCCCCCCCTATATCTATTTCTGAATTTAATTCAGCATACGTTAACCGAAGGTCCATTACTTACAGACATTGTAAAAACAACTCGGTGAGAGTATTTAATAGTTCCAACAAACAATAATTGGTCACGGTTGGTGAACCAACATTAGTACAGTACATTTTCCGTAGAAACCTTATTTAACATAGAAGTGGCTTGATGGATCTGCTTTGTTATAATGTCAAAATCTTTCATAGTGATTAAAGAATTAATGTCATAATAATTTATGTGTTGTGGGTATAGTCGTATTATGATAGGTAACACTAAGGCAATGTGCTTTAAAAGTTACACAATTCTTATTTTAATATACATACAAGCCACCAGAGCGGCTTAGTGGCGCTCCACCAGAATTTCCATTAATTAAGTCAAATATATAATTTTATAAATAAAATTAATGATTAAATCCATATCCAAAGTAACTTCGTTAATGTCCTTTCACAACGGAAGCATGAACGTTCATAAGCTTTATAGGCTAAGAATTCGCAGACAGATATAAGGGCAGTTCTAAGTTATTTTGATTTCTATGTTTCCCACTTCGCACAGTATTGTTGTACGAATGGCTGCCGACCAGCGAGCATTCATTTACATCGAATGCAACATCGCTGTTTCCTGACGTAAGTCTCGCTCGGTGTGTAACTTCCGCAATTTATTGAACGGGTTACGGAGTTACTATGTACCTACATACATACGTTTAGGTAATATTTACCTACTAATGGCTCCCCGCCGTTTCACCCGCGTAACCGGGAGATCTTCCATTTCCCCGAGATAAAAAGAACCCTATGTCCTTTCTCAGGCTCTAGACTATATATGTACCAAATTTAATTTAAATCGGTTCTATAGCTTAGCGTGAAAGCGAGACAGACAGACAGAGTTTCTTTCGCTTTTATAATATAAGTTAGGATTTGCTGTAAGAACATCATGTACATCTTTACTAAATAAATAACCTTTGGTAGCTTATCGTGGAAAATATTTTAGTTATTTGAATATCTAGTATTAAAACAGATAAAATATGTAGGTAGTTATATATCATAATACATTAAAGTTATGTACGCGGGTAATTAAATAAATAAATAAATAAATATCCTGGGACATTTTTCACACACGGCCAATCTGATTCCAAATTAAGCATCAAAGTGAGCTTGTGTTATGGTAACCAGATAGCTGATATACTACATATACTACTTTTAAATACATACTTATATAGATATTTACAACCAGACACAGGACAAACAGACATATTCATGCGTACAAATGTTTGTCCTGGATGGGAATCGAACCCACGACCCGCGGCTTGAAAGTCAGGGTCACTAACCACAAAGCCAACCGGGCTGTCAAATGACAAAAATAATGCAACTCCATTAATTTTATCTATGCATAATGTAAATGAACTTATAAATAAACATTTCAATGTAAATAAGATCAGTTTTTTGTCTCCAAGATTTATTTAAAAAGACTAGTTAAAATGCCATAGTTAGGTAATGACTAAGATTAGACTTAGACGCATAATTTTGGTATAAATGATTTCCCGTTCTGGCGATCTCCTACGGAAATTATATAAGTTTCATAGTATTTAAAGTTTAGATGCGTTTTTTTAATTAGAGTGATCATCAGGGACATCTATAAATTTGCTTTTCTATAAATGTATTTCTAAATCTAGAAAGATGGTCTCGATTCTATGTTGATTTAAACTTAAATCTTAAACCTCTTAAAAATAAAAGTATGTGTTCTTACTTTATTGCCGGCTCTTCTCCGTAAGAGCAACCTTCCGAAACGAGCATTATAGTCGACGTTTCATAAGTGCCTGTGCATGAAGGCCTATTTGCATTAATAAATATATTTCATTTCATAGGAGTATGATTTTTAGTTCAACATAATCTGATTTTAACATACCTAAACTAGGTTAGCTATGTATTTTTATATTTGGATTAATGTAAAAAAATCATTTGAGTCACGTATCTAGTATTAAATAAATAAATAAACTTAGCAAAAATATTCTTAGAATTCGACTTCAACTTCAATAATTACTTATAATCTTTGCACAAAGTACTGACACAGCAAAATTCGTCCGCGCGTGATGCCGCAAAAAATTATCTTCGAAAGCTGCTTGTAAATAGTTGAATACGCTTTGAATAATACATGATTTGAAAATCTTATTGTTAGACCTTACTATGACATCAGTAGTCACGCCTAATGACCTAAGCATTTGGTTCTAGCGTTAGTGAAAGGAGTTGATCATGTATTAAGTACTTTGTATTATCTATCTCAAAAGTTACTTTAATTATGTCACATTTTCTGAATAATTGAAGTCTTGACTTTAATGTTCATTTGAGTACAATGAATATGTTTTTTTTACTCGCAGAAAAAATCTTACAGACTTAAAAAGAGGAGGTTCTCAATTTGCGATATCTTCGAAGTTAGTGAACCGAATTTTACAATTAATTCTGTTTAAAATAATATAACTAGGTACTTAAATAATACTTCTATACATATCCTGTCTGAACTGAAGGTTGAAATTCCAATGTCCTTTATAAAAACCTATATGAAATGAAATGACCACACTTTAGAGACAAGAATCCCATAGCTTCCCAATCTAAAGTGACACAATAAATTTTCCAGACTAGAAATCCTAAAAGCGGATTCATCGCTTAAGAGTAAAGCTAAACGGAATGAGTGGACGTGGAAAGCCCAGACCGACGTGGTGAAGTGGCAGGCGACGCCGCTGCGGGCACCCCTACTGCGGCTTCAGCCCGCACTCGCCCCGCCCGCTATAGAGTGCTTCACGTGTGTACGGGCCTATTGCGGGGACCTGCAGCCGGCCGAGAGGCCCATTCACCAAGACCTCACCGAAGTTAAATGTGTTTACACTGTGCTAATGGTAAGTTACTAGAATTGCCTGAAATATGCCTTACGTAGGTTTTACCCTCAATCAGATCGTTCACCGACGGGTGCATAAACGGTATTTATAGATATTCAACTCCCGAATTAAAGAATGACGATTACGAGATGCTGATAATAATTAAGTATTTTTAGTTTTCCAACGAAATCCATTTTTCCATCAGGATATGTTTAAAATAGGAGTGTCAGTGTTTCTATAGTTGAATAAAGTCAATCTGTCAAGAAATATTTTAGTAGGTTTCAACAAAATTAGCAACAATTTATAGACCGACTATGCTGTGACCAATTTCAGACACTGCCATTGTATATATAATAAATCCATCCATTCATTCATTCATTCTTTCCCCAGCACTGCCACTCGGTGCCCGAGTTGCGCGACGAGGTGTACTGCCAGCTGATGAAGCAGACGACCTCGAACCGGTCGCAGGCGCCGGACTCGTGCCAGCGCGCCTGGAGGCTCATGTCCATTCTGGCCGCTTACTTCACATGTTCAGACACGCTCAGGTATGTAAATATATTTAAACTAAGTAGTTTAACGCAACTTTGTAAGAGGTTGATGCTCCACTCCTATTTATCGTAGCGTGATGATATATAGCAAATTATTATAGCCTTCTTCGATAACTGGGCTATCTAACACTGAAATAATTTTTCAAATTGGACCAGTGGTTCCTGTGATTAGCGCGTGCAAACAAACAAACTCTTCAGCTTTATATATTAGTAGATATACTATACGAATATTTGACAGCCCGGTTGGCTGTGTGGTTATTGACCCTGACGTTCAAGCCCCCAGTCGTGGGTTCGAATCCCACCCAGGACAAATATTTGTTTGTTGTGTCTGGATATAATTATCTATATAAGTATACTGGTAACCATATCACAAGCTGGCCGTGTGTGTTAAATGTCCCAGGATATTTATTTATAACTAGCTGCCTCCCCGCGGTTTTACCCGCGTAGTTCCCGTTCCCGTGGGAATACAGGGATAAAATATAGCCTATGTTACTCGGGGATGATGTAGCTTTCCAAAGGTGAAAGAATTTTTGAAATCGGTCCAGTAGTTTCGGAGCCTATTCATTACAAACAAACAAACAAATCTTTCCTCTTTATAATATTAGTATAGATAAAAGACATGAGTGTTACAATGATCATACTAATGGTGTTAATATAATCGTGGGTGTGTTCAGGCCGTTCCTAGTGGAGTACTTGTCGGCGGCGGCGGCGGACCGGCGGCGGCCGTGCCAGGGCACCGCGGCCGTGTGCCTCGCCAACCTGAGGAAGACGCTGCGGGCTGGCGGGAGGAAGAACGTACCTAGTGTGGAGGAGGTAACGACCTTTTTGCTGTAGCTAATCTGTGGTGGTTAACACAGGAGAAATTGCAACTAGTTAATTATCACGGATACAACGTCGCGTCATCCTATTGCAGGCAGAACTACGCAGGAGGCGGCGTGTGTATATCACTGCAAAACCATTTAAAATATGCTGAGAGAAAGGAAATTGTGTCAATAGAATTCCTTAAATTTCAATTTATTATTAATATTAATAGTAATTTATTGGAATGGTAGACAGGCTGATTTATTCTATAAACAATTAAAAATATTATTAAACCTAGTAGTTAAAAAGCCTGATAAGCGATAATGTGTTAACCCTCATAAACTTGCTCTTGAGACAATGTCGTCTTAAGATAATGTGATGTATGTGATTTACGACTTTTTGTATGATATAAATCCATTTTTATGTACGTGTACGCTTTATGTATGTGAACGTTAAATATAAAAATATATCAAAAAAAAAATTTATCCGCGCTAGGCGCGCGTGGAGGCCTATGGCCTGAACCCCCTCGTTGCTAGGGGAGCTCTTCTCAGTAAAAGCAACTTTCAGAACCGAGCACTGTTCATAAGTGCTTTTTTTTTTTATAGCGTGCCCCTGCCTTTATTAGTTTTTATTTTTCCATTGTTTATTGCTCATAAGTGCTTGTAGCCGTGATGGCTCAGTTGGGAACGCACCGACTCACAATCATGAGGGTGCAGGTCTGAGTTTATAAAAACTTACGTACGGATTCAAACCACTGGCTTTCGGTGAAGGAAAACATCGTGAGGAAACCTGCATGCCCGAGATGTCACAATCAAAGGCATGTGAAGTCCGCCAATCCGCACTAGGCTCGCGTGGTGGACTATGGCTTAGACCCTCTCAATGTTAGGGGAGGCTCGAGCTCCGAGCGTGGAGACGTATATGAGCCGATGATGAAGTGCTTGTAAAGGCCTATTTAAATAGAAATTATATAGATGTTGTCTTTGCGTAGGTTACTGCAGTATCTGCAGGTCGGTCGGCGAGGCGACAACTGTACCGATTACCGGGTGGAGCCGAACGAGTTGTCAACACTCGATGCGCCACCGTCGTGCAGGACATCGTCAACGAACTGTGCGAGCTGGTGAGCACATCTTATATACATTACAACCTGACCTTTATAGCATAAAGTAAATTCTCTCCCAGATGTCTTTACTCGAGGCTTGATGAAGAAAAAAAAACGCCATCTGAACTCGAGCGCGTCAGATTTTCATAGAGATGGTTCAGCGTGATACCCTGGTCGTGCTGATGCCATAATCTGACGAATATATAGATGGGTTTTCTTAATCTGACGGTTTAAAGATTTTTTTTCTTTCGTGATTTTATTTCGTGTTAACATAAAAATTGGAATTGCTATTGCATTAGATCAGGAGAGGGCGCAGACTTAATTAAAAAAAATTTATAAATATAATAAATTAGAAGTAAAAAAAAGTCATGTTAGTTTTTCTTTTAAATTCATCATATATATTACTAGTATGATTTTTTTACATATCTACAAACTATGGTTTAGTTTTTAAAAAGGGGGACACTACTGTAACTATAATTACAGATTAAATGCCTAATATTTCGTAAACGGAACTCAGAATCGGAAAGCGTTATTAGCAAACCTTGACAATTTTTCAATTAGCTATCGAACGATATGGCACACTATAGGAATGGCGAATAAAACATGTTTCCGTTTTACATGTATGGGAGGAACCCTAAAACTTTTTTTTCTAGATTTTATGTTTCAACTTTGTCGATGTAGTTAATATCTACTACCACACCAAATTATAGCTCTGTAGTATCAAGCGTCTCTGAGCTTACACTTACTGTTTGAAACTATAAGGCAACTAAGGACTTTAACTTGTTGTTACTTCGGCTTGTCCAAATCGGCAGATTATATGCTTTCTGTGATCCTTGAAATATTCTCTCTAAAATAAAAATAAACTCAACCACGCTCGAAAATGTCCACTAATCGATTTTTTTTTTGCATCTTTGCGACCCTCTCACTCCCATACGTCACGCTCAAATCGTCAGATTATGGAAATACACTATTTTCAGGATGTGTTTAAACCACCATACTTTAATCTGACGCGCTCGAGTATCTTCGCCTGTTATTTTTTTTTTTACTAATCTGATCGGCTGCTCTACGCGCACGGCTTTACATGGAGAGCTTAGATTTGGTTGAGGCACTCAACTAGACGTAAGGTACCTCCCATATACTAATCTGCCGCGCTCGAGGAAATCCCAGAATCCCCTCTTGGGCTCCCCTACTAAATATTTAGATTATAAGGATGTTTGAATTGATACTTTATCACTTTAAGAGTGTAATAATAAACTTGTTAAAGTATTTTGGGCTTTATTGCACACAGTGTGATTACGAATGTTTTGAAAACTGGTGAACATTTTTACAAATGTGTACAACTGGTACATTGAACTCGACATCGACTCTCCATCGTCTTACCCATCTCTACATTATGTATACATATAGAGTCCATACATACGTCACAAAGCATTGATTGGACTTCAACATCGACTCTACCAAACCCAAGAGTATCCTACACGTAAATAAACCTACAGATCGGCGTAACAAGCGAGGCAGAACGTGCAGAGTTCTCCCTGTACTGCATAGTGGCCGGGGACGCGCTCACCATGCCGCTCGCCGGGGACGAGTACGTGCTGGACGTCACCACCGAGCTGCAGCGCGCGCACCATCCCTTCTACCTCATCTTCTGCCGCTCCGTGTGGCACCATCCCCTGCGTTCTGATGCCCCGCCGCTCTACACCGAGGTGTTGTTCAACCAGGTAAATGCACAGATCGGTGTAACGAGCGACCCAGAACGTGCAGACTTCTCCCTACTGCATAGTGTTGTTCAACCAGCTAAATTAGAGAACCTATACATTACGATAGATAGGGATATAAATATTCTGTGAAGTACATATGGCCAAACTGATGCCAAACTAAGCAGAGCTTGTAGGGTAACCAGATAGATATTTACATCCACTAACTATGAATCTATTTACTTACAGGTGGCTCCAGACTACCTAGAAGGCCTACTCCTAGTGCTCCCAGGGGGCGGAGCACCCGGTGCTGCCGCAGCCCGAGACGCGGCCCTCGTCGCAGCCCTACTCCACCGAGCCGCAGGCCTCCCAGAAGCCCCACATGCGAGGGACTTGAAGTTCCTGCTGCCTAAACCGTTGTTGGCCCTAAGGGAGCCGAGGCCCGCGAAATGGGCCTCCTGGGTGACCGCCGAGTGGCCCCACGCGAGGACCCTCACGCCGGCCGCCGCTAAAGCCAAAGTGCTACAAGTAAGGTTATTTTAATATATAGATGAGAAGTGGTGAAATGCACCACTGTACGAATGTTTCCAAAATTTTACTTATCCTAAACAGGTAGAGCTGATTTGATAGATATTAGAACCATGTTAAAATTCATATCGTTGTACTAATATCATAAATTATTTTATTACATATACATTATTTTGGGGTTTAATCATGACCCCGCAGTATTACCCGTAATCCTTAATTTTCCCAGGGTAAAAAGAGCATGTGGTATTCCAGAACATAAAAATTTATCTAACTTTGTTCCAAATTTCGTCGCGATCCCTTTAGCATGAAAGAGTAACAAACATTCCATTCATACATTCTCACAAATTTCCGCATTAACATTACTAGTAGAATTGATAAATTCTATTCCAACAAAAAACTTATGTATTCACCACACCACCATTTCTTGACAGGTCCTCTCCCGCTGGCCGCTATTCGGTTCCTCATTCTTCGCGGTGCGGCGCGTGTCTGGCGGTGCGGCTGGTGCGGGCGGTGCGGGTGCGGGAGGTGCGGCTAGTGCGGCGGGTGCGGGTGCGGGTGCGGGTGCGGGCGAGTGGCGCGAGCACGTGCTGGCGCTGAACCGGCGCGGCGTGCACCTGCTGCACCCCGCCACGCACGAGACCGACACGCACTGGCCGTATAGCGAACTTATCTCTACTAGGAAGGTATGACAATATACTATAAGGCTCGTCATCTCGCGGTGCGGCGCGTGTCTGGCGTTGCGGCGCATGTCTGGCGGTGCGGCTAGTGCGGCAGGTGCGGGTGCGGGCGAGCATGTGCTTCCTTGCCTTATCCTAATTAGGGTCGGCTTTGTGCGTGCATGTCCCTATATTTCATTCGGTCACCAGTCAAACCCACATTCTCTCATATCATCTTTTACATACATTACAATAAAATTTAAAAAAAAGTACACAGTATACGTAAGTACATAATAGTAATTAAGTAAAAAGATGATGTGATAATGAATTCAAAAAACTAAAACGAATAAATAGTAGCATAGTAAAATTAGATTTTAAAAAAGTAGCTGATTCTCTGACCTACTGAATATGCAGGTAAAATTTCAAAAAAATCGGTCAAGCCGTTGGAGGAGTATGGTAACTAACATTGTGACACCAGAATTTTATATATAAGATTAACTAACAGGTGTTACTAACAATAATTGAGTCAATTGATCCTTGAATCATTATAATTATTATTAAATGCCTAAAATAACATCTCCACATAACCTATTCTATACATAAGTACAGATATAACTATTTCCCCCCAGGTCCGTTCGGAAGACGGCACCCTGTTCCTGGACGTGAAGTGCGGCTCGCTGCTGCAGCAGCGCGTGACGCGGCTGCAGGCGGAGCAGGCGCACGAGGTGGCGCGCCTCGTGCGGCAATATGTCGCCTTGCAGCGGGACCAGAGACACTCGCCAGGTTGGCTTGCTTTTTAATCTCAATACTTTAATGTCTAGTATTTATTATAAGCCTGTGCCACGGCCGTAGCTAGGTGGCATTGTGGGGCAATGCCCTACTTTAATAATACCAAAAACTGAGATAATTGTTTGTCTATAGAATTCATTCATTCATTGTACACATGGTGATTGATTTAGGAGCCCGTGCTTGGAGGGTAGATTCATTATTATGATTTTTTTACTTCCGCCCTGCCAGTAACCAATGCTGCCCTACCTCAAATTCGACAGCTACAGCCCTGAGTGTATCATATTTGAATATTTGTTGAAATAAAACCTAGACTCACTTAGAGTAGAATATTGAATTAAAACAGATTTTTTAACTGTGAGTATTCTCAAGAGCCTTTAAAAATTGGTTCACAAGTTTGGTTGCTACGATGCTACAGACAGGTTAACATATAACATCCTTTTAATAATGTATAAGTAGATATATTTTATTAATGCTGTCGTGTGTTCGACTCCTACTAACGACAAGATTTTGGTCAAAAAAGCCCAGAATATTGGTACAGTATTTTCTAAAAATGTGTTCATTCCAAAACTGTTAATAATATATATATTTTCTTTCTTCCCACAGCTTTCAACGGTTGAAAGTCAACTCAACATCGGTGAAAAGACTCCAAATAAACAGTGCAGTGTATATTATAAGTGTCGATCGTTATGTATATGTTATACCTCAAATTCTAACAATGTCCGTCCTTGAAAGATCTGATTTTTTTCTATATAATAATAAAATAGATATTATAACATGTTATATAACTTCGATTGAAATGATAATAGGATTTCTAGGGCACAAACACGTAGGGCTTATATAAGTCGAAGCTTACTTCTATTTTCATTTTAGTCATTTATCATAGTTTTACTTTAGTATTTATATAAAGGGATTTTTACTGTTAAGTCAAAATGTACTTTACTCATCAATGCATTCCATTACTTGTGTAACCACCAAAATGATATTTCTATTAATAAGACATTTAATATACTCTATTTAGCTCGATTATGATAATAATGAACACAATGCAAGGTTTTAATTTGTCAATTATTTTTTAATACATTCCATTATAAGATTTAAATAATAAATCAATGCAATGAACCCCATATAGAACATTTTGTAACTAAGTGTGCAGTCAAAGCGATTAAAAATTTTGTTGTTTACGGAATTCGTATTATGTTCTAAATAGTATTGTTATTTCCTACAGCAAAATTCACGTGTAACGATATTGTCGCATGATGCATGCAGGTTTACTCCACACAACTGTCTTCCTCGAATTCTATTGAAGGTGCTATTTATAAATTAGAATTAAATCATAATATTCTAACATCCATTTATATATTATGGATTCGTCCAAAGGCCGCACGGTCGAAGTCATGTTTATTGTACTTAAAATGAATTATTTCGTTGTCATGTAATATATTTAAAGAAATTATTCGATGTATGAGAATATATTGTAGATACCAATAAAAGTTATTTTCACAAATTACCTGTTATTTATTTTAAAACAATAATTTTATAATCCTTTATCTATCTATAGGCACAACAATAGGCATGATGACGTGATCAAAATCACAAAAATAAGATGTTTATCTACTGAAATAGAATAACATACTATTTAAAAGAATAAACGTTAATTTTTATTTATTGATGCGAGATTATTAACTGATTTCATAAAATAAAACCACGCTCAAGTTTTCGAGTATTGAAGCCAGTGGCGACAAGGAAGGTGGGAGTTTGGATCATCTAGTCATAGATAAAACCCCAACCTAGAATACTGCAGCCCATATCACAGCCCTAACTAGAGGCAGCGCATATTACATACCTAATATACCTAAATAATGATATTTCTAATACCTAAGTTACAACCGTATTTGAAATGCCAGTTACAGATCCATACCATCATGTTGGCATTATTTAGTTATAATTTGATATTTTAAAAATGCTTATATGTACCTACTTAAGCGTTATATTTTGTGTAACTCAATAATTGCAGATTCCCAACCTTAAAAAAATAATCGTCGAAATATATATAGTATAGTGAGGAACCATTATTGTCGGCAAGCTCAGCTGACATCGACACTGCCGCAGCCGACGTCGCCGTTTCGTCCCGGTGCATTGTAGCTCGGCGATGCTCGAGGTTGCGCGCTGGTTCTCACGAGAGCTGGTAAAAAGTGTCCTTTGTCTATCGTCGTTTGGACAAGGCTACCGTTCAACACGTGACCCCGTGGAACATATGCGTTAACATCCTATTTACGGGTAAATAGACAAGACAATACTTCTCTGAAGTTCTCTGTCTATTCTTCCTGTTAATTTATTTAAATTGATCATCATCGTCACGTAGGTAGGTTTCCATAGCAGGAGCACGATCCTCCCCTACCAATGGTGTTGGTAGGCCACGTAGGCCTAGGGCTCATTTTTAATCCCTACTTATATTTAACTAAAGCAACATAAGTGAACTTATTTCAGACTTAAGAGTTCATTAAACATAGAAGACGATAAGCCCGTTAGTAGCTTAATAATAATACGATAAAATGTTTTTATTATTCTGTGTTTAAATCTAACCGGAACTCGGAAAACACAAGATTTGGCAGAAATAATTATGTATTTTCCAGTAATTATATGAAACATAGGTATTGAAGACTTAATCCGAGGCCGCTGAGGTTGTAACGTGAGAACAAAACCCGCAAGAGCAATAAAATGTGTCATAATATTATTTAATTGATGTTATGATGATAACAATAAATTATGGGCTTGATATAGGTTTTTTATACCTGTATCACAGCCAGATTTACTTTACGTAAAGTTTATTACAAATTTACAGGGCATTTACCTAGTACATAATATAAATAATTATGCATGAAACTGATTACATTTGGTCTAACTTCTCATATAGGTACGAATATAGATCTAAAATTATTCGTTCTAAAAGAAATAATACCTACGACTATTACCGAAATAGTAATAACATTATTTATAAATAGTTTAAAAACTTACATACAAGTCATAACTTAGACGCTAACTCACTTAACTAAAACAGTAATGCACTAAACAATCATTTGTGTATTATGTCGCAAGCACACACAATGCGTTCGTCCTGTAATTAGACTAACAAATAGCCCAGAGACAAAGGTTTGAAACTTAAAAGAACTACCTCACTTTAAGTATCATTATTATCATGAAGGCCTTACCGATAACTTCGCCGCTAGATATAAGTTAAAATAGAGCATACTTATCTACATGAATAGATAGACATAGGTACATATAAAAGCATAGATACAACACTTGGATAGTAATGATAGACTACTTGGGTCTTTTTTGACATTGTTAGGCCTTAGGGCAAGTAATTAAGGTCCTAAGGCAGCTAAGGGTCATTACGGCTAATGGGAGTATGTAATTCGCACTATTAGGCGTAAAAAGATATGTTTCCCTTATTTTCAATGATATTTTACAACTGCTAACTCTTACAGTTGAAGTCATTTTTAGCTGCTAACTTATGGTACACACAAACAATAAACAAACTAATCAAATGTATGGTATGTTGCGCCACCTACACGTAACACAAATCAAAACGCCCCAACCCTAATTCGATCTTGACATTCGCTAACACGACTAATTCATTGCAACATGAATACTATGGCATTCATTGAACCATGGCTTCTGTTTGTAAGGTCCATTATATTAACAATAGCGTCTGAAAGTCACTCGCTTTTAGCGTAGCGTACAAAACCTGTGAGTTATTGCAAAACCCATTCATGCGGGTGAATCAATCAATTTAAGGTAGCGTCGTCTATCTATCAATAGTGCATTTTTTCATGCAGATCTTGGCACCGAATCTAATTCGTCACAGCCTTTGATTGAACTGTCAAGTTTGTCTATTTACGAGTTAAAATGCCACTTTTAAGTTATATTAATGCTGATGAGGTATCAAAGTTAATGCCTCAGTTTTTGCTATGTGGTCGGTCAGGTACAATAAAAAGTTATAGTTACAAATAACTTATATTCAAATTATACCTACAGTTAATTAAAGGTAAGAATAAGACATATTTAGTATGACATTGTTATTTATGTTCGAGCTATGTAACACCGGTTTACACGACTATTTGCGTATCTACCTATGTGTCACACCAACTCATTATTACAAAATTAAGTGTAATCTTCCACTTAAAACTTAGAGCAACGAACTTCCTTTAACTCAAAACGATTCCATAAAATTATGACCACTTTACCTTGACGATTAATTCTTTTGTTTTCAAACAAACCCAACATTTTTATTAAAAACAAAAACTTGTCTATAATTCGAGAGGTTCAATTAAAATGTTTGAGGATGGGAGTTATATTCGTTTATTACGACGAAACTGCAAAAAATATATTAGTTACTTAAAATAATTATCATAAAATGGCTCACACACTTCACAATCACAAGGTGGATAATGTTCGTCAGTCATTGTGTTCAGTGTTGTCTAAATATCCCATAAATATGTAGTCAGCCGATCATTAGCAGTGATTTTCGAAAAATCTCTCATAAAATACCGATTCTACGTTAACTGTTAGGTCTTATGGGCAGTCATTAAAAACTACAAGAAATATGTAGTAAATGACATAATGCCACAGGCATTTTATTATTATTATGTATCAGTAACAAGTAAAAAAGATGAGGAAAACTGCATGTTGGTAGTGTACCTACTTCGCCAAGAACCTATCGGTTAGGCAGCACTTGAGAGCTAGTATCCATAAGCTCATTTTTAATGACTGTTCGTTCACTTAAAGATCGATATACAGAAAACACTATTACACAATTTTGGAGTTACTACGTGGGACTATGCCTAGGGGTGCGCAGGTTGCGTTTGTCGGGCCACCTGCCTGCCGCGTACTGCACATATCCGGGATCAGTAGGCGTACCAGACGCCCTGGCTTCCGTATCACCACCGTCCCTATCCTTCTCCTGAATCGGTTCCATAGGAAACATCGCAGGTGTATCAGCTCTTCGAGATCTACTCGAACTCCTTAAATAATCCTCCAATTGCTGCAACGTTGGCGACGAAACAGTCTTTGCTTTAGTCGGCGACTTAGCTTGCTGCTTCTGCTCGTAGCCCGGCGACTCGTCGTCATACAAACTCTTCAATCGACCAGTCTTTACTTTTGCAAAGACTGGCGTTTGAAGCTCCGGTAGATAGTTTTCTCTAACCGATAGTTTGCCTTCGAAATTGTCCAGATATTCTCTCAAATATCGCTCGTGGAATTTGGCAAGTTCCCGCTCGTAATGGAGTCTGTCAGGTTCGGCTAGAGGATCAGAAAGTCTGACGTAGTTGCCCCCGCCGATGCCATTCCGTACAGATCCAAATTTGGTCTTCTCCAAATCATCGTTAGCATCATCTTCATACTTGGTAAAGTCAAGTTTTGGTGGATCAAACAGATCAGTTTCATCTTTCTTGATCACTTTTTCTGTGTTCTTTTCAAGGTCCAAATCTTTTGGCCTTTCAGCCGGTAGATGTCCATTTTGTTTACCATTTGGTATATTGCCGTTAACCCCGTTAAGGTTTGGTGGGGTGACAATGGATACTTTCTTTTCTGGTTTGGGTGATTGTATAGGGTCTGTTTGCGAGTGATGGGTCGCCGTGTATATTCTGGGGCCCATGAGGTCTATGAGGAAGAGTGCGCCGACAACTAGAGAGAGACTTCCGAGGACGGCCGCGTTGACCACTAAGTTTCTTGGTATTGAGTCAATTGAAGCCAGCTCTAAGCCACCTGGTGAAATAAGGAGCTTTAAATACCTAGTACATAATATAAAACATATAAGCTTGGATGTAGGAAAATATGATGACTGTAGGTACACAACACAGTAACACTTACCTACAGTAGTCGTAAATATGTTTGTGTGTAATCCACTCGTATTAGTGTGTGTAGAGGCGGTTGCACCGCCAGTAAGTTAGATATAAAGACAGTCGCTAATATATTATTGAAATGGACACTCGTTTATTTAATCTCACCTATTCCCGACTACAACACTACCTAAAATGACAAATATATTTTTGCAAATACGTATCTATATATATGTAAAAAAAAAATCTAAACTCTTCATAGTCTTTTAAGATCAGATAAGATTATTGCCGGATCTCCACTAAAGTAACTTTTTGGACTAGTTTTACGAGACCAACAGTTAGATGAATTATTTACTACAAATCTTGCATACCTAAAACGAGGAAGAACAGCAACCCAAATCCAAGGAATACACCTTCCAATATCCGGCGTCCCTTCGGTATCTCTTGGAATATTCTCGCCAATATCAGCCCGAAGGTTATTATCACGTATCCTGTGAAAAGACCAACTTGTAAATGTCATCCCGAATAGAGCTAGTAGTAGCTTATTATATACTACTAATAGATCTCAGCGATTTCACCCGCGTACCCGAGAGATCTTCCATTTTCCCGGGATAAAAAGTACCCTATGTTCTTTCTCAGGCTCTAGACTGTGTACCAAATTTCATTTTAATCGGTTCAGTAGTTTTAGCGTGAAGGCGAGAAAGAGTTACTTTCGCATTAATAATATTAGTTAAAAATGTTAAGTATCTCATTAGCCTTTTACCTCCATATACTGCATCAGCAAAAGCCCCACCAACTGAGTCCCATGTGATAGAGGTGAGGAGAGACCACTCCCTGGAGAACTTCTGCAGCACCAGGGACAGCCGCGCCTCGTCATCCTGAGACACTCGCTTGCCAACCAGACACGCGACGCAGAACAACTGGCATAATCAACAAATGAATTATTTTGATATACCGGTTGGCTTTGTGGTTAGTAACCCTGACCTTCCAGTCGTTTGTCGTGGGTTCGAATCCCACCCAGGACAAATATATGTATGAATAATAATAATATTATGTATGAATACATATTCATGTCTTTGGATATAAATATGTATGAAAGTATGTATTTAAAAGTAGTATATTAGCTATCTGGTTACCATACTACAAGCTCAGCTTAGTTTAGAATCAAATTGGCCGTGTGTGAAGAATGACCCAGGATATTTTTGATTTTAATTATCGCAATTTCATAAAGCACATCTATACTTTATGAAATTGCGATCAGATTTTTAAAAAACACTTAAGTAGGACATCGGAAAGAAGATTTAGTAAAGATATCGTCTATTTACAAGAAGGACATTAGGATAGAACATGCAGAATTATAGGTTTAAATGAAATCAATGTATCGAAAACGTACTACTATAGTCTAAAACCTACAAAATATTTCCTGTACTATATAAAAAGTTCAAATACTACTACTATATACCTAAATTGAATTATGTACTTACTAACACATTTTAACACTCGGGCCTAACTCGATACGATGTTGAACAAACACTGTCAAAATGTCGTAACATCTCTATATAATGACACATCTGTTTATTTTACCTAAATCCACCATCAGCGCGTTTGAAAACCACATGTACTCACTTTTCGCTTCTTTCTTTTGTGAGCATTAGAGTCGACGTTTCATAAGTGCCTGTGAAGGCCTATTTGAATTAATAAATTTATTTCATTTCATAACAAGTGAGGACATCAATTCCTATTTTCCTCAAAAAAATTATTGTCATCATCAGCTTATATACGTCTCCACTGAGAAGCTCGAGCCTCCCCTAACATCGAGGGGGATTTTAGGCCATAGTCCACCACGCGGGCCTAGTGCGGATTGGCGGACTTCACATGCCTTTAATTGTGACATCTCTGCTTGCTCTGCATGCAGGTTTCCTCACGATGTTTTCCTTTACCGAAAGCCAGTGGTGTGAACCGTACGTAAGTTTTTATAAACTCAGAGGTACGGGCCAGGGATTTGAACCTGCACCCTCATGATCGTGAGTCGGTGCGTTCCCCACTGAACCACCACGGCAAAATTTTCTTGTGCTTAATCGAAAATAGGAGACCTTGCATTCAGTAGATGCACATGATGCACAGAATCTAAAGGAAATATAACCATTGTTCCATCAACAATAGAGTCCTTCGACCTTTCGGTTGATTGTCGTATGATGACGTCACTGTCCACCGTGGGAGCGACATTGGAGACGCAGCCAGCGGCGCGGGCGCAGCTTAATTATTGTCTTGTTACGTACATGTGTTATGTGCTGAATACGGAAGGTGGTGTCGTAATTTTTAGTTTTCAATGTTATAGTTTAGTAAATAGAGTTAAGCTTACGTTGAATTCGAAATAAATTGTTCTACACGGCCATAGTCAATGCATTGTTTAACCTAAGATATAAAGTTTTTCAAGTCTCATCTAGGTGGTGTCTGTAGCTAATATCAATAGTGCACTTTAGCTTCACGGCAAAATGTGTTATGGTAGAATACCATACCGGACGTATCGGTAATTATTATAAACCTGCCTTTATTACTAACTGCTCTAAGCAATCATATACAACTAACAGTATCTACCTACTTCGCAGTGATTATATAGTAATTATAATGGCTGTAAACTTGTGTCTTCTGAATAAACCTTCGCCTTCAATTCGTGTCTGCTTAAAAACACTCCAAGAATACCTACAACAATCCATACCTACAATAAAATAATTTAAATGTGTATCATTGGCTAAAATATCACAACACAATATACAAATATTTTGATATAAATGTCAAAATAACTACAATCGATATCAGACTTTAGATGGACACACTGGACACCCATCGACTCTCTTTCTAAATTACAATTCTGTGGGATCTCTTGCAGTTTTTACAGAATTTATTCGAAAACTAACATACTGGTCTATCTAACATCTCTGGCCAAGGTGTGAGAATACAAATGAATTGCTATAATTTGTCTGAAACAAGTAATCAGTGACTTGACGGTTGCAATTAAGCATTGAACCTGCGAAGCGAATGATCTGTAACGACATTGTAATTACCTATCGCATGGATATTAACAATGAATGATTCACAATTAATTGAAAAAAGGATTGTATGAAATAATTTTCGGATACATAAAGCCGGGTCCAGACGAGTGTAACGTGTAATGTAATCCACCGTGTAATGTAACACGAATTCTACGTGTGGACGGCACTACGAGCATTACATGTAACGCTCGCGCGGCGCTCGGGGTTGATCCATCGGGTGTCGGTTTTTCGCGCGAACACAAAGACGCTCGGAGTTTTTGAAATATTTTCGCGTTCACAATTCGCTTTGAGTACGTGTGCCGTCCACACTGTTGATGCTAAATTACACGTAATCTTACATTACACGTTACACTCGTCTGGACCCGGCTTAATATATATACCTAAACTTTATTTACGTACTATGTTTATAGATTGGAGATAAATTTTAGCGACGATATAAAAAAAAGTAATTAAATCGAAAAGGATTAACCGACACTTTTTCATCCAAAATTTCATTCAAAATAATCCGTCAAATGTTTTCTCAAAAATCTGTCCAACAAAATCGTCAACAAAAGTCTGTAGGAATCAAGAATCCTATTAAACCCTATGGTTTTCAAAAACAATACATATTAATATGACAAATCAATGCAAATACAGGCACTTCACACATCTTTTATGGAACAAACTGACTACCTACCTACCTACAGTGCTGAAATAATTAACATGTACAAATTAAGATACAAGAGATTTCAAGTAAGGGCATGTCTGAATCACATTTTTCTACATCTGAATGTCTGAAGTTGAAAAGCAAACGCAGATGGAAACTAATATAATTGTGGTCTACCGTAGGTTAGGCCTTCTTGTCTTTTTGTGTAGATTGAACTTAGTAAAAACGTAAAAATTATGAAGCTTACCTACTGGGTTAATTATTAAACATGTTATACCTATATATTTAAATATCTAAACATAACAAACATTTAAGTTTTTACATTAACAACTAGGTATCTACCCATTTGAGACGTGGATTCTAAAACATCGATATTTTCGTATTTTTACGCGAACAGATAACACCCAGAAATATTGTAGTAGTTAAGCCAAGCTTAATGACTGTAAATTCGTGGGAAACGCCTTTGTCATGAAAACTCAGTGCTTAAATAAATATACTCGTTACTAGTACCTAAGCAAAGCCACGAGTAGGTAAATCTGAGATTCATATTGATGCATGTATTAAAAACATGTTATTACGCAGATCTTTATTATTATGACTAGATACATATACCTGTATATACATGCACTATGTACAGTAATGAATATGTGTCGATAGATTATCGTAATTTTAAGGTAGGTAGGTAAGTTGGTATGGCATGAAGTTGGTTGTTTGATTCGGACATTACAGAATAAATTAGGAAAAAAAATATATTTGTGTGTGTGTATGTTTGTATCTAATGAATAAACTCAAAAAACTACTGTGCCGTATTTCAATTGGAAAGCTACATTCACCCTTAGAAACATACGCTATATTTTATCCCTGTATATCCACGTTAAATTAAAACAGCACATTATATGATGAGGCCTGAAAAAACATTTAAAACAAGAATACAACTGACAGACCGCAGCCCAAAAGTTAGTAAACATTAATAGTAAAACCATGCAAAACCGATCACCATACATAACGCAACGTCTATCGATAACCAAACGAGTTTGTTGCAACATACTAATGTTGTCATGTGTTACGTACGTTGGAGGCCCTTTGCTAGGGCCCTTGAAGCTTTAGCATATGTTAACCACGCCTTAATAATAACTTATATTATTTGACATTTTATTTCCATTGACCTATTGCGCTTATTTTATTTATTTCGATTGCAAATCTAATACTACAAAAGCTCTACCTTGGTATTACCTTCAAACCCTGAAGAGACTAATTACAATAATTACAGAACTACATCTATTCTACAGATACACATAGTATATGTAACTTACGAACTCAACTATCTTGAGGGCGACCCACTTGTCGCATACCGCCATAGTAGCACAATTGCACCACAGCACAGGTTCACGTTTCACTAAACTAGATGCCTCCGTTCGTTACGTAGGTGACATAATAGATGCATGCTTGTTTACAAACTGCGGAGACGGCCGCGCGGAGTGAACGCTGCGTTTTGTTTGAGCACACGACTGTTTGGTGTGGCATTGAGGGAAACACTTGGGAGGTATGACTTATCGGCGGTAGATACGTGATGATGGTTAAATTTTACGGATTAAATTTTAAGTTACTAATGATAGTAACTTAATGATAAGGTCGGTAGGATTTTTTGAGCCCTACTCATAGTAGGACAGAGAGTAAAAAATATTCTTCGTGGTCCAATTACTAGGACTATGAATTAACACAGGTCTAATAGTACCTAGTTTTGTTGCAGCTGAAAATCTAAGAGCTGAAATTGTGGTGCCTACAGTAAAGATGTAGAGCGACTTAAGCTGGCGTCAGCATAAAAACACGGGTAACCGAGGAGCTACGAACCTCCCAAATGGTTAAACCGATGTAGTTAATGTCCTTAGTTCTTAAGAAAACCGTAAACCAAGTAAACATTATTCCTATGTGATTGCGAAATTGGTCCAAATATGAAAAGGCTTTGTCATGGGGTTTTACGAGTGTGATGCAAGCACAAGTGCGTGTTAACATGGTTGTAGTTAATTGTGCGGCGTAAGTGTCAGCCAAAGCAAAACGTTTAGTATAACATCGTAAAATATTGGTTGAAAAACGAGAAATAATTTATGATATGTAATAGTAGTAATGTGTTTCTACCAATATTTCACGTTTAAAAAACAAACAAGCAACAAATAAAACATCACGGTCACAAAATCATTATACTTAAATTTATTAATCAATACTGGCATGCAATATTATTTAAAAATCTCATAAAACATCGAGAGATAAATTCATATTGTCTCGTTACAAAATGTCTAGATTTTGTTCATTATGTATTGTAGATGATAGATAATTTCATAATGCTGTGTTCATTCATGTATGAGAAAACAGTTCCAAATTGATTTGCTTAAAACCTGATTTTAAATAAGACTTATTCACACAGTAATAGTAAACTACGATAACATGAATATTATTTCGTTGAAAAAACATCAAAAAATGCAGATTTGCCAGTTGTGCAATAATACTATAGCGGCACGCGGCGTGGCTTGCACCTGCCGACTCCCCACCGACCCTAGCGAGGCAAGTGGAGGCAAGGGAAGTACCACGCGCCACTGTTGCCCTTAATTCATATTTAAACATTAAACAATATTGTAGAGTCATGCTTAAAATATATCGACACTGGCTTACAAAAGCTAAGAATTTTTTTAACACATAAATAATAATTGCCATTCAATTGGATTCTTAATTAAAATACATTTAGGATAAATCAAAAGTTACGTCTAAAATCAATGTAGTAAATTTACCTCTCTTATGCCTTACAAGGAGTGCGGGAGACTGTTTTATAATGCTTGGTTAACATATGCAAAAATGTGCAATAGATAAAGTGCGTTGTTAAATCTAAGTATTAGAAACAATTACAGGTGATAAAAAATATTTCCAAGCAATACTTAGACGGGTAAGCGTTTTTGAGAGATTTTTGGTTTAATAATGAAAGATTAGCTATAAATAGCAATGGTTTGATAACTCCCTCAAAAGCGCTTCAAAGTGAGTACAAACACAAAATTTTTAGGTGCTTAAGCATCTCCCACACTCCACAAAACCCAGCGCATGCTCGGTGCAAACGAGACAAAACATAGCAGACACACTTAATTAATTCATGCAATAAATTAATCAATTAAAATTAAATTAAAACATTTATTGAACATCGACAGCCGTGCGACGGGATAGTTATGCAGTTTATGAAAATAAAATAACAATAAATACGATTTTGAGTCCAGCCCACCATATTAAAATTATCTTGAAGCTAAGATATATATGATTTTTAATTAATTTCAATATATATACGTAAAAAGATTTGATTAAGAGTAGATCTTTTTAGAACTAAAATATTACTCAAAGCAAGTTCATTGCGGTAGGTACTTATTTAAGCCACTCACTAGTTAAAATTTTATCGAACCAAGCTATATGTTAAGTAATTTCGTTGTTAAACATACATCTTATGTAATTTATTTACATTCAGAGTTACGTTATGCGTGCCGATTCGGAATTTCGACACTATACGTTCATGTCAATACCATTTATGTTGTTAAATGAAACATTATATAGGGAAATTATCACTAAGAATTTTGCATGGAGAAAATCGTTGGTTTATATAGCTTTCTAACGAATATTATAAACTAGAATATGAGTTTTTTTGTTGTGCTTACGCGCCTAAGCCTAAGTAATTATTTCACCAATGGAAAGCTACATTATACGGGAGTATCATAAGCTATATTTTATACCCGTATTCCTACGGGAGCGGGAACTACGCGAGCAAAAGGGTGGGGCGGAAGGAAAGCATTCTCAAAGATTCCGTCAATCTGAAACCAGGTCTTGAACTACAGCAACCAGATAGCTGATATACTATTTTTAAATACATACTTTTATAGTTTTTTGTACTCAAAACCAACAGACATGTCACACAAATGTTTGTCTAATGTGGGAATCGAACCTACGACCGGCAGCCTGTTATTTTTAGCATGTCATGTAGCTTTTAATGTCAAGGGTAAAGCTAGTAAATTCAGCGCGGATATACACAGGTGCGGTAGTAAAGTAGTACATAATTAAATTATAACTTTAATAATCGGTAAGCACGACATGGGTTGGACTGTAATATATGTGTGTTAAGATATATTTTGTAAAGTAATGTAGATAATATAGTTCAGTTAAAATTAGGCATAAAATATGAGTATTGGAAACAAAACATGTACACTTATTGAAAACCTCCTATTTTATTTAAAGTCGGTTATAGAAGGAATATGACAGCTCTGAATTTAGCAGATATACGAGTCCTTTTTGGCTATGTGGTTTGTGACACTGACTGAAAAGCCGCCGGTCCAGGGTTTGAATCCCACCCAGGAAAAACATTTGTGTGTATGAACATGTCTGTTTGATCTGTGTCTGGATGTAAATATCTATCTAAGTACATATTTAAAAGTAGCTCAAACTCAGCTTAGTTTGGAATCAGATTGGCAGTCTGTGTAAAGGAAAAGATAGTTTAATGATGATCAGAAAAGCTAGTTGATTATAAGCTTCAAAAGTTTTGCTTTTAGTAGATGTTAGTAACAATAGTGATTTGATATTAGTTACCTACTCTTATAACATGATAGAAATTAAGTTCATAAATTACCCTTCAATTAGATAAAGTGCATAAAAACTGCTATGAAAGAAAATAAAATAGAATTGATTGTTTATTTTGTTGTAAACATGCTTCATGCAAAGTTAATAAATAAGAACCCAGTTAATTTATTTGGGGAAGACATTGGGCATGGACCAAAATACAAAAATAAATTATGATAGGACTGCGCGATTACGTTCGGAGGTTCCATCGGCTAAGTTCGTTTAACAAATAAGAAACCTTTTGGCTTCGTAAGTTTTTTGATACGTGCGACATCTAGATGGCAAGAAATGACCTCATTAACATGAAAACTTGAAGACAAAGCCGACAGAGCCAGCAAGGCGATTACTCTTGAAATCAACATTGGAGTAACTAACAATTCCCAGAGATTACCAAAACAAAAATGTTAACATTAAAACCGCATAACCATCCCATACACTATAAAAAAAATGTGACCCCACAACTCACACGATATCCTTGCGTACTCCAGTAGCGGGGCATAGGAACTCGTGCATCGGCTGCGGCGAGGTCCAGGGGTTGAAGTCTGGGGGGGGTGGTGCCCCCGGTCCTGTGGCTGGGCCACCCGAGGCCGGCGGGGCCCACACGCCGCGCTCGCGGGCCCCCAGGCCACCCAGGGTCCCAGCGAAGTTTAATGCGCTCATCGATGACACTAGGGACTCCACGCCGCCGTTCATGCGGGATGACCATCTACCATATAAATAAATATATTAGTCTTCAAAAAGCAAAGCAATATCGGTTTTCAAATAAAATTTATCTCATGATCAACTGAATCAACTAGCTCTAAAGGGGTGGTCGAAATTGAGAGTTTATGATGAACTTGTGTCAATCAATTCAAATGAATATTAAACTTCTAAAATAGCGGTAACTTAAACCTTCATAAGTAGTATATTACACTCATTAATAAATGTCTAATATAGAAAGCTTTCAAATCAAAAATAATAATGATATCTATACTAATATTATAAAGAGTAAAGATTTGTTTGTTTGTTTGTAATGAATAGGCTCCGAAACTACTGGACCGATTTCAAAAATTCTTTCACCTTTGGAAAGCTACATTATCCCCGAGTAACATAGGCTATATTTTATCCCTGTATTCCCACGGGAACGGGAACTACGCGGGTAAAACCGCGCGGAGGCAGCTAGTGTACATATAAAATACCTGTAGGTATGTCATTAACCACATGTCCTTAGTAACTAAGGACTAAGGCTTAGTTTATTAACTGCACAAAGCCTAGAAGGGGAACTGATGGGATAGCCATATAGTATAGTACTGACTCGTGTGCAGCAGCAGCAGCGTTCCTCTGCGCCTCGTGTATCATGCGCAGACGGCGCGCCTGGGACCACGGCTCCAGCGTGTACGAGGGCGCGGCCGGCGGGGGCGGGGACCACGGACCCCCGGCCCCCGGACCCGTACCAGTCCCGGTCCCCACACCCGCCCCGGTACCGTCCTCCGCCGCGCGACTCAACTCCACGCCGCGCTCCGGGCTCCAGCGACCCACCTATATCAATAGGGATCTTTATGCCCGTAGCTCACCTCCGCTGCGAAACCATAACAGCGGAACCGCATTAATTTCGCTGTGCTTTGTCCGTATGTAGGAGAAGCGGAACTGCCACGGAACTGCCTGTTCTAACGCATAGATTTAACTATATTCTATCTCTTTCCCCGCGCGGTTTCGTCGATAATACTCCGACGCCAGCCACACTACCGCGCTCCGGCCGCCGTTTTGTTGCGGTGCCGCGTTGTTTTCGCACGTGTTTGTGGAAATCGACAAAAATTAAAAGCGAAACTACATTTTTTTTCATAAAATGGACGTCGACTAGCAGGTTCCGACGCCCGTTCCGCAACTACACAACTACACTTTATCGCAGCAGAATTCCTACAGCGGTTTCGCAACTGAAGTTTCGCAGCGGAGGTGTGAGAAGGGCGTAATGGTCAAGATATAAGGTCGAATTTCAATTGAAGTTCCGAGTATGTGTCTTGAAAACTCCATTCTCACACTACCAGAGTGAGAGTAAGTTTAATCACCAGACTTACTAGAGGTGTAAATTTCACATGATGCACCATGGGGGCACTCCCCAGATGGACTGTGGGGGTCGCAACGAAGAAATTGGTACGATAAGAGTATACCATACAAAATAAAATATATTTATTCATTCAAATAGGCCTTCACAGGCATTTAGGAAACGTCAACTATAATGCTCGATTCGGAAGGTTGCAATATGGCTTCAATATTTACGTTCATGACAATCTAACCTTAGTGCACAGCAATAAAAAAAAACGACTTAAAGAAGTAAAAACACTAAGACAGCTTGATTATTTCCATCATAATCGATTTTTTTAAAGTAAACATCCTTAAGCTCTACTACAATAACTATAGTTAACTAATAGTTACACACCTCGCGATACTGCTTCAGCAGTTGCGGAGACTGGGGCAGGGACCAGTCCACGGCCGGACGAGCCCCGCAGCCCCACGCAGCCGCCGCGGCCGCCACAAGAGCCTTCCTCGCCATCGCAGCCCCGCGGTGGGACTTGTACTCGACGATAGCGGCGCAGGATGCTATGGACCGCCTGATGCGGACTTCCTGCACCTCGTCCGTTAGAGCGTACAGGAGACGAACGATCTCAGCAGACGGCGTGGTGGGTGGGATACGCGATATAAATATGCGGCAGTTGTTGATTGATGGACACACGCCTATAGATAAATTTGAAATTGTAGCAGTGGTTCCCTAAATATTATTAAAGGGAAACGATTCGTTTGACTTCATTGCATGACCGATTAATAAGCGATTTTCATGCATACAGGTGGATGGACGAAATAATCCATTAGATCATGTCTTGATGTAAACTATTATATAAATATGTACTGACAATGTAGACATGTTCACGATCAGGCTTAGTTTGAAATTTTGAAATCATATTCGCCGCGCGTGTGTCAAGAAAACTTCTGAAGAATTTATGTATTCCATTTTAAGCCTTCAGTCATTTCGTCCTATGGTTATTTGAGTATGAACATGTAAACTGAGCAATCGTATTTGAACACAGCGTCGTGAGTGCTTCAGCGTGTATTTTGTAACGAAATACGATCAAGAGTTAAACGGTAACAGACGCAAACCCAAGTGGTTCTTGCTAGCCTCATGCAATAATATTATCAGTTCCTACGACAAACCGGAACAAATCTATATAACTTCTAGTTCTAGACAGTAAGTAAGTAACTTACCCAGTTGCCAAGCAGGTCTGATCATGTAGTTGTTGAACATGCGTATAGCGTTGCCGGCCTCCGCGTCGTTGGTGTACATCGCAAACGCGTATCTACACGAAATCATGCATTTTCAACACCACAAACAAACAAATATACACCATGCTATTAATATGTTTAGAAGTAATACAGCTGATTAGCGTAAGTATATTGTCGCATGTGATGGTGTTTCGTTTAATCCTACTTCACTACATAGTATAAAACAAAGTCACTATCCGCCGTCTGTCTGTCCCTATGTATGCTTAGATCTTTAAAACTACGTAACGGATTTTGATGCGGTTTTTTTTAATAAGTGATTCTTATATAAAACTATATAAATATAAATCATTACGCTATGACGAATAGGAGCGGAGCATCAATCAAAACTGTTGCAAAAACGGGCAAGTGACGCTAACGAAGTTGCGCGGGTCAACTAGTATATTATAATTGCGAAAGTTCGTGAGAATGTAATATCTCCCGAGTACGCGGGTGAAACCGCGGGGAGCCACTAGTATATTACGTACCAATCAGGTACAAGTAGAGCTTTTAGAACAATTATACTATTATACCATTGCCGCATTTTCCGCCCCCATGCATTTTAGAAAAGCTCCATTACCATATTATTAAATTGTGAGAAAATTATAGAGAATTACTATTATTAACTTGCCTCGTCTCTTCTGGTTACACATGGATCAAAATCATAAATAATATTATAAATGCGAAAGTAACTCTGTCTGTTTGTCTGTCTCGCTTTTACGCTAAAACCACTGAACCGATTGATATTGAAATTTGGTACACAGATAGTCTAGTACCTGAGAAAGGACAAAGGCTACTTTTTATCCCGGGAAAATGGAAGATCTCCCGGGTACGAGGGTGAAACCCCGGGGAGCCATTAGTATGACATTATAGCTAACAAACGGCCCTTTTAGATCTCGAAATTATTACCTAGCTGAAGACTTACCCTCTATTCCATCCAGAGAAGTTAATCATGAGGCGAAACTCGAAGAGCTCACCAGCCTGCCGGAACAGCGGCACCAAGGTGTCTTCGAAACAGTCGTGCGGAATTCTACCGATGAAAACCTATAGATGACGGTAAAATTAGCTGAGGATGAAACACACCTTTATTTCTTATTGATTTTCAGGACAGGGCAGGTAAAAACGCACGCAAAAATATACAAATAAATTATTATTCAATTTTGAAATAAAATAGCCGTGACGAATAAGAAATACCTATCTCGCACCATCACACAAAATACCGTAGACCGTGGCCTTATGTTAAAAAACGATTTTTTTTTAATCTAATACCTATTACTTTCGGAGATTAAACATCGCGTACATTTGTAGTTTGGGGAGGACTCGGGGCGCTGCTGTGGAAGCTGGACGTTTCATTTTCCAAAACTGAATTTCGGAAGACGAAACAAATATATTGGGAGCAGATTATTTTTAATCCATACGACTAATTAAAAGACAAGTAAAGCCATATTAATTTCGAAACATGCATATAAAATATTAAGCTAATATAGCTGAAGATAATTTCAATAGGTACGATTGATGCCCCTATGCCGTCGGGAAAAACAGGCGAGGACAATATTTTATTTGACGGATAGTAATGTCGTTCGTCGAAAATAATCTTTCATAAAAAAACCTTTTAATACCTACTAGTTGCCTCCGCGCGGTTTTACCCGCGTAGTTCCCGTTCCCGTGGGAATACAGGGATAAAATGTAGCCTATGTTACTCGGGGATAATGTAGCTTTCCAAAGGTGAAAGAATTTTTGAAATCGGTCCAGTAGTTTCGGAGCCTATTCATTACAAACCAACAAACAAATCTTTCCTCTTCATAATATTAGTATAGATTACATGTCTTTTTAGGGTTCCGTACCCAAAGGGTAAACGGGACCCTATTACTGTCCATTCGTCCGTCCGATAGCTTTATGTTCTCTTTATATATAAATAATTAAAATAGAATAAATAATTAAGGGTGGTCTACAGAACCGTTCGTGCGCGAGTACCACACGCGCTTGTTTCAATATTGAGGTGTCAACGAAATGGTTAATTCGTAAATTGAACCCTGAATCGGAAAGCGTTCAACAAACCTTTACTATTTTTTTAATTTGCTATCTAACGATATGCCACACTATATGAAAGGCGAATAAAAATAAATTGTCTCCGGTTTAAGTAGGTAGGTATATGGGATGTGTTATGTGTATGTACCCTAATAATATATTTTTCAGGATTTAATGTTTCACCTATGTCGGCGCTGTTAATATCTACCACCATACCAAATTATAACTCTGTAGTATCAAGCGTCTCTGAGCTTACCCTCGGACGGACGGACGGAAGGACGGACATTGCAAAATTATAAATGTTCTTAGTTTACTACGGAACCCTAAAATCAAGAAATACAAAATACCTACTTGATGGTGCGAGATCGCCGAGATATAAATAATTTACATTCAAAGTATGCATAGAGATTGGATTTATTTTATTTCATTGGTATTTCACTCGCAAACTAGGTATAACAAGTTCAATCCAGGCTATAGCTAGAAACTTCTCGATCCAACCAACTTAATCAATCAAAAAGAGAACCATTATGATAAACACGTAATAAATGTACAACAATTCTCTCGGAGCTCATAAATTTGCAATGGATGTTCTCAAGATTTTTAGATAAAAATTTTAGGTAACCTAAATGAGACGGGTTTATAACAAGCCAATGATGCTTGCATTTTTTAAAAACCGTAGTCGGAATTATGTACATACTCGTACTTACCACCTACTTTTTAGTAGAGAAGCATCACAATTTCGAAGCCGAGAGTGGGTACTATCGTGAGGTGAGAGTAGCGATAGTCGCGGCATTGAAACAGAATCCAAGTCCCGGCTTGGAGAATACACAAGGTTTCGGGTTGCTATTTCACGACTACAGATGAAAGATTCGAAAAGTAGGCAGGTAAAGGATATTAAGATAATAAATAGAGGCAGGAGGTAGGTATCAAACTAAACAAAACATTCTACCCTGGCTAGGAATACTCTTACCTCACAGTTTCTTGACGGTTCTGGCCCATTCCAAGCATGAGGAGCCTTCCTGTAAATCCGTTGTCCATTTATTTGCGTAAGAGTATAAGATGTGTTATTTTCGGTAAGAGATAATAATCTTGATGATAATTCATACTGATTCACTTCACTAGACGTATATTGCTTAACAGGAGGCATTTCAGCCAATAAAAAAATAGTCTTATTTTTAATATAACTAAGAAAATAAACTAAACGATCAGCCTCCCCCGTCTCCGTCGATTTCCTAAAAACAGGAAGAGCGGCGGAAAGAATCGCGATTACTGTGAAAAAAGAAAATGGCGATTTATAAAACAATCAAAATGGTGGAGAATGTGACCTTCAATAAAAAGTCAGTCATCATTTCCAAAACTTTATCAAGTATTCTTATACTCTACTCTTTCGACACATGGTTATAATTGGAAAAATATTTTGTGATTTATATTATTTTTGGTTATTAATCAATGTTAAATAATATAAGTAAATACATCGAGATAAATTAAAAGACGTTTTTTTTTCAACGGATACAACTTACAATCAGAATTTTAAAAATAGAACGATATTAACGTTTTCCTTCAATATATATATTTTTTTAAATGACCTACGTTCTTATACCAACGTACATTAAATTAATATTTTTTTAATGGATAAACAATTTTTAACAAGTGCAAAGCCATTTATTTCATGAAATATGAAATTAACGAGTACCTGATTTGAGAAATGAATTGATATCTGCGCGCGAAACTAATCTGTTTTTGCATTTGTCACACTTTCTTTTTGGAGAAGGAATTAAATCTTTTTAATTATTAAAAACTAAACATTACCTATAAACCTCATATCATAATAAATTACAGCCAATTGATTAATGAAATAGTGTAAATTTAATGAAAATATATTGTTTACACGTAAACTATAAACAATTCCTAGATGTTTAACATTAGGGTGACAATATTCATAATTAATATAAGATATGTAGGTCTCATTATTGATGCATATCGTTTTGCAATATGACTCATGTCAAGACTATTTCTTAGTTCCATTCTTAAAATGTAGATGCGCCGTGCTTTAGGATTCATTCGAAATATTTGCTGCTTGGTAAAGTATTCAAGCTTCTCTTGGTTCATCGCTTTCATGACATCCGAAGTGATAGCCGTGATAGCTTCTAATTGTATTGCACTAATGTCACTTTCAGGAATACCTGCAATATTAAGATAATTTTCTTAGTCTCATATTGTTAATTTTCTTAATATAGGGACAAGATAATAGGTCACTTTTGACATTTCATCAAAATTCAAAAACGTAACCTTGTAACGGTGGGCATAAAATAAGAACTGCACAATTGCTTAACTTTTTTCAATTACGTTTACATATTTATTGTAATAATGACCGATACGAGTAATTTTACGATTTGCTTTCACTAATAAACCATTCTAAACATAATAAACAATTTCTGATCTAAAGAACTGAACGTCGTTACAATGTTGCGTCAGTCAACCCTTTTTCTTTTTAAACACTAGGGATGTTACTCTAAAAATCGAAAGCTGATAGGATTGTAAGTTGAATCGAATGCAATGATTACTGTGAAGAAAAACGAGATGTGAGAATAGACAATATTATTGAAAATGAATTAATAATATCTCTGAGTGCTGACAGCAGTGATGAAGATAGCAGTTCCGATAGTTCAAGTGAATAAAAGCATTTTTTTTGTTAAATTACGTAGGTACTTGTCTTATTTTGCTCCTTTAATTTATGAAAGAAAAAATAATAATGGGACAGGGATTCGCATGATCATTTTTAAAATTCACATATGTTTCAAGTCTGTATCGATTCATTCGATTCATTCATTTAATCGATGTTTTTAAGCAGGTCACCTCACTATGAATATAAAACTGACATCTGTCAAAAGTGACCTATTATCTTGTCCCTATTTTAGTAGAAACAGCCTGTAAGTTCCAAGGAATATAAACTGGTTATAGTATATTTGTCATTGAGGTACATACCTATTTGTTTTTTTTTTTAAACGGGTGAAACCACTGGAATAATATTATACTGACAAACATGAGGAACTATCTGGAGTAAAGCGAACTATAGTGCATAACTACTATGTAGTTAGGTAATATTAAGTTTTAGAATTGTATACTGTATCCTTACTTGTAAATAGGGTATTTAGTCTATTTATCTCATGAGAAGACCATTTGTACGGTTCACCGTATGCCTCAGGGTGCGTAGCTATGTTGTAAAGTGTCTGGAAACCAAACATAATTTATATTTAATTAACCACTTTCCCATTGGCATTTTTTTATTACAAAATTTTTCACCTTTGTTTGATTGGCATCACATCGTTTTAATTTTGCTAAAATATCCGAGTTTATTTCTTTGAAAATACTTGGATGTATTCTTTGCATGTCAAAAGCAGGAAAAGCACAGAATAAATATCCCAATTCATTAATATAAGCGCTGTCTATATACCAGTAGTTTCCAAAGTAGCGTCTGTAAGCAGCTACTAGAACACCGAACTGAAAATAATAAGTGATGTATTTATAATGGCCAACTAGACATTTTTGCACATTTATTATTCTCAAAGCGTTTACCTTACGTTTGTGCAACTTAACGTTATAATTAGCAAAATAGTTCATCACTGAAGGATCTCCAAAATTAGCATAATATAAATCTTCTTCTGGCACAACATTTAATAAAGTTCCAAATGCCAAAAATTCACGACCTTGTAAAAACGCTGCAGTTTTACCATCTTAAAAAGGAATAGGAGTCGTATTAGCTTGAAGATTAGGTATGATGATGGTATGGAAATTTCTTGCAAGATTCAATAAGTATTGGTTTTACAATTACAAATGAAATTATAATGACCTGTTATAATATCCCATGCTAGGAGAGCTCTTGTGATAGGAATCAAATGCTTTTTCGTATGCGTCAAAATGTGTAATATTGTTTCAGAGTTCAGTCGCATGAATGAACTAGGAGGCCCAAAGAAGATCATATTCATAGAATCTTCAATTCTTATTCGATTATCCATATCATCATAAAAATCATCGTATAAATAAACGTCATCTGATAAGTGATTACAAAAAATAATGTTAGATTAATCTTACTTTCTTCGAAACTACACATTTACATTAACTTAGTATTAAGATGTACGTAGTGGGCAGAAAGCATACCTATTACCCTTCCAATAAGTTTGGGAACAAGACAAGCGAAGTGTCAAATAATTCTAATAGGAAATTGATTGAGCTTGAAACCGAATTGAAGGCAAATCATAATTTTTGAAAATTTGTAACTATCTGATTATAGCTTGAACATAAACTCTATCTACCTTGGTCGGATATAGCAAGCATGGAGTTTTTCTCATCTTCATAATCAAGAACCATATCTTCGATAGATTTTGTTGATAGTTTCGTTTTATCGCAAGTCGACTTGATTAATAAAAAGCTGAAAATAAATATATTTAAAACAATACTTTACATATAATTATCGAGAGATGTGCTTTGTATTTTTTATTATTAAATAAGTCAATACAGCGGAAACCCGTAGGCAGACCGGAAGTCAGTACTGTCCTATAATTTTTTTAAGAATAGGTCATCCTTTTGTTGTATTGTTTAAATTGTTATGGTTTTACGTCTGTCTGTCTAACTGTTACATCTACCTTTTACATATGTATTACAAGATTAAATTTTAAACTATACCTATTCGCAATAAGCGTGATCAAGTATTTTCTTTTTATATCGCCTACCATTTCCTGATATCCTTTTATATTCAACAAGATACAGTTATTTACATGATCTGATTAAACTGTTAAAAGATTCTAGCTGGCCGCGAATTTGGCAGATCGCAGATTGTATGAAGCTTGCCAATATTTAAATTTGGCGGGCTACATGTTTTGCATCTTCTCTCGCATTGCACATGCACTCCACCTTCGACTTACAATACAGAAAACTATACGGTAAACGCACAGGAAAAGGAGTAAAACAAATCAAAGCTCCGCAAACGTGCCGTACCCGTGCCGTGCCGCTACCATCGGTCGTCAGCCTTATCTTCCATTCCATTACAAATGTCACAACTTGTGTCTGTGTCATCTGTCGTTAGGCTGCATTGCATATAATCCATTGCCATTATTTTGAGCATGAAATATTTGACGTTGTTTATTATTGATCATACTTTTTGCACTAACTGATTTTATAATACAAAGGATTTTTATAATACAATACCTATTATAATAAATAAATAGACATCCTAATAGTTATCTGTAAATAAATATAGTTTTAAAGCATAATATGTATGTTTTCTAATTTGAACCAAAAACATCGTGATGCTACACATATTGCATGATAAAGCTACGGAGCACCGTTCGCTAACCTACAAATTTAGATTTTGCCGTGGCTAGTTATTGAGAAAAGAAGCTAATCAAAACATTTTTCAACTGGATTGTTAAAGTTATTTTGTTAAAATATGTGCACTATTCTGTAGAACATTGATGTTTATGCAATAGTTGTGTTGTAGTGGTTGATTACGTGTTAAATTCCGTTCGCATAAAAAGTTGTTGAAACATGGGTATTCTTGAGAAAATATCCGAAATTGAAAAGGAAATAGCTCGCACGCAGAAGAATAAAGGTAATTTACCTACTACCTATACAACTCCTATTCTTTCGTAGTAATTTTGTATATGAATATTTAAGAAAAAAAACATCAACTTACGAATGTTTACTGTCAAAAATAAGCTCATTAACTAATACCATTTATACGATGCCTTCTGTTTCCAGCTACTGAATATCACTTGGGTCTTCTAAAAGCAAAACTTGCTAAATACCGGTCACAGTTACTTGAGCCTTCCAAGAAAGGAGGAGACAAAGGAGAAGGGTTTGATGTGCTCAAATCTGGCGATGCTCGGGTGGCGCTCATAGGTTTTCCGTCTGTTGGTAAGGTAAGAATCATAATTATGTTTATTTTATGATTTATTTATTATGGATCACTATCAAATGAAACACATAACTGAGACTAAAACAGATGCTACAGATAACATGCCTTGTGCTGACTTAATTACAGCTAACACCAACATGTGCTCTTACTCACTGCCCTTCCATGATTGATCTGTTGTTCTCAAATCATCAGAGACATATCAAACCCAGTCCCTTTACTATGTATTAGTGAGATAGTCAATAGATAATAAGTCTAAGTATAATAATATTAAGCTGATTTTTCCACATACAGTCAACACTCTTGTCGACGTTGACCCACACACACTCTGAAGCAGCGAGCTATGAGTTCACAACACTCACATGCATTCCCGGAGTAATAGAGTACCGCGGAGCCAACATACAGCTGTTGGACTTGCCTGGTATCATTGAAGGAGCTGCCCAAGGCAAGGGTAGAGGTAGACAGGTAATAATTTAATCTTTTGATGTTATCTTGGTTGCATACTTACAAATTCTAAGTTCTCAGCTGACTTTCAAACTATCCAGTTAATTTTATAATGTGTAGGTACTATATATATATATATATATATATATATAATACATTCATTTGTGAATGCCCAGTTCACTATGTAAATGCCTTAGAATGTTGGGTAAAATAATATTGACCCTTTAACCCTTTAAAAATAATATTGTAAAAGTTCAGATGTTTATTATTTCAATCTTCTGGATTACTACTTCTTATCTCAGATAAGTTTAAATAGCATAGTAATATTCCAATATCGTATATTATTGCAATTCCAATCATTAAATAGCCGTGGTGGCTCAGTTGGGAACGCACCGACTCACGATCATGAGGGTGCCGGTTCAAATCCCTGGCCCATACCTCTGAGTTTATAAAACCTTATGTACGGATTCACACCACTGGCTTTCGGTGAAGGAAAACATCGTGAGGAAACCTGCATCACAATTAAAGACATGTGAAGTCCGCCAATCCGCACTAGGCCTGTGTGGTGGACTATGGCCTAAACCCCTGTTAGGGGAGGCTCGAGCTCCTCGGTGGAGACGTATATGAGCTGTTGATGATGAATCATTAATTTAAATTTCCAGGTTATAGCAGTAGCAAGAACAGCAGACTTGGTGCTAATGATGCTGGATGCGACCAAGCCTTATGTACACAGACAGCTGCTTGAGAAGGAACTTGAGAGTGTCGGCATCAGGCTCAATAAACCTAAACCTAATATTTATTTTAAGGTTGGTAGGAATATTTAATGGCATAAACTAGCTTATTCAATCATGTCAATCTATCCATAGAACAAAGTTCTATATGACTTTGAACCCAAACCAGTTTTATTGTATGTTTATGTCTACAATTAGGTACCTATATTTAATAAAGGAATTGTAATGTTTTAATATGTTGGTAAAAGTATCAATTCTCTAAACCGATTAAGAAAAGGTTAGGATAAAAATGGCAAATCAAACTTCAAATCACTCTTCTCTAAAGTAGGGATTTGGCTGATAGAACTTTGTTCTACTTTGTGTGTTGAACTTTTTTTTTGGAATTTACTATCACAAAATAAGTATTTTTTGATACATCTTCACTGACTATTCCCTGATATGTCTCACGAGTACAAGGTATAAGTAACTCTGATAGTGTCAAAGGTATTGAAATCTAACTTTAACATTTCATCAGGTCAAGAAAGGCGGAGGGCTCTCATTCAACTCAACATGTCAACTCACGAAAGTCGACGAGAAAATGGTGCAAATGATACTTCATGAATACAAGATATTTAATGCAGAGGTAATTATATATTTATCTAATTATATATATTTACTAGCTGCCGCCCGTGATCCCGTTCCCGTGATCACAGGGATATCAAAAATAGATAGTAGCCGATTCTCAGACCTACCCATGCACACAAAATTTCATGAGAATCAGGTAAAGCCGTATCGGAGGAGTTTAATCACAAACACTGTGACACGAGAATTTTATATATAAGATTATTATATAAATTATGAATTCAGTTATCAACTGAGAGGTCTAGTACAATCCAAACTAATATTATAAATAAATGTAAAAGTTACACTAATTTCCTTGTTTTGGTATGTAGCCTAACATAGAATAATTATTTTAGGTAATAAATTTATTATAGGTTTATTTTCCATTATCTAATAACATGTTTGTGTGTATTATGTGTGAGTTTGATTATAAGTAAATTAAGAAATAAATAATGGTAAAAAAAATTCTTTATGGTCTTGCCAATCTAAATTGAACCTTATTCCCTAACCAACAGGTGTTGTTCCGCGAAGACTGTACCCCCGACGACCTGATAGACGTGATCCTCGCCAACCGGGTATACCTACCGTGCATCTATGTATACAACAAGATCGATCAGATCTCCATACAGGAGGTCGATAGGATAGCTCGGGAACCCAATTCTGTTGTTGTCAGGTAAATCTACATTTATACCTACACATGAATCTACATAGTAGTATATCAGTAACCTGGTTGTCCTGGTTACCATAACACAAGCTCGCTAAGTAATAAATAAATAAATATCCTGGGACATATTTCACACACGGCCAATCTAATTCCAAATTAAGCATCAAAGTGAGCTTGTGTTATGGTAACCAGATAGCTGATATACTACATATACTACTTTTAAATACATACTTATATAGATATTTACATCCAGACACAGGACAAACAGACATATTCATGCATACAAATGTTTGTCCTGGGTGGGATTCGAACCTATTTATACTTATTTTTACTATTGTATTTATTTCTTTTCGAACTTTCGTTTCGACTGGACTGGCCACTTGACCGTCTAGTTGGCATGGTGATTAGTTATCAGAAGTGGCTCTACCTACGGTGTAGGGTACACCGAGCGTCACTTTCAATGACCCTCATAAAGAGTAATAATTTTAATAGTGACCCCTCTGTTAATGATTCTGGAACACAGACCATAATAGTTAGTTCATTAACACTTATTTTAAAAGTATATCAGCTATTTGGTTACTTTATTAATACCATGTACAAAGGTCTTAGTTTTGCACTTGTTAATATGTAAAGGAAATGTCTTAGTATATTCAAAAGTAATTTCTATCCTATTTCAGTTGTAACATGAAGTTGAACCTAGATTACTTACTGGAGACGCTGTGGGAGTACCTCTCGCTCATCCGCGTCTACACCAAGAAGCCGGGCCAGCCGCCGGACTTCGATGACGGACTCATCTTGAGAAGGGTATGTTGAAAAACAAAGTCTGTTTATTAAAATTTATTCAAAAGAGACAACATAACACCGAAAAAACTAATATAACAATATATATTACGTAAATCACCTACTAATATAATAGTTGTAAAACTAACTCTTGTTTGTCTGTTACGCTTAAAGCCTAAAGCACATAAACGATTTTTACTGAATTTAGACATAGACTAGAGCTTGGGAAAGGACCTTTATTGTAAGGCAGTTAAAGGTCCCTTGGAACGCGGATGGGGGGTCCGCCCTGCTAAGTATAAATCTACATATATAAAAGAAAGTCGTGTTAGTTACGCTATTATAACTAGGACGTAGTTTAGAACTAGGAGACGGACATAGGATCCTTTTTATTCCGGGAAAATTGTAGATTCCCGGGAACGCGGTGAAACTGCGGGAAGCCACTAGTATAAAATAAGGCCACTAGTATAAAATATAACTGTGTTAGGTAATAGATATATTTAAGGATTTATTGTGTATACTGTTTGTTGATCCAATAAAAAAAATAAAAAGGATAATCTCCTCCTTTTCAATTTATTCTATGTATGTATATTATATTTATTCAACTTGTGTAATTGTGAACATATTGTGACCATTATTTATTCTCCAAGTTCTGAAAAATATTTTTCCAAGTTCTTCTAGCTGGAGTAACCTAACCTAACATTTACCATTTCAGGGTGTAACAATAGAGCACGTATGCCACTCCATCCACCGCACGCTGGCCGCCCAGCTCAAGTACGGGCTCGTGTGGGGCACCAGCACCAAGTACTCGCCGCAGCGGGTCGGCATGTCGCACACCGTGCAGGACGAGGACGTCGTGCAACTCATCAAGAAGTAATTCTACATGTAGAAGCGAGGAGTGACGGTGTGAATGCCGGTCCCATTGAAACTGTCGCGTCTTTAACACCGTTGCCAAAAAATGCCGGTTCATCATCATCAGCTCATATACGTCTCCACCGAGGTGCTCGAGCCTCCCCCAACATCGAGGGGGTTTAGGTCCTAGTTCTCCACGCGGGCCTAGTGCGGATTGTTGGACTTCACATGCCTTCAATTTTGACATCGGGCATGCAGGTTTCCTCACGATGTTTTCCTTCACCGAAAGCCAGTGCGTACGTAAGTTTTTTATAAACTCAGAGTTCAGGGATTTGAACCGGCACCCTCATGATCGTGAGTCGGTGCGTTCCCAACTAAGCCACCTCGGCTATATTAAGCGGTTATTAAACATCAATTTTTACAGTTGTCCGCCATTTTTTTTTGTATTTGAAAGACAGTAAGTTAAATATTTGTTTAAATGCCTGTAATCAGAATATTTTGGCAATATTAGAGTAATTTAATGATATGTGTTATATAACACAATAAAAAAATTATTAATATCGAAAGCAAAAGCACAACAATCAACATAAGAAATCTAGTGTCCTTCTCTTACACACTATCTTTTTTCTAACCATGACAATGGGATAGTAAAACAATCTGATGTTGAAGACGCGACAATTTAGACCACATATTTTTATCATGAAAAATCGATGTAAAATCCATCACGACTGAAGCCGGTATTTTCCATACATCCTATTAATAATGTAAATACTAAAGTATGTTTGTTTGGGTTTTCTTCACATACAATTTAACTGAATCTATACTAATATTATAAATGCGAAAGTAACTCTCGCTTTCACGCTAAAACTACTGAACCGATTTAAATTAAATTTGGTACAAAAATTGTCTAGAGCTTGAGAAAGGACATAAGCTACTATATAATCCGGGAAAATGGAAGATCTCCCGGGTACGCGGGTGAAACCGCGGGGAGCCACAAGTTTGTCCATATAACCTGACAGCAGGAACATTTTCCTAGATACGCCTGTGTAATTGTGGGCCAAATACTTTTAGACTACAACTATTTGTGGTCTTTTTGCAATACAATTCAGCATGCAATGGAGGTTACACAGTATCTGTATGTAATATTGGCCTAATAATATTTATATTTAGATGCGTGTGCATTTCAGGTGATTCAAGCCAGTAGATTCATATACCTAAAGGCTGGTTTTTAAAGTTTACAGTTATAAAGATAAGAAATATGTTACATTTGATTTGATAACTTATTTGTAACCTAAGTTTGCCTCAGATTTTGTTGTGCAATATATTCAACATATCTTCTCTCTTTTGTGATCAAAGCATTCATATAAACGTGATTGTAATCAATGCTTCTTGAATTATATGGTAAGACAAAGCAAATAAAACTCTTAAATTATAATCTCTTTCACCCTTTAACTTCAGATGCACAACAGACTTTGGTAAATAAACTCATAATATGGTGGTATGGAATCGATAATATTAATTATGATGATTTATGTATTTATTCTAATTATATAATTTAAGTAGGCATATTGTCCCAATTAATATTGTTTTAATCACCAGTGCTTATGTGTTATCTTATTTTTCACTATTCTGATGAATTAAATTCGTCAATATTAAGCTCATATGACTCATTGCTCGTTTCTACAATCCTATATATGTTTGCCCTCCTTGTCTTTTCTGTGTTATTAGTAGAGACAGATAGTCAGGCTATTAGAAACTGTAGCAGTGTTTCCTACTTTTGATTTAACTGTTCTGCAAAGTTATTAATAATTATTTTTTAATGTGCTATAAGGCTGGTTATTCACAATTTAATCCATGATAAATAAATTTCATAGTATGATTAGAGACACATCTTGTTTATGCCTTTTTCTGTGGATAATACATAAGAAATCGGCTATTTCACTTGCACCAGCAATAATGTATAATTAAAATTGTTATTGGAAAACTGTATAGAATTGTTATATCAAATTGTATATACTCAGCATCGTTGCATTGGAATAAATATATTAAAAATGCAATTTTCGTTGTTATTCTTCGAAATAATGTATTCACAGTAAAACAAATTTCTGTGGTCAATAAATATATGTAATTGAAAGTATACTAATCACATTCAACTTATAATATAACAATTAAACTATTCAGTTTGACTTGTAAGTAGGTCTGTTTCTACTGTTGCAAGCGCCCACTTGTGTTCAGTGATCTCTAGGGCTTCCCACTCTGCTTTGAAGGCGGCCTTCGGGTCTGGAGGCATGGCCATCGCTGCACCGGACATCTGTTCTTGCATTATCTTTGATTGATCCGCAGCTGGAATAATCACAGTATTTATTGTAAATTTTTTGATTAGGTATGTATGTGTATATTAAAGTTAATAATAAAAGAGTTATCATGATATGTCTGTTTGTTCACTGTCTAGATGTAATTATCTATATACATGAGTATGTACAAAAACTGCCTACAAAAACTGAACTTAACATATTTATAACTATTATTATTTTGGAAAAGAAAGAATGATAAAAGATCTTACCATTATTCTCTCCTAGCACAAGTGCATAAATAGTGCGCAGGCCGAATACGTTAAGGAAGTACCATGAAGCGGAGGATACCCAGGACGCGTCGAGGTACGCCAGCTCCACACCACGCTGCAGCATAGGCTTGAATCGGAGAGTCAAGGGGAAGGGGACCTTAGCTGTTTGTAAATAGAGATTATTATATTTATTATTATTATTATTATTTGCAGCAGAATAGTTTATTAAAATCTGTGTTTTAGGATATAAATATATATGTCCCCTAGATTTCATTCATTTTTTCATAATACAATCTGTATAGTCGGATTAATAATTCGAGTCACAGAAATGACAAGTGCAACTGTCACTGATACAAAAAAGGGTGACCCGCTACAATAGTGATGTTCGGCAGCTTTGTTCTTATAGTATCCGATACATAAATCTAGTCGAAAATCCCAAAATTTCATTTTTTTAAAACTAAATTTGAATTTAATTGAAACCAATATTAAATCGAATAAATGTTATTAATTTAATTAACCTAACATAGGCTAATCATCCAATTCATGCTTAATTAAAAAAAAATGAATAAATGTACGAATAAATATAATTTATTTGTCCAGTACCCGTACAAATAGTCACTTCCAAAACAAAATGGGGTCCATAGCGTGACAAGTGATGACTATAGTTCTTTCAATAGCTCAAAACAAATAATATACTATGTAATATTTAATTACCTACCGTGTATGTCTTCTGTTTTATTACCATAAATTTCATATTTTTATTTATATAAAGGCATTCTGACATTGGATAAAAATAAAGGAAACTCTAGTCGAGTTTCCTTTGTCCTTAGCCGACTTTTAGTTGTAAAAATTCAAATCTACCACAACACTATTTATTTGGGTCTAAAAAACTGCAACACTGGAAATGTCATATCTCTGCCTGCAATGAATAATCTGATTATAGTTACAGATTACATGGACTAGAGAAAAAGAGGAAACAACACATTTTTACTTTTCCAACAAACAGTCATACAGACTAGCATTTTGTATTGTTTATTTGCTGTTGGTATCAATTAAGTCTATAAATAAATAAAATATAATTAGTTGTAATAGCATTTTTGAGGGGTTTAAGAAATCCAAACAAAGACAAAATCACTTCAATGAGCACATTTCGGCTACTAAGCAGGATATTATAATAATGAGAAGACCTACTAGTAAGAAAGCCGCTGAACATCCAATTGATCCATCCTCCAATGACAATCATGGGCAGCACATTCGTAACATTACCCTTAAGCATGTCCGTCATCATGCCAGGGTCTGTCATGGGATTCTGAAAATATCAATATGATTGTTACAAAAATAAGTTATGAATAGACAGATGTTTTGTTTCAATGACCCAGATCAATAATTCAACTATTGTTAATTTTTTTTGACAAAATGACAATTTAGTTTTTACAATATTTGCATATATTGATGGACAACCACATAAGCTGACTAGCTTTTACAAATAGCTACTGTTCACTTGGTATAAAAGCCTCTACTATGCCTACAAGATCGTGTCTGTTCTTGCTGCAATGTATTTATTATAAACATGCTAGTTTTACCTGTGATAAAGCAGCTCGCTTCTGAACCTTGAAGTATCCAGTCTCTTCATTGTTGAACCAGTGGCGACGCATGGCAAATGACGACCGAGGTAGATATTTACCGTTTTCACGCAGCAAGCGAGCTCGAATCATGACTTGGCTGAAAATTTAATTAACCCTCATACTAAAAAATGTAATCACAGGTCAGTGAAAGTGAGGAAAACATCTCAAAGTTTGTGTTTAGTCAGTTAAAGTTACACTTTTGAGATAAATTATAATGGGATAAGAGTACGGTGTTATATAGAGAATCTTATTAGAAACTGCTTTAAAATTACATTTGGTAAAATACACTTATTCAACTTGAATGTAAGCTAGTTTTAGGTGGATAGTACAGACAGAGGGGGTACAACAATAGTATATTTAATCCACTATGGGATTCGACCCATGATATTCGTTCACAGCTTTTCACGTAGTTTCGTACAAACTGAGTTCCAAGTTTAATATAGAGGTTATAATCATATTTGTACAAGGTAGTAAGTGTAGTAAATATCTTAGATAGTATATTTACCTGTCCTGCATTTGCAGCAGCTCAATCTTCTTCTGAGACGACAAAATAATGGAAACATAGTGCCTTACAATACCTACCAGGAAAGTAATAATTACAATAGGTAAGAACACCCATAGCCGTATCTTTGGATCTAGCAACAACTCCGCCATTGTTATTTATTATATTTGAACTGCCGGAGACTATGTTTTTATCACAAATAATTCTATCGTAAACACAGGAAAGAATTCATTGAGGCATCAAGAATAATTTCTTCACGACACGACCCAATTGAACTAAACTAAAGTACTCTGTGGAAAGTGTACGGAACGGAACAGTGTTGCCTATATGAATTACCAACAAACGAATAAACAAATCGTCATAAATTTATGGAGATATCCGTATTGTCTTATTTTCTTTAATATAAAGTTTATTATAATATCAAATTCTTCTAATTATTATAAATAATTATTTATTATAAAGTTTATTATAATTCAGTTCTGTTTTATTTTTCATTCGCGTCTGTTCTGTCAGTCATACATCTGCATCGTGAGTAATTTGTATTCTGTGATCAGAACTTCGGGAATATTATTTATTGTGACCGATTGTGACGTTTGTTTGTATTTAAAAAAATCGTTTAGCTGCTACGAAATAATAAAGTTTGTGATAGTTATTAGTAAACATATTAAATATCATTATTTTTAGATGAAGATTTATGTATGTTTCTGTCTGTAAACTCTCAAAATTAATAATCTTTCCCCTTACCAAGATTATAATGCCTCGCGCTAACTCTACGGTGTCAGTAAAATCCGGCCAACCGAAAAAACCTAGAAAAAGTAAGGAACCTGATGAAGGAAATAGTAAGGCAGAAGATGAGTTTAATCCAAGCATTTCTAACTTAAGCATGTTTAAGTTTGAGAAGAAGCCACATGTTAAAATCCAATATGAGAATGATGATTCTCCAGTTAAAGAGGTATGGTTATTTGAATTTATTTAATGTACTCTTTAAGTCGGTTTTGATATATCTTCAGTCATCTAAATAGAGAAATATATATCATTGAAATAGGTGTTCAATACTTGCTATTTTAGTCATTATATGAATTATTGTCACTATCTCATTTATATTGCAGTTGAAAAACTTTTAAAAACAATTTCTTTAAAGTGAAATACCCCTAATATATTAATTTCCAGATACCAAGTTATGCCAAGTCAGGTAAATAAATCATTGTTTCTATATCTTTTCTAGGAACACAAAGGTATATGGGAGCCAAATAACTGGAAGGAGTTTTTATTGAACTTGAGAATAATGAGATCAAATTATGATGCTCCTGTGGACTCAATGGGATGTCACAAAGCTATGGATGAGAATGCACCACCTGAAGTAAGGATATATCTTATACATATTATTAACCAGCGACTTGTCCAGGCTTCACATGGCTGCAATGCTTATGCGCCAATATGGTTTTACAAATATTTATATTAAATACTGGCTCATATTGAACTATAAATTTATCATGCTTCTCCTTAACAGTATATAAACCAACTTTATTTAAAATCCACATAAAACCTTACTACGTAAATTCAGAATTCATCATAAAGTATTTTATTATTTCAGGTAATGAGATACCAAAGCCTAATAGCTCTGATGCTGTCCAGTCAGACAAAGGATCAGGTGACCTTTGCAGCCATGGAGCGGCTCCGAGCTAGAGGCCTTACCATAGACAATGTCTTAGATATGAGTGATGAGGAGCTGGGAAAATTAATTTACCCTGTTGGGTTTTGGAAGGTAATATACCTTTGTAAAGTTCATAATTAATTTCAGTACCTTACTTGAATGTAAAGGCATTAGAATAAAACAATAGTTAACCTAGTGTCTATTTACATTTCTAGTTTTATATCAAAAGTAGCAAGTCTATATGTTTTATTTTCAATAAGAAACTACTCATATTTATGATATATATTTATAAATAAATTTATAATAATATCATCATCAGCTCTAAGCAGGTTATCCTCAATTCCCAAATTATCACATAATTAACAGCTTAATATTTCTATCAGACAAAAGTGAAGTACATAAAGAAGACAACACAAACTTTAAAGGATCTGTACAAAGGTGACATACCAGATTCTGCAGAAAAGCTGTGCAAGTTGACCGGTGTTGGTCCCAAAATGGCACATATTTGTATGAAGGTTGCATGGAATAAAGTTACTGGTATTGGTAAGTTGCTTATATTTCTATCATTCATTACATTATTAATAGGTTACAGAAGGTCAAGGTCATATAACTTTCATGTTCATAAAATTTTCTATAACCTTTGCTGTTATTATCACTTTTCAGGTGTAGATACTCATGTCCATAGAATAAGCAATAGAATAGGCTGGGTGAAGAAACCCACACCAACTCCAGAAGACACACGCAAAGCACTCGAAACATGGCTCCCCTTCGACCTATGGAGTGAAGTCAATCATCTCATGGTAGGGTTTGGACAAACAATATGTGTACCCATAAGCCCAATATGCAATGAATGTCTCAACAGAGACATATGCCCATCTAGTGGAAAAGGACGGAAGTCTCCCAAAAAATCACCTTCAAAGTTGATTAAAGAAGAAGTTGAAAGCGAACCTCATAAATCGCCACATAAGAAAATCAAAACATCCAAGGACTTAAAGATTTTACAAGAGAATGTAGATTCTGAAGATTTCGAAGTTAAAAATGAGTTGGTTGTTAAGAAAGTATCAGAAAATAAACCACGTAAAAGAAAAGTAACTCCTAAGAATTTGGATGTCAAAGTTGAACAGGATCCTGATACTAATGATTTTGAAGCTAAGATTAATATGTTGTTAAACAAAGTTGAACTCCAACTACATCCTGTACCTGATAAACCTATACCCAAAAGAAAAGTCACACCTCAAAAGATAGAAGAGGCTGATGGACAAATATTTGAAAATTTTGTACAAGAAGAAGAAATAGTGTCCACCAAAACACAAAAAGCAATCAAAGGCAAGGAAAAACAGAATGATCCTAATATTATAACTCGAAAATCTTCTCGGAATACAACAAAGCTTGTAGATGAAGAGAAATCTAAAACATCTTTGTTAAAAAGAAAATCACCAAGAAATAAAACAGATGTAGCATCAAAAGATAAAGTTGAGAAAAGGAGATCAAAATGATGAAGGCAAGAAGATTGTTTTACCAGATTTTGAGTACAAAAAAAATATTATGATTACTGTGATTTTGCATATTCCAAGATGATAAAGATTATGCATGTGATTTAGATAAGATGTAATAATTTCCAGCTACTAGTAAATGCCAGGCAAAGTTTTGAACAGCTGGTTTGTTCTGTTCTGTCCTGAATATACTATGTATGATGTATGAATCAGTATGAGCCATAGATTACCTCAGTATTTTTAAGAATGTCAAATTAAAAAATCATTTACATATTAACTATGACTTTTATTTCCATGTTTTCTCCTACCAACTTTCTTTTTAACCGACTTCTTTGATTTGTCTTTACGTGGATCAGCTTTGGCTGTCATGCGGCCTTTCTTCTGTTGTGATTTCTTCTTATTCTTTACTCTGTCCAATTTGCTCTTCATTTGGAATACTTTGCTTTTCTGAATGTTCTTTGTGGCTTGTTTTTTTAGTATTCTCTTAACTTCCTTTTTGGTTTTAAGATTGTCTCCATCCTCTTTATCTGGTTCTACCTCTTCTTCTGATTCTTCGTCAGAGCCCATGCCTGGGACAGCTTTTATAGTGTCAACTTTCTTCTTTTTCACTTCTTTTTTTATAGGTTCTTCTCTAGGTCTGTTCTCACCTATAACTAGATCTTTCTTTTGTAATGTGTCTGAGGATAACTCAACTATTTTCACTTTGACGTCCTCATCTTCATACTCTTCTTGTAATATTTGTTCTATGTCTGGTATGGGACGGCTTGAGACCACTAATTTTTTGTATGATTCTTTGTTCTGAAACAAGTATTATGTTAGGTATATTATACAGATCTAAGAATGGTCACATGCTATAAAACGTACATACAAAGTAATATATTATAAGGCACTGTTTTAGTAAAAGAAATATAAAAGTAATGTTTATTTAGTAATCAACAGAATTTAAAGCAAGCAAACAGTAATTTCTTACCTCTAACTTGATTCGTTTTTTCTCTTCTTTGAGAAGCTTTTGTAACTCTTCTTGAGCCTTTTTCTTTCGCTCCAACTTCCTTTTACGAAATCCACACAAGAAATCCCTGCAAATAAAATACACCATGAAGGAAAGAACTTCTATAATAAAATTATTGTTATAATCATTATTATTATTAAGGTATATGTTTAGTTCATTGTATGTGTCTAGGAACCTTTTCGATCATTGACTTGTGAGAAACCTATTATTCCAGTATTTCCAGTCAATTTAATCACAGAAGTTCGCGTTGCAATAGAATGGTTTTGAACTTACTTTCGTTTTGTCTCATCAAAAACTAAAGCAACCTTCTTTTTTCTCTCAGAATTCTTATTTTTTCTCCCCATGATCAACTTTTGACTCAAGGAATAGTTAAAATAAAAAGAAAATAATCAGTTAATCACGCTGTTTCTAAGATGGAAACATAACCTTAAATTTGAGATTATTGATATTTGACACTGACAGTTGATAACATTGTTCGTGTTGTTTTAGTTGTCTTGTTTTTAGGTGTGGCAACCCAATTCGTTTTGCGTCGATCGTCATCTTATTAGAACAGGAACATAGGTTTTTTTAATTTAATTTCCCAGTTTATATTAAAAATATCTTGTAGACTTGCCTTGGTAACGACTTAAATCCTATCTTATCTTATAAACTAATCTATTCCAATACATAATTTATACAAATAGATGTAAACTAAACAAAACTTTTTACACTGATTTTATTACGTCAAATCGTACAGAAGCAATTAGGGAGTTTTGACGGAACTAGCTAACTTACATCATCTTAATGCTATAGTTTTATTAATATTTTTTGTTTAAATATAAAAGTGTGAGGACTTTTGGTAAAATTGAATTTTTTTTATAGTTTTGACACTGGCAAAGAGTAAGTAATTTTAATATACATTGAAGAATATGATAATAATTTGCATAGGAAGGGAAAGCTATTGTTTAAATTGTGAAACATTTAAATAAATATGTGTGAATGATTCTGTTTTCTAACTAAGAGTTAAGTTTAGTAACGCATTTATAAGATCACTAAAATAAATTGAATGTTAGATCGGAGAAACTCAGTGTTGCCATTTTGTATACTATACCGAAAAAATATTAAACTTTCTTTCAGTTTCATTATTCAGATAGGATTCTTAATTCCCATTTTAGATTTCTATTAATCGGAATAGAACTTGTTTATTAGCAGGCAACTAAGCATCATCTAAAGTAGACCAAATCTTGGTGATGCGAATACACACACGAAAATCGTAATATAATAATTTAGACAACTAAGTATTGCAGGCTTTCCGATCGCACCCCAGTTACTTTAACTTCAATATCACCTTTCGAGTTTCTAATTAGATTTTCTACTAACTGAAAGGTGTAATTAGCGCTTCATATTTAAAAATGAATTCTATACAAACAGTCAACTGATTCCAATCCAAATTGAGTCTTATGTAGTGCAATAGAATCGATTTGTACCTAGTTTTACTGTTTGTACTTACTTAACATAATAGACTGGATGTTTTTGTTTTAAATATTTTATTACTTTTTATAAAAATAACACAAATAATAAAACACGACATCTCACACCGAAATTTTGGCAAGCATTCAAGAATTTTTCAAATACTTGCACGTCATTGGTGGAATCTTGCAATTAATTTTTTTTACCAGCCGACGTTTGACCAATCAGCGCACAAGTCCACAATAAAGACGGACTCATCAGCAGCATGGCTGTCAGTATAAATTTGCAGCTTGAACGATGCGCTTCCTCTCGTCACGTTGGTTTTTTTTGTTTGTGCATATTGACGAAAATGATATCGTGTGTGATTTTGTGTGGCATGAAATATGGAAAGCTTTGGGTGCAGTGACCTGATATCTGCCTTGTTACGCAAGGTGAGTGTGGAAATATATGATTAGGACATATTTTTATTATTGAATTAATATATTTTTCTAGTTTGCCTAGTGATACGAGCAAAAATCGTGCCACAGAAAAATCAATCAGCACCTCGCTACGTATGAGGCTTTCGTCACAATTTAATTTGGGTAATTCAAGGTTACATTTAGAGGTCTCGAATGTGATGGCGAGTGCAATAATTGGAGTAATCAATAAGATAATAAAACCACGGCCATATGTTAGATGCGTGAAAGGGTTGAGTGTTGAGTTACGTGCATGCATACCGTTACCATTCTGTTGGTAATATTTGGTTTGCATGATTGTTATTTCCGTTTGAACGTGGATAACTAGCGGCAAGCACAGAGCACAGCTGGCAGTCTGTTGACGATCGCAGATGTGGACTATGATATTTTGTTCTTTCTCCTTTCTCTTTGCAACATAAATCAATATATAAATGGAGTCCTGTAGTATTTTTAGATGGCTTTATATCTGCATCTGATTTGACTAGTCTGTAACTGAGCACTACATACAATGTTTTTAGACATGCTATTAGAATTTAGAAATCAAACTTGATAGATTAATAAGAAAACATAGTTTCACCCCCATTCCAGGGATTATTGTTATCTGAGATAGAAATATAGGTCTATGAAATAAGTACTTTTAGAATATACCCACTACATCCAAATATAAAAACTTTACCTATTTTTATTATTAAAAGGCAAAATGTCAGTTTGTTAAATATTCTGGTTAGTAATTTTATTTTAATACATGGCAGTGCACTTTTTATGAGTTGATAAACAAGCTTTTTCTCTTGAATCTTGAGTCTGCATTATTCATAAGACTTAAACAATTACATTGTCCAGTTAAATTGACTAATTAAGTAAAATAATAACTACTTCAAACATAGGATAGACTGTACTATTATCATAATACCTATGTGAATATGAGATAATACTATTGATTTAAAATGTAACTTCTAATTGGTACTTTTTTACTATAAACACAACTTTGATATTGTATTAAGTAAATAACTTGTCTTTCTTATTAATTTATCTTCATTTAACTTAGTTACAAAACAGAACTCTGTTATTATTATTGTATGGTCTAATAAATAAATTTATGCATTTCAATGGTTTTAAATTTGTGTATTTGAAAATTACCGCTACCAATAACAAAATTGATGATCTCTGAAAATACAGTTATTTGAATATATTGATTTTAACTGTATATATATATATATGTATATAAATAAATGGCTTATCATAATATGTTATATTATAAACACAAATTTATCAAGTATGACCTACTTTTGTGTTTATTCTTAATTGCTTATTTATTAATCTTTTTGTAACACATTGAGGGTGGGTGTGGCTGGAAGGGCTCGGCAGGGTCATATCTAGTCTTGTTATAGTTAATTAAGCTAATTAAGTTAGTTAAAACTACTCCGACATAATAATATGATCTATTGAATAATCTCCTCCTTTGTCTTTTTATTTGATTTAAAAAGTTTTTGGTGATGCTTCTTATTTATTATCCCGTCATTTATCCCATACTTACCACGCTGTTAAATGTAAACAATAATGAGATAAAAGTTTATCATTTAAAAACTAATTTATTAAGTTCTAACACGATATAAATATAATAGTTTTAGGCAATCAATCATTGTAATATCTGACACCTACATGATTGAACTATTCCGCCTATCATGCTATCTCTAAAATATCACTTCTTTATGACCGTAAAAAAACACTCCTGCCTTATGACGTTTGTGTACTAAAGTGTGTAATGCAGTTACACCGCTGGTTTAATTAAAACACGTTTATGAATAGTAGGTATGTATGTCTCATGTAATTTGGGGACATATTACGTACCTACCTATTTAACTTTGCAAATTATACATTGCTCTTATCGTTGCGTTCGGCATATCATTAAATTAGCAATCTTTTATTTATAAACATTTGGTTAGATTATCAAACATTGCATGATCTTTCCTGACCTACACAAATTATTCAATACCTATCGCCAAATTAAAATGTTGTCAGCTTTCTTTCCCTAATAGGGATAAATATTCGTTATTTCCTTATACCTGCATATGTAGCCTTGTAATCAATGGGAGCCTCAAGTCTTAACTGTCGTCATATAAAAGCGAATGCAGCTTTCTACAACATATGCTCAGGAATGAGAAATGAGCTCCCCGCCATGGTATTCCCAAGGGTGTACAGCATGGGATTCTTCACGAAGGTCGTAATGAGTCTAGAGGCTGTGACGCCCCTGATGCTCCTAATGTTGCAAGCGTCCATAGGCTACGGTGATAGCTTCCCATCAGGATTCGAAGAGGGGAGGTCACAATATCGTACACTTAAAATAAAAAAGCAAGACAAAATTTCAGGCTGCGACTGCGGCTGGACCTTTGATGGTATAAAAAAATGCAAATAATAAATAACAGGCGTGTATTATGACCTAATATAAAATAATTACGCAAGCAAATAAGGTATTACAACAATGCTACATAATTAAATTTAATTCAACTGTTGATCGTCCTTGAACTGGTAATTTAACATCTACGATTACGTCACGAGGTATTCGTGGCTATGTGCGCCATATTTTGTGTCTAGACAGTCTTGGACTGCCCCATTTCGGGTGTCACTGACACTAAGATATTGAGAAAGGTTAAGGATGCGCGACGGTGACCGTTTGACTCTGAATCAGATGTTTGTCACCTTGAAACAAACTCGTACAAAGGAGACTATAATGTAATCTGTAGATTATACCAACGTCTCAGACAGACTTTTGTTGGATTGTATAAATAATGTCGGTTCTGTTGTTCGTCTAGATAAGGTGGATCGCCGACCTGATGACTTAGTGTTGTGTTTGCCGTAGATAGAAGTTTGCGTAACTTTGTGTGGATGAATGGATAGATTTTTACTATCCACGCAATCAAGGTTGGTTCGTGGGATTAAAATATGTCATACCCGGAAAATTTTAATATCTCTTTAATTTATCCTGAAACTAGCATATGACTCTAAACTTATTATAAATGCGATAGTTTGTAAGATGTATTGTATATGCTTGTTACTCATTCACGCCAGAACGGCTAAAGGGATCGCGATTAAATTTGGCGCAAAGTTAAAATATGTTCTGGAATAACACATTTGCTATTTTTATTTTGGGAAAATTTTAGGTGTAATAGCAGGGATCCACTAGTAAGATTTACACATGTTTCGATGTTGTAGGTGCTGATACAAACTATGTTAAGTAGTTGCTTTCAGTATAGATTACTAATAGGATAATTACACATATTGGATTATGATAAGTGATGGGAGAGTACCTAGATAAGCTCGTAGGTATATGCACTTACTTCTCGGTTAAAACAATCAGATTAACATCCCTGGACAAACATTCGCGTGCATGAACATTTCTGTTTGTTCTGTTTTTGTATGTAAACATCTATTTAAGTATGTATTTAAACGCAGTATATCAATTATCTCATCTGGTTACCATAGAGGCTCTGCTGGGCTTGGAATCGACTTGATGTGTTAAAAATATCCTCCTTCTTATGCGTCCTATCGTCCTCAGTTTTCGAAACACTGTTCAATTCTGCCTTTGATTTGATGTTATATACGTGGAAGACTGCCACGATACGTATTTTTCAAGTTGGATCTATAGTGATACTGAGATTATTGCGTCTAAACAAACTTTTCAACCTTTATAATATTAGTAGAAAGAACGCAGCAGTTACAATGTAGCGGTGCCTTTCTTTGTAGAAACTCCTAACAACGCATCGCATAGTATATGTTATGTCAATGGAACGCAGACTCTGTATGAGACAATGTTGCAAAAAACTGGTATTTCTATAAAAGTGAAAGGGGCATGTCATTCCAGTGTCTGGCTGCCAACCTCAGGCGTACTTGCTAATACAGCAAGACCCTAATTAAGGACACGTTGGTAGCAAATGTTTGGCCAACATTTCACCCAATTTTTTATGTATAACCTGGATCACAATTGGATCTGAATGGCACAAATTTATTGATGGATTAGTGTAGTATATTTATAGGTATATTAGGATTGCATGCCTTACAATATTTATTTGCCTTTAAAGTAATCATATATGTACACATATCTCATTGCAATGTTTCACCCCAATTTTCTCGTAAACTAAACTGGCGGTCGCAAGAATTTCTCCATTTATTCCTGTTAGAATTTTTATATATTTTATTATAGCATAACAGCTGTGTAGTCCTAATAAAACACGTGTGTTTCATACTCATCCTATTGCCCTGCAGTGGAATGAACAGGGCAGAAAATGCCTGCTAACTGTCCACTTTCACGCCTAAACTACCGAACCCATTTTAATGAAATATGGCACAGATATAGACTAAAACTTGGGTACAACATAGGCTACTTAATCCGGGGAAAGTTGCAGGGGGAATGGGTGAAACCGCGATGTAGTAGCGAGTATCAACATAAAATACCTTGTATCGATAATTGCGTATCATGTCGATTTGAAGAAACGCCGATATTCCCGTTAATTGGCTGTTATTCCCAGACTCTCTAATAATAATAAAGCGTTCGTCCTCGTCTATCTTTACTGTGCAAATGAAACAAACAAAAATCGTGTATTGATTTATCTGACAACAAATGGGGGATGGCAGTCTGGCGGCGTGGGTGATGTACCTAAATTAATATTATAAAGCTGATGAGTTTGTTTGTTTGTCGCGCTAATCTCAGGACCTACTGGTCCAATTTGAAAAAAAAATTCACTGTTAGAAAGCCCATTTATTGAGGAAGGCTATAGGGTATATATCATCACGCTACGACCAATAGGAGCGGGGAATAAGTAATAAAAGTTGCAAGAACGGGCAAGTGATGCTAACGAAGTTGGGCGGGTCAACTAGACTGTGATAAAGTGAGTGGGTTCAGTTAATGTAAGCCGTCAACCATGTTTCCACTTGGTCGGCTAAATTTTATACGACATTATTCCAGAATACATTTGAATTACTTGATAACTTTATCACAGTAAAGTGCTTGTTTGCAAAGTTGTAACTCTTAATATCTGCTAAATAGAGTTCAAATTGATTCAAGTTTAAGTTGCAGTGATGAGTGCCGTCATGGAAATACTGGAGTTTGCTAAAGAGTGCGTATTTACCACATACAATGTCCTAATTATAAAGTGATTTATTGAGCACATTTAATGATTTTAATGTCCGATAATACGAATAAACTTGAGCTTATTCGTAGCTATACAGTAGAAAACTAGCAATAATGAAGGGTCGGGCTGTTTAGTTTTATTATAATCAAAGTTAAGAGTTTATTATATTATGTTCAATGCTTTAAATGCCTTTTGACTTTGTGACAATTTGTTGTGATGCTTTAACCATGATTTTTTTATTGGACAAACTCAGCCTGTTTGTAATATGCTGGATAAATTATTCTTCTATCTTTTCTATTATATTTATTTATGTTTATATTATCTATTATTTTACAATGATAAAGTGCTCACTCTGCGTTTCTCCTCGAATATGTTGGTAATCAGATTACTTCCAACAGAAAACAAATAGATATTGTTCTGGAAAAGATTTGAACCTATAGTCGATCAAATTAAATTTAAACAAAAAAAAACGTCATATATTTAACTAGCGACCCGCCCCAGCTTCGCACAGGTGTAATGCTTAACATCACATTAGAAACCTCCAAAATTGTCAGTGTTTCTCTAACATATTATGCATGTATTGTATATAATAACCTTCCTCTTGAATCACTCTATCAATTATTAAAAACCGCATTAAAATCCGTTGCGTAGTTTTAAAGATTTAAGAAGACATAGGTACAGACAGCGGAAAGCGACTTTGTTTATAATATGTACTTAGTGATGATATTTGTTCAACAGTTCGAAGCTCCCGCATTCATCCATTATCGTTTGAGTTTATATAAAACTTACTTTGAATATTAATAATGCCTCGTTTGTTGAAATACCAGAGATAACAGCTTTCTGTGTATTAGCATTGTTTATTCAATATAAGAACCGGTTCTACTCTGTGCTTCATACCGATCTTGATCGATTATAATATTTGAGTCACGCTTTCTCCAGTTATAGTATTGTAGTCCTTACAGGCTATATTTGAAGCTCTCACGCAAATCAAATTATTTATTCACTTAAGAAAATACATACACAGCTTCATAATTATTTGAATTCTCCTCCTAAGTATGGAATACCTGTAATAGGAGGTTTCGCTCTTCCGTAGGTAAAGTAGTATGTACGTATAATCTAGTTGGGTTATTAAATAATAAATATCCTGGGACATTGTTCACACACGGCCAATCTGATTCCAAACTAAGCTGAGCTTGTGATAATCAGATAGCTGATATACTGCTTGTAAATACATATTTATGTATATAAATACATCTAGACACAAAACAAACAGACATATTCGCAAACAAATGTTTGTCCTGGGTGGGATTTGTACCCACATCTGGCAACCTGAATGTCATGGTCTGCTGCTGCTTTCAAACTATTAGGTACTTTAAATCTTGGAACAACTTCACGACATTATTCGTAAAACATCGACGTAGTGCCACCAACGTGTCGCCATTTGGAATTATGTTTCCCTAACGAACGATAACGTTTGTGATAAATAGAGAAACGTGTAAGTAGGCCATTCGACATTTAATGTTGAGATAACAGAACGACCCCAAAAATAATATTGACACTTCTAGATTATCTCTATAAAAATCTGTAGAGTCATATCTTAAATGCATGTTTGAATCTCAATTCTTATATGGCACTAGCTTCTGCCCGCGACTTCGTCCGCGTCTTAAAACTTTGAGCTAACACAAACTTTAACCCGCGACTTTTGCGTAAGTTCTCAAAAGGAAAAAATTAACTATTATGAAAAGCCATTTATTGGTGCTTCGCTACATTCGTAGAGTGATTAAGTAACGATAGATAGCTCATTTATCGAGGAAGTCTATAGCCTTACTCGATAAATGAGCTATCTTATACTGAAATATTATATTAACTGCAAGTTCCTGAGATTAGCGCGTAACCAAAGAAACTCTTCAGCTTTATAGATTGATTTTATGCTGACGACATAATAATATGTGCTGGTTATTTGGTTACCAAGGCCTGTTTTCTCGATACCTCTTTTATGAGTATCAATGTTACTTTTCGTAGGAAAACTCACGATGAGTAATTGATAAGAGAGTGATCATCGAGTGTTTCTGGGAATACCAAATTGATAGCAGATTCACATTACGGAAATAAATATCCTGTAAAAAATATTTGCAAAGTAAACTTAATTAATATGGTTACCATTTAACTGATATTTACTTACTATTATCTACTTAAAATTAAATACTAACTAGGGGCTCCCAGCGTTTCTAGAGTACTTACATTTTCGCGGGATAAAAAGTAGCCTATACGTTATTTATTTTAATCAGCTAAACATAATAATATAGTTATTTCACAGCATATTCTCTGGGCCAATTCTCTGGCTCATTTGGAAATTCAATGATTAAGTGCTGAACAAAAACTTTAATACTCTGCATATAGAGATCTAATGGAGAGTTATGATTCAATATAAGTAATAAATGTGTCATATAAAAACAGCTATGATATACTGCAATGGCGAGTCATTGTCGCTTTCTTATTTTCTAAGATATGTAGCTATTTCTTGTCTAATTATATGAAAGACTTCAAGAAATCTTGGAAGGTAAATTTTCCTAAAAAAAATGTTAATGACCTAATTTATAGATCATATTTAAATATTTAACAGCCTATTCAATTTCTATTGATATTTCAAAGATTGCACGCATTAGTCCATCTAAACTCTATTATAATATGAAAGTTTGTTTTTGTCTCAATCATGCAAATGGTAGTAATAACTTAGATGATATGTGGCATACAGGATGCTATCCTGAAAGTTAAACATTAAACTTTGTTAAATCTGAGCAGAAGCTATAAGACTATAATGTACTTAAACATACGTTTAAAATCAGTAATAGTCCGGTCATTTTAGACATAAAAATTGTGATCAAATAAAGAAAATTCCGACAGAGCCAAATCTTTGTAGAGACCTTAGGTTTACCACAAGGAATAAAGTGTCAAAAGTCCCCATCAGTCCCATGTGAGCTTAGGGACTTATTCGGGGCCCAAGGTCAAAATTTTAGGTTTTTTGGATTTTTCTCGAAAACGGTAAGTTTTATCGAAAAAGTACCTCGGAGCAAAGTTGTAGATCTTAAAATTTTCTATAAAAATAGTTCCCATGATTTTTTCTCTAAGACCCACTATTTCCCAGATATTGCGCTTGTAAGAATCAAGTTCTACATAATATGCACACATTTCCACACCACCTGTGAGGTAGTGTACTCGGCGCGTTTTTTATATCTTCAAACATTCTACCCGGTGGCGGGTACATAGTATTATCAAACACACAAGATTGAATATCTTCTCGAATAATTTCTGCCGCAGCTTTTAAAGTTTTCCACCTTTTTTCCTTTTCATTCAAGTTTTTGTTATCAGACCAGGCTTGACTTAAAATGTCTTGGTAATTGTCTACAAAACAAATAAATGTTAATTTTCCAGGCTTCTCTGTAATAATAATTCTACTACCATACTTTAATTTCAATCGTATTTTTATAATCCCGTTTTCTAAAGCTACATTTTGGCAAACATTCTTCAGTTCATCTAACGAAAACTGGCAGTCATCGCTACTTTCGATGAAATTGAAAATTTCCTCCATTGCAGAGTTTATAGCCTCACTTTGAGGACGGCCAATTTTACCGCCAGTATTAGGTCTCAGGAAGGATTTGTAACAACTGTCATGGTATTTAGCGTCAGCAGCAACTAAATCATACTGAAAATTAATACGCGCAAAGACAGCTTTTGACACATCATCAGAACGATCTTTAGCTAATTTTAAAATGGAATCTTTGAATGTAAGTGTAGAAACTTTATGAATTTTTCGGCGATAAATCTTCACTTTCTTCTTTTCTGCTTCTTCATCCGCTTCATCGCCACAAAATAAGCAGTGGTTTTTAAAACAAAAGCTGGATTCACTTATTCGCGCTCTAGTATGAGGTGGACTTACTTTTGAAGTACTGGCCTGTTCTTCCTCACGTTGTCTTTTTGATGCAGAGATTGAAGTTTTCCGGGTGTATGGTTTTCTGCAATCCACGTGAATTGTAACGGATTTTTGGCTTCTTAAATAATCAGTAAACTCATCACTTCTCGCGACGCTTGCATCGATTAAAGTTGGCATTCCACGACTGACCACAACAGTTTCATCTTCAGTCAAAAGTTTATTACAAATAAAGCAAAATTGTGACATTTTTTGTTAAATATTAATCAGCACTGACTTCAATAGTAGACGCTTGTAATAAATACGTATAGTCACTCGAACTGCTCGTTCAACACTAAAAGAAGCAGGTATACGTGAACGACACCACATGGACAAAATAATAGGCAGATGTTTTTCAAGGCCAGATGTTATTTAAGTAGAGGGGATTCGGTAAGGGACCGGCGGTCGTTTTAGAGTAAATTTTCTTAGAATAGTATAATGTATACATAGAAGAGGCACGAGTAGGCATTTTTGCTTGCTTGAGTACCTAAATATGTATATACGTGGCATATGTGTGCATACTATGTAGAACATGATTCTTACAAGCGCAATATCTGGGAAATAGTGGGTCTTAGAGAAAAAATCATGGGAACCATTTTTATAGAGAATTTTAAGATCTACAACTTTGCTCCGAGGTACTTTTTCGATAAAACTTACCGTTTTCGAGAAAAATCCAAAAAACCTAAAATTTTGACCTTGGGCCCCGAATAACTCCCTAAGCTCACATGGGACTGATGGGGACTTTTGACACTTTATTCCTTGTGGTAAACCTAAGGTCTCTACGAAGATTTAGCTCTGTCGGAATTTTCTTTATTTCAAATGTCTAAAATGACCGGACTATAAAGAAAGTTTCTAATCTTTCGCCTCTTATCGACGCATGTCCAAGATCTAAACAATCTCGAACGCGTACGGATTTGTAACTATTCATACAGGTACATACCATATAAAGTAGGTCATCTATCAAGTGGTTGTGCTAGCTACCAACCTACAGATTCTGAAATTGGAGCGCATAGTATCATTAAAATGGAGCAATGGAACATTTCCATTATTTCCAGACTATTCTAGAATCGTATTTCAGTCGTGTAGAAATAATATTAAATAATATGTTGTTACAGGAAACAATTTACGGACTAAGCTGATTGAGACTACTTAAAATGACGTCCAGGTGAGTTAAGAATTTCATTGTCTCTTAAGAATTTGAGATTTTCTTAAAACTATGTCATCCTCACAAAGCAGCAAGTCGACGGATATTTTTACAGGAAAATGAAATCAGCTTAGCGATTTTAGTAATCCGTTTTCCTTATTTTCTGTCTCTTTTCTTAACAATTTTCATTTAGATTTACAGTTATGGAAACTGCTATACTTATGCAACATGCTTGTTTTATGATTACTTTACGATCCAATCATTTTATCGGATCAATAAAACATTGGGGGCGGTTCGCTCGATAAATTGTTTCCAATTTGCTCACTTGATTAAATTACTAGTATGTAATTGATACTACCTACTGCTACTACCATAACATTGGTTTTAGATGTATATTAGGTATTCATACTTAATACCTGGTTATTATGCAATTTTAAAAACTTAGGTACCATTCTAGTTCTGTGCGTCACAAAATTTGGCGAAACAACAGACATCAAGACCAACTTTTGATGCAGTCTCATTTACGCAAACATCATCGAAATGAGAATAATTATTTTCAATACCACCTACTGCTGTTGAAACAGTTTTCTTCCTTCAATATGTGAACAGCTGGTCCTATATGTTCAACACTGTAACAATACGGTTCATAATTCTATACGCTATGCTTCAGAATGAAGATTTATGTATTTTGGTGTCTGCATGTTATTTATACAGATGTCTGTATTAAACTACAATTTCTTTTATGAGATAAACTCGAATGCTTTTACTGCGAGCATACACAGGCGTAGAATATGTGGTATGTGACCTCTTTGCGTCTAATTATCCGATGATTCATGGTTGTTCAAGTATAATGGACAAAAGTACACGTTATCCGCTTCCTAAACTTGTCTTTAGTTGATGCCCATCCTATTTTCACATCACCTGTTCCGTTATTATCATCGGTTACTGAACTTCTACGACTTTGACAGAAGTTTATATCAGTTGTATCGTCTTAGTGGTATATTCTAGCATATGGACATGTGAATCGGGAGATAAATGCGATAAATGCGACATGTGCGTTGTCTACTCCCTAGAGTAGACAACGCACATGTCATAAATTCTTGGTGAGCAGACCAATCACGCGCTGCTTTGTTAGAAAATATTTTGGAAGCCTTGACAAAAATGACAACTGCACTCTTTTAAATTCACACTTATAGCTATGTACATCTAGACACACAACCAAGAAACCTCAGCGTATTCGACCAAAGTACATCCATTAAAAGCTTAAACTACTCCAGGTTGGACCGACTGTTCGTATTGCTGGAAGCCGGCGCCGGCCCCGCGACCAGGCGGGCGGCAGCCAGGCAGCTCGGTGAGGTCCAGAAGGCGCACCCTGAGGAACTCCATCGGCTGCTTGGACGGCTGATGAAGCACCTGAGATCGCCGGCGTGGGAGACCAGAGTTGCTGCTGCTCAGGTACTTATATTTTTTTATTTGTCGGGACACAATTTTTTTTTATTTGTCGTTTACCATATTGGTTCAGACGGCTCAACTGATGTTGAGTGGTCACCGCCACCTTTGGACATCCGCAATGGTAGGCAATGATGACAATGTGATGCTGTAATAGAAGGGTTCTGGGTCTTATGTATGTAACTACCTGTTTTTACATTTGGGGCAATGGGTCTTAAGTCCCATTTGACTTGTACCTGTTTTTAGATATGGTTATGGACTAGTTGGGTGATGTTCAGAAAAGATAGCATTGTACATGATATAGTAGTCATTAGAATATCTAAGCAATAAATGTGGATATGTATTAAATTTGATCTGTTTTGATTGCTCATAAGATCCTATTCGTTATTCATGTCTTTCTATAAATAAAGAATAACTGTAAGCAGCCGAGACCTGTAGTCTCGCAACCATCCTACCTACTTACATGACCTCAAGAATTTAAGATCGTATTACTCTTTCAATTCTGGTAGCGTCTCCTCGTTAAACCAATAACTTTATCAGAATCACGTACGTGCTCCATGCGCTAGTTAGGCAACAAATCTGACACGAAGATCTCCATAAATCATTGAACCTCAAAACGTCTAATGTTTCGTGATTTTTCACAGTTCATTTGTATTCCACGCTAACACGGTAGGTAATGTTGTTTGACTTGTACGACAAACAACATTGTTGCCGTATAAATTGGTCACATTGTTCGGATTGATTGAGAAATTAATCTTCGAGACGCGTTTGTTTGTTGCTTGTATTGTGCTCGTTCATGCGATGTTGGTTGATATTTATTTGTCATAATTTTTTTGTCTTTAGTTTAAATCGCTGATTTAATACAGTAAAGTATTTCCTTCTTTGTTTAGTAACGAGGAAGGTCTTAAGATATTTGGGTTATCGAAATGTCTCCTGTCATGAGTAGCAATATTGGGCGTTTTGCCTTTTTAGAGCCCCAACTGGGTACTGTACTATGTAAAGGTTTTCAACAAGCAATAAAAACTATTGCAGATTTATTTCATGTTTAAAACAATTGTCACATCACATCATAAATGACTGATACCTATAATGTAAATTCTCATATCGATAAATTTATCATACAAAGTGCCCCAATGGCCACATCTTAATTCTCCACGTCACTTATGCCAACACTAGACGACTGCGCATATTGTTATCTCTCACTTTCTCATTGCAATTTGTCATGTGCAAGTGAGATGGCACGATGACACATATTTCGCGTTATTGTTTCATATCAGAATAGGCCATTGTCCATGTGAATCATTTGGAATGTGCGTATATTATTTGTGTTTGAATTGTTATTGCAATAAAGATTCAGTTCTAGTTAGAAGCTCTTCTTAAATGTAGAGTGATAATGATATGATGAATTTACTACCGTCTCGGGGTAACATCCCCGTTCCCAGGAGATTAAATTGTCCCCGGGATAGAAACGTTGCTACGTCACAGCTTTCAATCAGTGATTTTTTTTAAAACGCTTTTGCTTTACCTCTTTATAATATTAGTATAGTTGATAATGACACCTGATAATTGGGAACAAGGCAAGCAGAACATGTACTATATAGTATAGACGTATGTAGTTTAGTATTAGATGACTTGTGTAGGGAATATCATAATTTGAGTCTTTGAAAGTTGACTTGTTTCGTAGACGGTTGCAGTTGGTGCTGGAAAATTGAATAAAGATGATGTTATTAAGCTGAAAATAATGGGTTTTAAGCTTATCGAATTGATTATGACAAAGATACAGTTAACTTAAGTAAAACGGATCCCGTCTTTGGTTTTATATATGTATCATTTTATTATTGAGTAAGTAGGTACCACAGTTTTTAGCTGATAAATCAAATAATATAAATATTTTGACCGAAACTTGATCATCTTACTACCTCTGTTACCAAAGTATGTGTGACAACTATAGGAATATAATGATTCAATGGTACGAAGTTAATACCTATCAATTTTTTGCACTTTGAACTTTCGATCACATACAAATAAGTTTATTTTTATTTGATTGAAGCTAGATCTTTTTGGACTATGAACTCGAAACAAATCAAACGCAATAGTAGTCGCCTGTTTAAGAAAACATTAGGATGCATCTAGAATTAATGTTATTGATTGAACTGCGTCGCTTCGCTATGTTGGTTCTTTTCCTTTATTATAATTTAATTTAATTGTCTGCGCTACTTCGTTCGCATCATACCTTCCCCGTTTGTGCAACATTTTCCCATGATACTCCACTCCTATTAGTCGTAGCGTGATGTTTTATAGCTTAAAGCCTTCCTCGATAAATGGACTATATAACTCTGAAATTATTTTTCAAATCTGATTAGCGCGTTCAAGCAAACTATCTCTAGCTTTATAATATTGGTATAGATATAACTTGCGTTGCGTCATACCGTTGTAACAACATTAATGTTTTGTCTGCTAATATAATACAGAGGATTCGAAGTGTGGTTTATATTAATTTACAATTAATAGACTGTTTGTTTTTAATTTTAGTTCCTGTTATTGTTTGAAATAGTATGCGGTCGGGAACATAATTATTTAAGTAGGTTCTCGGTACGGTTCTAGGTACTTTCAGAACCGAGCATTAGAGTGACTGTTCTAAGTGCTTGTACAGCCCTATTTAAATAAAAAAAATGGTTATGATTTTTATAATTTAACCGATCCAAATGTATTCATTTGTGAAGCATACAATTAAAACTATATAAAATACATATATATTCTAGGCATAGAAAACCAGGAAAGACCACTTATAAGAAATTGGCTTGGTCGACGATTCCGATAGATTTACACAATTGGCTGGTTACCATACTTTATGCTCTGCTTAGTTTAGAATCAAATTGGGCTATTGAGCACGTGCCTAAAATCTCCCAGGATATTTATCATTACATCTATATATCTACTTGTAGCTGATTGTACCATGAAATCGTATTATACATTAACCTAGTTGCTCATTAATATTTCCATACCGATATCTATCATCTAATTATGCCTAATGATTCCCTTTCAAGTGTACAAAATACAAACGCGATATGAAATTAGCCAGGTTAAATGATCCAAATAATTCACTGCAACAATGGTTCTCCATTTACCTAATTTCAAATGATTTTGTATAATGAATGGCATTTATTTATTCATCCTAATAATATTATGAATGCGAGTTTATGAGAATGTATGAATATGTTTGTTACTCTTCACGCCAGAAATCACGATGAAATTTGGTACTTTTTATTCCGGGAAAATTAAAGATCCCCTGTCAACGCTGGTCCAAACACCCAGACAGTACACTGCATTTTGTTTATTGATGGGACTAGAAAGTGTTAGCCTCGGATGGCTGTTACACCCTTACGCGGACAAAGTAGCCTACACTGCTATAATTTAATCGCGCATTATTTTATTAGGCTATGACCTACATCACTCTACTCTCTATCAAAGAGAAACTTTGGATTAATTTTTAACCTGTCGGCGGTAGATCCTTAATTTGAGGGCGGAAAGCTCATCCAGGAACGCTGATGTACCTATAGTGCTGTGGTTTCCTCATGACCAAACTCATGCTATTTGTGGGGTACTAAGCTAGGACCTTCGCCACGTTATTCATGGCTGAGCTATCATCGCATATCGCAACGTTGTAAATGTTGTCATGAAAGACTATATAAATGTAATACCAGTTAAAATACCATAATACTAATTTATCAAGCGGAAGATTAAACAATTTATTGTACACTTGTTAATTGGATGATAAACCAAGTATTTATAGTAAACTTGAATGTACTGAAAGCGGTTTACTAACGTTTATAAATACGAAAGTAAATAACATGTAGGTATATTGCCAGAACGCTTGACGGGATTCGGAAGAAATTTGGCTCACAGTTAGAATAATAATAATAATAAAATTTATTTTCAATAACTTAGTTCAGGTAACATGGGGTTTGGGGATCTCCTTTTAAGCAAAATTAAGAATATAGAATATGTTTTAGTTTACCCCATAAGGTACTTTTATTCCAGGAACGTAGGTGAAACCGCGTGGAAAAGAATGGAAAAGTTAATGGAATTATAAATAAATAAACAAGTGGCTGCCCGTGGTGTCACCCACGTTCCCGGGGGATCTTCAATTTTCATTGGGATAAAAAGTAGCCTATGTGTAAAATACATATTCTAACTGTGTCAAATTTCATCGCGCCCTTCAGCCATTTTGATTATTGGTGTGAAAGAGTTACAAACCTACGTATATCCATACGTTTTTTTGAATTTATAATACATATTAGTAATGTTTTTTTTTGTTATTGCAGGCGGTCGAAGCGATCCTAGCAAACGTCCCGGAATGGCATCCCACACCCTTTGCGGGCAAAAAAGGTGAGTTCATAAGCTACTGTGCCTCGAATAATGACTCAACGGATGTGGACTAGACGCCACGGGTGATATAGGATCAATCTTACTTTTTAGCTTATTATTAGAGGAGTTATTAAAATTGTATATTAGTTTCCTAGTATGAAACCCAGTGGCGTAGCGTGCCTTGGCGAGGCCCCGTATAAACAATTGGTTGGGGGCCCTTATGAAGGCTAAAGATTTCTCACATGGGGCCCCAGAAGCCCGGGGGCCCCGTATAATTGATACGGCAGATACGGCGGTAGCTACGCCCCTGATGAAACCTTTTCAATTCATCTCTAACGCTAGGTGTCTTAAAATATCACTATGTTAGAGCTATTCTTTTTGCACCTAGCACCAAAATGACGTCAAAAGTTTAAGTGGTAAGAGTTAATACATGTTTTCGTCCATTCAAAAACCATAAAGAAAATAGCATAGGGTACAGTATCTATTCTTAAACAAGTTATGTTAGACAGATAGATCTATATAGAAATTATTTTCGTTGGTAAATTAAATGTATTACATGAAAACGGCTGGACCGGTTTGAATAATTTATCCTAATAGTATTTAAATTGAAAAAGTTTCCCGACTTTTTTTTGCCTTGAGCTGCTGATACATACTTTAAAATATGCCTTACATTACTACGCATTGAGTTTTCGTAAAGTTACATTAGTCTGCGACATTGTTGGGGTATAGCGGTCATTCCTGAATTAAATGTGGTACTTTAAATAATGTATTCATTTAGTCAATGTAGCGATATCCGCCGGAGATGATGTGACAAACTTGTTATTCATATTATAGATAGTTTCTTTCGGAGATAATAACAATAATACCTTTTATAAATACAGGATGACTAAATACTTTGTATAAACGATATCACGTGCGTTTCCGGAGATATAATATTTTCCCGGATGACGAATATATTTTGGAATAACACATTGAGAAAAGTTTTACAATTTGAATTGAAAAATTGACAGATTTGATCAGTAATTTTTGGGAGATCTGGAGTCTAAACTAAGCCTAGGCCTGTATTTTAGCACTCCAGGCCCCCCAAACCTGTCAAATTGTCAAGTAAGTATATAACTAATCTTTTTGTGTGTGTGCGTTGTTTATTTGCTTAAATTTAAGCACCTAAATCATTCTCACTTAGCGCCATACTTCATCTTGATCCGTTTAGTTGTTTTTTTTGTTATTACAAAAATTGGTTGTGAATAAAGTAAGTTTGTTTTGAATGAAAGATCTACAAACATGAATCTATGATTATAATCTTTCGCGTTTACAATAACTATAAGTAGGATTTATAAATAATATTTTGTAAGTTTTTAATTTACCTACTTGTGGCCATTACTGTCGGATGTCAAAAATATTATTGCAGATACACTTGCATAAATTTATACACACTATAATATGTATTAGTAATATATATCTTACATATCTTTTACCCAAGTAATAGGATAATCATTCGCTTCATTTAAACAATCAATTTATTTCAAAAACCTATAAAGGTGTGCCACAATCCACTGACATTATTTCACTTTAAAAACTGCCGGTTGTCATAATCAATTCATATTACAATCGCCATCAATTACTATAGGTATTGTATGACCTAGATCCGCTATGCTATTCTATCAAGTCGAGAAGGAGTCCACGCGAGCGACCATTGTCTTTCTCCCTCTTGACCGTCTAAGTCAGATATGGCGTTCTCTGTCTACGTATTCCACTGAGTAATAATTTATTTAAGTCAGAATAGAATAGCTGGATTAGCTAAAGCGAGTACTGCCTTCACTCGTTTCTTGTTTCGACCTTGTAATTATGGCATTTTGATAGTAACTAAAGCATTTATAGGCCAAATTTTATATTCACGCCGTGAGGTTTTTACTCGTAACTTTTTTATGTGAATATTTAACTACATCTGTACTTACTGTATCGAGTTAAATTACCTAAAATAAATTCGACTAAAATGACTTGAAAGACCCGAAACCCGAAAATGCACGCAGTGGTGTGCGTTTTCGGGGTTCTTAATGTTTTCCGGTCTTAGCCTATGTGCTATGCCTGTTCAGTATGCCAAAACACGTTCTATCTCCGTATCTAATTTTATCCAGATCCCTGCAGTCCCGGCAGGCTTGGGTAACATTTATTCGTCCATCCAAATGTTCGCACTTATAATATGAAGATTAAGGAAAACCGTGCGTTGTTTGTGGTGTTGTGAAACCTTATAAAATTTGCAATTTAATTACAAGTTAAGTTAATATTAATGTGCATTAACTTATTCTAAGATAATAACGCATCTAGCAACATCAGCAATTAATACATTGTTTTTGCGTCCACAATAATTTGCACTGAGAATAGAATTAATTTCAATGGCTTTTTCAAGCTTAAAAATAATAAATAGTTTGGGTGTTTTTGCTAACTTCTTACGTCTTAATTTTTTACGAGATGCGGCCGTGTGGTTTTCACCACGTAGTTCCCGTTCCCGTAGGAATACGGGGATAAAATATAGCCTATGTTACTCCCCGATAATATAGCTTTCACTTGTCGAAAGAATTATTCAAATCGGTCCAGTAGTTTCGGAGCCTAGTCGTTGCAAACAAAGAAACAAAAAATCTAATCGCTTCTATTTATATTTTTAGTGTAGATGAAAAATTTCCCAAGTTTATAAGGATATACGTAATGGGGTTTTCCATTAGTTAACTGGTTTCGTTGACTTCTTCTGTAGTTAGTAGACATTTAATATGATATTACGATTGTTATGAATTTAATAGGAAGAAAGGATGGCATAAAACAAGTTAGTACTTTCCTATAGGGGCATTTATAAGAGTGATGCTGAGTAATTCTGATTGCTTAAGAAAATAGATTTGTTTAAAAAGATACGATTTAACGCTCAGCTCTATAAATCATGAGCTATTCCTATAATAGCAGGTATTTCCAGGCGACATTTTTGCCCGCTGATTCTACTTTCTATATAAATAAAGAAGACTCTACTTGTGAATCATCCTACTACTATTATAAAGGCGAAAGTTTGTAAGTATGGATGTATGTATGGATGTTTGTTACTCTTTCACGCTCCAACGGCTGAAGGGATCTGCTTGAAATTTGGCACAGAGCTAGAATATGTTCTGGAATAACACATAGGCTACTTTTTATCCCGGGAACGCGGGTGAAACCGCGGGGAGCCACTAGTACTTTATATAACTCTACAATGTTAAAAAGACATTTGTGTTAAAAACTGCTTCAATCTACCTCCACTAATATTATAAAGAGGGAAGATTTTTGTGTTTGTTTATAATTAATAGGTTCAGAAACTACTGCATCGATCATTATTCAATTATTTCATCAGTGATTGTTGACATAGGCTATATTTTATGCCCGTATTCCTACGGGCACAGGAACTATGCGAGTGAAACAACTGAGGAGCTAGTCTAAATTAAGAAGGTGTCTTGAAATTCACGTAGTATGAACGTTTCTTAATCTAAATTAAGAAATAATATTCGAGATATTCATAAAAATTAGTATATGATACTATTTAATGCACACAATACTCAAACCCAATTTGAGCAATAGACAAGAATAGATCTTTGAATATAAACAGGCGATACAATGTGAAGATTTCATTCAATAAAGACAGGTCACAACAATCATCTGAATTGCATAAGTCGTCTCCAATTGAGAGCAGCGAATTGCATTTGATTGACATCTATTATAAGAACAAGATGAGATTATAATGTACCTCATATTATATGACGTATTTTCACTATTTGTCAATTAGTTTCTTGCACTATGTAAAAGTTTCTTCAATCTACATACATTCACTTATCGATTTATGTATAAACTATCGATAACTACCTTTGCAGGCGGATGAAATCACCCACGTTCTCGCGATTCAACTTATCCAGCATAAAAAGTAGCATATGAGCTACCCCAGAGCATACGTCATACGTATTTCCCTACCTATATGTTTTTATTTCATTACATAGTTATTTTAGAGGATTCTATTCTATATTCTTACTACTTAACTTCCGCTCCATATTCCTGGGTAGTAGATACCTAATTTCAGTTTTTCCATAAGAATCTCATTTTGGCTATTACCAACTTTTAAGACCAAAAATAATATACGGTCCAGTCGTTCTCGAGTTTTGCGCTTAGCAACACCATTTAGATTATTTTTAATTATATACCTAGATGCTAATGCAGATCAATGACATTACATCGTAAAAAAAATATATAAAATAAGCTGACAGCTATTCAGACTGTCGCTAAGACTGTTAATGATAGGTTATTAAAAGTAACCGGTATTTCCTCCCTTGTCTCTTTCTATTGTTTACCGTTTAACGTTCTGTCTCTCTTACCCTCATGATCCTTGTGCAATGCATCTGTACCTATCACATCCGGAAGTGTAATATGCGGGCAAATACGTCGAGTTACTGTCGCGTGTATTGATAATGAGACAATGCATAGCCCTCATTCAAGAGCAAAACGTCACTGTGTAAGGTTACTGTTATGGAACGGATGTCCTATCCATTGATGTTTGATTAGTCTCGTTTATTGGCAACTAACGGCTCCCCGCCGTTTCACCCGCGTTTCTTCATCTTCAATTTTTCCGGCATAAAAAGAAGCCTATATGTCAATTCAGCTATCTGGTTACCATATCACAAGCTCTGCTTAGTTTGGAATCAGATTGGCCGTGTGTGAAAAATGTCCGAGGATATTTATTTATTAATTCTGGTTATGAACTACATAATTTTACATGTACCTAATTTCATCCAAATCCGCTCAATATTTTTTGCATGAAAGACATCCATACAAACAAACTCTATATTAGCAGGATACTTCACTTGACACTTAGCTACTTTTTTTGGATGAATAGATGGACCTTAGCTACTCAATCTTGTCAGCTTGGCTGAAAGGGTCTGGATTAAATTTGCCACAAAGTTAGGATATGTTTATGGATAGCACTTAGGACATTTTTATCTTAAGTTAAACTAAAGATACAGTTTTATCATTTTGACAAACTGGTAGACCCTGTAGTTAATTTTTGTTGTCGATCATTATATAGTTATTCTCATTAATTTTTTTTTTCTCTTTTAAAATATTTCTTATGAAACGCCCTTTGAGATAAGTTTATAAATAATTGAATTATCACGACCTCATACTGTGAGCTCCAAAATTGCTCTCATTACCTATAAAGTTCAAGTTATGGTACTTTCAAAAACATTAAGCCAGGGCATTTTTGGTAATCTTGATATTCGTACAGAACTGGTTTTGGTAATGAGGAAACTCCTCGACAGATAAATTTAAAAGATATGATAGTATAATATTATATTAGTTACGAGCTAAATTCAGGAACTACTGGTTCAATTTGAAATATTGATTAAGTGCAGCCCATTTATCAAAGAGGAAGGCTATATAAAAAAGAAAAAGCATTTATTAAAACATAACACTACGACGGATAGGAGCGGTGCATCCATGAAAATGTCACACATTATTTTCCTTATATCTCAACGAAGAAATGTAAACCCAAATTGAACTCTATCGTCCTTATTACAGAGGAGAATATAGAACCGGAGCCGGACAGCGGGAGGCTGAGATGCGAGACCTTCGACATAGAACGAGTCTTGCAACACGGGGCTCAACTCATGGGCTCCGAAGGTCACGAATACGACCTGGATGAGGAAGCGCTAAGCTCTACAGGTGAGGATATGTTTTATTACTCGGTAAATAAGGCTGTTAATTAATTATTGCCTTAATTTGGTTTCCAGCACATGTTTTGTTTGATATGGATGGTTTTTGAGTACAATTTAAGTCGTCACAATCTGGTAAAGACTTTCAGACAAGAGGGTATCTTCTTTTGTCACCATATGTTTGTCTCTTTTTGCCATTTATATGTTATGTATTAGACTTCAGCTCGTCACCACATCATACCAATGTTGATGTCTGTGTGATTACAAACTAAAAACATCTGCCTATGACTAAAACTCAATATATAAATCGCTTTTTTACCTTCTTTATAAAAGAGTACAAACACAGTGTTTCCTAGATGGAAACCGAACATACTCTCTAATACTTTTCAGTCGTAGAATTAAAGCTATTCTCTTATTGCAGATATAAAAGAGCGTTTAGCGAAACAACGACAACAATTGAACGCGCGACTCGGCCTCGACGTGGCCGCCAACTTGGGAATAGACCTCTCCTCCGTCTACACCAACGAGGATCTGTGCCCTGTCAAAACTATCACCAATAAGACTGAAACGCCCAAAGTGAGTTTGCTTGCAGATAAATAGAAACCATTTTAAAATGTAGGTACTAATTGAAACCAAAAACGGTTCAAATTGGTTCAGTTATTTCAGAGATTTGAGATGTACAGTAACTACGCGTTTTCACAGTTGATTAAATTTGTATTTTTTTCGACTGGATATTTATCGAACACTACACAACTAATAAAGTTATTTTAAAATAATATATTGTGCATGTCAAGTATTTAATAGATCAGATATTTTTAATATTTTTTGTGACAATATATAAGTAAATAGATTAAAAGACACTAGACCGCAACTTTGAACTAGTGCTTTTAGTTAAAAAAAGTATTTTTCCATATGGAAATGAGTTTATTTAAAGAAAAGTAGCAAACAGACTTTCTGTTTACACACGGAGGAGTAGACACGTACACAAGAAATATATTTTTAGATATGCTCTCCCTTCCAGAAGCCAATACAAGAACTAGTCCCACTATCATCAAAGCTAAGCTCACGCGAGATAAACTTGGCGAAGCGGCGAGCTCGCGCGGCCTTCAGCAAGCAGAAGTCGCGGGACTGCGATGACGGACCCTCGGCACCGCCCACGCCACCCATAGAACCTGATAGGAAGAAGATCAAACTGGAGCCGCAGGAAGAGTTTGTTTGTGAGTCCTGATGATCCTATTAGTGTATTTTTTGCTTTGTTGTTAACTTAGTGTGAGATACTAATATAATTGTAAAGCTGTTTATCAAGCAAAGAATCCAAATATACATTTTTGTATGCCATTATGGCAGAATTTGTAATCTCTAATGTCTCTCTGCCCCCCTAGCACAAGCCGGGGATAAAACGTTTATCCACCGGTTATATCCACTGTCAAGGGATAAAATTATTTTATCCACCTGCCAAAGCACGGCAACAGGGGGGAAGAGAATTATATCACTTTTTGACATTAGACGTGGATACTCACCCCCCGCCCATAGCATGGCGACTCGTGGAAGAGAAAAATGACAGATATTTTGACATATCAAAGGGAGAAATTTATCCACACCTTTAGACGGTGGGTTTAAGTTTATCACTTGAGAATATATATAATTAGTGTTAATATAAAAATGTCTCGTGCTTACTGGAGCTTAGTGTTTTCGTCGGAAAGAGAGAAAATCGAACGAAAAATACACCGGCGTTCAATTCGCGATTCGAGCAATCCCTTCGAATTGCCCGACACCAAATTCCGCCGGATTTTTCGAATGCACAAGGATTGCGTGCATTATATGTGCCAAGAACTCCATTTGGCTTTGAAACCATCGACAGCAGACGGACTACCGGTGCACATCAAAGTAAGCACCTATAATTAATCGTATCGTGTCGTGTATTGACCATAATAGATAGGTACACCTTCTTATTACCTACATTTATACTTATATTTTAGGTACTCACATCCATCAGAATACTGGCTGATGGTGGCTACCAAAGAGGTACGGGTCAAGACCATGGGCTAGCAATTGATCAAACAACTGTCAGCAAGTACCTGACCCAGGTTTCTGAGGCCATCATTAGAATGTGAGCAGCAGCAGCAATGTTTCATTCACTTTAAGTGAAAAAGAACATATTCTCAATGGTTTTTTTTATTTTTAGATTAATGCCTAAGTGGATAGCTTTCCCAGCAACAGAGCAAGCAAGGCAAAGGGTGTCCACAGGATTCTGTGTTAAGCATGGTTTGCCTAATGTTCTAGGAGCTGTAGACTGCACCCATGTCGATATATTTCCTCCATCATTCCCGACTGGAGTTCAATATAAAAACAGGAAAGGGCGAACTACAAAAAATGTGCAACTGGTAAGCACAAACATAATTTAGTTAATTACCCAATATAAAATATTGTTTTTATAGTAAAGTATTGTAACAGGCTGTGGATGTCGACTGCTGCATCATCAACATTAATGCGAGATACCCAGGGCGAGTCCATGACCAGTTCTTATTCAACCACTCGAAATTAAAAGCTGAAATGAAGCGCCTATATGACAATGGCATCGGGCAATGCTACCTCTTAGGTATGTTTGTTTTATTTTCTTATTACTTAAAACTTTTGTAATAGTAGTATGTATAGTGAGCTAGTATCTACTTAATAAATAACACTATGTTGTTAAAAATAATATTTATTCAGAACAAAATTTACATTTCCCTTATCTTCTAGTAAATCTGAAAAGTGAAAACAAAAATTCCTGTATATTGAACACATAACTAAAAACACAACTATTTTACAGGGGATTCAGGCTGTGCATTAGAGCCTTGGCTCATGACTCCAGACTTAGAAGCCACTCCAAACAGCCCTGCAGAAAAATACACAAACTAGCATTGTCAAGTGCGGAACTGTGGGGAGAGAACAAATGGCTACGTTAAGGGCACATTTCGATGTCTGGGCATTGATAGGGTGCTTCATTACAGCCCAGAAGAAGCTTCTCAGCTAATATATGCTTGTGCAACACTATATAATATCATGCTTCACTATCGGTGAGATATTTAATTACATAAGTTTATTTAAACCAGACATAGAATCTATTTTTAAGAGCTAATTTAATTTGTGTATTTCAGAATTCCTATGGAACCCATGGATAACTCTGAGGTGACCTATGAAGAAAGGCATGAATCGCCTGTACCTCATCACACCAGACTTTTAACTGTTGCAAGACAAAAAAGAGAAAATTTAATAAACTCTTATTTTAATTGAAAAATATTTTATTTGCTTCCACTGGGCGACAGACCTATCTGGACCATGTTCTTTCAATATTTCTTTTGATACTTGCCACTGGGATTCCGCCCTTTTAGCTCCCAAGGGTCCTGTGAATTCCCCAGTGGCTAGATAAGTGTGGGAGGACATAAAGTCGACTAAAGCTGCTAGGTATTTGTTGCTTGTTGCTGCGCGATCTGAAATACCAGAAAAAAATTAAATAATAGTCGACAGAATACTCAATTATTCAATAGTAAAAGCACAAAAATGAATAAGTACTTACTTTTTAGCACTCGTTATGATATTATGTGCGTTATTATTATATATAAAGATAAAGAATTATTCCAATTTGTTGTTTATGTCTTGCTTTCAGCTAAGACGACTTTGATTGACGTTCTAAACGTCTAGCCGTTGACAACAAGACAGAATAAAAATCTAGCACAGATGTAATAAAACGAAAAAAATTCTTGGCTTTACGACGATATTCACGACTATTTTGTAATTCAATAATTTTTTTCTTATAATGGCAATAATTTCCGGGACAAGCGTTCCCCTTGTTTTATCCACCGTGATAAGTTTATCCACCCATGTCGTCATGCTCGCAGAGAGGATAAAATTGACAGAGAGGAAAAGAATTTTGTCTTCCCCCCGGGGATAAAATGACTGCGGTCATGCTCGCCCTGCTGTTATACCATATTATCCAACAAATATTATAAATGTGAAAGTTTTTGAGCGTGTATGGATATTTGTTACTTGTTGATTGATTATTGAAAAAGTATCATTATAGGAAATCTTAACAATTAGATGTTTCAATTGTATTCTGCAAGCCTTAAAAAGACTCAAACCTAAAAGACACGTGTACCTTATACCTACACATTATGAACGGGTACAAAACTATTTACCTATTTATGCAGTCGAGAACAACGGCCCAGTGCCGGACTGCACTGGGGCGTGGGGCGAAACAGCCAGTTGGCCGCTGGAGGCGTGGTGCGGGGCGTTGCAGGGCCAGCTGGTGAGTGCAGCATGGGAAGCCCGCCATGGAGCCGCTACCGCCCTGAGGGAACTGCTCCGGGCCAGGATATCCAGCACCGCGGGACACCACGCCAGTATGACGAGGAAACAGGTGAGGAGATGTAGAGCTCGGTAGGGGAGAGGTGTGGTAACTTACTGATGGTGGTAGGGGGTTTAGGCATCTGTCTGCTTGTTGTTTTAGGAGTCAGTTCTTCTGAACCTGCCCAGACGAAAAGAGCTAATTCACGATCAAATAGAATGTATCTAAACATCGTGAAACTTCCAAAAGTGTTTTTGTGGCTTTAGGAGTCAGATCTTCTGAACCTGCTCTGAGGAAAAACGCTAATTCACTATGAAGTAGAATCTAACTATTATCTGTTTAATAGAAAGTTGCGAGTTGATAAGTAGTCCGAAAATTAACACATTTGGTCCTTTGAGCCGGATTAAGTTAACTATATCAATGTGTTGTTACAGATGGAAGAAGCACACCAAGATTGGTTAGAAGACATGGCGCTTAGGTTGCTGTGTGTTCTCGCATTGGATCGATTTGGGGATTTTGTGTCGGATCAGGTATGTAAATAAACTAAGTAAATTTAATGAAACTTTTATATCATGATTGAAAAGGGTATCTTGTTATTGATTATGACCAAATTTGAGGTCGAATCTAAGTTCTGTTTCCGCGTAGTTCCCGTTCCCGTGGGAATACAGGGTTAAAAAATTGGCCTATGTTGTCGTGGATAATGTAGGTATCGAATGGTGAAAGAATTTTTAAAAACGGTCCAGTAGTTCTTGAGCCAACCAAACAAAGTATTCCTCTTTATAATATTATTTATTATTTATTATGTTTGTTTTTTAATATTATAGTAAATATTTGTCACGTTAGTTTAAGTATTAATTCTAAATTATATTTTTTGTATACATATGTTTTAAGTTGCAATTCAGATCTGTATGTATTATTTTCTATTATTTTCTGTTTTTAATTAGTTGTAATTTGTTGTATGTATCTGAATAAATAAATAAATATTTTAGATGTATAATGTCATGTGTGTATAGGTAGTAGCCCCAGTGCGGGAGAGTTGCGCGCAGAGCCTGGGCGTGGCGCTGGCGGCGGCGGCGGCGGCCCGGGCGCGGCGCGTGGCGGCGCTGCTGGCGGCGCTGGCCGCGCAGCCGCAGTGGGAGGCGAGGCACGGAGCACTATTGGGCTTTAAGTACCTACTCGCCGCCAGACAGGTTAGTGAGGTTTTACCCGACTACGGCAAAATGGGAAGTTATTGTTACGATGATATGCTACCGAACATTAATAGTGACTATATTGAGGCCTATTTGAATAAAAAAGATTTTGATTTAAGTACACACTCAGAAACAATATAGTAAAACGCCTGGCAGTTGGGAAACATCGTTGTAGAAGTTATATCTGGCCTGTTAATATTTAAATGCATAATATGTTTCACTTCATAATTTCTAAACTACTTGAAACTGTCAAATGAGATGTCGTTGGAAGTATCTTGACCGCCACTTATACACATCATATCAAGTTGCATATAGCACCTTCTAGAGTACATATATTCAGGCTCTAATGAAAATATTATGTATGTATATACGTATTTAAAAATTTCCCTGATGGCTAACCTTAATATGTATAGTATAAACGAATATAACACTAAAATAGTCTACTATTATTTATTATACTATTTATTATCTATATTGTGTTCTTCACAATTTACAGTCTACTTAGTTTTTATTAACCACCCAATCCCCACACAGGACATAGCATGCGAGAGCGGCGCCCTGGAGCACCTGATCGCCGGCCTGGGTGACTCTGCGGAGGATGTCTCGGCGGTGGCCGCGGGTGCCCTCGCGCCGGCCGCGGGGGCCCTCGCTCGGGCTCGGCCCCGCGCGCTGCGGCCCGTGGTGGCGCGCCTGTGGCAGCTGCTCCACGACCAGGACGAGCTCGCCGCGCCGGCCAACTCGTATATGGCGCTGTTGGCTGCCCTGATGGCCTTGCCGCAAACCGCCAGGCTGTTGCAGTTAGTTATACTTGTCGTTTAGTTTGGATTGATATGCTAGATGTGGAAAAAATATTTAACCTGGTTAACAATTGGTGGGGACATATAAAATGATATATACATAGATAGAACCTCCTTAATTGTTAGTTAGTTAAAATAAATTGTTGTCATCCTATGGAATAGTTTGCACAGATTATGTTCTGTACATTTAACTATTAGACAGTCTCACTCACCTAACTATGCTTTTACTAGAAGTAACGGAATACCTGATTTCTAACTTATACTAAAGTATAATATAGAATTTTTATCTATGGTCATCAGGTCATAAACGTATCCACTAAGGAGCTCGAGCCTCCCCTAACAACGAGGGTGTTTAGACCGTAATCCACTAAAATAAAAGCCCTATATACCACGCCTTAACTATTAATATATCTTTACAGCCCAATCGACTTGGCAGACGTCCTACCCCGCCTCTGGCCATACCTCGACCATTCCACCAGCTCAGTCCGCAAAGCCTCCTTACAAACACTCCGAACCTTAACCCGGCCACTCATCACAGCGTGCGATGAAGACTTACCCAAAAACGGGGAGAAAACTAACGGAAAAGACGCAAAAGATGAGAAAACTAATGGTGAAGACTTGAAGCCAACAAATGGAGATCCAAATAGTAAGGATGAAATGAAATACTTATTAATTCAAATAAGCCTCCTCAGGCACTTATGAAACGTCGACTATAACGCTCGGTTGGGAAGGTAGCTTTTGCTGAGAAGAGCCGGCAATAAACTCAGCAATTACTCTTTTCAAAACAAGTTTTAACAAATTCTTTAACAATAATAATATTAGTCCTGCTAGAATGAGCGCTATACCCATGCCTCGTCATCTACACTAATATTATAAAGAGGAAAGATTTATATTTTTGTATGTAACGAATAAATTCAAAAAGTACTGAACCGATTTTAATAATTATTTTTTCATTAGAAAGCTACATTATCACTGAGTAACATAGGCTATATTTTATCCCTGTATTCCCACGGGAACGGGAACTACGCGGGTAAAACCGCGCGGAGGCAGCTAGTCATTCATATAATCATTTATACTGTACCACAGCTTACTTAACTCGATCCTTAAATTTATTTACAGGCAATTCTAAAGGTGATGATGAAGAAGTACTTACTATAAGTGATGAGTCGAATGCAGTTGAGAATGGTGATGACCAGTACTTGATGTGGACTCCGGAGTTGTTGCAGGAAGCAATGAGGCATATTTACCAGCGGGTGCTGTTTGAACATGTTCATGAGATACAGGAGATTGCTGTTCAGGTATGTCATTGTTAATGTAGCTTCTCTTTTCTTTGTAGGGTACAATTTTGTGTTTCTGGTTTTAGCTTCCAAATGAAACAATTGTTGATATACACATTATGTATATAGAAGGAACCAAGAAGAATATCTAGTATTGTATATTTATAAACACTAGTAGATCACCATCAGTGTCCAATTGTGAATTTAAACACAACACAAACAAAAAAAATCATCTACATCTGACCAGCTGTTTTGGAGGAGTTCAGTGACATACACACGCACATACGACATAAAATATGTATAAAATTAAGTATTATATTAAGAAGTATTATTCTTAAAAACACAATATATACACATCAAGTTGAGCTACACTCTATTATTGATAAGTTCTTAAAAAATCAATTTTCTTTTGTATTGCAACTTAATATCTCACTATCAGATCTATGAACAGAAAATCAATGCATGAACCCAAATGTTGATTATGCTTTTCATTTCGTAGGTTTGGGAGAATCTCCTCCGGCACGCGTCTCTTGGCGTCATCTTGGTGTCAGCATGCCCAATGTTGGCGACATGGCTCTGCTTAGCCATGCAGCCCGCCAAGTTGGCCGTAGACCCTTCGCTATTGCTGCATCCACCTCCTAAGGTAATCATTCTATTACTTGATTTCACATTTATTACTTGTGGCTCTAAGTTAATGTAATGTTGTTTTGAATTTTTTTTTGTTTTTTTTCTTTCTCCCGGCAATATAATATGTTATTCCATGTTATAAATGATCTGTGTTCCATCATCCAAATCCGTGCAGTAGTTTTTGCGTGAAAGAGAAACAAACTTTCGTATTTATTATATTAGTAGTATTAGATAGTATTAAAAACTCGTTTTATGACATGACATGAGGTTCTGGCATAAATTTTCGGGACTGGAAAATGAAACATACTTAACTAAACATACATGAACTGGACCGTAAGAATAACTTTAATCGTTAGTTTGACTTTTAAATTACTTTAAAATCATGGTTTATTCAATTAGATACATACTTTGACAGCCCGGTTGGCTTTGTGGTTAGTGACCCTGACTCTCAAGCCGCGGGTCGTGGGTTCGAATCCCACCCAGGACAAACATTTGTATTCATGAATATGTCTGTTTGTCCTGTGTCTGGATGTAAATATCTATATAAGTATGTATTTAAAAAAGTAGTATATTTAGTATATCAGCTGTTTGGTTACCATATCACAAGCCCTGCTTAGTTTGGAATCAGATTGGCCGTGTGTGAAAAATGTCCCAGGATATTTATTATTTGCTGAGTTTATTGGTTATTGCTGAGTTTATTGCCGGCTCTTCTCAGCAAAAGCAACCTTCCGAACCGAGCATTAGAGTCGACGTTTCATAAGTGCCTGTGAAGGCCTAGTTGAATTAATAAATTTATTTCATTTCATTTCATTATTATTATTTACTTGTTGACATCATATAATTTCCGTGTCCTCCATGATTGATATACTTAGTTCATATATGTGTACTATTTAACCTCTAGGAGCGTCGAACCCGCACCAGTTCGCAGACATCAGACAGCATGCCCCCGGAGGTGCGGCCGAGCCAGAAGTGGCTAGTAGGCGGGTCCGAGTCCCAGCCCGCCGCCACGAGGGAACGGAACGTGATGAGGGCGCGCTGTCTCGCCGCTGATATACTTGGTAACTTGTTGCGTATATATGTCACTGTAAAAGCCCGAACTACGGTAAATCCTAACATTTACCAACACGAGTCGGTAAATGTAAGAATATGTTGAAAAGATACGTTTTTATCGGGCTTATACAATTAGGATTTAGTACACGAGAATAGAGATTAGGGTGCGTGATCCGCGAACATGTTATAATTATAATTTTTTTACATATTCTTACATTTACCGACTAGTGTTGGTAAATCTTAAGATTTACCGTAGTTCGGGCATTTACAGGAACATATACATACCATAAAATTAATAATGATTAGTATAATCACCAGTGTGATTCTAATTTTTAAATGTGAGGTGTATTATATGTTGGATGTCCATGCCAAATAAATTAAAATACAATCTCTTTGGCCGTGGTGGGTCAGTTGGGAACGCACCGACTCACGACCATGAGGGTGCAGATTCAAACCCCTGGCCCGTACCGTACCGCGTTTATAAAAACTTACATGCCTGTAAATGCATGCCCGAGATGTCGCAATTAAAGGCATGTGAAGTCCGCCAATCTGCACTAGGCCTCCCCTCAATGTTAGGGGAGGCTCGAGCTCCTCGGTGGAGACGTATATGAGCTGATGATGGATAAACTCTTTCAGGTCACCTATCCTGCTATCTAGTCCAACCAGCGCCAGGCATAGAGTACAAATCTGAAGATGAGAGCCCTATAGACTGCTATGTTAAAGTGAGTGAAATATTAACATTTTTATTAGACAGGTCGGTGGGTTCGAATCCCACCCAGGACAAACATTTGTATGCATGAATATGTCTGTTTGTTCTGTGTATGGATTTAAATATCTTTACAAGAATGTATTTAAAAACTTAGTATATCAGCGATCTGGTTACCATAACACAAGCCCACTTTTAAGCTTACTTTGGAATCAGATTGGCAGTGTGTAAAAAATGTCCCAGGATATTTATTTATCATTTTTGATATGTTCCAGGTAATGATAGTGTACCTCCGTTCGGGTAGCGCCCTACAGAGGCTAGTGGCTGGGTTAGTGTTAGCCGCCTGGGCGCGCCGCTCGCTGCAACTAAGCCTCTACCCCCCACATGCATACTTACCCACAAAGATACAAAATGGACATGATCATCAGGTAATTAACACTATATATAGATTAGACTATAGACTAATTGACCCGCGCAACTTCGTCAGCGTCACTTGCCCGTTTTTGCAACAGTTTTGATTGATGCTCCGCTCCTATTCGTCATAGCGTAGTAATTTATACATAAAAACCTTCCTTAAGAAAACTGCATCAAAATCCGTGAGTAGTTTTAAAGATCTAAGCATACATAGGGACAGACAGACGGGGGATAGCGACTTTGTTTTATACTTAATTTATATATGTAGTGAAGATCAGGTTCTTCAAACGTTTGGTTGTATTGAATAGGCCTCTAAACGGATTTGAATAATTAATTCACAAAGGGAATGTTATCATGAAGTGACATAGTCTTTATTTTATCCCCATATTCATAACCTGCTTTAAGTAAAAAAAAAAATTCAATTTTTTATACACTAAGCCAATCTGATTCCTAACCAGACAGAGTATAGTCTATAGAAACGAAATAGTAGATTTATCACTATGACTTAAATTCATATCGATTTGTGTGCATGAACATATCCACTTATTTTTACAAAGCATAGCCCACGACTTCACCTAAACTCCTACGTAGGGTTCAATTTATCTGATGTATAAAGAATACCCTACGATATTTAATTTACTTAGAGACATTATTATGCCGTGCTCTAAGGTGGAATATTTTTTTAACATTTGTAATTTTCCAATTTACAGAATAACAATGGTGAAAGTGTTAAAGAAAATGATAGAATATCGAAATTGGCTCCGCCATTGCTCACGAATACGCTTCACGCGGCGCTGGTGCAAGCCCTCTACTACGACGAAGTCGCCTTGAACTGCAATAGGTATAGTACTAAAATTATTAATGGAAAAGTTTTAGTGAATGGATGTATGTTAATCTTTTAGATAACAAGGACTTAAGTGGATGTACACTAATAGATTATGTTCTAACGCAAGTATACAGGTAAGAGCTATCAATATATTTCGCCTTTTACTCCATACTGATATAGTATTTAAGTAAAAATTTGAACTATCAGGAGTCTCAAGTTTCAAGATCTGTAGATGTGACTTTAAATCAGTAAATTTGATTTACTGAGTTAATTTTACAACTTTTTTCATATAAAATTTGAAAGAAAAATGTTTAAGTTATCAGAATCGAGGCCTGTAATAACATTGTATGTAAAATCTAATGGAATTAATATATAAAAACTGTTGGAATTTGTAATTCACAAATAAATAACCTATTGATAATTTCAGTCTGTTTCAAGAAAATATTCAATATGAATTATGAACCTTATTTATAATTTCATACCGTCTATATTCCCTTGACAGAATACTACAAGAGGCTCGGGACCTGTTGGCGATGATGAAGCATTACAAGTTGCCAGTTGACGGTGAGAACTTCAACAACATATTGAGGCTTGAACAGGTTAGAACATGAGTCATAATCATTTAGACCTTAAGCTCATTGTTTATGGTCCATATTTCTGTAAATATACATTTTTTAAGAGGTATTAAGATATAACATACTGTGGTGAACACTCAGTGGACTGTATGTGATTGGGGTGTTAAATAAACTTCGCACCGGCTGGAGATACTATGCTGCCCTATAGAACGGTCGGAGACCTTCTATGTATATGGCAACTATGAGTAGCAATTTAATTGCACTGACGTGGATACTGACTTCGTACAATGAAATACTCTTTGACTAATAATTTCCTTTTATTTACTTAATAACACTTATTTCTTGTAATACTAGATATTTTACTTAAACACTTTTGATATACTATTAAATATAATTTTCCTTTAATTCTTAATTTGCACTTATTACTTCTTATCTCTGTGAGCACTGTTGATTGACTAACACTTTATATTTCTTACGATGTTTTCTCTGAGAGCACTATTTGTAAACTACCATTTAACACATTTATATTTCTTCCGATGTTTTCTCTGTGAGCACTTTTTATAAACTACCATTTAACACATTTATATTTCTTCCGATGTTTTCTCTGTGAGCACTTTTTATAAACTACCATGACGTTGGGCCAAGGGGCCCGGCTTTTATACTAGAGAAACGTATCGCCATCCCGCTCTAACATAACATACCTTGACTGTTCTAACCTTTCTGGAACATTCGCGCACAATAAACGAGATCCTTCGATAGGTATGTTATGTTATTATACAATGTTCGACACCTTTCTCCGAGCTTTCGAGAATATTCTATACATTTCTGTTTAGGTATTTTCGATCGCTTTGTTTACATTACAATTAGATATACCTAAACGTTTCTCTACCTACATATTTTTTCATTCTATTTGAATTACGTCGCTTACATTCTCCCCCGCAGTGCGAAGCACTCCATCTTGCGGTAGCGACGTTGCAGGTACCAGCGCGGCACGACGTGTATGTGGTCGTAGCAGGCGTCTCGATGTCCACCCGTTGACAACGCTGACTCTTCCATCTGGTCCTGTGCGTGCTTTCTCCACTATAACTATTGTTCGAGGTTTGACGACATCTTGTGGACTTGTTGCGTTTTTCCCATTCTTTATTCTCATCAGGGTACGGAAGTATTCCCTGACCATCAGTTATCCGAGCACAAGTCGCTCTTCGTTCACCAGTCCTCTTTTGACTTACTCCACTTGTAGGTATGTCTACAAATCTCTTTTTCCTGACACGCTTCTGTGCGTTCCACTTCTTATTCCTAGAAGCGACGGTCCTTTTTCCTATTTCAACTTTTTTCTCTTTGAGGTCGTTGTAATGACGAGGATGCGTGTAATCGTATCTGTCCTGCATTATTTCGTCAGCACTTTTCCTCAGCAAACTTAGCTTTTTCTGTCCGGCTGACCGTTGTTGGGGCCGGACCCATAATTCCCTTGCATTCGATTGTCTGCTGTGGTTGACGACTTGCACCGTAGTCCTGTTCACGCTTCCGTGGAAAACCCAACCGAGGCTTGTTAGAGAGGCTACTGGATTCGATATATTTCCCTTTTTCAACTTTCTTGTGATTATGAGACTCCAGTTGTCTTGGCCAATCAATAGTCGTGGTTCACCTCTATCATAGATCAGTTGATCTTGTATTGCCTTCAGGTGCTCGCATCTGTTCACGTCTTCTTTCCTTACTCCTTGCTTGGACAACTTCAAATTGTCGATTGTTCTAATTTCAATCGCTTTCTTATCCTTTCGGTGAGCCCCTTTTATTTTCAATTGGACTCTCTGAGAGTTAATCTTTCTTATGCTTTGTCCCCCGACTGTCTCGATTGTGATTGGTTCTTCGTTACCCTCTGCGCCGATCTGCTTAGCGATAGAAGAATCTAATAATGTTATGGTAGATCCTTCGTCCAGTAGAGCCAGTACTCGAGTGGACCCCTTCGGCCCATATAGGTTTACTGGCAACATCTTCAAGTACGCTTGACCTTCAGTTGCAGTGGTGTGCACAGAGTTTATTCTGCTTGTGGGTTCAGAAGTCTTTTCATAACCATATTCTTCACAATCGCCATCGTTGGTCATGACGGCATTGCATCGAGACTTATCTTCTACTGACAGTTGTGGCCTGTCGGAATGAAGCGTAACATGATGCCATCTAAAACACTTCTCGCAGGTAGGCGCGTCGCAGCTTAATCTTGTATGTCGAAAACGAAGACACTTGAAACAAATCTTCGCTCGTTTCGCCATTTCCCACCTGGCATCGATGTCAGCTTCTTTAAATTTATGACATTCATAAATCCAGTGCTCTGCTTGGCATTCTGGACATATCTGATTATATCTGCTATATGGCTCTTCATTGTCCAGAGCGATATAATCGGCTCTGCGTGGTTCGCTGTTTTGCTCCCATGACACTTCTGGTGGAGCGTACCGCTGACGGGATTTCTTTGCCTCTGGTAACACTTCAAGTGAGGCAAAGTCCCCACACATGTCAGACTCAATTTCCAAAAAATCATCGATGAGAACCAGCTCCTGTTGCTCTTCATCCCGATGACTGCGGTGATAGGCGAACCAACGGTACTTCATCGTTGACGGCATTTTCTCAATAATAACCTTCATCGTTTCAGGTGAGCTCAGATATTGCGGTTTGCCCAAAGCCTTAATAGTGGCGACCGCATTCTTGACTCGACTTGCAAATACGCAGACTTCATTTGGATTTTCTGTAATCCGTGAGAGGTTCTTAAGTTTCTCGAGCTCTGCCAGGGCTAGTGCTCCCGGTCTTCCAAAACGTGCTTCCAAACCTTTCAGAACTACATAAGGATCTTCAGCAGTGAATAGTAAGCTATTGACTGCCTCTCTTGCCCTCCCCCGAAGTGCTCTTCTCAGGCGCGCTAGGTTCTGCGCGTGGGTAAATATCTGCGATGTATCTTCAAATGACCTCTTAAATGCAAGCCACTCTTCGCTGGCTCCATTGAAATATGGTAATTCTACCATGTGTTTCGAAGCAATTGTCCCTAAATTCCTATCGGTAAGCTTCGAGATAGCTACAGCCAATTCTTGAATGTCATTCCTATTTCCGTCAGAATGCACTCGCTCTTCAATTGGTTGACGGTTCGTCTGGTTCAGCCACTCTTCTACGTGATGAGATCTGTCGATGTGCTCTTCCAGTTCCATATCTTCATCGGAGTCTATTTGCAGTATTTCTAGTTCTGCTAGAGCCATCTTCGATCTTGCTTCGGCGATTTCCAGTTCTCTCTTAGCTACCATCAATCGAGCCTGTGCCTCGGCTCGTCGCTTCGATGAACGTACTGAACGTATATCCTTTTCATTTATTCTGCGCAATGCTTGCCCATGTTCATTTTCAATTGCAATGCGACTTACGACAGTCTGTGCGGGGTTCCCAACTATGGTGCACGTGTCGGTAGGTACGGTGTCATCCCTTGCTGAGCAGAGGGGGATGACTCCTCCTTCGGTGGTGTGGTCCCCTGCAAGGCGTGCTGGGGCACCTCCTTCTCCGACGAGACGCTGAGGGGTAGCCTTCTTCAGAGTTGCCTGACTGTCTACGCTCATTGGGTCTACGGAAGTATCCAAACTCAAATCCGCAGAAATGGACGATTCCTCTGTCGCCTGTGAGCGTAATTTTTCCGATCTTGTTCTTGGCAGACGCTGCATCTTGAATTCCAGGATCCGGCTCGAAGGACCAAAATTTGTGGTGAACACTCAGTGGACTGTATGTGATTGGGGTGTTAAATAAACTTCGCACCGGCTGGAGATACTATGCTGCCCTATAGAACGGTCGGAGACCTTCTATGTATATGGCAACTATGAGTAGCAATTTAATTGCACTGACGTGGATACTGACTTCGTACAATGAAATACTCTTTGACTAATAATTTCCTTTTATTTACTTAATAACACTTATTTCTTGTAATACTAGATATTTTACTTAAACACTTTTGATATACTATTAAATATAATTTTCCTTTAATTCTTAATTTGCACTTATTACTTCTTATCTCTGTGAGCACTGTTGATTGACTAACACTTTATATTTCTTACGATGTTTTCTCTGAGAGCACTATTTGTAAACTACCATTTAACACATTTATATTTCTTCCGATGTTTTCTCTGTGAGCACTTTTTATAAACTACCATTTAACACATTTATATTTCTTCCGATGTTTTCTCTGTGAGCACTTTTTATAAACTACCATGACGTTGGGCCAAGGGGCCCGGCTTTTTAACCGACTTCCCAAAACGAAGGAGGAGGTTCTCAATTCGGCCGGTATGTTTTTTTTTTTTTTTTTTTTTTTTTTTCTATGTATGTACATCGATTACGTCGCGGTTAATGGACCGATTCGCGTGATTCTTTTTTTGTTCGACGCGAAATAGCTGCCAAATGGTCCCATAAAAATTTCTTTCAGTTTGGTTTAGTAGTTTTTATTTTATAAGCATTATTGTTATTTCGACGATGTCATTTTGACGATACTTTGTATATTAGTATGTCGATAACTTTAACATTTCTAATCCGATTTGCGTAATTCTTTTTTTGTTCGTTAGGGTACATATTCAAGTTGGTACCCTGGTCATCTAGTCAGCATATGATGATGGGATCCCAAGGAAATCGTGAAGAACACTCAAATTATAAGCATATAACTGTTACGTTTCAGTCAATACCATACAGTTTGTTCAATTATTTGCGTTTGATGATGATTTCCTATGGATGAGCTGATGATGGAAGGTACAACTCCTCAAAGGATAGGAGTTCAGAGAAAATTCTTTCAAAATTATACGTGCATATGGATAGAGAATAGTATTCCTTGAGGCTATTAGGTTGACCTTGAAGGTTAATCTCATTAACGTTTAGGTTTAATAGTGTTCTGTGATTGTTAAATAAATAATAAGCCTACCCATACTTAAATCACTAAAAAGCAAAAAATAAAAAAAAAACTACGTTAAAAAAAACCGACTTCCAAAAATACTAAAAAGCAAAAAATAACTAACGCAATTTATAACACTTTCCTCTACTTACCTACTGACTACTTATTCTTTCCGCTTGCTGCATGGTTTGAAGTCGGTGCCAAGCCATATATGAATAAAAAAATTATTTAAAGAAAAAAAATGGTGTAACAAATAAATTTCTACACGATAACCTACTAAGTACTAACCTACGTAAATAAATCAGAAATGACGATAAATGACAATAAGAAACAAATGAAAACGACGATGAGATATATGTAATTTACATTCTACAACTATAGTGGTCCTGTAAAGGACCGTTTATTTCTAAAATTTAGAAATTTAAATGCAAACGGTGCCAAAGTTTTTGTTGACCTTATTAAGACATGGAGAATCTTAACAAAGATCTTTTGTATATTGTTTACTAATTATGCTGTGGCTTGGCACCAACTTCAAACCAAGCAGTAAGCGGAGAGAATAAGTAGTCAGTAGGTAAGTAGAGGAAAGTGTTATAAATTGCGTTAGTTATTTTTTGCTTTTTAGTATTTTTGGAAGTCGGTTTTTTTTAACGTAGTTTTTTTTATACTAGAGAAACGTATCGCCATCCCGCTCTAACATAACATACCTTGACTGTTCTAACCTTTCTGGAACATTCGCGCACAATAAACGAGATCCTTCGATAGGTATGTTATGTTATTATACAATGTTCGACACCTTTCTCCGAGCTTTCGAGAATATTCTATACATTTCTGTTTAGGTATTTTCGATCGCTTTGTTTACATTACAATTAGATATACCTAAACGTTTCTCTACCTACATATTTTTTCATTCTATTTGAATTACGTCGCTTACACATACTGTGAAATTAACAGAAAGGAAATGGTAAAAATTGGCTTCGGGCGTAATAAGAAATAGGTATATACTAAGAAGCAGCCCGGGTGGCTTTGTGGTTAGTGACCCTGACTTTCAAGCCGCGGGTCGTGGGTTCGAACCCCACCCAGGACAATTGTATGCATGAATATGTCTGTTTGTTCTGTGTCTGGATGTAAATATCTATAATATGCATGTATTTGTGGCGGCATCCTTGTCTTAGAGACTGCGCGCTTGCCTCTGGGCTGCGCGCGCCGCTAGTGTTTTGTTATCTGTTTACTTGGATACCGTTCGAGACTGTTTTTCATTACTATTCTTTTACTATTCTTCTATGTGAGTTTACAAGGTATCTATTAAGGTTAAAAATATACTCGCATACCTAATGAAGATTGATTGGATATTTTATTTCATCGTTCCCATAATTTGGTGACCCCGACGTGATCAAGCAAACGATGAATCCAGAATTTAAAGATGCCTGCGACGAGGTATGTCGAGTTGGTGTTAAAATTCCCGCATTTTGGCCGAATGAACCCGAGATGTGGTTTGTCCAATTGGAGGCGCAGTTTGCGTTGTCGAACGTAACGGTCGACGCAACAAAATTTTACTACGTTGTCGCTAATTTAGACTCAAAACATGTGTGCGAAGTAAAAGATGTTGTAAGCAATCCGCCGGCTGAAAACAAATACCTAAAGATTAAAAAGGAACTAATTGCTCGATTATCAGTGTCGAAAGAACAACGAGTACGACAGTTGCTAAGCCATGAAGAGCCGGGTGATCGAAAACCATCACAGTTCCTGCGCCATCTGCGAAACTTGGCTGGAGTGGAGGTACCGGACGATTTCATTAAATCACTGTGGACTAGCCGTTTGCCTAGTCAGATTCAGGCAATTATTGCAGCTCAGGGAGATCTACCTTTGGATACAATAGCCCAAATTGTGGATAAGATTCACGAAATCACCATACGATCTGATTGTGCAGCAGCGTCTACATCGACATCCGCATCTGCATCCGCATCTGAAACATTGATCCCGACTTCTGCCATTGAACAACTCAATCGACGCATTGATGACCTGTCCCGGGAAATAGCTGCAATGTCGACTGGTTCCCGCTTGCGCTCGAGATCACGAGCGCGATCTCCACGCTGGCGTCAACGATTTCGGAGCCGCTCTTATGCTGGCCCGAAGCAATCGAAGCAATGCTGGTATCATCGGCGGTTCGGCGTGCAGTCTACTAAGTGTCGTTCCCCGTGCTCGTTTCATCAGGGAAACGGGTCTGGCAGTCAGTGAAGACGGCGTCGCAGGACTGCCTCAATGTACCTAGTGGCCGTGTTTTTGTAACAGATCGCAAAACTAATGTACAATATCTAATCGATACTGGTTCCGACTTATGTGTTTTTCCTTATAAAAATGTTCGCAATAAGTATCAATGTATTAAAACAGATTACAAACTTTTTGCAGCTAATGGAACGACGATAAACACTTTCGGTTGGGTAAACCTTTCGTTAGACTTTGGACTCAGGCGTGTGTTTGTGTGGCGTTTCGTCATAGCTGACGTCACAAAACCTATAATAGGCATTGACTTTTTATCGCGTTATAACTTATTAGTGGACGCTAGGCATCACCGTTTAGTAGATAATGTAACATCGCTGAGTACTTTCGCTAAGCCTGCCACATCTGCCCCGTGCCATATAAAATCTGTTACAGGTACTTCACGATATCATGACTTACTCTCACAGTTTCCGGATATCACCCGTCCTCCAGGAGACCTGTCTGCGCGTGAGGTAAAACATAATACACTCCACTACATCCGAACGACTCCAGGACAACCAGTATACAGTCGTCCTCGGCGATTGGCACCGGATCGACTCCGCATTGCTACGCGGGAGTTCGAGGATATGGTAAGAGCAGGTATAGCGAGAAGGTCTGATAGCCCGTGGTCATCACCTCTTCACTTGGTGCCGAAGAAAAATAATGAATGGCGACCATGTGGTGACTACCGTGCCCTCAATACACGAACCATACCTGACCGATATCCGGTACGCCATATTGGTGATTTTTCACATAACCTTGCAGGATGTACTATATTTAGTAAAATTGATTTAATTCGTGCATATAACCAGATCCCCGTTAACTCAGATGATATACCGAAAACAGCCATCACAACTCCGTTTGGTATGTTTGAGTTCCCGTTTATGAGTTTCGGACTTCGCAACGCAGCTCAAACATTTCAACGTTTTATGGATGAGATCCTCAGAGACCTGGAATTTAGCTATCCGTATATCGACGATATTCTTGTAGCCTCGCAGAACGAGGCTCAGCATGAAGTCCATTTGAAGCAGGTATTTCAGCGTCTGCAGGACTATAGTGTGGTGATGAACAGCTCCAAATGCGTTTTTGGTGAGCCCGAAGTAGAATTTCTTGGCTACATCGTATCTTCCTCAGGTACCAAACCACTACCACAGAAGGTCGAAGCTATTAAGAGTTTTCCACAGCCCAAGACCATCAAGGAGCTACGAAGATTTCTCGGTATGATAAATTTTTATAGACGTTTTGTATCGAGTGCATCAAAAATTCAGACCCCACTACTCAAACTTTTGTCTGGCCCAGCTGTAAAGCCCAGCACTCCGGTAATATGGTCCCAGGAGCTGGAAGAAGCGTTCGTCGCTTGTAAGGCTAGTCTAGCTGATGCCACCTTGTTAGCACATCCTCATCAATCAGCAAGATTATTATTGTGTACGGACGCTTCAGACAATGCTGTCGGTGCGGTGCTACAGCAGGAAATATGTACTGAAACTCAACCGCTTGGTTTCTTTTCCAAGAAACTCAACGCCGCTCAACGGAAATATAGCCCGTTTGATAGAGAGCTGTTAGCAATATACGAAGCGGTTAAATATTTTAGGCACATGGTTGAGGGGAAAAATTTCATCATATATACAGACCACAAACCAATAGTCTCAGCTTTTCAGAAAGCTTCACAAAACTGTTCTCCAAGACAGTTTCGTTATTTTGATTTCGTGTCACAATTTACCACAGATATACGACACATAGCAGGTGAAGATAATGTGGTTGCTGACGCACTTTCCCGCACTGATGCGATAACTTTTTCCTTTGATTTAGACGCCCTAGCATACTTGCAGTTGGAAGATGATGAGCTTAAGCAGCTTCTTCAAAGCGATACTTCACTGGATCTTCAGAAAATTAAAGTTTCTAGCTCCAGTAAGTTGTTATACTGCGATGTCTCCGGCCCATCTCCACGACTTTACCTGACGTCACAGTTTCGTCGACAAGCTTTTGACAGTATTCACGGATTGAGTCATCCAGGCGTCAAAGCAACACTGAGACAAGTCACTGAAAAGTATGTATGGCCTAACATAAAGAAAGACTGCAAGATTTGGACACGAAGTTGTTTAGCATGCCAACGTTCGAAAGTTTCCCGTCACACTCGATCTCCAGTACATGCATTTGTTCCTCCGTCGAGCAGATTTAGTCACGTGCACATAGACCTCATAGGACCTCTGCCAATATGTCATGACTACAGATACTGTTTAACAGCTGTGGATAGATTTACGCGTTGGCCAGAAGTGTTTCCACTGCATGACATCAAAGCTGACACTGTAGCGAGCGCATTCGTATCTGGTTGGATTTCACGTTTTGGATGTCCTGAAAAGGTAACCACAGACCGAGGTAAACAGTTCGATGCACGTTTATTCCAAGAACTTTCACGACTAATCGGTGCCAACCACTTGCAGACAACAGCGTATCACCCAGCTGCGAACGGAATGGTTGAGAGATTTCATCGACAGCTAAAGGCAGCTATTATGTGCCATGACAACGATGACTGGTACGAAGTTCTTCCATTAGTTCTCCTCGGAATACGTTCAGCTTGGAAAGAAGATATTGGATCATCATCCGCTGAATTAGTATACGGAGAAGCAATACGCCTACCAGGAGCATTTTTCCAAAGTACTCCCATGGAACTCGTAGATTATAATGATTTTCTGTCTCGTCTACGAGCAAACTTACAAAAGTTGAAGCCGACACCTATTGTCAGGCATGGCGCTTCCCCAGTTTTTGTGAGCAAAGATTTAACCACTGCGACACAAGTTTTTATTCGGCAGGACGCGGTGAGGAAACCCTTGCAGGCGCCCTACACCGGTCCATACAATGTCCTCGAACGCGGTGATAAATATTTCAAAATTTATGTTAAAGGGAAACCTGTGACCGTTTCTATAGATAGGTTGAAACCTGCCTATTTGTTGAGCAGTTCGACACCACAAGAAGTGAGCATACAGGTACCAGCGGACACTGCGAAATCACCTACGTCTCAACCCCGTACGACACGATCTGGACGTCGTGTACACTTTCCAGATTATTTTCGACCCTAAAGGTCTCCAGGGGGGCTGATGTGGCGGCATCCTTGTCTTAGAGACTGCGCGCTTGCCTCTGGGCTGCGCGCGCCGCTAGTGTTTTGTTATCTGTTTACTTGGATACCGTTCGAGACTGTTTTTCATTACTATTCTTTTACTATTCTTCTATGTGAGTTTACAAGGTATCTATAAAGGTTTAAAATATACTCGCATACCTAATGAAGATTGATTGGATATTTTATTTCATCGTTCCCATATATTTAAAAGTATTATATGTAGTATATCAGCTATCCGGTTACCATAACACAAGCTCAATTTGAAGCTGTATTTGGAATCGGATTGGCCGTGTGTAAAAATGACCCTGGATATTTATTTATTTAAGATATGAAGGGGGTGGATATACGTATAAGATAGATATATGTAGTCGATAACGCTTTAGCAATAAGCTCTACTATATTGTTTGAATAAAAAAAGGAATAATCCTACTTAATATTATAAATGCGAATGTTTGTAAGTATGAATCTATGGCTAAATGTTTTACTCTTTCACTCAAAAACTATCGAACGGATTTGCATGAAATTTGGAACACAGTTAATTCCCTAGATTTACACGGGAAAATTGAAGATCCCCCCGAAGGCCATAAACATATTTCATACCAGGTTATGAAGCACAGAAGGTAAAGTAAAATCAATTTATAATACATCTCCATTTTATTTTCAGGTGGTTCACATGACAAACGTGACGAAACCAATGGTAGCAGCGATGAAGATAAAACGGGTCTCTCAAACTCTAGAAGAAAGAAGATTCAATCTGCAGCAAGCTGTCAACCAGTGTACAATAGAGCAGAGCACGCTGAATGTCTCGTAAGTTGTTCATTGATTGATTTTGATTGATTTGATTTCGAGCTGCCGGTCGTAGGTTCACATCCCACCCGGGACAAATATTTGTATGCATGAATGAGTTGGTTCTGTGTCTGGATGTAACTATATATATAAGTAATATATGTAATATATGAGCTATCTGGTTAACATATCACGAGCTCTGCTTAGTTTAGTCCCAGCCCAGGATTATTATTAATCATCTTTTGATCTAGTATTTGTCCTTTTTCGGTCTAGTCTAGATGTAATTAATATCACAAATCCCATTTAACAATTTCAGTGCTCGACTATTTAAAAATATGACTCAAATTAAACTAAATTACTTATAAAAATCGATTTCAGTTATTGTATATCATTTTCCCAGAGTCCAAGCAGCGTTAGCCGGCGCGTGTGCAAACCTCCACTCCTTACCGGAGAAGCTGAACCCAGTGGTCCGACCTCTCATGGACAGCATCAAGAAAGAACCGTCGGAAGATCTACAAGCGAACTCAGCTAATACCCTAGCCGCATTGTTATCGCAACTGGTGAATAGAGACCCGTGTCCGAATAACAAAGTGCTGGTCAATTTGAAGGCTTTTCTCAGGTATGTATATGGTTGAAATTGCTTTGGCGATTTTGGTGAAGTTACATCGATATGGATCGAATTTGCTCGGGATCTCAAGTCAAGCTTCGTGTTTAAATTATTCTAACCACCTCTCATGGTATACCTTATGTAGCCAATATTAGACATAATGACAGATTTCTTAAATACAGTACAATACAGATTTCGTAAATGTAGTATTAATTCTGTCAAACAGCATGACAGTTATAGCCGAGTAGACAGTTTAAAAGTATTTTTTAACATCTTAAATAAAACGATTATAATAAAATATTGTAATAATCACTAAAAAAAATGCTTCGTCGAGTGTATATAAATTGGTTTGGTAATAATAGTGCTTTTAATTAAATTTATGTATATGTATAACGGAATAATTCGCGCTTAGCTATTATATATTATCTGTATATGTAACGGTAATAAATAATAACGTTTTATATATATGTGTTATTCGTAGATGCGACCCGGAGTACACGCCGCGAGTGTCCCTGGAGCGGCGCGAGGAGGCGCACGAGTCGGGCTCGGGGGACTCGGGCAGTGAAGCCAAGGATGCGCACGCGCATGGACCGCACTGTGAGTATTTATACTGATCAATCTAATTTATAGCTTAGGAAATACTTTGTATACTATTAAAGTTGCTAACTTAACCTAGAGGAACACGTGTATTGAAGGAGGTAGGCCGCAACGGACTCCTCCGTTCCGAATTTGGACAAGCCCAACTGGGGTAGCACCTCCACCTTACAGAAGACCGGAGCCAAACAACACAACTTGTAGTGTTGTGTTCCTGCGGTGATGTAGTGTAGGTAGTGGCAGGGGAGGGGGGACCAGGGATGGAGTAGCGTCCTAGGGGTATGCAAGAGTGATACCTGTCGTCCTTCGACGAAAATACATTACGCTTTGTCCCTTTCTCTGCCTATACAATTGCTCCCTTTTTACAAGGTCGGCAACGCGTGAGTGACGCCCCTGGTGTTGCAAGCGTCCATAGGTTACAGTAACCGCTTCCTATCAGATGGGACCGTATGCCTGTTTACCACCTTAGTGGTGAAATGAAATTATTGTTATATTGTTAAATGAAATCTTTGTTATCCAAGTGGGAAGTTACGAGTCATTCCCAACACAAGTATCTCCGATTACTTACTGGGAAGTCTCGGCGTAAATTTTGATGTAATGATTTCAGGAATAAAGCTCTTTTTTTTGTGGTATAAAAAAAATATATGTTTGCGTAATTATAAAAGCATCTCGGTTTCCTCATAATTGGGTATTCTTATTAATTTAATTGTTTGATTAAATGAAGTTATGTCTGCCCCCTAGTGGACAAATACAAGGGTATATTAACCCTGTGGGAGCAGCAGCGGCGCGCGCAGAGCTCGGCGCCGCGCCGCGGTCGACCCCCCGCCGCTGCAACCCTGGCCGCCGCCGCAGCCAATGCACATTTAGACCAGCTATTTGGCAATGAAGACGAGGTAAGTCCTACTAATATTATAAATTGGTGGCTCCACGCGGATTTTAAATTCTCGGGGTAAAAAGTAGCCAATAAGTTAATTTATGTTATAATCTGTGTTCCAAATTTTATACAAATCCGTTGACTTCTCAACTTCTTTTAGTGTGAAAGAGTAATAAACAATATAAACATACATCCATTATTATAATTTTTCGCATTTTAAATTCCCAATTAGTAGGATGCGAAAGTTTGTGTTAATGTTTGTTTGTTGCTCTGTCCCGACAGAACATCTAAAGGGATCGTGGATTTGACATTTAGTTATATTCTGGAATAAAACATAGGGTACATTTCATCCTCAAAAAATTAAGATCCCATAAGATCGCGAGTCAAACCGCGGGCAGCCACTAGTATCATTATAAGATCTTTAATTTACCCATTCCTTCTATACTAATATTATAAAAAAGAAAGTTTTTATTTTTGCATTTAATGAATCATCATCATCAGCTCATATACGTCTCCACCGAGGAGCTCGAGCCTCCCCTATCAATGAGGGGGTGTAGGCCATAGTCCACCACGCGGGCCCAGTACGGATTGGCGGACTTCACATGCCTTTGATTGTGACATCTCGGACATGCAGGTTTCCTCACGATGTTTTCCTTCACCGAAAGCCAGTGGTGTGAATCCGTACGTAAGTTTTTGAACTCAGAGGCCACGGGCCAGGGATTTGAACCTGCACCCTCGTGATCGTGAGTCGGTGCGTTCCCAACTGAGCCACCACGGCTTTTTTTTTTTTTTTTTTTTTGCATTTAATGAATAAAGTTGAATAATCTTTAAAATCATTGAACCGTTCTATAATTCTTTCACCGATGGAAAGCTACATTATCGGGGAGTAACATAGGCTATATTTTATCTCTGTATTCCTACGGGAACGGGAACCCCTTAGATGCTAGTCGTTCCATAAATTTATATGTTTACCGTTAAATAAAGTAATAATATTACATTCTAGGCTCGAAAGCTACTCAGGATACAGCGGCGCGGCGCGACATTAGCCCTCACCAGTCTAACGACATACTTCGGTGATGAGTTGCCCCAGAAGCTGCCGATGCTCTGGGAGTTCATCACGGAACCCTTCGCGAAGGTTATGACTGATAGTGGTAAGTGATTTATTATAATTAAAATATTTCTTCATCAGAATTTATTATTTATATCTTAAATTTTGGATAAGAGGAAATGTGACGAAAACGGTAAGAGGCATATTTCATGAGAAAATTACGTAAAATACCATTTAACCTTCCGGAAATAACACTTACAGCATGTTAGCGCAAGTATTTCGCCGTATAAAAGTTAATTAAAAACAAGATAAAGAATAAACATAAATATCCTAAATAGATTAGGTGAGTGCTGCCATATGCGCATAGCTGAAATGCATATTTAAAACATAGATAGATAACACTTTATTGTACACCAAACGACATAAAAACATAGTTATGAACTCTCGATTATCTCCATCAGACTCGGTGATTTTATCATCAAATTCACAGTTTTAATCGATTTGGAAGTATTCAATTTTATTCACCATTAAATTACTTTAATAAACCTACAATAAAGTAATCACTCATCCTCAGAACTGGAGAGCCAAGAGCCAGAAGCGGCCGAAGAGCTGATCTCCCGCCTGCAAGTGTTCGAAGCGGTTTGCGGGTGCGTGCGTGCGGGTGCGGTTGCGGGCGGGGCACGTGCCGCGTGCGCGCTCACCCGCAGCGTGTACACGGGCGTGCGGCACATGGCGGCGCGGGCACTAGCCAGTATGGCACGTGTCGCACACGCTGATACTATGCATACTATTGTGCATCAGGTATGTAGCTTTATTTCTGTTTTTATATACTAGTGGCTCCCCGCGGCTTTGCCCGCGTTCCCGGGGGTCTTCAGTATTCCCGGGATAAAAGCCTATGTCCTTTCTCAGGCTCTGGATTATCTGTGGACCAAATTTAATTAAATCGGTGCAGTAGTTTTAGCGTGAAAGCGTATCAGACAGAGTTACTTTCGCATTTATAATACATATATATATATATTAGTATGGATCAAGTTTTAGGCGTGATGCTGGCGTTAACGACAGCCCTTGAGAGGACCTGTCAGTTCGTAAAACTTCCACACAGTTGGTACTCTACTCTTTCCATTGCCCAGACACGAGTTGTACCACATTCCATCGATAGAGGAAGCCTGATAGTTCGTTAATCTTCGACAGTTAATAAACATGGACTATTCCACATTCCAGTTGATCCCAGCCCTAGAGGAGACAGGGGTAGAACGTGCTCGATGCGGTGCGGCCGAAGCCCTGGCCCGAACGGTGGACGCGCTGCAGCTGCAAGTTGTGCCCTACATCGTCCTCCTCGTTGTCCCACTCTTGGGTAAATACACATTATACCATACTTATTTCACCCGCATAGTTCCCGTTCCCGTAGGAATACAGGGATAAAATATAGACTATAACACTCGGAAATAACGTACCTTTCTATTAGTGAAAGAATTATTCAGATCGGTCCTGTAGTTTCGGAGCCAACTCATCACAAACGTACAAAGAAATCAAATCTTATCTCTCATTCTTTTATCTCTTAATATCAATTAGTATAGATATACCTTAGTAAAAAAAAAGTCTAATGTATTTTTCCTGCACTTACAGGCCGAATGAGCGACCACTGCGAAGCCGTCCGACTAATGTCGACCCGCTGCTTCGCCTCCCTCATCCAGTTGATGCCGCTAGATGGCGCCATCGCCGAACCGCCCGGTTTATCCCCGGAACTACGCAGTCGGAGGCTGCGGGATAAAAACTTCCTGGATCAACTGTTCAACCCGAAATCGATCAAGGACTACAAGATACCAGTGCCCGTGTCCGCTGAGCTGAGGAGTTATCAGCAGGTAAAAAATATGTTGCCAGTTCGGAAGTCGGCCTTCAACTAAAAAAACTGGCAAGAATCTAAGCCCTCATTCACACGAGAGGTTTTTTACAGGTCGTTAAAAAAGCGTTCAAACACAACAAATGCATTTCCAAGTACCACAATATGCTCTATTTCCAACGCCCAAAGTTGAAAATGCAACACCGCTCGATAAAAAACCGTCGCGTTTTAAAAATGCTGACGTGTGACCAAGATATACATGGGAATACACTTGTTGTATTTGAACGCTTTTTTAGCTTACGTTGAAAAATCTCGTGCGAATGAGGGCTAAATGCGTGTGAATAATACCCCAGGATATATACTTAGTATATTTTATGTATCTTCCAGGCCGGTGTGAATTGGCTCCGGTTCCTGAACGAGTACAAGCTACACGGCGTGCTTTGTGACGACATGGGACTCGGCAAGACTCTCCAGTCGCTGGTGGTAGTAGCCGGGTCGCACTGGGAGCGGGACCAGCGCCGCCTGCCGCAGCTGCCCTCCCTCGTCGTGTGCCCTCCCACTCTCACCGGTATGTGCCTCTCGCTCTAACCAGCTACCTGTCTCGGCAAGACTCTGCAGTCGCTGGTGGTGGTAGCCGGGTCGCACTGGGAGCGGGACCAGCGCCGCCTGCCGCAGCTGCCCTCCCTCGTCGTGTGCCCTCCCACTCTCACCGGTATGTGCCTCTCGCTCTAACCAGCTACCTGTCTCGGCAAGACTCTGCAGTCGCTGGTGGTGGTAGCCGGGTCGCACTGGGAGCGGGACCAGCGCCGCCTGCCGCAGCTGCCCTCCCTCGTCGTGTGCCCTCCCACTCTCACCGGTATGTGCCTCTCGCTCTAACCAGCTACCTGTCTCGGCAAGACTCTGCAGTCGCTGGTGGTGGTAGCCGGGTCGCACTGGGAGCGGGACCAGCGCCGCCTGCCGCAGCTGCCCTCCCTCGTCGTGTGCCCTCCCACTCTCACCGGTATGTGCCTCTCGCTCTAACCAGCTACCTGTCTCGGCAAGACTCTGCAGTCGCTGGTGGTGGTAGCCGGGTCGCACTGGGAGCGGGACCAGCGCCGCCTGCCGCAGCTGCCCTCCCTCGTCGTGTGCCCTCCCACTCTCACTGGTATGTGCCTCTAGCTACCTGTCTCACTCTTACATTTAGCTGAGCGTGTGGTTGCGGAATTTATTGAAAATGCGAACCAAAATAATCGCACAGCAAAAAAAAGAAAACCAAATTATAGCTTCAAGTTTCAGGTCAGATACGACAAATTTTTTGTCATCTAAAAAAAGGACTATTTGAATTTTTTTCCCTTGGTAGTTTCCTTAGAATTTCTCCAGACCCAAACATGATACAATAAATTCATGGTCACTACAATTTGATTGTCTTTTTTTTGCTGTGTGATTGTTTTCCTTTGTTACCTACAGCTCTTTGAAAATTCCAAAAATTTTGAATTTTATATATATCCCTGTTTGTGTCCAGTGTATTAATGCACTTCCATGCAATTTTTTTTCATCTAAAAAATCTCATAGCCAAACCTATTTTTTCAGGTCACTGGGTGTTCGAAGTAAATAAATTCATTCCGTCAAAGTTTCTAAAACCTCTCCAGTACGTCGGCCCACCAGTGGAAAGGGAACGTATACGCTCACACGTGCAATACTACAACTTCATTGTCGCATCATATGACATTGTGAGAAAGGATATAGACTTCTTCAGCAATATAAAGTGGAATTACTGCATTTTGGATGAAGGACATGTCATTAAAAATGGCAAGACTAAAGCGTTTAAGGCGATCAAGCAGCTGGTGGCCAATCATAGGCTCATTTTGTCCGGTACTCCTATCCAGGTGAGTTTAAGACCTTAAAATTAAGTGCCTAATATGCCTAGCTAGATTCCAGTTAGGCTTCACCCCCATTCAAATGTATCTTCCAAATAGGAAAATGAACAAAAAAAAATTGTCGGACTAGTGATACATAGTATAATACCTGTTTTCTTGTAGGACTTTGTTTCATTTGGGCAGAGGACACACTAACCTATTGTGTAATATTTTTGTCCTACAGTTAGTAATGAAAAAAATGGTTTTGTAGTATGAACAATTTTTGAGTGTAGGACCGGGATAACGTACCTAGAAATTTGGAGGACAATATGACTGGTTCACTATATAAATATTAACTAAGTAAATAAAAAAAATACAGCTGGTTAGTAATCATTTTTGATGACCTCGTTATCGATACATGTTGGAAGGGAGGACTCTTAATATCAAACCATAAATTTTGTAAACTCAGATTATTCATTGTAGGCAGAGAAATGACATTTCCAGTGTTGCAGTTTTTTTGTCCCAAATAAATAGTGTTGTGGTAGATTCGAATATTTACAACTAAAAGTCGGCTAAGGACAAAGGAAACTCGTCTAGAGTTTCCTTTTTTTTTATTCAATGTCAAGTTGCCTTTATATAAATAAAAATATGTAATTTATGGTAATAAAACAGAAGACATACACGGTAGGTAATTAAATATTACATAAAATACTCTTATGTATATTATTTGTTTTGGGCTATTGGAAGAACTATAGTCATCACTTGTCACGCTATGGACCCCATTTTGTTTTGGAAGTGACTATTTGTACGGGTACTGGACAAATAAATTATATTTATTCGTACATTTATTCATTTCTTTTTAATTAAGCATGAATTGGATGATTAGCCTATGTTAGGTTAATGAAATTAATAACATTTATTCGATTTTATTTATTTAATTTTGGTTTCAATTAAATTCAAATTTAGTTTTAAAAAAATGAAATTTTGGGATTTTCGACTAGATCTATGTATCGGATACTGAAAGAACAAAACTGCCGAACATCACTATTGTAGCGGGTCACCCTTTTTTGTATCAGTGACAGTTGCACTTGTCTTTTCTCTGACTCGAAATATTAATCCGACTATAGGACAAAAATTATTTAAAAAAAAAATTACGTGAGGCACTCGGGGACTGCCGCGGTAAAGCTATTGCATTGCATAGCATTTTGTATCAACTTATGCAATTATAATTTTATTTATTTATTTTAATAATAAATGCACTTTGTTCATTCATATCCAAAACACTTCATACACAAATTTTACATGTACAGCTATTCACTGTTGTACATAAATACATATACACCTATATACTTTCTCATAAACAGCTGCTTATGTATTCGTCCGATTTCGGAGCAGCTCGTCTCGATCTAGCATACGTCTAGTCGCACGTACACAAACACCGTGCCGAAGTCTGCCGAACTGAAACGACGTTAGACGATGCACGGCTTTCAACGCTGTGCCGGTCGGAGTGGGGGGTGTTAGGTTTATTTTCGTTACGGAATTTCTTGATTCGGTCGCCGCGCTCAGAGCCCGCGATAAAAGCTATGCAATAGCTTAATAATTTTGATAATTATCTTGAGATTTCAGTCTGTGGGATGTTATTTCTAAAAATCCTCAGTCCAGCAACGTCTCCTAAGAAACATTTGTCCTTTTTATGTTTTTAAACCCAGCTATTTTTAGTGTTGGTCAGGTTTTTCATAAGCGTATGTTCGTGTACAGAACAACGTGCTGGAGCTGTGGTCGCTGTTCGAGTTCCTGATGCCGGGCCTGCTGGGCACCGAGCGGCAGTTCACCGCGCGCTACTCGCGGCCCATCCTGGCGGCGCGCGACCCCCGCGCCGCGCCGCACCAGCTGCAGGCCGGCGCGCTGGCCTGCGAGGCGCTGCACAGGCAGGTACGCACCCGCACACATGTATGTGTGTAGCACGGAACAACGTGCTGGAGCTGTGCTGCATGTACCCATGTACGAGAAGAGTCCTGTACTAGTGAAGGAGGTAAGGCGCAATAAACTTGTCCGTTCCGAATTTGGAACAGCCCGACTGGGGTACTACCTCCACCTTACAGAAGACCGCACAAATAACACTACTTGTAGTGTTGTATTCCTGCGGTGAGTAAGGTAGCCAGAGCTCCATGAGGAGATGCTGTAGCGGCAGTAGGGGGACCAGTGGTGGAGTAGCGTCGTAGGGGTATGCAGTGACACCTGTCCCAGGGAGTCCAAAATGTTCCCGGTGTAAAAAGTACCCTATGTGTTATTCTGACTCTGTGGCAAATTTCATCGCGCTCCCTTTAGTCGTTCTAACGTCAAAAAGTAACAAACATACAATTAGTAGGATTCAATGAGATATTACCTATTTGAATCCTACCTACTATTTGATTACTATTATTATCTACTATACTCAGATTATTCATTGTAGGCAGAGAAATGACATTTCCAGTGTTGCAGGTTTTTTGTCCCAAATAAATAGTGTTGTGGTAGATTAGAATTTTTACAACTAAAAGTCAGCTAAGAACAAAGGAAACTCGACTAGAGTTTTCTTTTTTTTATTCAATGTCAGAATGCCTTTATATAAATAAAAATATGTAATTTATGGTAATTAAACAGAAGCCATACACGGTAGGTAATTAAATATAACATAAAATACTCTTAAGTATATTATTTGTTTTTGGCTATTGGAAGAACTATAGTCATCACTTGTCACGCTATGGAGCCCAACTTGTTTTGGAAGTGACTATTTGTACGGGTACTGGACAAATAAATTATATTTATTCGTACATTTATTCTTTTTTTTTTTATTAAACCTGAATTGGATGATTAATTAGCCTATGTTAGGTTAATTAAATTAATAACATTTATTCGATTTTATTTATTTAATTTTGGTTTCAATTAAATTCAAATTTAGTTTTAAAAACATGAAATTTTGGGATTTTCGACTAGATTTATGTATCGGATACTGAAAGAACAAAACTGCCGAACATCACTATTGTAGCGGGTCACCCTTTTTTGTATCAGTGACAGTTGCACTTGTCATTTTTCTGACTCGAATTATTAATCCGATTATATTATCTTTATCGATCCTGTTTATCGATCGATCCAAATTTTCCCTGAGTAGCTTCATTTTGATGAGAAGCCTAACAATGTCTTGTCGACTACTGGTATGTAAAAGGATTAGAAGGGATCTAATATGTTGAATTGACGATTAAAAAAAGAATATTACTACCAGTTTTTTTTTTGTTAAATCTCAAGATAATTATCTAAATTATTTGATGTTTGTCCTACAAAATTTTTGCTTTGATCAAAAGAGTCCCCCACTTCCACTTTTGTAGGACAAAAATATTACATAATAGGTTAGTGTGTCCTCTCCCCAAATGAAACAATGTCCTACAAGAAAACAGGTATGTGTCACTAGTCCGACAAGAATTGCTTTTTTTTATGTTTTCCTATTTGGAACATTAGATAGATTCGTTGTTGTTAATGCTGTATTTTTAACTCGAAAGTCTTGATAAAAGCCTCTTGTTTTTTTTTAATGCTGAAAGGTTTCTTTTAAAGGTCAAATCATTTGGAAATAACGAAACCATAGCACGATTTACATATCACCGCCATGTAGTGACAGTAATAGAGTATAGTGATCAATTGCAAAAATGTACGGTGGAACCCGGACTGAAATGGAAACATATTAAAAACGATATGTATACAAAAAGGCTCCCTACAAATAAAATGCTCGCTACAAGCTATTTCACACATGTAAAAATCACTATTGTATTAGATGTAAGTTGGTTTTTGAAAAGAATAATTACCGAGTTTATTGCCGACTCTTCTCAGTAAAAAACAACTTTCAGAATCAAGCTATAATAGTGACTGTTGTTGATTGAGGCCTATTTGAATAAAAAAGATTTTGATTTTGATTTGAAGCCTTGAACATAATCATAATTGGTGATCATTGACCATCACCATCAGGTGCTGCCCTTCCTCCTGCGGCGCGTGAAGGAGGACGTGCTGAAGGAACTGCCCCCGAAGATCACCCAGGACTACTACTGCGAGCTCAGCCCACTGCAGCGGCGGCTCTACGAGGACTTCTCCAGGGAGCACATGCCTGATGACATCACGGCGCATACGCATGTCTTCCAGGTATGTGCACTTGTGCAGACATAAAAAATCATATAAAATACTAGTTCTTGGCGGTGTTTACTCGGGGATACAATCTTGGGACAACTTAAAAAGCAGTGCCCTTCTGGGGCATTCAATTTTCAATTGATATGAGAATGAAAATGTTTTTATTCAACTAGGCCTGCATATTTTATTTTTTTACAATAATAATTAACAGTAAATTCCATTTAAATACTCTTTTGTTAGTCAAATCAAATCAAAATCTTTTTTATTCAAATAGGCCTCAATAAAGCACTTATGAATAGTCACAATTAATGCTCGGTTCTGATAGATTAGAGAGTGGTACTGGTACTACGAGACCCTGTTTTAAAGGCCCTTATCCCTCGAATATAAACTGAAATGAATTAAATTCTACGCATTCCATCAGGTGGGCCGCATGCCTGTTTGCCACCGTCGTGGTATAAAAAAAAATATAAAAAAGTATTGGACTAAAAACAAATGCTTGTATATTTTCAGGCGTTACACTACCTACAAAACGTGTGCAATCATCCGAAGCTTGTGTTGACTCCGGAGCACCCCGAAGCCGCCGCCATCGCGAGACAGTTGACCGCGCAGAACACCACCCTTGATAATATTGAGCTTTCTGCCAAATTACCAGCACTTAAGTGAGTACAGAATAATATATGTAAAGCAGATAGATGTAAATACACAAACGCTTTGTATTCGCTGAAACCCGAGCATGATTTAAGGTTTTTTATTTACCTTATGATAAAAATTGTTATCTATTTATTATTAATTTTGATGAAAACACTACAAAGAATTTTCTTTCTTTAAACTGATATCCTTTAACTGCCTAGGTAGTAGTTTATTCGCTAAAACAAGCACACAAAAACGTTTCCAATTCATATTAAACCTACAACAAGAAAAGTATAATTACACTAACCTAAACGTTAATTTATTAGCGAGTAAATTTACCAATATAACATCTATGGATCTATGGATGTAAATATCTATATAAGTATGTATTTAAAAGTAGTATATCAGCTATCTGGTTACCATAACACAAGCTCACTGTGATGCTTAATTTGGAATCAGATTGGCCGTGTGTGAAAAATGTCCCAGGATATTTATTTATTCCATAAACCTTCCAGGCAACTACTCCTAGACTGCGGCATCGGAACACCCTCCTCCGATGTGGAGCCGGAAGCCATCGTGTCCCAGCACCGCGCCCTCGTGTTCTGTCAACTCAAGAAGATGTTAGACATTGTGGAGAGGGATCTACTGAAGCGCCATCTGCCGACCGTCTCGTACCTACGGCTGGATGGCAGCGTACCACCTCATCAACGCCACTCTATAGTCACAAGGTTCAACAACGATGTGTCTATTGATCTCCTGTTGTTGACTACTGCGGTATGTTTTAGTGGTTTTTTTTTTGTTTAGTTGAGTCGGTTGTGAGCCCTCTACGCTCACCAACATGTTTATATGTATCTGTTAGAAAGTGGTAACCCTACAAGTATTGCCAGTTTATATAGTATTTATGGTTGTTTGTTACTCTTTCATGTAACTGGATTAAAACTTGGCAACCGTTAAATATATTCTAAATTACACATATGCTATCTTCTATGGAAAATTCTGACAACGTGGGGCTGAAGCTACTAGATTAGTAAACAAGATTAATAACCTATTTTTATTTAATTTAATAATAACGAAACATAATTCGATGATGACGTCACCTAGTTATTCAATGTAAAGCTCCATAAGGACATCATAATTTTCTAATAAACATGCTTCATTTACTATATATAACTCCTTCTAATTACAGGTCGGAGGCCTAGGTCTGAACCTGACTGGCGCTGACACAGTAATATTCGTGGAACACGACTGGAATCCGATGAAGGATCTGCAAGCAATGGACCGAGCTCACCGCATCGGACAGAAGAAAGTCGTCAATGTATACCGACTCATTACGAGAGATACTCTGGAAGAGAAGATTATGGGGTTAGTTTTGCTACTTTTATATATCTAGGGTTAGCTTTTACGGATGTTACAATGATAGTTATATAGTTTTGTAATTACCGTAATTAAGATAGAATATACTTATACATTTAACATTTTTAATAAATATAAAAATATGACATCGGATTTACAAGGATATAGCGTAATATTAAGAAAAAAACACCTCATATCAAAATCTATTTGTATTCCAATAACTTTATATTCAAAACTGTCTAGTGATAGATATCGAGTTTAAAATGAAGCTTATTCTACAATAAATTAAAAAACCCATGTAGAGCTTATATAGCTGAGTTTATTGCCGGCTCTCCGACGCACAAAAACTAACATAAAAATAATTTAAATATCCATTTCTGTTACAGATTACAAAAGTTCAAGCTCCTAACCGCGAATACGGTGATAAGCAGCGAGAACGCAGCGATGGAGACGATGGGCACGGACCAGCTCCTGGACTTGTTCAACTTGTCTTCAAACGGGCCGCAGCCCCAGCCGGGGACTTCATGCACCAAGTCTGTTCTAGAAACACTCCCAGACCTCTGGGACGATAAGCAATATGAAGAAGAATACGACATGACCAATTTTATAAAGGGTCTGAATAAAATGAGTGCTTAGAGGTTAATTTAATATTTTGATCATCGAAAATTGTATACGATGTGTTTATTTAAATTGAAAATCTAAAGTTAACTCATTCTTCGGTCAAGCCGAAATGGCTAAGTTCTGGAACGATCACCCTTCAAAGACTATAACAAAGTAAATTGAAGTCAACCAAGTAGCAAATACAGTTGATAATTCTTTGAAGGACGGTCACCTACTGTTTGAAGAGGCTGACACCATTTTTGTAGTGTTTAAATATGTATTTAGTTTATAACAACCATAGTTATAGGGACGGACAGCTTTAGAAAGTTGCCTTACAGAAAATTATCTATGAATCTACGTGTTTAGTCATTTAAATAGGTGTTGTTAAAATCGTCTGGTATTATTCCTCATTTTTGTCAAGTAACTTTACTATAAACCCAAATTTCTTTACGAAACTCGCACAATTTTAAAATATCGCTTTATGGTTATTTTTTCTTATGCTAGACGTTTTTAATAACACCCATAAAAGTTACATTCATATAATAATATATTTAAATTATAGAGTATAAATAAAAGCTTACCGATTCTCTGGAAATAGTCAATTGCTAATTATAAACCTCTGACACATTCTAAATGTTCATAACTACAATATTGCGTCCAATATTTACGCTCGTAAGGTTGAATATGCATTGCAGGAAATAATTAATTGTAGTACTAGAAGTCTTAATGGCTATAGAGCTGTTGTTCGAATTCAGATATTTAATACATTTTATCACTGTTACCTTATCAGGCTCTTAAGAATCATAAAAAATAATTTCGTAGAAAACTTTCACCAAATCGAAATTAGATTACATTTAAAAATAACTCCACATTTAACAGCCTACTATTATTGCATAAGATATAACCTATTTATTTACTCGCATATAATCATATTTGTGTGTTTAAAATTGCTTACTAGTAATCTTTGGGTGGGGTTCTATATGGTTTTGGCATCAACATGAGGAGACGCTGTAGCGGCAGTGGGGGGACCAGGGATGGAGTAGCGTCGTAGGGGTATGCAGGAGTGATACCTGCTTAGCCTTTCGACGAAAAGTACATTGCGCTTTGTCCCTTTCACTGCCTATACAGTTGCTCCCTTTTTTATAGGGTGTTGCAAGCGTCCATAGGCTACGGTAACCGCTTCCCATCAGGTGGGACCGTATGCCTGTTTGCCACCCTTGTGGTATAAAAATAAATAATAAACATATTAATTACCTATTTGGGCTAAAATGATTCGATAATCTCATATTTCATTAGCAACATTTAATTATGAGAATATCAGACGTTAGCTGTAATTACTGCCCACCCATATGTAAGTTCCTTATTTAAGAGATACCTCAATGATTACATATTTCTCTATGTGTTAATATTGTATTTATTCCGTAGAGTTTTAAGAATGAAAGTCATATTGCTTTAGTCATTTTCATAGTTTTAGTGAGCGCGGTTGGCATTTTTTTTTGAGTTGATGTTTTTTTTTTGCTATTTTGTACCTGCTCAAATGGAAAAAAAATAGCACACAATATTTTTGTCTCGATTGTGTTTAATGTTAATCTTTCTTTTGTTCAGGAAGAATGTCCTTGTTTGATGGTGTATTAATATAATTAAAATGAATTGGTTAGAATCTATGCAGCCAAAGTCCTAATAATTTATTTTTCACAGATAAAATATTTAAGGAATATTCTTCATTAACTGTTACTATGATGTTTAAGGTAGTGTGTTTGTTAACATAAATTAAAAACTGAGATTCTAAAAATATAATAAATACATAATTTCTCCAGATGTGTATATTTATTAAAATCCCTATTAACTTAGTATCTAATAAATACAATGAATTATAATAATACGAGATCGAGGATCACACGATTTTGACGTGACAACGTCTTATAAATTGGTTTGCCGGGTGACACTTCAAGAAACTGCGTTACGCTCCGCTCACGTAACGTCACGTTATGTTTTAAAAAAGTCGTTGTCACGTAAAACTTTCGCCCGTATACCGACTTTACAGGCAACCAATTTTTATTTTCCTTTTGAGGTACGGAACCCTAAAAAGGCGGTAAAAACGTGGGATGTACCTGGCAATACTAAGAGGCACTATTGTCAGTATAAAGTAACCAGTCTTTTAAAGTATTTTCATTCCGAGATATTATATTAAAGAGTATAATTTCATCAGTTATACGTTATAGATTTTGATTTAAAAATAAAGTCAAAAATATGCATAAAAAAAAGTGAAATTATTATTAATGTTCCATGTTTGCTAAAAAAAAGTATTTTACTCAGTGTTAGGGATAAATACACAATCATCTGCAATCTATAATTACAGTCTGTCCTGTCTGTACTCATCTGAATTGTGAGATCTGGCAACCCTCATGGCGAAAGCGAGCGACGTCAAGCGTGTGGATAATTTTTTGTTTTCTTCGTGATTATTATGTTTTATGTTCGTTTGTAAGTTAAAAGACTCGATATAAAGTTAATCAAAGTGTTAATTTAAACTCAAGTGTCAGAACTGTATCGGGAAAGTTGGAAGTTTTGTGTGTGAAGTTGTAACGAACTCTGGGATCACTTCAGGTGTCAACGAGGTAAGGAATTGATGCTTATTTCAAGATTATCACATCTAAAATTAACGCATCTGATGCCAACATGTGCTTCTGTGTTCGCGAACCTTATAATTAGCTCATTCAAACATTCCCATAACAATAACACAAGCGTACGTTCAGGTAATAGTTATTAATAATTCACTGTAAGGTTAGGACGTCTTGAAGCGCTGCATTCGTTTTGTAGATGTTACCATAAGTTTTACAACGGCACCTTTACGTACATATGCCCAAAATGACACGATCGTAGTTTAAAACTCGTGAAATAAAGTTATGTATATATGTTCACAAACTTGAAAACTATTTTGGTGTACCTACTTACCTACTGACCTAATATTTGTTTTTATGTATGTTGTAAGCATTTTATGCAAAGCCACAATATCCTTCTGCCAAACAAAACTTATGGCTAAGAAACAACAGTTTCCAACTTTGAAAACAAAATAAAACCCAATAATATTTTCATAATTGTCAAGGACTGTTCATCAAAATGTACAAAAAGTTTTAAATAACTGTAAATTTTAATTAAAGTTTATTAATTCATAGGGCCTAATTTTGGTTATTAAAATTGTTATTTAGTGCCAATCTCTTTCAAATAAATCACATTATTATGTATTTATCATATTAATCAGAAACTCATATGTATTTAAATATAAGGCACTTCATATATTATTATTATTTTATTACCCAATAGTGACATACAAGTAATAAAGCATGTCGAATATAAGTACCTTTATACGGCTAATTAAAATATAGAACCAAACTTAATTAATTATATCCAAGTGAAGCTCATGGAAAATACTTATCCGGCATCGATATTAGACTAATAAATTGTAATTAGTATTACTAATTGATTTTTTATTATAAAAATGAAAACTATATTGTTGGTTTTGTTAAAATATTGGATAAATAGCAGTATAAATAGGTCACTACCCGCACTTATTCATCAATAAACTAGAAGGAGAAACATATAGGAACAAAAAGTGACACCCTCTGAAAGAAGCAGTCAAACTTACCTTTTATCTTATGTAGATCACAGAAAACTGATGTCAATACACATAATATTATTTAAAATTGTGATTTACTATTTAACAAATATTCAATTTTATCCATACAAAAGTTTGCAATTGTTGAAATACAAAGTAGTAATAGATATGTACCTATATCCAACCTAAGTTTAATCTAATACCTATATCTTTTTTAGAGTACATACTCAATAGAATACTATTTGAGCACTTCCTCTTCCTTAAAATATTGAACAAAAGTAAATAAATCTACTTAAACATATTTCAAAAGATAAGAATAAATAAGTACACCCCAAGATATTTTCAATACATATACCAAACTTACTTAAAGATCTTTATTAAAGTCTTATTTTCAAGACTTGAGGAGCTTATATTATTTAATCTCCTTAAAATGCCTATCCAACGATACCCCACACTATTATGTGCTCTGTAATATTTTCGTCTAGATAAATTAACTATCTATACTCTTCATAGTTCATAGAACAAACGAAACCTCAAAATTTCACATAGCGACAACGCCATCATTATTGTAAACAAACATAGTGAGAGACTGACCTATGGGCGTAAGAGTAGGTATCCCTGTCATCAATCCCTCTATTCTTTAAAAAAAAAGAGGTTTGCAACAATCAATTCCCTTTGTGCGCGACATCAATGGAAGCGGTTACTGTGTACCTATCCTTTGATCTCGCCGCCCTCTGAAGATGCGACAGTGCGCTAATGCCGACCCCGCGTCGAATAACGTTGTAAGAGCCTTCCATGGTTTGTTTGTGAAAAAAAATTAGATTAAAAAAAAGTTTAGGCCACGGCAATGGATAATCGATTTTGTTAGTAAACGCTTATTACACGGTGTTCGTTTGTACGCGTACGGCAGGTGCTAGGTGTTGAATTGGTTTATTTTTATATAGGAAACTAAATAAAAGTGATTGTTAATTTAATTAATCTTGGTTAATAAATAACTGAAAACCTGCGATATCGTAATCTTTAAGAGGTGCTCCTTAATATATCGTAACTTTACCTTAGCTTTTAGTTTTGTACTCGACCAAAAGCCCTTTCCATAGTCCAAGGAAAAGGTTTCGAAGCCAAAATACTTTTTTTGTGAAAAAAAAAAACAACACTAAGTACAAGTAAACTCATTACTTAATTTAAAAAGTAAAATTCCTTTTTTATGTGTATGAATTGTAAACCTACCCAAGAATATAATTCATACCAATTCCCAACTCAAACTGATAAAATATAGAAATATCTTTTTGAATAGTATTGTCGCTTAGGACATCTCAATAATTCCGCCGCGCTGTTGCTAAAGGGGACGTTTCATAGCTTTGTCATAGAAGTGGGACTTAACGTCCTCTGGACCGACTTACCAATGAAAAGTACTGGCCACAAAGTAAGTTGGCAACATTTAGGTCTTTTTTCATTGCCTTTTGCATTACGTCCTTATGCAGAAGGAAAAAATCCGACTGCAAGGACTTCAAACCGTTTGTTAGGCGTTCTACTGAAGCTATAGATTGTTGTCTTTTAGACCTACCCTCGGGGTTATTTGAGGATCAATATTTAACTTATAAATAAGTATGTGCTCATGAATTTATAAATAAGGGTAATGTCAACAAAATAAAGTGATATCTAAATATCTCAATAGCATCGGTGTCACTCCTTCCGCGAAGCAATCTGTTTATTTCAAATCTGTCATCAAATGAATTGCTTACTACATTTGCGCTGGCGATTCCACGAAAAACGAGTTATTTATTTGAATAGTGAGTGACTAAGATTAAACAACAGCTTATCACTGTTTTTGGAGCAGTGTTAACTGAAAATTTACTATATTATCTTCGAACGAAAATAAACTTCATATTTTAATGCCAAAAATTCCATACCGAAAGTTTAAAAACTTTGCCATTTAGAATACAGATAAGACCAACTTTCAGGAACAAGCATTAAATTCAATGATTTCGCGTCCAATCCTGTAAATATAAAAGTTAGTGTAGGCAGCATGCGGGCACCCCGTCTTGATTTACAAAGTTTTTCAACTCTTTCCGATAGGTAAGATAAATATCAAGTTGAGGGATGTTTTAGAAATGAGACTCTTGCACTTTGTTACTGAGAATTGTGAGAATGGAAAATTGATTCTGAATTTAACGTTCAAGGTGATCTGCAAACTCCTTTCATTATGATTCAGTCGGATGAATAATTGTACAAACACATCCCTCAACAATATTGCACGGTCCATACGTAATATCATATCAAATAGCACTAAAGCACTTTGTGCAATACCGTGACGTTGGCGCCCAACCAGGGACCGTCGGCAAATTGGCGGCGAACAATTAATGGCCACCTGGCTCCGTTTCTAATCGACCGATAGAATTAAATGAACGGACTGCACTAATTGCCCGGTAAGACAAAGGGGCAAACACTCGCCTTTGAGCTCCCGATGTCTAGTGTCACTCGAGGCGTAGACCTGTGCGTTAGAGCAGATCCTGCTTCGCTTGTTCACTGTTGATATTGAACTGAGATGTCATTGGACCTTCCGATTGTGTACTCGGTAATTGTACAGAATGCCATTCGAACCATCAAAGCGGGCTGATTGACTGCAAGGAGGCTCGTACCAAATTTAACTTCCAAAAGATCTAATTATATATACTTACCTATATTATGAACCATGTGATATGTATTAGTATGTAGTAGTAACCATATGAATTATGAACCTTACATCAAGTCTTCGTCTGAAACGGAAACTGTTAATTACAGAGATAATTAAAGTATGAAATGTTTTTTATATACACAGCAAAAACAAGGTGTTTACTCGGGCTCGACTAATTTGTTCCCTTGTTTATATCACAGCAGTAGCAAGAATTGGCACAAGTTAACAATTACTTTAGAAAATTCTACACAAAACGCCGGTGCAATTTATCGCCGCATTCTCCTATAGCTTTGGACTGTAATTGCACAGCAATCGACGCTCGCCGGTGGTCGATTGCTCTCTGTTCGAGTGGGCTAAACAATCTCCACGGCATCTTGCAACAGACCACGCCAATTACACTGTATTAGACCTTTGAGGAGGTTTGTTTCCGTGATTCTGTCTCTGTGTGGCTATCGCACGTGCCTTTGCGGAGACTGCCTTTGTCGAATACAAATTAAAAATTACAAAGTGTTCTAACCTGCTTTTGGGAGCTTCTTTCGTTTCCATTTTTGGTATTTGTCAGCAGATCTTTGTTAGACTAATCTCTAGTATATATCCGTCAATTATGCTCTATTATCATCATATAATTGTGTTATGTAATACGAATTACATTTACAGCAATTTAGGCACATATCATGGTTAGTTGAAATAAGATGAACTCACAAGAATCTGAATGTGACAGTGGTAACAATCTTTCCAACTATGATGCCGATATAAAATAGTTGGTGCACGCCCCGACACGGTGCAACAAATCAGTGCGCTTAGCGGAGAGTCGCGGAGTGTTGAAGTGGCTCGTTATCGCACTCTCCGTGTATGGGCCTCGCCGACACCACATAACGATACCCTGGAGTGCCTGGGGGATTGCCCAACGGGTGACAAGCCAGGACTTCAAAGATTCGGGCTTTGGAAGAACTTTTACTTTGGGTTAAAATATGTTGCTATGGTTTATCACATTCCGGATTCCGAAAGATCACTTTAAGGCAGTCACAAATGTTTGCCGTTTGGCTTGTTGTGGCTTTGATTCTGACCCAGGACAAATCTTTTGTTTGATGCACCAGTGTAGATGTATGTTAAAGTTGTGTATGTAGTATACAGCGATCTCTTTACTCTTCTTAGTTTGGAATCAGATTGGCCTTGTGTTAAATGTCCTAGGTGTATATCCATATATACGTTGGAGGACTTAAATTGTTGTTGTTATGATAATTCAGTTAGGTGGATAGCATCTAAAATAGAGCGAGTTCGTCATGAAAATACTAATGAGACTGGGTCCGCGTAGGCTTTCAAAATGTTCGCCAAGTTGGCATGAGGAAGACGTAACTTTCAAACAAGGTAGCAAAATTTAAATCATGTGATTTACCATTATTAAATTAGTCTACTATCTTTTAATCGAGTTATTTTTATACGATGGATCAACGAAGATTAAATTGGCTTACGATAATTTTTTGTCTGTTTATCTTTACTCTATCGCCATGTTTGTGAAAAGACTCCACAATATTTTGATGATATGGTTATGTTTCAAGGTATTTGGCACTGTACACGAGTCAGTAATCTAGGTATTTTAACATCTGAACGAAGATGAAGACAAATCGACGCTTACACGTTCTGAAGTTTGAACTTCTCGAGTTTGCATTGACGGCAGGAACGCCGCCTCTGTGGTCTATGAGCTAAGACATAATTATTAATAGAAGCTCTGTATTATTAAAAATACAATTATACATATAAATCGTTACTAACATTATTAAGCCGGAAGTGAGTAATGTCATATAATTCTGAAAGAACTACTTTTGATTAATAAAGTGGAATTCCCTTTTTTCTATTACCTAACATAACCTACAACTGTTCAATGTTTCATCGCAAATATTTGGATCTAGATATAGAAACGTTACAGTTCAAGGGCTGGAAGATATATTGGATCGCGTTCAATAATAATAAGATTTATTGTAACCATGTTATCTATAAATACTATTTTCATTTCAAGAGGATATAAATCACGCTTTGAGTAGGAACATGCGTACGCGCAGGTGTATTCAACAGATCTATCACTATGGATTTAAAGGTCATTATCCCTCGACCGGTATTATGTTATCGTTCCCTGGATTATTTCAATGAATGACTACGAAATATATAGGTATATATATACTATCATTTAATTTACACGCTCGTGAAATCTAACAAAAAGTTCATAACATAATGATTGTTTAGCATCGGTGATTTATCTATTGTATTGCTTATTCCATATCAGCCTTTAACAGGTAATATTATATGTGATCTATAATAATCTAATATACCTACCTACTAAAAATATTTACGATTCCGCCATGTTAGCTCAGTAATGGCTATAATATCTTATCAAATAGAACTTTTTAATAATTTGACGATGTTAAACCACTTTCGTATACCTACAGTTATCGTTAAATCATACATAACATAGTGAACTACTCAAACTGTTAACAAAAAGCATGTCATTAATAAAGCAACAGAAACAACCAAACTCCGGAAGCGACACTATCCAAAAACAGAAGCCGATAAAAAAAAATCTAGTTGATTAATTGATATCACTAGTTGAATTCTACTAGCGTTTGTAGCTCGCGGGAAGTCGCCCGCCGCGGGAGGGTGTGGGAGTGTCGGCTCGGTCAAAGGGCCCTTTGATGTTTGCCGCCGGCTTAATGCACCGCCCGCGGCCCCCGCGCCGCTCATCATTAGCAATTTCCCTGTAATTTATTATCTTTACCGCTATTTATTTGTGCAATTTCACGGGTATATGACGCCTCGCGCCGCTGATGATGCAGTCATCATTTAAAAGTCATTATGTAGGGTAGTTTATTAAAAATTTTAGGGGTGTTTGCGTTTCATATTGGACGTGTTTATTTTATTCATAGACGAGGATTTATTCTGATATATCAAATTTATTTTCGGGACTTTAGTGAGCTGTGTTATTCAGTAGCAACTACAAGTTCGAATATTTAACTGAGATACTATTACAGGTTAGAGTTTAAGAATAAAACTCGTGTTTCACACTATGGTCGATCTCGTAATCCACCCATTTACCAATACCACCAAAGATTCCCACCCATTCTCAAATCAGAACAGAACAAAGTCAGACTTTTAATTTCATACCACCAAAAAACCGGTAACAAAGCAAAATCCGAAACTGGGGCAGCTCTAAAGCTTCAGCACAAGTACCTAGTGCCGAAAAATTCCACATCACGTCGCGTCCCGCCACTCGGTGCTAAGGCAGACTCATTAGAGGCAACCATGTTTGTTATAGTTCGCGGTGTGTAGGGTTGCCATGCCAGGGTTTGCTTGGATTTGTCCTAGTTTAGAGGGCGTCGGGGGCTTCATTTATAGTTCGGGTTTAAATAAAGTCTTGGACCGCCCGCGACACGCACTTTTCACCGTGCCCCCACATAACATTTTCAGCTGTTTTTATTACACTGACTATGTTCTGATGTGATGAGATGTGTGGAACAGCTGGTGCTAGAGCTGGTATCTCGATTTACTTATCTTGTTGGATTTAGTCTGGTAGATGAAGAAAAAATATTTTATATACTTACTTACTCCTTATGTAGACAATACACAAAGGAATTGAGTTTAATATCATAATGGCCAGAGACCATTCGGTTTTAAAATATGTCCTTTGGATTCTATTGATATTAACAATCTGCTTTTTAGTGTCAACAACCCTGAAACTTTAAATAGTACCTAATGAGAAACTCCAAAAATTAAGGTACATTCAATGTCATTAATATGAATTTAATGTTACCAAACCTGATTACAACTTTAACCAAATGTCAGAGACAGTGAAATCCAATCAGTCAGCCTATACACGTAGGTATAACTGCATTCAAGCTCTCAATGCGTCCATCGGTTGATTGGGAAGTATTGAACATAATGACCACTCCAGACTGGCTGCTTGCAGAGCTAAATTGATTGACACTAATGTGGCTTCCTCCAGATCATTATCTTTGTTTATGATCTGAACCCTGAACTTTGCTAATCGATTACTAAAGTACATATTAATTTAAGAAGCATCTAAATGTTTGTAAAAAAGTGACCTTTCTCGATGAACTGAGCGTTTTTGGCTTGTGATATGATGATAAATGATATTTCCTCCTACCGAAAAAGATGACACAATTTCATGCCTCATCACAAGAGAAACTGCGGACGCTTTAAATTATACCGTATAATTTATTCTACTACGCTATTAACAGTGTTAATATAATTAACAAAACGTGAAATCAATCAAAGCACTTGGCGGAGCGGGGCCGGGTGGCGATGGCGCGGCGTCGGCTCGTGCGAGATCAAAGCGGAGACACAAAGGCGCCGCGGCACGGTCGGCGGCCACTCCACCGCATTCTGCTGACCTTACCCGCTACACGATTGCACGTGCCAAGTAATCAACATGTGCTCAAGAAGTCGTGTGAAATTCTCTTTACACGTTTTTTTTTCGTCGTCTGTGTCTCGCGCCTTTGACTGGACGCTTTGATATTGAGGCCATTCACAATGTAACAGTTTGCTCTATTAAAAACTGTGTCATTAACACATCAATGAAAATGTCTGTTGCCGTTTCAATGACAGAGTTTACATTGAGCCAGTCATAACCACGCGAAATTAGCTTTGATGAAAAGGAGTGAAATCAATCGTAGGTAGACATCAAACGGAAACTTAGCTCATTATAGGATATCAAAAGAAAACAAATTATAAAGATAGTAACTTAGCAATTACATTTTATATCTTTGGCACACTTCAAACGATAAGAACCCATTTCCGCACAAAACACTTATTGATGTCACATTCAAAATAACCCTGTAGAGCGGAAAGCAGAAATGACTTTATCGCATAAACGAAGTTCGTCACCGCACCACAATCGCTTTGTAGGGCTCGTCAAAGGGTTATACGATGTTAGATCATAACGATTGTCGAGAGGTGTTTACGTAACGTCGGCAAAGCGAGACCGCGACAAACGCGACTTATGATATTTGAGTTGAGCCAGCGGCAGCGACGGGACTCGACTCTCGTCGCCGGATTTCTTGGAACAGCTTTGTCTAGTTAGTGTGAATTTATGCAGTTTGATTATATCAAGATGATTGAAGATGTTGGGAGCCAAGAATACTGTGATGATAGTAGGTACCTCAACACGAGGACCACACCTACAATGTTAGCCTAATGACTAATGAACCAATTTATATATTTTACCTCGCTGAAAATATTACGGACCTTTTTAAAAAGATGTTGGTGAACAGGTCTTCTAGTCTGTAAATTTTGTTATGCTGTGTGGTAAATAATCCATGTCGTCTTAAGGCTCACGCTACAAAGTTAAATCCAAAATTGTCAGAAAGCTTGCACCCATGGATGACTTCAAATGATCGATACAGAATAAAGCAAGAAGATGCTGACGCAAATGTCGTTCCATAACTATCCTCGCACAGAGGTGCTGTCATTATGCGGTGCGGTATGGAGTCTGATAAAGCTTTCAGGGTAATGTGATACAACCGAAATTGACCACGTTATCCCTTTGTGCATGCGCATACGATGCGAACAATAACTTATTAACTTGGAGCTTGGTAGATAGCGGACGGGTAATATGTATAAAGGTCGTTGGCGCCTTGCTCAAAGCTCGCCACAATATTTATCGGCGGCGTTGTATCAATGCGGCACAAAGCGACGCCGGAAGCCCACCTCGCCGCTACGCGACAACGCGTCGTGGCTTGACTCATGAGAGGGAGCGGGTATCCTTACATACTTTAAAACAAATCCCCGCCACCTCTGTCTGTCTGTTTGAACGCCATGAACACAAAAACTACTGAACAGATTTTCATGCGGTTTTCTCCAAATTACGGAGTATTTCATGGGGAAGGTTTTTATGTATAATACATCAATTTGGACCCGGTAGGTGGCGCTGGTGGGCAGAACTAAGTCTGCCAGGTCCGCTAGTAGTATATTTGAAAATGTTCACAATGACATACGTCATTCCATAGTTGAGAGCTCTCTGCGCTAACAGAAACAGTCCGCGGATGTAAAAGCCATCTCAGGCTTCAACTTCTAGTATGTTCAAATAAAATTAAGGGATAGGTTTAGCATGGTAGTTTTATGGGCACAACCGCTTTATATCTGTGAAAGGGGAAGAAAGAATTTTTTTTTTTTAAATATTATGTAGACTCGTAAATTGTGGTTAAATGATTGGATTTAATATGATTAGTTAACGAATTGTTTATTTAATCACATAGTAACCTTATCCTCAAATCAATATTCTGAGATATTACATCTTGGAATTATAACTCTTTTATGGGAGCGAGGGGACCGAAGTATAAAAATATTTTTATTCCGAAACGCTCATGTCCCAAAAAATGGACCGAACTGTTATCTGGCCCATTGTTGACTGCCTCTATCACTGGATTCCTTTTTACAGGGAGCCTTTGACGCCAGTCTTTGTTTGCCGGGAGATCAGAATGAGACACCAGAGCCTGTATCGATGCGTAACATCCATTTGTGCCGACTACGATACTTTTTTATTGTCATAGTTTGTGCGGAATTGAAAATCATAAGTTGCACTTGGTGTCGAGGAAAGGATTTCCTTTGAGAACGAAATTACTTCATGTATTGGACTTGCTGCGGTAAATATTAAATGCAGGTCTACAAATAAGTGCAGTTATTAAAAAGCAGTTTTGTAAGTTACAAACAATCCTTTCAAATCTAAAAAAAATATGCACTTATTTCAAACCTTTGATAATACTCGACATATGTATAAGATACGCACAAGAGTTCATAAAACGGCACTATTTAGCAAAAATGTCGTGGGAATGGCCTCCAAGATATATAACAAGCTTCCCATACTTGTAAAAAGGAAGAGTGACTATGTTTTATTTAAAAGGTCACTCTTCGAGTACCTTATTGATAGGGCATATTATTCAATTAATGAGTACCTCACGGGAAGTAATACATAGTATATTGTATTGTATAGTATATTGACATAATAAATAACATTATAATAAATTTAATTAACAATTTGACATAACAATCTAGTTGAATAATAATATAATTAAATAAATTTTGCACGCCTACTCGGCATATTACAGCTGATCACAATTTTGTTATAACATCTAATGTATCTACCAACCTGTAATGCAATAAATATCTTTGACTTTGACTTTGAAAAAAAGAAAAATCTCTCCATCTCTCCTCTCAATAAAATAATACTTTATTACTCTCTACACTAAATTCAACCAAATAGAAACCAAGTTTACGTGTGACGTATAAAGCTTACTTATTTTAATATACACAGTGGTTCTGTTTAGACTGTCTTAAGCACACTGAACTTAAAAAAACAATCTTATTAAAGGTATACCTAGCATATATTTGTATGGACATCCTTTTTATTTATAACTATCCTAACAGTCATTTATACTTACTAGCATTATTAATAAATCATTCTCTTCCTTTATATTCATCCAAACACAATAAGTGCATTAAAAATCGCAACCAAACTTTATGGAGCGACGGTCTCACTGGCAGGGAACAAATGCAATTTTAGCTAATTCGATGGAGGTGCGGGCGCGGACGCGGACGTCGCGATGCGCCCTGCCACTCCTGCCAGGGCCGAATAATAAACTAATTACTAACAAACCGAGCAAAACCACAACTAAAATTAGCCGCTTGTCTATTTGTCCCATTATATAACCTTGTGACATAGTTTTTCGAAAGATTATTATCCGCTAGAATCAAACATCGATGAAAATGAAACGTATGAGTTTTTAAAATTCGCGATCAAAATTCATGATTTGTATATTAGTAAGCTATGCTGGCTCAGTTGGAAACGCACTCACGATCATTCGGTGAAGGAAAACATCGCGAGGAAACCTGCATGCCCGAGATGTCCTAATCAGAGGCATGTGGAGTCTGCCAATCCGCACTAAGCCCGCGTTTGGTATTTGGAGGTTTCTTAGCTAATTTGCCATTACTGTAATGAGCTTTTGATTATGCCATGAGGTAATGATATTGCACCAATCACACCATGAATAGATTAGAATAACTTTTATTCTGTGATTTTACATTATAAACTATCCTACCCATAACGGGCATCCAATATATTAGTTTTAATTTATTAACAGTATATTATGTAGTAACATTTACAATTTTTTATAGATAACAAGACTTAAAATGATTGGAAAAGACGAAGGTTGTATATATAGGATTCTCTGCCTTACATATAAAAATATTATATCTCATCATTGATAACATTTCCTAGAACTCATCGAGTATACTTTCACTATAATTCCATACAGAAGCTTACAGGTACCTAATTGCTTACCGAGAAATAAGAAATAACGTGAACTATTCTATTTGCTGTGTTCAATGAAGTGGAATATTTCTTTGAAAACATTCAAGTGATTTGATTTATGTTTCTACGTAATTTCTATAAAAAAATCGAAAATATAAACCATATTCGTTTATTAAAGGCGTTATTATATACATCAGTAGCTTTCGCCCCGCGGTTTTGTTCGTATTCCCGTAGGACCTTCAACTTTCCGGATAAAAGGTGTATTTTCCCAAGCCTAGTGCCAATTTTTATCAAAATTGTGAAAGCGTAACATGTCAGAGTAACTTTCACATTGAACATTAGTAAGGATTATGCATTAATGTAAATAAATAAAAAGTGTAAAGTAGATAAAACTAATAGTTTGAAAGCAATAAATAACGATAACGAATACTCCTAGAATTTTCCATTACAGTTTCGTTTTGAGCAGGTAGCTAAGCCTTACCTCCTTAAACCCTTTCCAATTTCGATGTTCAAAAAAATATACGAAAAAAAAATGATGAAAGCTAACGTTGAACGTCATCGACGCCGCCTGAAGAACACTCGACGGCTCAATACAGGCGATATCTATCAAAGGAGGCCGATTTAATACGAAGGTATGATTTAATTACGAAGTCGCAACACGATCTGTCCTCAACTCGAAGGCGCGCAGACGTAAAAAAATAAATAAAGGATCGTTTACATATTTGCTTCTTTTTTTTGGAATTTTTTCGAAGATGTCACCTGTGACGCGCTATCGTTGCCAGTGTTAGGGAAAAAAAACGATTGGTTTAAAATTTAACACTAAGTTTGTTCAACGCAACGCCTTAAATATTGAGTTAAAAATGCTTTAAGAATGTTATAAAAATATTGTAGTAGTTGTAATAATTAACATTCTGAAATAGTGACATTAAATTTATCATTATAGTTATTGGATAAAAGTGAGATACCTACAAAAATTAGATAGATAAAGTTATAGATAAACCTGAGATATCGGATGTTGAGAGCATTAAAGCAGACAAACCTCATTTAGCGAATGTTTATTCGCTAAATGGCGTTCAGCTCATAATATACGATATGTTTTTTTCCTGAACGCGTGGTCATGAAAAATAAAATTAACCGACAACATATCGACAAAAACAGTATTCGTGTAAACGTAGCTTAAAAGAAAAAGCCTCAGGTTCAAAGGGAGATATAAATGAGAACGTTCACTCCTTTATGTAAGGATCTGGTGAATTTTTTATAGAAGCTGCCTGCTGTTTGGTGTGTAGAGTGCCTAATGAGTTGTCTTTGTGAAGATTTAAACTTCGTACGGAGAAATTCATTTTGTGTTGCCATGTACTTGCGTGCGTTCCGTCTGTAGTCTACGTTTCTTGTGTTGCATTTTTCATCTTGCTCCATTCGGTGCTTGATTTGGACTAAAGACAACAAAATTCTTATCCTTTTTCGTGATTATGTAAATTTTTACGGTATTCCTAAAATGTTAATTACTTGACTATTTATAAGATCTCATATTATTTATTCAATAATTTCATAAACAAATATTACGATAAAATTTAAGAAAACAATCATCGCAGTCATTTAAATCAAATTAAATGACACAAAATTATGCAATAAATTATGGCAACCCTGAATCAGTTGTGTTCGGCGTCGGCCTGTTTCAAAGGAGAATTTATTATTTAAAGTGAAAGTTATTGAGTTTCGCTAAGGTTAAGTGAACCTTTTGACTCGCCTTGTCTTGTCTATGGTAAGGTGAGGTGGGATGAGAAAATGGTGTCGAGTTCCTTTACATGCCTTCCAATATCATCAAATTATCAGCATACTTTATTACTTTTCCAACGAGTATCCAATAAAATCAAGCCTTCAAAATACGTACTGGCTGTCAATTTTAAACGTCGTCTACTGTTTTATTAAATTCAAATGAAGGAACAAAACTCAAACAATAGGCTTTTCAATGTGTATAACCATGTTAGTGAACGTTGTAAACAAATTGGTCCGTTAAAGCCATAAACATAATAACAAATCTAAGTTATTATATCAACAACCAATTAGCCCTTTATCAAATACCTCTGACTGTGACGAGCGATGTTTCTGCGTCTAATTTGCCTATATACAAAAAAAAACTATCACATCTCTCATTCGACTTATAATATGTAGAATAAAATAAAATACAACCTTTTAAATAACTACTAAACCTTATATTCCATCATCCATATATCATATCTGCCAATGCGTCTTTGAACATCAAAACTTTCCCATTACAATATTGGTAGGATTAAGGTGACCCCAGTACCAACACGAAGTCTGAAAGCACAATATCGGTTTATTATCTGTTCCCAGACGTAATCAACTACACGTATTATTTGGTATTCAGCAAAGTTGGATTAGTTTCGACTCCTCAAGTCTGCCAGTTCTGACAAGCCGCCAGCAGTCTTACAACTTTGATAATATCCACTGGAGAATTGTCACTCTATAAACATAATATTAACCCTGTCGTTTGATCTTAGCTCGAGGCATGCGAAAACTTAATCTAATTAAAATCCTTCTGGTTATTAGAATCGCCTATCGCTTAAAAATATTTCCACTTTCCTTTTTCGATATTTTTTGGAATCATTCATAACAAAGACACTAACTTTATCTGGTTGTCATGATATCTTTTAACCACTTTCCAACATTAATTTTGAGCAATACATTAGTTCCCCCCATCTGTTTCTATCGGTTTGAGATCAGCATCTAGGTAGATTTGAGTGCCGAATTCCACGATTTGCACGGGCATTCCGAACACAACAATGCAATTGAGCGTTGATGCGGCTGCTGCATTATGGAGATTGTTGGCAGCGGCTGCGGGCGCGGCGCGGGCGTCTCCGCCAAACCGAATTTATCACATTGCCCGAGCATTGCCTATTCAATCCGCGGGACCACATCTGTCTCGGCGGATAGAAAAATGAACTCGCGCTCCGTGAGGAAAATGATGCACGTGAAGAAATCTGGGAAACTTTGGGTAGAGTAATGTTCACTATATTATCTGGAATTTTACATACTGATGTAGCAAAAATAATAATGCGATATGAACTTCGGCGGGTTTATCGAAAAAGCGATTTCATCCACATTTGGAGTGATAGGATAGAAGTGTCATTTATATGGTTACTGTAGAAATTTTGAATTATCTGTAGATTAAAAATTTTGATATTTAAATAAAAATGTTCATAGGCACGTATACAAGTTAAAAAAGTTAAGTTAAAGCCTTTTGAACGGGACTGTTAAATCATTACATCCAAAAACTTCTAAGATAAGTTTGTTAGTCTGATTTAATAATAATTCATGGTACGAATAGAGGTTTCCTAACTATTTAGCTTATAGGCAGTGACTCATCCACTAAATCGTCTGTCCCAAAGCTAGCTAGCTCATTGTAATAACCTAATGCAATTTTGTATTACGCGATGTCGGCGGCGGGCTAAATTCCGGTCATGTCTGGACTGCCGGTACCACGGGACGAGTAAATGATTTTACATTGATTTATCAATAACTTCAGATTGTTCAATACTCATAAACTCTTGTTATTATAGCATTGTTATACATGATCATTTACACACATTTACGAAAATTGTTCACAGGAAATGTTCAGAAATCTTTTCAAATCTATTCAGCGGTCTTTATATAAAATAAAAACAATCATTAATCCTCACAAAATTTCGCGTTAATAACATTAGTAGAAATAATAGTAGGAAGTGGGATATCCACTTGCCCACTTCTACAGTTTTATCGCGGTATCTGTCGCCGAGATATCCTCCCGCCATGAATTTACTTAGCATCGTGAGTGCACCGGTTCCCGCCCAAATTACTATTCCAATCTGACGGGCGGGTTTCTTGGTACTTGGTATAGCACGCTGGTACTTGGTACTATAGCCTCTCGAGCCCCGTAATGTCGGAGACAATTGAATGTTGATTCCGTTCACTTTTATCCAAGTTGATGGATGGATCTCAAAATGCACTCGAGATGGAAGATGGGATTGGAAATAGATTTAAGATGCGGTGTTGTACAGTTGGCAAATATACGAAAATGTTTCTGCCATCTTTAAGTATGGTAACTTTAATTATATATCTACAATCATCATCAATGTATTATATTAAGAAAGGGAAATTATTGTTTTTTTTGGTCTTATTGAAAAGCCTCCGAAACGATAGGTTGAAATTAAAACAATATTTTAGTGTTAGATAACCCATTTGTTGAAGAAGACTAGGTATAGGCTAATAAACAGCACACAATTTTATGATGATGGATGATTTTACATAGGAACGAAGGATCAAAATTTTTTTTAAGTTATCACGAAGACAAAGCTACGCGCATCAGCTAGATATGTTATAAATTCTTGTGTGCTTTCCAATTATAATGAGCCCTCCCTTAACAATCAGTTACAATTTAAATGCAGTTCATTATTAACAATCTCAAAGTATACATCTGTCAAAGACAAAGTATTTTTTCATAACGTATACAAACAAACAAATTGAGCTTTGATTCCACTAAAGCTCGTTTCAAAACTTTGTTCTCTATAGTACCGACATAATTTCGTATTTTATATTACAGCTAAAAGTCCTTTTACCAGATAACTCCTTTGATCGTTTAGGCATAAAATTCGGCATCTTTTTTTTGCTTTGCGTATTCCAGATAATGTTGACTACAAACTTATTTGGAATGTTTTCAAACAGTTTTTTCTCACTAATAAGCTGCTTTTGTTAAAGTACTGGAAAACGACACGACGATAGTATTCAATTTAACGAACTTGATTATTGATCCTAATTTCTATATAAATCTAAAAATAGCTGTAAAAATTTATTGATAACGCTAATGACTTGCCTTTAAAATTAATCCTAAAAAGTTAACACAAATGACTATTGATGTTGAAAGAATCTGTGTGACTTATTGTAGAGGATTAGTTAAATCTTAGCTGGGTTTAACTGTAAAGACGTATCTTTTTATATTTCTACGAAATATGAACTGTAATTTGTGTCTTTGCAATATGTTTCTATATAAGAATATATTCAGAAAGTTAGAATATGTAGTACAACTATCTGTTTAGCCATACACTCTACTATATTTAGAATCTAATGGACTTTGTGTGAAAAACGTCCTAGGATGTATATTAATTGGATTGCATCTTTTAAAAATTAATATTCTTTTGTTTATTTAATTCCGAACATAATATGCTACATACAAAACGTTACTTTTATTTAAATAACACAATATGATCAGGTTAAACGTAAGTAATCCAATACGTATTTTTGTAGGACAATACTTTGAAATTGTAAGCATGTAATGGCAATAAAATTACATTAGATTAGTGAATTTAATAACATCCTGTTACATACTCAAGTTGTATTAAATAGTTCGGTTTCTATTTAATTTAAGTACTTCTTTATATTTGCATGAAATTCACGGTCAAGTTAATAAGAAGAAAAGCGTTTCGCTCCGCTAAAGGATACTCTTTACTTACATCAAACGGAATGCACTAGGGTTAGGGCTGCCACCTAATGGAAAGCTTTTATAATTTTCTTTTAAATATTGCCAGTTACTAAGAGGTGTCTGATAAGGATTTATGTCAAAATTTTTAAATACTAGTATATTACTATTATTTTAATGTTTATATAACTTTGTTTTTTTTTTGCTTCCCTAGGTACCTACTGTATTTTTACATAATATGTTTCTGAATTTATCCAGGTAAATAAAAATTTACTTCTATCCATGTTAGAATGATTAAGGGGCCAGTGAAAGTACAGCCTAATGTCTTAAATCAGCCAATGCATTGGGAAATTACTTCGAACAACCAAATTTTCACGTACCAGTAAAACGTTTTCCCCACGCGTCAACCCTGCCGTGACAGTTCAGCCGCTGAAGGACGGCAAAAGATGAAAGGCTACAGGCTGTGTTCGGCACAACAAAGCGCCTTGTCTCCTCACACCCCTCGCGTTAAGTTTGACTCTCAGTGCGACGGTTCCCTACCTCGGACAAGGGCTAGTTCTATCAAAGCATATTTAATAGCTTGTTTCCCTGATTTATAGTGCAAATTTAGTTATATTAGGATCCTTAGGATTATTAAATTTACATGGTTTTTTGCTAGGATATATTGAAACTTACTTAGAAAGTACAAAGGTCTAATTTATAATTAAGAGTATGTTAATTTAATATATAATAGTAACACACGCCGTGTTTCTATTTTTTATCATTCCCTAAATTACTTACAAGTTTGCCACTATAGAAATATGAATAAATCTCATCCATTATGTATAGATACATGAGGCATATGACTTTCAAAAGCAATGCCTAAGCTTGATAATAACTGTGTTAAAGAATTATTTAAATACAACACTGATTGTCGTCACCCTTCAGGTCCCACGTTGGGCGCCAATAAAACTTACACAGGCGACAAATTGTCATTGTACCAAGTTTTAATTTGAAACGTATGCTCGATGATGATGGAGCGCGCACAAAGAGAACAGAAGTAATAAAGGGGTGTCGAGTGCTCCTCACAACTCCGACCCGCCCCGGCAAACACCCGCCGATATTTCACTGCGACAATACTTTACAAAGTTACTGGATGACCGGTCGAAACACGACCTTTATTTTTGGTTAAATGCTAGTTACATACAAACAAACGCAAGTTTCATTCCGCGACATGTTATCGTTTCGATGGCCAGAGGTCAAACAGCGCTCGGTGAGCGCACTAATCGCAAAGAGTCAACTCAAAGTGGAGCGTGCAAATTCGGCGCTGGGCTGGGCGGGAACAATAAAAGTGCAGGTGGACCGCGGCCGCCCCGCGCCTCCACGCCTCACATCAAAGGGGAATCCGCGATACCATACAAAAGCCCTAATGAGACAAACCCGTGGCGTAATCGAGGCGACGGAAAAAGATGAGGCCCGAGAGGTACGAGGCAAATTTTAATAATTGTCAAAGCGGCGGCGCCGATCAAACGCGAGGGGGCGTCGGTCGCATGTCTCCCCGCTCCCTCCCCACCCCCTCCCGCCTCGTGTCGCACCTGTGACGTGTGCTCACCGCGGGCCTCATTAGCGCTACTGATCTAATGCGACTTCGAACTTCGCCAGCGACGTCTAATTAAACTTAAACAGAATTTCAATTTTACAACTGAAATTTTAATACTTAAAGCCGGAGCCGCGGAGGTTCCGCAAAGGAGGCACGTTCAAAGGCGACGCCGTGCACGTTTTCGCAGATATTAAATGTGTTGACAATTTAATTTTTCATTTCCTTTAGGCGGCACGGGGCGGCGGAGCGGGCGCGCCACCCGCGCGCGGGACGCCCGCTCCTTTGACGTCGCGATATTGTCTTTGTGCGGCGCGTGGGGTGAGTGGGGCCGCCGTCGACGGAGACTTTGTCGCAATACAATGTGTATCAATAAAACTTAGGATTGGCTTTTAGTGGTTGCACTTACGCTTTGTGAGGCGGCGCGCTCACCCTTTGACATTATATGTGGGGCGGGCGCGGGCGGTTGTGTGTGTGAGTGAGTGTGTCGGGAGCCGAGTAATAATGCAGGCCGAGACGAGCCGGCGCCGGCGGCGGTGCGGGTGCGGGTGCAGCGGCGGCGGCGGTGGCGGCTCGCGCACACACCGCTGGTTTATTAATATCAGCGATCGCAACCACTCTGGAGACTATTGCCTGCTATTGCGATGCTTCGGCAGCCGCGTGCCTCGCTGAGCTGCGGTGCGGTGCGCTGGTGAGCGCTAGCCCGCGGCCTTTTATGAGCTCCAATCTCGATGCGGCACTCTTAATGATAGAGTTGCAACAGTTCGCGTGCTATATCGAGACTTTCATATGAAGTCTTCGATTAAATGCTTGTAAATTGTAGTCGCTGTCACACAGTGGACTAGAGCGGAGTAATATAATATTCATGAGTGATTAAATGTAAAGTATGTGGGCGAATGCCATGGGCACTGAGTAATTTATTTTTAATAATATTTATATCGAGATTTTACCGATTATAATACCCAATATAAGTGATGTCAAAGCCTCACAAAGTTAGCTATTCAACGGTATTTATAAAAACTAAAGTACGTTATTCAATATAAAAATCCATTGATATTAAATTAAATAACCAATACTTTAATATGTTTTTCATAATTTTAAGACTGAAATTTAAATATTTTTTAAGTCCACCTTTGAAGTATGATCAATGGAAATTGATCGGGTCTTTGTAAATAAAATCTCAACTATGTAAGACTCAATGACATACTTTATTTTGCGTCTCTACTAAACTATTACAGATCTACATCTAGTTTATTTGAAAAGGTTACATTTAATGCCGTTTCTTTGATCTGTCTCTCAAAGAGATGCGTAGAATTGCAAAACTGTAATACGCGAAAAAAAACGTTGAGCTTCCATCCTTTGACCGTAACTGCGTAACTGACCCGGTAGCGTATTATCGGGATTGCATTCACCGGCCGCGCCGGCCAGCCGCTGCGGCATGCATGTGGAAAATATCATACCACCCGAATCGAGGGGGCCTTTGCCATCGCACAGCGCTTGCTCGACTGACCATAAAAAGTATCCACATTTTTGTAATAAAATTACCTGTTTTAAAAGGACGTTACTACCGAGATTAAGGCGCAGAGCGATGTAGTTAGTCGTCGGCGGCTGATCAAAGGGCTCGCGTGGCCAATGAGAGGGCTCCGTTTGGCATCGCCCCGCCCACATTTAAGGCCACGTGCGGCGCGCGCACTGTTCGCGCTGTAATCTGACAGTTGCTCGCGAGCCGCCGTCCGTGACGGAGTTCTCTCGTCGCCTGAATATATTTGCGCGACTCGATCGTCTACTTACGATAATTCGAAACTTTTAATATAACTTACATTTATTGAGTGTAGTAGTTTTAAAGTATTTCTGTCGTAGTGTAATTTAGCTATTACGAATATAATCAGTGTTTATTGTGTAGTGAGTATAACTAAATTGGATTGATTCGTTCGAAATTGGATTTTTCCTATGAATATTACGAGCAGGTATTAAAATTTTGACTAGTAAGGCGTGGTGGGCTAACAAAAAGTTTTTTTGGACAACATTTTAAGGTGTCGGCGTCTCACGACGGTATGGCCTCTGGCAAGTTTTTTTTCTATGTGAACTTGTATTAGTCCTTATTTTAAATATTTATTTGAATGCGTCCATTGTTTTCGTCGGTTCGCTTGTTGCTTTTGTTTTAAACAATGTTACTTTGCCTGCTATAAGTTTAGTGTACGTTTTGAATTGAATTATTGTTGTGCCGTTCTCCTTAGTGGTGCTTTAAATGTTTGTGTACAATAAAATGTATTGTCCTATACTATAATTATTATCGAAGTTTTACAACTTGAAACTGTAGTGGTACTTACTTGAGTTACAGTGCTTTATTTAATTTAACAATATTTATATTGTGTTTCGTCTATTAATGCATGTATTTGTATTGCCACATTAATTGGTAGCCAAATAGAACTATAATATATAGTGTTTCGATCAAATTAAATTGCTAAAGTACAACTCCAGTAGTTCCGTCAATTTTACGCCAATAAAAGTATCCTATATGTTCTTCCAGAAATATTCTGTTATTATGTCAATATACTTTAAAATTCCTTCGACCGTTCTGCAAAAAAATTTAACTAACACCTTTACATCTTCTTCTATTTTGAGAAGGTATGATTAAACTTATTATCATGAATGTTAAATAGCATTAAATATTAATATACTAAGTTGCAAAATAAAGTGCGTAATTCACACAATGTAATTCGCTTCATTTCTTGTCGAAGAAAAGACATCAACGCGTCTTAAGAGCTTTTAATATCTTAATAATAACTTATTTTAATTTCAATGATTTAATTTAAATACCTTATATTTAAAATACGCTTATTAAATCTCAAAATTTAAGCCAAAAGTCAAAACACAGTTACATACCGATGAACAACCATCGCAACTGTATTAAAAAAATAAAAGTATCTGCTGGCTTGAAAATTACTACGCTTTTGCAAAGTTTACAGCAAACTATTACCACGAAATAAAAAGTCCAATCTTTCTCGATGTAAACAGAATAATAAAGAATTTTTCTTCAGTTTTTATTAATAACGCGTCCTTACTGTCGAAATTATTTAAGGATATTAAAAGTGCTAAGACAATCTATATAATATGCATTTATAAAAGCAAAGTTCCCAAACAGCTAAATACCACCAAGTTTCCTTGTATATTCATAAGAGTTAAATAGCACTAAAACTAAGAAGTTACATAGCGAAAATGTACCTAATAATATCCAAATACATAATAGTATTCTCCCCTAGAACCTCTCTTTTTTAAAGTAAAGGTACTAGATTAGATTTACTCAACTGAAACATTATTCAAAAGAAAAACTTATTCATGTGACAACGAAAACCATAAAGAAATGGACGATAAAAATAAAGATTCACAGATTTAATTTTATATTTCACACGACGCGCGAAGTCTCGAGTTCAGAAGGTTAATGCAACTGTGATATCTCGTCGTAAAGCGAAGTCAGCGCTTTAAAGTTGAATAAAATATGTCATTAGCTACATTATCGCGTTACCGTCTGTCCGGTGACAAATTATACAAAAAACCCCTCATGAAAGCGTAATGCTAAAAGCTGCTGAAAGGGTGCGCACGCGGCGTCTTTGAGCCGCAGCCGAGTCTCAGAGAAAAAGGATCTCTCTGTGCTAATTTCCAAACTCGGTTTTGCACAGATAAGGCTAGAGACGGGAGGTGTCTTTGATGTAGCCGCCCGGCCCTCTGACTCCCGGGATGAGAGCTTTCAATGAAAGGATTTTTTTCATCTTCTTTCCCTTTGTACTTAATTTAAATTTCGTTTATATCAATGCTCCGAGTTTCCTTTTGGGTGTGTTTTCTCTTTTACTTTGTCGCGTTTATCCTCTCCAATTTGTTATATTCAAGTTCGTTCTGTAATTAAATTTAGTGTTCGTAATCTGTTCGTTCTAATTTTTTTTTTCACCGAACTTCGCGAACTGCCGTTGTAATTGCAATTTATAAATTAGGTGTCTCTTTGATTTCGAGGGTTTCTTAGAAGCGCTTATTTTACAAGATTTGATTATTTTTTCCCTTTGTAGCTTTCCTTTGATAATATTTCTGGTACCTTTAATATCTGGCACTTACTCACCTGTCACTCTCCAAAATAATATTTATTCGAAACCTTTCATGTCCCTCGAAGTTTTTGCTACCGTGACAGTTAATTATTGAATGTGATTCAAATTGATCTTACCGTAAAAAATAAATCTGCGTAATCTAATTACAAATATATATGTATGTAACAAAATCCTGATACAATCAAGAACTTAATAATGCAAGTGTTTGCCCGGTAGTTAGTTTTTCACAAGCTGTTTTGGTGCCCGGTGTCGCCCCCGTCCTTTGTCCCAAGTTTCCTCGCGCTAAGAGGCCGGTACAAAGTTGCCTCTAACTAAAGCATACGACCCATGCCATTTCCATGACAAGGAGACTAGTTAAAATGCCTTTTTAGATTTAAACATCAAACGTCTATCAGATGTCTTTGATCTTAAAAATGTATCATCGATATAAGGACAGTAACATGTGACCAAGCGGCGTTCTTTAAAGATATATTTAATATTACGTTTTTTTTTCTATTTACGTTATAAATCACCTAAACTGTGGCGTTTGATTGTATACTAATGTTTTTGTGCTGTACTTCTATTTGATGAAAACCACAGTGTGAGTCGTAGTCGTAATTTACGTTTGCGTTGCAATTACGTTGGTAAGTTGATTGCAATGCGTATTATTTGAGTGCGGTGTATTGTAAAGGCGTCGCAAGACAAAGAGTTTGTCGCGAGGAGTGAGTTGAAACACGGAGCGCTTCCCGCGGCGGCGGCGAGTCTCACAAAGGCGCCACTTTGCGGAGTCGTCTTTGACTCTCAGGAGTGTGTGACCCAACATTAATAACCTACTAATAGCTCTAGGTCTTCGCAATTCCATGTCTTGATTAACTTAAAACTGAATTGAAATTATATACAAGTTTCAGACGGCATAACAATGTTCGACAATTACTTTTGGCAAAATGCTTTGTTACGTCTCGTAATAAGACATTAAACACTCAAAACAATTTCAACAAGTAGTACTTATTTTGCGTAATATAATCAATCATCTGTATATGAAATAAAAAATAATAAGATGATATTAAACATTTTAATATAATATTAGAATCAAAAGAATGCCCTTTACACTTTCGCAAGCGATATTTCTAGAGCGAAGTAATAAAATATCGCAAATTACAGGAGCCTTTCATCGCGAACAAAACACTCGTAGATTCAATTTTTCACATAATTTTATTAGTGACAGTTTAATTAGCGCGGCTTTCATCGGAGCCGCTTTGAGATTGTGAACGTTTCAAATAGATTTCACAAGAAGCACTTTCAAAGAGAGCACCCCTAATAAGTACTGAAGAGTCCTCGCACGTGTTTATCAAAGACAGCCTTTCGTTACTCACCGTCTGAATGGCCTCAAAAGAAACTCGTGTAAAATGCTCCACAAAGTGCCGTATCAAAGAAAAGGCGGGCGCAAATATCTGTTTCGTAAACTAGTAAAAACGGAGCTCTCAAAGGTACTGCGTATTCGCGGCAAATTAGGCGGAGTTAAATACAAGCGCCGCTCTCACAAATGTATAACTTTGAAACTGACTCCTCGCTCATTATTTATGTAAGTCGACGTAATCGTCAAACGCGCCCTCTGCTTTTATTTTCGTCGGCGTCACCCGTTCGGTCCTCGGCTCGGACCGCGTCGCTGGCCGGCGCCGGGTGCCGAGCTCCGGCCGCTCCGCCACCGGCACCGGCCACCTCGGCGACAGGCGTGAGGCCGAGCGGAGGCACTCCCATCACGCACCGCACCTCTCGCATGTACTCCTCGCATGTGTATCCATTTAATGCTCAATTCCCATATAATTTAACTTTGCGATCAAAGCGAAATTTTGCAAAGAGCTTCCCGGCGGCGGCGGCGGCGGGCGATGGGTGCGAGCAGGACGCACACATCGGAGTTCTCGAGATCAAATGCTGGGCCAAATTAGTCACTCTCCGTCTCTCTATCTCAAAGCCGATCCGTAGCAAAGTTTGCGCGAAGATGACATCAAAAGGAAACCACACACTGGGGTGGCGGCGCCCGACGCCCCCTGCCCCATACTTAAATCCGCCGTGTCTCTCGCTGTCTTATTGACACGCGACTGACAACTTGCAAGTCGCCAACGCCGACTGTTTCAGACTCGCTCCGCTTTAGCAGACTTATTTAGTTAATTAATACGGAATGTCCTATCAACTTCTAACTCCCACAAGGCAGGGACACACTTACACGACTCAACTGTAGGGAAACTTTAATCGCATGGGTATGTTTGTACCTACGACTATGTACGCGCTTCTAGTGTTGTCGATCCCTTTAATTAGAGACATGTTAGATAGTAGTATATTGACGGACTTCGTATATTACATTTATTAATTTGTTATGCGTGTTTAAATTTGGTTAAATGCCGAGATTTATCGGAAGTTGAAAATATTTACACAAGTAAGAGGTTTGTAAAGAGGGAGCGAAGAATGAATGGTTTTTTCTGCAGATACCGGCTCTGTAGCCAATCCTACCAAATTATATAAGCATTACGGTTACATCTCTGCTGGCGTATTGTTTTTGTGCCGTTGATTTGCCATTTAAGAATGTTAACAAATGATTAACCCTAACGAACGCAATATAAAATTGCGAAGCGGGTTGAAAAGGCATCGGTTGGGTTTCACAAAGTTCTGAAGCCTTAGAAACAAATTTCAACTTGGACTAAACTCGAATTTCTCAACACAAAGCTGGCAATTGTATTCTTATTTCTTGGAAATTGCCTTTTTGAATGTTTCGTAACGTGCCACTATGAACATTCTACGAATAATAGGTATAAAAAGTACTTTGTGGTTGCGTTCACATCACATACGTACGTCTGTCTGTCTGTATCTCTATGCACTGTAGTATAAATACTCTACCGACTCTACTTTCAAAGCATAACTATCATCTTCATGGTATTTTTCAGATGCAATTGAAACTCATTAAAAACTTTACTAAGAATATAGCAATTTTATTGTATTTTTTTCAGTTTGTTCAGTTAATTTTATCAAATATTTTAGAAAAATATAAGGCACAAGAAAATTATGTTTATTCAAAAGTATATTTAATTAAAACCGAGCCATGGTTTCGTAAAGTCAATAACCTTAAACCGATGGCATTTATCAACAAAAAACAAACTCGGAATTTGGGAATTCAACCCGGGTTATCTTAAGTCGAAGGCGGAGGGGTAAGACGGCATTGTAACTTTATGATGTTGGGCCGGTGCGAATGGTTCCTGGAAGTGGATCCACTGCGCCCGCGCCGACGCGCCGCGCCGCGCGTACCTAACCGCGCTGTCCCTTTATGACGTCACATATCTGAATGTTCGCCTCGCTTCTCTTAATTGAAGTTTAGTGTAGTCCCTTGTTTAGTTTTCGTTGTTTAATCTGTTGTCGTTTTGTTTTTCGAATTTAGTGTTTGCTTTAAGATTTGTATTGGTGATTAAAATGGTCTTTATCCATTCATTCATCTTCTTAACTTTAATTCTATATAATGTATATTCGTTTCGTACATAATATACATTTTTACTCTCTTTGTTATTTGAATTTAGGGAAAAAATTAAAAACATATTTAGAAGTTAAAGAATGTGCATAATATCACCGAATGTTTCTTCTAAAAAGAGTATACACAAGTAGAAAAAAAGTCTAAATATGGTCCAAATAATAATAATAACAGCACTACGGCTATCACTTAAATCAACAGCAAGGCCAACCACGTCCACGCCATTAACGAAACTATTTAAGCTCTTAATAAAATCTACAGTTAGTCCACCTTATATCACATCTTGATAGTCGTGACCACAATGATAATTCACGGCTTTTTTATCGAGCGGCGCGTTCTCCCTTTCGTTTTCGATTCATCCATCACGAGCCCGTGATTTGAAACGTCAAGGTCCAACATCCATTTGATATTCCGCGTCGGTGCCATCGTTCAACTTTTTGTCCTGTATTACTCCTGTAATATGATTATAATTTTCTTGCATCTGCCTCGTCGTTTGCGTCAGTCACATTAATTCAGACTTTATTTATTTCCTCGTTATGGTCGAAGATAGGTTGTGTGGTGTTGGAATATCGGCTTCCATTGAACGAAGACCGGTTCGGATAAGGAATGCCGCAGTGCTCGGGCGGCTTTTTGCTTTGGTTGCGTGTGCGCAACCCACGCGGACGGTCGGGCCCGTGAGCCCGCCGCCGCCGCCGGCGCCACGGCCGGCCTCTTCCCGCCTTTATGTAGATGCCTGATAAACGACACGTTGCAAATATTTGATGTAATTTTATAGTTTTATGGATGTTTGTGTTGGTTACGTGATGCCTTCCATTTAATATGGAGGTTTAAATTTAATGTTTACATACTGGGTGTGCATTTGCTTAAGGCTCATCTTAAATGTCAAGTAAAAATTGAGAAAGTTTCTTCTTTCCAGACAAGAACGCTTTGTAACTTTGATGCTGCGACTGTACTATTTAATTCTGTAAGAATCATAATGTTTATACAATTAACTTGACCATAACGTAACGTAAGTTTGACCCTATACAACGGACTACAGCATACAATACATTAACTTATTCCCAATTGCCCATGTAAAGTTAGACTGTGAATCTTAACTTAAACCAAATCTGTCTTCGCTTTTCAGGCTCTTTCCATATATCTAGACTAACCTAAACTTTTCTATTCTCTATACCTATGTAAGTTTTATTATTTACCATTAACTCCGAGTAACAATTAAAGTCCTTGAATAATAAACATTTTTCATTCGTTTTATGGATGCGGTAGTTCCTGTATGTCGCAGATGTACCGTTACAATATTCTCAGCGAGCACTTGTGCCGAGCTTGGGTTTGTTGGAGGACTCAGCTCAACGGCATTGCAAATAACGCAAGATCATCCGCCATTAGTTGATTGTTATCGTTCCTGCTTTGATATTGTTTATACAGTTTGAACCGCTGTAATAAATATCGTGGGAGGTACTTTACATGGGCCCAACTTGATTTCAAATACATAGTGATGTGAAAGATAAACATAAAAATAATGAAATATAAGATCAGACTCAGTTTTTAGGTTAGAAATCAAACTGATGAAAATATAGAATGAAATACAAAACATGCCATCAATTGTGATTGAAAAAAAAATCGATATTGATCGATGTTTTGTCTTAAAACTGTGTTGAATGAAATGTCTGTCCATTCTTAAAACTTTACTTAGAATAGAAAATCTGCCTGTTGTAGTTATAGCTTTAATTTTTGTCCATGAATCGTTAATTTACAAATTTGAAGCCAGTGTTTATATAAAGTATCTATATGCAACATTTGTTTAACCAAATATTTTTTTTGTTTCAGGATGATATTCTCCTCATATACGACACCATTCAGCTAGTTTAAAGGTAAGCTTCATATTTTTATATAATTTATTTTTGTAATTTTTATGTGGTAAGTGTGTAATTGTGGCAAAAATATAAATAATTTCTTAGATGATGCTAAAGGTGAGTTCCTAATCTGAATATGGCCAAAAACTTAAGCTTAGGCTTTTTTTAAACAACCGGAAGACACAACTTTAAACTCCAATACACACTATTCTAATCAAGAAAATATAATAAACATGAAAATCTGAAACATACATAAAAGAACCTAGTCCTGTAATTTTATTTGTCTAAAAGGTTATGTGCTAAAGATTTCTCCCTAGCGATAATTTTCCGTTACCTATAGCTGATTAAATGCATCGTGATAGACTAGATAACAGCGGAACAGTAATTAATTATGATCCATATTATCCATCATTACCAAATTGATAATCTGTCATTGAGCTGTTAATACCCTTGTGTCCAGATCTAGAGGCCTATATTGTTTAATAAAGCCTATTGAATATAGTAAAAAAAATGGCGGGCCGTTGGCAAATAACATCATATACTTATCTATACTAATATTATAGTGAGGTAATGCTTGTAAGTTTTGATGTAGGGGGTAATTTTGGGGCTAATGATCTAATGCTAAAATTTCACGGGTAGGTAAAAAGTGTCATTATTCCTGTGTATATTTTGGACTCGTATTCTTGTGGGATAGTATTATTATAAAGCTTTATAGTTTGTTTGTTCCAACGCGCTGTATCTCAGGTAGTGATTCGTATTGAAAATATTTTAGTGTTAGATAGCCCATTTACATAGTTAGGCTGTATAGCATCGCGCTAAGACTAATAAGAGCGTAGCATCAATACAAAATGTTGCGAGAACTTGGGACGAAATTACGCGGGTCACCCAGTGCGTAAAAATAGTTATTTTACAAAAGCGTAAACCAACGGTTTGCGGCAATAGTAGCGTAGGTTAGCAAAAACAGCATTTTCAATATACTTCACGTAATCCGCTGTGTCGGCAATCTGCCACCGCATTAACGATATAATAACGAGTCATTTCGATTTCTCTGCCATCAGCGGTTGTACGATTGTGTGCTTTATTAGCAGAACAATAATAGTGTTGCTGAAATAGCGATTGTGGTAACAATGGGAGTTTTTTTTATTCGATTTGCTCGATATATTTTATCGAGATTATTATATTGTTATAGTATAAATAAATTACATTACATTGTTTTACAAATAGATAAAAAAGAACAGGCTGTGAAAACTGCTCTTTTGGCCCCTTTCATGTATCAAATATATCAAATAAAACAATGTAGTAGATTCATTGATTATATCAAATCTTTGATCGGATTGCGAAGGCATATGTACTCCTAGGTTGTGCTCACAGATTTCTCCAAATGCTCTAAGCCACTTAGCTGAACTAACCTGAAACACACACATACCAGCCAAAGGCTAGATCAACCAACCGCCACGCACTTATGCAAATACAATGTTCATAGCATTAACTAGCATTACATATAATTTCCTTTCCGACTAAAACCGAACCGATCTCATAATCTCATTACTTCTACGCGTTTACTTTCAAAAGAGGCAACAGTAAACGTTGAATCTCGCTTGGCGGCTGCAATGCAAGGGAATAAAACGGGCGAATTTTTTATATTAAACCGGTTCTAGGCTGCATTCACGTGAGGAGGCCCTAGACGGCAAATTAAGTGACATTAGAGCCATAATGCCCCGGGAGGGAGACGTGAAAGCGGAGTGCTGTTCTATAACGCAACGATAGTCCCAGGAGAGCCCCTCACTCTCACCACCTGGATGCCGATTAAGCGCTGGAAAAATATACCAGCTTTAAATAGCGGCTGTAACGTTAAAAACGCTTTGTCGTCAACTATGCCTCTGTGGTCTTGAAGAAATCTCACTATTGTGCGCGCTTTGCGGCGGCTCAAGAAAATTCTTGCTCCTCAAAATCTGTTCTGTTTGATTCGCGTCGGGCGAAACTGTTAGTTAAATAAGCACCGCATGCTTTGGCATTTTACATACTGTTACTGTAAAAGTTTTGACCATAGAGACCATAGGGATACTTTATTGTAGGTATACATACATAATCTATTACATAGGATATAACAAATTGTCATTAGCGTACAGCATTCCTAGAAGTCTATTTGTCACATAGAATTAAAATGTGACACTATTACTTTTATCCCGGGCTATCTGCCGGTGAGACACTAAAGAGAAAGGACTATTTTATGATTGTCAAATAACTCGCCTAAATATATTTGGCCGTAGCTAAAGATTGGTAAATTACCAACATTCTTTTCGTCACAATGGCAACAGATTGCCGGAGGAGGCAGCTGCGACTTATTCCGCCATTTTATAAATCGTTCTTCATTTAATTTCGTTCTCATTTCTTTTCAATTCACTTTTTGTTACGTTACAGAAATTGCTGCGTGTACTATCGCCGTTCTGTAACGAGCTATAAATTAGATATTTGATATTTTGTGGAAATATTTTCGGTACTGTCTAGTCGAAAATATACCAAATTATATTTCACTTGAGATTGGCTACTTCCCCTGTGTTCTTAGGCTTGAAAATTATTTTCTAAATATATTTATTGAAATTTTCTAGAACAAGATATTCTATGTTAATCTTACTAATCAAAAAAGTTAGCTTGAAAATACTAACAGAGACGGCGACTCATTAAATAAATATTAGGAAAATAGTTATACGTACCTACATCATGGTGACATTAATAAAATGTGTAAAACATATTTTTTTACACATCAACACAATTCTGCTCAACAAACACGAGTGTGAAGTGAAACGTTGATTTTAAAATAAACAAAAAAGTTGACATAATGCAACATTTAGAACATTTCAAAACGTTGTCAACGCTCGAATAAAATTAAATAACACTATGTCACCGATTCACTCGCGTACTTTATTGATGTTTAGAGCAATATTCAAAATATTCCAGTACAATTTACATTATAAAACATTTAAAACGTCTTAAAACACTTGCCGTGGCCAATTTTCACATTATTTTTCCTTGCGATCGCTGTTTTTCTATTATAAACTTTAACAGAAGCTGATTAGGGTGGTAATGTATTACCACGCCATGTGCAGGCCGAGGTGAAATTTTTGCCTCCAGACTTAAAACTGATGGCAGTTGAATTGTTTCTACAAATAGCTTAGTATTTAGTGCCGGCGCCCGCCGACCCATTAATTATACTATAAATAAGCGTTTTAAATAAAAATCAAGTACCCGACAATGCCGAGATTTTATTTGTCTCTGTACATATATAAATTGTTTGTCGGGACAGTTTGGAAAATTCACCATTCATTCAGAATACGTCCTAATTTATCTTGTTTCTGTTGTTGTTTTTTTTATTATTTTCAACACTGCCAACCTGCGCCGATTGCAATTGGCTTCTGGCTTCTGTAATTGTTTTCAAATTAACGTTTTATTTCTCAATTGTCTCGGATGGATGATTTGTCTGATCTTTAATCGTTTGTTTGTTTTATATCATTTGGAGTTTTGTTTATTTTATTAACATTTTTGTGGAGTGACTCTGTCGAGTATCTAAGATGAAGTAAACAGTAAGTTTTATTTACTCTATCTTATTTTAATTTACCTTATCTTATTTAGTTAATATTTTATGATAAGGTAGCTACCTCCTTTTTACTCCAACAAGCTTGTAGCACATAGCTAATCCAAAACATATATTTAGAATAGAATAGAATAGCATTTATTTAATATCACATATAGGTATGGACAAGTCAATCTGACCTCTAAGATCTGGAAAAGTCTCACATAAGATCAATTTCAGTCGATTCTCTACCTATATTGTCATCAAGCTGGCAAATTATTTTATCTTTGCCGGCAACACAGGGAAACCTGTAAAATCGTTTGGAAACCGTCAAAGGCTTACACAGCCTTTGTGAGTTATCAAATGATATTACTCCATGTTAGTGATATCAAATTACACCGGACAATAGTGTCCGGGGACGTTCTCTCTACGGAACAATGTGTGAGATTATTGCCTGTTGGACTTTTGTAGGGGGAAATTATTCTTTGAGCTCACTTTATGTTCTTAAAAGTTGACCACTCCCAGTTAGATGGTTTCCTTTTCTATACTAATATTATAAAGAGGAAAGATTTGTATTTTTGTATGTGACGAAAAAACTTAACTAGTTGAACGATCTGAATAATTATTTCACCAATGGAAATCTACATTAACAGGTTACATTGGCTATAGTTTAAACCGCTGGGCTATACTATTGGCTATAGTCTTTGTGTTGCAGGGTTGCAGCTAACTCCATATATTTTTTTATTATCATCGCTCCTGCCGTTAGCGGTGAAGAAGTAACAAACATACACACTCATAAACTTTCGGCTTTCATCAAGATCCTTTCAACAGTTGTTGCCAATATTGTAGAAAGTCAATTTTTTTTGTTTTTATATTAGTAGAATCTGAAGGCGTTTCCACGTCTACCACGTCGACTGTACACCCGTCAAAATAGATGTAACCATAAGAACTGTGCACTCAGCATTCATATCGTAGCAATATGATTACCGTGATTGGATCGCTGTACGTTCGTATTGCTAACAAATGAGGTTTGCCGTACTATCTCGCAATATATGGAGGGGGTTTATTGCTTTCTTTTACTTGGGGCGGTAGTGACAGAGATGTATAAACCTAGATTTATTTATTGGCTGAAATGATTTGTTTTCATTCATCATATGAGTAAAAAACTTTGAACATGAAAAGAAACATTGTTTTATACACGACCATTTAATTCTTAATTAAGCAGAGCTTATACCATGGTAATAGATAGCTGAAACTACATATATTTTTTTCGTTTACTCCGAGACAGTACAAACAGAATTGTTCATTCACGCGTGTTTTTCGGATTGGAATCAAATTCACGACTTTCTGCTTCTAAGTTAATGTCGCCATCCACAAAGCCAAATAGTCAGAATCTTCATTAGTAACCCCAACAACTAGTTGAGTAACAAATCAACAGAAAACTCCAAAGATTTTCTTTTCCTATTTCAAATTAATATCCACATCGCGTAGATAATTTCATTCGTTCTTTCGTGCTGGAACTATGTTACATTCTCCTTGGTCAATTCAGTTCTTGTTGGTTGTCTGTGGCATTCGTTTCCCGCTATAGCGATGAATGTCATTAGTGTCAACCGCAGAGGCACCTGTCATCCCGCAACGGGCCTGCGGGAGGCCGTCATCCACAGGGCACTCGCCGACCATAAGGGTCGAACCATGAATAAATTATTGTTACGCGAACCATTATTATCGATATTAATTAAAATTTATATAAATGTGTTGTGGTGTTCATTTCAACCCCTTAAGTGAATCTTTGGGTCTCTCAACATCCTCATGGACTACCGAATAGGTTAATTCGCAAAGGAAATTTTTTAACGGCAAATCTGAGCAAGCTAAGCAGAGCTTTATAGTAAATAAATAGTAAAAAATAGTAAATTTTAATAGTAACCGAATAGCTAATAAGTATATTAAGTATACCACATATTACTTTTAAATATTTTTATTTATTTATTTATTTATTTATAGGACAACCAACAAAACATACACTAGTACATGGAAATTATTCTAACACAATTAGAAACAAAACTTGAGTGTTGCCTTAATTAGAGGCATTTAATCGGCATCGCAAAAAGATAACATAATTACTAGTTACTGACTAGGGTGTACTATAACTAAGTTTATAAACATTCAGCGTGGTATAGGTTACTGAAAGCCCATAACAGTAGTTCAGTAATTGTATAAAACGTTTAGCTTGTGCCGGTGTAGACATGAAAACTACCGGACACGGGTTACGGAGTACTAACGCTGTTATACGACAAACTTGCCACTCAGCAAACAGCTGTCACTATTAGTATCATTAATCTAACTGGTAGGGTAGGTATTTAAATTTGATTGAAATCTATTTAATTGTAATCATTAGCTAGGTTACCCGTGCAACTTTGTCAGCGGCACGTTCCCTTGCTACATTTTTCATTAATGCTCCGCTCTTCCGAATCACATTGGTCAGTTAAAAGAAAATTGAGTAACACACATGTGTAAAAGAAAATTCATAAGCTAAATATCGAAAAAAATGTTGTTTGTAGAAATAAAAAAAAATATTACTGTATTGTCTTATAATAATTAATACAAGAAATACAAATCTTAAACAAAAAACTTTTATCCTCTTTTAATAGGCTCCCGGAGATTCAACGACATTTAAAAGACTCATTTGTAAGTTAGAACTGACTGTGTGATCGATTCCTATCCAGGGCATCTATATATATAAAACAAAGTCCCCGCCGCCTCTGTCTGTCTGTCTGTCTGTCTGAACGCGATGAACATAAAAACTGAACAGATTTTCATGCGGTTTTCACTAAATTACAGAGTATTTCATGGGGAAAGTTTTTATGTATTAATTTGGACCCGGTAGGTGGCGCTGGTGGGCAGAACGAAGTCTTCCGGGTCCGCTTAGCCCGCTAGTCCTACTAATATTATAAATGCGAAAGTTTGTAAGTATGGATGTATGTATGTATGGATGTTTGTTACTCTTTCACGCTCCAACGGCTGAAGGGATCTGCTTGAAATTTGGCACAGAGCTAGAATATGTTCTGGAATAACACATAGGCTACTTTTTATCCCGGGAACGCGGGTGAAACCGCGGGGAGCCATTATATATAAAATTAGTTCCACCTATATTATGTAATTTATCAGCAACTTTAGTACAAGCTCACCTTAATTATGCCGTGGCTAAAATAATAAACAAAATAAAGAGATAGGTACTTACTTATTATCTAAAAACCAATGTTTCTTCTAATTAATCCATCACTCGTTTAATTCGCCAATGATTGATTCAGTTCTATTAAAAGATAAATATATGCATATACATTGTTAAATGCGTCGGTTTACATGTATAAAGTGCATTTATTATGCTCCATCGGTTTTGAATTACCATTGCGAACCCTTCCGCGTGCTCGAGACATGTGTCATTGGCAATTATTCGCATCGTATGCCACAATAGTACTTAATATACCTAGATTTAAAAGTTATATTTGTTTAGCTTTCGTTTTGAATTAGATTTTTCCAGTGTAGCAATAAATTTCTGAAAATTCGAGTTTAAGTTAAAGAAACTTGTAGGCTAGATTTGTCGAAACGGACAGGTATAAGCCTTGTTTTTATATAACTTAATAGTATATAGATTATGAAATTCACATAAAACATCAAAGAGCACCATATTTTCCGCCTTGAAATAGTTTTGTTATTATTTTAAGTTAGGTATATATATTTCTGACATTCGCTGATATCTGTAATTAATTAGTAGATGTTTCTCACCAAAATATATGATATTTATAAAGTTTGGCTAAAGAGGTCCATACCCATATTCTATAATCCCAGGAGCTCTTATCTCAATACATTAAACCCAGCCCACACAAAATCAAAAGATAATTCATCGTGTACATTATGAAACAGTCATTCCATCAAAATACCTACCAATCATATTAATAAAATGTGATTGATGCGAAATCAATTCTCTTGTCGTATTAAATTCATTTTCCGTTCAGCGGCCCGCCATCGGCATCACAATTAAATTGACTGCAGAATAATACTCCGCGGGGCTATTACACAAATTGACAAATGTTTTATTCATCAATCCAATCATCCATACCGCAGAGAGCTGTTCAAAGGCGTTGGGGACTATCAAAATAAGAAATCTCCGTCATTACAAACCTCCCTTTCTGCCCCATTTGTAATCTCACCCGTTGGAGTGCGACAGACGATCGCAAATTCACAATTAGACCTCAATTGGCTTAGTTAACCACTGTATTCATTTTGTGACGTTCACGGATGATTTCGCGAGGTTTTCGGATGCTTCAGATTTGTATAATGACGATTTAATTTGTGCTTCGTTATTTGCTGTATCTTAATTAGTGTTTTATTATCTTGCTTTACAGTTTTCACTGAAATAATGACGTCTGTCTGATACATTTATTTTTAAATCATTGTGACAATTTTATTTCCAACTGATACGATCTGTCGATTAATCCACCCTTTACAAATACGTTGGGTTGCGGCGCAGACCTATCGAAAACGTCGATTTTGGTACATTCGGTGACGTAAAACTAAATCAACTTTCGCCGCAACTGCATGCAGCTGTCGTGTCGACTCAGGCTTTGACGGCTCGCGGTTTTACATTCGGCCGGATGTCAATTTTTTTTTAATTGGATCTCTTTTTTCGATGAGCAACCTTTTGTAACGGTATTAATCTCCAGTATTCAATGTAATTAGTTCTCTTTGGAGAGATTTATTTAATTTAATTGCTCCAATAGATTACTTTTACGTTAAAAAATACTAAGCTTATATAAAGAATCATTTTATGATACTACGTCATAAAAACCATATTCCGCCTGGAAAACTTATACAGAGTAGCATTTCGTCCCGTTCTAGTATTGTATTCAAAACGTCGCGAGCAGACGGCCATTGTTCACCAAGATTAAGGCTGTCTCCGTTATACCGGGGGTAGAACCACTTCCACGGATGATTACAGCCGCGCATACACCTGGATCCGTCACTGACAACTGACAGTTTAATCAACTAGGTAATAGGGAAAAACAATGCGAGTCTATGCCTCCGAGGCTGAACCTCTTTGGAGTGCTTGACATGTTTTTTAAGAATGATTTGCGAAGGATTTGAATTTGGAAAGGGATTGCGTTCGATTCGAGCTAAACAATTTAATCAAATAGGACTTTACTTTAAATAGACTCTAACAGTTGGGACGGTTGCTTTTACTAAGAAGAGTCGGCAATGAACTCAGAAAATTCTACTTCTATTTTTAAAATACATACATTATTTATTAGACATACATGCATTATTAAAAGACTCCATGCTTGAAAATCATAGACACATTTTATACATGTCTTTCGAAACTATTGAATAACCCAATCCGTTGGACCCAGGAAGGGCGAAAAGACAGAATATATTCACACTTGTGCTCCTATCCTATCTCCTCGACAATTCCCTCGCGACAATTTATCCCCTCATTTCATAAGACATTTCGCACGGATAGTTCTCTATCGAATTCCGCGAATGTGCCTACAACACCGCCACGTGATGCCATGTCACTCTCCCCAAATCTCGTTGGACTTTCAACCTTCAACCGAAGCAGTAGAGTTTAGATTGCTCCTATTCATCCGTTCCACGGGCCATTCATGTGGATTTATAACGATACACGTGCGATGGTCAATTTCCCCTCGGTACAGGTAAATGAACAAATTGTAGGAGTGTCGATCGTTAAGGGTGACTATTGGCGACACTTGAATACGCCTGATTGGATGCTTTGACTTGTAAAAATGTATTATACAGTCTAACAGTTCAATTAGTACCGAGGGCCGGTAGGTGTCTTCGTATCGAAGTGTTGATTGCGTAGCCGGTTGCATTTGTTCGGTATGTTATTGTCTTTCGATTCGTTTAATTAAGAGTTCTCTTCACAGCTCGTTTGAAAAAAAAAAACAAACGTTTTATGAGTATATTAAAGCGGTCTCATATTTTACAGTGATTCACACAGCTGTCACGCAGTTGTACTGGCGAGCGGACTGTTTAATTGTCCTATAATTTAATAATGTTTATGTTTGTCACCAGCGAAATCTACCGTAAAGTTTAATCCACCAGAATTACAGTGTCGACAAAAATCTGTATCGCATACCGTCCGATTGAAATGCCAGCAATCTGCCAAATATTCCCGGTAGAGAAATATCAAAAATAGAATTGATGCATTCGCCTGTGGTCAAGATGCGTGCAGGCAAAAATTTCGTCGTTCGCCTGACCGGCGGCCACACATCCGCTCCAGACGGCGCGGCGGGCCGGTCCGAACGAATGCCCATGCAGATATGGAATTTACCCCCATAAAATAGATATTCATCATATTATATTCGGATGGGTTCTATTCCACGTTCAACGGAAAACTTGAGACGAAATTTGCACTCGAAGAATCTTGGTCGCTTTGCTCGTTGGTAGAATTAACGTAGGTACTAGGTATGTCAGTTGTAAAATATGCGATTTGAGCCATTGTTTGGTCTCCTGGGAATAAAATAAATTTATTATAAATACAAGCTACATTCTTCAACTTCACGAGGCTCCAACTAACCGCAATCCTCCTTATGTTTATAGTGTTTGGATAATTTTCTTGTACATGTGTATATTTATTGCATTCGTCTTAGTATTTATTTTGTTTTTCTGAATACGTTTACTAATCTATTAAATAAATAAATAAAATCTATTGACAATTATGATCGCATTTAAAATAGTGTACCTACATCGCAACAATATGTTGTTACCAACTCCCATTATCGCGGCAGGAAGACTCGTATAATATAGTCGTCAATTAACTGAGCTAATCATCTTTGTACATGCACGTAGCGTACGCAAAATAGTAGTCTCATTATAAACGTACCTAACGTTAATGATATTACCGCTCCACGTAACAACGCGCTGCGCCTACTCCTACCTCGCTGATTGTTGGAAATAATGCTAATACTCTATTAGATGTAGTGTGTTCCACGTCCCTAGTAACTTTATTAAGCTGAGATAGGGCGTCGGTTTCACCGTTTGATCATTCATTTTCGAGTCACGCGTGGTCATCGTTATCTTCATCATTATTAACTCTTATATCAAAATTTCTGGTACTGAATAGTTACTTTAAAAATTGGGAATGCAAAGGGCTTTCGCCATTGCATTGTCTACTGGACTTTTTTGCTTGTAATTTTATAAGCGTATCTTATATGGATTCGCAGTTAATATGTATATGAAATAAATCGACCATTTCGCAAAGGATACGTCCAAGAAAACTCAGGACTGGGAGGAGTGGAGAAATGTATTGAAGGCTTTTGGTCTTTGGTAGGACAGCACAGGCCTTAGTTTGTGAGTATAGTTGTGAGTAAGACGGATATGGATGGTTTCTGGAAAACAGAAGATTTCTCGGGTACGCGGGTCAAACTGCGCGGAGCCACTAGTAAATAAATAATCCCGTAATTATCTAAACTAAGTCCGTACGGAAGGTAACTATTGTCAAAGCGAACTTGTATAAAACACGACCACTATTCCATTCATCGTTTACGTTTCGTGTCGAACCACTGACGGTGCGTCCCGCACACACACTAATATTTAGATAGATATTTATGGTGCACATACTATAAGCATTATGTTTTCAACTATTGAATGAACGAGTAATCATCTTTTTATCACTTGTACTGTTAGGAAAAGCTCTTGAAAATGTAAAATGAAATATATTTAGCAACTAGCTGCGGCGTCACCCGCGTTCCTGAGACCTTGAATTTTCCCGGGATAAAAAGTAGCCCATGTGTTATTCCAGAACATACTCTGTGTGTTTTATCCAGATCTCTTCAACTGTTGTTGTGTGAAAGTGTAACAAACGTTCATAAATTCATACATACAAACTTTCGCGTTTATAATATTAATAGGACTTCACAAGCATATAAATTGTCGTTTAATAATTAAATCGTTAATATTTGTGGTTGTACATCCAAGCAATCATTCTATAGATCCTGATACTTTTCCACTGATTGGAACAATTTCAGTAATCGCAAATAGAACTTTACCTTATAAAAGTATGATTTCTTTTGCAATTTTCCTTTTGCCACCTAGATTAGCAAGTTTTCCCCTGACCTGAATATTAATTAAGTTTCGTGTGAAAGTAACATCAAAAGGTGTTAGATATTTCATTTCATATTTCTGAAATTAATGTTCTGCACAATTTCTATATAATATTTAATAACTCTTTTTATTTTCACGTAATATTTGATTCGCGTCCATTCAGAAATATTGTGGAGTGCGGTCTCGACTCTTTGGTCAAATAAATTACCTTCCTCTCCTTTGCGAATTCGGTTCTTTTGATCAGTGTGAAATCAATTTCGTCACCCCCCCGCCTTCTATGTCACGTTGCCAAGTGTATGTATACATATAAAACTGGTGACTTTTATTTAAATAATATTTTAATTGTTTAAAGCGTAAAGTAAATCTATACTAATATTATAAAGAGGAAAGATTTGTTTGTTTGTTTGTTTGTTTGTAACGAATAGGCTCCGAAACTACTGGACCGATTTCAAAAATTCTTTCACCTTTGGAAAGCTACATTATCCCCGAGTAACATAGGCTATATTTTATCCCTGTATTCCCACGGGAACGGGAACTACGCGGGTAAAACCGCGGGGAGGCAGCTAGTAAAATATAATTTAGTTTAAAATATACAAAAATCTTGAGTATTTATTCAATAAATAATGTTCATTATTGAAACTAGTGAAAGTGGTAAAATTTCAGGAAAATAAATAGTCACCACAAATAAATATTTTTAGTAATGATTATAGAATTACTCAGTTCAGTGGGTTTAATCTGTTTGAATATGTGTAGTATCAAAAGTACATATTAATGCAAGACCTTTAAATCCGAAAGATTTTATGATTGATAAGGATAGTTCGTCAATCACGTATTCTCGTCAAACCGGCATCCATCTGGCATAAAGTCAAAATGTTCTCATATAACACATAGGCTACTATTCATCCTGGGAAAATTAAATATCGCACGCAGAAGCTAGCTAGTAAAAACAAAAACAAAGCGAAAGTCACCTTGTACAACTCCTTTGATGAGAGACCAGACTTACACTATTTCTCATTACGTCACAGGGTCACAGGAGAAAAGCATGTGGTAAATAAAGCGTAGTTTTACGTCAGATGTGGGCCACGGGTGATGTTAGTGGGGCTAATTCGTCAAAGGGTTAGTGGCGGCGCTCTGTGCGAGCTTATGGTAATCAGTGTAGCCGCTTGTGGGGATTTGGTACCTACCTACGTGTTGGCTATGCATTTAATGATCAGATTTATTTACTCTATCTGTATTACATGTCTTGGATTATCCTACTAATATTATATAGGTATATGCGAAAGTTTATGACTTGTTACTCTTTTAGTTTTATGAAATTTGGAAACAGTTTATGACCTGGTTGAACACATAGGCTACTTTATATCACGGGAACGGGGTGAACCCCCACTATGTACCCAAAATTGCGTGGTGTATTCAAAACTATGTTTCATGAAATGTATTCAAAACAGATAAGGCATATTATGAAAAAGTAATTTAAGGATAATTAGAACAAAGACAGTTTTTTTTTTAAATTCTTTATTAAGAAAACGAGATGTGATATTTTAAAGATCTTTGTATTATTTTTATATTAATTGGAATCACATACTGATAACACCAAAGCATTTTAACCAAATTAACATTCAAAGTACCCCTTTATTATTTCACAAAACAAAACAAAACACGCTTTTTCATAACAATTGATTCGCAAATACATTCATAAAAATCTTTCATTTCATTACAGTCTAAAAGACATATTGCGAATGAATTTATTGTTCAAAGGCTAGGTGGCGCGCGGTATCATCCGCAACTCAAAGGGCGCCGACAAAGGGACGCCGCGGCGCGGTGCGGGCGGCATTAGCGGCCCGTTTGATGCCCCCACCCCCGCGTAGGGTTGACAACTTGAACCGTGACCTATGACAAACGGGGTAGAATGACATGTCAATCGGTTTTAATTGATTTTGTTTGTAAAACTGCCTTTTTTGTCATATCATGAGGGTTTCGTTTAACGCTTTATATGATTAGACAATAAATGAAATAGTCGTATCGCTATTCATTTGAAACTAAATAGGAGTGAATATCTCAAAATCATATATCCTTTAATAAGCCTGCACTGGGACTTTGTTTCAAACTGATCCACAACCTTTATTAATATTGCACTGAAAAATATTTTTCATATCTGAAATAACTGGTCACCCTCGCCTATTGACAAAAGCCAATACTAATGAATTTCCGTCCCATACATAGCCCAGATAGCAAACTGTCACTCGAGTGCAGTGCACCTGCTGGCTTTGCAACTCTTTTTATTTTTCGAATCTAAATGAAATATCACGTTGGCAGCCCTAGCCGGCTAGGCGGCTCCCCGCTCCGCTCAGCCCATGCTCAAAGTGAGTGTGTTACTCTTTAACCTGCGCGAATCGCGACCGGCTAAACTTACCACTCCGCTAAATAAAGTTAAAAGGCTCCAGCTTTGTCTCGACTCGCCTTTGATGTAGGAGAACATCCCCCATCCCCCGGCGCCGCCACCAAACAGCGCCGGCACCGCAAGCTACAACTATTGCCCTTAATGCCTTTCCGATGTGGCCCAGTTCAATTGATTAGTGTGTTGTTTAGTGCCAAAGGAATTTATCAGGAAACCGGCCGATCAAAGTGGTCGGTACGTGCCCTTTGATACGTCGTTAATATTGTGCAACCCTTATTATTTGGATGTTTTGTTGCTAATGGCAACACACGAGTGTGGAGTACTTTGGAGATTGAATAGATATCGTTTGTGGTTGTTTGTGAGGTCTGTCTGACGCTGACGCGTGCCGTGCTATTGGCTTTTGGGGATGTAATACAATTTATGTACGAGTACTGAGTATATAGAGTAGGGAGTTACTTTCACTGTATACTGTATAGTACATTATAAAGCTAATAATATTATATATTGGAAAGTGTAGGCTAAACGAATTTAAGGTAGATAGATAGGGTACTTTATCCCAAGCTAATGAATAATGAATGAAATTGCCAAGCATAAATATAATATAAGAAGGTAAAGATGTAATTCCCTGATATAATTTAAAGTTTATTTTTATTTCCAAAATTGTCATAACAAGGTCGGAATGTCCTAATTCCCATTTCACTAATTCAAAGTCACTTACAAACACCAAATAAGTTTATCGTTGTTTCTCTGTGATCTCCTTTGAAGGTTTACTCAAAAGAAACTGTTAGCCGTTGCTAATTCTTTTATCTGTGACTGTTTGTTTGATTCAGTGGGCATAATTAACTTTTTTTTTCAACGTTTTCTTTTTATTTTTCTCCTTTTAATGTAATCCGCGAGTGCCGGCGCCGAAATGAAAGGGACGAGCGGAGCTTTTGATCTCGATGTTGTAAAACCAATCATAGCAGATGATTTACCTTTTGATTTTATCTCTATTGTTGAGACTTGTATAATTTACATGTGGCTACCTACTATTTCGGACCGTGTATATGTGTTAATTATATCGTTTCATTTATCTGATCGTGATTTTGTTCTTTTGTTTGATCATTTCATTGAGCTGAATCTGTGATTTTTTATGTTAATTAAAACTCTTAAGTAAAGGCATTTATATCAATAACTCTTACAGATAATCAAACGCTTAAACAGTAACAAAGCATAAGTGAAAAGCGTTCAATTTACAAACTAAAGAGGATATATCTCACAGTAACACGACAGGTAACACACCGTTTCAAAATCCGGTCCTGGCAACACCGCTCGGACTTTGCTAAAATTCAATTAGTGTAATAACAACGCACAGTTCCATTATGGGCTATGGCAATCAAAGGGAAACGTAAAGTTTGTGAACATCAAAGAGTCGCTTAGTGCGATGTGCTCCTGGCTAATGATGCTTTTGGGACGCGAATTGCTATTACAGTATTACTTAGTTAGTCCTGTATTGATACGCTATAGGTACGCAAACTATTCCATCAGTTAAATTTTAATTAGTTTACTTTGATGTTCAATTGAATACTCACAAACGTTTTTGATAATATTTGGCCAAATCCCTGTGGCTAATATAAAAGAACCATGTTCATTGAATACTAGCTTCTGCCACGCGATTTCACCCGCTCCGCTAAGAATACGGGGATAAAATATAGCCTATAATCACTGGTAATGTAGCTTTCATTGGTGCAAGTAATTCAGAACGGTCTAGTAGTTTCGAGGCCTATTCGTTACAGATGTGAAATCAAATCTTACTTTATAGTATTAGGTAGTGTATTCGAATCTAATCTCAATGAGTAAAGTACCTTGCAGCCAAACTTTTTTTTTGATGGAATACGAAGCGTAGATACCTAATTCACCTTTGTACATTTTCCTCAATTACTCACGGATTAGGCTGTGATTGTACATCGTGTGATGTAATACCGTGGGTTGACAAATCAATTTCGTCGATATTATAAGATCTAGTCCAATTCAAATGTCAAACAAGCTTCTTTGAAATCAACCCTGCCTATATCGAGTGCCTATGCCGTAAATCGAGTTGGAATCGTCAAATTAATTCTCCTTCAAAAGGTGTCTTCTTACTTCGCTATGTTAAATAACTATGCTTGTACCTACCTACGTTTATAAGCAATAAAATAAAATGTCAAAGGATTCTAAGCATTCTGAGATATAAATAAAGTGAAATGTGCTTTCCACCTACTTCTTTTATATAGAATAATAATATAACCACTTTCTTTGTTACAGATATAACTAACAATCAAAAAGCGATATAAGAAATGAAAATGCAGCGGCAATAAGCTGCTCTACAGGTATGATAATACAGAGTATAAAATTAAAATAAGTGCGTCATACTAACAACCACACATAACCACCAAGCAAAAACATAAACAATCAACATATCCATCCGTCTTTCAACGTTTCCCGCCAAAACTAACGTGTAATACGAGTAACGCCATCTAGCGACAACTTTTAACTTGCCATATGCAAATGACTTGACACTTCGCGCGCTTTTATCACGGTTCATGGCGTCCACGACAGAGGGCGCTCATAGACAGCTGTCCATCATGGCTGGCTATTGGCTGGCTGTCAAACGAATGTCAAACACGCTCATGTATACAAAACCGAAACCAAGCTAATTTATTATTTATTTCCGTGAAAGTTTCTGTTAATGACTCCCATTATACCAAGCAACCCTTAAAAAAGTTGCGTTAGGTAAGTGATTTCGCAATTCAACCGTCGTTTACTGTCAATAACAAGGTTTCCAATCTGTCCGGATTACGGTGTTAGTTTTCGGCATAAATAGCATTTATTGCCTCAATAATGGCTGTGGTGGTGTGTTATTAGTTCGAAGCGAAGGCCTCGTGTTATTTGGGCGGTGTATTGATAATTTTACACCTTGTAATTGTTCCCTGTACGCGGTTTTTACGAGCCGTGCCTTTGTTTACAAGTTGTTTCCTGTGTTTATGCTCGTCATCATAAATGAAAATTTGTTGGATTTTGTATGTAATATCGCCCAACGTCGCGCCAGTAATCTGACCCTTCGATTGGTATGTTCAAATAACCTGTATGTAACATAAATCTTGCAAAGTTCTATTTTATTGTTAATACATTATTGAAAACTATTTGATTAACTCAAAAAAACAGTATCACTTACAGCAAACACAATATATTAAATATAATAATGCTAAGTGTAAAAAAACTTTAACTTCTCAGCACGCACACAAATGCTTTGCATGTGAATACCAACCTCAATCAACTTTTTAGGCACCCGTTATTGATTTTATAATAAACCCTATCATAAATACAACCACCATACAATATACAAGAGGCCGAGCTTCATCCGTACCCTATTGTGTTGAGCGCTCAGCCACCAACTGCGGATCTTTCACTCGGACCACTACTGCTGTGCTGCGCAGTCGTGTTCTTATATAAAGTTTTTTTCATTGTGAAATAATATTAATATCATCTTTTAATATCCAAAACTAATTCTATTAACTGTGTAGTACACTCAGTTTGTTGTTTGTTCAAGCACAATGAATATGGTAAGGTCTATTATGCATTTTTTTGTGCCCCATTATAATTTTTACTTTCATAACTTGCTTATTGAACTGTGAAGTTATGATTTTAATGTGTTATGACATGCCCTTATTATCAGCTATCCCTTTTTTTTGTAATAATATTTGGTTGATCAGTGGGGAATATTAATATTAAAGTTTTTTTTACCTGCTAGCTTCGTAATTCACTTAATATTTTGCCTGTTTTTTGTTGTTGTAATAGAGAAATATGATCTTTTAGCTTTTATTAGTAGATTAAATTGTAATGGTGGGGCTTAACATGGTTATAATAGTGTGTTTTGTGCATACATGCTGGTTTGTACCCGACTCCGATCGATGCCGGAGACTCTTGACTTTGGCACGCTGTCTCATTTTTTGCTTGCCATCCCGTTCCAACCTACAGAAATCAAATATACCACTGTATATGATCCTTATTGTTTGCCTTATTGATTTTTACTGTGGCTTGGTACTTTCTTGTTGCGTAACCCATGTCTGGTGTATGAATCTGGGGGATAATAATGACTTATTCATGTGTATTTTTTGTGTTCCCATGTTTTATTGGGATGTTAATATCAAAAAGCAATGTGTTACTAATTAAAACTATGCATTTCAATAAATGTTACTACTAAGAAAGGTTTTCTGGATGTTATATACAAATATTTCATGAAAATAGATGTTTAACATGAAATAATAGTCTCTTTTCTAGATAATACCAACTATTTCAAGTATTAGATTGCTTCTGTACATTTTAATAGAGTGTCTTATTTAGGGAGCATTTTTATATTATATCATTTATTAATATATGCTTATATAATCATTAATGAATCTTGAAAAGGAAATATGTACCAGAACTTGTAATAAAGCTGTATCTTTACATAGTATAAAATCAAGCCACTTCCCTATAAGTTATTGAAGGGGAAGGTTTCTATGTATGGCTTAATATTTTTTGCACTGACACCATATAAGTATCTACATTGGACCCGTGCGAAGCCGGGGCGGGCCGCTATTAAATAATATTTCGACACGTCGGGGGCACTCTGTTTTATAAGCTGTATATTATCGTTAACGATAAAATATTTCAATTTACCCGAATTGTCGAAGAGTTTTGTTTTTCGCGTGTATCTTGTACTAGTTTCCGCCCGCGGTTTCATCCATGTAGTTCCCATTCCCGTAGGAATACAAGGATAAAATATAGCCTATGACACAGAGAAAACGTAGCTTTCTATTGGTGAAAGAATTATTTAGATTGGTCCAGTAGTTTTGGAGTCTTTCTTCTTTCCTCTTTCCTATTTTATCAGTATAGATAGATGTATGTATGTTAGTTATTTTTTTTAATGGTGGTGTGTTTTGTCCCCAGGTGGTATCTCGCCATGCAGCGCGCGGGTGGGAGAAGGGCCTGTGCGCCATGAGCCACACTCCTATAGGCGGCCACCCGCAAGGTACGTACCTAATACTTCTTGAAAACTTGTAAAAGACTATTGTAGCAACTCATAGTTCATAGATCAAGAAAGAATAAAAAAAAGTTAATAGCTGTTAGTTTTCCGAAAAATAAATTAAACTAGCTGACCTGCGCAACTTTGGCTTGGTGCGTTGCAAATCAGGATGGTGGCGCGAATTAGGGGAGGCTTAAGTCCAGCAGTGAACTAATTAGGTTGACAACGACTGCGCAACTTTGAACGCGTCATATTTTCCCCGTTTTAGCAATATTTTTCACCGATGCTCCGCTCCTATTTGACGTCGCGTGTTATTTAGTCTATAGTCTTCTTCGATAAATGGGCTATCCAACACTAGTAATTATTTTTCAATTCGAGCCACAGTTGATATTAGCGCGTTAAAACAAAAACTGATCAGCTTTCTTCGGCTAAATTTGATTAAAAATAAGTTTAAAGATAATATAGTTTGCCTTATAGTTAGTTATTAACAGAATCGAGTATTATTTATGAGACTTTTAATTATTTTTATTTGTTAAGGTTGGGAGCACAAGCTTGCAGACAGGTCGTCGCTGCCTCCGGCATCAGGGGAGGAGAAAAGCAAATCTCAATCCAAACATGTGTTCACACAACCACATATGTCTAAGTACGTATACTTTTATTATTGTGACAGAATTAACATAGATTAATAATAATTGACACAGTAATGGTATTCTTACGCGTTCTATATAATTTTTTACTCTTAACTTGTGGAACCAATGGACACCAATAATCATAAAAAGCCGTTTTCAGAAACTAGATGACATAATATAGGTAAATAACTAAGGTATCGATGTTTATGAAAACTTCTATGCAAGATTCAAAAGGACCCTGCCTCAGCGTGATGTTGCACAGCGCATACGCAGAGCTCCAGCGTTGCTGTATTCTGGCAAAGCCTGGCGATAAGTGTGATTTCCATGTTTTTAGGTATATTTACAGATGTAACTTATGTATAATGTCGTTAGGGTGTGCGGAGGTGGGGGTAGTGGGGGTGGGAGTGGGACCGCGTGGCGCGAGCAGACGGAGGGCTCGACGGGCAGCTCGGCGCGCTCGCCCGCCGCCGACCCGCCCTACGTGCGCTGGGCGAGGACGCTGCACGACCTGCTCGAGGTAACACATCATCAACACCTCATATACGTCTCCAGCGAGGAGCTCGAGCCTCCCCCAACATCGAGAGGGTTTAGGCCATAGTCCACCACGCGGGCCCAGTGCGGATGGGCGGACTTCACATGCCTTAAATTGTGACACCTCGGGCATGCAGGTTTCCTCACGATGTTTTCCTTCACCGAAAGCCAGTGGTGTGAATCCGTGCGTAAGTTTTTATAAACTCAGAGGTAGGCTGGAGCTTGAACCTGCACCCTCGTTATCGTGAGTCGGTGTTACCCACAGAGCCACCACGGCTTAACTAATATAAATATAATTTGAAAGCAACAGTATTAATAAGATCTGAAGTGTTACATTATAATTTTTTTTTTGTAATATTAATTTTATGCTTTCCTCGATAAATGGGGCAATCTGCTAACATACTAAGCAGAGCTCGTAGGTACTATGGTAACCAGATAGCTGATATATTACATACACTACTCTTAAAATTTAACAGCTTGAAAATCAGGGTAAGTAATGACAAAGCCAACCGGTCTGTGGTTTTCGAAGCCACTACTGTCGACTTTAGGTTGAAATACGTGTATAGGACGCGGAGGGCGTGCGGCTGTTCCGCAAGTACGTGGGCGGCGCGGGCGGGCTGCACGTGGACCGGCTCAACTTCCACTTCGCCGTGCACGGCCTGCGCCACGAGACGGACCCCGCCAAGATACGACAGGTCGTCTCCGCTATATACAAGTTAGTATTGCACCTATTTATAAACCTATACCTACTTGTAGTGTACTAAATCATCACTACATATTATAAAACAAAGTCTTAAATCTTTAAAACTACGCAACGGATTTTGATGCCCTTTTTTTCATGGATAGAGTGATTCAAGTAGAAGGTTTTTATATAATATGTTAGAGAAACATTTAATGCATGTATGTAGCATTATATAGCTATATATATATGTTGGTCTTCCAATAAATAAATAAATAAACACTATCAATTGATGTATAAGCATTGCACCCGTGCGAAGCTGAGACGGGTCCCTAGTCATTATAAATATCTCCACTACTATGGTATGAGACAGCTCGAAAAATGAAGGGGTTTAAGCCGAAGTAGTGTACTAAATATATTTTTTATCCTATAGATTTCTCCGCAAGTCTCAGCTAGCGATGCCGGAGGAGCTGAAGGTGTACGTGAAGCAGAGCCTCAAGGATGGATCGCCCATCGAGAAGACTATCTTCGACTCTATGGAGCAGGAGGTGGGTGGCTTGTCACTAAGGGACAGATGATTTATTAACTTACTCATTTGGAGAGTAGCCAATAGGTTCATAGAGGTATTATGCAATGCTTTTCATGTTTTAAAATAATCCTAACTAATATTATAGATGCGAAAGTGACTCTGTCGGTCTCGCTTTCACGCTAAAACTACAGATCCGTTTTTAAATGAAATTTGTTACACGGTCTAGACTCTAAAGCCAGAGAAAGGACGTAAGCTACTTTTATCCCGGAAAAAATCAAGATCTCCTGGGTACGTACGGGTCACGTGGTCACGGGAAGCCACTAGTGTTCATTAAAAAGGAATATAAAAATTTATTTTTAATCTGTGTTGAATATAATAAGACATTAATATTTAAATATACTACTTTAAATACCATATCATTATCTGGTTACCATTGTACACACTGTGCTAAGTGCGGTAGCAGATTGACGCCATTAAAAATCGTCAAAGTTTTTGTGTTAAATAAATCCGACCATAGTTCTCCCTACTAATAATCTCATTACATTTGGCAGGTGACGTGCGCTATAACGGAGACGACGTACCAGTCGTTCCTGCGCTCGGACGCGTACGTGTCGTACGTGAGCGCGGCCACGCAGCCGCTGTCCTCGCCCGACACCGAACCCACGAACACGCACACGCACCCGCCTAGAGATGTCAGTATATCACTTTGAAATTATACCTCTAACCCCTTACCCTCTCTCCAGGCATTTCAAACATCAATTATATTAGGTTTCGCTATACAAACCCTTGCCTTAGAGGTATAGAATATTCACATTAATTATTTGCTTTTAAATCATTTGCTAATTCAATCAATGGATGAAGGCCCAGTTAGCATAGGGTTTCTTTAGATTCAGATTGGCAATATCTTGACATTATTAAATGGTTGATCCTCAACAAAAATATTTTTAAATATAAAAGTTGACTTAATGCACGTTAAATGCGTTCTTAGGTTCCGTACCCAAAGGGTAAAAACGGGATCCTATTATTGAGACTTCGCTGTCCTTCCGTCTGTCACCAGGTTGTATATCAAGAACGGTGATAGCTAGACAGTTGAAATTTTCACAGATGATCTATTTCTATTGCCGCTATAACAGAAAACATAAATAAATAGTGGGGGCACCCCATACAACAAACTTTATTTTTTTACCGTTTCTTGCTCTTATTATCGAGCGAGGCGAGAAATACATGGTTCGGAACCCCCCATGCGCGAATCCGACTCGAACTTGTCCGGTTTTTATTAATTTATTAACGGGCCAATTGTTTTACATGTCCTACTATATACTTAAACAAAAAGTTTCAAAATTTCATATATTCTTGCACAGGTGCCAGTAGGTCTGGCAACACTACACGAAGGCCAAGAGCTCGGCACCGGCGGCTGCGGTCCCCCGGCCAGGCTCACTCACGACGCGTTACTCGCTACTCAGTCGCGAAGACTACACTCCGATGTCGCACCGTGAGTACACACCTTTATTTACCCCTATAACGTAGCTGTACAATTGTGTATAGAAAGTATTTAGTTTATGAGATATGTCAGTATATAATGTTTAGTTATTACAGGGTGTAGATTCCTTTGAGTGTGTTGATGTGTAGAAATAGTCGTAGAAAATCATGTGAAATTGAATTCTTTTTTATGTAGTTACAACATGTTTTTCGTAGTTCAATTACAATCAATCACTTGCGGAATACTACATAAGAAAGTACCTGTAATTTAAACCAAATGTGTATTCAAAATTATACTTTTATCGATACAAAGGATATAGCAAAAATTTTTGGCTGACATTAGAAATTACATTGTCAAAAATGACATGTATCAAAAATACTGACCTATCAGAAAGTGATTCTCATGTGTGACCCCTCGGCATTGCATGAGCGAGTCCCAGCACTGTTAATGCCTTTTTTAATTTATTTTTAATAGTTTTGATCCCCTCATTTACTTGAGCTTTACTTATAATTCTGTGTATCGTTTTGCCCCCATGTTTGTTCCCCGCGCCTGCATGTTCGCTGCCCTGTATACACGCTAAACCGCTGTTTTACCACCTGAATTACGTTTTACGAATCCCATTTCACCCTAAATCCTATTCCAAACAATATTGAACTATATCCACAAATCTAATCATCAATATCCTATATAAACCTATATCCACCTGTTTTACCTATTTGATTCACAACAATCCTATTCATTATCCCCTCCCCCACACGCACACCCACCAAAAATACGCCGTTTCTCTCGACCCTGCCCCACACACTCCATATCCCTTGTACCCTCACACTTTCTATCTCCCTCCCCCCACACTCCCGTCTCCCTCGCACCTCGCCCCGTCTCCCTCGCACCTGTCCCCGTCTCCCTCACACCCCCCGGTTCGCGTATACTCGGGTACGGTACGGGTGGGGTGCAGTCTCCGGTCCGGCAAGCGGTCGGTGTACAGCGCACACGTCGCGTACGGCGGCTACTGCCCCGCCTCGCGGCAGGACTCGGAGCGAGCGAGCCTGAGCTCGGGCCGCACCGACAGTGATGCCGTCTCCCTCTCCGGCAGCAGTGTGTAAGTAATCGTCTACCCATCTACCCACCTACCTACCGTCCACTTGATACAGGCTCCGAAGGACCAGCAGACAGTCGCGACGGACTACGGACGATAGGAACAAAAACTACGTATGTACATATAAATAGGATATTATATTTTGTTACTTTGTATTGAAGAGACTCTGAAGCTACTGGGCCGATCTGAATAGGTCAAAGCTACATCAAGAAGTAACTGTTACTGTAACTACGCGGTTGAAACCGCCCTGCGGAAGCTAGTTTCGTGATATATATGCTATAGTTGTGCAGCAAAACTGGACATTCAAATCACGATTGTCGCATTGAATGTTGTCTAATTGTAGTCTACCAACAAGTCAAAGTAGAGGTAAGTGTAATGAATTTAGCTAAATTTAACAACAGACCAGCGAAAACATGCAGATAACTCAAAATATAGGTCTATTCTATAATCTACAGAAACAGGTTAGTCTGTATATTTGGTTGGTTTTTAGTAACTGCTGTAAAATAGCATATGATTTGCTTAGTTTTAGTTAATGAATGAATTATTTTCTGCGTTCATAAATCCATATATACTCAATAATAAATAACTGCACTATTTCACCCCGAATTCATTGTATTTCACATTGATATGATAGGTTTTAAATAACTTATATTCGTCTAAATACATGAATAGCTTAATATTGAGACCTATTTAACTAATCTAGGGTCTGATAATCTGAGCTGTGATAAAACACACCTGATTTTCTATATGTCAAGGCCATACCTCCTTTTCTAGTCTTTAAAATGTTTAAAAGTGGCTATTTGACTAAATATCTTTTATTTAATACACTCTTGACAATATAAGCTATACATCTTGTATTTAGCATGTCCAAAATGTCACCATCTTCCGTCCCTCTCACACATGGCTGAATGTAACATTATATTTCAGTGACGGGATGTCTGTCCGGGGTGTCCGGGAGTCGCGCGAGTCGAGACATCGGCCGCGACTGTACGGCCTCGATCGACACGCCGTTATTAATAAGGAGCAAGACACTGCTATGGTAAGTATCCTTTAGACCTGGCTTCTGCCATCTTTGTGCGTTTGTTTGTCAGGGATCAACGTCGCCGACGTTGCCAGCCTAAATTCTCACAGTTTTGAAGCAGGTATTATTAGAGAACTCAAGAAATTGCTTGTCTTGTATAAGATCTACCACTATACTCATCATAAAACTGTCGAAAAAGGGTTTACAATATGATGTGATTGTGTATTTTTTTATTTGAAGTGATCTGAATTGTGAAACAGTTATAAAAAAACGAGTAATAGCCTAGATAGACAAATAAAAAATTTACTCTGTCGATTTTCTTGCCGGTTTCTCCTATTCAAAGACTTCCAAACCGCTTCTACAGCATTGCCTTTCATCAGGTCCCTATCTAGCCAAAGCTAAAGACAAGTGTGCACACTTCAAATTACTTGTTATATTATTCTATTGTAATATTTTCTAGTCTTAAGTTTTCTGTTGTTATTGGTGAGGACCTATTAATGGCTCACACATCTTCTGTTCTTTTATCTATATTATTAAGTAAAGCTGTTGGTCTTCCTTACAAAATAAAATAAAATAAATAAAGTAAAGGAACAAGTGTAATATGTAAATAAATCTTAAGTTAATTTTGAACAGAGTAATTGCTGAGTTTATTGCCGGCTTCTCAGCAAAACCAACCTTCCGAACCGAGCGTTAGAATTCATAGGCGTCTGGGAAGGCCTTTTTCAAAACATTTTTCAATTTCATTACAGGAACGGTAACGGTGCCACTTTTGACCCTTTCACAATGTTAACTGAATTAATAAATATGTATGTTTGTATTGTAGATGATCCCCCGCAGCCTGCGCGTGCAGCCGGAGCAGGTCCGCGCGCTGCCTCCCAGCCAGTTCGCGCCGCTGCTCATCGACAAGCTGGAGCGACTGCGCCGCGACCAGGACGCCAGCGAGCGGCTCGATCGACGACTCGCAGAGGTACATGCTCTACTCATTCAATATCACGTACCTATTATCTAACTATACCTCGTAAGTGCCATAATAGTCGCAAAAAAGTCTGCTTTCCACACGTCGGTAGTATCCCATAATATTATAAAAGAACGGAAATTAAAAACTGGTTTAACTTATGTAATTTCTAATTTTGTAACTTTATTGTGTTTTTTTAAGTGCAAATAAAATAAATTTAATTATTATTTATTTATTGTTATGGTTGATACACAGATGAGAGATGAATATTTAACAAGCCCTTTTTGTTAACCTGTAATAATAAAAAAATCCTGCCCAACACCTGCCCATAATCTAACTAGACGTCGCGACTGTATGTAATTTGTATGCTAAAAAGCAGCAAAAAAAGACTGCTTTCCACGCCGAACCAACTCTCAGCGAAAATGATTGAAAGTGCTTATGACCTCTTCATTATATATATTTACTTATTACTATTTAAAAACATTTATATCTTTCATATTTTATTAAATATTTATACATTACAGGGTGACGGCGAGGAGACGTCGAGTCAAACGTTACCCCCGCAGCTGGTGGCGGCCGCCATCCGGGAGAAGTTGCAGCTGGACGACGATAACGATCAGGATATACTTGGTAAGCTACTTGTCACCATACTATATCCTATCCTTATACTTAAAAAGTTTTCTGATGCTAGTTTACTAGTAACATAGTTCAAATAAAATACTAGTGGACCTGGCATACGTCATCTTGCCCGGTAAATTGCTGGCACAACAAAAGTAACCTTCCAAACCGAGCATTACAGTCGACGTTTTATAAGTGCACTAGCGGCCCGGTACGTGCTTCGCTACGTATAATAAAAAAAAAATGGTACATCAAATTTTCTAATAGAAAAATTCTAAATTAATTGTTAGCTATTTTGAAACTTAATCCAAAACATTTGACCAAACAATATATTTAGTTTTGTTTTTTTTTTTCATTTTGAGCAACAGAGCTTCAATCAACTTTGGCAATAATTTTTTCACTGCCAATCTGGTGCCATACACTTTTGGTGGGCTATTAAAATATAAACACAAAGCAATAATTTTATCACTGATGAGCTTTAATCGAAGCACGTCCAAAATGAAATGACCGCATGAATGACATAACAACATGCTTGTACTAACATTGAAAAACGTTTCAATTTGACAGCAAAATCTCCATTATTAAAATGCTCCCCATAATTAACATTATTTACGTACGTCCTATAGATCAGCACGTGTCCCGGGTGTGGTCGGAGCGCACCCCGGGCGCGTCCCCCCCGGGCGGCCGCCGCGCCCGACCCCGCCACCAGCACCAGCACCAGCACCAGCACCAACACCAACACCAGCACCAGCACCAACATGCTCGACGAGCACCCTCCGCCATATCGGCTGACTCCGGACATTACGACGCGCCTCCGGACTCGTTGCATCATCCACACTCGTTAACGCGCAGGTATGTAGAGTTCAAAGGACAAGGAAAGATTTGGCAGTATAAATGTTACCTACGTACCACCAACACCAACATGCTCGACGAGCACCCTCCGCCATATCGGCCGACTCCGGACATTACGACGCGCCGCCGGACTCGTTGCATCATCCACACTCGTTAACGCGCAGGTATGAAGGGTTCTTATTCTAGAGGAAAGTTTTGGCGATATAAATGGTTTTGACAGCATATCCATGTGAGGGAGAGAGACAAACGTAGCGACACAACTTGACAACTTAAGGTTTATTCAGCTTTAGAATCACTAAAAAAAACACTGTAACAAAATATTATGAAATAACTCAAATTAAATAACTCACTAGTACTTATGGTTGAAACGCTGCGCTGATGAGTAATGAATATTTATCAAACCCCTTTTTTTAACATCTAATATGTAAATGTATGTACGGGCATAACTTCACAACGGTTAGAGCGATTTCGCTAATTCTGGCTGGAGCAAGGTTTGTTAAAAAAATTACAAATCAATAAATTCTAGAAAGGACGGTGGACCAAAGTTCACCGGATCAGCTAGTTAGTAATAAATCTAATTTATATCATCTTTTTTTAATATAACATGTAAAATTATATTCACAGATCATTTTCGAAGAAAACTGTTACCGAAACGGACAGCGGTGTATCGGTGGTTAGCGAGGGCACCACGTCCGCGGCGGGAGTCGAACCCCGTATCCTGCTGTGGATCGCCGAGGGCTCGGAGCGGCTGCGCAACCATCGCGACCTGTCCTCGAGGGGGTCGTCTGCCGATAGGGACGATCATCGTCGGCGGGAGAAGCAGAGGACGCGGTTAGTACTTTAGCCACATGTAAAACTATTCTCAGATGGCGCCAAAATCGCATGCTTCGTAGCTAGGTCTTTACGATACAGGTGTGAAGGTTACAGGAAAAATATTCAGTTTTTATTATCCAGCGTTAAACGTTATATATATCAACATAGTAAATAAGTTTAGTTTTTAAGATGTGAAGCGCTGTAAATAAATGATTTTGTACAATAGAATCTCGATAAGTTAAAGTATAAGGGAAACACAAAATATTTTAAGTTATAGAGATTTAAGTTATCCAGGGTCTATTTGAGGGGATCTGATGGGAATGGAACATATTATTTTTGAAGTTATAGAGGTTTTTAAGTTACAGAGGTTTTAGTTATCAAGGTTCTACTGTATTTGTATAGTCATCAGTAAATAAAATGTATTTTCTTCTTGTTTTCCAGTGGTGGTGGCAGCAAGTCCAGTAGCGCCAGTGGCGGCACCGAGCCCCACGCGCACACCGTGGTGGTGGTGACGTTCCTCGACGAGGTAGTCCCTTACAGGTTCAAGGTGCCCGCCTCGCCGCTCACACTCAAGCTGTTCAAGGAATATCTGCCTAGGAAGGGCAACTATAGGTAAGGTTGCTTATTCTGTACATTGGTTACAATGACAAATATATTGGTCTTCCATATAATTGTCATAAATAACAGTAAAGCTTCCATCAGACAAAGTATAATCTAAACATTTTGGCTATACGAAGGTGGATGAAGACATGAGGTATAGCGTATAAATCTAAAGATTTTGGTTATACATTATAGTAATCTCCAATAGTAAAAAAATCTAAAGTTAAGTAAAAAATAGCATGTTGACGGTTCAACAACCAATTATATAGTTAGCTGTTAGAAAATAATACTTATTAATATAATAAATCATTATTTACTTCTGAAGGCACAATTGGTCTAGATTACTTTAGTAGTATATTAATTGTACGTTATATCGGCGTATTGTACGTTATGTCAATCTCACTGAAACTTTTAACAAGCATTAAATTCAATAAATAAATTTCCAGATACTTCTTCAAAACGAACTGCACAGACCTGGACACGGTTATACAGGAGGAGGTGAGCTGCGACTCGGACACGCTGCCGATGTTCGAGGGGAAGGTGATGGCGCGGGTCAAGAGTATAGAGTAAACACAACACAACACACGCGCCCTGTCTTCACTTACGATTCACTATTATTTCTAGGGACCGTTCAAGTATTACGTAAGCAGATTTATTACAATTTTTAACCCCTCCATCCCCCTTGTCAGCAAAAGTAAGCAGTTTATGTAAGCTACATGCTTACATAAATATTTTTAATTACTTTTCTAAGCTAGTGCCGTTGAGGATTATTTTTGGGAATCTCCGAAAATGCGATTCGCTTTCAAGCAAAGACAATGTGTGGGTTGCCATAATTATGTGTACAAGTAAATAACTACCGATGACGTAATCATCATCTAGGCCCCCTACCCCTTATGTCATTCAAAATAAGCAAAACAAAGAAATATTGCTTATGTAATACTTGAACGGCCCCTTGAGTGTAAAATGTTGCGAGAAGCAAACGCGTACGTATTTTTGCTCCGATTGGCGGAGAGTGCGAGGGTTAGATACGTTTCCTTTCGAATCAATTTACACTAAATAACATCTAAAATATCTGTAATCAATATTAATAAGGCTATACAAATCTGTACTGTGAAGATTATATAAAAGTGGTTATCTATAAGGGTACTGATGTCTCATAAACTTATCAAATGCTGATAATCATTGAGAATATTCAACCCTTCATTTTATAAGCGGTAAATTTTTAAAACAATTGTCCAAATAAATACCACTTGTTACAAAATACAAATTGGTAATGAAATAAATATGAAATTATGTTAGATTGTGTCAAACTCACTCTTCTGTTAAATAATTGCAGATGTTTGAAATTCAGAGAATACAACTTTTAGTAAACTTATGTTACTTCTTTATCCCAGTGTTAAGACAGGGCGACATAACAAATAGACTAATAAATTATTTATTAAAAAAATGTACGACGATGATGTAAGAATAATCGTTATTGTAATAATGGCGCGATTACACTGTAAAAACTGTTCCTCATTGACTCTTTAGCTGTTTATAATTTTAATTATTATTATTTTTATTTGGAGCTAGTTCAGTACGCTTACTATTGTACGGTTTTATCTATATATTTTAAATCGCAGAACGACTACAACGGTATGAAACTGTTTTTTTTTATTATTCCTAGTGTTACATGAATGACTGCTTAGTTTGTATATTTTTAAATTAATGTTTTGATTTTATTTAGGTATAAAACGTGTTCTAACTCCTAATCGTTGTTTTCCAGTTGTAATGTGTAAATTGTCGATTAGTTCCACCTTTTGATCAGCTTTTATTGAAGTCGCACTTATATTACAACTGGAAAGTTACAGTTAGGTTGCTGTTTAAAATGATAAAATATACTTTTGTTAAAATTGAGGATTCGGAAATTGTGACATGAAATTTTTGCTTATGGACGTAGAAGATACTGTCTATATTTGTACAACCAAAATTATTTAATACCAGTGATAGCTTAATCTGCATTTTAACATGTTGAATCTGTTTTTCTTTGCCAAATATTTAAGTATGTTCTACGTCCAAACGCCATTCAAAATTATACAACAAAATATTGTAAACATCTTCCAACATAATGGGATCTCAATCAAATGTAAAATAATGAAATAAACTATAAGTGGACATTTAAATGTTAAAAGTAATTTCCGTTCCACTGCTGTGAATAAACTAATTAAGCGATGTACATGTAAGAATAAATATTATTTTATTCTATCTCTCATGACCGTTATTTTTTTGGGGTACGAATTTCAATACAGTTACACAACGTTTTTATACTCTATTTATTGTTTTTGATGCTCACGAATGGTAGCTATATCTTAGTTATAAATATATCTATAAAATGACCAAATATACTTTAAAAATACTCTTAATACAAATTCTCTTGGTCTTTTTTTCTATATTTTTTTTGTCATTTCAACGAATAGTGTAATTGTATTGAAATTAGTATATACATGTTTGTTGCTATTGCAGAACCGTTGCCAGACTGTTTCCCTAAGTCAACATTTCAATATATAAAATAGCTAGTCGTATGTTTGCATTGCATGTCTTGTTAGTAATTTGTGCTCCGTAAAATTAAAACATAGTACATCAATAAAGGATATAGTAGTCAAATGATACAATAAAAGCTAAATCCAGCATGCAATGCAAACTCCGTGCAGTACTTACTTTGGATATTGTAAATATTAATATATAAGTTAGTTTCATGTCCGGTCCACAGTTGAACAGAGGGTTGTTTGTAGCCAGCGGAGCGGGTGCGCCAGACGAATGCACAGTTATGAGATTTGGGTGCGGAAATATGTGCCTTCAATGTTGATAAATTTTTCATAGTTGATGCTTCTAATTAAGTAAGTTTAACACATGTAAATATAGATGTAACGCAACGTTTCGAACTCTTTATTTTTTATTAATTTAATAAAAACATTTTTTTATTAATTTATTGCCTAAGGTCGCGTTGTCGATGCGCGATTATTGTTCCAGACACGGATTTATTAAACATGTTCTTGTTGTACAATTCATTGCATTACATTGAAATGGATGAATGTAAGATTAAAATTATTCTGCTACTTGAAAGCCAAACAATTTGTTTATTTAAGTCTTGAATAAAAATCCCATTTAGATATCTAGATCACAGAATAGTTTTAATCTTACATTTGTACTTCCAAATACTTTGCAACTTGTATCTTGATGTATATAAATTTCAAAATGCAATATTATCACTGCCAGTATGTTTTCCATTTGCTGTTAAGTTTATTAAGGACTCTTGCCAAGTTTAATTTCTTGGGTATTTTACGCTCTTTATATAGTTTTGCTCTCTTGTAATCACGTATGAAAATAAGTGTTATGTACCACCATGGTCTAGTAAATGTCAACTAGTTACGTATAAAAGCGTCAAATATTCTGGAAAATAACGTTTAGTTGTGTCTGGAACGTGAACGTTTTTTACGCCCAGTAATGTATAATCGGTGGCAGACAGCCGCTCGGCCACCTGACAATATGACTGTATAAATAGATGAATTACTATATCGTTTTTAAATTATATAAATACAAATAAGGCACTTTCAGTACACAGTAGCGTGTAAAAAGTACCTTATATTTAATTACTATTAAAAAATACTACCAAAATGTCCGCCAGGGCTCAAAGTACGTGGGTTAAAATTGCTTGTTAAAATTGTAAAAAAAAATATAACGTTTTCCAAGTTAGGGTGTATCCGATTTGTAATAAAATATTTGACTAATTAAAGTATTAACTTCAACGATGTAAATAGTCGATCAAACGATTATGTTCAGTCGATTATAATTTTAATAGTAAAAGAATTTCACTAATCGGACTGTATTATTTTTTTATCTAGCACATGTAACATTTAAAAAATAAACTGGAACTGTGCCATATATAAATTTGCGATTTTTATTAAAAACCCACGAAATATTAACCTTTTGAAGCCACAAATACCTTCCCTTCCTTTATCAAATATGGTGACTTTAGCGTTCAAAAGGTTAAACCACACACTTCAATATAAACAAATACCAAGTCGTCATTGTGTATTTATTATTGTCATTTAAGCAAATCTTTTTTTTAATCAATATATATGACCAAATATATATGAAACTTCATAAAAATACATATAATAAATGCTATGTGATGAACGTTTACCATCCTCAAAAACTTTAAACTCTCAAGTTTCATATTCTGGTGAATAAAACTAGCGTAATAGTGCATTAAGTACATCTGAAAGTATTTTATTGTGTGAAATTTACAGGCGCAAACCAATGAGAATTACTGCTTATTTGTTAAATAATTATAAATGCAATAAATTAACTCTTATTTAAACTATGTACTTACTAATAAATAAACATCTAGGTTTTCCGAGCACTTATTCTCAATCATTTTGTATACATAAATATTGCTTACTTTGTAATGAGACATCTCTTTCTTTCAAATGTCAGAGATCATAAACAAGGGCGCTTTAACACTGATTTAGTGAGACATTTACTATATGGATGTTATGTTACTGTATTAGTAAATAACAAAAGTACCTTACATCCATTTCAGATAGAATATTCATTCAGACCTTAATTATCAATTTGGTTAAAAACTTATCTAAATATATCTCTGATTCCTTGTATTAGTTGTGTGGTGACGCGGTCGCCGTCCTCGTAGCCAGCCGAATGCATGTGATGCTTTATACTTGATATGCACTGGAAAATTGAAAATTAATCACTAAAAATGATCAATATCTTACTGATATTGTTTTTAGTTGCCAGACTATCAGACAGGTGTTTGAAGATGTCGTGAAAGTAGCGACATCTATTATCGAGATTATAGTAACATTTCCCAGGGTGATGTAGCTATAACAACCACCGCAATGATGTTGATAGTACCCACCGCTAGATGGCGCTCAAATTATTTTGTGTGAACGCGCTTGATCCTGGAACTATTCGTTCAATTTGGAAAGAAAAACTTCGTATTGGACAGCTCATTTATCGCAATAACGGAAAAAGTGACGCTGACGAAGTTATGACACATTAAAAATGAATTACCTTCTCCAAATGAAGGAAAACATCGCGAGGAAACCTGCATGCCCGAGATGTCACAATAAAAGGCATGTGAAGTCCGCCAATCCGCACTAGGCCCGCGTGGTGGACTATGGCCTAAACCCCCCCTTGTTGTTAAGGGAGGCTCGAGCTCCTCGGTGGAGACGTATATGAGCTGGTGATGATTACCTTCTCCAAATACGTGATGCCTGCCTGCGGGCACACGTCCTTCGCCATATCAACGCTATACTCGTTCTTATTAGTTCCATCGCATAGCACGTCCTTCAACTCGATGAGGAATGGCGTTAAGTTGTCCATAGTCAAGTCTGGCAGGAGTTTGACGCTGAACTGATAGCCTATCGGTGTGTCTGTAGGGTCGTCTATGTCTTCTACGCGGATGCAACTGAAAATGGTAAAAGCTTGGTTATAAAACATTTTATGATTTGGTGTCGGGTGGTTTTTGAATTGTGTGTATTGTTTTGTGGCTATGAATTTCGTTTTTCTTTATTACATTAAATATTGGTAATTGAGGGAATTTGTTAAGTATCTCGGAACAAGGGTATATGGGCAAGCGGCAAGTAAACACACCGGAGGTTAAGTACACACTGATTTATTGAATCATAGGCCCCGGCCGGCAAGGCGGGACACTGCTACAAATATACTTGAAGAGAACTACAGAACAGAATTTTTTATGAAAATGGTATACATGAACTTTTTTTCATACAAATAGTAAATAGTACAAATACAATTACTAAGTTAATTTTACTATCAAGTTTTCGTTTATGATGTGACTGAAATATAAAATAAATAAATATCCTGGGACATTTTTCACACACGGCCAATCTGATTCCAAATTAAGCATCAAAGTGAGCTTGTGTTATGGTAACCAGATAGCTGATATACTACATATACTACTTTTAAATACATACTTATATAGATATTTACATCCAGACACAGGACAAACAGACATATTCATGCATACAAATGTTTGTCCTGGGTGGGAATCGAACCCACGACCCGCGGCTTGAAAGTCAGGGTCACTAACCACAAAGCCAACCGGGCTGTCAAATATATTTCTCACTTTACTTAATAATTTATTTTCTGTAATTTTTTTACTAATTATATGACGGTATTATGTTGTCTAGTCGACTAGTAGGGAGTGGTGGTGGTGTGGGGAATGATATGGTGCGGTGTGGTGTGGGGTGTGTTATGGTATGGTGTGATGTGATATGGTGTCATGTGGTATGGTCTACAGTGTAGTATAGTCCAGTATTACCGGTACTGCGAGGCGGTGCGTCCCGTGGGCCAGTGCTGCGAGGTGATGAGGCCGAGCAGCGGGGAGGCAGTGCGCTCGAGGGCGGCCTGCAGCGCGCGCTGCGTGGCGAGGTCGCGGCGGGAGGGCGCGGCCGGGAAGCGCGGGTGGGAGTGGTGCCAGCCGCACACCGGCAGCCCCACGGTGAGAAGACGCTCCGCTGCCACCGCTTGGGACACTACACATACAATACGGTAGTTTAATTTTGATCAATGTGATAAATTTTTCACATTTAGCTACTATAAAAAATTGTAATATTCAAGATATTTGGTTACTGTTAACTACCCTATTACCATATAAATTATAGGGGCAGTCCATTATGATGTTTTTTTGCCATTTTAAACTCTCTCCACCTTGGTAGTACATGGTGAGGTTCAAGACTAACCAGATACATATATCACATGTATTTTTTTTTTACTTACAAATAATCTTAGTTTATACAATCTAAGCAGCCCAAAAAATAAATACACCTGATATATTACTACATCCTCCTCCTCCCTTGTGATATTTCATGATTTTTTTTATGGGCCCATCTCCCCCTCAAACCTCACGTGATTAATGGGAGAGTCATGTATTTGTCTGTGTCTCTGACAACTTTTTTTAACCCTTCAAAATTTTGATACGGTTTCCACAAATGGAACCACTGATAAACTTAGAACATTATAAGGTTCAACCAACCAAAACCAGGTACAATACTATTACATCATTTATCTCTGTTTCTCCCCATTATAATCCATATATATCCCTCATTTTCCAATTACTAATTCTCCCATAATTACTAAATCTGTCTTACCAGGATCCATGTCACAGTGTGTGCTTCCAGCCGCAGCTACAGCAGTTCTATAAGCGCCGACGACCAGCGTGTCTCCTTCCAATGTACCACCAGTCAGTCCCATCACTTCAGCCGTAGATGTGTGACCGTGAGCATCCATTGCTATCAGAGCTGAGACCAGCACACGGACTGAGTATGGTGCCTGTAAGGTTAATTAGCTTTATAGGGACATTTTTGACAGTTATCTGGGTGTCAAACCAAAGGCAAGTTACCATATAACTCATATACTTTATAACATAATATTTATTTATTTATAATATCTACTTATTTCTGGATTGGAATAGAACCAAAGAATTTTAGCGAGTCAATTCAGTTGGGTATTTAACTTAAGACTTTAATTAGTCCACCAATACCAACAATTTTATGTGTACATAAGTATTAAGAAATAGCACCACTGTGGGTTTGAATCCCACCTAAGACAAATATTTGTACACATGAATATGTCTGTTTGTTCTGTGTCTGGATTGAATTATCTATATAAGTATGTATTTAAAAGTAGTTTATGTAGTAAATCAGCTATCTATTTACCATATCACAAACTCTGCTTTGGAATCAGATTGGCCTTGTATGAAAAATTACCAAGGACATTTATTTATTTATCTTTCATGTCTTAAAAAATGGGAAGATCATAATTACAATTGTACAAAAGACGAAGCTATCAAATATATAGCATTTACATGTTTAACATACCGGTTTCTCAGTGTTGTATAGACGGCACTGTACAAGTTGCACTGGTTGTTTCCTCGGCTGCCTCTCACGCCGGGGCTCGGATCCCATCGCAAAGAGATCACCCGTGTCTGTATGCATTATTGTATATCCACCGCCACCGTCCTATATTCAATACAAATTCATAATATTTTTATTCGAAGAAACCTTTAATATATGGACATAATCTTATGTTACACTTGGAAAGTTGCCTTTGCTGAGAATAGCCGGCAATGTTAATTATAACTACTATAAAAGAAACATAGAAAACGAAACATACATATTTTATGTATTTAAATAAACTCCATATTCTTAAAGGTAGATTTATGCTAAGAATTAGGTTTTGTTTTTAATGTTTAATGTTGCAGTCAAAAAGTTTGAAGGTCTAATTATTTAAAAAGATTTACTGCTACTACACTATTTACTTTTAAAAGGAAGGAATAAGTTACCTGTTTACTATTATTTAATGTGGAGATAATTTTGTAAGGTTGACAAATATTGAGGTTTACATTTGAGCTTGTTATTATGAATGGACATATAACTAACTTTAAAAGCTCATATAAGCTCTAGATGACAAATATATCTAGTTTTCTACTTACCAAGTTAATTTTCTTCTGCCTCCTTGGCATAGGTTCAAATTTCCTCAGTGGTACGGCAATGGGAGCCTCCTCTACAGTCTTAGTGGGTGTAATAGCATGTTTTGACCTACTTTTACATGTATTGTCTTCATTCTCACTATCAACATCTATTTCTATATCACTCTCTGGTTCCGAGTCTTTCTTCTTCTCTATTTTTATCTGTAATTTTATATTTAAAAAAAAAAGTAAGTACGCTACATTGTCAAATATTTTATTAAAGTTTAGTTTGTCTGGAAATCAGTGAAAATGTCTATAATTTGGAATTTTGCCAGAGCAGTCTATCAAAGCACTGGTTCATAGTTTTTTTATGTAGACTAAGTTGATTCCTTATAACAATATAGTTTATTAGCACCAGCTTCACTCATTGTCCTGCATCTCTTAAATTTACCTGGGATAAAAAATATTCCAATACATAGTCTAGTTCTATGTTTAATTTCCTCCAAATCCCTTTAACTATACATAACATTTTCAGGGCTTAAAAATGTTATGTAAATTAAATATATCTGCCTTGTATATATAAATATATAAGTGCCTTGCTCATGACAGAAATTACATTATTACCTAAAGATATTTATAATATTACTCACCACCTGTTCTCCCTCAGAAAGGTGCAATGCCTGTCCAGATCCTAGCACTATCTGCAACTTTGGACTCTTAACACTTTCATCAGACAAACTGGAGTCCTTTCTCTGCCTACCTTGCGGTGACTTCAAGAGATTACCATTTCTAGGCTTTTTATCATAATTTCTTGAAACTTTTCTCCTATGGTTACCAATTTTTTTCCCCGCCTTATCTTTAGCCTGGTATTTAACTATGTTTTTAGAAACTATATCAGTCAAGTCCAAATCAGAGCCTATTGATTCAGTAGAGCCAATCACTAAGTCATCTTCATAGAGGATTTCTGCTGGATTTATAGCTATTAATTCAGTTGGCTTTTCAAATAACAGATTAGGTTTAAGGAGGCTATTTTTTGCTGGTTTATTATAGTTTTTCTTTCTGAATGGCTTTTTTGGTACTGGGATGGTCGGGGAACCCGTTGAAACCATGTTTAAGACATGACTCATGTCATCGGTAACTATTTCTTCCTGTATGACTGAAGGTACATCTTCCTGGTCCACATTTTTATCTAAGCCAAATATAGGTGTGTCTAGATTTACTCCATATTCAGCTTCAATTAAAGCCTGTATTTCTATTTCAGTCTTCGTCTTTATTGTCTGCGCTATTTTACGCACATTTCTGCCGTATTTGGCCTGAAACATGAAAACAGTGAGTTTAAAATTTTTCATTTTTGTTGGACATATTTTTTCTCATGATTAACATTAAGGTTTTGTCAAGAAAGCTGCCTGTCTAGATTACAATACCATATAGTTAAAAGGTTAAATGAGTACCTATAAGTTAAGAGTCTAAAACAAGTAGCTAATATAACTCATTTTACTGTGGAAAAAATACATTCTTATAAGAATATGATGACTTACCATTTCCCTAACAAGTGACTCCCTTTCTGCCTGACTCCAAGCTGTATGCATACCACCATTATATTTCTCATATGAATTGTTCCCCATCAGTTTCCGAGCCAGACCCTTTTCTTTCATAGCTTCCTTATTTTTATTGTCGTACCAATTTGTCACAGTATTGTCTAGGAGCCATTGAGGGTGCACTGTGTCTTCACGGTTAGAGCATGATGGACTGGAATTGGTGGGAATAAGTTAGTTTAGTATAAGAATTCTGTCCAGATGTAACAGATGTAAGTGTGGGAAGTATGATATAATAAAGAAAAATATGATGATTATAAAAGTTTTAGCTTTTTAGTTTTAGCTATATCGTGTGAGTTGAGTTATTGAGAAGTAGTGGAGACTTGGAGTACGTGTACAATAACATATAGGCCTCAGTAAAGTTTAAAAGTTCGTTTGTTCATACTATGAACTCATAACATTTTCATGTCAATAGAGTTGCTCGCAGATTTGATTCAGGTTCATGATAGTAGCTAATTACGGTGGTTGGTTATGTAAACTAGGTCATGAAATAGAAAACGCAACAAAACCATTGTTTTGATTGAACTCGATGTCAATAAAATTTTGTCAACAACACCTCTCCTCTGAATCCATTGAAAACTAAGTAAGTTTATTGAATTAAAAGTATTCTAGTTTGGGATAAAAGATATGACTGTACTTACATCCCTTGATTATTTTGCGCAAAACAAGAATTAAAAGAAAAATCTCCCAAAATATCAATTTCGTCTTCGTCCGCCATTTTTATTTTTTTATATATTTTTTTAACGCAGTGCTGCCAGTGCCAGCTGCCTGTGTGGCAAAGAGTATAAATTAGCTGTGAGGTTAATATATATGATTTACCCTTGTTTCCGAGAGTAAAACAAAATTAAACTGGAATTTAGGTATTAATAATGCAACAATTAATTATTAAATCATTATTTTTCCAGACTCAGTATATTTCAGTATTTCTGCATGTTCGGGAATGTTTTTACATTTGTCAAATATGTCAAAGTGACATGTCGTTATTATTTTATCATTCTTTACATTTATTCATTTAGCGAGCAAATGATAACACAGCTGAAGAATATCGTTTTATCTCAATACATAGTCCACGCACTGATCAATACTTAATTTATTTTTGAAGCTGAGGAGATCAGTGAGTTCATTCATGTTTTAAGAACGAAGTGGATCGCTGGAGCTGATATTAATTCATCATGAACATCATTCGAAAACTTGGCACTATTTCTATTGGATCGGGGTTGCATAGAAACTTCTCGCTATCATCTGCAAATAACGCTAATTATTCGTGAGTAACATACAATTCCCACTGTATGATAGCTAAACTACCCGGTAGTTGCAATTATAATTATTGTAATAGTAAAAGTACACTTAAAATATAGTCTTAAACTTTCGAAACTTTTAAATGAAAATCTTTCGGCATCTCTTGATTATTTATTAATGATAATTTGCTATTTCTATCATAACTTAAGTAAAAAATTCACTAATTTAGAATAAAATATATTTAAATAGATTGTAACTACCTTAAATGATACTAATTATTATAAATACCTCATAATTGTACAATACAATACATAGTAAAATTTATATGTCAATGATAAGAATATGAACAATATTATTAATAACAATTTATCACTTATTAAAGGTATTCGGATAAGATTATTCTGTCATTTAGTTTTATTAATTAAAAATTAATCTTTTGTTTAGATGCAAATTACTTGTTGTTGGTGGAGGCTCAGGAGGATGTACAATTGCAGCAAAATTTGCAAGAAGACTCAAAAAAGACTCTGTTATTGTTCTGGAACCTAGTGCTGTAAGTGTTTTATTTATAAATAAGTAAATATAGACGGGTCAGAGACCAAATGCAAACCCATCACTAATAAAAAGAAATACATATATATCTTAGTAAAAACCTGAAAGAACATCAACAAGTAAATACTATATTATTAAGTATTATATTAAACTACCTAGATTAACCATGGCCATTTTGCCATATTATCAAAACTTAAAAATAACTTGATGAACAGATAAACATTCATTCAAGAACATCATCTAACTAGCTGGAGACAGTTGTAATAAATGTCTAAAAAAATTTGTCAAGTGAATGAAGAAGAAATATGGTCTAAGGGCATAATAAATAGAATGCAATCCTAACTTAATTATATTTTCAAATACCTATTCTAGAACACTTCCAAAACCCATTCAGTCATTTCATGAGGTAATAAAGATATCTTTAATATCTATAATACCTTTCCTTGTCATTCAGGTAATAAGGATTAGGCAAGGAGGTAACAGTCAATTACCAATTAATAGTGCATTATTGAATCACTTAAAAAGTTGGTTGTAACAATACATATCCTACGATTTTCCTGTTTGTTTCTCAGAAACACTTAGTTCTATTATCATGTAAGTTCCCTTAAGGAAAATACATATTCAGGAATGTAATCTTATCAATGGGCTGGTCAGAGCTGGAGCTTAGTTCTCGTATTTTTGCAAAGGCATGTGTCAATCTGAAAGTACAACATTAGGAACCATTTGGGTGGAAAGGTATTGTTGCTTATGATTTTAAAGTAGATCATAATCAATTGCTGTAAAAAATGTGTGACTATCTCTACATTTCATGCATTAATGTTTTTCTTGCCACTACTAGGCATCAAATACAGAACCTTCATTATAAAGATGAGGTTCATACCAGAAGATTGAACTATGTTTGTGAATATCTAAACCTATCGCAAACTATGATATTCAAGGATCGGCAACGCGTGAGTGACGCCTCTGTTGTTGGGAGCGTCCATAGGCTACGGTAACCGCTTCCCATCAGGTGGAATCGTATGCCTGTTTTCCACATTAGTGGTGTAAAAAAATCTCTTTGCAGATACATTAAAAACCCCCATAAGACCATTTCTAAAGGCAGCAAACTAGAAAGAATCCATATTTGATTCCGCTCTTTTAGTGTTGTAATTTATAAATGGCACTTTATTTATTTTATCAGTAGGTATTATGTAGTATTAACACAATATGTACATTGCAAATCAAACAATAGATTGTAAACATACAGTATTGAGTGATTGCTTTGTGAAGGTTGCAGTATCGCCGCTAATTATAAAATGTTTATGTTGTACCTATCATCTGATGTAACGTACATAGCTTGTACGCCGTCGTGATTTTAGATTATATTCCTTTCACCGGTTTCACCCAAATGCCCGGAAGATCTACTTTAACTTTTCCATGTTTCCAAAATACTAACACCATCTCATATTTCCAACATCCTCCGCAAGTCATATTCCTCATATCTGAGGGTCGTGGTGACCAGCTCTATTCATGACCTTCAATTTGACTATAGTCCGCCATTTCGTCCTATCCCCGGCCACTCGGAGAGCATCATAGACGGTAGAGTCGAGTGCGATGCGAATCTGGTCAGACCAACGCATCGGGCTGTGGCCTCGAGTCACGGAGTTTCCTTCCACCTTGGAGTGACAACCAACTTCTACAGGTTATCTCCGTCTTGCCTGGCAATGTGTCCGAAGTACTCTAGAATTAATTTGAGGCAGATGGTAGAGAGCCTCGTTTTTACCGTCAGCTGGGAAAGAATTTCGAACATATTTAGACTAAATATGTATCGCCAAATTGATGATTGATTGCTAGAGCGGATGGATACGTCGGGCGCTTAGCGACATGTTCAGCCATTTATTTTTATTTATAATGATAAGATAGGTTATGTATTATATTATTGAAGATACTCGTATAGCAGTGATAGACCGTCATTATTAAATAAGTAGTATTAAAACGCAATCTCCGTCTGTCTGTTAACTGTTTTTTAGTTTACTTCTTAATCATGTAACGGATTTTGATAAATGACCGGTTTTCATTTTAAGTCACTTGCACCCGTGGGTCGCTACTATATATATGTAGAACTGTTATAATTATAAGTGCAGAAAGATGATGGGTTCCCAGTCCCACAGGCCGTGGGTTCGTATCCCAACCAAAATAAACACTAATTGTTCTCTGTCAGTGTGAGAAGTATGTATTCTTATTTTCATAACAATCAATTATTAGTTTGAGATACAAACGAGTGAGAAAAAGTCTAATAATTTGGTTTACCTACTTTGAAAACTATGTCCATTTTTATGTACCTACCTATTTCACATTCGCGATAAAGTAATCAAAACAATAATACTGAAATAAAATATCTCCATATAAAACTACTAGTAGCCCCCCGCGGTTTCATCCGCGTTCCTAGGTGATGTTCAATTTTCCCGGGATAAAAAGTACCCCGTGCTATTCCAGAACAAATTCAAACTCTGTGCCAAATTACATCGCGATCCCTTAAGCCATTCTGCCGTGAAAGAGTTACAAATAAAAATTTATAAATTCTTACAAACTTTCCCATTTACTATGTAATGTTCTAAAAACTAAAATACATGATATTGCCTAATATATGTATTTCTATAAGCACTTAAGTGTTTACATTCCGATATGCTCTCCACTTGTTTTTTGTAGCATTTTATTACCATAAATGCTATGTGAATATTAATGTATAAAAATACTGTGTGTAAGCGTCGTTTCATTTACTTCATATTCAAGTCTCAGGGTCACTGAGGTACCTATATGATGCATCTAGCATTGCAATTGCCGTCTCCTGTCATTACTTACCCATTACGTCGTCCGTCTGTATATTATAACTATGTATTAATATCCCGACTACTGTATAAACTAGTTTCAGTCCCGCGGTTTTATCCGGGTTCAAGAATATTCTACGAATAAAAAGTATACAGAACGTCTGTTTGCCATGTTTCAAATCCATGCCATGTTCACAGGCCTATTTTTATAAAATACTAGCTGCCTCCGCGCGGTTTTACCCGCGTAGTTCCCGTTCCCGTGGGAACACAGGGATAAAATATAGCCTATGTTACTCGGGGATAATGTAGCTTTCTAGCCCGGGAGGTGGCGTTGCATTTTAGGTAGTGATTTTACGCCGATCGGTTGCTATCTTATACGATAGACTTCGATTGACTGATATATAATCCAAGAGTCAGCTGGCGCACCCGCGGTGGGTGCGCATATGGTTGGTTCCGGAAGTGGTAAAAAAAAAAAAAAAATTAAGTCATAGTACGCCGGCTGAAACTTTTTTTATAAATAATTTTGATCATACTGAGCTTAAAAAAAATAGTCAGCTGCGTGGTGGAGGGGGGATTCTGCGTCAGCCGCTCGCCTAAACTTGTAAACGAAACACGTAAAATAAAGTTATAGTACGCCGGATGAAATTTAACAAAATGATTGTTAATACTATGAAAAATACGAAAACAACAATCAGCTGCGTGGGTAGCGGTGGAAAGACCGTCAGCTGACGCAGTAAAGATACAGATTATTCGAGTAATGCACAGTTTTATTCAGGGTCTAGCTGACAGAACTTCCCTCTTCCCACCCAGCTGATCGATGGTTCTTGCACCCGTAACTTATTTAACATAGTTTTATCAAATTTCAATCGACATAGTGATAATTATGATAATTTCGAAAAGTTTTTAGTATGTATAAAACAATAAATATTGTTCCAAAGTATTTTTTTTCTTGTTTTGTTTTAACGTAAAAGAAATGCATAATAGCGAGCTTAAATAATATAAATGTAATAATAATTGGCATTCATGGAAATAACATAAATTAAAATTCAAAGGAAATATAAAAAAATATAAATGTTATCTGCCGTATATTTTAGGGCTACATATGTTTACTAACGAACTAAGACAAAAATAAAAAAAAACGGTTTTTTAAGTTCCACCAAATTACAACCATTGTTCTTTTTAATAAAGCTACAAATGGTCAAAATATTATCTTAAACTTACGACCATTCATCATAAACCAATTAACTATTCCCGTTATTTAAGCAATAAAAGACAAATTTTAAATAACAACAATAATAAGTGTAAAATCAACCATAACGTGCAACAAATAAAGCACTATTTTCCCATCATTGCTTTTTCAACTATCGTAAGTGCACCAGTCTTGGACAAGGTACCAGTAATGAATAAAAAATAAAAGAAATATCTAGAATGCGGACATGAGCGTTTTTACATTGGAATCACTGTGACATAGACTAGACATCGAACTATCTAAGTTTAACGTTTTAGTCAATTCAGTCTGTTACATGTACAAATTTGCGCGAATACAAAGTGTAAAGTCATTTGAAATTGACAACGACGGCTTTTCTCAAGGAAATCGTCACTGCGGTGAGTAGAAAGTTTCAGTTATGTTTTTTAGTATCTAAAGACGTGTCCATAACTGGCACGCTGAAATTGAATAATTCCATTCGTGGACAAATGTCGAAAGTTAATATAAAGAAGTAATAAAAAAAAATTTACAAAAATTAATGATATAAAAAATTAAAACAAATAGTAAAAAAACTAGATAAACATAAAAATTATTATTAGCTATAATTAATATTTATTAAATTAAATAAAAATTTAAAATCAAAGAAAAAAAATTGGTTGCCTGTAAAGTCGGTATACGGGCGAAAGTTTTACGTGACAACGACTTTGAGTGGTAAAATAATTTTAATGTGAATATTCATTCGTATAGTAGGAAGAAGGATGAAATAATAGTAACAATTTAAAACATAACGTCACGTAACGTGAGCGGAGCGTAACGCAGTTTCTTGAAGTGTCACCCGGCAAACCAATTTATAAGACGTTGTCACGTCAAAATTAAATTTAAAAAATACATTAATAAAAAATAATTAAAAAAAATGTATAAGAAATTAATTAAAAAAAAAATGTTTAATTGTATAAAAAAAGAGCTACTAAAGTAATATTTCACAAAAACCTTTTTTTTTTCTTAAACTGGCCATCATTGGGGCACTTACCTTACTTTGTTTTGTTTTGATTCTATTCTATTTACTTCTTAGAAGTTTACTACAGGAGGTTGCACGTTAAAATAATTTATAAAATGAAAGCAGGTATGAGATCGTTGAAATTAGGTATTTATCATGATACTAGTGGCTCCCCGCGGTTTCACCCGCGTACCCGGGAGGTCTTCCATTTTCCCGGGATAAAAAGTAGCCTATATGTTAATCCAGGTTATAAGCTATCTTTATTCCAAATTTCATTCAAATCCATTCAGTAGTTTTTACGTGAAAGAGTAACAAACATCCATACATACATACATCCATACTTACAAACTTTCGCCTTTATAATATTAGTAGGAAGTAGGATTATGTCTTGGGCATCTATGTTTGTTAGTATATCTAATATTTATTATTTTATTAGTGTTTTTCGCGTATAATATTGTATGAGAGAACAAAACACTAATAATATTTATTTACTTAATCAGAGTTTTACACTTGTTGTACGCTTTTTGTTTTTAAAATGTAGGTACTTCGGTGGGTGGCCAAGGTGTCACAATTAAATGGCACAAATAAAAATATTACTTAGCTCCACATTGTTATATTCATGTTTACAATCTTCAGAATACAAATACAATTAATAAATCATGGTGTTGTAATTTAGTGATTATGCCCATCTTCTCCAGAAATTCATTTTTTTTATAACAGAATTCTTAGCTCGCGTATAAGACTCCACTTTTCTTTCTCTGGCGATAATCAAAATCCATTCGGCACACGTAAACGGATTACTGGGAAAGCTAAAATAAATAAATAATAATAATGTAATTCCCACGAAAAGACACAAAGGAAGCATTCACCATCTTTTAACTTCTGGTAATAAATATTACACAATTATACTCCATGTATCTCTTATTCTTTTTCACAAAAGTTTGCACGTGCGTGTATATGTGCGGATCATATCATGTTCTTGCAAATAAAACATTTTATTATTTACTTATTATTCTTATATAAACATTTTGAGTGATGGTTTAACATTGGTAGTTTGGTTCAAACAATTATATTATTTGTAAGTAGCTTAAAATATTACTTATCGAAAGTAAGATACTCACCCCCTTTAATTGCTTTTCCGGGCATTATTTTTGATTTTGAATTCAAGACGCATATATGTTCGTTGTTCGTTGTATCGTTTAAATTTTAGGGGGATAGGCTTAGGTAGCCCGAAAATCGTGTTATGGGCTGAAGCGGCTCTACAAACTCCCTTGAAATGTGTGTTTGTGAGGAGACAGCGTAGTAGCAAAACTCAATATTTTAAATTTTCACTTCATCAGTTGACGGTCTTTCCACCGCTACTCACGCAGCTGATTAATGTTTTTGTACTTTTGATAACATTAACAATCACTGTGTTAAATTTCATCTGGCTTACTATGACTTTATTGAACGTGTTTTTTTTACAAGTTTGTACGAGTGACTGACGCAGAATCCCCCCTCCACCATGCAGCTGACAATTTTTTTTAAGCTCAGTATAACGTAAATTATATATGATGAAAGTTTCAGCCGGCGTACTATATATTTTTTTTTTTTTTTTTTTACCACTTTCGGAACTACTCACACTCACATCCACCGCTACTTGAGCAGCTGACTGTCGGTTTTCTTATTGGTCATATAAGATCAACCATCGATCACAATATCAGCCGGCATACTATCGTTCATTCATTTGCAACGCCACCTCCAGTACTATTCCAAAGGTGAAAGAATTTTTGAAATCGGTCCAGTAGTTTCGGAGCCTATTCATTACAAACAAACAAACAAATAATCTTTCCTCTTTATAATATTAGTATAGAATACAAATACATAATTATGTATAATCACTACTAATATAATCCCTACTAATATTATTAATGGGAAAGTAACCCTGTCTGTGTGTTTGTTACACTTTTACGCCTAAATTACTGAATTGAGTTGTATAAAATTTGATTTAAATAAGACCGCGGGGTTGAGGCGCTAGTAATTATATTACCATACCTAAATATAACAATTAAATATTATAATTTTGATCATATATCAAATCCCATAACAATCTTGCAGGACCACTACTACCAGCCTCTGTTCACCCTAGTGGGCGCTGGAGTAACAAGTGTGAGTGCAACGCGACGGTCTGCGGAAAGCGTTCTGCCGTCCAAAGCGAAATGGGTACAAGACGCCGCCGAATGTGTGAACGCTGCCCAAGGCTTCGTCAAAACTAAACAAGGACATGTCATTGACTACGAATATATTGTTATAGCTGTGGGACTGCAAAATGATTATGCGCAGGTAAGTTTATCTATGAGTTTTTTTAGTTAAATGTTTGGAATTTTAATGTTATTCCCTCGTGAGCTAAAACTTTGCTCACATATGATGAAGCACAAGAAAAATATTTTTTTATTTAGGTAATGTATAAATGAACGTTTTATTTGGCAAATTTTAACTGTTTTATATGAAGCCGATATCTATATATTATAATTTAAAGCCTGCATGACTATGTTCGACAAAGCATTGCCGTATTTGCCCCAATGTTTAAACTATTATGTTTAGAGATTAAGAATAAAAACAAATATTTACACTAGTTATTTTGTCTTTATCAAAGCTTTAACATTCACATGTTCTTCTTCCTGCCCTTATTCTGCCTAAGTAGCCGGCTCAACATGTGTTATTCTTCCATTCCTCTCTGTCAGCCGTCATTTCCGTCATCACTCATAAAACTATCCCAACTGACAGATACCGGGTCTATGGGAAGCCCTCCAATTCGAGGGTAGTGGAGTATCCACAATATACGCGCCCGAGTACTGCGAGAAGACGTGGGCGGACCTGCAGAAGTTCAAAGGTGGTGATGCAATATTCACATATCCCAACTCCCCGATTAAATGTCCCGGGGCGCCGCAGAAGATTGCCTATCTGGCTGACTCCTATTTCAATAAGGTATGTTATGTTAACTGTTTATTAAAATAATGCTGGTTTTCAGAAGTATTGGTATTAATATCGCAAAAAACTAAGGCGTTTGATTATGTCAGCTTTCAAAAAAGAAAGCTCAATTCAATTGGTGAAAGACTCCACATACTTAAACAATACCTAATAAATACATTCTGATAAATAAAATATATTATCTGATCTGTTTAAACAGTTCATAGTACAAAAATACTTAACTTTTTTGGAAGTTAGTTAAACATGTCCACTTCTGTTTCGTATACAGCATTAAACAATATTTTCTTATATAACATAGAGTTGTACCTCTATTAGAGGCAAAAAATACATAAAATTGTTTATGAAGATGACAGTGTCATAGAACACCGATAAATGCATAGTCACGAAGTAAGTAAATAGGGAAACCACATAACGAAACTGCGGAAAATCTACTAATAAATATTACATAGTCATTATAATGTTTTTATGACTAGCACTCTCCTTGGAGTACTAAAGGAAACCTACGTGTAAGATGGTGTGGTTAAAACAGCGACGGGTGACGGTGACCGCTTACCATCACCGTTAAATGCCACAATAAGCCCTACTAATATTATAAATGCAAATGTAACTCTGTCTGTGACGTTTTAACGACAAAACCACCGAACCTATTTTTATGAAATTTAGTACAGAACTTGGGAAATGACATAGGCTACTTTTTATACCGGGAAAGTTAGTAGCCCCCCGGGGAATGTAGATAAAACCACGGGTCGGAAGCTGTATTTAGTTATTTACTTGGGTACTTTGGACATGGGGTGATGAATGATGTCACAATAAAATAATGTTTACATAACTGAAATTAAACAAAAGATTTTTCCCCCGAATTGAGGCAGATTGAGTTTTGTTATGTTTAAATTGTGATTGTAAATTATGACTCAGATTACGATCATATTCGATGATGTTTTTGATTGTTCATCTTAATTTATAAACTGCTAACTGTATTGCATGAGTCTTCATCTTGTAGATATGAATAAGGTTTGCGTTTAGACAGATTAACTTATTTATTGTGATAAAGGGATGTACATGATCTTAAAGTCCTTAGAATATTGTACATTTTAATTTACATGAATTAATTACTTTTTTATAATATAATTTATTGTATAACCGACGAAAGTTAATGAAATTAATAAGTAAAGGAAGATTATATCATTCATAGGAATTTACAAATGGGCTAAGTCCTAAAAAAGGCAAAACTACAATTTTACCTTTTTGATTTAAAAGCTAATGCATTTTTATTCAAATTCTCAATAATTGTATTTTGGCACTTAGCCCATTAGTAAATTCCGATGTAGTACCTATTAGTCCTTTACTTGACCATTGCTTCAAAATCACATCAGTTTGTTTATTACTGTGCTTTTTATACATTGATAAATACCTCATTTCTTACTAAGTAATACCTATGTTGAATACAATTTATTTTCAGACAAACGTACGTTCAAAATCCAAAATCACGTACAACACGTGCTTGCCCGTGATATTTGGCGTGAAGAAATACGCAGATGCGTTACTCAAGGTTGTGCACAGAAAGAAGATTAACGTCAACTACAAGACGGTGCTGAAAGAAATACGATATGACAAGAAGGAAGCTGTTTTCTATAACACAGAAGATCGTGCTAAGGTATAGTTAATGTTATATTTTTTTTTAATTTAAGATGGGCATGCATTTGGTCTCTGACCTGTCCATACAAGACGCTGCCGAAACCTAGAACCCAGAAGAAACCTATTCACCCTAGCCTCGAAAATTACAAGATTGTAGGCGTCGGGAAACACAGACGCCGGAAGCAAATTCCACTTCCTTGCTGTCCGCATTATAAATGTGGAAGCGAACCGATGTGTCCGTATTATTGTGTCTTATGTATACATGGCCCTAAAATCTATACTAAATTATAAATGCGAAAGTAACTCTGTCTGTCTCGGTTTCACGCTAAAACTACACGATTAAAATGTAGGTAATTTGGTACACAGATAGCCTAGAACCTGAGAAAGGATATAGGCTACTTTTTATCCAGGGACTTTTTATCCCGTGCGAATCCGTACAAACATTTTTGTATAACTCAGAGGTACCCAGGGGTTTTAAACCACCACCTTCATGATCGTGAGTCGGTGTGTTCTCTAAGCCTTGATAGCTATTCATCATCATCAGCTCATATACGTCTCCACCGAGGAGCTCGACCCTCCCCTAACATCGAGGGGGTGTAGGCCATAGTCCACCACGCGGGCCCAGTGCGGATTGGCTGACTTTGCATGCCTTTAATTGTGATATCTCGAGCATGCAGGTTTCCTCACGATGTTTTCCTTAAGCGAAAAGCCAGTGGTGTGAATCCGTATATCGACGGTTAAGTGGTTCTCGTAGTCTTTTTTACGAAGAACCGTACGTTAAATAGAATATTGTAAAGGCTAACAAAGGTAGTAATATATTTCATATCATAGACGAAAATAAAAAAAACAATTAAATTAAAGGTTTTTTTCGCCTCCTTTAAGTTGATGTTTTGTAGATATTATTTTCTACCTCTCGCCTCTTCACCGTCGATACTAGTTTTCAAAACGTTTGAACCGGCACCTTCATGATCGTGAGTCGGTGCGTTCTTTGAGCCTTTACGGCTATTATTAATTTCAATATTATCTCATAGGAAACGACAATGCATTACGACATGCTACACGTTACACCGCCGATGAAGACACCCGAGTTCCTCGCCTCAAATACGGACATAGCCGACGGTACAGGGTTCCTCGACGTCGACAAGTACACCCTGCAGCACAAGAAACACACTAATATGTATGGAATTGGTGACTGTACTAATACGCCTAATAGCAAAACTGCTGCTGCTATCGGTAAGAATATTATCAGCGACTTTTATATACGTTAAAAATAAAAATTATTTTATTTCATTTACTTAATTCACAGCTACAGCCAAAAAGAATCACATAATGCTGAGATTATCATCACTAAGTTTCCTATAAATATTGTTTATGTAAAAGAACTCTGTTTCTAATGCTTTCACGCCTTAACTTCTGAACCGATTTTAACAAAATTTTATGAAGACGTTAGCTCGCCTAAGGACATATGCAAATTTTATCTTAGGAAGGTCCCTAGGATGAAACAGAGGGGTGAAAGAAGAGTAATTAAAATGACACCTTTCGGCCACTTCGTTATAAAGTAAATAATAGTCATCGAGCATGTAACCAATAGAGTAGAACTGTTAACAGTTTTGTTAGAAAACAAAATACGCCAAAACGCTGCGCCGGCCCCTGTGTTCTGATTGGCCGACTCAAGGTCAAGTGTTGCACTAGGCGTACACACAGGTCTCTTATTGGTCGGGTACTGTTTTAGTTCGAGCGTGGTTTGTTAGTTATACCGGTTATACGTGACATTGATGCATTGCTAAACAAATGGCTCACTATTGCTACTCTATTGGTTACATGCTCGATGATAATAGTCCTTGCCTAAATGGTAGACTATGTCCTTTCCCAAGCTCTAGTCTCTTTCTTTACCTATTTGCTTCAAATTCAGAGGTTTGGGCTTGAACAGACAGACTTTTGCATTTATAACATTACTTTTACATTTATAGTATTATAATAGTCCCTAAAAATCCAAGTTAATTATTATTTAAAACACTAACTTTTTTTCTTATTCATCAGCATTTTTTTTTTTCATTTTTTTTTATAATCAGCAAAACAGTGCTATGTCCTCGAACGGAATTTAATGGACACGATGCAAAGGGACAACCCTAAAGAGAAATACAATGGGTACGGGGCGTGTCCCCTCCTTACTTCATACAATACTTGCATACTAGCCGAGTTTATATACGACGGTGTGCCAAGGGAGACGCTGCCTTTTAATCAGGTGAGATATTATATATTTTTTATATCATAGAAACTAGCTGACCCGGCGTACTTTACTCCGCAATATTTTCTAAATTCAATGCAATGCGTAACCAAAAGTTAATAAAAACTTCCCAAATTAAAACTTTTGCAAAACTAAAGTCATCTTCAGCTATAAATATTTTATTAAATGATTTGAAGGAAAACCACGTTCAGAAACGAGCATTAATAGTGACTATTCATAAGTGCTTGATTGAGGCCTATTTGAATAAAAAAGATTTTGATTTGATTTGAATCAGTTTTCCGAAAAAAGGCAAAGATATTTAATTTGAATTGTTTGTAAAATTTTCGGAAAATGTCACAGATAGATATGTTGTTGATAAATAAATATTTTATTTTATTTTATTCAATTTTTTTGCGAGAAATCTTGACGCTTCATTAAGCGCGCTACGCCACTGCTGTCCAGCTGCTGGTTGTGGGTTCTATACCCACCTAAGACAAATACTTGCATGCATGATGTTTTGGTGTAAAATACTAGTATACCAGCCATCTGGTGACACCACAAACTTTTCATGATTTATAAACATATTGCCCTGGTATAAATGTCCTAGAAAATGTCATCATTTACTCAGACTATTATACACCAGATTTGATCTTATTATTATGAATTTTTCAGGCAAATGAAAGTAAAATAGCATATTACATGAAGAAGGATCTCTTCCCTTTCATTTACTGGAACTTCATGCTGAAAGGTTATTACCACGGACCGGAGTCAATAAGGCAAATTATAAACCCAATGGCAAAGTAAATGTTTAAGAATAATGACAAATTGTGCCTGTACTAAGGAATAATATGATTTGTGACTAATATATTGAAGCTGTCTTAAAGTTTCACATCATGAAATGATGGTACGTGAAATTACCTTGGAAATTACTATTTTTTGTTTATTTGGTTATCTTTGGCCAGTGCCGGATTAACCCCGAAGCAAGAGTAGCAATTGCTACAGGCCCCATAAAAAGGGTCGCGAATCCAAATCTGCCCTTCATCTGAAATTAACTTTTTAAGTATTTTAAACCACTAGCAGATTAAGGGCCCCTTGATAATATTTCCTACTGCTTAATCCGGCACTGCCTATGACCACGTTACCGTAGTGGTAAAGACAGACCTGTTATCTAACTAGACGTCGCGTAATGTACGTAAAAAGGAGCAAAAATGTCCGCTTTCTACGCCGTCGTGTAGTCCGCGATAGGCCGTTATTGCCTTCGGACGTCAAAGAAAATGTGATACGGTTGGTCTTCATACAAATTGTGGTACTTACGTTATTTAGTTAGATTATGGGTATGTGGGTTTAACCGCAGAACTTTACAGAAAACTATGCCATACTTAACTAGGCTATATAAAAACTTAACCGTAAATATTCTTGGAAATTTATATAATGTTAAGAAATTTCTATGTATGAATAACGAGCTGGTCCGCGCAACTTCGTCTCCGTTACATCACCCCAGCTTTTTCATGAATGCTCCGCTCCTATTGCTTGTGGCGTGATGGTTATATATTCTAAAGCCTTCTTCTATAAGTGGGCTATCTAACGCCCAAACACTTTTTTTAATTCGGCCCTGTAGTTCCTGAGATTTGCGCGTTCAAACAAACTAACTCTTTAGTTTTATAGTTATTATATAGATTTATTTCTTGAAATGCCGTTAGTTCTTTATCTAGCGAAGTTTTCAATGATAAAGTATATATGTGAAAATTTTAAGTACTTATGTAATATTCTACTTAAAGAATAATGTACATAATTATTATATAAACAGTTTAAAGCTGTCTAAGTCTGTATGGGGTGTAGTCAGTCGGTTCTTAAGTGTTTAACAAAACCGATAAATAAATTATTTAATTCTTAATCTTATTTTGTACTCTGTTGAGTTTAAATTTGATTGATCGAGCTCTTTGTTGGTAAATGTAATATTACAGTCAAAAGATTAAATTGCTGGTTTTCAATGTCTTATATTATGTGTGATTAAACTTAAAATATATACATTAAATATTTAACTATCTGTGCCATCTTGTGAGAATTATTTTGATACTCGTTTTGTGATTCTATAACGGAATTGTTTGTTTTAATTATTTTTGGTCACAATTTTTAATGTTATGTTTGAAAATGTGTCTGTTTTAATTTATTTTTCAATGATTTTGTATAAGATTGTCAATATTGAGGAATTCGTAGGAATGAGAAGTATCTACCACAATTTTACTGTACAGTAAAGTGATTGTATGAAATTCATGAAATATTGACGATTGATACAAAATCAAACTAAATTACTATGTATTAAATGCCCATTTGTTACCCTTATTAATTTTCTCTCTTCCAAAAGTTTATTTAAAAATAATTGTTAGTGACGTACCTATAATATAATAAATGAAATTATTTGATTGTAAATTTACAAGGTGATATGTTTTTTAAGTGTTTATGTAAATACGATTATATTTTGTAACTTTACATTGTTAAATATATATATTTTATATATACATTTCTTTTTTATTTCTCACTCGAAATGTTGAATTAAAAAAAGAAAAAAAAAATCATTAATAAATTGTGGTTCTAGTCTGCCCACTCACAGTTTTGTATTATAAAAATTTTTCAGCAATTTATCAAACTTTATTTAAAGATTCTTTGATCAAAATACTAGCTCCAAAAAATCCTTAAGTTAAGTAGGATATTCTATAATTCTAGTTCTCAAATCGGAGAATACGTCTAAATCTAGTTGGCTAATTCAGTCAAAATTGTTGTTAATATGTCATCCAAATAAAATGTTTTATTTTTACAAAAAGATTAAATTTCCGTGTAACAAATGGGATTCCGGTACAAAATTAGTGTTTATAGTGCCAAAGGAGCGAGACTGTTCTGTGGAGTAACCCCCAGAAATACACATAAGTAAGTTAAATACTACATATATATATCATCAGGTACTAGTGGCTCCCTGCAGTTTCCCCCTTATTTCCAAGGATCTTTAATTTTGCCCGGAATAAAATGTAGTCTGTCCTTTCCCAAGTTTTAGTCTATATCTGTACCAATTCTCATTAAAATCGGTTCAGTGCTTAAACCCTGAAAGCATAAGAAACATACACACATACTCACAAACTTTTGAATGTAAAATATTAGTAAGTAGGATTATTTTATCTATTTAAAGTCTCCACAATTTTGGTTTTAGAACATTATTGACCCAAAATTATATTTGATTTATAATTATGAACATGTATGCAAATGCTGACACAGGATTTTTATTGTTGTTTTTAGATGCAAAGTGCTAGTAGTGGGCGGCGGATCGGGCGGAGTTACTATGACATGGCGCTTATTTAATAAGTTAAAGAATACTGATATTATTGTCTTGGAACCATCTGAGGTAAGTAAGCACATATATTTACAGGCTACAGCCACACTATATATAAGCTGGATATTGAGTGGGTAGATTAGACAAAGGTGGTAAATAAATACTAGAAATGGGACCCTATGTAATGTTGGTAATACCTCATCAGTGACCAAACCACTAGCATTCACATTTGAATGAAGCCAAATTAAATATCCTGGAATATTTTTACACGCAGTCAACTGACTTTTAAACAGAGCTTGTACTAACCAATAAATATACTACTTACCTATATATATATGTTTACAAACACAGGACAAATAGACATGTTCTTGACACAAATGTTTGTCCTGGATAAGATTCGAACCCAATGAACCAAGAGATGGGATGAAACCACCAAGCTTTTGGCATTGTAACCAGTGATATATTATTTATTTTATTTATTAGGTCTGCCAACAATTGTTTGGAATGGATAAATGGATTATATATTTAAAAAAAAATCAATTGTTTACACAATACATGCATAATTTCTATAATTGATAAGTGTAACAATTACTTATAGGCTAACACCACATATACAGTAAAAACAGTGAACATAAAAAAATTAATTATAAACAGAAAGTAATATTACCAATCAAATGACATAATAATAATAATAAATTTATTTCTTCAATCACAAAGGACCTCATTCTCCATCAATTTTCTTCTCCAGACTCACTACTACCAGCCGCTCTTCACCCTAGTAGCAGCAGGTATAAATAAGTTCAGTCAGAGTCACAGGCCACAAAGCACCCTGTTGCCCCCTGGCGTCACTTGGCTCAAAGATCAAGCAAAAGACTTCGATCCGTGTAACAATGTCGTTTATACCGCCTGTGGTGATAGGATATGCTATGAGTACATGATCGTCGCTTTGGGTATAAAGAATGATTATGATCAGGTGAGTTTGGACTTAATGTTGTTATGTTTAAGGTGGAATTTAGATCACGTTATTGAGTCTGTCAAATAGTCAACCTTGTTAGAATTGTTATAAGGTGAAAACATTTTGAGTAGTATACGTATCTTCTTTCTGATACATTCCCGATCTCGAACTGCTAATTCAGAAAGTTTTCCAAATACTTACATGTTTTATGCATCACATAAAACAACTCTGACATTAATTACATAGTTCCTGCGTCGACTGAATAAGAATGCTTAGGTACTTATGTGAGATGCTTTAAAATGTTTAGGAAAACCCAAGTTTTAAATACATCCATTATTTTTTAACGTTGTATAACAAAAAGAGACCTTACTTATATGTTAAACCTGAATTTGAATAAACCATCTAATGAGATACTATTGAATTTAATATATTATGTCCTATCCTGGAAAAATAAAGAAAGAATACTGCTTCCACCAGATTCCAGGTCTAAAGGAAGCCCTCGACAATCCCACTAGAAACGTATCAACAATATACTCTTCTGACTACTGCGTGAAGACTTGGAACAATATCAACCAATTCCGAGGTGGTCACGCCCTCTTCACGTTCCCACACCAAGGCGGCAAGTGTTCCGGTGCCGCACAGAAGATCATGTACCTTGCTGATGATTATTGGAGGAGGGTAAGGTTTAAACACAACTTTTAAACTTTTACACCCATCTTTTGTAAACATAGAATATCTAATGATATCCCGGGCGTGTGCTGTATCTAGGTGTACGTAACTCGTATATTATCGTTACCATAGCTTTCAAAAGCTACGCTTAGGAAAAATAAATATAAACCTTTTCATGAATAACCTTGATACAAACCTTTCACGTAGCCTAGTCTCTAAATAATGTAAAACATGGCCACTATCCTATGTCCGTTTCCCTACTTCTTTTAAACCAAAATTTTAAATATTCTGTAGAAAATGCCTGAACTATGACGGTATTTTGTTTCATTCCAAGCCAGGGACCAGTCCTTAACAACTTATTATTCATCTTACAGCATAAGATCCGTAACGTAACGAACATAACGTATAACACTGGTGGTGACGCCATTTTCGGCGTGCCAAAGTATGCGCAGGCGCTCTCAAGAATCGCGAGCAAACGTGACCTAACAGTTAACTGCTGCGCCGAACTTGTGGAAGTTAAAAAAGATGGTGCGGTTTTCGTAAATAAAGGTGGAGAGGTGAGAATAATAAATACCATTTTTAGGGCTCCGTAGCCAAATGGAATCCATATAGATTCGTCATGTTTAAGTGTTAGGTTAGGCAGTCTGGTTAGTTGGTGGTGGAGAACGTGGAGACGCTATCGGATCATCGGTACATTCGATTCGATGTCTCCGCGCACTCCACCACGACGGTCCCTCTCACGTCGAGGGGGACTGTCCGGCCCCGTGTCGGGGACGGACCGAGGTGGGTGGTGTCCCGTCTAGACCCAGAGGTCGCACGGGAAGCCGCAGTCTTCGAAGACTGGGTGTCCGGCTCTGAGATCGGAGCCGACGTGGATGGGGAAGCGGAGCGCCTCGGCGTTGCCCTGACTCGCATATGCGATAGGGCAATGCCGAAGGCCAGACCGCTCCCTCCACGGCGTCGGGTGTACTGGTGGAGCATGGAGCTCCGCCAAATGCGGGTGGCGTGCGGGAGAGCGCGCCGCCGGTACACCCGATGCAGACGGCGAAGAGTCCGTGACACCCAGGAGGAGGAAACCCTCTACGCCGCCTACAGGGCCGCGCGTGCCGCCTTCAAGGTGGCGATAGCGCAGGCCAAGGAGGCGGCGTGGCAGGAGTGGCTGCGGCTTCTCGACGGCGACCCGTGGGGGAGGCCCTACAGGGCCGTACGTAACAAACTACGGCCCTGGGCTCCCCCACTGACGGTCAGTCTAGACGGGGCACTGGTGGACGAAGTGGTCGGCACCCTATTCCCCGCTCGGGGTACATGGGTGCCGCCGGCGATGACCTCCGCCTCCTCCTCCGGCCAGTCGCGAACGGACACTTCCCCGGCACCGGTGTCGGAGGGCGAATTCGGGGCGGCGATTCTCAGACTCAAGTCTAAGAGAACCGCCCCGGGCCCCGACGGTGTGCCAGGGGTCGTCCTAGCGATTGCGCTGGAGGAGCTCGGCGAAAGGGTGAGGTCCCTGTTCTCCACGTGCATGGGGCAGGGTCGATTCCCCCGGCGGTGGAAAACGGGCAGACTCGTCCTTCTGCAGAAGGACGGTCGTCCGGCCGGACAGGCGTCGTCGTATCGCCCGGTGGTGGTAATCGACGAGGTGCCCAAGTTGTTCGAGCGTGTGCTCGCTGGGCGCCTCGTCGAGTCCATGGATCCGGGACTGGACGACGCGCAGTTCGGCTTCCGCCGGGGTCGGTCGACCGTGGATGCCGTGGCGCGGGTCAGGGACCTCGCCGAGGGGGCCGTCTCCCAGGGGGGCGTGTTGTTTGCGGTGTCATTAGACATCCGCAACGCATTTAACACGCTACCCTGGGAGACGATCAAAGAGGGACTGCGGTACCACGGCGTACCGCAGTACCTCCAGGAGGTCATCGCCGACTACTTCGTCGGTCGGGACGTAGTGTTCCCGAGGGGGGAGGGCAGCAGCGGCCCTGGGAGGAGGGAGATGACGTGCGGTGTTCCACAGGGGTCGGTCCTCGGACCGCACCTGTGGAACATCGGCTACGATTGGGTGCTGCGCGGTGCAATGTTGCGAGGGGTCAGTCTGGTGTGTTATGCAGACGACACCCTCGTGACGGCCCGCGGCAGCACCTATCGTGAAGCCTCCCTCCTCGCCACGGCTGCTGTGGCGCAGGTGGTGGGGAGGATCCGTGCCCTGGGGCTCGAGGTGGCCCTCAGTAAGTCGGAGGCCCTGGTTTTCCATGGGCCCCGACGCGGGCCACCGCTGGGAGCCGCCATAGTGGTGGGCGGAACCTCCATCGCCGTCGGGTCCTCGATGAAATATCTTGGACTCGTTCTCGACGGCCGATGGAGGTTTGAGGAGCACTTCCGGCGGTTGGCACCGCGGTTGATGGCCACCGCCGGGGCTCTGGGACGGATCCTCCCCAATGTGGGGGGCCCAGGGAGGGCCTGCCGGCGCCTATACACTGGTGTGATACGCTCCATGGCGCTCTACGGAGCGCCGATATGGGCCGGAGCCCTGAGCGCCCGAAACCAGGCTGCGCTGCGACGTCCGCAGCGCGCTATGGCGCTCAGGGTGGTCCGAGCGTATCGCACCGTGTCGTGCGCCGGCGCGTGTGTGCTCGCCGGTACGCCGCCGTGGGACCTCGAAGCCGAGGTGCTCGCTACGGTGTACTGGCGAGCGAAGGAGGCCGGGGGCCGTCCGCATCCGCGGGAGATCGCGAGCTGGAGGGAAGACGCTCGCGGCGTTCTCCTCCGGAAGTGGACGGCCCGGCTCGAGAACCCGGCTACGAGCCGGGATGTGGTGGACGCCGTTCGACCACTCCTGAAGGAGTGGCTCGAACGGGAGCACGGGGCTCTCACCTTCCACCTGACACAGGTGATCACCGGGCACGGTTGCTTCGGGCGATACCTGTGCCGGGTGGCGGGCAGAGAGCCCACGGAGACGTGCCACCACTGCAGGGCCGGCGTCTCGGACACGGCGGAACATACGCGCGAGGAGTGTCCCGCTTGGGCAACTCCTCGCACCGCCTTGTCCGCGACGGTCGGCGCAGACCTCTCGCTGCCGGCCCTTATTAGGGCCATGGTGGGCAGCGAGGAGGCCTGGGAGGCGGCCGCAACCTTCTGCGGCCAAGTCATGTCGCAGAAGGAGGCGGCGGAGCGAGTGAGAGAGGACGACGTCAACTCTCTCCCGCTTCGCCGCCGCAGGCGCGGTAGGCGGCGACTGGCCTTCGCGGGCCGGTTGCCGCCGTAACGCCGGGGACCGGGGCGGCGGATCGGGGGATCCGCCGTCCACGCCTACGGTCCCATGCCGGAGATGCCCATTTGTTCCATGGGCATCTCCGGTGATGTTGAGAGGGGGGCGGGACTCGCATGCGTTTTCGCATCGTGAGTCCCGCCCCCCCGAGACGGGCTCGGCCTCCAGTTGTTTTTGGGAGGCCGAGCAGCGCCGGCGGGGCATGCGGTTGTAAGGCTTACGCGTGTCCCGCAGCCCCGCCACACGGCGCCGAGGCGTCAATGGAACCCCAGGGGTTTAGTGGGTAGGCACCGGCACCTTCTGTGCCGGTGAGTCTCCACATAACGCGGCGGCTCCCCCCGGAGCTGCCGGGTATCCTATGAGGATTCCCCTGGGAAATCAAAAAAAAAAAAAAAAAAAAAAGGCAGTCTGGTTAGTTAGGAATGTAAATTAATAGGTTTTTTTTAAAATCAGTCAACTATGTCCTATCATGTTTATGGGCATTTATACCCGTGTATGTTCAGTTGTCTAACTATAAGTCCCGAATAGCTAATGAGGCATCTTGAGCTCGAGCAAATCCGAGATTGGCATAAATAACTATGTTCTTGTGAAGTAACGTATAGTCGCAAAAACGACTCTATTGCCTAACAATAGAGTTTAATTCCCTTTCTTGAGTCCATGAATGTATTTCAGTCGATAACCCTTCCATACAACCTCCTCCACGTGGCACCGCCGATGTCACCGCCATCTTGTCTCACAAAATGCGAAGAACTGGTCACAAGCAAGGGTTACTTAGACGTCGACATGTACACCCTACAGCACAGGACGTTCAGCAATGTGTACGGTATCGGTGACTGTACCTGCACGCCTAATAGCAAAACTGCTGCTGCTATTTGTATGTTGTCTTTTAAGTCTTTAAAATTAGGTTCTTAATTCGATTATAGCATATTTTTAAAGGTGCGATTGCACTGTATGTGCGCGTATGCAAGTCTAGATGCACTTTAAGGCATATAATTGAATAAGTAAGGTATAATTATTTCTTAGACAACTTGAAAATATAGACAACTTAGACTATCTTCTCCTCAGAAGATGTCACTATATTTTGTACATGATTGTCTATTTTTTTATTTAGATTTTTGCACTATGTGCTACTAAGTGCCACTAAGTGCTACTTGAGAATGAATTTTTGTTACTCTTTCACGCAACAACGACTACGAAAGAGGGATTGCGATGAAATTTGGCACAGAATTTGAATATGTTCTGGAATAACACATAGGTTACTTTTATCTCGGGGAAAAAGTATCCCCTGGGAACGGGTACCACTTGTACAATAATATATTGAATATATTGGACTATTTACACTGATGTTATCCTATTTTTAACCGTCAATTCTCCCTAAAGCCCGCCAAAGCTGTGTCGTTGAAAAGAACATAATAAGCACTATGAATGGTGAGCAGCCGAAGGTCAAGTACAACGGGTACGGCGCCTGCCCCATCGTGACGTCATACAGAACCGGCATACTCGCAGAGTTTATATACAATAAGAAAGTCTGCGAGACGTTTCCGTTTGATCAGGTAAGACTTATATAAGCACATACAAAGGGCATCATATATATGTAATAATTGATTATTGTGTATTTTGGGTTTTAATGGGATAGTTTGCGAGGACATCTGAAGGGAAGAAATATGAGTTAGATTTTAGATGAATAAATAGGTATTTTGTAAAAATTGTTATATCAATTAAGAATCTACACATGTTTTTGATCAGTAGGTACATGATTATTTAGTCCCAGCAGAAGAGTGCGAAAAAAACCGCGCGGCGGAACTAGTGGAATTAAAATATTAGAAGCAATAAGTCAAATACGACAGACATCCAAATATAAATAAACCAATTATTGTTCCAGAGCAAAGAACGTCGCCTATTCTACCACATGAAAAGGGACATTTTTCCATACATTTACTGGAATAAACTGTTAAGAGGAAAATGGAACGGCCCGTCCGGAATACGCAAGATAATCAACCCATTAGGAAAGTGAAACAAATAATAAACATACAAAAATGTTTATTAAAATGTACAAATTGTTCTTTGACACATAAAAGGGTAGATGTGTTGTATTCTAGATACATTATGACACACAGACGCTCTTATAATTCTTAAGTATTACAATTTTTTTAAATTAGATACCAATTTTATAATTACTGTAGTTTTGACATTTCAAAAGCCAAAGTAACTGTATTTAAACGACTTCAAAAAGGAGGCTTCTCAATTCGACGGGTATGTTTTCTTTTTTTTTTCCATCAAGACATGGCAATTAGACAATTATTTTTAAATTCCTTTTATGACCGACGACGTGCTAAAGATATTTCATACAATCCTCCATAAAAACTACTGTATTAACATTTGATATAATGTTGCCATTCTAACACCTCAGCTATCTACCCTATTAAAAACAGCTTATTTTCTTAAGAATTACTTCAATTTGTAAACCTCCAAATCATATTATCGATATTATAAGGTACAATCTCTGTAAAAAAAAATTGTAAAAATACAGTGTTACATTTTTTATATTATATCTAATATTTGGTATTTACAATACTATTTATGAAATACTGACAATTACATGGTAAAAAGTGAAAAATTCTAAAACTACAAAAAAAGTTGCTTAAGTATTTACATTATATAATTTCCAAAACATTTGATTTAACAAAAACCTTTTTATAAATAAAGATTTACGAAACAAAATAAAGCGTATGAATATAAAAACAATAATTTCATTATTAGATTCTATCCATTCCTTATGAAGACCATATTAACGTTTAAACAACATACATATATGTAAATACTTATTAATATTCACAATTTTTCTCCACATATTGGCACTCGGACGGAGTATTAAAACAATACTTTATGACACAACCTTAAAGTCCACTTTGGACTGGCGAAGACTTACGCTCTATTTAATGCTGAGAACTGGTCTTTGTTTAAGCCATTAGGATCCTTGACGTCTAGGGCACTTTGACGTTTTCGTTTCAAAGCCGCTTGCTTTATTCTATACTGGCGCCTTGTCTTTACGAGGTAGACTGTAAGAGCTATAGCTATAAGTAGAGATACTATGATGCAGCCTCCCAGTATTAAAGTCGTTGGAGTCACTTTGGATAGGGATCCTTGGTCTGTCGATGGCTCCAGCTGTGGGGAATTTTGCATGATTAGTTTTGTTGTTGACTGGTTTGTAGTTAGCTGGTTATGGAAGCAACCCCAGATTAGGATAAATATGTGGATGGGGGCTATCGGTTTAGTATATAGTACAAGCTTTTTTTCGAATCAGATTATGGTGATGATGGCCATATGTGAAAAATGACACGGGATTTTAATGTACACAACTGAGTTCCTTGATGATCCATCTGACGAGGAATTCGTAAACTTAAAGCTATTTTAAATCTTAACTACAAACAAACGACAAAAGTCAACGAACAAACTTTCCGAATGGAAAATATCTGTAAAAGCAATGTGACTGAGTGAAGTCAGACTGATTGAACTACCAATTTAAAAAATCCAAAATATTTCAAATACACATGAATTTTAGACTCTAATGCTCAGTCTGGAAAGTTGCTTTTAGAAGGAAGAATAAAACTGTTGTCAAAATGACGTTGTACAAGTAACATACCAAGTAAGTCCCATGCGCGCCGGCCCGTAGGAAGGCGTCGCTGCACATGGCCTGCTCCGTCCAGTTGTACCAGTGCACCAGCCGCAAGCCTGAGTAGGCGCGGGGGGATCCGCATCTGACATAATAAACAATAATCTTATAGGGTCGGCAACGGTGTTGCAAGCGTCCATAGGCTGCGGTAACCGCTTCCTATCAGGCGGACTGTATGCCTGTTTGCCACCTTTGTGGTATAAAAAAAAAATAACATACGAGCGGACCCCGCAAACTTCCTTCTGCCCACCTGCGCTACCTTCTGGGTCCAATTCAAAATCTAAATATAAAGATTATTATCTTTTAGATAAGAGCGCGTACGGCTAAGAGATATGTTACTCGGGATATACAATTTCCTAAGCATAAAGCTAAAATTTAAAAATGTCTGTCTCTTTGGAAATAAAGAAACATATGCGCCGTCAGTGTAGAAGACATTTCAATTAGGAATAACTCAATGAGGCGTTATTTATAATCTAACTATTTATACTAGTTATACTATACTACTGTATTAAAACTTGTTAAATTACTAATGTACCTAAGTTCAGCAAGCATCACAGAGTTCTTGGTCCTGTACATCATCGGCAGCAGCTCGTCCACCACCCACTGCATCTCGCACGAACAGTCCCACGGGTTGAACTGCATATTCACACCTTCTGTCACTGTCGACCATTGCAACAAATCTTTGGATAGATGAGACAGACTGTTTTTACTTATATCCAGCTGAAAATAAAAGAAAATAAAGTTTAGATCGGCTCGAAGGACCATATGTTTTTAGGGTCGAATCTATCGCCGGTATATAAGGTTAATTTTGCAACGACTATGATTTGAAACTAAACGGGGTTTATATAAAGGTAAGCAAATAGCTTATATACTTATTAAATATAGATATAACATACACAAACAGATACATTCATGCACACAAATATTTGACCTGGACGCGAATCGAACAACGAACTGTGGCTTAAAAGTCAGGATCGCTAACCAAGACGCCTAGAATTAACCAGCAACAAGCGTCTAATAAGCTTTGGATGTAGTGTGATGTCATCCAAATTCAATATATAATACTAGCGGACGCGGCAGACTTTGTTCTGGCCACCAGCGCCACCTACCGGGTCCAAATTGATACATACTTCTCTACGAAATACGTAATTTCATCAGCAGAAAACCGCATGAAAATCTGTTCAGTAGTTTCATCGAGCATGTAACCAATAGAGTAGAACTGTTAACAGTTTTGTTAGAAAACAAAATACGCCAAAGCGCTGCGCCGGCCCCTGCGTTCTGATTGGCCGACTCAACGTCAAGTCGTACACACAGGTCTCTTATTGGTCGGGTACTGTTTTAGTTCGAGCGTGGTTTGTTAGTTATACCAGTTATACGTGACAAATCATTGATGCGTTGCTAAACAAATGGCTCACTATTGCTACTCTATTGGTTACATGCTCGATGAGTAGTTTTTGTGTTCATCGTGTTCAGACAGACAAGACAGAGGCGGCGGGGACTTTGTTTTTTATATTTATATGGATAGATTAACTGTATTAACTTACCATGCACAAAGAAGTACCATCAAAGGCGCCATTTTTAATTTCACTCAAAGATGGACACCCAGAAAGATAGAGGGAGAAACAATTGATCTCATTTTCTGTCTCATCTGCGCTTCTTCCAACCACATTACTGAAAGCTTTCTCATCCACAACTTTTAGACTATTCAACTCGTTCATATACAATCTTTTTAATGCAATAATATTTTTAAAATAAATCATTTCAATGGGGTTGCCATCTAGACGAAGTTCGTCCAAATTGGGGAAATATTGTGTGCTCAATGCTTTTGGTACGTCGGATATGAGATTATAAGAGAGATCCAGAATGTAAAGTTTTGGTAGTTTCTTCTCAATGTTGAATTCTTTAATTTGATTCCCACCTATGTTTAGTACCTGAAATAAATATTTTATTATTTTAAGATTAGAACTTGGGTCAAGATTTTTATCCTAATATGTAATATATAAAAAGTATCCTATGTATTAACAAAAGGTCGTCAAAAATATCGCCGTGTCTAGTGTCCCTTAATTCCATTATAATTTAAGATTTATTTTAATTAGAAAATATTAGTATGAAAATTTAAGGATGAAAGGTGCCACATGGCTCTGACATTGTAACATCTGGCTATGTGGCTACTTTATCAGTCTCTGGACACTAACTCTTTTGATTGAATTTCACTTACCTCTAAATTATCAAAATTCACAGAACCCTCGTCATATAAATCCGACAACCTGTTGTACGACAGATCTATATACTTGATGCCACTTGGAAACTTTGGCCAATGGTACAATGTGTTAATCTTCAGTATCGCAATCTGCAAGGAGGGGGGAAGTGCGAAAAAAAACGTTATGTTGTTTTGTCCAAGGTTCAATTCCCTTAAATTTGTGCAGGTTAGGAAAGCGTTTTCTTCGACAATCTCTATTATGTTGTTTGATAGATCCAGCAGTTCTCTGAAAAAGATAAATTAGAAAGGTATAGGATATTTAAAGCGGTTTTTCATACTTATATATTATAAATTCGAAACATTTTGAAGATGTATGGATGTTTGTTACTCTTTCACGCAACAACTGATGAAGGGATTTAGATGAATTTGGTCAAAGTTACAGGATATTCTGGAATAGCACATTAGCTATTTTTTATTTATGAAAAGTTAAACATCTATAAATTAGTTCATAAATACATTTTTTAAATAAGATTTCTAAGAGACTAGTAAAATAGTAATACTTACATGCTATTATGTTCAGGAAATGAATCCTTCATAATGGATCGAATCCTATTTCCATTAAAATACAACCTCTTTATACTGTTCAAAGGTTTATTGTCACCCTTTTGAAGAATTAAGTCAAGAATGCCGTTCTTGCTCAGGTCCAAATCTTCAAGTGACGTCATTGGCTGTAGAGCTTCTATTGGCATCTTCTTGAGCTGGTTACTTTGCAAACTCAACTTTTTGAGATGGCCCAAGAGTTTAAAGTCGATTGGATTGAAACTGGATAACTTATTGTAAGATAAATCTAGGTCCTCCAGTGTTTCTATGTTGGTGAACAGGTCAGGAGTGATTTCTGTAAGGTCGTTTTGTGAGAACGAGAGTTTCTTCAAATTTGGAACGTCGGTGAAAGGATCCGGCCAGTACGTCTTGATTAAATTGTTGCTGAACCTCAGCGTTTCCACCTGGCTGTTTGGTGGTAATCTGAAATTATAAAGTGATATGTATCAGTAATATATTAACCCTTATGTACTCAATACACAAATACTGGAGACAAAATATATGAAAAATACTTTTAATAAAGAGTAAGAAATAGACTTTCAAATTTTAAGTAACATACTCGTAAGTTATATTTTACTCCCATATTCCTACGGGAACGGGAATTAAATGGGTGAAACCGCGCGGCGGTAGCTAGTATAATATAATTAGGTAATAAGTTTGTTTTGAAAATACAAATAAAAGCTACTAATTGCCGGTTTTTCTCACCACAAAACAACAATTAAACCGAACATTAGACTATGTCTATTTAAAGGGCTTCCCTACACTTAAACTGTAAAACATAGAGAATTGCCAACAAAGATATGTAGTAACAAGAACAGGATGATCTGATGGTGTCATATTAACCGATTTAATAAATTATCCGTGTCAGACAGAGATGGATACAAATTAGGGTTGCCATCCGTCCGGGTTTCCCCGGATTTGTCCTAGTTTAGAGGGGATCCGGGGAGCGTCCGGGGAAGGTTTCATTTGTAGACCGGGTTTTAAAAAATAAATAAATTTGTAACGAATTGTAATATGATTCTGTATTGTTAATATAATGAATAAATAAAAAAACAGGCCAAGAGCGTGTAAGGACACGCGCAGTGTAGGGTTCCGTAGCTAGATTAACAAAATTCAATACTTTACGTATACATATACCTACGATTTACTTAAACATTTTTTTTCAATATTGAGGTGGCAACGAAATGGTTAAATGTCGTATGTCGTATTCGGTTGATTTTCTGAACTTTTTTACTAGGCCGACTATAACTCGTTAACCTGTAAAGCCAACATAGCCGTGATAGTTTTCCTTTTAAATACATCATATATGCTACTAGCATGAATTTTTTTACAACTCCACAAACAATGGTTTAGTTTTAGAGGGGGTTAAACTGAAATTTTCGTTAGAGTCATGTGTCCCCCACATGACTAACTAAAATTTAAGTTTTTAATTTTTGTTTGTATTTGGACAAAATTGAAACATAAAATCTTGAAAAATATGTTTTTCTTTTTTTTTTTTTTATACCACAAGGGTGGCAAACAGGCATACGGTCCCACCTGATGGTAAGCGGTTACCGTAGCCTATGGACGCTTGCGACACCAGAGGCGTCACTCACGCGTTGCCGACCCTATAAAAAAGGGAGCAACTGTGTGAAGGGACAAAGCGCAATGTACTTTTCGTCGAAGGGCTAAACAGGTATCACTCCTGCATACCCCTACGACGCTACTCCATCCCTGGTCCCCCCACTGCCGCTACAGCTTCTCCTCATGGAGAGCTGATTTCGAGGGTTTTTTTTTCTTCATTCTTATAGTGTGGCATATCGTTGGATAGCTTATTAAAAAATAGCAAAGGTTTGCTAAGAACACTTTCCGATTCAGGGTTTCGTCTACGAAATATTAAGCTTTTAAACTGAAATTTTAGTTAGTCATGTGGGGGACACATGGACACACCCGCAGACGGACGGACGGAATGTTGGCGATCAAACTGTGATCGTGAGGGGGTTAGAGGTGTGGCAAATAAAAAGGCTCTCTAGCATTTAGGAAATAATTATAATAAAACTAAAGAACACATAAAATACAAACAAAAATGAAAAACTTAATATAAAAAACAAACAAAAATGACCGTCATTGCCAACGGACGGACATGGCGAAACCATAAGGGTTCGTAGTTGACTACGGAACCCTAAAAAGGTTATTTATGACATTTTCAAATTTACACTTATACATTGAATATGTTTAAAAGATCTTGTTGACATGTCCGGCTTTCGGACTCTAAAATCCGGGGTTTTAACGCGTCTTGTCCTGTTTTTCAAATTTTAGAGATGGCAACCCTATACAAATAGATATCGGAGGCACTTATCCAATTGTTTATGGGTGAGGTGTCACTCGTTTCGGTCCATCGGCGCCTTAATTAGAACTGCATTGTACTATTGCGTGTTCCTTGCTCATTCATAGTATTTAATTGTCTACTTGCACACTGTGGTCATGTCGTGATGATCAGTTTGTGGGGATTTGAGAGTGATATCGTGCAAAGATGAAAAAAGATGAAAAGCGAAGGGTTCTGTAAGCCCCGTCAAACACGCCTTGGTGGTTTCTTAAGCTATAACTCTTAAACTGGACGGGGCTTGGATTACCTTCTTCTTCCTGCCCTTGTCCCGCCTAAGCAGGGTCGGGACAACATGTGTTTTTTTTCCATTCCTCCCTATCAGCCTTCGATCTGGACATATTTTTTGTAAATTGGTATTTGATTATCAAATAAGGGACAAGTTAGTTTGGAATCAACTTTGTGTGAAAATGTATAAAATTTTTGTAGTTTTTACGCACTCTCAGAGACAGTGCGTTAGTAAGTACGTTATTTGTATGAGAATAATGTTACATCATCGTGTCGTGATAAGTAGGCATAATACCTTACGCTGTTCAAACAAACCTTACGCAAAAATCTACGTATGCTAAATCATATCATGTTTAAAAAAGTTCTTTTTAGTACTTATCTCTGTTTGCAGAACCGCTCGGATTCTAAACCAATGTTACTACTATTTTCCTATGTGCTACTATTTTACCTACGTTATTTGGCCGATAAATATTACCCCGGATTCAAAAAGACTAAGTTTGTCAAGTTAAAGGCACGAATGAAAACTATATCAATGACTAGCTTCTGCCTCGCGTTTTACCCACGAAGTTCCCGATTCTTTAAGGATAAAATATTGCCTATTCTCCTTGATAATGTAGCATTCTAATGATGAAAGAATTATTCAGTGCAGTAGTTTCGGAGCCAATTGAACACAAACAAAAAATCTTTCCTCTCCATAATATTATTATAGATAAAATTAACATTTATTCTACAGCACCTACGAAGACTAAACTGGGTCGGACAATTGTTGAAGCTGCATTTGCTCTCAGATAAACGTTAGTCGGTCACTTCCCGTGCGGAGATGATTCGCAAAGTAAACCGAGCTGACACGGTTCCTTCCTAATTACACAGCCGTGATGGATGTGACACTTCTCTCTGGTCTAGCTGATAAAGTGGATGTTGACCTTTGATTGCATGGTAACTGTGGAGGGGTGGAGTATAGGGTAGAATGACTATAGCACATTAAAACCGAAAATTAATGTCCTATTTCATTTTTGTCCTTTCCAAATCAAAAGACTGGCTTGGTTAGAGGCCCTGTTTTTAAAAACGGTCTTTGGTTACCCCCACCTAGGTCAAACATTTGTATCCATGAATATAGGTAGGTACTTGTTGTGTGGATGTTTAAGTACGTAGGTATGAAAGTACATGATCTACATCGCTTAGAATCAAATTAGTGAGTAAAGTATGCGCCAGAATATTTATTATTCATGCTGATTGGATTGTAATTGCGATGTCGTTCAATTAAAATGATGATTATTCAGTTTCCCTCAAATTTCAATAAGAGTGGTCCTTCGAGGCGGACACAACGCAACTTCTATGGAAATCAATGAATCAGTATCGTAAACAAACATTGCATTTTATAGATTATTTACGATAACCACTCTTGTGTATATCGTCGCTGCGCGTGCAAAAAACGCTAAGTGTTTTTATAGAAGACGAAAAAACTAATTTTCTCAAAAAAATTAGCTTAACATTAAATTTTTTGATTCTTTAATTGCACTTATCACAATCCTGTTTTATTGTATTGGAATAAGGATCAAAACTGCATAACAAGCCGAAAGTTACTAAAGAACACATAGCTACTTTTGCACGCACAATGACGATATGTATATGTAGTTTATTTATTGATAAGGGGCATCGACAGCATCGGCTATTGAAAGAGTCATCGAATATCTACTAGTGGCTACCCGCGGTTTCACCCGCGTTCCCCGGGACCTTCAATTTTCCCGGAAAAAAGTAGCATTTGTGTTAATACAGGTTATAAACTATGTTCTATCCAAATCCGTTCAGTAGTTTTTGCGTGAAAGAGTAACAAACATACATCCATACTCACAAACTTTCGCATTTATAATAGGTACATATTATTAAGAAGTAAGACAAAATAGATCCTATTTTGTTAAATTTGATAAAACCATAGTATTAATTTATGCACATATCTACATTTCCTATATCAAATACGGGAATGACGCGCGAAGATTCTCCGTAAATCTTTCTCTAGGCGTGTGTTCTCGATATGCTTCAGTTTATAAATGATTGATAGATAGAACGTAACATTTTTTATACTAAGGTATTCATCTTTAGTCAACTGTGTTTCTAAATTGATATCAAATGGTCATTTTTCCTGATAGTTTGAGCGTGGAAATATTCTATTGAAGAAAAATTTTGTTGTTGCTTAAGATGCGCAGATTTTATTTTTATTTATGGTGTTATTTTTTCCTTTTTACTTTACGTTGAATGGTCATTAATGTTTCTTTTATAAATACCTATACTTATATGATCCAACACAAATTGTGAATGCTATGTTCGACAGTAGGTATAATTTAGTAATAGGTAATTTAAGATATTTACGATGTATGATTTGGGATAAATATGTGAGCTGGTGATAAATTAATATTAAGTTGGATCTATATAATACTACACCATAAGGTACATTACACATTGGCTGAATTCACAGCTGGCTTCAAGCCTACCCTTGCATGTACATTTTGGACAAAACGAATTTGAACTTTAACGTCATTGCCATTGTATGACACGACAAAGCAAAAGCATCGACCTTGATTCTTAGCTGAACAATTTCTGACAACGCATAAGAACTTCCTAATGGCCAAGTGTGGGTGCATCTCAATATAGTGATGATGATCGTCTTCCTACATTGACATAGTTTAGGAGACCGTTGGGACATAGACAAACGAATGATGGACTAATTCAGATCAGGGATTGCGATACACAATCATTTGTAGAAAGTTGGAATGTTCTGTGAGTGTATTTGAACACTAAAACGAAGAAAATGGCTATAACAGTGTCGAAAATCTTATATATACCTACCCACATAATGTAATAAATATTCATTATTTACAGAAATTTGTTGAAAATGGCCCCTTAGTTTAATGAAATTAGCGATTCCGTATGTTCATACATTACACCAACATGATATCAGGGTTTTTCTTAATTTTATCAGATCAAACAAAGATTAAGGCACACCATAGTCAAGTAAACAGCGATGCCCTTTAAAAAGTGTCGTATAATTATATACTAACGACTATCACGATAAGAATTCAAGGTAATTAAACGAAATAACAGTTGATTTTAATAATGCCATAAACATTTTTATCACTTACTTGCCAAGTGTGGAAATTCCGATTCCCTCGAAAGCAGCTGATATTTTCAGTCCATTGGGATTCGCCGGCCAAGCGATTTTGTCTAAGTCCGCTACATTCTCGATTTTGTCCGATTCCGAGCACTGTACATTTAACACTAAGTGTGTTCCGTCAAAATCCGGTATTTCACTGCACACGCAAACATCACATAGTTTGATTAACTTAAAAACCTCTTCGGTGACGTCGTAAACGTCTTGGCATCTTGCATAGTAAAAAAGTATAAACGTCAAAATAAAGGCGCGCATGTTTTTTTCTACTATTCCAAATGGTGACACTGGCACATCTGCGTTCGGCCCGTAATAGAGGTAGAATGATAAGTTACCTTATCGTTACGTTATCGGTATCGCCTCTGTATATGTACATTGCTGAAAATGACGCAGGCTATAGATAGTAGCGGATTAATAAGAACTCGAATGTGATTCATGGGGCCCATATATACTGTCTTCGAACATCCAACCGTAATTAGTTATGAACAATGTTATCTAGATAAAATAAAGGTTTTTTTGAACTACCATTTCATTGAATCAAGAACAAACGAGACTCATTAGTCTTTACTGCTAATTGAGGATGTAATAGATTGAAAATAACTACTGATTTTTGTTATTAGCATAAAAATGTTTCAGTGTAGATAACTATTTATTTATATAGAGAAATTCTCTTTAAGAATGCTCTTGACTATGATGTGTTTTTTCGATAGATTCTATCAACATTTTATCTTGCAATAATTAAGTTTATAGTTTAGTCTAAGTTTACTAAATCATATTAAATCAAATATTGTTCCAAATTAGATGATTATTTGAGAAACAAACAGGATGTTGTATAATAGCAATTTTGAACTATATTATTGTAAACATTAATCGTTATGATGTAAACAAGATAGAACCATCAAAATAATATACACATTAGTTAAATACTGTTTGGTTAATTATGAACTAGTAACATAATTAGGAATACAAAAACAAACCTCTGTGGTAATTTTAAAAAAGGATCACAGTTTAGACCTCCATGGTATACAATGTTATTTCAAATACCAAATAACACTGTGACTTTGTAGCCTTTGATATAAGAAAAATTTTGGATAAATTAATGCTCACAATTAATGAAACTGTCAATGATTTTGTAAGATTTGATAGTTTATTTTTGAAATCGAACCTTTAACACTTTTATTTAAGTGTGCAAATTTAGAACTTTCATCAATATATTCGTAATATAAGTAGTTTAAAACATATTTTTTTTACCTAGATGCGTTATTTTTTCACAATAAAAAATACAATAGTTTATGTTAGGCAGACTATGAGTGTCGCATTAATATTGAAACGTGAGAAACTCACCGACCGCAATACGATCTTGCGGTTTTCTGTAATTAATTTGATTCTTTTATCGCATGCCCATAATTTCATTAATTACTCATTTATAAAAATGCTCGAGTCACTAGATTGGCTTTGTGTTTAGCGACCCTGACTTTCTAGCAATGGCCGATGGCACCCAGGTGATTTTTATGCATGAAAATTTCTGTTTGTTCTGTGTCTGAATGTAAATATTAATAATAGTATGTATTTTAAATTTGAAAATTTTATGTAGTATATCAGCTGATTTCCTTAATACATGATCTATTTAGTCTGGAATAAGATTGGCTGTGTGTTAAAAATGTCCCAAGATATATAAATTTTTGTTTGTTCGTTAGAACGTGCTAATCTCAAGAACTAGTGGTACAAATAAAAAAAATAGTTTTGGATAGTTTCTGATAGGATATGATAACATAACTCACAGTGTTTCAAACGAATTATATTAAAAAAATATATCTTTATTCAAAACATGTATAACAATTATTACTTATAATATCGTCTAATAATTAAAAAGTGTTTATTGCTTTTATCTTATTCTACAAATATTGCGTAAATATAGGATTTTAATAGTAATTTGATGGAGGAACAGTTTATTCCATGAGCACCTATACAAGGGTGTGTTTTAATTCCAAAAATAATATATTGTCAGCAGTTTCTGACATTGAAAGTTTTGTTACCAATAACTGACAATGGTGGATCGATTGATAAGAAAGAGTAGACGTAAAATATGACAATTCAAAAATAACATTAAACAAAAAGAATAAACGGTTAAATTATGAAAAAACTATAACAAAAAGCATATACTGATAAAACGTAAGTATCCATAAATAAACAGTTTAATAAATATTTCTGAAAATTCAAATTTTAGAGTGCTACTCTGGAATGTTTAAATTTTATAAGTACATAGGCTTATATATCACTTTTGACAAAATTTTAATTTTGTATGAAAAATCCAAAGAAGAAAAGGAAGATATTTCAGAAAGTCTTCGAATTGAAATTGAAACTTTACTTAAGAAATAAGTAAAAACAACAGTATATCAATAATTTTGTAAAGCATTAAACATTAGAAAAATTGGAAGAACTGTTTTGTCATAAACATTAAATAACAGTAACAAAGTACAATAAGCACATCTACTTGAGCTTTGGACCTTAATCCCAAGTAAATAAGATATAATTTTCAATTTTATAACCCCAATAAATACTCTTCTATTCAAAATAAGTACTGTTTCAAATCTATTGTAACTACAACGAAAAGCCAAGCTACTTTGAATCTAAATTAAATACAATAAGGTTTATTTTCTACTGTACGATGCTTACCGTTTTACATGGACCATAAAATGCTTTGTCGTGACTAGACTAGTTTTCCGTTTCGCCCGTCAGAGGGCGTCGTGTTCTTTGAGTAGGTAGTGGCCTACAAGCCGCTTCTGTATGTCTGTCACTCCACCATAGATTTGTGTACCTCTTGCGTCCCTGTTAGTATAAAAAATAGGTACTTAAAATTGAATAGAAGTGACAAAAAAGTTGGTATATTTATATAGACGTTTTTAGAAAAATGGTCTTAAAGTATTATGTTTTAAGGGAGAGAGACTCCGAAATACCATGTAAATATAATATACAGTTATAAGTAGTTATTTAGGCATATTTTATAATAGGGCTCCCCGCGGTTTCACCCGCGTACCCGGGAGATCTTCCATTCTACATCTTCCAAGTTACTCTCGGGTGGATGTGGGAGGAGTTAGATTCGCGTTTAGCTATTACTAATCTTACTAAGTGGTGAATCTGGCACTGAGCTTGTTATAAAAAAAACATACGTAATGGGGGTTTCCCAAAAGCGTAAATTAAATTAATTTAACGCTACAACAATACACTGGCGTTTATTAACATTATCATGTTGTCAACACGATTTCCCTCTATCAAAAGACACTAAAAGACTGCAACCTCACCTATAATGTCTCTCTGCATCATAATCCACAGACAATCCCCTACCGCCGAGTATTTGCACGCAATGATCGGCGACTGCGGCCGCGTTCCGTCCGGCCACGTACTTGGCCATCGCACTGTTCTTAGTGCACACGTCTGTTGCCGCTCTGTACGTGCAGAGTCGGGCTGTCTCCACTAGTATACACATCTCTGTGAGACGGTCCTGTTGAGGGAATGAGTTTAATTAAATCGGATCGCTCACTTCGGTCCAATAAGACTGGGGAAAAACTTATTTGTTTTAAGATTTAAATACTATATACACTGTTAATAGATATTTGTGCAGGCAAATTAAGTTGCCACAAAAAATTTAATTATTACAAATATAGATAATTGTCAAATCGGACCAGCCGTTTTCAAATGATACCATTACCTGCCGTCAAACAGCAATATTACGTGATTTTGATCTAAATAAAACAAGTTGTAAATATATCAGTTACCTAATAGTTTAAAAGTCTAAGGGTGTATTTGATTATAATCATGGGAACACAAGGTTACCTTTACAGACGCCAATCTAGACAGCGGTTTACCGAAAGCCTCTCGCTTTTTAGCATAATTGATAGCTGTGTCGAGCGCGGACTGAGCGATACCTGCAATTACCAAAGAGCATATTAAAGACGAATATTTTTTTAAATTTTAATGTTATATTTAAGTATATCCATAAAAAAGATAATACAGCAAAATTTCCGTAGAGCTGACTCTCCGCACTGGCGGCACAAAAATCAGTGATATAGTTACTCCCTGCGGTTTCACCCGCATTTCCGGGGTCCTTCACCATTCCCTGGATACAATTACCCTATGTCTCCAGGACATCTTTCCAATTTCATCGACATCCATTAGGTAGTTTTTGCGTGAAAGAGTAAAAAACACACATCCATACTCAGAACCCTTCTCATTTATGTAAGTAGGATATGTTTTTGAAGAGTAATTACTGAGTTTATTGCCGGCTCTTCTTAGTAAAAACTACTATCAGAACCATGCATTAATAGCGCTTTATTGAGGCCTATTTAAATAAAAAAGATTTTGATTTTGTAAGACTAACCAACAGCATGTGCGGCGATCCCAATCCTCCCCTGGTCGAGCTGCTCCATGGCGATACGGAAGCCGTCGCCTGGAGCCCCTACAGCCCCGACCCGGGGAACTCGCACGTCCTCCAGGGTGACCGTGCACGCCGTCGCCGCCCTGAGGGTGGTGCTTCACTACTGTATTATGAGCTGTCTGTGATGTTTCGATCGATTGTTTGATGTTTTGATCGAAAAGTTGATGTGAGGTCGATAATTTGATGTTTAGATGCAAAGACATTATAAGAGGTTAGACCGACAATACAAAGTTTTACTATGAAATCCGAGTCAACCAAAATTTGCGGGGGGGGAATGTCAGTAGCAACCTAGCAACCGTTGCGTGATTACAATAAATACCAATCACATCGCTGTGTCGCGTTCAAATGCCAATCACATCACTTTCCGTCAGATCACTTGACCGCTGCTCGGTCAAGGGGCAAGCTTAGCGGCCGAACGTATTGTCGGTCTAACCTCTTATAATGTCTTTGTTTAGATGGATCATTTGATGTTTAGATCATTAATTTAATACTGTTTGGATCAGTAATGACTTGTTTTAATATCTAATTTAAAATTACTGTGACATCATCATAATTGATGTATCCTTAAATTTATAAAAATTGAATGATTAGGTTATCTTCACTGACTGTGATTTGTATGTTTGACCTAACTACTTATTTTTTAGGATTAAAGCATAATGTTTAAGCCTTTACATTCCTTCCATAGCATTAACCAAAAACCTTTTGTGTAATCTTTGTTTAATTAGTAAGAAATATGTAAGTAATATGGTTAGTTTTGTGAAGAGATCTTCAATTTAAATTATCCCAATAAATATACTAATATATAATACATATGTGCAACCATGCAGGCAGTGTGTAAAGCATAATAATATACTAAATTGATAGTGGTACCTACCTGACGCTCATGATTTTTTCTTTCTTGCCTCTGAATACACCTTCAGCATCCATTGGTACCAGAAAACCTGAAATGGATATAACATAATTCATATTAATCATCAGCTTATATACATCTCCATCGAGGAGCAAGATCAACCCCAAACAACGAAAGGGGTTAGGCCATAGTCCACCACAGGCCTAGTGTGGATTAGGCACTTCACATGCCTTTAATTGTGACACCTTGGGCATGCAAGTTCCTCACGATGTTTTCCTTCACAAAGCCAGGGGTGTGAAGGCTTATGTAAAAAATGTTTTAATATATTATTAACTAGCGAAACGACCCGACTTCGTAAGAGTTTAACCAATTTCACATAAACCAACATCTTGCATGACCCTTCCATTAATGAAAGCCGCAAACGGATCTTCCGTTGCTTAGTTTAAAGGACCTTATCGTACAGAGACAGCCCGGTTGGCTTTGTGGTTAGTGACCCTGACTCTCAAGCTGCGGGTCGTGGGTTCGAATCCCACCCAGGACAAACATTTGTATGCATGAATATGTCTGTTTGTCCTGTGTCTGGATGTAAATATCTATATATGTATGTATTTAAAAGTAGTATATGTAGTATATCAGCTATCTGGTTACCATATCACAAGCTCTGCTTAGTCTGGAATCAGATTGGCCGTGTGTGAAAAATGTCCCAGGATATTTAAAAAAAAAAAAAAAAAAGAGGGACTGCAGAAAGTCACTTTGCACTACTACGAGTATGTATAGGCACTTACAAGCGATTCCCTTATGCTTGAGCTCAGGGTCGAAGGTCGCGAAGACTACGGTAGCGGAACCTTCAATAGCTGATGTCACCCAGCTCTTCTTGCCATTCAGCACCCAGCAGTCGCCATCTTGTGTCGCTCTCATTCTGATGCCGGCCACATCTGTTCCCGCACCTGAAAAGGACAATTGCAAATTGATTTTTAGTTATCTAAAGGTTTATTTCAGTTACAATGCTGTAAATGATCTAGTCAATGTTATAGTGCTAAAGACCATAGACTAGTACGATATTCGGATTTTTATTTACAGTAACATTTTTAAGTTCACTATTTTAGTATTCTCTAGCTAGGAAAAGAGTTCATGTTCTTAGAGTATAGATCTTTTGAGTTCATGTCAGATATTTTTAAAATAAACCTGTAATAATAAAATGCCTAAACTTGAAGACTTATATTTTTTCGATTTATTCATGTAAGTAGGTCAAAAATCATGTAGATTGTCTACCTGTTAACAGAGGGCTTAGCCATATATGGGCAATTAGTTCATTGCTAAAGCGGAGTCGACCCTGAGAAATTAAGCCAGTACAATAAAAAATTTAAGCGAATTACTGAATAATCTATACAAATATTATAAACAGGAAAGATTTGATTGTTTGTATAAACTCCGAAACTATTGGACCGAATAATTCTTTCAGCAATGGAAATTTGTTATGAATAGGCTCCGAAAAAAAATCAGATCGTACTATATTCGTGAGTAAAATAGGCTATATTTTATCCCTGTATTCCTACGAGAACGGGAACTACGTGGGTGAAACCGCGGGCCTAAAGCTAGTCTTCTTAAAATGAACTAAAATTAACCCTTCACCATACCTGGCTCACTCAACGCGAAGCACCCAATGCATCCTTTCGTGAAATCCTTCAAGAACAACTCCTTCTGTTCTTCTGTCCCCTTTTCATTGATCAGATTGGCATATAAGAAGTTATGTATGGACAATATCATGCCGGTACTGGCGCAGCCGCGAGATATCTCTTCTACAGCGACGGCTAGAGAGAGATAGTCGAGGCCTAGACCGCCGTACTCTTCTGACACGTTAGCACCCATTAGGCCCATGTCTGTTAGTTTTTTTATCTGTGGAATGAGAAGGATGTGGTTTTAAGTTGATTAACAGGTACTAGACCATTTAATTAAGATAAATTGGTATTTATATTGTTTTATGTTAGCACTATGGTGGCAAACGGGCATGGATGATGGGAAGCGGTTACCGTAGCCTATGGAGGTTTGCAATACCAGGGGGTTACTCACGCGTTGCCAACCCTGTAAAAATCTTTTCATTCCAGCTTCAAGGAATTTAATAAATATAAGATTAAAGGCATGTGAAGTCCGCCAATCCGCACTAGGCCAGCGTGGTGGACTATGGCCTAAAACACCCCTCATTGTTAGGGGAGGCTCGAGCTCCTCGGTGGAGACGTATATGAGCTGATGATGAAGATACCGTTGGCGTGTTTTCTAAATCCCTCTAGTCACCGTTACGTGAAAAGGTATCTCACAAAGATTCCATTCATTTTATCGATTTATCTTTATAATAACGAGACATACAATTAATTCAAATAAGCTTGATATTTGTATGGGTCACGTTTTTACTATAGCTTACCTTGAAAGGTATTTTATCAACTCTCAACTCTATCAGCGATTTTGCTAAACAACATTTTAAAGAGGCTTCTGACCTTATCTTTGTTATCGAAACAATCAAGGTAGGTACATACATAGATCGTGTTACTGTGCAAAAATTTTGATCATTATCACTAGATACACATATTATAAATTTTAATACACACACCTGAGTTTGTTGACCATTTACTATACGGACTTGTAAACGGTTTTAATAAAAACAAATTCCTTCGGACGTAAAAGGAAGGTGCAATTCCCTAGTATTTAATTAAGTAGTAAACGCGTCACTAATTCGTAGTACATAATATTAAGTACTATCTAATCCATTGGTAAATATATGGGTAACATACATAAGTAATCATAAATCAATATTTATTTATAGCACATTAAATGTTACTGTTTATGTATAAGTGCTGTAATCTCTGTCATTGGTGCACACATCAAAAAGATAGATACATTAATTGAGTTTTAGAATGTTCAATAGAGTATTGAAATGTTTTACTAACTAGTAGTAATCCCTACTAATATTATAAATGCGAAAGTAAATCTGTTTGTCTGTATGGATGTTACACTTTCACGGCAAAACCACCAAACTGATTTTGCTGAAGTTTGTTACAGAGATAGGCTAGAGCTTGGGAAAGGATACAGGGTTCCTTTAATCCCTGGAAAGACTGATTTTGATGAAGTTTATTACAGAGATAGGCTAGAGCTTGAGAAAGGATACAGGGTTCCATTTATTCCAGGAAAATTGAAACGACAGGGCAGAAGCCAGGAAATGAAAACTATTTCATATTGTTTATGTGCAACTTCTTCCTGATAACCTATGATGCATTAATGCTGGTTCAACATTGTTTATCCATACAAGACAAGATAAAGTAAAAAGCAATAACTGAGATTAAGATAAGCTTGTCAACAACTTGTAGTATTGTAAAAAACATCATTGAAATTCATTTAAGTATTGAAAGATATCCTTAAAGAATAGTATTTTTACCAAATATTTTTTATGTTAATTATCCTATCCTTTGTGATTTTTGTGGCTCAAATAGACATTGACTAGGTACTTAAAAGCGATTGATGAAACTTAGCACACATAATATTCAGCTTAAAAGTTTTCTTATTGTAAATAGTTAATAATTAATTACATAGCGTTGTTTGATTGTAAATAAAGGTTTAAAAATATATTTTGATTGGCTATTTCTTGATGGCTGAAGGGCGGCTGATTAACTGGTAGTTTGACATTCAGTGTAATTTTACTCAAGTTGCATTATATAGAATCTATGCTCAATAAATAGCACTATATAGAACTTACGTCATTTTATAATTTTTCTATTTATTTACAACTTACTTATTATCGTCTAGGATTTTTAAAAACCGTGTTAGTACCTGGTCAAAAGGGAAACGTCCTTCCAAGTCAAGTTTAGCTGCAACCGGTTTCAGTTCCTCCCTGGCAAACTCCCGGGCCAGTTTCTGGATCTCCAACTGTTGCTCGTTCAACACACTTGTGAATGTCCGACATTGTGATGCCAGGAGCTTTGTGTACTGGAGTGAGTTCACTGGAAAATGGACTCAATTGTTAAAGTCATCAAATAATAAATACAACACAAAGAGTGTTAGAGTCTGACTATTCATAAGTGCTTTGCATATTGGCCTATTTGAACAAAAATATTTTTTATTTGATTTGAGAGTATTTGGTATAGGATATTCTTAGTCACATGACTTAAAGATTTTGATATAAGCATTTTAGTTACCTAAACTCCTTTGAAAGTTGATTGTCTACTTAGTTTAGGATCAGCAGTAGTAAGTGACAAGATTTTTCATAAACATCTATGTTTCCAGCAAAGTTTTCTTCTCATCACCATGGAAATGTTTCTTAGACATTAGTAAACATTAATCTACTTTTAATAGGTACATATTTATTCAGTTAGATGGATAACAATATTGTAATCATGAACTTGATATTATCATAATGATCTATGAGGGTGATGAACTCGCAGTTCTGGTTCTTAATATGAAAAACAAAGAAAACTCAAGTAACAGTTACTTACAGCCAATCTTAGCAGACTTCAATATAGTGTTCGCAGCCATAATATTACGTGGTTTCACGATGTTTTATCACAAACAGTCAGCACACACTACACCCAGTTGACATTCAAATAATGCGATATGTAAGTAATGAATGATAATGATAATGGAACAAGGTCAACCGAAACTCAATATTTGGAATTTAATAAATAAAACCGGTTACTGATAAGCTTATGGTCTTAACTTAACACTCAAATTATTGGGTATCTGTGAAAACTTGGCTGTTATGTTCGATTTTAATATTAGGCTTATAATTGGATGAACATTTTTGGAATTGGGTACAGGAAACGAAATTAAGTTGCCGGCAAAAACGATGCAAAATGAATATGAATGAATGAATTTATATTATTTTTGTCGTCATCTACGACGGTTGAAGTTGTTTGTTGATAATAGCTCTTAATTTCGGGGGATAAGATCTACATCCCAACGCGGCATGATGGCAGTAAATGTGATGGTAAATCAAGGATAAATAAGCATGACAGCTTGATGTCAGTCTGACGTTGTCGTGGCGTGACATTTTGTGTGCGTTCAAATACCTCAGTCACATTTATTAGACGAAGAAAAATAAAATATACAGCTAAATAAAAATAAAATTACTTAAATTAATTAAATTTATGGATTTAACTTACTACTTTACGCTATATTTTTTTAATGATTATTTATGATATATAGAGAAATGAAATGAAATTTTATATTATCCAGCAATCTAACATGTTTTACTAATGTAAAGTTTCAAACGCTTATGACAGGTGACAATCTCAGTTTGACTGTAGGGCTGACAAATGTTTGCCACTCGATCGTATCGATATTGGTATACACTACTAAGTAATTATGAAAAAAAAAAAATTATTCTCAGTGTTATTAAAATATGACAATTGATAAGGGAGCTAAACGATGTACTTATTTATGTTACTTTCTCGATGATCGGTTTTTATTTAATATATTGATCAAAAATATTAGTACCAGGATATTTATTTATTTTATCTGATAGGAATCGTTTACTGTATAGTAGTGTCGATGTTTTGATATATCGATACATTGGAACAGGCCTAGGATATTTGTCTGAAATAAATAAATACATCGAATCGAATAGTTGTAGGGAGAGAAGAATATGTTATATGTGACTCTTGAATTGGAGTTGAATTGGAGTAAAGTCTACGTCCACAATTGCTGATGGTTACTTACTAGTAGATTAATTCGAGTGTTCAAATTCACCAGCGTTAGTGAAACAGTGTAATCAAACCGCAAACTGCATGAAGTAACAAAGACAATTTCACATCGTCTACCCCCATTTTCCGGGCAAAATGACTTCGATACTGGATCAATACGAGCAAGCCTCGCAGGTTTCCCAGCGTGTTAAACCTGTGACGGAGCCAATGATCTCTTCAGGGTATATAAACGTACAGCTAGAAGACAATTCGCCGATGTTCTCGAAAAACAAGATGAAGTTCAATCCGTCAGACCTGATAACTCATGCTGCAGTCTCCAATGACTACCTGGTGCTTGCCATGGCCAACGGGAGGCTGTTCCGACTGGATTTGAATAATCTTGATAGTGGTGGAGGTATGGTTTTGATACACTTGAATGAAATGTAGTTTCATATAACATTTATTTGCCTTTTCCTCATTCCTGTTATCAAATGTAACTAATGAATCGTTATTTATTGTTCACATTATGATAGGAAATTCCTTTTCAATTGGAATATTGTATATCAGATGGTTCTGCCAAACAGCTATGGTAATATGGATAATTATGATTTAGATTTGATATCCTTACTTTCTTTTGAAGTAAGTAAGAAAAGTCTGTAATTTTTGTAAAAGTAACTTACTTATAATGATATTTTTGTCTTATTACAGAAATACACTACACAAAGTTTGTTCAACCCAACTCGAAATTAGCAAACATATTTCTGGATCCACTCGGTCATCATTTACTGATGGCATTCACTGCCCGTAACAAAGACGGCTTCCCTGAACTTGTATATTTGCACCGTAGCAGCTCAAAACTAAAATCAGTGACGAAATCCAAGGGTTACGAAGTGACTGAGGTTGGATGGAATTGGGAGAATAAGTCGGAGAGTACTACTGGTCCTATAATCTTGGGAACGTCCCAGGGACATATTTTGGAGACGGAATTAGAAGCTGATAGTGATAAGATGTTTACGGCAAGTCAGCAGTACTGGAGACAGGTATGATATTGTCCTTTTAAATATGATGTACATGGAATAATATCCTCTATGATTTATGTCTTATAACATATTTCTCTATGCAAGCTGCCTAACTATCTTCCTCTTTATGGAAACAAGGATATTGATGGATTGGTAATAACAACACTTTTGATACTTTATAATCCTACTAAATATGTTTGAATTTACTTAATACCATTAATCTGTGTATTGTCATATTCTATTCCTGACATAAAATGATGTAGACATATTTTTCTTGTATCTGAATAGAATAGAATAGACTTAGGTATGATTCATTTACTCTGAAAAAGCATCCTTTAATCCTTATAAGCTATTTCTGTTTAACACTTGATCCATCTGTGAAATAAGGAATTAAAATATGTTCTCTCACAAAAATGACTAAAGAAAATATTTATATACACATTTCAGATATTTGACATCGGCAGAGGTACAGACACACCAATAACGGGAATCCAATTCCATCGAATAAACAATACAAATAAATACTTCATATTCGTCACAACACCCACTAGACTGTATCAGTTCATGGGCCAAGCCATCATAACTGATGATAAGCCGTCTCTACAGTCAATATTCTATTCATACTTGACCATCCCGGAGACAGGGTTTCAAGAGATACCCTCAACTTTGAAGTACTCAAAGCTTCAGTTTTTCTTCGATAAGGCAGAGGTTCCGAAAACATTTGCATGGTTGACTGAACCAGGGATTTTTTGTGGACAGGTATGTGGATATTTCTTATTTATTCCTTAAATTACCAATATATATCAGGGTTGCAATTCCATGTAAATAATAAATCTGGGCACTTGCAAAAGACCTTATCAAAATGGGACAAACATACTAATATTATTTGGTATTTATATAGATTTATGACATTATAGCAGTAGCTCTCTAGCCAGTCCGTTTTCAAAATGTAATTACATCAAATTTCAATAACTTTTCAGTTAGACCCGTCATCGCAACAAAACTCTAATTCACTGTTCTCTAAAGGAGAACTGATCAACTACCCAAACGAGAAAGGAGATGAGAAGGAGAACGCCCCACTCAACTTCGTATTAACTGAATTCCATGCGTTGCTTATGTTCGCTGACAGAGTCAAAGTGGTCTCACTCCTCAATCAGGAGTTAGTACATGAAGATGTTTATACAGAGGCTCATGGGAAACTAAAAACTATGATCAGAGACAACAAGAAACGCACTATCTGGGCGGTGACGGAGAAATCCGTTTTCAGATACAAAGTTATCCGCGAAGAGAGAAACGTCTGGAGGATTTATTCAGACAAGGAACAGTTCGACTTAGCCAAAGAGTATTGCTTCAATAATCCCGCATATGTCGACATTATAAACGTTAAACAAGCGGAATTGTTATTCTCCAAAGGTTACTTTGAGAAAAGCGCCAAAGTATTTGCCGAGACTCAGAGCAGCTTTGAAACCATATGCCTCAAGTTTCTCGAAGTCGATCAAATTAACGCTCTGAAAGTGTACCTGAGTAAGCGATTGGATGCTTTAAGCGATGACGATAAAACACTTATTTCAATGATCGTTATTTGGATGACCGAGCTATATCTGTCTCAACTGGGCTTGTTACGTAGGACAGGGAAAGAAAGCACGCAGCGTTACCAACAGATACAGAGTGATTTCGAAGAGTTTTTGGTACATCCAAAGGTAGCAAAGTCGATGCAGCATTTGAAGCAAGTGATCTACGATTTGATGTCATCCCACGGAGACAAGCAGAACCTGATCAAGTTTACGATCATCAATGAAGATTACGAGACGGTGGTAGCACAGAATATTTACAAGAAGTCGTATTTGGAAGCTTTACATACGCTCCAATCTTTGAGGAAGCCAGAACTCTTCTACCAGTTTGCACCGGTTTTGTTAGAAGCAGATCCGAAGAATACAGTTAAAGCTTTAATATCACAAGGACCTAAGTTGAACCCTGCGAAGTTATTACCAGCTTTTCTCTCGTGTCAGGCTGATGAAGCCCACGTTTCAGAGATCATCAAGTATTTAGAGTTTATGGTGCAGCTTTATAATGTGAAGGATAAAGCCATACATAATTATCTGTTGACGTTATATGTGGAGCACGATGAGGCAGCCCTGATGAGGTACTTGGCGAAGCAGGGACAGGATATTACGTTGGTGAATTATGATGTGCATTATGCTTTAAGGTGAGTTTTTTATACTTTAACTCGGCCTGAAAAAATGTAGGTAAAAGTTTTGTTTAGAATTGAGTCTTCTTTTTTTGACGTGACAACGTCTTATAAATTGGTTTGCCGGGTGACACTTCAAGAAACTGCGTTACGCTCCGCTCACGTAACGTGACGTTATGTTTTAAATTGTTACTATTATTTCATCCTTCTTCCTACTATACGAATGAATATTCACATTAAAACTATTTTACCACTCAAAGTCGTTGTCACGTAAAACTTTCGCCCGTATACCGACTTTACAGGCAACCAATTTTTTTCTATTATATGACAAAAAAAATTAATTTGGTACAATTTGAATTCATTTTACCTACTATAGTTTGAATTATAATATTAGAGTATTTTGAGTTAGATATTTTCTTGGATTTTTCATACCTAGTAGTAGTAGTCAAAATGGCAGTTAAAGAGTTTGACAAAATATATTACTCCAGGCTATGTCGAGTGAAGAATCTCTCCGAAGCGTGCGTGAAGCTATCAGCCCTCCTCGGTCTTTGGGAGTCGGCAGTCGAACTGGCTCTGAAGGTGGACATCAAACTGGCCAAGAGTGTAGCCGAGTTACCAGACAGTGTTGAAGTGCAGAACCAGCTGTGGCTTCATATCGGTGAGTTTTAATTACAGGTTGAAGCATAAATCGTCTTTTCAAACGTTCTTATTCTTAGCAAATAAATAAATATGTAAGTGAAGGCGTTATTGCTGTTTAAGTGAATGATGTGTGTCATAATCGATTCTTTCTCGATAAAAAAAACGTACTTTCCCAAGCTTTAGTTTATCTCTGTAACCAACAGTTACTTTGCATTTATATTATTATTAGGATTATTTAATTGTCATTTATTATCTTCAGCGGAACACGTGATCACTAAGAACCAGGACATCAAGGAAGCGATGCAGTTCCTCGAGGAGTGTCCCCTCATCAAGATCGAGGATATTCTGCCGTTCTTCAGCGACGTCGTCACCATCGACCACTTTAGGGAACCAATCTGTCAGTCTTTACAGGTAACTATGATTATTTCTCTCTCAAAATGATGAATTTTTTTGGATAAAAATATTTTTTTTATGTGTTTGTTAATTAACAGGAATACAACAATCAAATAGAAGAGTTGAAGGCTGACATGGAAGAGGCGACGCGGTCCGCTGAATATGTAAGTACATTTTACTGGTCATCAATTTGTTCATATACGTCTCCACCGAGGAGCTCGAGCCTCCCCTAACAACAAGGGGGTTCACGCCATAGTCCACCACGCGGGCCTAGTGCGGATATAATATAAATACCCTGGGTCATTTTTCACACACGGTAAATCTGAATATCTGAGAGTGAATAGGTTACTTCTGGGCAAGCATTTTAGGTTTCGGCAACGTTCTTTATAGACGGGTTAGAGACCAAATGCAAGCCCATCACATAATAATAAAAAAAAACAATAAAATCTGATTCCAAACTAAACAGATAGCTGGTATCCATTTAAATACATACTTGTACTGGTATTTACAAGTGCTGGTATAATTACACAAGGAATCTATAACTATACCATCACTGTTCAAGCTAGTAGAGCCACTTCAAAATTATCTTTATAAAAAAATCAACCTTAACATCATAACAATATGGTCCATTTCAGGTACATGCAGAGATCCAGTCGTTCCGCAACCGCTCGGTACTAGTATCGGTAACGGACGCGTGCTGCCTGTGCGACATCGCGCTGCTACTCCGCCCCTTCTACCTGTTCCCGTGCGGACACAAGTTCCACAGCGACTGTATGACCACTGAAGCTATGCCTACTTTGTGTAAGTAAACTAGAAATTATGTGTAAAAGCCTTATGAATTAACTTTCCTAGGTGGTTTTGTCAAATGAAAGAAAGGAATGTCAGTTAGGTGTTTATGAATTAATAGCACTATCGTCATGTTTAGACTAAATGACAAATTACTTAACTAAATAACTACATGGTGAAAGTAATTTTAAGTAGAATAAATGAACATTACCATATTCTGAATAAGAACATTTTGAAGATTTGGTGGAATAACAGTGCTATTGACACAACAATCCTCTGAATAGATATTTTAAGTTTTTTTTAAGAAGGACCTTCAGTTATATATATTTAAAGGTGATAATTCCCCTTTATTATAAAACGACTTATCTGCAATACACTACATTGAGAATTAAACGTATTTTCGAAGGGTATTTATTAAGAAACATACATCTCAGCAATATAATTTAAAGATCCATCTAAGCAAAATAAATTGAGTTTCATAATTCACAGAACAACTAATTAGGTTACTTTATTTAATTTTTCACAGCCCAAGCCCGTCGCAACAAATTGATGGACCTACAACGACAATTGTCAGTGCTATCAACCATAGAGTTGAACACGATCACATCTAACTCTATGCCTCTACGTGAAGTCCTCAGGAACGAGATAGACGAAATTGTCGCCAACGAGTGTATATTCTGTGGAGAGTACATGATCAATTGTATTGATAAACCGTTCATACCTGATGAAGATTGGGATAGGGTTATGAAGGAATGGGAGTGATTGGCTTTAACCTAACCTAAATTTAACCTTTATTTGTATCTTACTTACGGATTTCGGTGAAGGAAAACATCGTGAGGAAACCTGCCTGAGATGTCACAATTAAAGGCATGTGAAGTCCGCCGCCGCACTAGGCCCGCGTGGTGGACTATGGCTTTAACCCCCTCGATGGTAGGGACTCGAGCTCCTCGGTGGAGACGTATATGAGCTGATGATGATGATTTGTACCCTAAAGCACCCAGACCCTTAGAAGGTTCTGGAGGAATACCAGCTCAGTAATTATAATAAAAGTTGGTATATAAAGCTTTTTCTACCAGATGTAAATATAAAGTAAGAGTACGATGCCTTATAAAATGGCAATTTAGGAATTATCACAGTCAATGAGTGATATTGATATGTCAGTTTTGGTTTCATTCGTCATATATATATATAGAGATAAAAAATCATATGTTGCACCGACTGAATTAAATTTCATGTAAATTAGTTATATACCTACTGTGATAAGTAAAATTGTATGTTTTATATTGTAAGGAAAATTTATTATTTCGTAGCACTATATACCTAGATATATTTACTTTAAAATTCATTTTCGCTTGACAGATATTTATGTTTTTATATGATCCTGTGTAAATAGTGTACTTCTTTAGCCAAATTTATTGTATTGTAACTATAAGACGGTATATAAATAAAACTATTTCTTTATATATTAATCTATGAGTTTCAGTAAATACGTACCTACATTAAATACTATTCTATGCCTGCTTACCGATTAATATAACTAACTAAAGGCAGTCGACCAAATAAAAACAAAACATTTTGTGAAATCATTATTTATTGAGAAAATTGTGTTATCAGTAATGATAAACAATAAATTAATTAAATATTAGGATAAGAGGAGACCATATCAAATCCAAAAGGACAAATTTCCTTTACACGTTTTGTTTTAATATTAAAAACGTAAAATGTACAAACATAAACAATATAATTTCAGCAGCACATTAAGTGATGCACATATAATAAACACAAATAGGTAAGGCAGATATTAGGCCTCGTGCGTTCTGATTACAACAGTGTACCTACATACATGAGACAATTCTCTAATGCAAACTATATTTATTGACTAGCAGCACCATCAACTTCCATAACCTGCGAATCTGTCTTATTAACACCCTTATCATCTATTTGCATTACATCTAATTTTTCCTCTTTATCATCCAACTTTTCATTCTTATTACTATCATCCGGCTTATCCTTATTCTCTTTACTTTTGTCGCGTTTCTTTACGATTTTGGTTGCCTTAACGGGTTTCTTGTCTGTTTCCTCGGCTTTGATTTCATCTTGTGTTTCAGTCGTGTTTTCAGGCGCTTTCTCTTCGGGTCGTGTGTCGGCCGCTTGTGGTTGAGCCACTTCAATATTATCTGTAGCTGCTACATCTACTTTCTCGTCCTGTTTGGGCTCGTCTTGCTTCTCTTGTACCTGTTCAACGGATTGCTCCAGCTGCACTTGCGGCTCTGCATTAATTTCTTCTTTGGGGGCCTCATTCATTTCCACCTCACCATTCTCTGTAGCTTGCTCGGGCGCATCCGTTCCGTTCTTTGGATTGTCCTTCATTTCTACGTCTTGCACTCGCGCGTCACTGGAACCCTTCTCCGCTTTGGCTTCTAGCACAGCTATACATTTTTGAATACACCTAATAGCCTCCTTCCTAGCCTGTCGAATGTTCTCTTTACCGTCCGTTTCGATATTATCTAATTTGATAAGATTCCTAGTGAGCATCTCATCTAGGAACATGTATCTCTTGTCTTTTTTGGTACCGGTGAAGTTCTCGACGTCGGTCATGAGGTTCAGGACGTCCGTTTGAATACTGAGAATCTGGGCGATGGGGTCGTTCGAGACGGGCTGTTTGGGAGGCGGCGGGGTTTGTTCTCGCTGGGGGGTCGGTTGCCTCGGCGGCTGCGGCTGGGGCGGAGCTTGTTTCTGCGGAGGGTGCGGTTGCTGGGCAGGCTTCTGCTGCGGTCTGGACGGAGGCTCAGCCTTAGGCGCGGCTTGCTCGTGGTGGACGGGAACTTTGGCATAGTGTTCCTCGGGGTGCATCTGAGGAGACTGGGACCTCTGGGGAGACGCGCCGCGAGCGAACGCTGTCTGAGGATATACTTTCTGTTGGACGAACGGCTGAGGGCCCTGTCTGAAACCTTTGTTGAATGGCGTGCCAAAAGTCCTAGAGAAATTGGGGGGATGATGGAAACTGGCCGGTCCATCGTCCGCGAAGTACTGATCTCTATCGATGTGGGTCTGCGACGGTGGTACGTACGCCGGCTTGGACTCGCCGAAGTGGGCGCTGTGGTCGACGTTCTTGTTTATGACCGGCTCGTCTCTACCCTCGACGAAAATGGGTATGTGTCGCACGTTGGAGCCGTGTTCGCCGTGAGGCTGGTGGTCCTGTTGTCCGCTCATGTTTGGCGTTCTATTGTCGGGAGGTGCTGACATAGACCGCTGGTTTCTCTCGTCCGCATCGACCAAGCTCGGGTCGACGGCGCTCTTTTGGCCGAGATCTACTGTGTTCCTCAGGCCGTACTGGGGAAGAGGTACTTGCTCCTCGGACGGGCCGGGGGCCTGTTCAGTCTGTGTAGCTGTGGTTTGTTGTTGCGGAGGCTGCGTGGGCGGCGAGGCCTGCGGTTGTGTGGGGGGCTCGTCCCGCGGGCCGTACCTGCGGTTCCAATGTGACGGGAAGTGTTCTCTGAACTCTGGAGGGATGTCGTCGAAGGGGAATCTGTCGAAGCCGCCGAAGTTGTCGCCGAAATCTGCAATTGTGACACGTTTCGGTATAGACGCTGTAAGATGTAAAAGTTTTATGAGAGATTGTGGACCATAAATCTATCAGAAAAGATAGAATAGGCATTGAGAATACAATCTGCTCAAAGTATTTCTTATAAGTAAATGGCAATAATTAACCTTTCCAAACAGAGTTGTAATGGAATATTCATATTTTTGACAAGTCTAAGCTTTTTATTAAAATCAAACTGAACGCTTATGGCGTTTACTTAAGATCAGTTTATGAGTAACTACGACCGTTTTTTCTATATTTTTTTTGTTATTAATGTAAAATAACAGACCGCTTACGATACTTATATTAACTTGGTACATATTATGTACTATGTTAATCTAAGTATTCATATAACATTCTTTACGGTCATTTTGATAGGAAACTGTGCAGTATGTACTATAACCCATTAGATCTGGTTACCATAGTAGAAACTCCACATTTCCTATTTCCACGAATCAAGAGCGTGTATGCGTGATGCTTACCGTCAGTGGCGTCCTGGCTGGAGGGGCGTCGCTTCCTCGCCCAGGTGGCGCTGGCGGGGCGCTGCCGGAGCCGCGCCGCGATGTCGGGGTGCCGCGCCGCTAGCTCGCTCCACGCGCCCGAGCCCTCCTCCTCATCAAACGGGAAGCCGCGCTATATAACAACAATGAGATCTTTAGATAACGCAGTTCAAAATAATCGGAGAAATTATATTTTAATTGGCTAGTAATTACAGGTAAGGGGATTCCTGATTGAATTAGGTACATAAATAAAATCTGTTTCCTAACTAAGCAGAGCTCATTGCTGATTTACTACATATTTTTATTTTATTTATTTACATTAAATATAACGGTTGTCACCAATAACAATATTTAGGTACACTTAAAGTTACCTACTTCTTTCAAATACTTTAGGTGCTATACATAAAATTTACATCTAGACACACAGAACATTATAATGCACCATAAAGCAGACTGGTTTGTCTAAATTAAACATTTACTAAAAGAAAAGTCATTCATCAGAGAAGTAGATTTTTTCAGCTCATCTTCTATTGTTTTTTTCCAATTTGTTTACAGTGTAAATATATAAAAATTAAAGACTAAGTATTAAGTCTCGGAGTAGATCGCAGTTAAAACACGAGTGAAAAAGAACACGAAATATAAATAGTGTTAATGATTTCATAAAACTTTGTAGCGCTAATAATGACCATGAGCACAATTTATTCTTTCACACGATAAGGTGAAACAAAAATAAAATTCTCGCACCAATGCAGGAAGCGTTCGATTTTTTTGAAACAGCTAAAACCCGGATGGTGAAACAGTAAACATGCAAACGAGTAAAGTTATCAGCGCCCGCGCATTGCCTTAGCAACTGTCTCGCTCGTTTCACCAGGTGCAGGGGAGACAGATAATACCGTACAGACAACTGTAGTACTATTTAAGTCGGCTTATGCCCATATAAGGCAAGGACGACTGAGGAAGCGACCTTGGTGTCGCGACTTTCGTATTCTGATTATAATAGTAATGATCTCGTAAGATATACGGTGTTTTTATGGAAATTAAAAATTCTTAATAGCACCCGAATTTGGTGACATTAATGGTTGTCGAAGGGGTAATGAATAATTTTACAACATTGAAGTGACTATAAATAAATTAACGATAATTGTACAATGGGCTCTTTCTTGATATAAGAGATAAGTGCGGTTACGTGATCAATAATAATGTTTGTTCACTCAAAGCCTTCGAAGACTCTAGAAGTAGTTTTAGCTAATGGCGCGTCTAATGTTGCATTTAAATAGAACTTAATTACGAATACTGTGAACAAGGTAATTATGTAAAACCTGACGTCACTGAAACGGATACGTTTTTTCACACAATCACAAAAGGAGAACGATACTAATCTCGTGAAGGCGAAGGTTTCCACAAACAAGTTTTTGAAAGCGAGTTTGAATCCCGCGCACTCATCATGGGCCAAAAATGCAATATAAGGACTGGTCTAACAAGGTTTTGGGAACATTCCAAAGAAACGTGAGAAATAACGCTCAGGGTAAGGAAGGAAGGGCAAGAAAAAATTCCTGCGTCAATTCTAAATGCGCCTAAACAGATGTAAATTTAAGCAAAATGCAACATTCCTTCGAGAAACAAAGTGAATATAATTTGCGTTGTAAACCTACTGCCATTAAGCTTAAACGCAAGTAGGTGTTGAATAAAATTAATCAGTTTGAGACGTTGTTTACAATTGACATAATTCCATTGAGCGTGGGTTGATTTATTTTAGTTGTTTGTGCATTTATTCATCGACAAACAGTCACCGATTAGTTCATTCAACTTTAATTAAGTTTGTAAAGGCTACGTAGGTATTAAATAAATTGCTTGGATCATAAATACTGGCAAGTATTGCTAATGCATTGTCCACAGAAACTTTGAAATGCTTAGGAAGAGTTCTGCGACATTTGAATTCTTGCCAAAGAGAATTTCTCTAAACCTGGACATCGTGACAATGCAGCATTTCAAAAAACTAAAAAATAATCTGTGATTTCATCATTCTGACCATCGTTCCAGAATTATCTTAGATAATATAAATGACCGAATAATAACCTACACACACGTGAATCTATTTGTATAAATGTGCTAAAAGTATGTACTATCAAATTCATTGCCGGTATCAAATACGTTTAACAACGCTAAATATGTCGTCACTATTCGTGATATAATAATTTCGTAATAAATATTTAATTTTAATAATAAAATACATCGTAAAAGTTTTATTATGTTCCTGAATATTTAAAAAATTGGGAATTCACTTAACCCCACTCAAAAAAGGAGAGCCCTGTGATTTGTCTAAGCTGATCCTGGGTTCACGTGTTCCTAAGTCACGTTGCATCCAACTAAAGCATGACAGCATCTCGCAATTATGTGATACAGATCAGATCAGGGCATTAAAGGATATTAAATAGATAATAATACAGACATGCCGATTGTTCAGTACACGTGAATATTGGTAACGCAGATGCATAAAAAACGTGATACGAAAAACTGCGAGAAAAATAATATGTATGTACACATTTTTTTTTGCGTCAACGATAAAACATAAATTAACTTCAAACACCCAGCCAATCACAGTTCCGCCGACATCTGCGTAGTTTTAGTTTAAGGTATAAAAAGTGTTACTTTCATATGATAATGATTATGAGAGACGAGCTAACGATTATTCTGTAGAGGTGACATCACCCAGTGGGCAGAAGCTAACAAAAACCTGATGGCAGCCTTGCGTCATTGTGGACTATTTGTTGGAACAACACAAAAACGGCAATAATACAAACGAGCACGTGTTTAAGAATAATAAACCGTGATTGAAACCAAAGCATCAAGATCTGACAGCAATAAAAACTAAAATTATTATAATACTTGTAACCTCAATACGCTGACAGCAGATGTTATTCAAAACCGCAAATCATAAATGTTAGTTTTAATTTATTTGCAACGTGTAGCTTACTGTATTTCCAAGAAAAAGTTATGTGCTTATTTTTTAGTATTTCACAATGCAATGTATCAAGAGATCTGGTAAATATTAGATTTATTGGGATCCCTGACAAAACCACAACGAACAAGCTAGAATTTTATAAAAGCCATTACAATGACGTAACAGAAGGCAACGACCGCCCAATCAAGCATATGGAAAGACAGGTAAAGAATGAATACAGTTATTTGACTTGCTAGAAAAAATTAAACAAAAAATCGGTTACTCAATCTATGATATAGATTTAGTTCTATGAAATCAGTTGAATCATTTTGCAATTTATATATATTGTTTAGATACGATTGGAAAGTATACAAGAGTAACTGCAAAATCGAGGCAAATTTTACTACATCTTAGATTCTAAAAAGTCAACTTTAAAAAATGTTAAAAACACAAGACCCAAAGCAGGAAAAGTGATGAAAATACATGTCATTGTCTACGTTTACAAACATGGCGCCATCCTCATCTTTAACGCCATATTAGCAGATGAAATATCATCATGATCATTTAAATGACCCACATTATCTCTATAAGATATGACATCTTATTCGTGTGGGCAGAAATTCTTAGTACCGATAGTGGTATAAAAGGTATTATATCCAACATCCGGTGATTATAATTCCGCTAACTGTTCGGACACCGTGAGGTATTCCGCCGGTACCATATTTGCAACTACTAATCTATGTAGGTGTCGTGACGCGACACTATACAATATCTAAATAAAAACCACTGATGTATGTAAACGATAAGTTTTACCTCTTAGCTTATGACATCAGCGTCTTAACTTAGCTGAATGTTTACAACGCTGAAGATTTGATTTAGATGTGATGCCTTGCCGTGAACTTGACAATATGTTTTATACCTCTTCTTCTAGTTCAGTAGCGTTTAGAAAATAATTATAATTTTTACAGTAAAATAGATTGTTTTAACAGGTAATGAATTTTTTTATTGTCTTTAACGGTAAATTAGTAAGATGTAACGTGTGGCAATAAACCAAAAATATCTTACCAAGCGATGATGTTCGAGAGGTTAAATCTTATTTAACACTCGTGGTATCTCGAGGCAACCACTATAATTAAACTCACATTCGGAACAGCGTGCACTTTGCAGATAAGACAAAGCAGAAGGGGATTTGGTTTAAACTCAAAGGTAAGTGAACTTTCTCTGAAATTAATGGCAGAGTAATGTATTTTGGTAATCGGTGGAGTGCAATGACCGACAAGAGGGTACATCAAATGTAATAGTATTTTGAGTAGCTTTTTATGTTCTTGTATCCTTAGCGTGGTAAGATGATCATGATGTTAAAAGATAGATAGGACCACAAAAACTAAAGAGGAAATGACTTTCGGCGGCAAATGAACAATAACTGAGACTGCTTAAGTCAGGAGTTCCTTACCCTTCATTACACAGGTAGGAATAACAATAGACGCTACCAGCTATGAAGATTATGGCACCTGCCTGACCTATAGCAACGGATGTTGCACATTAGTTATTTTTAAAGATAAATTTAGTATTATCGATCAAATGCCAGGTGAATAAGTAAAACCGATAAACGATTTCGCCGTAAGAACAGACGCCTATAAATGGTGTTTCAATAACAGCTGCGTGCGCCGCCCGTGACTCACGCGACGCGCTCGGACGCCCCAACGTCAAAATGTTTACATGGCTCGGGATTAGTACCGGGATTTAGAAAGTCAAAATTTTGGAAATTATCGCTTACACCTGGACGCAGGAAATTGCTTACTAAACTACGAATTTTAATCTGCCTGGTGCATCCCAACGAAGAGAATCAAAATACATAACAACAATGAAAGAATAAATATAGGAACTACTATTCAAAATATGACACAAACGTGATGCAGTGAACAATTTATATAAATTATTGATTTATGTGACGAGTATTGGTAATATTTAAACAAGTGATATTTGCAAAGCTACAAGCTTCGATGACAAATTTAGTACAATGAGATTAAAAAACCCCAGAAAAGAACCATATTTTGGTAAAAACTCGACTATCTTATCTATGTTGATGATATTACAACCACACCACCAAATTTCGTGGAACTTCAAAATTAAGACATTGTCATAATCAAAATGTATGTTGACCATGCCACCAACTGGCTCGTGTCCAGTGTTGATTGCGAACAAGGAAAACACTTCAGGTCATTCGGCTTTCTCGTATGACATCATTAAATTTGATGATTTAATCTGCGCTCTTGTAGTTTGTTTACTTTAACACTTTCTTACATTGAACTAACATATGTATTTAATGTAGCTACATCTAATAAAATAAGTGGTCGGGCAACCTTATATCGATTGATTTATGATCACGAATTAATTTGGTCGAGACAAAGTTTTAAAACTCTCTCCTTATTTGGAAGTTGAATGTCCTGTTTCGATCACTCACCTCACTATGCCCATGGTACTCCGGTGGTTTATCCAAAACAACGGGCGATTCCATTTCCTAATTACTAAAACACTGGAATGTATCACAGATATTGAAATATTTAATCACTTCACACGTAGCGTTTAAACACGCGAGGTAAATACTTGACTTTTAAAGGAGTAACGTATAGTGCGGTTTCTTGTTTTATACTGTGGCGGTCGACGCCAAACAATCGTATTTATACAGAGTGTGGGAGCACTACTAAGGTTCGCGAAACGATGCGATGCTTCGAGAACGTTTTCCGTCGATGGGTAAGCTGTACGTAGCAATACAACTGGACACAATCCAGCGCTCTGTAACGTAGAGCGTACTTCGCTATTGATTTGACGAAAGCAGCAATGTATACGAATCTTGAATGTTCGCGTAAAACTCAACTTGTTCTAAGGTAGGGGTTGTACAAAAAGCGCCTGCGCGGTACAAGTCTGGAACTTTCGAATGGTGCATTAAGCATATAAAGTAGGGTAAGTGCATGCAACCCCTTATGGAAGTCTCTCGAGAGCAGTATAAAAACCTTCCAGAACATTCCTTCTTTTACCGGATGTTTACTTAGTTGAATAAATTAAGTAGTGGAATAATATATTTATTAAGTAAAGGATTATTTCAATGTTTTAAGGATATGAAAATAATAATGGATATCTCGCAAAAAAAAATTTCTTTTCGGACAATTAATTATATTTTCGGACAGTCAGGTGTGAATCAGAGTGCAATCATTATATCGTCGGGGATAGTGCAAATCCGCGAATCTACCATACGTAAAGGGTGCGTATCTGCAATAGATCAAATTTTACAGGGGAAGGTTAAAACTTAATAACTTTATTAATTCAATGAATTTTAAGCTCATTTTTACATAGAAAGTAAATATTTGTGTGTTTTATATCTTGTTAGAAAAATATATCAAATTATGTAAATAATTAAGGTCCTACGACAATTACGCGGATTTGCTTTGACCAAAAACTTATAAAATTGGAACTTAAGAGGAAGGTACGCGGTTTTGATATTAAACAAATATTATTATTTAAACCACAATATTATTTAATGTTAAAAATAAAACTATTCAAAATTAATGTAGAATCTGTATCTTTTACGAAAGTTAGATTAAATGAATGTAACAAAACCAACATAAACTTTTTCTCTTAAATCTCTTTGAATTACTCTTATAAACATTGATAGTACTAATGTTTCAAAACTAGTTAAATTAAATCTTATATTTTTTCAGACGAAATTAGCCTTTTAAGTAGTTCCAATTAGAATACTTAGGAATATCACAAATCCTAAAATTATCAATAAAATATACCAAAATCAAGCAGTACGAATTACGTACATAAAAATAATATTAGGCACTTGTACGTTATAATTAAAATCAAATTATAAAAAAATCAACAAAGTAACTAAACAAAAAGAAATCTTTTGTAACAAAAAAATTACTAAATTGTCCATTTATAAGGTGTGAAAAAATATAGATTCCCATTAATAAGAGGCAGGTACGAATTAGGTATTTTTGTAGGGCAGGTTGTCATAGAAGTCATAGCAATGTGAAGATATAACACCTCTCAATCCCTCGCTATACCTGAAACTAGACTAACTAAAGTAAAAAAATCATTTAAAAGGCAATGTGTTTCTTTAACAAACTACTTAGATATTCAGGATTTACCAATTTATAAATTTAAGCAGGTAGTGAAGAAAACTTTATATTAAAAGGGTTTTTATAGTGTATCAGATTACTTGTTAGAAAAAGACCCTTGGCAGTGAAATGCTCATCATCATCAGCTCATATACGTCTCCACCGAGGAGCTCGAGCCTCCTCTTTCAATGAGGAGGTCTAGGCCATAGTCCACCACGCGGGCCTAGTGCGGATTGGCGGTCTTCACATGCCTTTGATTGTGACATCTCAGGTTTCCTCATTATGTTTTCCTTCACCGATACCCAGTGGTGTGAATCCTGTTTCACACATTTTGTAAAAATCATTAGTGTATTAGATTGAAGTTGGTTTTTGAAAAGAGTTATTACTGAGTTTATTGCCGGCTCTTCTCAGTAAAAAACAACTTTCAGAACCGAGCATTGTGACTATTCATAAGTGCTTGATTGAGGCCTATTTGAATAAAAATGATTTGATTTTTTATTGAATTGTTGTAAATGTTTGATTTACAACAATTCAATAAAATTGATCTATCAACCTATCAGTAAAGAGCTGTGGTAGAATAAATGTCTTAATTCTTTTTGGCCTTTGTGGAATAGTTGAAACTCGTCATTGTAGATAACTTTGTATTCAATTGTACCATTGGGATTGTATTTAGAACTCTGATATCAACCAGATATTTTGCACCAATCCCTCTTCCAGGGCGAATTGTATCATAAATAAAGTTATTTTTAATACTATAATCTTTAAAAAATGTGTGGTCCACTGTTGCTACCTCATATGGAGATGGATTTAGTCTAGCTTCTTTGGTAATCGAAGAGTACTGACTAGGCAAAAATATTTCACGATTTTTTTATTTTCTTTCAATTATAGAGTGAACTGAATCCACCTCCATCTGAGTGTGACCCTTGCCGTGCGTGCCGGTGTCACCAGATCACCACCAGATCACTTACGCGGTGTTGACACTTGCTCGCGAAAGATACGCAGTGTTGTTTTTGGGCGATTCCTGGCTTCCGAATGGTCGAAATGAACTCGTGTCAAGGTGGTGGCAGCCCATCACAATTTTGCGGGATTTGCCCGCGAAAACTTAAATTGGCTACATTTGTCAGATACGCGGAATTATCCAATGCTAGTTACGCGGATTTGCACTATCCCCGACGATATCACAGTGACAACACAATTCAATAACACTATGTATGTTTTTCCTTCGACGTTCCTTTTAAAACTGTTGATTTATGGACGCTCGTTTATATGGTTCTGCAGTTAAACAATCATAAAATTAATCAACGACAAGTAAATAAAAGACAATTTCGAACCCAGTTTCTTGCTGTATCTTGAGAACAGAGAAGGTGGGACTGAACTTTATAACTACGCCTATGTCATGTTTAATTCGTCGTAAATTATAATTATTAATTTATTACAGACTGGAGTAAATGGCGCCCTTCTAATATTTTAGCACGCTTTGCGTCGAAACGAGTATTTTCAATTTTCAAGTAATAATTTGTCTGTCTTGCAACCCAATCTATTCTTAATGCCTTTAGACAACCTCAAAGGAGAATTAATGTTTACAGGTTTGAACTTAATCAAAATTGACCATAATATCGATTATAACTGATTTTCAAACAGAAATAACGAATAAGATAGAAGTGTATCACATACGACCTTAAGTCTAGTATTAACTAATAATACTTATTTTAGTAAATATAGAAAATGAATCATCAATACTAGAATAGAACCAGATTAGGCAAAGATTGATTGCAGCAATGACAAAGTGTATAAGTTAATCAAGGTTGGCCTGATTACTCATTGATTGACAAATGGAGTAGCAGCGTCTAGAAAATACACATTAGTTCCTATACAACCTAACATCGCATCACTCGACAAATTAGCATACTGTTTACATATTACGAGCCATATTTATTTCCTTAAGCAATTCTTAAATTTAAAACGACCACGTAGAAAATCAATGGGCAATGTGCCAAGGAATATTTTTTCTATGCATTTCTTTACCAATACCTCTTTAAAAACCCAAAGCACATGTACTAAAATGTTTCTTCGAATGTTTAAAGCTAAATATCGAACAAAAAATCTAAGGTCCAAACGCAAGAGGCTTATGCGACTTAATTTGCTGTCTTATTTTACGACACCGAAGTAACCAAGTAAATCGTCAATACAAAAACCGCGGAGAACATTCCTAGCTCAAGGTGGTGATTTTGAACTCAGGTATATAATACGTAGATGCAATAAAAGAAACAACTAACATTAGGAAATTTGTAGCAAACTGTAAATCTGTAGCAGAAGTGACGCACAAACCAGAAGAACGGAGAACTATGAAAAACGTAGGTGGGTTTTAAACTTCTAGAAGGCTGTTTGTTTATCACTTCCTAATAAAGGTCCATGAAGTAAATTCAATTAATTTATACGATTCACAGTACAATGGGACTTGTAATGTTAATGAGGCAAAAGTCTGTTACATAATGAACGGTAACTAAATGTTACTATTCATCACCTGGCCGCTATTTGGCACTAATCAAAAGGCAATGCAAGGTCGTTGACCGCATGTTGGAGACTTATTTTGAAGAAGCTGATGGAACTTAATGAACTAGGAACTAAGAACAACTAAGATCAGCAACTGAAATGGGAATGTAGACATTTGAATAGTTATCTATCGATTTATATGATTAAGAAAGGATATATCTATATTTTAGGAAGGAAGAAAACATCGATAAATATTTGTCTCGCTTGTACACTTAACGGCATCAAACGAAAATGTATTACTAAGTCTTCAGGCATGCAGTAAGCACTTGTGTTATTTTTACCTACTGGAGGATAAGAAATGTTATTTATTCACTTGCAGATCTCACGAATATCTCTCAATAACATTTTATGCTTTGCTTTGCATGCGAATTATGACGCGACGTTAATTCCCAAAAGGAAATTACATAAAGTAGATCTAATGAAAATAAATTAATTATTTAAGGGCCGACTGAAGTAACAGTAATATACAAGTTTGTAATTCTACAAATAGAAACACTACATAGTTAATCGGGAAATTATAAAGTATCAGAATGAACAGACACCGCGTAGGAGGAAACTCGCTCCAAATACCAGTGTGATTTTTAATATTGTGTAATAAGAAAAACACTTTCTATTACCGAAAACAAACTGTTTCAAGCCAAAAATAATGATGATACTGCAAATCCGCCACGTGCTATTGGACATAACGTTCAAATAATTAAAAAAGTTAATGAAGAACATTAAAGACATGAAAAAGAAATACCGTCAAAGTATGTAAACAAAACATTTGGATCGTTGGCAACACCGTATGATCGGCGTTACCAACAAGTACAATATTTGGTGCTATTTATAATGTGGCGTATGCGCCGGCGCACGGTCGTGTACTCACGTTTCGCTTCATTATTATAATGTCACAGTATTCAGACGAAGTATTGTTTCTTTTTAAACTGTACAGTTGAGGTACGGTTCTTGAAAACGACACTGAATTTTATATATCCGTTTCAACACCACTCACTCGTTCAACTCTGCGCGTCGTTTTGCATACGCCTGTGGGTGGGTGCCGAGAACCACCGAAATAGAACTTTTGGAATAACACTACACAAATTATATTCCTTGCGTCACTGAGCAACGTTTGACGAGATGAAGATCATGAACGGACGGCGCAACACGCGAATTATTTAGATTGTCGCATTCTAAATAGTGTGCGTCCAAAGCCTAATTTATGACAATCAACGTAGACAAAACATTGCGCTTTCAGAATTCATTTCGTACTCTCTTTTAATGGTAGTTTATGTTTTCTTTTCACGACTCATTGGTTTGTTGTTTCTTATACGTAGATATATTCACAAACCTAAGTCTAAAAACGTTAGTTCTGTCTTATCAAAACATTTACGCACATAATCCTAAAATAAACTCAAATATGTGTTCTAAGTACATAGGTATATGATTTTGATGTAAACCCAATCAAAAGCGAGGTCGTGATGGATTTACGAAATAGTTTCGCGATGACTCTTCTAATTGATCAGATAATTGCCTTCTAAATTGGGATTTGAATTTAATGATAAAGCATTGTCATTTGTAATGAACGAACTCTATTATATTACATACTTTGATATCTCGGACTTCATTAGCATTACCTTCCAGATGACTTTTAATTAGATCTCGATTGTTAGCATCATTAGCTTAGATCCAATGACTTCAATCATTAAAGTGTCCTTCTAGTGTCTTCACATCAATCACGCAATACGACACGTGAACATCTGATTCCTTCCTCGATAGGTGCAGTAAAAGGGAAGTCCTTGAACAGCCCACTGGTGTGTTCTGAATCATTATCACCCACGCTAGATCGGTGCTTGTACAAATTGCAAGCCGTTTGATAGGTCTGTGGGACTACTGCAACTTTGCAATGCGTAATTACTTTAGCTTCAGGGTTGTCGAATAAAAAATCGATTACTGCTAGTAAATATACAAAAAATATTATACGTTAAACTTAGATCAATCAAATAACATCGTCCTCAAACTATAGAGCCATTTAAATCATCAATATCACAACTATTGCATGCTAGCAAAACATTAGTTATTCCAGTTCGACAACTAGAAAATAATTACCACCAGTAATATATCAAAGGAAACAGACGGCACTTTGTACTAGAGACAATTTAATAAGATATAGTGACAGCCCTATAGTTAACAACTGGCGACAGGTAGAACCAGTTCTAATGATAATAAATAGGTCTGACGAAGTGTTCTCTATACATTCAGTTTGGTTGTTTCATGGCAAGTGAATGTCAAATCAAATCAAAGAAAATGAATTACATCAAACTCCTATACTATTATCATCAACTTTTGATACACCAAATCCTTTTAGGAGTGATGAAAACAAAAATAATACATACGACAATTTCTAGGATGTATGAGATCTCCAACATGACTCGTGAGATTTAAAAGCAACAGACGATTCATAGGATATTCTAGGATATATGCGAAATGACCTCGCTCTATTATTTAGAGAGTTCTGTCACGTAGCGACATATTTACACGCGATTTTTTTTATTGATGTCATGAAAATGAAAAATACGATTAATTAAGGCAAGATACAGTAAAAGTATTGTTAGTAATAGGTAATACCGAATACGTATTACATTGTACAATACTCATATTCATGGGAAGGGTTTCCCGTAAAACTCATTATCCTTATTTTTTAGTAACAACAAATAATATTGAAAAGTCAATTAAAGTACTCTCAAACACATTATATATTTCAATCAAGAGTACGCAACAAAAGAAAAAGAAATTAAACAAAGGAGGCATCCAAAAATAACAGGTCGAATACTCCTCAATTTAACTTCCATAATTCTCGATCAACAAAGTAAGTACTTTAAATCTGAAAACGTTTCAGCGTTCTTGGAATATTGACCTAAATTTTGAAGCTGCTACATACACACACAAATTTTAAGCAAGCAGCAAGACATAACTTTTATATAGTCTAGATCTGTCAAAGAACAATTCGAATGCACTCCTTTTTACTAACATTGGCTAAATAAGTGTACCCGCGATAGAACTAGGTCGCACATAAAATTTATGTGCTGCGAAACAAAACTACAAACGAAGGAATTACAGAGATTTGTTCGATTAAATGGAGGAAAAGTATGTGTTATGTGCCAATTGAAGCTTTGGAACATTCCAGTCAAGAAACAAATTTTGGGTGAACCAAAAACTTTAAAATTTACAAATATTACTCGATGGACGGAACCATAAAATATTACAATGGAAATAGCTATGAATTTAGCACGTGATGAAGGTTGTTGGAAGTAACAATTAGCAGGTGTAAGTACCATTATTACAAACGGACAAAGTACAGCATACGTAGTACATCAGAAATACAGACATCTATTTATGAACTGTGATAGAAAAAAAAGACAGGAAGCGTCTGTATAGAAACCAGACATTATAAAGTAATCTTACTTATACTATAAATGCAACAGATTGTGAGATGGGATAGATGTTTGTTACTCTTTCACGCCAAAACGGCTGAAGCGATCTGCTACCAATTTGGCAGAGTAAGAATTATATTTTGGAAAAACACATAGGCTACATTTAATCCCGGGAGCTTTTTACGGGAACGCGGGTGAAACTACTAGTACAATATAAACTCATCATTATTATGTACTTTTGTATATTATAACTATGGACTTTTTTGTATGAAATAAAGACGTTATTATATTATTATTATAAACTACCGATTCAAATGTAAAAAATGAGTGACACCTACATCGATTAAGTTTCTAGACGAATGTCATACCTTGATCAATTAAATTCATACCCGTACCGAATCAATCAGACAGATCAAATCAAGTTTATCGTTCTTGCTCTTCAAATTATATTGTCCTTGAACTCTTAATAGATATTTAAAGACAAATTAGACTTGGCTAATAAGATTCTGTGTAAAAAATCGTAGAAGCTTCTGTGAAGTTTGTCGCAAATCATGGTCAGCATCATACTATTAAAGAATTATATATTTCTGGTGAAAACGTGGAGTCATGACATTGATTAACTCTTTACACTTGTACAAATCCAATTTGTATTATCCTACGTTTGTCTGTGTACATTTTGAAGAAAGTAATTGTTTGAGTCCAAACGCTTTTATATCAGAGTCAAGATTTACACCGCCTGCACCTGTTTCTTTTGTTTTATTGTCTATCATAGGAATTGAGATTAAGTGTGGGGAAATACATCCGTACACGTACAATTTCTTCAATTCCAAGATTTGAAATTCTAAATTCGCTATTTGCTTAACGATGGCGTTGTACTTTGGACACATTACGTATTACCGTGTATTTCATAAGTATCATAATTAGTTGTGCATACATAACCGGACTTAGACGCATATTCGCTACATTGGCGAAAATTTTTGCTAGCTTCTGTTTTCACGACCTTTACAACAATGTAGAAAGCCTTAACTGAAAGATCTATTATGTTAGACCAATGTATGAAACTCAATTCATTATGCTTGCAAGATAATGGGTGATACAACTGGTTGTTTTTGCGTGTCATAATATACTCTTGAGACGACACGCTTCACGGATGGGTGATGCCTTATGAATTTTTTTGCGCTTATGTGACTTAACTGCATGGAATTGAAGTTAGGTATTAAACAGCATATAATATCACGATATACGTTTATATGAATATACTAATGAAAAAGACAAAGTTTCTTCCAACAGATTGTTCTCTTTATATTTGTTAGGCTAAATTTATTTTCCTTCAATGCGAAATTATGGCCAAAGGAACACGAAACAAAGAACGTGTTGGAGGCATTGAACCGCAAAATGATAACATTTAAGCCAAGGATACAGATTGCATTGCTATTTCTGAACTTTGCAAAATACACCATAAAGGAATCATTTAGTTAACCCAAACACGGCTGGTTTCAATCGTACACGAAGAAGATATACTATACGAAGCGTAAATAACTCCGACCAACCAATCATTTGTGTTGAAAGCTTCAGAGTTGTGAATGCACAGCTAAGGTCTGCTCTTTATCAATTTCTGTCAGACATATAAGAAAAAAGAATTATTCCAAAGACACCAATTATACCACAGCGGTTATTGAAGTACATAAAGAAATATTCTTAAAATAACGCTATAAAGGGAAACACATATAGGTGTATATATAATTTTAAGTCGATAAAAAATTAAACCTGGCCGTTTCAATGAGAAATCCAGGTGAATATGACTAACGCGAAAGTGTGCCAAGTCCGATATTACGCAGCATGCGACACCTTTCGGTAGGTAAATAAATAAGAGTAACATCATTCATTAATTTTGCAATTAGGACGTCAACAACAAAGGAAGTTCACGATGGATTACATACGGCAAAGTTACTTATAAATACTTCAAGCTGTTGAAGTCTCCCTAATTTTGAAACTTAAGTAGATATCTTAGGGTTGATATTATATCTGCCAACTGTTGGCATGTTCCCAAAAATTGCGTCAAAGAATAAACCGTGATTAAGACGTTTAAGTTGAAACAAAATGACTTCAATATACATCAGTTCACACCTGCGAATGCTTAGACATACGAAGGAAATGCTGAAAATACCATTATACCAACTGAATTCAAACCATTCTGTCAACATAAAGAAGTATGAGTCAACTTGTGATTATTCATTAATTGATTACATACCTACGATTGTTTTACAAATAATACCTGAAACGTATGTTTCAACAGAACCTTGTATTATTTAATTAATTACGTATCAATTAAACAGTCATTGTAACATGTGATGGAACAATGGTACAAAATCAAAGGATAAGTAAGTAACAAAAGGAATGATCCATCAAAGTAATAGAAATGTAAGTACGATTTGATCAAGTGATTTCAAAACAAGAAAAAATATCTAATTCATTAGAATTGCACCAAGAACAGCTAAAGCTTTAGTTTATCGTACAATGCGAATTAATGTCAAACCAAATCGATAGAACTCCAGCTGATAATAAATTATCATACTAAACGTACATCACAGCAGATTATTGTCCACCCAAATGATATTCAAATCGGGTCAAAAACAATATCCACGCAACAATGTTAGATAATTTTACATATTCACGATTCATTAGTGACAATACAAATTTATTGCCTAACCTAACATGTCCAGTCAAGTCTACTGAAATAGGGCATTGACAATTTCACTATAATGAACAAACAGAGGCCGGTAATAAATATTTGGCACATTGATTTATCACAGCCAGCATTTGCCGAGGCTGTAACACCTACGGGACCGCCCACTTGGCTCATTGTAGCTAAAAAATCACTTGCACTATGATCTTGACTAGTTTATTATATTGGTTTCCGGTAAGTGCACGCGGGTTTTCATTTACCATGACGACGCCGCGACGTTTTGTCGAGAGGTGCAACAGATGCGGAACGTCGTGACAAGGTGTGTATTATAACGTGTGAGTATTAGAATATCATTAGCAACAATAGTATATTCTAGACTGTGGGGAATAGAGGAATGATGTATGCAAATTCAGAATCTCATCGTAAGATTTATTGAATTAGTTTATAAACATTATGAGAAGATAAGATTAGATAGAAGATATATTCTGAGGACAAATGGGACATTTAAAAAATGTTTGCATTTAAAACCAATAACGACGTATTAGGAATTTAATTGCTCTAGCTTCTATGTCGTATGATGTTTAACATCATTATCCATGTGCAAAATAATCTAAGTTATGCATGTAGGTATGTTCGCTCGGTAAATATGCCACGGAATTTGTATGATACAGCTTGAGAGTACCTACTTCTAAGAAAAACATACGAGCCAAGGTCAGATAAGTAGCGATGTCGCAAAATGGAGTAAAATTAGTTTTTGTGTAGCGGTAGCAAATCATCGTAATGGGACGTCTATATGATTGATTGCCTCGACTTCATATAGGACCTGTCACCACCATTGAACTGGTGTAACATGATTCTTAGTATTTCCATGAACATTCTAGCCCTTTATAAGTGTAGGTATTCTACCTACAGCGAACAAAGTGTTATGCGATGTATTGCACCTGCATTCCAAATGAGATTTTAGCATAAATGAATTCTTGACACGTAAGCTTAAGCGACACATTTTAAAACGACCCATTACATAATGTTATAGCGTTATTAGAATTTATGAGATGAATGGATAAGAATATGATTAATATTGTTGCTACGAGAATAGGGTTTTAGATGAATGAATGGAAAGATTGAACCAAGATTGAAGTTTTGATTGAATCTTCCAAATGTCTTGACTCTTTCTTAAATATCCAAACTTTTGTTTCTGTAGAGCTTTCTATGAAATCAAATCATAAAGGGGAGAAATCATAGAGAGAGTCTAATGTTCATATTTGAAGTAATAAATATAGTGATATTGATAAATATATTTTTAATGCAGTCATCTGCTCAATTGGCTAATATTAGTGATAGTTTTTGTTAACGTCCGATATCCGGTTAGTTTGACGTTAGAACCGGCCACCTGCTTCGAAATATTATTCATAAATTCATTAATAGGAATTTATAATTATTTCTAAGTCGTTTACCAGTCTAGACTAGAGTCTGTCTAGGATGATTATGCATAACTAGTTTCTTCCTGCAGCTTCACCCGCTGAGCGGGGGTACCTTCAACTTTTCCGGGATAAAAGGTAGCCTATCCCCTTTCTCAAGCTTTAGTCTATATCTGTTCCAAATTTCATCAAAATCGGTTCGGTGGTTTTGGCGTGAAGACGTAATAGACAGACGGAGTTACTTTCGTATTTATAATATCAGTTCATATATAAGAGACAGCACTTTAGGACCTTGATTAGGTTAATTTTCACACCCATAGCTCACGTGTTCACATATGCTATATGTTTAATGTGCGTGTAATATTAAATAAACCATGAAAATGGACGCCGCACCCACATATATAAATCTGACGCCTGAAATTAATTGTCCGTGTAATTATTGCATGTTAAACGCACCACCGCGTTGAGACAGGGCTTTTTGTATTCACTAAAATGTTCATTTCCATCGATAAAAGGGGTTTTCCTACATAAGAATTCGACAGATTAAAATCAGAGTACCTACATTGTAAAAAGGTATGCCTCGTCATCCATAAAATATCGGAAGACTCTGTGAAAACTTCGTTTAAAAAAAACGCGTGACATGAGAACCTCCTCTACTGTTACGTCGGTAAAATTGACTATACAATATCTCAGTATTATTATAACTTAGTACTACACTTCGCACCTGAAACGACCTACTTTCTAGATGTTCTAGACCTCTAGTATCTAATAAATACCTACTACTCTTACCCTACTCTCATGCGCTTAACGATGATATTATGCGCTATGTGGTAAGCGTGATCCTTTTTCATACCAATTAAAAACCTGACTCGTATGATTTTAGGGAATCATAAACTTCCCCGGGATAAAAAGTAGCCAATGTTCTTTTCTAGAACATTCTCTAACCTTGTGCCAAATTTCATTCAAATCCCTTCACTTCAGTCGTCATTGCGTGAAAGAGTAACATAACTAACATACATCCTCACAAGCTATCTCATGTCTAATATTACTAGGATCGCTTATTTAGTCCTAGTTTCCGTACGCCAAAAAGGTAAGATATCTATATACCAGATATTTATGATACTATGCTTTATCTCATTAGGTAATTAGGAACATTATTGGCTTTTGTAGAGCTCATCCAATCACGGTGGTTTCAAGTAGATTACAAAACGAATCTTAAGTTTCAGACAAGAATGGATTATAACATTTAGGGTGTAGGCGTACCGATGCGATGCGTTTTTGGTATTTTATTAGCTTTTACGCAACAATATTGATTGAAAGTTACATTAAATAAACAGTTTGCATATAAATATACTTATTTGGAGGTAATCAGAGACCACCAAAGCTTTTTATTTTCATAATTACGTAAACTGTGTGACAGAGAAGATATAGACTGACCGGCTGGCGTTATGGTTAAAAGCCCTGACTTTCAAGTCGTAGTCGTGGTGGTTTCAAGCCGGTCGAGGTTTCGAATCCCATTCAGGACAAATATATGTGTACATGAACATGTCTGTTTGGTCTGTGTTTGGATATATATAAGAAAGTAGGTACCTAAACATTAAATAGTAGCTCTGCTTAGTTTGCAATCAGATTGGTCGTGTGTGAAATATTTCCTACGATATTTATTAAATCATTTAAAGCATTAATGTATTCTCAATCGTATTTAATGATCATCGTTACTAAATGTCATTACAAATGCAACAATAATAATGTTAGTCGAGTAGGTATAAATGTCAATCAGTTCAGACGGACTATAAATAAGGATGGGCGAGGCGCACGAATACATGGCTATAGGTTCCCATAACTCGTTTTTATTACGTTTTAATTTAGATGTAAATAGATCGCTGATGGAGTATTATATAAATATATTAGATTCTGCTCCGCGGTTTCACCCGCATGGTTCCCGATCATGAAGAAATATGGAATAAATTAAAGCATATGTTACTCCCTGATAATAAAGCTTGGAAGAACAAACAAAAAATAAACCTAATCTTTCCTCTTTAAATAGGTATATCAGTATAAGTCAGAAACTTCGTGTTTTTGTCCAGACATGAAAGAATGTCGCAAACAATTTAAACTATGAAAATAAACATTGCACTTTCTATGAATAACCTAGAGGATTTATTTGTTTTGGCAACACTTTCACTTTAGACACAGGCACTGTTTAACGTGTGTTTAACTTGTTTAACACTTTCTATGTGACATACCGTTTGATAAGATATTCGGTGGAATAAAAAAGTAGGTATTTACATAGTACTAGCTTACTTCGTTTGCGTCACCTAAGATTTATCCCCGTTTTTGCAACATTTTCCATTAATGCTCTCTGCCTACTGACCATAGCGTGATGTTATTTAGCCTATAGCCTTCCTCTATAAATGGTCTATCCAACACTACAATATTTTTTCAATTGTTGCAGTAATTTCCGGACTAACGCGGTGAAACAAACATACAGTACAGATATTATGTTATAAATAAAATATAGACCGCTTTATGCTTTATAACGGGCGATAAATAGCATACATTTTATCTCAGTAATAAAAAAATTGCTAAGACGAATATATTGGGCAGTGTTATCATTTGGCAACCAGTTATGAGGTAGTTGGAAAGATAATAATTTACGATAAAATATAATAAAACGAAATATATAGGGCAGGCATAAGCATAACAAGTCTTTAACATGTAAAAAATTATAATTATTTTTAAGTAAAATTTGTAAAAAAGCATTGTGGAAGTATCATTTTTGTTTATATTTATTTCGCAACACTTACATCATGTTTACACATAATCCTACTAATCCTACTAATATTATAAAGGCGAAAGTTTGTAAGTATGGATGTATGGATGTATGGATGTTTGTTACTCTTTCACGTAAAAACTACTGAATGGATTTGAATGAAATTTGGAATAAAGATAGCTTATAACCTGGATTAACATATAGGCTACTTTTTATCCCGGGAAAATGGAAGACCTCCCGGGTACGCGGGTGAAACCGCGGGGAGCCACTAGTTCAACATAATAACGCTTATGTACAATTTTTAATGCTTAAATGGACTTTTCTTGGGAAACTGTCTTACCATTAATCTATGTAAAAGTAGTATATCTATTTGGTAACTATATTAAAAGCTCTGCTTGGTAATCAGATTTACCATGTTAATTTTACCTAGGCTATTTCCATTTGTATTTTTTTTCTGGTACCAATATATTAGAATTCTAAACTGTAACCATAGAACATCATCAAATAGCCTCCTATATATATATACATCAACAAATCAATTAGGTACAATAGTAAAACATCACAATAGTAAATCACAACAAAGCGTGCATAACATTATTAGTAAATCTGTTCCGATCCATTGACTCATGAGAATGCACCAAAATACATGGAACTAGGGTTTGACTGGATGACTCGAGTATAAATAAATCTCTCAGTATTGAGATACTCTATATTTTTTTCATCTAATTTTCTGATCTTAAACCTTATGCCTAAAATATCATCTTTACTAATATTATAAATGCAAAAGGAATTCTGTCTACCTGTCTCGCTTTCACACTAAAAGTACTGAATCAATTTTAACAAAATTTGGTACACATACAGTCTAGCAAGAGCTATGACTTGAAAGGACACATTTGTTAGTGTCCTTTGATATTGTACATCAAATGTCCCAGGATATTTATTTATTTAAATATTTTTATTAAAATAACCAACAGTTATTAGTGATGCTTTTTACAGTAAACCCTTAACCACTTTCAACATGATGAGCTAATGATGGCCCAATTATCTATACATAACATATTTACATACACATTGACAAAGTAGGCCCTAAGTGATGTGAACCAATACTCAAATTCATGTGGTAATAAAAAAAATATCTGACTTTAAACAAAAAGGCCATGTGGTGTTTTATCACCATAAGAAGTCAGATATTGGTGCACTCATAAAAAAAACATAACTCTTCACTAACCTCAAAAGCAGGCAGTTAAGAGGCACTCGGGAACACTTGTTAGGGCAGGCATCAACCGTCCTGTGGAAGACCACCATATCAAACACCATGGCATCACCAATTAAATATCCCATGTTAATTCAAATTAATTTTGTTACGTTATTACACAGTCAAGGATACTACACTTGGACATTGGCCAAAAAATGTGCTGCAACTACAAGCAAGCAAAACTGAAAACTCATTGGTGCATGATACATCCTTTGGGAAAACATTTTAGAGTAGGTTAGTGGGTCAGTGTGGTGCGTAAATGACACTCAGAACATTCAAGGGATCGTTAGGGATGTAATAGCGGTACATGCATGGAACTGCCTATCTAATTGTAGCAAAAGATCACGGCTTGGAAAAAACCGTATGTCTAAATTGTCAAATACTTACAAAACTTCTTCCTTTCAAGGGCATCTCAGTCACAAGTATTTTAACCAAACAGATTCTTCAAATTAATGTTTTATATCACTGAATCCACAAGCACAATTATTTTATCTAAACAATTTCACAACTCGAGTGCACTCGGAGGATGAAAATTTATTGAAAATTGACAGACAGACAGAAGCGTTCGTGTTCACAAATTCTAGAACAATCACTCATGTGTGCGTGTGTTTGTGTTGCTAGCTCAATTCCACAGAACATTATTTCTTTCTTTTTGAAACGTTGAAAAAAAAACGCCTATATTTTATCGCACCTAACAGCATCCTGCCGGCTCGCAAAATTAAGATTATTTTATGCATAATACTTTATTTTTTTAATTTTAAATTATCTCCTACTTATAAGGCAAGTAAAAAGTTACATGTTAGCTAAGAAAATTGCACTCCGATTACAGTCTGTGGGCAAATTAAACAATTGGTACATAACGTTAGGTCCGTCCTGGCAATACCACCAATAAATAGAAGCTGTCAGTAATGTCAAGAAAGAGGGATTTCACTTATTCACTTTTTAAACTAATTTTAGAATTGAACAAACGACTATCTATTAGTCAGACTTAAGTTAGATGTGTTTAAAAACAATGATTGATTGCCTCCATATAAAATTATTGTATGTCAATGCACATTATGCGCAAAGATGCTGAAACCTCAGATATAGTAATTGCATTTAGTATGTAATACTAGGAATAGATTTGTATTTACCAAAAAGAAGTGCATAGATGAATAAAATTATGCTAACTTTATGTTAATGGTTCTTATGTAGTTGTCTTATGTAATAAAAAATCAAGATAGTAGGAAGTTTGCCGGATCAACTAGTACTCAATAAACAATTAGAAACAAAATGGAGCATACGATGTCCCTACACTACTAAATGTTTTTCTGTCAGATGTCAATTATGTCTGTCTGTCTGTCATGGTCCTTTTTGATTAGATTTCTTCTAACGCAAATACAATCCGATTCATTTCGTTTCTACCGAATTACTTTAGCTAAAGTGTAAAATGAGCCTTTGGCTCTCAGTGAAACTGAAATACATTAAATAGGGTCTCTGATATACTTTCATTAATTGTATCGTAAGTTTGTACAAATAATTGTTTGTAGTTCTTCAAAATATATAAAAATGGAGTGTGTGAAAATACAAAACAAGATAAAATTGTTGTTTGAAAAACTTGCCGAACCGAATTATGCGATAAACAACTATTATGCTGATGGGCTGATCAACAAACTGTCGAATTGTTCTGATCCAGGTATATATATATATATTTTACGAATACCTATAGTAAATTTATATATCCAATCTAGATACTCGTGTAGGTACCTATTATTTACATTGGTTAGGTTATGTACCTTGGTACTATTTTCCTTATTGATCCTAGAAATTATTATTATACATCTTTATTTTACATAAAAGGCTGAATATGATGATGATTAATATTCAATAGTACTACAGTTGATTTTAATTGTTATTTTTTCTAAATATTTTATTATAATGATGGCTATATCTAAAACTTTTTGTCTTATATGAATTCAACTGATCTCTGTTGCAAAATAATTGATAAAAATTACAATTTTATCTAAATATCTTTCATGTTTTGCTGTACTGTTTCCATTAAATAAAAGTTTGTGTGTTTTTATGGTGGTTTTAGGTAAATATTTATGACATTTGTGCTATGTCCAGGGTTTTACGACTTACAATTTTAAGTTGGTGTTCATTGTATTTACTTTGCAATATTTTTTTTATATGGTGGTGTTTTATATTACTCATTTGAGCCTTGGACTACATAGTCGAAGTTGAGTAACATAAAATTGATGTCATCATCAATTCTAAGTGTCCAAAAATATGGTTACATTTTCTTTCATACCTTTTGTGTACAACCATACTCCTACTAATATTATAAACTAGTGGCTCCCCGCGGTTTCACCCGCGTACCCGGGAGGTCTTCCATTTTCCCGGGATAAAAAGTAGCCTATATGTTAATCCAGGTTATAAGCTATCTTTATTCCAAATTTCATTCAAATCCATTTAGTAGTTTTTACGTGAAAGAGTAACAAACATCCATACATACATACATCCATACTTACAAACTTTCGCCTTTATAATATAAGTAGGATGTAATAATTAGTGAGTATGAATGGATGTTTATTACTCTTTCGCACCGAAACGGCTGAAGGTGACACGGGTCACACACGGTGAAACGGGTGAAATTTTTTAAGGCACAGAGTTAGTATATTATTATGTTCTGGAATGACACATGGGCTACTGTTTATCATGGGAAAATTTAAGATCCCCGGGGATGCAGGTGAAACCGGGGGAAGCAACTTGTTAACTATAATATAACTTACAATACTATAACACATAAATCATCTACAAAATATGTCATTATTTAGTATTTTAACCTTAAGCACTGAGTGGCTCTTTAGACTTAGTCATAATATTATACCTAACCTAATACCTATCATGTAGTCTACAAAGTTTAAGTACCCATATGATGCAATTAACTATAAATATAAAACATAAATAATATATTAGAAAATTAAACTTGTTGAGTATAATTTTGTTTTGACATTACTTAACTACATGTATTCATATGTATATGAAATTAAAGATGCTCATAACACTAATTTAAACCTAATCAATCTTTGTTCCAAAGATTGTATTAAAAAAACAATTAAAATTAATTCTCTCAGTTCATTGCCGCGTTCCTCAAAAAAACAATCTTCCGAAACAAACTTTAAAGTTTATTTGTAAGTGCTTGTTTGTAAATGAATATTTTTCATTTTAATTTTTTATTTTATGTCTTATTAATCAACAACTAATATTTTCCTAGAACATTTTTCACACATGGCAATTCTGATTTCAAACTTAGCAAAGCTTGTACAATCAAGGTCGCTAACAACAAAGCCATCTAGCTAGTTTTATATTTAACTTTTATGAATAAAAAATTAGGTTATTAATAACCTTGCGAAGGTACAACTGGTTTTGATAAATACACACTTATTGCAAGTATCAAGAACATCAAGTAAAGGTCATTGTGTTCATGGTCAGAACAATTAGTTCCTTATCATTGAGTACCTACTCAGCCCTATAATAGAATAGATGTAATGAATCCTAATTATGCACACATAAGAGTTAATTTCCATTGATAAGACGATAGATAATATAAGCCCTTCTTGTTGGCTTTAGATGTAATTGAAATATAAAGAGTTCATACCACTTTTTGGTTATAAATAAATATCCCAAGAAATTTTTCTAACCACATAGCCCATCTGATCCCAAATGAAGCCAACCTTGTACTCTTGTATCCCAACCAATATACTACAAAAAATCTATATTAATAAACAAGTGTTTTGTCTTGGGCCGGTATCAAATTTTCAACTGGCATACTAGCCACTAAGCCAACCCGCCAGCTGTTTGAATCATTTGCATAATATCAAAAGGCTGTTGCTATCTGCCCCTTAACCATTATATATATATATACTCATGACATAGCATATTTTTTTTGAGTAATGACTTGCAAAATTTTAAAGAATCATGCTTACACCTTGTTTGAACTCTTGGTTAGGTACTAAACACTGATTAAGCCTCCTAGTTACTCATCATTCTATAAACCACATATGAGTGACATTAATTTTCGAATAATTTCGTCACTAAACAACACAAAATAAACAAGTCATACTCTGATATCTATTGATATATTTTTCGCACTTGTTACGATATTAGTGTCTCAAGTGGGATCCTAAAATCATTATCGAATCATCGACGTATTTGAACTCTGTAACTTCTTGCAATTGGCTTCTTATCAAAGCAAAGAAACATTCTTGAAATTCAGGGAGCTTTGAAAAAAATATCAAATAATAATATAGCACACCTATAAAGCCATAGAATCGCGCTATCTGTTCAAATGATGGATGGATGGTCAATGAACTACAATATTTCATTCGTCATTTGATTACACAATTCTATTTCATCATAGCGTGACTTTTAATATCCTTATAATATTATAAATGTGAAAGTTTGTAAGGATGTATGGAAATTTGTTACTATTTTACGCAAAAACTGCTAAAGGGATCTTGATGATATTGGGCAATTTGGAGTTCGAATATGTTCTGGCATAGTACTAAGCCACTTTTCATCTCAGGATAATTGAAGGTCCCCCGGGAACGAGGGTGAAACTGTAGGCAGGGACTAGTTAGTAATATGTAATTCCTTCCGAGAATGTTCTAATATCTATTATAGTATTATGTATTTAGAAGTTATTTATGCTTTCGTGATTCATTCAATCACCGCGCTAATGTGTGTTATCAAAAATGACAATGATATAACAATCTAAGGGTTTATTGGGTCTCGTAATTAGGATTACAATACTCGTATTTGTGATGTCATTTGCCTAAATCTAATCAGAAGATTAGTATTCCATTTTAGCCGTATTTCAAAGTCACGTTTAATTTGTCCACAGAAATCTCATTCCTGGAAAAAATCCCACTCGTATCAGACTTGATTATAGACACATTGGAACACACTGACAATGTCCATAATTCAGTTCAAGTGTTCCTCATTAGAGTACTCGCCATTGGTTCCCGGAGAGAGCTACATTTCGCCAAAATATTTGGAAGGGTTGGAGAAAAAATACTCAAAGGCTTCAAACAGATCAATTCCCCAAACATGAATGCCAGTCTAAGGGTGGCTTATATGGAAGTAGCACTATCCGTCGTAAAACATAACTCTGGAATCTCCTGGCTCCTAGAAACGGGTATGTGGAAGGAAATACTCAGTTTGTGCAATGAAAAAAGAACCGTATTCGTAGTACGACAAACGTATAAATTCGCTTCAGAATTTCTCTGGAAACTAAACGATTTAGCTGATATAGAAAATATTAAACTCGTGATCGGTTTCATTTTAAAACCTGTGAAGGAATTTGACTTTTTGAGAGTAGAGTCGATGACCAGCGAGGAAGAGGAGCAGATTTGTAAGACAATAGAACCTATGGCACAAATATTGTTGGCCGTCGTTAGTATTCAAGAAAACATAATGAAATCTACACCCCTCATAAACGTTATGATCAAAGAGTTCAATGTGACGTCCCACATGTACATAGTCCAAGACTTCATGCGTAAAGAGGAAACGTCGTTGCTTTTTGCAAAATTAATTTTTCACCTGGTGTTAGCAAAAACGTTCCTCAATAAACCTGTTGAGCCGGGCCAAGTTTACAGAATGGATGATTTCCTAGAGCTAAGCGTTAGTTTCATCAATACGATACAGACATTCTTCCAACGTCGCAGTGCTTTATTGGCATTAGATTATTGCACATCGTGTAATATTATTTGGACGTCGGCTTGGAAGAATGTGATGTCCTTATGGGTGTCAGACAAGAAGAGGATCGAACTGCAGTACCAAATGCTGTTCATAGTCATGGTGCCATTATTCGTATTTATAAAACAGGGCAAGGACGAGTCGCAGATGCCCAATGAAAGCATCAACGAATATATAGTTAAATTATTAAATATGCTGTGCGAGCACACAGCAAAAGCTGCATATGGAATGAGAGATTTGACTGAGGAATTGGACACCACCTCCATAATCCTACATAGTGTTAAAAAGCTTACGTGTTTGAAGAATCATTTGAATGATGAACAAGCGAATTTGATCTTTCAGGCTTTGTTTTATGTTCTAAAAGAGTTTGATCCGACAGATAGTTATGGTGAACTGAGACCGGAGATCATGTATGAAGACAGTCATGAGAAGGTTCTTGTGATGACATATGTTATGGATACGGTCCAATGGTTGGTGAAAGGCCACAATATTATATGGCACGAGAGTCTAGAGATTTTATGTCTATACAGTATAGTTAATAATATTTTGAGGAGACCTAATTTGACGTGTAAGGTTAGTTGGAATTTATCCTTAAATGTCTATTCAAATTATAATTAATACCCATGAATATGTCCTTGAAAATATGATGTGTCTTGTTTGGCTTATGTGGGATGACAAACTCTCAACTATTTACCTGTTTATTGTAGTCTTTGTTATGTTAATATAATATTCACAGCTTTCTACAGGGATTTCTATAATTTAATTTAATATCTTGAATTCTGTAATAATTACAGTTTAGTTATCGGATCAATTCATCTCTTGGCTCTTTCTCTCATAAATACTATAATATTATAAATGCAAAAGTTGTGAGTATAGATGTATGTTTGTAACTCTTTTGAGCAAAAACTACGGAACGGATTTAGATGAACATTGTTCCAGGAAAATTTAAGATCCTCTGGGAACGCGGGAAAAACCGCAGGGAGCCACTAGTATACTATATGGATGAAAATAAGAGAAATTTCAATGAAATCTTATTTAACTAGCTCATAAACGAATTAAATCATATTTTCAGTTTGTAGTAGCCGCTCTGAACGTAATAGCCCTGACAGTGAAGAAGTTCCTTACTCCAAACCTCTCGTTACTCCTGGAAACTAAACCAGGGTCGAGCATGCACGAGTTGGGGAACCTGATCAACATGAGGATGAACGACATGCACTGGGAGATCAGGGACTCATCTCTGGAGTTGCTGCTTGTGTGTACGGAGATATCTTTTATAAGTAAGTTATTCAAACAAGCAATAGTAACGGGAGGCAGTTGAAAATCAGTGCTGTACTTTATGTGCAGCGTACACTGAGATGTTCACCTAGCTACACACAAGTTGGTCATATTGCTTCTCTTCTTTAATATGTACTGACTTTTCTGTGTAGAATAAATGGTTTAAATTATGCTGAACTGTTAACAGTTCTAAACCAAAAAGTATGAAATATGATGATAATGTTATAGCTGCCTTTCTGTTCCTTATGTATATAAACTAGCTTCTGCCCCGCAGTTTCACCAGCGTAGATCTCGTACCCGTAGAAATATGAGAAAAATGTAGCCCATTTTGCTCTCTGATAATGTGAAATAAATTTTTCAGTTCAGCTCGGTCCAGTAGTTTTGGAGTCAATTACTAAACAAACAAAACATCTAATCTTACCTCTTTATATCTTAGTTGGTCCTCTGCATTCCTAAACCATAAATTCAGAAACATTTAATCTTTTTCCAAGTCTTCGGCTAAAATCAAATCTTTTTGCAAACTTGCAGAATTTCCACCGTTCCAAAAGCAAATAATGGAGAATAATCTTATAAACGTTGCTGCGACTATCGCCTTCAACGACTACGAGCATTACGTTCAGGTGTCGGCTCTCAAGTGCTTGGGCGCTGCTAGCAAGATGAACAACATGTGGGAACAGTTGAAGAGTCAGTACCCTGATATACAGGTAATGTTGATGAAAGACTGCGGTTAAAAATGATTTTTTGTTGAAATGTGTTAAGGATTTAGGATTTTGTTTCTTCAATCTTATAGCTTCCGTCGTACCAGCGTAGTCCCGTTCACAAGGGAATACGGGAATAAAATATAATTTTTAAATTAAGCCTACGTCACTCCGTCAATAAATAATTAAGGAACAGGACTGCGACGCCTACAAACTGCATTGTAGTTTGGCGAAGTAGTTTTTGTTAAATTGGTATTTGAGTATAAATAAATAAAATATATTGGTAAAAGTATCATTGATATCGGTCCAATAGTTTTTAAGTTTATTAGTGACATACAAAAATAAACGTCTCTCTCTTTATAATATAAGTGTGTGTTTTTGTAATGAATATCCATCCATAGCATTAATCTCGTTTAATAGTTTGTCTCCTTTTCATCGTAAATTCTGTCGTAGAGTTTGAGAGAAATTGTTACAAACAATTAGATGTAGCAAAACTTTTCTTTAAAATACATTTTTTTTATTACAGGAACGTTTAATCTCAATAATGCGCGACAACCATGAAGGTTTAGTGCGCAAAGAAGCTTGCAATGTCCTTTGCGAAATGTATCAACATCTCAAACTGACGCCGGCACAAAAACAATCTATACACGAACACATGGTGTCGGCGGCACTAAGCGACTTCCACTGGGAAGTACAATTTTCCGCCTTGAAATTCTGGAGAATCGTCTATCAAAGTCTTCTAACAGATCAAGGTATGTTAGACGGCACATTTCCACCTGTAACATTTTCCAGAGAAACCCGAAAAATTGTCACATTAAACGAAACAGAAATACAAAAAAGACTCCTAAAGATTTTAGATGAGCTATCATCAATTGGATGCCTAACCGTCCTATTGAAATTATTATACGACGATTCAGAAGTTGAGATTATGGACTGTACGTTATCTTTATCACTTGAGTTAGTAGATATTTTAAATCAATACAAAGTGCCTGACTGTTTGAAACCTCACCCTAATGATATGAGTGTAAGCGAGCTGATGGCTGAAATTAAAGAAGACATAGATGTTAATATAACAGAGGAATCCGCTCCTACAACAACAGAAGAAAAGGCTGAAAATGTTATAGAGGGCATATTAAATGCTGACGATATAAATTTACTAGCAAACATATATGAAAGACAGATGAATTTGAAACAAGAGAATTCACAACAGTATACAGATTGTACTCAGTCAAACAAAGCAAAGATAAAGTTGCTGCGAGTTGCATCACCGTACTTATTTGTGAATTACTTGAGGAGTAATGATTTTAAATCTATCGTTGATAATAAAAGGAAATGGAACGATGGTATTAGAAGTATATCATCGTTGCTCGACGATGTCCTTGGAATCTACGAAGTCAATGAAGAAGCTAACTCTTTAGATTGTTACTGAGATTTTTATTGTAAGGTATTACATATATATTTTTTAAGATTTCCTACATGGAGTTGGTAGTTTCACTTACGCCCTAAACAGATACGAAATAATACAACAAAACTATTCACAACAACCAGGTTTATCATATTCAACAGCTAAACTCAACACTTCGTCTAAAAGCATACTTAAATTACTAGCTTCAGAATTCCAATTCTTCTTTCCTTCTATTATAGAGGAGTAATCGTTTTTTTTAAAACTATCAAGAAATTTATTTGGTTTTATATGCTCCCTTTTAGACGTTGTTAGTAAATGATCATAATGCAAAACATTAGACTCTGTCTCGACATAATTGTCAAATAAATTAACAATGAGTTCAGATTGTTTTGTATTTAAAATAGCATCGATAACATTGTCACAAACGGCTTCGTCATGTTCACAAACATCCATAAAATCTTCGGATTCTAACTCTATTTTTGTTACATGCGGCACAGTTTCTGTACCATCATGCCCTAACGTATCAAATTTATAATAATTTAGTATGTCTATCAAATCTTTACCCATTTTGTAGGCTTGTTCCATAACTAATAAATTGTGGTCTTCCTTCAAGCATTCGTGGAGAACTGTTAAACAACCAGTTTTCGACAAATCGACCAATATACCAGTCAGCTGATTTTTGATTTCCTTTTCGTTTAGTACAATTATTTTCCTTTTGATCTTTGAAAATGTCATTGATGGGAATCTCGCATCGATCATTCCTCTGTTTGTTAAATGATTTTGTATTATATGTTTCCAACAATTTAGTGCAGCTAATTGCACCTCCCAATGCAGATCGTCTAACGCTGCAGTCGCCATAGTGTTGTACAAGCACTTTTCATAGTTCTGTGATACAGACTGGTTAAAATATATCTCAGTTAGGACATTGGTGACTTCTTTTCTAACCATTCCTTCTGGATTCTGACCCAATATGTAGAATAGTTGCATCTGAAAAAAGTTAAATTTGTTTTACACCCTCACTGATCAATGATCCACAAACAAGACATTTACAATCCTCAACTAAAACAGGTACTACCAAATTTAAAATTGTTTATGTATTTAGACAGGCGTTGAATACTTACATAGATATACCGGTTAGCTTTCACAACATCCCTCCAAATAATATTGATCTTAGTTGACGCTGCTAAACACTTTAAGGCTGTACATTGCGGGTAGTAATCTGGGTCACCTAACGCTGATTGAGACGCAAGAACCATCAAATTATTCTCCGCAATAATTTTTTGCAGTGGAATGTATTCTGTAAGATATAATATGTATTTACCATCTACAATAGTTGTAGAAACCCTCAAACTAAACAATTCAATTACTAACTTCAAAAAACTTATATGGACCCATGAAAATGCAACATTAAGAAATATACTTACTAACAAAAGCAACCTCTGTGCAACTTAATAGCAAGGTCAGCGCTGAGTCCCTTATCTCCCAATCCTCATGCTGTATGTACGCCTTCATCATGGCCCCAATCTCATTCAGTGTGCTCCCTTGTTTACTCTCCACCAATAACGATAGATCGGGTGACATGAAATTTTTGATGCTCAAATCTATTAAATCTACCACTTCTAGAATTTGCTGAAACATATAATTGACTTGAAACCACATTTTTAGCTACTAATAGGTCAGACAGTTACTTAGTGGAAAGTTTATATAGACTGTGCTTTAAGGATAGTTGCCTGACTGAAGTGAACTAAATATATAGTAGGTAATATACGTTATGATAACGTGATGGGAGACCTACCTTTGTTGGTAAAATATTCTGTTTCAACATATTCATCAAATCTTTTTGCAGGCTGATTATCTCGACGTTCTCGTACCAACGTATTTGATGTTCTTTCAACAACATTTTAATGGCGTCCAGCAAAAGTGATAGGAGTTTTACATCATCGGGGGTGGATAAATGGTTCTTATTGACAATAAGATCTCCATCACCATCAGACGTTACGTAAACTTCTAACAAATAGTATAAAGTCTGAAATATTATACTGGCTTGCGTTTCATTGAGGTGTCCCTTTAGTTTGAACAATTGTCTTAATGCTATTATCGCATTTTTCTGCTTATCTCCACTTTCGTTAAGCTCTCGAAACGAGTAACCAGCTCTGATAATGTGCTCCGTTCCTATTTTAGCCAATTTAACAGTGAAATTATTAATCGATTCCGTTCTTCCGCCCAGCTCTTTCCCAGCGTATGCTAGTAGAGGGACTATAAGAAGCAATGTAAATTGATTTTGAATATCAAATTGCTGTCCGTTGTTCTCAAAAGTACGAGAACGGTACACGTCTTTACCAAACTTTGACCAGAATATGTTGCATTTAACAACAAAATCGAGCACGACTGTAATCATTCTTTTCCTGAGTAAACTCGAGAGCACATTTTGGAATGCAGTAATGATCTTGTTGCAGAAATCATTATGTGGCATGGTTCTTATAGATATTAAATTCACTGCAAAATATGATTTGAAAAAAATATCACTTAATATTGTTGCTATTTCTGGAATCCGGGTCATTGAAGATATTGCATGTAGCACTGGTTCTTTAACTATAACGTATTCTCTTAGCAAAGGCACCACTTTGTTAGGAGATTTAATTTGATGAACATCACTCAAAATAGCATGCAGTGCGTGAAGATATGATAATATATTGTCTGCTATCGCTTTCTCTTGTTCTTCGTCTAATTCCTTGAGAGTTATATATTCACATTCCATAAGTGGCCGTAATATGAACTGTAGTAATTCTATGAGCCTTGATTCTTCATCGTATTCATTTAATTTCCAAACGAGTTTTGAGATGAAGCTGTACGTCGCATTAGTGATCTCTGAACTTAAGTGATGCGTGCTTGGCAAAAGTGCCTTCTCCCATATTTTGTATTCTATGAGTAAGTTTAGTCCAGATCTGTGTGTGATTTCAGATAGAGCTATCTTTAAACAGGCTAGATGGAGGGCTGGTGAAGGAATGTTAGAATTGAAGTTATTTAACACACAGTGTCCTATGGAGACTGGGTTCAGACCCTGGTTGTGTAATCTGTCGGATTGGAGTTCGTTTTCAAATAGAATTTTAACGATGTTGATGACGAAAGTTTTTGTTGGTGTTGATGTGCTGTGGATTTTCTTGAAGTAGTGGTTTATGAGATCGGCGAAGCCTGGTGTTTCGATTAGCATTTTTCCAATACCTGGAATTTAATAGTTACAATATTAACTTAAAATCTTTTAACTCTTTAAAATCTTGATATTATTAAGATTAAAAAGTATCATCGACAGAGATGCTATTTCCACAAATAGTGAGAAAGCTATTTAATAAACAAAAAGTACCTACCTATCTATACTAATATTATAAAGAGGAAAGATTTGTTTGTTTGTTTGTTTGTAATGAATAGGCTCCGAAACTACTGGACCGATTTCAAAAATTCTTTCACCTTTGGAAAGCTACATTATCCCCGAGTAACATAGGCTATATTTTATCCCTGTATTCCCACGGGAACGGGAACTACGCGGGTAAAACCGCGGGGAGGCAGCTAGTATATAATAAACAGTAAGATTCTTAACCGATTCGGTCCTTATATTAAACACCGATTTATTCATAACAATGTACCTTCCCACATACAGCCTATCGCGTAAGATAATAAAATAGTCAAAGAAAAACAATTTCCTACCTAACTATATACCTACAAAAAACTTAATATTAGGTCAATTCCACTTACTTTGGTCCGATTTATCCTCCAAATACTTCAATATGTTATGTGTATAGTACTGACTTAACTCAAAGTTTTCTTCGAACAACTTTTCAAGGAGTATTTGAAATTTTTTCGAGCATACGTTAACCTCCATTGTAAATAAATCGCCAATATGAAAACACATAAAAATGTCTATCTTTCGTCACACCGTTATCCGATGATATATTTTTATCAACTTGATAAAATTACCTACTTTGCGATTAATATGACAAACTGAATGTTTCGTATTGATATAACAATATTTACTTTCTTGGATCGGTTTTGTCACCGGCGATTTTAAGGTGGTAATACATTGTTTTTTTATTAATATAAGTTTTTAAGTTGATTGTCTAAGTTTTTGAGTTAAGTATTTTCAGAAGTAGTTTTCCAAGAATTGGTGTGGTTTAGGCTGTGTTGATAGATTGGTCAGTCACGCACGACAATTCTCTTAAGGCATCATGAACATTGATTGCCATTTAAATAACCAGACATTTACTCACACATTGTCTTCTCGCCGTAAATATTTTTTGTATCTTGTATTTGCCAACAGACGAATCTACATCTGAATACCACATTTGTGTATGTCAGGGTGCCCTGGCCAGTCAATATAGTAGGAATATTGTCTATGTAGTTAATTTCACTAATATTTAGTCATTTCGATGGATCAGTAAAAATACATTCTAAGTACACTGTTCCAATGTTAAATTGACTAGCTACATAAGGAAAAAAGATCAATAAGGCTTTTTTGTTTATTTCAAATGCATTTATTAACATAATCTAAATAATATACACTAATCTAACAATAATCTAGTTTATTCTATTTCTATTATGGCGCCAACTTTGCTCAGTGCCTCCTTTAGTTTCTCAGCCTCATCTTTGGATATATCAGCCTTAACAACGGTAGGCACACTTTCAACAAACTTCTTGGCTTGCACTAAATTAAATCCTTCTAAAAGGCTTTTCACTTCTTTGATTAGGGCCACTTTCTGCTTGTCATCAAATTTAGTCATTTTAACCTGCAATAATGAAAAGTAATGTAAAGTAATCATGACAGAGCATAAATATTATTTAGTTTAACTACTGCAAATCACAATAATTCTCGCAACATCTTGATTTATCTGTCATTTAAATCTTATTGGAGCGTCAGTTGTAAATAAAGATCTTATATGAACACCATTTCATAAAAGACTACACTAAACACTTACAGTAAAGCTGGTCTTCACAGCTTTGGGTGCCACTTCTTCCTCCTCTTGTGCAGGTGCAGCAAACCCACCCACAGGCATCATAGGTGCATCAGGTAAATTCAAACGCCTCTTCAACACCTGACTCAACTCCGACACCTCAAGAAGGTTAAGGTTTGTGATCTCCGAGACAATCTTCTCAATTTTAGGTGATACTGGCTTGTCAACGCCTTCAGGCACAGGAATTGTGAGCGGGTTGACCCCCTGTACAACCTCTTGGCGAAGGATTGCGCTGAAATGAGGTCGCTAATGATTAGAATCTTAAATACCCTCAGGAAACTGAGAAGTGACTAGGCATACTAGTTTTAGGAAGGAGCAGTATTAAGGTTTAATTTGAGTGAAGTATATAGGTTTCAGTAGCGTAAATTATCTTTTCATAATTGACATAACCTTTAAATGTATAGAGCAAAAATATTTTACCATCGTGAGAAAGAGCGCCACTGACGAATAGGTAGATTTTTAATAATCCTTACGCTATTCATGATTTTTGCTTAAATGGCTTTGTTTTAATTAATAAATTAGTTATTTCCAGTAATTTACTGAAAAATAATGCTTTTTCGTTTAACTGACAGTGACAGTTGTAAAGGCTGTGTTGCAAATTTTGGGACATCTCAAAAAGGAGCTGAGCCTGTTATAATAAAAAAAGCTGGATTTCCACACGCATTGTAATAAATAACGCTTAAGGAAATATAATATTCAACATAAATAAATAACTTTAATTTATGTTCAAATTTATTATATTTCTATTAACTCAAACCATGGTTAAAAGGCCCTAGTGTGTAGAGCATTTTATGATGAGTTTACGTAACGGTTGGCAGCACTGTGCGTTCGTTCGTGATTGATAAAATTGTATGAAAGAATCTGTGCGAGTTCAGTTCGTTCAATCAAATCTAGAATCCAGATTCGCGCAATATCCGAGAAAAGTTATCTGGAAGCTGGATCTAAGTTATCTTATTTTCACGTGAACCTCATACATATTTTAATATCTTTACACAAAATTACGCTATAATCCCCAACTTTCTGAGGACTTTCATGAAACATACAAGGTCAGTACAATTAATTTAATTTTGTAAATAAAGAATTTGAACGCTTTCATAATATAGTACATTTAAATAAAACTTAAATATTGCGTTTAGATAAATAAGTAAAAAGGATATTAAGTACATTAAAATAATTAAAGTTTTACTATACTTTAATAAACCATAATAAATACAAAAACACTTAAAATGTAAAAAAAATGTTATCTCGTCACTAAACGATTTCCCAGGCGGCGATTTTAAATCATGGACGTATTCTAAACATTTATTTCATTAATTTTATTTTGTTGGTATATTTGTATAAATAGTAGATAATCCCAATTTTTTTTATACCACAAGGGTGGCAAACAGGCATACAGTCCCAATTGTACCTTCCGACCTATTAATTTATTTGAGAAATATTTTTTGCCTGGCCCTCTTTGTCATCATAGGACCAACATTTTTTTGTCCCTCAAAAAGTACTTACTTTTCAAAAGTTAGTTTGAACAAGGCACGAGACAATAATACTGAATTTAGTAAACTAACAAAGTTTGGGAGGTACCTGGCAGACGCGTACCTAGTACTAAGCACCCTACCAATATTTGTGCTCCTTCGGTCGATTTTGAAAGCAGATAAGTAGTGGTTATGGTTTCCCTACCGTTTAAGATTAAGTACGACAAGAACAAATAAAATAAAAGAAAAAAACTAAAAACGTTTATTATTATTCTCTTAAGTAGATACATATAGAATATGAAACATACATAAAAAAGAACAACTTATTAACACAAAGATTCGCAATACACAATCTAAACCGGTAATTTAATAGTGGCATAAACCTAAAATATCGAGTAAAGAGCTGTGCTAATTTGACATGGACTTTTCTCGCTCGAGCCTCTTCTCTTCCTGCAAGTCTTTCTTAAGCGTACAGCACAGGCGTAGCGTGAGGAAATAGAAGATCTCCACCAGACTCAGGAATGAGAAGCCTAAGAACAAGCCTAACAGACCGCCGCAGTTGGCCAGGAACTCCACCCATCCGAACAGTTCTGACCGTCGCATCGATATGAAACTTGGCTTCTTAAAGTACAAGTTAATATTCGAATACGTCCAAGTTTTATTGAATTCTCCTGCAAATTTTTCGGTGCTCAAAAATGTTTCTAAGTTAAATTCGGTCTTTAGAACGTCTGCGTCGTACTCCACGCTGTCGCATGCTGGGAGGCAATCGCAGGCGTCTTTATTGTGGACGTCGCCCTGAGCCAGTCTGTTCTGTGTGGACAGCACGCATCCTCTATGCTCTAACGTGCATATCTTACTGCTGTCGTCATGAGGCATGCTGAACCAGTAGCAGCCGCACAGCTCGAACGTGTGGTTCGACCAGCACTCCAACCTGCAGTTGCTGGCCGTATATATCTTGAAGTACCGCAGCGGTCGCTCTCCCGGGTAATAACACTGCCGCACTTCGGTCGGGTACCGTCTCAGAGTTTCTGATGTATTCATTATGTTGAAACTTAGCGCCAATGAAGACGTGGAAGAGTATAACGCTGCGAAATAGTGAACTGACGACTGAGGCATGTCAGCTGGGTGCTGTACGTAGATTTTATAACCGCTGTATATGCCGTTACATTTTTTGTCGGCGACCGTGCGGTCTTCCCACAGCAGAATGGCCAGGTCCGGAGTAGGGCCCATTCCTCTTCCACGCCAAGGGTATCTATCTGTGTTATGGATGGATGTTCTCGTCGTGTAGTTATAATCTTTTTGTATGGTATCCCGAAACATGTCTTCCGCAGCGAGACTGTTCACGTTGAAGCAAACGCCTTCATGTGTCAGTACCGTGCTGAATATTTCGTTGCAGCGCACGAATTGTCCTCGCCAGGTACACGCGCCGAACACATCGTTTATAGTCGGAGCTACATCTATTATGTTATTCACGGTCGTAATATTCGATGGAGGCGCTTGGTTTTGTGTTATGTTATGGTTGTATCTGATGTTTGGTAAACAAACTAAGGATACGTCGAGGAATTTTTTATTTGGATGTGCTGCTAGGCGCTTAAACTTGGAATAATTGTAGCGGTTGAGTATGCATTTTGTTTGGGGACAGATGGTTAGGGAGGGGAAGGGTACGGCGCCGGCGGGGACGAGGGCTTCGCTCACCGTCACCAAGACGGGGCTGTGCTGCCACTTGTACCACACTTGAGTGATGATGTAGAAGCACATGCTGACGCTCATCACGAATGTGATCAGCCAGAATATCTTCTCCACGGAACTGAGACTTCGATCGATGACGTATCTGAGGCCGTGTAGCGTCGTATTTTTCGCAAAGTCGTAAAACAGCTCGACGATTAATAATTTCTGACGTTTCTTCCTTTGTTTTCTGAGGCAGACGTCTCCGTAGATTTTCGGTCCGCTCGTTTCTTTTTCCATTTTATTTTGTATGTCTACAAACTGTGTCCCCGGCAGCTCTAGTGTTTAGACTGAATATTTGCTGTGATGTTTTAATTCTAATTAATAAGAGTAATGTCATTAATTACAGCCGGCCTCGATACAGTACGGTCGCGCCGTCTGGGAATACAAGTTAAACACGACTAGATGTTATATACTTATTAGTAAAAGTCAATTGGGAACCATCCCATTTCCGCCTAGAAGCGGTTGGTCATGAACTTGTAGTATGGGCGTCGGCTAATTATATTCATAACTAGAAGCTTTTGTCACGCATGTTTTGCAAACAAATACTGTGAAACAATGGCTTGGTCGATATAGAAAATGTAGATACTATACCTACCCTACCTGCTAGTATATTTACCTACCGCCCGCCCCATGGTGGACTTAAATGGTTATAATTGAAAAACAGTCACAAAATAATTTAAAATGAACTTCTCGAATCTCGTTTCGTTTTCTTCAGGCGTTTCAGGGTAATCGAGGAACATTGCTAGGTAAATAAAAAAATGTTATATTTAAGGACGATTAAAATTTTATTGGAAATGAGCTTCCGCCGCGAGTAGTGTAGTTCTATGTAGGATAAAAAATATCATAGGTACTACCTATATTTTTCAATAGCTTTCTATTGATGAAATAATTATTCTGATCGATCCAATACTTTCGGAGCCTATATTTTACCAAAAAACAAACTATAAATAAAATCTTTCCTCTTTATTATATTAGTGTAGACATCCATACCTACTCATAGTTGTTTTCATATGTGCAAGACCTGTCATATGATACTTATTGCCAGTAGTTCAAAATATCGTATTTTCTACAGTGACTTCTAATGCAATAGATTTTAAATTGCATGGTCGTATAGCTATTTTTATCCTAGCCTGGCCTTGATTGCACAATTCTATAGAGTTATAGATGATGCCTGTAATTTCATGATATTAATTGGTTTTCTATTAAGTTGTTGCTCCTATAGCTGAGTAACTGAGAAAATATTATAGCTCAGTAGCGGATTCATTGAGGGACTAAGGACTCAAGTGTTTTTTTTTAATTTTATTTGCTAAAACCCCCGGCGGGGTCAAGGCTTCTACAAAACGACATTTTCACCTCCATTCCCGTAGGAATACGATAAAATATAGCCTTTGTTGCTCCCTGTTAATGTAGTTTTCCATTGGTGAAACAATTATTCAGATCGGGCCAAACGAATATTATTTAAGTTCATTCGTTTCGTACAAAAATACAAATATTTTCCCTTTTATAATTTTAGTATTATTTATTAGCAGAAAGAGACTAGTTGACCCGCCCAACCAAATGTGTGTCCTCCTTTTCGTTTGTATATTCAGCCTTCCTCGATAAAAGGGCTTTTAACACCTAATTATTTTTTATACGAAACAATACTTTCAGAGAGCCTGAGTATAGACAAATCTTTTCTCAGGATCCATCATGGCCGACCCCGATATTCATCTGTTCCCATATACGTGGACCAGCAGTTAATCAAAAACCAACCTTATCTCAGTAGCAATAGTAGCTATACGAAGGTAACATGCAAATTGCTACCACATCGTCATTGCAATTGCACAATAAGCCGCATCTAGGTCATAGGTACGCGATAACAGCGCTAGGCATTAGCTAGGTAGCCTAGGCGACCACGTGACCATTACGTAACGTATTATAGAAAACTAGTACTTTCATGATCGTTACAAATTGTGAACAATAGGGCGCGTTTCCCCGTTTGTGTTAATTGATAAGCCGTTTGGCTTTGTGGTTAGTGACCCTGACTTTCAAGCCGTGTCAATTGTGGATATGAATCCCACCTAGGATAAACATTTATATGCGTGAAAATGACAGTTTTTTCTGTAAATTTCTGTATAAGTATGAATTTAAAAAGTAGTAAATCAGTCTAGTCTAAGATTAAATATGTCTGTTATTTGGTTTAAAAAAAGTTGGATTATTACTTTTATACTGTGCCTACAGTATAATTTAAATAAAGTCAAAAATAAACAAAAATTTTAACAAAAAAAAAAACCGACTTCAAAAAAAGAAACTATTCCTAAACAAACTAATACGCACTAAAAAGAAAAAAATAATTGTAAATTAAAATGTTTTCGTTAATAAAAAAATAAAATAAAAAATATTAGACTACTTTAAAGTCAATCAAATTATTACGATAAATATATTGTAGTTACAATTATTGCTATTTTTGGAGTCGGTGTCAGCCAACGTAGGCTTGTAAGTATGTCTCTACTCAGAACTGGAGAAGGGCAAACGGAATCATGGCGGTCCTTTTCTCCGGCACAAAGATGTCTAAAAGCGACACATGAAGAGATGCAATATAGGTCCCTCTCGTGGGGAATGTTTGGCAGCACAGCGGCCAGAATGGCGCAGGATGGTGAACAGCCAAGTACACGAGTTCGAGGTTCAGCGTAAAGCTGACCTTGAACTCGTGTACTTGGCTGTTCACCATCCTGCGCCATTCTGGCCGCTGTGCTGCCAAACATTCCCCACGAGAGGGACCTATATTGCATCTCTTCATGTGTCGCTTTTAGACATCTTTGTGCCGGAGAAAAGGACCGCCATGATTCCGTTTGCCCTTCTCCAGTTCTGAGTAGAGACATACTTACAAGCCTACGTTGGCTGACACCGACTCCAAAAATAGCAATAATTGTAACTACAATATATTTATCGTAATAATTTGATTGACTTTAAAGTAGTCTAATATTTTTTATTTTATTTTTTTATTAACGAAAACATTTTAATTTACAATTATTTTTTTCTTTTTAGTGCGTATTAGTTTGTTTAGGAATAGTTTCTTTTTTTGAAGTCGGTTTTTTTTTTTGTTAAAATTTTTGTTTATTTTTTGATTTTTATCTGAATATGGGTAAGGAAAAACGCCTATCTCAACATAAGCAATCTACTTCGAGGACAATTTCAAACAAAAGAGACTTACGATGAGCGTACAAATAGTCTCTCGAAAATGCGGCTTTACATGAAAATAGTTGTGAACTGACTGCTATGGTTTATTTATCTATACCTACTAACATCATAAAGCGGAAGAGTTTGCTTGTTTGTTGGTTTGTTTGTTTGGTTGAACGCGCTAATCTTAGGAACTACTATAAAGTATACTACCTACTATACTAATCTAATATATAAAATTCTCGTGTCGCGGTGTTTGTGATTAAGCTCCTCCGATACGGCTTTACCGATTCTCATGAAATTTTGTGTGCATATTGGGTAGGTCTGAGAATCGGGCAACATCTATTTTTCATACCCCTGTGATCACGGGAACAACTACGCGGGTGAAACCACGGGGCGGCAGCTAGTAAGTATATAGTGTGTGTGACAAATGAGCGAGTAACTCAATATAGCCGATTCGATTTACTTATAAACTAGCTTCTGCCCGCGACTTCGTCCACGTGGAATAGTTACTTTGGGCTAACGCTAACTTTCAACCCCCTTTGTATACGTAGAAGGTTGGTCTCGCAGAGCTAACTGATGACTGCACGCCCCGGCCCGGCACATAAAGACGCGCGCAGTACAGTACTTGAACATTATTTTGGTGCTATGTTATAATAAATTTGCGATATCTCCTAAGATATTCATTGAAATCGAATGATGTAAATGGCAATTTTGTTTAAAATTAAATACTTGTGATGAATAACGTATTTATTTGGATAAGGATTAATATCATTTTCATAAAAACACCTTCACAAATAATACTTAATTTTCGAACAAATTTGGTTGGTATAAAAATGGTCACAGTGAGCCAACCTTAACAGATAGACATATGCTATCGCGGACTTTTTTTTAGATCTTTTAAAGGAGAACAATTCTGTCATACATGATTTTAGCGTAACTTTAACCGTTTACGCAGCGTACGCAGCGGAACCTCTAAACGGGAAAAGAAATCTCACGATTTTGAAACATTCTTCATTGGTGCTCCGCTCCTATTGGACGTAGCGTGATGAAAATGAAATGGGACCAATCGGGAAGCACCAGCTTTCAAATAAAAAAATAATAATTTAAATCGCTTCACCCAGTCAAAAGTTCTGAGGTAACAAACATAAAAAAAAAAAAAAAAAAACATACCCGTCGAATTGAGAACCTCCTCCTTTTTGAAGTCGTTTAAAAAGGATTTAAACAGGAAATAAGTAATATTTTCTCTGAATTTCAAAAATTGAAAGTCAGTTGTCTTGTCAGTTTATCATAAACTAAGTAAATCTTTATCGATTTTTATTCTTATAAAACATGATATCTACACTAATAATAATAAAGAGTAAAGATTTGTATTTTTGTATGTAACGAATAAACTCAAAAAATACTGGACCGATTTTGATAATTCTTTTTTCATTAGAAAGCTACATTATCACTGAGTAACATAGGCTATATTTTATCCCTGTATTCCCACGGGAACGGGAACTACGCGGGTAAAACCTCGCGGAGGCAGCTAGTTTCTTATAAAATATCCCAGCTTACGTAAATGATTGCGACACAGCAGCCCGGTTATATTGCAGAAACCTGAACCTTTGTTCTTCTACAAACAAATATTAAACTGTTGTTTCAGCATTCATGTAACATAAAAGTTTGGAGAGGTCATAAAAATGATTTCTATAACTTTATTGTTTTTTTTTGTTTTACTTAGTTCCGTCGCGACCACTGACCTTTTTTATTAAAACCCTAAAAAATGGGTTGCGTAAAGCTACACTTTTCTTACGTAAGGAATTAGCTAAGGTACCTACCTTACCTTATCTTACGTAAGGTAAGGACCTTCAGGTACTTTACATATGTGTTTTTATATTCTTTCATCCCTACTAATTTTATAAATGCGAAAATAACTCATATCCTGTAATTTTGCGTACCCTTTCAACGAAAATATAAGGAACAGAAGAGCACTAATGCTTTCAGAATATATATTTTCCGAATTAATACTGTTTAAAAAGACACTTCAAAGTAAGATAGCTAGTTACGACCCTGCGGTTTCATTCGCGTTCCCGGGGGACCTTTTCCTTGGCTGGGATAAAAAGTAGTATGTCCTTTCTCCGACTTTATATCATCAAAATGGATACAGTGGTTTAGGCGTGAAAGCGTAACAAACAGACATATTCATGCACAGAAATGTTTGTTCAAAATGCGATTCGAACTTAATACCAGCGGCTTAAAAGTCCGCGCTTACCTCAGAGCCAACTGGACAAAAATATATATAAATTTGCAGCAACTGCAGTGTTAGAAAATACCTACAAATCAGCAGTTAATTAATACAGTTGCATATGTGTGACGCAATAAGAACCAATAATATGCAAGGTTATCAACTAGGAAATAGAAATAGGTATAAAAATAGATTTAAATTAGCTATCCTATATATACAGGACTTAACTACAGGACCTAGCGGATTGCAGCTCTGTTTAGTATATATCGTTTTCATAGTAATTTGATTTCGTACTAATATTACAAATGCGAAAGTCTATGAGATGTATGTATGCATGTATGTGTGTTGTTTATACTCTTTCAACGGCTGCTGGGATCGCGAGGAAATATGCACAGATAGCACAGAGTAAGAATATCTCTGATATTCTGGCTACTTTTTACTTCGTGAAAATTGAAAATCCCATGGGAGCACGGGTGAATCCGCGGAGAGCCACTAGTATTGTTATAATATTCATCTACACTACTATCTTCACACGGAATCCATACTACGAGTAATTATCCTACTAATATTATAAATGCGAAAGTTTGTAAGTATGGATGTATGTATGGATGTTTGTTACTCTTTCACGCTCCAACGGCTGAAGGGATCTGCTTGAAATTTGGCACAGAGCTAGAATATGTTCTGCAATAACACATAGGCTACTTTTTATCCCGGGAACGCGGGTGAAACCGCGGGGAGCCACTAGTACTAATATGAAGTGAAAAGATTCGATTTTTTGTATTGAATAGGCTCCGAAACTATTGGACCGAACTGAATAATTATTTTACCAATAAAAAGCTACATCTCTCAGGAGCTTAAATTTGGCCCCATGTGAAAATACCCCAGAATATTTATTAAAACGAAAAATAAATTGGTTGTCTGTAAAGTCGGTTTACTGGCGATAGTTGAACGTGACAACGTCTTGCATCACTCACTCAAGTAGGAGAGAGACGGCTGCCGAACGCAAAGGCCGATTGTGCTTCTTTGTCGCTCGTTCCGCGCTCTCGCTTGCACTTCAAGCCGCCACATGGAACGCCTCAGAGCGAGGTAACGTGTGTGCAGCCGGCTCTATCGAATTATAAGACGTTGTCAAGTCAAAAAAAAAAACAATTATATATTAGCTTAGCCACTGAAATGAGAGTGAAAAACAAAATATGATAATACAAACGGCGCTTTGCAAATGTTGTAATACTTCTCTTGCGTAACAAATTCGTAATGGTAAATCATTCATATGTTTTATGTATAAAGGAAACAATGTTCCCATGAAAATAAAGATTAGGTGTATACAGTTATATACCTAACACTTATCCAGGAGCAGGACTAACTGCTGCCCTCGATTTTGATCGATATCCCGGGATATTCATTTTTTCGGGATAAAAATTCTATAATGGTCTACATTTCGAACTACTTTATCTCTGTGCCAAATGGTCTTCCCCGTAAAGAGGGGAAACATCCATACATCCATCCTCTTAAAATATTTGACATTTAAAATAACAGATAGATATTATATTACTTGGTTTTTTATTTATTGATAAATCTACACTATTAACTGTGTTAAAATCATTTTTACCGAAGAACCAAAAGGGAGACTACAGACCAAAAGGGTTCTGCTTTTCTTTCTGTTCAGAATAAGCTGAAACCTACAAATTGAGGCAAAATCTACAAACTGTTTTTAGACTATCAACACAATGTACCTACCCAGTAGGTTACCTACGAATACATACATTTGTAAACACACTTATAGCCCGGGAGGTGGCGTTGCATTTTAGGTAGTGATTTTACGCCGATCGGTTGCTATCTTATACGATAGACTTGGGTTGACTGATATATAATCCAAGAGTCAGCTGGCGCACCTGCGGTGGGTGCGCATATGGTTGGTTCCGGAAGTGGTAAAAAAAAAAAAATTAAGTCATAGTACGCCGGCTGAAACTTTTTTTATAAATAATTTTGATCATACTGAGCTTAAAAAAAATAGTCAGCTGCGTGGTGGAGGGGGGATTATGCGTCAGCCACTCGCCTAAACTTGTAAACGAAACACGTAAAATAAAGTTATAGTACGCCGGATGAAATTTAACAAAATGATTGTTAATACTGTGAAAAATACGAAAACAACAATCAGCTGCGTGGGTAGCGGTGGAAAGACCGTCAGCTGACGCAGTAAAGATACAGATTATTCGATTAATGCACAGTTTTATTCAGGGTCTAGCTGACAGAACTTCCCTGTTCCCACCCAGCTGATCGATGGTTCTTGCACCCGTAACTTATTTAACATAGTTTTATCAAATTTCAATCGACATAGTGAGTGAATTATGATAATTTCGAAAAGTTTTTAGTATGTATAAAACAATAAATATTGTTCCAAAGTATTTTTTTTTCTTGTTTTGTTTTAACGTAAAAGAAATGCATAATAGCGAGCTTAAATAATATAAATGTAATAATAATTTGCATTCATGGAAATAACATAAATTAAAATACAAAGGAAATATAAAAAAATATAAATGTTATCTGCCGTATATTTTTAGGGCTACATATGTTTACTAACGAACTAAGACAATATTTAAAAAACAGTTTTAAGTTCCACCAAATTACAACCATTGTTTTTTTTAATAAAGTTACAAATGGTCAAAATATTATCTTAAACTTACGACCATTCATCATAAACCAATTAACTATTCCCGTTATTTAAGCAATAAAAGACAAATTTTAAATAACAACAATAATAACAATAACATTAAGTGTAAAATCAACCATAACGTGCGACAAATAAAGCACTATTTTCCCATCATTGCTTTTTCAACTATCGTAAGTGCACCAGTCTTGGACAAGGTACCAGTAATGAATAAAAAATAAAAGAAATATCTAGAATGCGGACATGAGCGTTTTTACATTGGAATCACTGTGACATAGACTTTAGACATCGAACTATCTAAGTTTAACGTTTTAGTCAATTCAGTCTGTTACATGTACAAATTTGCGCGAATACAAAGTGTAAAGTCATTTGAAATTGACAACGACGGCTTTTCTTAAGGAAATCGTTACTGCGGTGAGTAGAAAGTTTCAGTTATGTTTTTGTATCTAAAGACGTGTCCATAACTGGCACGCTGAAATTGAATAATTCCATTCGTGGACAAATGTCGAAAGTTAATATAAAGAACTAATAAAAAAAATTTACAAAAATTAATGATATAAAAAATTAAAACAAATAGTAGAAAAAACTGGATAAATATAAAAATTATTATTAGCTATAATTAATATTTATTAAATTAAATAAAAAAATTAAATCAAAGAAAAAATTAAATTTAAAAAATATATTAATAAAAAATAATTAAAAAAAATTATAAGAAAATAATTAAAAAAAAATTGTTTAATTGTATAAAAAAAGAGCTACTAAAGTAATATTTCACAAAAACCACTTTTTTTTCTTAAACTGGCCATCATTGGGGCACTTACCTTACTTTGTTTTGTTTTGATTCTATTTACTTCTTAGAAGTTTACTACAGGAGGTATAGAGTCGCTTTGCACGATAAAATAATTTATAAAATGAAAGCAGGTATGAGATCGTTGAAATTAGGTATTTATCATGATATTATGTCTTGGGCATCTATGTTTGTTAGTATATCTAATATTTATTATTTTATTAGTGTTTTGTTTTCGCGTATAATATTCTATCTCTTATTCTTTTTCACAAAAGTTTGCACGTGCGTGTATATGTGCGGATCATATCATGTCATATCATGTTCTTGCAAATAAAACATTTTATTATTTATTTATTATTATCTATATTGGCTAAACATTTTGAGTGATGGTTTAACATTGGTAGTTTGGTTCAAACAATTATATTATTTGTAAGTAGCTTAAAATATTTCTTATCGAAAGTAAGATACTCACCCCCTTTAATTGCTTTTCCGGGCATTATTTTTGATTTTGAATTCAAGACGCATATATGTTCGTTTAAATTTTAGGGGGATAGGCTTAGGTAGCCCGAAAATCGTGTTATGGGCTGAAGCGGCTCTACAAACTCCCTTGACACACATTGTTTGTGAGGAGACAGCGTAGTAGCAAAACTCAATATTTTAAATTTTCACTTCATCAGCTGACGGTCTTTCCACCGCTACTCACGCAGCTGATTAATGTTTTTGTACTTTTGATAATATTAACAATAACTGTGTTAAATTTCATCTGGCGTACTATGACTTTATTGAACGTGTTTTTTTTACAAGTTTGTACGAGTGACTGACGCAGAATCCCCCCTCCACCATGCAGCTGACAATTTTTTTTAAGCTCAGTATAACGTAAATTATATATGATGAAAGTTTCAGCCGGCGTACTATGTTTTTTTTTTTTTTTTTTTTACCACTTTCGGAACTACTCACACCCACATCCACCGCTACTTGAGCAGCTGACTGTCGGTTTTCTTATTGGTCATATAAGATCAACCATCGATCACAATATCAGCCGGCATACTATCGTTCATTCATTTGCAACGCTACCTCCAGTACTATTATGCGTTGAACTCAAAATAATTTGCGTTCACAAACGATGATGCGTTAGGGAGCAGATTATTTTTCTGTAAGAGTATCTATGTATTTAAATTTTAAATGTATGTAACTGCCTGCCTTTAAGTTAAACATTTGTCCTTGTCTTTAAGTTAATATGTATGATTTTGTGAATGCTTTTTACCGTGTAAAACCATGATAAAATAGTCAGATTTACCCTCGCCCGCCTTCCTAATACTATCCGTACTAATAATTATAAACGCGAAAGTAAAGTAGCTGTCTGTCTGTCAAGTTTCCACACCTAAACCTCAAAAAATTTTTTAACGAACTTTGGTACAAAGATAGACTAGATTTTGAAAATCTCAAAAAAAATGATAAACACACACATAGAGTAGTGCTTGGAAAAGGACGTAGGCTACCTTGGACAAGTTGACTGTCCCTCGGAAACGCGGGTGAAATCGCGGGACAGAAGCTAGTAAATTAAAGCAAACATATTTCATACGGTTTGGCATACCACATAATGTTTCAGACAGACTAATCCAATTCATCATTTAAATCAATTATGTAGAGTCTTCATTGTAGACGTTTCTACGGGTTTAGTATAATGTGGTTTGGCCTTTATTAAAATAGAATTATAGAAATTATATAACGTAGCTATTTTCATACTGTAATGTCACTTAGTATTAGCACAGATTTATATTTAACTAGTGGCTTCCCGCGGTTTCACTTGCTTTCCCGAGGTATCTTAAATTTTACCAGCATAAAAATGCCTATGTGTTATTCCAGCACATATTCTCTCTGGCAAATTTTGTTACGATTTCTTTAGGCGTTAAGAGGTGATAGAGTAACAAACATAGATCACAAACTTACAAACTACTCACAAAGTTTCTCACAAAATATTTAGTAGATATAGTTTTTATTAAAACACTTTATTTTGTAGATCTCTTTCTTTTTAAACTGTATTTTAACATAACATAATGCTAAGATCATGAAGAAACATGAGCACATTAAGTAATTTCTTGAATATATTCGTAATCTGGGCATAAAAAAATTGCAATGATGCCCTGGAAAGGCACCAAAAAAAACAGTATTTTTTGTAGAGTATAGAAAAAAAATCTACTAACTTACTACTAATTACGTTTTAGAAGGAATATCATAGTAGGCAGTAAATATTATGCAGTTGATAATATTATGCTCAATGCTGAACCGATTCTGTTTGTGACATAAATCCGATAACAGACAGTTCAATTCAATCGAAGGAGGCTTAGCTTATCTAACTGTACCTAGTTTAGACTGAAAGGGTAGTGTTTATTTATTTAATTTATTGTATTTTATGGTGGTCTCATGAACATTTTTGGCTCTATTTAAAGTACCTAATGTTCATTGGCTTATCTACACTATCTAAATCTACACTATTGATTAATATATGAGGAAAGATTTGTATTTTAGTATGTAACGAATAAACTCAAAAAGTACTGGACCGATTTTAATAATTGTTTTTTCATTAGAAAGCTACATTATCACTGAGTAACATAGGCTATATTTTATCCTTGTATTCCGACGGGAACAGGAACTACGCGGGTAAAACCGCGCGGAGGCAGCTAGTACCATAGTAAATTCACTCACTACACTAGGCTCTATACCTACTCGATAGCAAAAAACTTTATCTAGTAAAGATTGAGATCTTATTAGTTATTAATGAATATTTCTAGAGCGCGGAGTATTCAAATGTACCTACTTATATTTGTCTATATTTAATTAAGACCCTTTCTCTCATTTTGAACTCGTCATATTCTTTGATTTAGATTATTGATTTTAAAACCTGTTCCAAGAAACGATAATTATAACAAGCCATATAAACTTTCAGTCGACTTTAACTGAAGGTACCTTTTCATATTCTCGGCTGGCAGTATGAAATTTGACCAGTTTCTAAAGACCTGTTGCTCCCGCTACCTTGCTATAAGAATAAGGGTGTAGGTAGGTCAGTCAAGGGTCTTTATAAGTTAGTCAGAGACTTCCAAAGGCTGCCTATTGTGCGGTATTGGAAACTTGATGGAATGTTCTAGAACGTATTTACAGGGAGGTATACCGCGTCGTTGACTCAACCTCAGTACGATTCGAGTTTTCATGAAATAATGACCTGTTGTCTCAATTAAATACAGTGAAGTGTTTTGTATTGATAGAAGAAATTCAGTAAGTTTTTAAATGAAAATTAATTGGTATTTTGTAGCTTTGCTTGAGCTTTGATGAAGCGTTGACGGTTTTGGAATAGGATAAAAATACTATTCCATATACATACTATCTTCGCATTGCAGGCTTAAGGTCTGAATTATCTTCTGTAACTTAAAAGATTAAATGAAATTTAATGTATCTAGATCCAAAATTAAGAAAATATTTCTGAATCATTACGTCGTCGATTATCTTCTAAGCTTAGCTATATAGAGATAGATAATTTTCTTATAGGTACTTAGTGTAAGTACCAAGAACATTTCTTTTTGTTCTGTGTTTGCATATAAATATTTTTATCAGTAAGTATTTTTAAAAGTATTGTAGTAAATCAGCTGGTTGCAATAGTACACGCGTTCCTTAGTTTGGAATCAGATTGGCCATATTTAAAAATGTCCCAGGATATAAAGTTAGAGTATATGTAAGAAAGAAAAAAAGAAGATATTTAATAAAATGTTAATTTTACATTTAATTTTAATAACAATACCTACAGTGCTCTATCGACACTAAAAACCATGAAATATTATGAATGCGAAAGTTTGTGAATATGGATGAATGTTTGTCATTTACGCTAGAACGGCTGTAGGGATAGATAGAGTTAGAATATTTTCTGGAAAAACATACTTAGTCTACATTTTATACCGGAATAATTGAAGATCCCTGAGAACGCGGGTGAAAAAGAAAATGCTTGCGTCGTGATGTATCAAATTTATTCGCCGAAGTGTTTATGTAGGGAAATATCCAGTTACATCGGTTGTGTAGAATGACATAATGGTTATCGTTGTTATATCCGATTATATAAGGAATATGTATAACGTTCAAGGTTATTATACACACTAGGTTATTATTCTATGTACGTATGACTTGAATGATATTGTTCCATACTATTTACCTACTTATGACTTTATAATTACTAGAGGCTCCCCGCGGTTTCATCTGCGTTCACGGGAGATTTTCCATTTTCCCGGAATAAAAATAGCCTATATTTTAATTCATCTGTATTTAAAATTTCATCCAAATCCCGTTCAGTAGTTATCAGGTGAAAGAGGAACAAAAATCCATACAAACAAACTTTCGCGTTTTTATTAATATTATTATGATGCTTTTGCGAGATAGAACGTAGTGCATAGCTGGTTACTTCTTTAAACTAAGTATTTCCGCCGTCGGAACAGTTATACTTTTATTATAATTAGTAACCTTACATAGGTTTCGACTAGTGACTTTCAAACCGTCGTCGGTGGTTGGTTCGAATCCCACCCACGACACGACAAACATTGGTATGAAATCTATCTGTTTGTTCTGTGTCTGGGTGTTTGTTTTTTTACTCGTAGGTAAAGTCTTGGTATTTGTTAAAATTATATTGATGTGAGTCTTCTTTAAATAAATGTAGCAGGCACTTATGAAACGTCTACTCTAGCGCTTAGTTCATAAGGAAATAAATAAATTAAGAACAAGTTTTTTTCTAAATATAGTGTCTTAATTAATCTCTTCTATATATTTATATATTACCATGGTTTCAGATAGAGAAGAACCGTACGAGATGCTTGGCGGTAGTGTACTGTGGTTCCGCCATGGCCTGCGTCTCCATGACAACCCATCCCTGCAGATGGCCATACAGGATCGGGCTGTTCCGTTCTTCCCCATCTTCATATTCGATGGAGAAACTGCGGGTAAGATGTATTTACAGGACAGTCGTATCTACTCATATTATAATGTTTTTGTTTGTGAGAGAGAATCTCTGGATCGACTTTGAAAATTATTTTACCTATGCAAAGCCTCGTTATTTGTGAGTATCGATCATAGGATTATTTTATCCCCGTTTTCCTTACCGGAACGGGAACTACGTGAAACCACGCGGTGGATGCTAGTTCTCTAATACTTCAAGCAGTGGACTTCTCAGGTGATGTGATGAAGAAGAGTGAGCATAGTGAAAGTGTTATTGAACCATGAATAGAAAAGCTGATTAGTAGCACATGGTTATTGGTTCCAAGAGGCAATTCAAGGCATTTAATACCAGCATTATGTTATACAAAAAAAATACATTATCAATTAGGTTTTCACATAATTAAACTAAAAGCAACCTTCGCCCACATACAATAAGATTGTTATTTGTTAAAGGTACAAAACTAGTAGGTTACAACCGTATGCGTTACCTCCTGGAAGCCCTGGACGACTTGGACACGCAGTTCAAGAAGTTCGGTGGCAAGTTGATCATGATCAAGGGGAAACCTGATGAGGTGTTCAGGAGGCTTTGGGAGGAGTTTGGTAAGTTATTTTTTACTAACTGATCGGAAAGATCTTCTCCTAAGAAATGTAAGATATTTTTCCATATCAAATGAAAGTAGATACATAACAGTACTAGTATACATCTAGTAATAGAATGGAAGCGTTCAATAGTTCAATTTATAGGGGCTATATTATTTTTAGAAGGCTCCCCCCTAAGTTTAGGGATCTTGAGGCACCCCGTCGGTAGGAGTCCCGTTTAGCCCTCCAGTAGCTATGCCACTGGACATAGTCTGCCTATTGACAACTCGAGAAAATCGAAGATCCTCGAATGATGGTAAAAACGTAGGAATCCGCAAGCACTCCCCCATCTAGCCCTCCGGTAGCTATGCCACTGCCTATTTAACTCGCGTAACTGCCAAGGAATGGAAGGTAAACATGATGGTAATAACGTAGGTATCCGCAAGTTGTGCTTCGAGCAAGACTGCGAGCCGGTATGGCGGGCGCGCGATGACAGCGTGAAGTCCGCCTGCAGGGAGATCGGCGTCACGTGCCACGAGCACGTGTCCCACACGCTGTGGGAGCCCGACACCGTCATCAAGGCCAACGGGGGGATACCGCCGCTCACCTACCAGATGTTCCTGGTAAAACCTGAGACGATACTAGCTGACGTTGTTCTACCAAATTTTCTATAATAGCAACAATTCACGATCATGAGAGTGCAGGTTCAAAACCTCTGAGCTTATAAAAACTTACGTACGGATTCACACCACTGGCTATCAGTGAAGGAAAACATCGTGAGTAAACCTGCTTTCCACGCTTTAACTGCTGAACCGATTTCATAAAATTCGCTACAAAAATAGCCTAGAGCTTGGGAAAGAATATCCTTTATCCCGGGAAAGTTGAAGGTCTCCCGGCATCGCGGGTAAATCTGCGGGAGCTAGAAAGAATTATTAAGATCGAGTTTAAAAGTGGGGCAGAGGGTGAAAAATACTATGTGACTCATTCTCAAAAAAACTAGTCATCTCTTTAGAATATACTAGCTGCCTCCCCGCGGTTTTACCCGCGTAGTTCCCGTTCCCATGGGAATACAGGGATAAAATATAGCCTATGTTACTCGGGGATAATGTAGCTTTCCAAAGGTGAAAGAATTTTTGAAATCGGTCCAGTAGTTTCGGAGCCTATTCATTACAAACAAACAAATCTTTCCTCTTTATAATATTAGTATAGATTAAAAACACTATGACATAAGGTTACAGTATAATAGTTTTTTGTCAAATATCAACATTCGCCTTCGACTTATTTGGTGATCACTGTCCTTCAGCACACCGTAGCAACAATCGGCGATCCTCCCCGTCCGGTTGGGCAAGCTAAACTGGAGGGTATCAAGTTTGGATTCCTGCCGGAGAGCTTCTACCAAGAGTTTACTGTCTTTGATAAGGTAAGTCGATACATAGAGCGTATGTAAACAGGTCCATATGGCGTGGTGCTACTTACGGCCGTAGCTAGGGGGGGCGGGATTTTGGGGCAATGCCCTACCTTAAAATCACAATGCTCTACTTGGAAAATGCCAAGAACTGAGATAAATTGTTTGTCTATAGAAATCATTCATTGTATCACACATGGTGATTGATTTAGGAGCTCATGCTTCGAGGGCAGATCAATTATGATATGATATTTTTTTATTTCCGCCCTGCCAGTAACTAATGCTGCCCTACATCAAATTCGAGTGGATCGATTCTCGGTTAGAACAAATCTTTGCATGAACATGTCTTTTTATTATACTCGTATAAGTTGTATGTATTCAAAAGTAGAAAGGTCAGTTATCTGGTTAAATACAGCACAAGCTCTGGTAATGTATCCAGACTGACTACTTAATTGAGTATCTAGGTTAATATATTAATTAAGCTTTTATAATCACAGACTCCAAAACCTGAAGATTTGGGAGTATTTCTGGAGAACGAAGACATACGTATGATACGCTGGGTAGGTGGAGAAACTGCGGCCTTAAAGCAGATGCAGCAGCGCTTAGCTGTGGAATATGAGACTTTCTGCAGGTGAATATAGACCTTATTGCCGTTAAAATATAAAACATTTTCTACCGAATCGATAGTATCTGTAGTGACATCTACCAAAATATTAACTTACAATGTAATTCGAGTAATCATGGATAGATGGCGCCACATACATTCAATACGAAGACTGTATAGAAACCTGCATCGCACTATTGAAATTTTCTATCGATTTACAAACTTGAAATATCTGCACATAACTCAAATACAGTTCCATAGTATATCAGTAACTTTCACCTTTATAAAAAACCTTTACGAAACAAATTGATATGTACATAAAACTCTTTTATCTTGAATAATGAAATGCATATGCTATCATATTCTAACCTCAAATCTGCTTGTTCACAGAGGTTCATATTTACCTACACATGGCAACCCTGACTTGCTTGGTCCACCTATCTCCCTGAGCCCGGCTCTACGTTTCGGATGCCTTTCCGTTAGAAGGTGAGTTTAAATCCTTGCTACCTAATATGCGAAAGATATTCTTTCTGATAACGAATTTTGATGCAATTTGATACAGAGACAGACTAGAGTTTGGTAAAGGACATATGCATAATTTTATATTTTATAATATGTATTAGGTACTGTAGGTATAATTTATTGATTTCAGTTTCTATTGGGCAGTTCAAGACCTATTCCATCAGGTGCACCAAGGCCGTTTAGCTTCATCCCAATTTATTACCGGTAAGAGATCATATAACTGCAATTAATGTGCTAAATACATGCTAATGCTATGCTATATTTTACTTTTTACTTCTGAAACGATTAATACTGAAACATGATATAAACTAAAAGTTCTCGATAATGGTGAAAATAATGAAATTAAATATGTATATTGGTTTATCAAAATAGGCTTTCACAAGTACAACACACACAAAGGTACAAACATAGCCTTATAGAGAGAGACAGTGTTATACAGATATAGTAGCATGAAAAGAGACATCTATATGAACTATGTTTCACTTTCTTGACCTTAACCTCTTTCAGGCCAACTGATCTGGCGTGAATACTTCTACACGATGAGCGTGAACAACCCAAATTACGGCCAGATGGCGAACAACCCGATCTGCCTGGATATACCCTGGAAGAACCCGGAAGGCGATGAGTTGCAGAGGTAAGAAGGCCACGAGTAAAAGTATGACCTATGAGTATGGAAATAGAGTTGAAATTTGAATGTCGCCAGTACAAATATAATACAGCGGTCCTTCCATAGAGCGAAAGGTTGTAAGGATGGATGTTTGTGCCATTTCTGCAACCCTTTAGCCACAAAGGGATTTAGACGAAACTTGCCACATTGATAGATGTCTATACTAATATTATGACAAGGAAACATTTTTTCTTTCTTTGTTTGTATTGAATAGGCTCCAAAACTACTGAACCGATCTAAATAATTCATTCACCTATACAATGTTATATCAGGAAGTAATGGCTTTAATTTATCCCGGTATTCCTACGGGAACGGGAAGTGGGTGAAACCGCGCGGCGGATGCTAGTTCTGGCTGAACTTATAAATTGTATCTATGAATAGACGTACGTAACTATCGTCGTTATATCTTACTTGTTCTTAAAACCATTATTTGTGATTTGCTTCATGTCATCGAGTGAATAGTTTCTCAACCCCTTAAGGGGTCGCGCTTGTAAAAAAAGGGTCAAAATAGTTTAAAAATACAAAATATATAAATTTTTTGAGTTTAGAAACTATTATTTATGATATGTATTATAATTAACACACATGTAAATCAATCAAGCAGAATCTAACGATATATATAGCTTTATTAAATGCATATTTTGTTAACGTCGCAACTTAAATTCATTATTAGTCTTAATCTTAATATAAAATTTTTTGACTAATTTTAAGTTACATATATATATATATATTAATAAATCGTTAAAAGTTATTAGCCTTGGTATTAGATGGTTAGAATGTAAGTGGATGCTGATGAGCAATAATGTGTCACCCTACATAAAGTCAAATTCAAAGATTTTGATATATTTTTATAATGCATTACGTATTGCCAAACAATAAAGGGGTCTACCGGAACTAGGAAAATTTTGAAAGTGGTCTATCAGAAAATAAAGTTTGGGAACCTCTGGTTTAGATGGATAGAGGGTCGCACGGGGTTCCCGTTCGTGGATGCGGCGATGCGCCAGCTGCGCACGGAGGGCTGGCTGCACCACGCCGTGCGGAACACCGTCGCGTCCTTCCTCACGCGTGGGACCCTGTGGCTCTCCTGGGAGCACGGCTTGCAGCACTTCCTTAAGTACCTGCTCGATGCTGACTGGTCAGTACTTTAGAGTATGATAGAGGCTTTGTGATCCTTTCAAGGCACCGGTTGTGGGTTGATACCTAACCAGGAATATGCTTGAGTATGTCTGTTTGCTCTGTGTAGTAGAAATATCTATATAAGTATGTATTACAAATTCAAAATGTTTAAAATAAATTAGTTTATGAAATAGTATAGGAAATGGACGAACACAAAATTTCATTTAAATATACCTAAATATTTGCAGTTTTTATGGATGGCGCTGATTGTGGATTCGATTTCCACCCAGGAGAAACATTTCAATGCCCGAAATCGATTTGAACCTAGAAGTAAATAATTATGTATTTAATAGTATATGTACGAGCTCTATTAGGACTCCAAACTGATTAATGGCTTTAGAAAATTTGTATTCCCGTGTCGAAATATATAGTAGTCAGGTAAAACAAAACATTTTGAGGAAACCTCCATGCTATTAGGCATATTAGATGTCAGTAAGTCATTAGATGTCACATTCAAAGGCATGCTCCCTTCGCCACACTAGGCCCACATTATGGAAGACTAAACCCCTTCATTAGAGGAGGCTCGTCCTACTACATGAGATAATAACGTCCCAGGTCAGTATGCGCGGGCAACTGGATGTGGGTATCGTCGAGCGCGTTCGAGGCGTTGTTGGACTCGGGCGAGTGCGCGTGCCCGGTGCAGCTCGGCCGCCGCCTCGACCCCAGCGGCGAGTACGTGCGCCGGTACGTGCCCGAGCTGGCTAAAGTACCCGAGCTATACATGTGAGTATATACACCTGATAGATAATCCTAAAGCCTCGGTTGAGAGCGCTCACCGAAAGAGTCCGCGTTAGGGTGTAGGTCACCTAGGGCTAACGCCTTCTAGGACTTTGAAAAAAGAAATTCCTCTAATCAAGGAACTATTTAGTCACTATCTAAATAATGTTTTATTGAAAAGCTCTTTTAATTTGATACCACTAGTAATTTGTATGCATGATTATGTCTGTTTGTCCTGTGTCTGGATGTAAATATCTATATAAGTATGTATTTAAAAGTAGTATATGCAGTATATCAGCTATCTGGTTACCATATCACAAGCTCTGCTTAGTTTGTAATCAGATTGGCCGTGTGTGAAAAATGTCCCAGGATATTAATTTATTTTATTTATTTATTTTAGAAAATTAAAAATGTATAAGTACACAGATCTAATGTAACTAGCAAGATTTAACCAAATTATTATAGGTATTTCATTGGAAACTTATAGGTAAATAATGGAGTTAATTCTTTCTCTGTCTATATTTTCCAAAGCTACGAGCCATGGAAGGCCCCGATCGAGATCCAAGAGCGATCCGAATGCGTGATCGGGCGCGACTACCCCGCTCCACTCGTCAACCATCTCGTCGCTGCACAGAGGAACAGAAATGCTATGAAAGTGAGTTTAACATACTTCATTTATGAGATAAGTTCACAGACATTTTCCAAGAAAATCCTATCGAAAAAAGCCCAAAGACGTTGTTCCAAAAACGCACATAGAAGAAAGGCATTTAGGTACTCTTAGTTCCAAGAGAGCCTTTCCATTTTTCTGACCCTTAGAACCTTACTAGGACTATACCTAACGGTGAAGATTAGTAAGTATTAAATAAAATATTTGTTGTGATTTGGCAATTTGTATTGTTCAAAGGTCACTTCGCATGTATGCATGTAGGTAGTGCGATCCTAGGATAAATAAGAATGTTTTTACAAAACCACACATCCTAATAACACGATGTTTATTAGGTACCGCTTCTTAAATTAAGTAAGTATGTCCATTAAAAAACCTTCAGCCTGTCTTTTTTCAAGAAGGTAGGTAAAATTAAAAAAATCTATAGCTATATTGCAAATATGATTAAGTAGGTATATATTTCAGGAAAACTACAGTTTTATATCTTACAAAAAAAATCGAAAAGTAGTTTCATAACCCCTACAAGTACGTTACCCTTACTAACCCCTAATAGTTTCTCCGTACACAACGGATTAGTCCATAGTTCTGGAACCCCAAAATATTAGACCATGAGTTCGTATCTCTTTTCCCAGACATTGAAACGTTCAGTCGCCGGTCGACTGCAAAAGGAGAAGTGGTTCGAAATTGTGGGGGTTCGTAGAAACATATATTAGACACCATGGATTGGAATATGTATGTATACGACACACGCCTCCCCGCTCGTATTCGTTGCAACAAATGTTAATTTTTTGCTATGCATACGTCGGCTAAATAGTACCGAATTGGAAAATTATTGTGCCAAATTTCCCGGTATTTTGCTTTCAAACACCATTTTTGGTGATTGCCTATTCCTTAAACTTAATTTCATTTATACCTCTCAAACATATTATCTACAGTAAAATAAAAATGAAATAGTTTTTCTAAGACATTCTGTCTAATGTTCACGGTTTTACACCCTAGTCAGTCGTCCATACATTTCTAGTTCCATGGCATCTACCGAAACCAGGACAATCAAAATTAAATGCACAATCGAAAGAAATATCGCACCAAATTGGGATACCACTTACAAAATTATATCGGGACAAAAAATAATGTTGCCATATTAAAACATAAAAATAACCATTTTTTTAGGAGTTGCGTGGAATATTGCAAAATGCACCGCCACATTGCTGCCCTTCGTCTGAAGATGAGATACGGCAGTTCATGTGGCTTAGTGAGGAGAACCATGCTAGCGTCAGCGCGATGTAATTTGGACCTTATTGCTTTAGGCGAAGGGTTTGGTTTGAAGATGGATATTGGTGCTGTCGCAGTTTGATTGTAGGTAATTGTTGTCGAAAATACGTGTTTAGTTTTAATTTTATTGATATTAAGTTCTTTAGATGGATGGATAGTCGTAAAGGAAGGTCACTGAACTCATTGAGGCTTGATGAATTGATAGAATGTGGGGTGTGTTGTGTAGTTATGAAACATCGTGTTCATTTTCAGTAACGAAATATATGTCGCCAAAAATTATGTCTAATTATAATAAAGAACTTGTGTAAAACTTTAACAAGTTAATTAAAATAGGAAGAGAAAACTACCTATTATTATTATTTCATAAATGTATAAAATAAGAAACCATAGGAGAAGATTTTTAAAAGGCTTAAATATATAAAAGAAAGTGTTAAAATTAACACCAATATTAGGCAGTAAAACAACTATTGCTGTTAGTTAAGTAAAGATCAAGTTAGTTTCTTAGTATTTTATGATGTTTGCTTTCCAAATATATAAAATAAATATATTTGTATTCATATATATTTACACGATATATAATAAAAATTTTAAGTATTTATTAATACTAAACTAGGATTATTTTGGTTATTGAATTATTATTCATGCATGGGTGCTTAAGTCAGTGATTGTATGCCAAATAACGTATTTTTACTATTTTAGGTGTTGCAATACCAAATAATATGGGAGTACAATTTTAGCTTGACTGTAACTATGATATACACTCGGCGTCAAAAAAATCGCAACTTTTCTAAAATACGATTCAAGCGATTATTACGATCTGTACCCTGTCCAGATTAGTATCATTTGATAGGTAATAAAACCCCCTACCTAAAAATGTCGGAAAATTGACCACCACCGCCTTAAATAAAAGAAAATTCTTGGAAAATGTGAAATAATGTGTATTTTAATTAAAATTGCAACAATAAGAAACGTACAAAAATTAAAAAAATCAACAATTATAAAGCTTAAAATTAAACTTAAAACCTAGTGTTGCCTCCTCTTGCTCTCCGAACAGCTTCCATGCGGTCAGTCATGGACCTGATGAGCGTCACAACGTGTTCTTGGGGAATGTTGTCCCACTCATCAATGACGGCATCTCGAAGCTCACTGAGAGTGGCAGGAGCAGCACACGCCGTTTCAGCTCATCCCAGAGGTGCTCAATGGGGTTGAGGTCTTGCTGGCCAGTCCATAACTTTGATTCCAACTTGACGCAGGTAATCCTTGACAATTAAGGCTGTGTGGCAGCGGGCGTTACCATGCATGAACTCGAAGTTTGGGCCGACAAAACCAGCATACGGGACCACATGCTGCTCAAAAATTTCCGTTATGTAGCGGTGAGCAGTCAGAGATCCCTGGCCGCGACTACCTTCAGCTCTGGAAACGCACACGAGGTCTGTCTTTCCGTCGATTGAAATGCCGCCCTAGCACATCACGGATCCCCCTCCGTAACTGACGGTTTCCACGGTGCAAGCTGCTGTAAAACGCTCTCCCTGTCGCCTGTACACTCTTCTACGCCTGTCATTGCTGTACAGGCACACTCTAGTCTCGTCGGAGAAGAGGACATTCCTCCATTGGTCGTACGTCCACGGCTCATGCGATTCGGAAAATCTTTTCCTGGAAGTCCGGTGACCTGTAGTCAACTGGGGGCCCGTAGCAGCGCTTCGAGGCAGCAAATTCTTTTCTCGCAACATTCTTCTAATCGTGGAGACGCTAACTGCTGTTTCTCGAGACATTCAAAGCTGCTGCTGCACCTCCAAAGCGTTGGAGAATCGGTTCCGCAGAGAGGTCGATACAATGTATCGATCATCTTTGGCTGTAGTGCAGCGTTTTCGTCCGGATCCATGCCTCCTGATGTAACCACCAGTCTCCTGGAACCGTCGGAATACACGGTGCACCCGAAATTTGCTGATATTCAGTTGCCGAGCAACCTCAACCTATCGTAGCCCGGCTTGCAGTAAGGCCACAACTTGAGCTGCTTCTTCAGCCGTGGTATCCATTTTCAGTAGTTTTTTTTCTTGTAGGAGCTCTTCAGGTGTGACCTCTGTGATGGCTGGATTGTAAGTGACCCATAATTGATTTTTTTTTTTTTTTTTTGAAGTGTCTTGAAGGTGTTAGCCTCTGATGGCTTTTACACCTTTACGCGGGCAATCGGTGAGCGCTGAGGGCTCTCAACCGCCCCATAATTGACTGTTACCCCCTGTTTTATACGCGTCCAGGGTGGCACAACTAGGGAGGATACAAACTCGGATTTCGACACTTTTGAAATAAAATGCTGTATTTTTGTTTTTATTTAAATGAATGCTTCTTTTTTTTAAAAGTTGATTAATTTAGCTTTCAAATGATACTAATATCGGCAGGGTACATTGAGTATCTTAGGAGGAATAATCGCTTGAAACGAATTTTAGGAAAGTTGCGATTTTTTTGACGCCGAGTGTATTAATTATCACCAAGTGTTATCTTGAATCATCGAGCATGTAACCAATAGAGTAGAACTGTTAACAGTTTTGTTAGAAAACAAAATACGCCAAAACGCTGCGCCGGCCCCTGTGTTCTGATTGGCCGACTCAAGGTCAAGTGTTGCACTAGACGTACACACAGGTCTCTTATTGGTCGGGTACTGTTTTAGTTCGAGCGTGGCTTGTTAGTTATACGTGACAAAGCATTGATGCGTTGCTAAACAAATGGCTCACTATTGCTACTCTATTGGTTACATGCTCGATGCCTTGAATGGTAACTATAGAAAGAAATAAATATAAAAATTAATTTAAATGCTACTGTATAATCATTAATGTAAAGCATGGTTTAATTCCAGATTTAAGAATATGATAGGTAGGTATGATTTAAATTAATATTCCTTTCTACAGATAAATTGATGTTATGTAATTCCATATACATAATTTGCTTATATCTTAAGGTTTATTTTAGTTATTATAAAAATAACCTTTTAGACCAATGACTGGTGGATTAAAATCTATTCTATATTAAAGTTGACAGAGTTGTAATTTGGATGCCCAACTAGAATGATACATGTGATAATAAACTCCAAGAAATCTCATAGTATAAGAATTGGCATTCAAAACCAGGGTATTTTTTATGTACAATATTGAATGACTATTTACATTTTATATATAAAAATCGCATTTACAGTGTTTAATGTATTTGATGTATTAAATAATAAAGATAACTGTATATCATTGTGCATTTTTTATTAACATTTTAATACATTCCAATGGAATGATAATATAACAAATCTTTGCTTAGCCTAACATTTTTATTTTACAAGATTAAACATGATTTTTTTTTCTATGGTAAAGATGGGAAACAGTTTCTGGAATAATTACTGTTATTTAGATTCTATATCCAATAATGAAACTTAGCTAGATTAAGAATTACATAAACATAATCATAGAAAAGTTTACTTCCACAAATGTTACTGAATGTTTCAAAATTCCACTGAAATGTCATTATGCAAATAAAACCATCAATCAGAACTGAGAAACTGATCCCTCTAAAACCTATTTTCATACACCATTAGCACTGGCACTCAACATGTTCACTAATTCATTGAACACTTTGCTTGTATTAGAGTCAGGTAGTTCCTTGACCGCTGCGAGTCCCTTGCCAGCAAGATTGCCGACTCGGGGGTCTATGGGCACACTGCCCAGGAAGGGAATCTTGCTAACTTCGGCAAGGGATTTACCACCGCCACTTGAGAATATGTTTGTACACTCACTGCAGGTTGGACATTCAAATCTGAAAACAGATTATAAGTTTTAGGGCTTGTGTCTCATATTATACTAAATAACTAAAATACTATTAGTTATATTCCTGGACAGCCTGGTCAGCCTCAGGATATTTATTATTTGATTGCTAGTAGATAAGTTGTTTGTCTGATTACTATATCTTAAAGGAAAGTAACATAAAGATATTGGTACCTATTGTACAGTAAAGACTTAGAATATGGTCTGAAAACTATCCTATGATACTTATTTGATTCTGTGTAAAAGAGAAAGACTTTCTAAATCAACATACACATGTAAATTGGTCCAGATAGAGTTAATACAGTGTATTAATTACTTTTGATGGATAGATAAAGAATTATGACTACTCACCCACTCATATTCTCAATGATGCCCATGATAGGTATGCCTGTCTTTTTACAGAAGGTAATTTCCTTACGGACATCCTCTATGGCGACTTCTTGAGGTGTTGTAACTATGATTGCTGAACTCTGCGGCACTTGGCGAAGATTCTCCATGACTGTTATGTGTTCGTCAGAAGTGCCTGAAATAGAAGATAGTATAGATAGTATCTGTCTTCACAGAGACTTCACATGTGATTTGTTGAGTTCAAGTAGCTAAAGTAGACTGTTGTCTAATACTATATATTGTAAAAAAGTTTTAAGTAATTTAAAAAGAAACTGACCTGGTGGAGTATCAATTATGAGGAAATCAAGTTCCTGCCAGCACACATCCTCTAAGAACTGTTTAATCATGGATGTTTTCTTTGGCCCTCTCCACACAACAGCATCATTGCGAGAGCCAAGTAGAAAACCAATTGACATGACACCCAGTCTTTGTTCCTGGTCTACATACACTGGGATCCAACCTTCAGGTCCTTGGTGGACATTCTGGTTTTCTAAGTTGAGTATGTATGGTACACTAGGACCACATAAATCTATGTCTAGAAGGCCCACCTGAAAGAATTAGATTACATTTGGTGAGTAATTTAAACTCAAATTCAGCCTAAATTTAAAAATGTTGAGTACTAAATGTATCGTTCAGGGCAGCCTTAGGTTCTGGCTTAGAGTTCTGAAAGTTTGAAGGTTGTTTAAACGATCACCTACTTTATAACCTCGTTCTTTAAGAGTAAGCGCCAGTTGAGTGCTAACTGTGGATTTTCCCACTCCTCCTTTACCAGATAGCACTAATATAACACGTTTTACAGAATCAAGCATTTTCTTTGCTTATAGTAAAGTAAATAAAAACTATGGCTTTATTTTGGAAAAAGTACTTAAAAAACAAAGTTGACATAAACAACGATGTTACCAACTCCTAAAAATTGTTCTATGGGTTTGCCAGGGACCTATGTATAGAGACCCAAGTTTCCATGATTAACCAAGCAGATTAGATCAACGGTAAAATTAAAAAAAACTGGTACTACTGTTAGTATTTGTAAATAAATGCTCTCTACAAATAACTAATATGTATGTTTTTACAAAATTATGTCGGACAGAAACTTAATCTTCCAACGTGTGGTATGATGAGACCTTTATAAATTTTGACAGCGCTTGCGCCAATGTTCGATGGTGGCGCCGCCGCGCATATTTTACGAATTCAGTTTTGTAAAGATTTTTGTAGCGGTGGTTGTGTTGATCGTTTGTCGATTTTCACACAATTGGAAATGCTACATTTTTCATACTTTTTATGGCAATATTGGACGTTTTATGACATAATTTGTTCGTGATACAGTTCGTTGTGTTGATTTTTTTAACATAATAAGTGAACAGCTTGTGTAAGTGTGATTTATTTGCGTATTTCAATTCAGTTGTGTGGTTGTGCAAGGATTTGTTTCGTCGGCTCTTGGTTTGCTACGTTATTCTCCGAAAGAAGAAGTTTATGAGGTATTTATAAATTCTTTAAGATATTTTTCATAGAAAACATCTTGGTTTTAGTCAAGACGAGCGGTTAACGCGTGAATAAATAGATGGGTATAATAATTTCTCGCCATGCGGGCGTCTCGGCCCACCCCTGTGTGATAGAGATGTGGGGGATTAGAAGTCGGATAATGCAGTTTGCTCGCAAAATATCTCAAGTTGCGGTTTTTATCTTTAAGTTGTTGAAAGAATATTTTTATCTGTCACACTAACCATTCCTATAAGATTGAGGTAAGTAAGTAAATATTACTCTGTAAACATTTTTAATTATTTTTGTTATCTTTTATGTGGGTCATTGTATCCTTATCTTAAAATCTCAGTTCTGACATTAAAATGTGTGATAACATTTGATTTTTATTATCAAATACCAAACAACACATTTAGGTTCTTTGTTGATACAAAGTAAATTAACATTTTAAATCTTAATGCACCTCATAATTCTTATTCTTATTGTGATTCCTTCTAAACTATTGACATCCTATATCTATTAAATTAATTTGTTCACTGTCAAATAACATTTTTTATCTTGAACAAGGAAATGAGGCATTACCATAAATCAATGCACAAACAGTCCTTGAAACATGTGGTAGGTAATAAAAATCATTTTACATCAACTTACAATATATCACATTTTCACGCCTATATGATAATTTTCACTGTGTTTGCAATACTTAAAATTTACAATTATCACCGATTTGTATGTTTTGCATTCATTTTTATATTATATCGTGGATTTGTGTTAACATACAGTTCATTCTACCGTTTTCTCCTATATCCATTAATATGATAAGATAGAACATTTACATTCAGAATTTTGGACAAAAAATTATTTAGTTATTGGAAGTCCAAAGGATTTGCATTCTCTTGGACACTACATAATCTTCAGTATAATTTCAGACTTTCCCCTGCAGTAGGATGACCCAGGATTTAATTCCTACTAACATCATAAATGTGAAAGTTTTTGAGTATGGATGTTTGTTATCCTTTCACACAAAAACTACTGAACGGATTTGGATGAGATTTGGACCACAGATAGTTTATAACCTGGATTAGAGAGACGAACTTCTTAGCATTCCATGGATTCACCGTACGGGTGCCGGGTCCATCGTGTGGCAGAGAGAGAAACTTCGAGCAGATCCCGAGACTTGTGACACGGGTGTAGGTTTAAGGGGCCCCTTTCCGACGTACATCAACACTCACCTTCACTACTCATGTTTCTCTCCCTGCCCAGCCAAATCTGGTATGAACCTGCTAATGCTGCTTTAGATGCTCGTTCTAGTATAGAACTTACTGCAGTTCTGGCCAGGCCAAGATCTTTCAGCAGGTTATAGAGAGATTTTGCTGGTATACCTCTCGCTCCAACCTCCACAGCATATAGATTAACTACATAACCGTTTTTTGTTAATTCGTTTACGAGGTCATAATATTTATTTTGTTTTATTGCGTGGTCTTTAGGTATGTTAGTTTCCCACGGCACAGTAAGCTCTACAAGTAATATTCGTTTTGTGACTCTGGAAAAAAGGAAAATGTCCGGTCTGGATGACGAAACACCCACGTTATGATATAGGCTACCTTTTATCCCGGGTAAATTGTTGATCCCCGCAAACGCGGATGAAATAATAGTTGGAGAAAGAAATTCGATCAAGAAGTGTAGATATAATTACACAATTACTACCTACCCTAATCCTGGTTCCTGACAACACTACCCCAAGGTCAGACCCACCCTAAACTGCATTACTAAGGGTGAATATACCTCTGGTCACCCCGCTGTGAGTCATACGGCGTGAAGCGAGGGCGTTGGATTTAATTTGTCGCATATTTTAGGCTGGATTATCATCGGCATTATTAAAAATACGGATTAAGAAGTATGTAGAGGTCATATAATACCTATCTTAGTAAGGTTGGGACTTGGTAAGCTAGCATACCTAATCATAATGTGGGTAGGTATAACCTTCCTAGAACATCGTTCTTGGTGACGGGAGAGCTTCTGACATAAGCCCGAACAATCACAAACATTGCGGGTGCAGTAAGCAAGTAGGTAAATTAATTTTAATATACCCAGGTAATTAATATTTTTTTTTGTGGCAACCTTCAGACTTTAAAGTGAAGCAATACAAATCTAATGACGAAACCGCAGGTTTTTTTAATCGGTTAAAAGTCCGATAAAATCCGTAAAATAACGGTTAACCGTTTAACCTATAGAACACTTCAAAGTTAAGCCGGTATTGGGTAACAACGGCATACCAAGTCTGCCAAGTCGACGCGACGTTATGAAACTGCATCGACATAGCCACAGTTGTAGGGCGAAAAAATGTCATTCTCTAAAGTATTTGTAATGAAATAACGACTTTATGTACTATTGTATACGATGTAGATTTGATAAACTTTTTGGTGCATTGGAAATTGTTTCTGTTCACAAAAAAGTTACCTGAGCTGAGAGTGAAGTTGCCAAATAAACCTAGACTAAATAAAATTCTTTTTCAGCTGTTCTCTTTTCAAGGCTGATTTCAGACAGTATCCTTAGCCTAGTGAATAAATAGCTTTAAATAATAAAATTGGTATATAAAGTACAAAAACCCGGCTGCGTAAATATTTATGAACTTTACTTAACAAAAACTATAAAAACGAGTTTTATTATATATATTTGTTTTTGAATGAGCATGAAGCATGGATTGACTCGGAGGCATCAGATATAATAAACTTGTAGCTTCCCGCGGTTTCATCCGCGTACCCGGGAGATCTTCCATTTTCCAGGGATAATGTCCGTCTATATGCCCTTACTCAGGCTCCAGACTCTCTGTGTACCAAATTTTATTTAAATCGGTTCGTTCGGTTTAATTAAATTTTATTTAGTAGTATAGTAACGTGAAATCGATACAGACAGACAGACAGTTACTTTCGCATCTAAAATATTAAGTTATGATAACTACTATCAGAACCGAGCATTAATAGTGACTATTCATAAGTCTAGGCCTATTTGAATAAAAAAGATTTTGATTTGATTTGAACCAATATTCCTATTGGCCCAATCGGATATAATTTTAATTATTTAATTTCTTCCCAAATCAGTCAACCAAAAGCAAGGAAATTCCTATCCAGGGATTTTAATCCGGAATCTTAAGTACAGTGTTTGCTGTCATAAATCAATTATTTACTACTTGGGAGGGGATCGGTTATTATTAGACGATCTTGCTGTGACTTGTTTATTGGTTTTCATGATTCTATTCGCGTTGATCGGCCATTGTTTACGTTTTATTTGTTGTAGGTACTAATAGATGCTTATAATCCTTCTTCCTACTACTAAGTTTGTGAAAATGTATGGATGTATGTTTGTTAGTCTTTCACGCTAGGCTGAAGGAATCGCAAAGAAATTTGACACAGAGTTAGAATATGTTCTAGTTTAACTCATAGGCGACTTTATATCCAGGGAAATCTGAAGATCCCAGTGAACGCGGAGAGAATATTTTTGACATCATTTGACTAAATATCTTGATTTTTATGATATTGTAATACGTGCACACATAATAGTGTTTTTAGTTTTGAATTAACTTGAATACTTAAACATTTTATGGCTAAATTAAATTAAAAACGTTCTTAAATTTTATTATTTTATCGTCACCCAGGGGCAGTTAAAAGTTTATTAGGTACCTACTTGACTAATTCTAAGAAACTCTACTAAAAAAGAGTAATACAATACCTACCTACAATGTTTTTTTAAAAAGCCTTTTTAATACCGCCTGCATATCATCTTACGTGAGAAGGTTCCTCAAAGATTAACATTTGAATATTTTCAATATGTTTATGTATCAATTATCATCAAATTTAGTTTAGTGATTTAGGCTTGAAAGCGTTACTGCCAGAGTTACTTTCGCATTTATAATACTTTGTACGGATGCTTCAAGGTCATTTATAACCTGGATAACACAGGCTACTTTTTAGCCGGCAAAATGAAGATCCCGAAAAGGCGGGTGATACTGCGGAGAGTTACTAGTATAAAATAAATTTATCCAGTAGTTTCAATTTGTCATCCAGCGATGTTATTTGATGCTATATTTTCATAAGTCCATTAACTAATTTTGTGGTGAGAAGAATGCGACTGCGCTCCGTTTTCGACGAAATATCGATCGAATCTTCGGATACATTCGGGATACGAAGTTAAATTGAATTGATGTTTTATATTCTCACTAGCGAGTCGCTTCGGCTCCGCCCGATTGCAATTTACGTATTAGAAAGCGTTGGCTACCATATCAAAATACGTTTCGCATTTTAGAAGAAATTTGCGAAGTTACGGACTTTAGATAGCGACTTTGTTTACTATTAAGAGATTAATTTATTATTCACTAACTTATATGAGTACACATAGACTTATAATCTAATAAGACGTATGTACCTCGCGTGTCAAAAAGTAGTAAAAATATCTGCTTTCTACACCGTCATTTAGTCCGCGATCGACCGTTGTTGCCTTCGGACGTCCGTGTTACATACAACACGGTTGGTCTTCATACAAATTGAGGTACTTACGTTATATAGTTATATTATACGTCTGAGGATACGTCATTATACCTACAAGATATAAATTGCATATTGTATCCGTAAATTTCAATGCTATTTATTCAGTTTAGGCCCTAAAAAGGCACTTATAAAAGTCTAGTCTTTTTGGGTATACATATTGCATCTTGGTAGAGATGTTGATATCATAAATGCTGAATCCACAGAGTTAGTTTAAAGGATTTAGTTCGAATACTGTTTTTGTTAGTATACTATTATTTATAGTCCTAAAAATAAAGTGCGGTGTTATCGTTCTCAGCACGTTTCAAAATATTTTGTCTTCAACAACTTCAATCGATAAATAACTTCAAAGAAACATATTGAAAGCGTATGAAAATCTAAGATATATTAGATTTGATTGCTGTTTATTGGCGGCTCTTCTCAGCTAAAGCAACTTTCCGAACCGAGCATTAGTACTTGTAAAAGCCTGACGACTGAGAGTAAGTATTTGAATGAAAGTATTTTGAACTAGCTGCCTCCCCGCGGTTTTACCCGCGTAGTTCCCGTTCCCGTGGGAATACAGGGATAAAATATAGCCTATGTTACTCGGGGATAATGTAGCTTTCCAAAGGTGAAATAATTTTTGAAATCGGTCCAGTAGTTTCGGAGCCTATTCATTACAAACAAACAAACAAACAAACAAATCTTTCCTCTTTATAATATTAGTATAGATTATGAATCAGTTATATCCAGGTATGGGATATCTTTGCATTATCTTTAGAAACCACCAGAATTGTCAGACAATAAACTTATCCATTCATTTGCCGTCCCTCGATATTCGTGTTTGTATATCTGATATAAATAAGTACGGTAGGTATATTCCTATAAGAAATACTATAGGAATATAAGTATTTCTTTGGAGCTAAAAAAATAATTGCGATTTCTATTAATATCACTTATTTACAGTTGGCTTTATTGTCTAAAATAAAGATAGAATATATACATAATTAAATTACATCCTTAAATTCATATTAAAAAGGTTCATTACGCTAATCCGCCCCAGGCGCAAATACTTTGCTAAAATAAGCTCAACAAAATCGGGCGTCTCAATAAATCTGCGCAAAAACATCCCCGGGGATTAGGGCTGAAACGACGCCTATTTCCTTGGCTGTACGAGCGTCGAGCGGTCATTTCGATAGGGTTGCCACTTGACGAATTTAAACATATTTTAGATATAAAAAAAATACGGAATCAAAACTCTAAAGTAGGTACTATGACATACTGTTTTTCGTTTCATTAATCAAGTATTAGGAACAATTTTATTAAAAGGAACAGCAAAAAAACTAATTAACCTAAGTAATAGTTAGGATGATTAAGTAATTTTGATTCAATTCGCTCAAAATCATGAAATGAAATACATATTCGAATAGGTACAGGCACTTATGAAACGTCGACTCTAATGCTCGGTTCGGAAGGTTGCTTTTGCTATATGGTTGACAACCCTTAAACTTAATGCATTGCGAGCACGTATGTCATGTGATAACCCTAGGTTTAGCTGAGATGGCAAATATATATAAATACTAGATAGTCCTCAAGATAACTGAGACACTAACGACCTGCCGCCGAATTGGGTTAATGTTTCTTTTGTATTCACGAATGTAAACGTTCAAGATGTAGTTTGGATGTGGTATAATCTTACTGCTATTATAAATGCGACCTTTTTCATAAATTGATGTTTGTAACTTGAGCAATCGAAAGGCGGATGGGTACATAATGCAATATATCACCTGAGAGGCTGAGACAGACATATTCTGTGAATGGACAATGTGTTAGCCTCAGATGGCTTTTACACCCGTAGGTGGACTGTTTCGGGGAGCGCAGAGCTCTCAACCAAAAGATTTGAAATATTAAATTTAGGTAAAGTTTAGTTAAATTAGAGCTAGGAACAGGGTGTTGAAACAATAGTGAAACAATACAAGATAATGTTATTTGTATATGACTTATAGTACTTATTATTTATAGCTTAATTTAAATACCTACCTACTTACAATTAAAGTTCACAATAAAACCGTTAATAATCTTCAAAAAACTAAGTCCAAATTTTCTTTGTAGCTCTACGAGAGTGCATTGCAACTTGAAATGCGAGATTCGACTCTCAAGAGCGAAGTGACGTAATGTGTCGCGTAAAATTACATTGTCCATTTGTCTCGATCTTTTAACTTCTCACAGACTTATTGTAGTAAATATCCTACTAATATTATAAATGCGAAAATAAAGGTTTGGATGAAATTTGGAAAACAAATCTTCTTCTTTTTATCCTGGGAAAATTGAAGAAGGGTACGTGAAACTGCAGGTAGCCACTAGTTTCAAGGCAATAGGTAATGTCCCTTTCAAACCTTGAAAGTTACATTGTTATTATTCAAATTTTTGAATAAGTTGCCACTTTTCTGTAACCTAGACTGGATTATTATACAAATTACATAATTGAGTTATTGTCGGCTGGATAACTGTGTTTGTTCTGTTATAGTTTATAGCCTCATAACATTTCACGATGTATTTTAACATAAATAAATGACATAAATAGGTATTCTATAAAATCAGACTTACTAATCTGTAACCTATAGGTACCTACTAATACTAGTGAACCCGGCAGAATTCGTTCTGCCCACTAGCGCCACCTACCGGGTCCAATTGTAAATCTATACCATCTTAGCGAATCTATACGTGCATACAAGAAACATCTAGGTATGTAACTACATTAAAATAAATATAGTTATTAGTTGTATTTGTCACTTTATTCTAAAGTAATAAGCTTCATTTTCGAAGATCTCATTAATCCCTAAAGAATAAATAAGCAATTTAATGGTTACATGTGAACTAATGTTTATTGTTATTATTATTTATTATTATTGTATGTGGAAATGGCTTGGGGTTCGAATCCAATCAGCCACCCAGCGAATGCAATTCCCCAAATGATAATAAAATATTTATAACGAGTTACATTCCAATTAGCTTTGGCCAAATGTTTCTGTTACATTAACATTGAGTTACTAGGTGATGGTTTTACCTCCCTTCCCAGGGAACTGCATTATTCCCCCGATAATAATTTTGTGTTAGTCCCAAATATTATTTACGAACTGCCTCCGCGTGGTTTTTTTATATATAAAATTTGTTAGATTTTGGAATTGGTATTTTAATCATTCAAAAGATTGAAATTGAACAGTTATTTAGTGATAACAGAAAATGTTATACATACACGACGTCACGACATCATAGCCCAATTGTTATTTTTTTATGCTAGCCTTAAAGCCAGGTCTATAGGTTTCGTTCAAAATTCTGAAGCCATTTATTTAGCTTATGCCCAAAATGTTACATCACCACCTCCAATGTAAGTTCCTGTTTAAAGTAAAATAGACCCTTTGTATATGGAATACAATGTAAAATATCATTTCAAATACAACGGCGCAATATTCATGATACATTTCAAAACGGAAGACTAACCTAAATATAAAGTTCATAGAAAACATCGATAAAATGTTTATCGAATTGACACAAGGCGCAAACTATGTAAATGTTTCTAGCTATATATTATGCTGCATTTTGTTGCAATGTCATAATTCTTTGTTATCTTTAGATGCGTGGGATGAGTCGCCCGTTATTTTCACATACCTATAAAATCTAGCTAGATAATGCTTTTTTATACCGCTAAGGTAGCAAACAAGCATACGATCCCACCTGTTGGGAAGCAGTTACCGTAGCCTATGGACGCTTACAACACCAGGGGCGGAACTCACGCGTTGCCTACTCTGTAAAAATCTCTTCACCTTCTTGAAGAACCCATGCTGTACTCGATTGGGAATACCATATAGGTACCTCAATTTGTATGAAAACCAACCGTGTCTCTTCTTTGACGTCCGAAGGCAATCGCGAGCTTAATGGCGGCACACTTTTTTTTTCTTTTTGACATACACTCACAAAACGTCTGGTGGTTAATTTTTTTTAACAGACGACAAATTTAAAGTGATCACAGCCTCCAATGGGCATAGGCAATACAAGGGTTATAGCTAAGTACTCTACTTTTCACGATCTAGTAATTTTACAGTATCTTTACATTAGCCTTCAAACTAAAACGCAAGTTCCAAAAGATTCAAGATAGACAAAGGTAGTTGGTTCTACGGAACTAACTGCATTGCGACTCCACTCATGAGATAAGTTATTTGTTTCATGAAATGTTTAACTGATCTCAAGATATCTGAGAATCCTCTCACTTCAAATATTATATATATTTTTACTAACAAACCTTTAGCTGTAGTTTAAGTAGCTTTAATACAGGTGGCTAGTTTTTTAGTTAGTCTTGAATTGATGATTACAGGATGGCCTGTAATCATTCACAAAGCTAAGCTAAGTTTGTATCCTATAAGTTATCTATTCGCCCTACACTTTTTAATTCGAACGGCGAAGTTTCACACACCAATCTCTGGTTACGTCAAGGTACGTTTAAATTTCTCGAAAGCATCCGTAATTCAGACGTCAATCACAGTCATCGACCGTGTAATTAGTCGAGTAATCGCATTAACTCGATTGCAATGTATCGAGTTACAGCACATTTGCTTTGTATCGAATTGCTTACATGTGTCGGTGAATTATGTACATTATGTCGAGTGACGGGTTTATTTCTTTAAGTGGTCATTTTATGTTCGTCCGACATACAAATGGTTGTATGAGAGTTGTTAATGGTTTGAATCAGGTTTTCTAGAATAGGTGTTCTGACTTTTCTATAAAGTCCATAAATCCTACGACATGAGCCTAGTAGGTAGCATAGAGAATTGAACTAAAAGTTCTCTCCCCCCCATATCTAAACAAATTCCGGATACACCAATGAGAATTGATATCCGGAAATCACGTTCAACATAAACAGAGTATGTATTTAACACCTAACAATATTTTCGTTTCAATTAGAATCCATTTCTGTATTAAACAGGAAACCATAAGCCAAGCAATCGTAGACAATACTAAAGTGGGGGCGGATGTAGAGTGCATTGAATCGTAAGAGTTCCATATATGACTTTGGTGCCCAAATGTGTATTACTATGTGTTGACAGGTCGGAAGCTAAGCTCGTCCCGATGCATATTTACTTGTTTTGTGCGCTCTTTGAATCATAAATAGTAGTATTTTTATCAGTATGTTGCCATGTACGAATTTTATTATTACAATTTCATCTTGGTCGTCAACCTTTTTACCGATGCAGATGGTCAGCAAAACATTTCAAAAGAGTTAGAAAGTGAGTACCTACCGGCAGTGCAGTTTCCTTGTTTGAAAATGATTTCAACAATGATGAAGGACTGTAGTGTAGCTGCTAAAATATCGTTTTAAAGATACTAACGTTTATTAAATTATATCACAAAACGAGGAATAGCTGATAGATAAAGCGTAATGAAATAATGACGCAATCTAAGTGGAACCATGGGCGGTGACTTCATTGCGGCAGATTTATTTTCGCCATAAAATAATTACGATCAGGGTTTGTCAAATAAGGCATTATGCGGAAACTTTAACGTTTCGTCATGCTCAACACAATGTGAAGCATATATCCTAAGTATGCTAATTTTGAGATAAACTACTTGTCATCAGCTAATTATCTGCATTTGTCTCAGCTTCATTGCCGTGTACCAAAACAATAGAATAGCAATTTTTTGTATAGGCTGATAAATACTATTAATATTATAAATGCGAATGTTTTTGAGTATGGATGTATGTTTGCTACTCTCTCAACCAATAATGGCTGAAGAAATTTGGCGTAGTTTTAGCACATGTTTTGAAATAGCATTGGCTATTTTTATAGGGAAAATTGAAGTTCTCCGGGAATCTAGTATATGATATAACCGTTAAACGAACGGAGTAACACCTCGTTATATGTCAAAGCGGCATGTGCATTCAAATGTATTATTTACGACGAACCATCAATGATGTCAGGAAACTTTCATATAAATTTATGTACGTAAAAGTTGTTAAATATGATTTATCACCATTATGTCCTAGATAATTCGTGACTTTAGAGTCAATCGTTTAGACGATTCTATTTGAGGAACATGTAGAGCAAGTACTGGGCATATAAATCTTTCTAATTCTTCAGTCCTAATGGTTACTGAAGTATCTTACTTAGGGTTTTCTGAGTCCCATTAAAGGTTCATATTATATTTGTCGATATAGCGATATTGAAAACTAGCTGCCTCCGCGCGGTTTTACCCGCGTAGTTCCCGTTCCCGTGGGAATACAGGGATAAAATATAGCCTATGTTACTCGGGGATAATGTAGCTTTACAAAGGTGAAAGAATTTTTGAAATCGGTCCAGTAGTTTCGGAGCCTATTCATTACAAACAAACAAACAAACAAATCTTTCCTCTTTATAATATTAGTATAGATTATAGTATAGATGAGAAGTAGTAATAAGAAATAAACTGAAATATTTCTTCAAGTCCCCAATGTGCACGTGGTGGACTATGGCCTACACCCCCTCGTTGTTAGGGGAGGCAAGAGCTCCTCGGTGGAGCCCAGCTGATAATGAGCTGATGACGATGGATTTCTTTGATCGATATAACCAATCACAGATTGTACCATGGTAGATTTTTAACATATTACTTAAATTTAACCAAACGTTTCCACGACGTTTATCCGCTTTCAAAGGATCTAAGATAACATAATTTTTTAACCATAGACACATAAATATTTTATTCAACACTCATTTCGTTTATGGAACCCAGTCACGGAGCATCCACCGAAACGCAACGATATCAAATAATATGTACCTAGCTAGCGGCGGCAATGGCGGCGCTACAAAGTTAGAAATTAATCTCCCATTGAAATACATGGTGTTCATGAATAATTCATGAAACGAACAACTAGTTCACAGTGTGTGTAATTAAATTCAATTCACGCACGTATTTAGATTGTGGGTGAGTAGTGAGGATCTTGGATGATATCGATGCCTTCACGCTCGCGGCGATTTCTGAGTATATGTAGGTACCTACTGAACCTTAGATTGTAGTAGATAATTAGTTTTCTCTTCTTTCTATTTTATATACAAGCTTGTGCCGCGCTGTTTCATCCGCGGATATCCTGTTCTCATAGGAATACGGGAATATGTGCGTCCGCTGGTGAAAGATTTTTAAAAATCGGTTTAGACGTGAGAGCGGTGCAAACCAATAAACATACATTTATCATTTATAATATAGTTAAGATTTCTGTCCCTAGTTTAGAACTTGTTCTCATAATGACAAAATCAAAAGGTGTCACAAAAATTACGCAAATTGAAGCAAGTCTATCGTGAAATGATAATAAAACAGAGACAAATGTTGAACTCCTCTCACTCCAAACAATCAACCGTTGCTTTTCCATTATGAAAATGTTTACGAAAGCGATGCGTTTTCCCGGAATAATAATTACATATGTCGGACAACTACGTGGAAAACATATCAGCGGAAACAACGTTTCTGATGTTATAGTTGGCATTTCCGAGAAAAGCACCTAAAATATAATGTTGAATGCTTTCTAACCGAAATAATGGACTTCATTTATACTGTTTAAATGTTGGACATTTACAAATGTGTTTCATAGAATACATGAATTTTCATCATAATTATATGCCATGTAAAAGCAGTGGTAGCTCAGCGGGAAACGCGAACTCACGATCTTGAGGGTGCTGGTTCAGACCCCTGCCCCGTAATTCTGATTTTAAAAGCTTACCTCCGGTTTCACACCACTGGCTTTCGGTGTAGGAAGACATCGTGAGGAAACCTACATGCCCGAGATGTCAAAATTAAAAGCATATGAAGTCTGCCAATCTGCACTTGGCCCGCGTGGTGGAGTATGCCTAAAACCCCCTCGTTGTGAGAGGAAGCCTCCCCTTACAATGAGGGGGTTTTAGGCCAGTGCTGATGATGATATAGAATATTGAACTTTATGTTCTAGTATAAGAGTAAGTAATTGCAGAGGTGATAAGTGCAATTATCCTGTAATTGTAATGTTAAATGGTGTTAACTGGCTGACTGCACTTACGGCGTCTACCTAAATTAACACTGTTATACCTCTATGGACTAACCTTTATACAGCTTAAGTTGTATGAATGGTATTCGGGCTGTCAATATCTTGCAACATTTTTCACACACGGCCAATCTGACTCAAATTAAGCAGAGCTTGTGTTATGGTAATCATACATTTAAATACATATTGCAATTATAGATATTTACATCCAGTCACTGAAAAAACTGACATTTATGCATACATAGTAGGTATGTTTGGGTCCAATCTACGACCACTAACCACAAAGCCGGCATGTGAATGATTAAAAAAGGTTGCATAACTGAAGATCTATTTAAAACAAGGGCACTTGAATTGACATGTCTTTATCATACAAATTCTTGTTCTATGAAAGAAACGCTGTCAAAGCCCTAAATTCCTATTACAATGTAACAAGACCGAAATAAATGTTCCAGTGTTACGCCTGAAATGTTCCAAAGAGGCCGCCTCTTTAAACGGATCTGCTTCATCGAGCCAATTTAATTAATTGATTCGTGTCATCTACAGATAAAATCGACTCTTATGAAATTTTATTCTCCGTTTTCACGACGATTTTCCTTAAAAATATACCCTCAGTCTATCGCAATAAGGTGCCAAATTTAATAGAAAAGGCCTCAGTTAGCCGACACTTGCCGTGGAATAAACTGAATAACATTCACCAATTGATTTGTGAGTGTGATAATAGGCTTTAAATGGAGATGGATTGCTTTATATGAGAATTTATTGGTGATTTTGTATGTGTTACGAAAATCACATAATAAATACTACGTAAGACTAATAAAGATTTGTATAGATGAATTTGAAATATTTACAAATCTCATTATGTACCTTGCTAGGTTCCGTTCCGCGGTTTCACCTGGGTAATTACCGTTTCCATAGGGGATACAACATAGCCTATGACACTCGCAGGTAAAGTAGCTTTGTATTGGTTTAAGAATTATTCAGATCGTTCTAGTAGTTTCGGAGGCAACCAAAAATTAAATATATCCTCTTAATTAAATATTAGATACAGAAACTAAGAAATTCTTACGATAATACAGTTTCCAAAGTAAACACACAGTAGACGTTCCGCCAAAATGGAAACCTGCAGTAATAAAGCCATGAATACGTCAAAGTTTTGCAGACATCCAGAACTTCATGCATTATACATGAGATTTGTATAGAGACAAAGTTAATGCAGAAAATATCTAGTACCCGTATATCATTCAATGCAGTGGAACTACTTCTGTTGCATTAAACTTTCCAAGGATACACTGTTTCTTCTGTTTTGATATTTGCTGTGAACAATAGTCAACCTCTTGATATACCTAAGCCTTACAAAGCCCAAATTGTAATGTTTTAGATTTTATATACACCAAATATTTGTGTTAAGACCAATGAAATCAAAAACCGAAGCTAAAGGATTTTATGAAAAATATTAATAAATCGAAGGTCGATGTCATACCTACTAAAACAATGATTCAAAATAATAAAGTTATAATAAAAGATCAATACCTATTCAGTTAACCGCAATGGCTTAGATTTGTTACAATGCGTCATTGTCTACTGACTATAGGTATTGCTTCAACCCTTACTAGCTGGTTCCCGTGGTTTCACCCGTGTAGTTCACGTTCCCATAGGAATACCGATGTAAGACACTCGGAAATAACGTAGCTTTCTAATTGGAGCCTATTCATAACAAACAAAAAATCTTCCCTCTTTAAAATATTAGTATAAAGATTTATCACAGTTGCTAATGCGAGTACATTGTCTATACGTCTTTCATCAACAAATTTTACGGTAACTGAAAATTTCCAAACATCTCCATGGAAGCTTAACTTCAGCGCTAAAAGCGTCGCGTCAACGTTCCAAGACTTGTCCCTAATCGTCTGGAAGTTTATTACTCGAGCTGTGGTAACTTCGCCGTGGTGATGTCAAGCTGAGATGATTTCAAGGGCTTAGTGGAACACTTAAGTGTGTTCTTCTCTTTGTCTCACCATGTCTTACTGTGGCATATGTAGATTTGTATGAACGAAAGATGCTTCTAAGTAAAAGAGATCTACTGTAGAATTGAATTAGTAATCTTGATTCTTGACGCGTGTAACACGGGCCAATTTTTTTTCACTTACTTTATAGCCGACTGCCGCGGAAGAGTTTCGAGCGTAATTTGTGGATTGTATTGTACCTCTCATGTAAAGGTGGCTAAAAATCATATAGAACGAAAGACAATATGAGGCACGATATTTACCAATTTATTTTCCACTAGCTGCCTCCCCGCGGTTTAACCCGCGTAGTTCCCGTTCCCGTGGGAATACAGGGATAAAATATAGCCTATGTTACTCGGGGATAATGTAGCTTTCCAAAGGTGAAAGAATTTTTGAAATCGGTCCAGTAGTTTCGGAGCCTATTGATTACAAACAAACAAACAAACAAACAAATCTTTCCTCTTTATAATATTAGTATAGACTAGTCTCCCGCGGTTACATACATTCTTGCAAAATTTCGGACTTATAATATTAGTAGGAAGTAGGATACAAAAATATGCATAGAAATGTGGATATACGTTCTAGAGATGTGACTATAGATGAGCAAACGTGATGCCAGTTGCTCTCACGTTCGACCAACCGCCAATTTAGAGTAGCATGAGTAATTGGATGAGGAACGCAGTTTGATATTCGTGTAAACTTGAACGGGGTCTACGCTTGGGGCAAAATGAGCACAGATGACAATTTATCAAACAAGCGATCGGTCTTTCAGAACCCTTGTGACGGAAACTAAAGAGTAAGAATGAAAGACTAAGAAAAACCAAAGACAATGGGGTTCTCTAAGCTTTCATACATAACTTTCATTAAGAAGATATTTAATATGTCTGGTATACCAGAGGGTATTTATAAATAGCCATATCATTAACGTGGGAAGAACTCCCACGCCACGTAGTGATGTATAGGTATAATATTATGTTCATCGGTTATCAATAACACCTCATACGATATCCTGTCGTGTCTACACGTGACGCCATGTTGGTAATGATTGATGGTGTCTTATGGGATATTGAGTGAGTGTAAGCCTCCACGCTAAAAGGGTAATAGGTACGTGATTAGGGATTGCAATCCGGAAAAACGGATCCGGTAATCCGGCGGATCCGGCATCATTTAAGGGTTACCGGATCCGGTACCAATATACCGGATCCGAAGACCGGATCCGGTGCTAGCAGTTTGTGGGAAAATAATATAGCTGTTGCATGAGAAGGTACTTTAAATGCGCACAATTAACAATATTTGTGTTCTACGATCTTATTTTCAAAATCAATATTGATTTTCTTTTAATACTTATATTTTTTTTCAATTATTACTTAAATAATTATTTATCGTAAGTTGATTAAACTAAAGAGTTCTAAACTCATTATTGTGATTATTTTTGCCATTCTTCGTTCGACAGATTCATCAAATCATGATGGTATCTGTCATAATCATAAATACCTATAAGATTTGTTTGTTAGCATTCTCAAATACTTTAATAATGATTTTGATCTCATTTCAGTTAATTACGTAAGGTTAATTGTATCTATTAGATATTATAGTTACTTGATAATTAATATTGTTACTTATAAATCGATCTATCTGTGAAAGTGAAATCTAGAAAGATTGAGCTACTCGGTACGTCGTAAAATTATTACTAGTTACCTAGTAGGTAATACATACACTACTAAATTGTAATTGTTTTCTTGTTGTCTATTTGTCTTAACATTGGTTAGGAAATAAAGTCGATTTTATATATTTGTTTTTTATAAACTACCTACATATAAGTGCAGTGACACTTGATTAACTCACTTATTTTGTACTAAAAAAAAGAATCACGCGAATCGGTCCATTAACCGCGACGTAATCGATGTACATACATAGAAAAAAAAAAAAAATACCGGCCGAATTGAGAACCTCCTCCTTCTTTTTGGGAAGTCGGTTAAAAAGCGAAAAACATCTTGATTTAATCAATCCGGCCGGATTGATGGGAATCCGGTCGTATCCGGCCGGACTGAAAATGACGCCGGATTGCAATCCCTATACGTGATGAAGCGTTTTATGCTTTGCCATCTTTATCTTCTTTACAATTTCACTGCGAGATTTCTTTTGATCACTATTATTTTGATGTAGAAGCCACTAGTCTTCACGGTTCTCAGGGAATCTTAAATTCTGTGCCAAATTTCATTGTGATCCCTTTAGCCGCTGTGACGTGAAAACATAAACATTCATCCTTCCTTACAAACTTTCGCAATTATTATATGTATTTGTGAGATTAAAGGTTTTTTGAGAGGATATAAGTATGAGATCAACTAAACTATCAGATCTTAATAGCGGTAAACACAATGGTTTACATTACATAAATAGAACGCATGAAGAGAACTAAGTATATTTAAAAATCTATTTCAAAACTAAACATCAAAGGAATGGAGGCGTAGTACAAACAGAGCAGATTAAATCTAAATAAAATCACTATATTCAATCTTCCAACGCATAGGCATTCATTAAATTGGATTCAATTCCAACGAAGCTGTAGTGTTTTATTGCCTACCATCATTTTATCTGCAGTTCAAATTACGGCTCAATGGATAGGTGGCTTATCTAGCTGCGGCCAGTGATCAGTCGGCATTAAATCATCGAGGTAATATATTGGTACCTATATTAAAGCTTCAAAAGACTGCTTATGCATATCGCTATGTAAAAAAGTCGACGATATTTATTTGCCAGTAAAATTGTATGAATTATGAATCCAAGTAAATGAAGCTGAATCACAAATGTAGACAATTCAGTTCATCGACCGTTGACCTCGACATAAAAAGGCTAGACAAGAAAAAAGGATGTTATACCCGAGTTGATCTACTTAAATACAGAGGATGTTGCCAATGAAACTCAAGTATTCACTCTAATTTGCAGTTTCTATGCAGATTTTACTCTTTCAATTCAGAGGTATATAGCTCTTTATTAAATGAAAATGCGTCTCACGGTCCCCATAGCTTCGTTCACAGAGCATTCAGGATTGATGGCGTGATCGTATTAATACGACGTCAGTTTTATATCCGACTGTCAATTTGGCTTGTCCTGAACGCGAGCTGTACGTGGGACAAATCAATTTTGTAAGGGAATGTAATATTTCATCTGTAATGAACGGAGCAAAATTTTATAAAGTGATTGTTTTTTAATCGAGTAAAATCAATACATGTTTTAATTATATAATAGTAATGTTATCTTTTTTATTTACCCTTATACATTTATAATCCAAAACTGAATTTCGTTACATAACATTTTGGACCCACGTTGGGCGCCAACACGTCTACGACATCATCCCAAGTTATTCCAATCTGTGTCTCGTGGTAAAGGTATCTTATTTAACTATTTCGGCTCCTCTGGCACGTTCCCAAATATATTTCACGCTTCAATAGCGATAGTTAATGTCGTCTATCGGCATTATTCAAATCCTAAGTATAGTTCACACGTGGTATAGTACCGGTGAATGGAGCACGTGGCTCCGGGCGCGGCCGCTCGATACAGCGGAGGCTGCGCTCTGAGCTCCCGCCCGGAACTGTCTCACCGCCCACCACATCTTGGCCTGCCCCTCCCTCTCGCAACAGTTCACTGACCAACCCTCGGGGGAAGCGTTCGCCGAAAACCAGAGCTCGTGCCTTTTTGGATGCTTGCCATTAAGGCCAGTATAACGTGACCTGCCGAAATGTTTAATAAACCTGCTATAGTCACATTTCCGGGGATCCGATTAGGTTGGATGTATGGATGTTAAAGATTCCGCTTTCCCGGTACCTACAGGGCGTATAAGGCGTACCTAATGACTTGTATTTTGATTTACGATAAGCTTTTTGTGTAGGCATTATTTAGAATGTATTGTTTGTTACAACATGGGGATATTGAGATTGTGAGAGTATTTTGGTTGGTATGTTAGCTAAATCGTCGTTTAGTTACAAATTGTATAAAAAATTTGTATTTCGGAGTAATTTCACTGATGGAGAATGATTGGCTAATATGTATGTCTCGAAATTTACAATGTATTGATATGATATCCTTGCTATTATATCCAGTGTATATGTCCAAAGGTGATGGTTACCACTTACCAACAGGTGGTCTGTTTGTGTTTGTTGACCTACTTAACATTTGAATTAAAAGTAAAACTCGCCTTAATAATGCCATTTCTTAAACATATATAAGTGACGATTTGAAAGGGTACATGTATAATCCAGACAAGACAATAATTAAAACGGTAGGATTTCAAAGGCTTGAATAGGTTTGTTCACCTAAAATACGGAAAATCCGTTCGGCGTGCATGATTACTTTACATGAAAGAATCTGAAAAGCCATTCCGTCCGATGTCTAAAGTTTATTCCAAACCAAATGTTCGATTTGACCTCCGGAATGGAGCAGTTTGCAGCCGTTATCAAACATTCAAACGACCCTAACATAATAAAGTTTTGTCTCAACTAGAGTCCCGGTTGGGTCGCTTTATTTTTAGGTCGCCATTACAAAAGGGAAGTGGTACGCGAGGGGAGTCGTTACTCTGTTAGAATAACTGCCTCAGGCTTGTACTAGCTAAATTTAGCAAGTTTTTGCTACTAGAACAATATTGATGAAATAGTTTGGTAACATCAATTTTGACAGGGTATTAGCTGATCATGAAAGGTGAAGTCAATTGAGGACGTTGAAACATCGACGGTGAATATCTTCTGTTTTGGTATATGGCGATGATATTGTAATTTAATCTGTTTTACTTATATTTGGAGGAAATTTAATTTGTTCATGAATTACACCCAATTTTTATCAAAAATAGGAATGTGCTCGTTGACTAAGTAAGTGTTTTAAATAAAAAGAGTTTTATGGCTCAAATGTGGTAATATTTTGAATTTTGCATGACTTCGCCCAAACTATGGTTAAGTCTAGTTTTACTTTAACAAAATTCCTGTGCATTTGAATGGACCCGATGCCTATGACACATACCGTGTTGAATCATTGTGTCCGGTCTGCTCATAGGAATAGGGTATCTGATAAGGATGAATTTATAGGTCAATATTGACTATATACCTACGCGAGTTTTATTTTATTTTCTTTGTTCTTAATGTATTCAGTCAGATACGTCTAAATGATTGAAATAGGTATGTTGTTATATACGAATATTAAACGTACAATATTGCGACACCATTTCAGCTAACGGTATTCAAATAAATATGTCCATAACATGCGAATTAATTTCCGGTTACATTATTCTGAACCGGAAAGCGATCCCATAAATATTAGAGTTTGCACAACTGCCTCCCAAATCTTTTATCAAATCTGGACAAATATTGGCACAAACTTGGCGCATAGCAAAATCCATGGCTGCACATCATACAGATAGCCGACGACCTTATTCCCATCGGTATAGGAATAAAAATCCCCTGCTCTCTTTTATTATTGATTAAAGAACCATATATGCTTTATGACTGTTGTAATAAGGTCGGTTTTTATTGAAGACATCGATTAGACGCCGAGGCGTGAGGTAGATGTGGATAGATAAAAGTCGGGTGTCCGAGATAAGACGGGTCATTGAACCTTCCGCCTTTGGCAGATCCCCATTCTTATGTTGATTTCCTTTGGGTTGAAATAAGGGGTTTTATTATGTGACCTGAGACCCAACGTTCGGGTTTTGCCGATTGAATATTATGTCCCTTTTAATGAACTTCGGGATTTTTAAGCTTAGTATCTGGACCATTACATAACCGGTAACTAAAAGGTTTGCCAATGTGCCTGTGCATATGAAATCAAGGCATATGGTAATCCATAATTGAGACGGTGAAAAGGACATTTGAAAGGGCCAAATCCCTTCCTGTGACCCTTTGTACGTATTATAGTGTATTGAGCATTTTGCTTTGAGAGATTTATTTGCTTTTGGTTTTTTAGCTACTCATGCGATGGTTTATTTATTCTTGTACGTACAAGGATATTAAGTAATACACTTAGAAGCTCCTACGGAGTAATCTATCCTTTTATGGTTATATATAACTTTTTACCGACAGTAAAAACCAAAATCCTTACATAAACAACATCGCGATAAATCATTTTTTTATTAAGAAAATACTACTAACATAATTGCTTATAATGGAATCTAAATCGTACCATGGCACTTCAATGGTATACGTCGCTATTCATGAAGAGCAAACCAGTTCCGTGGAGCTTCTCGAGGAATGTGCCCCGAGAAGGAGGTCGTCGCGTGACGCAATTTACACTGTGAGGTTATTTTTAATTATTTTTTTTCCAACATGCCGACGGAATTGTAAGCATATTGATTGCGTTTTTATTGTGCCCTTTTGATTTATAATATTCATAGAAATTTTACTACATTTCGCTTTGGTTATTTCTATTGTTGTAATCGGTTAATATTTGAATTGGGAGCTATTTACGTAAAGCCTACTTTGAAAAATGCAAAGAATTTAATTGCTATTACAGTTCTTTCTTTATCAGAAGTTTTTGAACTTTGCCTACGTAATGAGTGTAGATAAGATGAACTTCTAAGACAAACGAAAGCTTTTAAGTTTTTGACTCGGAGACCATAAACGAAACATGTTTTTATTTTAAGATATTGAATTTAGAATCGATAAAGTATGCTGTTTGATATAATTTATTATGTAAATAAGGCGACCTCCGACCGATTAACATCTCCGAAGTGGATCTATTTTAATATTTAAAGATGGCTTTAGTGCCTTTGAATAAATTGATATTACATTGGGTGTCGTGGGAGTTCTAGATAACCTGTTTAAGGGACTCAATGTTAATAAAACTCTGTAATTCGTCTAGACATTTTATTGGTTATGGTTCGTCCTCCTGCTGTTATGCCACTCAGGCTATGTCAGGTTTTTCTTCCATTGCTCATTAGGGGCCTCTCATTTGAACTTTTTGGGACTTAAAACTTACAGACGTTTATCCGTTGAATATTACATTTAAAAGTATTTTTTAGAAATAAGAACGACGCAGGTCAAATTTTGTTGGATCTCAAAAGCAACTCTTCTAGTAAGGTCTTATGGAGTCATTACAAAATTCACTCATAGGCATTAAACTTCAGTGTCAAAATGCGATAATCTAAGTATGTTAAGGGTTATTGAGATAGATCGATGGACTTATAATACCTCGGATTCAAGATTTCGGTTTGGCCTCCCAAGGCTTTACAAGGCCCTCCGCCTTGTATCCGATGAGGCCAGGAAATGTGTGAGAATTCAGCTACTTTGTAGGGAGGGTTAAGCTTCTAGCCCTAGATACGATACAAATAGACCTTATATACAATCATTAGGTCAAGGATACGGTCAAGTAATTGACTGCAAAGACACTATTGGTATTCAGTCCACGGCCGTTATTCACCGTATTTAATAAGCTCGCTTATTAATAGAGAGACATGCTATCTCTGATGTCATTCTACAAGATTCCGAGGCTATTGCTGCGATATGTATATAAGAGACACACTCTTATTAATTGGTAGCTGTTCTAAATCAGAGAGTAATAAAATAAATGAGGTGATAGTCTGGAATTGATGCTGGTGAAAATTTTAAAGTGAGATGTATGTATGACAGAAGATGATATGAAGCAGAAAGATCAATTCTCAATATACTGTTATGTAGCTTTTTGGAGTCAACTCACGCTGGGTGCGGTCTAAAGGACTAAAAATTTTGAGAGTACATGTATTTTTTATCAATGCTTTCCGAACGCAAACCCTATTTATATTATAAATGTGAAATTCGCTTTCACGACTTAACCAGTGAAACGATCCCGATGAGATTTGTTACGATGATCTTTCCTAAGCTTTGAAGGTCAGGAACGCGGGTGTAACCGCGAGTAGGCACTAGTCATTTAAAAATACAAATTAGAAATGAAATACATACTCATAGATCTAAAAGTAGAATATACTACACTCAAAGCCGTTTTAGACTGTCTCATAAGAACGATGTAAAGGTCACGGTTCATGCCAAACTCGTGACATTCCAACGATTTATGCGTTGAAACAAATCCCTACACATACCATTAATAGCTATTCAATAAAGGACTTTTTCCCAAAGCATTGAATTGCCACGCCAATGACTCAGAAACCAATACCGAAGCGAGATCCTTTGATTTCTACATCAAAGGCCTATTACTTATTCGGTGTCAAAGGTCAAACCTCAAGAACAAAGAGCTCTATATCAGAATGATGTATTGTACGAGTTGAAATATGAAACAATAGCTAACCAGTACCAAAACCTCGTCACCTATAAACATGCCATGCATTTCGACTATACCCTCCGCTGCCGAATGGCACACAATATGACACACGACCGCGTAAAAAACCACCCCACGTCCGCCATCATCAGCAAGGAAATTTCAACTCTATAACGCAGTATTTAGCTTCAAATTTCCCAATCTCCTCGCATTGCATTCTAGGTTGAACTTTGACTCTGATGGCAATGGTTTTTTTAGACTGCACGACGTGTCATTTGAAAATCGACTTAGTGGCTCAAGATTTAGGTTGTCATTCCATTGGTAACGGTTTCTGGTAATCTTGGTGGAAGTCGGCGAAATGCTCACGTGTGTATTTCTTTTGTTGGCAACTGGTAGGTATGAGGGTTCGTACAAACATCCTTCTGGTGTAACTTGACGTTTCGTTTTGAATAATGGCTTACTTTTATGCTACGTAACCTTTAAAAGGGTCTGTGACACCTTTACGGTAATATTTGTATGGGAGGGGATTTGGTTCGTGATTTTCAATATGCTCGTTACGTTGATTCAATATTGGATGTTCGAAATTGTATGGATGTATGGTAAACATTTGACAGCTCAGTGGCTTCAGTCAATAAAGAAGTCGTGTGAAAATTGTTTTTAATAATATTGTTGTGCGATCGCGATTTTGTTAAGGAACTATGACAGGTTCAAAATTTAAAGTCTAGGTAATATAATGAAACCTAACTTCGTCCTAAATACAGTACTATTGTGCCAGTAGACTAGGGTTGCCATAAGTGTGGGGACTCAGACGGGGACATTTAAAGAAAAACTATTAAAGGTAGAAAAAAGGAGCTTTTATTACAACAATAGGTATTAATCAACATTAACTAAAGTATTAAGTATCTGTCAACATTTTTTAATTAGCACACGTTCCCCCTTAGTCTTACTAATAATGGTTGTATAGCGGTGGTATAGCTATACAATCTTTTGACCTTATCTGTCATTGTGACATTTGAATTTGACACTGTTGATGTAAATTCGTGAAACGTGAACGGACAAGACTAAGTGTCAGCGCTTACGTCGTTCTATCAACGTACGATTAGCCTCATTAGCCTAGCTAGTTAGTCGCGTTTATTTCTACGTATAATAGGGACAAGATAATAGGTCACTTTTGACATTTCATCAAAATTCAACAACGTAACCTTGTAACGGCGGGCATAAAATAAGAACTGCACAATTGCTTAACTTTTTTCAATTACGTTTACATATTTATTGTAATAATGACCGATACGAGTAATTTTACGATTTGCTTTCACTAATAAACCATTCTAAACATAATAAACAATTTCTGATCTAAAGAACTGAACGTCGTTACAATGTTGCGTCAGTCAACCCTTTTTCTTTTTAAACACTAGGGATGTTACTCTAAAAATCGAAAGCTGATAGGATTGTAAGTTGAATCGAATGCAATGATTACTTGTGAAGAAAAATCACCATAAATTTATAACCATATATTATTGAAAATGAATTAATAATATCTCTGAGTGCTGACAGCAGTGATGAAGATAGCAGTTCCGATAGTTCAAGTGAATAAAAGCAATTTTTTTGTTAAATTACGTAGGTACTTGTCTTATTTTGCTCCTTTAATTTATGAAAGAAAAAATAATAATGGGACAGGGATTCGCATGATAATTTTTAAAATTCACATATGTTTCAAGTCTGTATCGATTCATTTGATTCATTCATTTAATCGATGTTTTTAAGCAGGTCACCTCACTATGAATATAAAACTGACATCTGTCAAAAGTGACCTATTATCTTGTCCCTATTTTAGGTATATTACTGTTTACCAAGTCCAGCCCTCTATTAAATAACTATGATTTTTAAACGGGGACAAATTGCTTATCGGCCGGGACGCCAGGACACCATGCTTCAAACGGGGACATGTCCCGGCGTACGGGGACGTATGGCAACCCTACAGTAGACCAACAGACAATAGCGCCCAAATATTATTGTAGTTAACACAATAGTCGAAGCTCCATGTATAGCTGACTATGTACTTAACAATATACATAATAGCTATTGTCTGTTTGGTACATTTGTGAATTGAATATTATCCTCACATGAAAAGATCTTTAAAATATTTTAGGTTATGTTGTTTGTGAAAACCTAACCTGGGACCAATTTTATACTTCTAAGTACTAATATTATGACCGTAAAAGTTTGATAGAATGGATGTATGTTTGTTTGTTATTCAAAAACACAAAGGATTCTATAAATCTTGGGAAAATGTTACTTCCCTGGAAATGGCCGAACACCTACCGAGCATTATACTTATACCTAGTCTAATTTATTTGTAGCAATTTTCATTATCATTCGATAATCGACTTTAAAAACTCTCACTTAAGTTACATTTTAACTTCACAAATGACTGAACACAGTCTTCAAGTGCTAAGTTATGACGGCACATCAAAGCATTTGTCGTGCTTTGCCCATATACAGTTACGCGAAGCATGTAATTGATTATATCACCCCCGACTAAACCTTCCCGATGCGAAGCGTAGATCGGACCTCTCATAATATCGGGTAGTGAACGAAAGAGATGGAGCATTGTGGTTGTTGAGTTAATGACAATTGCGTTACAGAATTACCCCCAGGTCGGGGACCCAGTGACACGCGACACGCAACTCAAACCGCGTTAAAAGATTATAGCGTAACTATATGACGGTGAGTGTGTTTTAATGTTTGCCTTCTTTGTATATTACTATTGTTAATGTTAGGATTTTTTTATAAACTATAGTTTTTAAGCTACAATGAATTACTACATTAAATATGAATAACATACCTAAGTAGTTTGCTTTTACGTACTACAATCAATATTTCCCAAGTCACTTTGGTAGTCTATGTTAAAGAAAAATAATTCTTATTACTTTCAGATAAGGATCTCTTGTTATGCTTAAATGGAGGTTTATAACAACTTTAATAGAGGAACAAAGTATTGCGTAGACCTATTGACATTAAGAATACATCATGGAATGCCTATTGAATATTATGTGTAAAAAAACAAAAGACGTCAGCTGGAAATCAGTCTTGCTGACGAAATAGTCATCAGACTGAGGTAATGTCATATTTACGTAGCTAGGTATGTAGTAGTTCTACTGGCTGTACTTTATTCCGTTCGAGAATCGCTTTAAAAAAAAAACAGATTCCATTTTTGTTCCAATGATGTTCAAAGATTTAAGGTTTCTAACAAACTATTCAATATGCAAATGCGCGACTCGATTCTCATTTCGGAATTTAAAATTAGATTTAAAATCGGTATGCGAATGGCTTCTTGACATCATCTATCATTCGAATACGAATTTATTAAAAACAAGTTGTTTAATGTTCACAAGGTCGCGTCGCACACTATCGACACAGTTATGAACATCTGGCATATTTCCCATATTCTTGCGTATACAAAAGAATATGATTGTCGCGGTGACTTATGGAGGTCGTCTGTTGTGTAGTGATGAGCCAATGAGCCCCAATTCAGTTGTGAGCAAAAAATCTATTAACTCAATAACAGTTTGATTGACAGAAATTGTTGCTAACGGTAGGTCTTAAAGTGGGTAAGTTTACAGGTTTCGTTATAGGTGAAAATATAAAGATATGTAGCATTATCTAAAGGGGAAAGGGTAACATTAAAGACGATTGAAGCGATTGAAGGTTAAAGAACAAGATTCTTATTATTGGTAACTTAACCAAACCAATCCCTACTAATATTATAAATGTGAATGTATTATGTATGTAACGATTACACGCCTAGAACACTTAACCTAGGGAAAGGACATAGGTTACTTTTTATCCCGGAAAAATCGAAGATACCCCTGGAAACTCTAATTTGAAATTTCCATTATTTACTTGTACCATTTTTGATTAAGACTTAAGAGTCGTCTCGAGAAAGGTCGCAAAATCGATTTAGTTGACTGCAACGAGATTTAGTCGAGTATGTAGTGTTAATGTCCCATCACTGATCTCTGACCCGACAACAGATTACACGGGATGTCACCGCATTGTTCTCATCGGACAGTTATTGTACAAAACAATCGAGTGAAACTGTAAATGATATAGACATTGGACAATGAATATAACGGAACCGTGGACTGAAATGGATTTTGTAAAAGAGAACAACAATAACACATTTAAATAAAAAAAAAGTTTTTTTTGGTTGTTCGATTTTTCTAAATATATTTAATGCCAGTCCTTTTAGATAGGTACTTACTGTATGTTACACTAAAGCTGACCCGCGCAAGTTCCTTAAGCGTCACTTTCCCTTTTCTGCAAAATTTGTCATCGATGCTCTGCTTCTATTGGTCGTAGCGTGATACCTATATAGGCTACCCAACTGAACTTTTATTTTTATTCGAACTCGAAATTTTATATTTACGCGTTCAAACAAACTACGAATAATATACCTACACTTTTGCTGTATCTCGCTTCGGCACTAATATATGTTTATTTATTCAGATGGTTCTATCGTTCCTATTTTTAATGATAATAAACCTCGATGATGGTTCTCGGTATTTATTTACATAATTTGTATTTATCTTTATAGACTGCACTGCATAAAAGCAGCACTCCTACCTACCAAGTAGGTACTTACCCGACCGCGCTAGAAGGAGAGTTATGTTTTTCGAGTGTATGTATATTTCTCTGGTAAGTTATGTAGCGTAAACTGATAGACTTTATAGTAAGCTTGTGAATTTTGGTCTTATGGGAATATGTAACCCCATAATTATTATTCCGTAAGTACTTACACAAGAAACAGCCATTACAGGCTTACTCAACTACATCTACGTCATATTAAAAAAAATCCCCGTTTTTACATCATTTATTATTGATGCTCCACTTATATTGGTGGTAGCGTGATGTTATTAATAGTGACTATTCATAAGTGCTTTATTAAGGCCTATTTGAATAAAAAAGATTTGATTTAGATTTTTTATTTTATGAAGCCTAAAAGCCTTTCTCGATAAATGGACTATGCAACAGTAATTTTACTTGAACCGGTGTTTCCTGAGATTTGCGCGTTCAAAGAAACAAACAAACTCTTCAGCCTTTTAATATATTTTTATATAGATTATAAATGTTTCCCCAAAGCAGTCCCGGTCAATATCCTGCTTCTACAACTCTCATGTCTGTTCCAAGCTTCTGTGCCAATTCCGTTGAGAAGTACGACCGCTAAAGTTAATCTAACAACGAAATACATTAGCTTAGATCACTCTTAGTTAGCTTTGTTCAGGGTTGGCAATCGTCCGGGAATCAGAATTCGTTCTAATTAAGTTTAATTTAGTTCCACTGTAGTTTCTAATGTCTATGAATGTTAATATGTGTGAGTTGAGTGTGGGTAGTACTTACTATGACTGTCTTTTAGGGTAAATTTGTTTGATAATTTCAGAATAACTAGTAAATTTATGCCTGTTTGCCACCGTCGAGGTATAAAAAAAAAAATTGACGGCGCGCTCCAACAATAATAGTGATATCTAAATAAACTTTTGAACATGATGGCAATATAGTGAATGGATCCTAATAGTAATAGATCCTAACCTTACTAATATTATGAACGCGAAAGTAACTCTGTATCGCTTTCGAACAGATTTTAATGAAATTTGGTACACTTGGCTACTTTTTATCCCAGGGAAATTTATGATCGCCCGATAACGCGGGTGAAACCGCGGGGAGACACTATTTTTAATAATCGAAAATACTAACCTATAGGTTGAAACTTTTCCTAGACAAAAAATTAAAAATAAAATCAATCTCTCGATCAGCTAAATATTAACAACCCTATTAAAAAGTCGAGCGAGTCGAAACCAACTCGTCCGAGGACCGAGACAGACCGCAGTCGCCGCGAGAAATCGATACCACTCGATACGACACGACAACTCGACACATGGGCAATCGATGACCGGCCCGAGCTCCAGACAGCACTGTCTTTAAACATTAATCGGAACGTAGCTTTGTATTTAATTTCTATCGTCGTCTCTGTATAGGTATACTAGTGGCTCCCCGCGGTTTCACCCGCGTTCCCGGGATAAAAAGTAGCCTATGTGTTATTCCAGAACATATTCTAGCTCTGTGCCAAATTTCAAGCAGATCCCTTCAGCCGTTGGAGCGTGAAAGAGTAACAAACATCCATACATACTTACAAACTTTCGCATTTATAATATTAGTAGGATAAACATATCTTTTGTTTTTAGGGTCATTGTCAAATTTCGCGCAGATAAACTAGTCCCTTAGCAGTGTTATTTTTTTATTAGTAATTAATAGCACAATCTCTCATAAATTTTACTATATTTTTTTTATGTTAAATACACAATGCATCACATGTCATTAATAAATTAACGACTTAATTTTATTATTAATTGTTTTTTTGAAATGGTAAGGAAAACCATTCAACTAGTTTACCAGCGCGAAATTTGACAATGACCCTTGAATAGACTAGAAGGCATTAGCCTCAGATGGCTTTTACACCTTCACACGGACTGAAGTCTATGAATTTACTACCTGACCCGCGCAATACTTCGTTAACGTCACACCAAGCACATGCTCCGCTTCTATTGGTCGTAGCGTTATGTTTTACTTATAGCCTAAAAGGTAATACCTTCCACGATAAATGGACTATTTAATTTTAACACTGAAATAACTTTTCATATCGGACCAGTAGATCCTGAGATTAGAGCATTCAAGAAAACAAAGAGCAATGTCTTCAGGTCTATACATTAGCATAGAAGTATAACTTTTCTAGTTTATTTAATACTAGCTTTGGCTGCGCGGTTCCAACCGCATAGTCATCTTTCCCGTATGAATACGGGAATAGCCTATGTTACTCCTTGATAATGTAGCATTCCATTAGTGATAGAATTTTCAAATTCGGTTCCGTAGATCCAAAGATTACTCCCCATAACCTCACGGTCTTTACCTCTGTAATATTAGTAAATATAAATGGATACTTTAGGTAGAGGATTTATCAGAGTTTCTAAAGGTTTTTTGCATAGTGAAATCTGTGTGTCATTCATTAAATTATCATTATAGTCTCGTCATCATTGCGTGATCAATGGGCGTAACTTTCTGTGTATTATGTTTTGTAATTTTATTACTTTGTTGGTGTTTTTCAACAATATATATTCGTACATGGGTCACCAAGGCCCTGTTTTAATAAATTAATATTTTTTTTGTCAATTTCATAAATAGATTTATATAATATACCTATAACAATATGCACGTTTATACTATTGCGGTTCTCTATAACATCATTATCGCTTTAACCGCAAACTCTTTGCCATTTTTTTTATAAATTCTATAAAAATAACATAGTTTGTTTTGTTGTTTCAGATATTGCGTGTGGGCGTGACGTTGTGGTAAGAATATACTGTATTTGATTATATATATACCTAGATACTGATTTACTTCAATAGGTACATATCTAAGCAGTAGCTGTCCGTTTGTTGTGACTGAGATAAGTCACAAGTCAATCATTTCATCAGAACCATTAGTCGTACAAGCGAAGAACTGCTTCTCTTGTAAACTGCACTACTGCTGAACGGGTCCCACATTTCATACCACTCCGTGAATGAGGGATATTCATATTTCCCGGAATAAAAACTAGCACATGTACTATCCCATCCCAGAAATCTAGCAAGTTATATTCAGCCGTTCAGCCGTGAAATAGTGATAAACATCCTCACAAACCAAATGACTACAATTTTCTTATCTTTTCCATGTTTTTACTGTCCAATTTTTATAACATGCTTTTTGTGTGTAAACGTTTGCTATTCCACATTCTATTCACTAAGAACTTGTACAAATTCGGAACAATCATCAACACTAACAAAGAAATCCCCATGACGTGAATACAAAACGGTTTTAGAAACCGAAAGCGTATGTAAATTAATTATTACTAACACGAATACTAAAGCGTTCAAATCTTATCAGTCGAAACGAAGGACGTACTCGTAGGTCAGTGGCCCACAACGGGACTAATATGGCCGAAGATTCGTTCTTGCGAATGTCGATTTCGGCACCAAGGCCGCTGGGCCTCAGCACCAGGACAAGGCCGGCGGTCATTACCCGGACGGAAATAGGTCCACGTGCGTCCAGCTGACACTGCACTCGGTCGCCAGGGTTCGGGAATGATCGGGAATGTTCGGCGATGATCGGGATTTGGGGGGATGGAATTAAAAAGTTTAAAAACTACTCATGAAGTTTGGAATAGTCTACCATTGATGGTTTTTGTTATCTCAATAAAAACGTATAGAAATTATTTATGATCCAATTGCGTTGTCTGATATTTCTTTGAAATAATAGCAGGAATTAATAAATGAAAATGTTTATACCTACAAAAAGCTTTTTAAACTTCACTAGGAACAAGCCGCGGTTTTACCTCCGTTACTAAAGGTAAGGCTTGAAATAAAAAATACTTTTCATTATGTTCCGAAATTCAACCTCCCCGAATTCATTTCAGGCTTAAGCATTCATGCTTATTCATAAACGGGGTATAACTAAATCAGTGGCCAAGTCACCCGTCCCGTTCTCGCTTACCCACAACGCCATATGACAGATAAGGACTTTTGAGCTTTGACTACTCAACACTCATAACTTTTTATGAATAGGGGTGTAAATAAATGGACGGTTTATTCTTCAATCAAATTTCAGATTCTATGTTTACATACGCAAGGTGCAAAATCACATTACCACATTTAGATCGTATAAAATGGAGGCGCAAACGGGAATTAGTGTGGGGTCAATGACCGCGGTTTCCTAAACGATAACGTTATCGATTTGGTTTTTAACGCCGCCCGCCATGAGATGGTTCACGTCATATTATCCTTTTGCCTTATTTTTTTACATAAAAAAATAAATTGATTTTGATCATTGAGATAATGAATAGGATTTTGTGATAATGTAGTGTGTATACTCCATTGGGAATACCGGCATACCAGAGGTCATAGACATCCTCGGTCATTTTTATATTCTACATACATATTGACTGAGCTATTGCCAATACTACATATCTGTCTATACTAAGATAAATATGCAGTACTAGCGACTCCCCTCGGTTTCACCCACGTTCCCGAGGAACCATTTTCCCGAGATAAAAATAAGCCTATATGTTACTCCAGAACTTATTCTCTATGACAAATCGTGCAGATCCCTTGAGCCGTTTTGGCGTGAAAGAGTAACAAACATCCATCCATACTTATAAACTTTCGCATTATAATATTAATAGGGTCTAAGGTTGTAGGGGGTAAACTCCGGATCTTCTACCAAAGTTCTTCAACCAATAGAAAGCCACGTAATTTGTGAACAGCTATATTTCAACCTAGCCAGTTGAAAATCGAGAGTATATCCAGTACCTCCTACCAGTTTCCGCCGTGAAGCTAAGCTAGCATTTATCACGCACTTGTATGACATAAAACCGGTTATGTAGAAGCAGGTGGAATAGTCAGTAAGACAGACTCCATGTCTCAGGGTAAGGTTTATTACCATTTCATTACTCATTAAGTACATGGTAGAAAGGAAACATGCGATGGATTGCCGTGGCTAGACTTAGCCTCTGATCGTGGGTTCATACTACAAATCGGACACATATTTGTGTGGGTCAATATTTTAGTGTCTGGGTTTTTCTTTATTACTTACTAGCTGCCTCCGCGCGGTTTTACCCGCGTAGTTCCCGTTCCCGTGGGAATACAGGGATACAATATAGCCTATGTTACTCGTGGATAATGTAGCTTTTTAATGAAAAAATAATTATTAAAATCGGTCCAGTACTTTTTGAGTTTATTCGTTACATACAAAAATACAAATCTTTCCTCTTTATAATATGAGTATAGATTAGTGTAGATTTAAGTACGTGGCTTAAAGTAGCTTAGCAGGTTTTGTTTAATTTGGAATCAGATTGGCCACGGCCAATCTTTACATGTAAACAATATCTCAAAGTTCTTAATTGTCATCATCATCGTATCAGTCACAGGACGAATACCTATTGCTGAGTATCGGACCTGCCATCGATAAATTCCAAGATTTCTAGACATAAAATTCCAAGGAATAATATTCTTCCAAAGAATGGGAAAATAAGAATTCTAAGAAATGTATTTCTTATAAAAGCTGCATCAATAAACAAATAAATCAATCTGTACCATAGCCGATAGTAGTATCATACTATATGTACATAAGACACAATTCCCAGTAATCTCAATGCATGTATATAAATAACCGCCCACACGCGCCGTCGAACGACCCGTCCTGTATCTTGCATAGTGAAAGCATTTCTTCGTGTTATACTATTAAAAGTACAAAGTTTAATAAAAATAACGTAGTACGTTGATAAGGTAGATAGATCTCCCTGGTTCATTAAATCTAGGGTGGTAATTATCATTGTGAACCCTGCAGGGCACACCAAAATACAAAGAAGTAGCATAGAAGAGACGAAGATAAGTATAAATAAAAAAAAGACACTTACTGATCACCTTCGGCTAAATCATTACATACTGCAGAAGGTGCCATGTGATTGAATACTTATTATTATGTCGCAAAACTTGTGTAGATTGGGTTATGAGTAGGAAATAAAAAAAAATCTAAATTCAATGCCACGTATTTACATTTAGTTAGGCCCCAAAAAGGCCCTTAAGAAACTCCAAGCTGCTGACGCTACTATAAATAATTAGTATAAAAACTATTAAAAACACGCTTTTGTAATTAACCGAAAAAACGATATAAATGGTGCTATGTCATAGGTCCTTGATAAGTGTGGAAAGTTTAAACTTAATCCGACATTTATTCTAAAATGTGCAAAGATTCCGTTAGATACCTTACGAGTACATACAGGCGAAGCGCGAAGGTAATAAAATAAGGTTAAAAACGTGTGGGTTCATTTATAAGTCAGGAAAAAAGACAATTTCAACGGTAATAAACCGATGTATTAATAATAATAACGTTAAATAAACATAAAGATAATATATACGTAATAATATATTGATAAACACTTTTATAATTTTCCCCGCAAGTTGACACATGCCTTGTCTTGTCCCACTAATATAATCGACAGCCAGTAATGGATGAATATTTTTTTTCCAATTGGAGCTAGAAAACTAGCGGGTATGATTTTTAATGATGTGTCGATGGCATGTGGTGCTATCAGCCTATCCAGTGTTATGAAAGGTTAAGGTTAGTGGCTGGACATTTGAAGTGACAGGACAGTTAACAAAGTTAAAAAGCTTTCTTGAAGCCACTTAAATTGTTTTTATTCACAAACAATTTCATTTGATAGGTACTTAATTAAATAGCTATTTTATGTCAACGGCCATTTTGAAAGCGATTTTGTCTCTAGAGTAAAGGTCTTAGCTCCATCTACAATTATTTGATCTAAGAAAACATTCAATGCAAGTAAAAAAGCTTATTTCTTGTTACTCGATCACGATAAAGGGACCAGAATGAAAAAATCTTAAAAAAAAATTTAAGACCCCCGGGAACGTCCCGACGTCCGATCCGAACGCGAGCCGGAAGCTGGAAGTAAGTATCACAAGAAAAAATATAAGTTTATAAATTTATAAATATACTCTTCCGCTTATTGAATAGCTCCACAATTAAATATGCTCCAATCACAAACACGACATGTCTGCCATTACCGTAATTAACCCTTTCAGCATGATAGCATATCGTGAGTTCTTACCATTTATTTTTTTCGTCTCGTCTGATAAAAAAAACATTATATAAATATGTACCAGTAAGTATATTTATTTATTTACTTAAAATAACTTGTAGCTTAGCACGAATAACGTAATAATGCTGCCTGAAGCTGATGTTATTGTTAAGTCCTGGGACTTGTTAAAATAAAAGAATAGTGGACTGTAATTATAGGGCTGATTTATTGCCGACTTATTAATGTGTGTGGTTTCTATGGGCCCGAAATCGTGAATGTGGCGGACGCGGCTGCTTCGCCGCACGTAGGCCCCCGCTGCCGCCCCGCTGCCGCCCCGCGCCTCCAACCGGTTTGCCGTTGCGATGTAGGATGTCGGTCGTGCCGCCGCCCGCGCGTCTCCTCCCGCGCGTAATGTGTTAATTCTTAACATGCTCCCCGGGTTGAAGTATGAGGTGGAAAGACTTCAAGACTCTGGAAGGGGACAGATATTATTAAATGCTCTCCGAATGGTGCCTCCCTTTGTCTTGAGTTCAGCAACCCTAGTGACACCGTCATTGCCAGGGTAAGTATTAATGACTCGTCCCAACGACCAAAGAAGGGGAGGGAGAGTTTTATCTTTGATGAGAACAAGAGACCCTAATTTTAGTTCCCTCTTCGAAACCTGCCATTTCAACTTCTGTTGTAGATACGTGATGTATTCTAACGAGAAGCGATTCCAGAAATGTTGCTTGATCAGTTCGATTCTCTTGAAGCGCTCCAGACGATTAATCTTGGTCTCTGTCATCTGTGGACGAGGTATAGACAAAAGTGATCGTCCAATTAGGAAGTGAGCGGGAGTAAGGGCGGAGAGGTCTAAAGGATCACAGGAAAGTTGGGTCAGGGGACGGGAGTTCAAGACAGCCTCTATCTGAGTGAGGCATGTAGCCATTTCCTCAAAAGTGAAATGAGTAGATTGTAATAATCTATTAAGGTGATATTTAGTGGACCGAACGGCCGCCTCTGCTAAGCCATTGAAATGAGGGGTGTAAGCCGGTACAAATTTAAAATCGATGCCTTCTTGTGCCATGTGAGTCTCAATATCTGATTGTACTAGGAATTTCGCTAGATCATTATGAGCGCCTACAAAATTTGTCCCGTTGTCGGAAGTGATGCTTTGGGGTTTCCCACGACGGGATACGAAACGATTTAACGCCGCTATATAAGCTTCACTAGATAGAGCCGTAACGAGCTCGAGATGACAGGCCTTTACAGAATTACAAATAAAAACTGCAATATAAGATTTTATGAGTTTGCAACCTCGGCCTTTTCGGTCAGCTATCATCACTGGCCCAGCGTAGTCAACACTGGAGTTTAAGAAGGGAAATTCTAGTTTAGTGCGGGATGTAGGTAGTTGCCCCATAACAGGTTGAACTGTCTCCGCTTTAAATCTGCAACACCGTACACATTTATTTACAATAGATTTGGACAAGTTTCTGCCACCTAAGGGCCAGTATTCTTGCCTTATGTTTGATAAAAGAAGTTGAGGTCCAGCATGTAAATATTTTAAGTGAAAATGGTTAAAAAGGATTTTTGTAAAATGATGCTTGCTGCAAAGTAAAATTGGGTGCTTGGTATTATAACTATAAGGAGAGTTTTCGAGTCTGCCACCAACACGAATAATGTTATAAGCGTCTAAGAATGGGGATAAGGAAATCAATTTATTCTTTTTTGGAAGAGTTCTTTTCTCATTAAGAATAGCATATTCGTCTGGAAACATTTCCAGCTGAGCTTTGTGTATTATCAAGTGTAATGAATTTTGAAGTTCAAGAACCGAAAGGTGACCCTTTAATTTACCGGTCTTATTTTGACAATTAAAAATAAATCTTTGTAAATATGCTATTGATTTTTGTAAGAAAGTTAATTTTGATGATTTGTTAATTAAATAACTAATGGAATCGGTATTAGTATCGCTACTAACCACCAAGGAACAGGCAACTAATTCTGGTAGATCATGCTTCACTATTTCATTAGGTTTTTCCGGCCAATCTATTTCATCTTTTAATAAAAAAGTGGGGCCTGACCACCACAAGGAAGAACTACTGATAAGATCAGCCTTCAGCCCACGCGAAACAAGATCCGCCGGATTCTGTTTCGACGGTACATAGCTCCACGTATGACCCTCTGTAATTTCTTGAATTTCATGGACACGGTTACGAACAAAATTTTTTAATTGATTTGGTGGTGTTGTGAGCCACCCTAATACAATGGTGGAATCACACCAAAATCTACATTTTGTAATATGAAGCGTTAATGCGGTCAATATCTTTGTACACAGCCTTGCTCCCAACAAAGCTCCGCAAAGCTCTAGACGTGGAATAGTCGTAGGCTTTATCGGCGCTACCCTACTCTTAGAGGTTAAGAGGTGTACCGTGACTGACCCTGATTTTTGTATTGAACGAATGTACACACATGCACCATACGCTCTTTCTGAAGAGTCTGAAAAGACGTGAATTTCGTGGGATTCGGCGTCATTGCCAAGAACCCAACGTGGAATATTTAATAGATTAAGATATGGCAAATTATTTGCAAATGTAAACCACAGTTCTTTAATTTCTGTGGAAACCTCTTCATCCCATGTGCATTTATCTATCCATAACCGTTGCATGATTATTTTAGCGTCAATAACGCATGGGCCTACGAGACCAAGAGGGTCAAAAATCTGACTAATAACAGAAAGTATGTGACGTTTCGTTACCTTTTTATGGAGTTCAATATTAATTGAAAAAGATAATGTATCTAAATTGCAAATCCAGTTCAAGCCTAAAGTTTTAGAAGAGACCTGTGTATTAAAGTCTGAAATGTCCAATATATTATCTGATGTTGTGAAAGAATCTGAAATTGTATTTAAAATTAATTGGCTATTTGAACGAAATTTACGTAAGTTAAATTGTGCTGACTTTAAGGTTGAAATAACTCCTTTACATATTTTAATAACGTCCTGTTCAGTGGACGCACCCCCTAAATAATCATCAACGTAGAAATCTCTCTCAATAGACTGCCTTACGTCGGGATCGAGAGCACTGGATGCCAAGCTTACTAAACACTTAGTTGCAAGGTATGGCGCGGATGCCGTGCCGTATGTCACCGTATTAAGTGTGTAAGTTTTTAAAGGCTCTTTAGGATTAAAGCGAAAAAGTATTTGTTGAAGAGAGCGTTGAGAAAAATGTAGTTCTATGGCTCTGTACATTTTTTCTATATCACCAGTGATAACAAACTTGTGTTGTCGAAAGCGTAATAAAATGGAATAAAGATCTTCTTGTACAGTTGGACCGATCATCTGTATGTCATTAAGAGATAGACCAGTACTAGTGACGGCTGAAGCGTCGAAGACTGTACGAAGTTTTGTTGTAAGGCTCGACTCACGGATGACGCCGTGATGAGGTAAAAAATATTTTCTTTGGTTACAGTTACTTGAAGACTCTCTGGTTTCAGTCATATGGCCAAGGCGTTCATATTCAGACATGAACTCCATATACCTGTCCTTGAAAGTAGGATCGCGTATAAATTTACGCTCTAGGGATAAAAAACGACACTTTGCCTTTTGAAAAGAATCACCTAGGACTGAAGGGTCTTTTTTCAAGGGCATAGTAACAACAAAGCGACCATCGTCCTTGCGACTTGTGTTTGTTAAAAAACTTTGTTCACAGGCACGTTCTTCGAGAGATAATGAGTGTTTAGATGAAACAGTATCAAGTTCCCAAAAACGGGATAAGTCTGGATTAGACTCCTCGCTGATAAAATGACAGACAAGGGAAGAGTGTGACTTACGACGGGCAACAAATCCAGACACTAGCCAACCCAGCTTTGTTTCATACAACTTAGGTTGATTTTTACCTAAATCGATAGAATTATTACATAAGACGGACCAAAATACGTCGGCCCCCACCAAGATATCTATATCTGATGGCACGTTAAACGATGGATCTGCTAGACTTATTCCCATAGGAAGAGGAATATCAGCAATGTTAATGAATGAAGACGGTAAAGCTTTAGTGATTTGTGGCAAAATAAGACAGTCAACAGTATGTTTATAGTCGTTATGCATTGACATAATAGTAAGGCTGCAAGACTGTGTACTATGAGACGTATGATTATTGATGCCGGTCACCGTGGAGCTCGCACTACGTCGCGACAAACCCAGCTTACCGCAAAGTGATTGCGTAATGAAGTTCGCCGTGCTGCCGTTGTCGAGCAGCACGCGGGCAGAGTGCACGGCGCCCTCGCCGTCGACCACCTTCACGAGCGCTGTGGAAAGCAAAACATGTGGAGGGGTAGTGAACTGACGTACATGCGACGAACTTGCAAAGTTGTTGATGTTCTGAATTGGTATAGAAGGCTCAGAGGGTGCTTCTGAAGAATGTAAGTGCAGAAGCGTGTTATGTTTTTTCTTGCAATATTTACAAGGGACAAGGTTGCAATTATTTGACATGTGCCCTGGTCGCAAACAATTAAGACAGACCGTTGCTTCCTTGGCCTTTTGAATGCGATTCTCAATGGATAAAGACCTGAATGTTTCACAGTTAAATAAGTAATGAGATTCATCACACATACAACATTTAAACGGTTTGATGATAAAAGGTTTTTTCTGATTATTTTTATTTATATTTGTATTCTGATTATTTTTATTTGATGTTATGATTAAATTTGAATTTGTTTTGTTGTCTACGGATTTGTTATTATTTTTATTTTCCTGTAACGTTTCTAATAAGTCAGCTCTGTTGCTGAGAAACGTTATAAAAATTTCTAAAGAAGGGGGATCCGTAAGCTTATTCCTGTGTTCTTCCCATGCCCTGTGTGTAACACTATCAAGTTTTTCTGCCATCATATGGATAATCAAAGTGTCCCAATGTTCCGTAGGCTGATCTAAAGTTGAAAGTGCTCGCAAGTTTTTATTTGTGACGTCAATAAGATGACGAATAGCGGCACAAGACTCCCTATGCATATGTTCGACATTAAACAATGCATGGACATGGTTATTAACGAGCAACCTTTTGTTGTCGTACCTAGCGCACAATAAATTCCAGGCAGACTCGTAATTCTCGGCCTTAAAATCTAAATTATCAATAACAAGCAAAGCACTACTTTTAAGAGAAGCACGTAAATAGTGCAACTTATTTATATTGTCTATGTCTGGCCTCGAATGGATCATGGAAATAAAAGTGTCCCTAAACTCGAGCCAGTGTTGATAGTGACCACGAAAAACTGGCAAATCAATTTTAGGTAATCTAACGCAATTAGGTTTGCAAACACTCGCCTGCGCATTCTCGCAACTCGATACGGAACCATCTGGAAGTAGTTGTTGGTTGGGGAAGCGCGCGCCGAGCAGGCTGCGTGCCGCCGCCAACAGCTTGTAGTACTGGTTCTCGAATTGTTCGCGCTCACTGACCTCCTCGTCGGGTTCATCCGAAAGCATCTCGATGTCACACTGTAATTTATCGAAATCCACGTATAAAGCATCAAATTTTGTTAAGCGACTTTCTAAGTCTAAAAGCTGTAGGCTACTCAGATCGCAGCAGCTATTCAGTACATTCAGTAAATTACTAAAGATAGTAAGCTTAGACTTCATACAGCTGCGTTTTTTAATAAGTTTTTCAAGCTTTTCATCCGCCATAGCGATAGAAAGAAAGATTTGCTAGCAAAATATTATTATATATTACGTGTTTAAATTAATAACTAAAGAAATAAAATGAGCATTGAGTTAAATGACCCTTTTTCCGAGAAATTTAGAAGCGGCAGGTAGCAGGTAGCCGTAAGCGATCAGCTGTTGTCGACGCGTAGCTGTTATACTTGCCTACGGCCCGATGACCAGTGTTATTATGTAGTTATACTATATTTAGCTTTAATAGCAGATAAGCAAATGAATGATTTTATTGGTAAAATATGATAAATGTTTTTTTGTAATGAATTGCGATACTAAAAGAATGAAATATACTTTATGAGAAAATACGAACTCGTATAAAGGCTAATTGAACATTAAATATAAGGCGAAGAATAGGAAAAGAAAGGAAATAAATTGGAACGAACTCACTGTATGTCCAAACTGTTCAAATTTGAATCATTAACGACGCAACTTCGTTTGTCCTTTATGACCTCTACGATGACTCGACGGTTTCGTAGCACCGATGTCCTTTGTTCGTTAAGCTTCGTTCTCGAGCGTGTGCGGTGGCTTGTCCGAAGATTTTAGCAGGATGATGACGAATATGTCTCTGCAGGAGTTTTCACAGCCGAAGACCACAACTGAAGAGCTTCAAGATTTGAAGTGTAGAACTCGAAACCGAAATTTCAAAATAAGACGGCGATGATCCAGAAGGACCAATGTTAAGTCCTGGGACTTGTTAAAATAAAAGAATAGTGGACTGTAATTATAGGGCTGATTTATTGCCGACTTATTAATGTGTGTGGTTTCTATGGGCCCGAAATCGTGAATGTGGCGGACGCGGCTGCTTCGCCGCACGTAGGCCCCCGCTGCCGCCCCGCTGCCGCCCCGCGCCTCCAACCGGTTTGCCGTTGCGATGTAGGATGTCGGTCGTGCCGCCGCCCGCGCGTCTCCTCCCGCGCGTAATGTGTTAATTCTTAACAGTTATACTTCGACTTATGTATGAATGTCTGTATAGAATCCATCTTCTATAACATCATGCTACGCCCAATGGGTGAGGGGCATCAATGAACATTGTTGCAAACGGGAAGCATAACGCAGAGGAAGTTGCGCAGGTCAGCTAGTGCTTAATATGAGAGTAGGTATTAGGTACATATGTCAATAGATCTTTTCGATTACAAACTACATATATATTAGGTACTATAGATTTCAATTATATTTATCAAAAATTTTGATCGATTCACATCCAATCAATTCAAGTAACGATGCTAACTTTTAAAAATATACGGTAGGTAATGCGTGACATCACTTTGTTTATTCTAAGATGTTTTCAATGTTAAGTCACCGAATGATGGAACTTAACCAAATGTCTCGACCTTCATAACCTATAGCTAAGTAGGTAGGTACCTACTTGAAACCTGAACGGTAAACTTGAATACACCCAGTATTACGTAAGACAATAAAATTATAATTTCATTCAATTCAGTGAAATAGGTAATTGAAAATTTGAATATTGTATTGATTGATCACAATTTCTTGGATAAAAAAAAAATTCTATAGGCAAAATTCATTCAAAATAAATAAATACAGTACCTAGGTAATTTGATTCAACTGGTTACAGCTCTTTCTAAGATTAGAAATATATTATAACTAGATCCCGTCTAGTTTCAGTTTAATGTAACCAATGTTTCTCCAAAATAATGTAGCTTTCCATTGATGAAAGAATTTTCAAAATCGGCTCAGTGGTTTAGGCTTGTAAGCGTAACAAATAAACAAACTCACATTCGCAGTTAGGACATACATGACCAAGAAATGCTCGATTTATAGTGTTAGATATAAAGATAACTAGTGGCTCCCCCGGTTTTATCCGCGTACCCGGGAGATCTTCCATATTCCCGATATAAAAAGTAGCCTATGTCCCTTCTCAGGCTTTAGACAATATGTGTACCAAATTTCATACAAATCGGTTCAGTAGTTTTAGCGTGAAAGCGAGACAGACAGACGGATTAACTTTCGCATTTATAATCTTAGTTAGGATTAAGTAGATACCTATGTAGCGGAGCTTTTAATCCAGGTCATTCTCAAAGTGCTAGATCCTGTACCTGCATGCAAGTGTGTGAACGGTGTTTCCATTCAGTCGGTAGTAAAACGAAGAAAGCCACGCATATTAAATGCAATTAGTCAAATTGGATGGCCTTACCTTACACTGTTCAACTACAGTTAGATTCTATGTTCACTCCTATCTACTAAACTGCTTTTGATTTAAATCCTTGGAAATTAAGTGCTAGCTTTTATACTGCGATAAATGTGGCCTATGTGCTATCCCGTAACATATCTTATCCCTGTGTCAAATTTCACCCAGGTTTCAACCGTCTATCCAAACTTTAAGAATTTATAATACTAGTAAGATATATATAGACAACTAGCTGCCTCCGCGCGGTTTTACCTGTTAGTTCCCGTTCCCGTGGGATAAAATATAGCCTATGTTACTCGTGGATATTGTAGCTTTAGAATGGAGAAAGAATTTTTAAAATCGGTCCCGTAGTTTTTGAGCCTATTCATTACAAAGTAATCCTCTTTATAATATTAGTATAGATAGATTACACATACGCATACCAATATGAGTAGTAAATAATAATAGTTTAACATGTATGCGGTAAAACAAGCCTTCGAAGTTCCAAAGCTAAATTAACGTTCCAATTTAATTTCCTGTTGGAAAAAACCCATCCCGTTTCATTGAAGCCTGCTGTGGAGGGTTGGTCGTATAGGCCTTTGTTACCGCCTTTTGCATGGCAAGCCTAACGAACCTGGAGATAATCCTGCACTACTCTACCTCAATAGGTAGTACCTACATGAAATGCAACTATCATCGTCTATCAGAATGTATCTAAGCATGTATACATGAATATGTCTCTTTGTTCTGTGTCTGGATGTTTATGTCTATATAAGTATGTATTTAAAACGTAGTATATGTAGTATATCAGCTATCTGGTTACCATAACACAAGCTTTGAAGCTTACTTTGGAATCATATTGGCCGTGTGTGAAAAATGACCCAGGATATTTATTTTATTTTAAGCATGTATTGAAATGTAGGTAACCAAAGTTCCCAAAAAATCCTTTTAATTATTCATTATCAGCTCATATACGTCTCCGCCGAGGAGCACGAGCCTCTCCTTAGAACGAGAGGGTTTAGGTCATAGTCCACCATGCGGGCCCAGTGCGGATTGGTGGAGTTTTAATAGTACAATGAATATTTTGGCAAGCGCCGGATATTAAAATAACAATAAGAAACAAACTAAAATGGAGGATTTTTTTTAATAAAATCCGTTGCGTGTTCAAGAACTGCAGTTTGCCTGGAATGGTAACTTACCTTGAAATATAAAAACTTTAAGTTTTTTGTTTATAGATTGGGTTTTTCTTTTCTTACATTGACTCATACCAATTTTATTGTGACCATGTCGTTTGACGATGGCTGGACAAATTACCTTTGCCTTAATATCGAAATAGAAGACAGACTAGAATACTATAGAGAATTAATTTACTAGTCTTCCTTTATCGTAACTAATTACTACCACAAAGGAAGCTTACCGAGTTAGGTATTTCGTTATAATATTTTTGGTTATTTATTATATTATTTAGTCTATTCATTTATATATGTCATAAAATTAATTATATAAAGACAATACTTATAAGCTTGAACTTTATAGGGCGCCATCTTGTTTTCGGCTGCATTACACAATCAAAGAATATTCGATTATTACTGAGCATGTTTTTTCACATATAACAGTTATTTATTTTATATCCCTGTCACTTGTTTGTGTAAATGTCCAACTGTGACCTAAAAAAATGGACACATTACTCATGCACCATGATTCATAACATGTTCAAAGTTGCAACTTGAATTTATGGCTCTCCACAGCTCCAAAAAAAAAACGACACTATTACAAGCTGGACTTAAGTTTTTTAAGTCGCATTTTTGTTAATTTAAAAGCGAAATAAATTTATATTTCGAACGAATGGCTCGGATAAGGCTTTTGGGTTGCCATATTAATAACCGGGTTGAAAGGTATTTTAAATATCACGTGTTTTATTTACTGGCAACATAGTATACAGGATAATCTAAGTTATTAAATCTTGATCGGAAACGATTAAAAACCAGTGAATAACTAACTGACATTTGAATTTTATTATTTATGTAACTACAACCGTAACACGAATAAACTACAGAATATTAATTAATGGTCAACATAACCTGTTAAATACACGGTTATAAATTAATATGGCCGTCTCAAAACATCCGTAATTATTTACAATAGGATTGGATTCTAGTTCACATTAAGACCAGACATTCAAGGCACGCATAATATAGCCTATTGCTTAGTTCGACGAAATCTTCTATTATATGTATAGTTTATAGAATCATATTTCTGGCCTAAACATTCTCAAATGAGTTGATGGAATATAGGTACCTAATATTTATCGTTCACATTAAAATTTCAATAGAAAATGTCACCATGTCACAGAGCGTAACTATCGTCATGTGTAATCGATGGAGTTTAACATCGAGACAATCGATATTAACCACTCGACTCGATTGTTCTGGTCGCGCACCGTCTGCCCGCACGTCAATAAAACTTGCAACGTGATGCTGACACCACGTTCCTGACACCAGTTTTTTATTTATTTATTTATTTATTATTTTAATTCAGACATTTGTCCATATGGGTTAGTAACAAGACTTACATACTATGTTAGTAACATCAACAGTTTTATACCTAATTAAACCTATAACTAATTTAAAAACCTCTGTCCACCCTCTTGTGCACCCGACCCGCAGCAATGCATACGAGTCCAGTGCCATGAAAGTGGACAGTCAGGCTTCTCCCCAATTACCCTCAGGATGCTGTTGGCGCTCCCGCGTACGCGACGCATCAGGGATGCAGACCTTTTCCGCATTATAGCCTGAAAGCTGTCCGTACTAGCTTCTGCAAACATACCTGACGCGCTACAGAACCGCGGGAGCCCCATCAGCATCCTGAAAGCATTATTGTATTGAATTATACTACCTATAAAAAAGTCATGAAATTTGAGATTTGGTCGAGTTCTTTAGTCACGTTTCTAGGCTTCATGTCAAAGTTATTTTGATGATTCCCCTTCCCGATTTATAACAATATGGTAAAAACTCTGTAGTATATGCAGACAAAAAAAAAAAAAACATACCCGTCGAATTGAGAACCTCCTCCTTTTTGAAGTCGTTTAACAATACTCACAAAGGTATAAAAACTCGACTCAATGATTCGAGTAGCTGTCCAATAAATATGAATATCGATATCAAGATAAATCGACGTTAGATACTGGCCGAATATAAATTCTCGTGTACGTTCCGAATTTGAATAAAATTATGGCTTTCGACATTCGGATTATGAACGTTGATAATCATGTCTTGCATTGTGCGAGTGACAACAAAGCCGCGGGCGACTTCAAAACGACACATGGCGCGCAGTTAAAAGACTGTAGAACTTTAAAAAAAGGAATCGACTTTTTGCAAGGCTTGATTGTTCGTCTCGGGTGAGTCAGCCCAAGTTCCTAAGAATAAGTGTGGTGTGGTACCAAGAAATGTCGATAGAAAGCGCAGATAATGCTATTAAGTGAAATTGAATCCAAATTATAGCTTTGACGTTCTCTTGCTTCCCCTCTCGCTTGTGTAGTTTCGTAAATTGAAATTTAAGGCGATTTTGTAGAGCCCGTCAGTTGTGCACCTTCAAATTGACTTTCACTTGAAATGTCGTGATACCTTGAAACTCATAATAAGTTAATAAACAGCTTTACATTTATAGGGTTTCGTTGTTTCTTCCAATATGGATGACGAAGCTAATAGCTTCCATTTAAGTGCTTTTTCGGTGAGTCACGTTTTTCGATGAAGTAGAAACCTTTTCACTTTGCATTTGACAACCATTTTCGTTTTGTAAATTACTTTGACGCTTAAAAATAGATGACAAGAAATTAGTTGCTTACAATAAAGTTACGACAATCAAGCATTTTAATTTTCCAAAAGTTGTATAGCCATCAAACTTTTACTTTAAATGCATTGACAAATTATCCAATTAAACTATGATAATATCTTTGAAAGTTGTGATAAGAATGTTTCTTCATTTATTTGTGTACGAAAGTTGCGCCAATCTGAAACGGTCCATTATAACTTTGGAATCGAATTTGAAACCTTACATTTCTCTCGTAATTTCTACCAAACGATCGTCAATAGAACAAGTTATGCTTGCACTTAGTTACGCTTGACAGAATACTTGGTAGAAATTTGCCATGTTGAAAATTCCCGATTGCACATAATGCGGTTTCCAGGCCATGAACCGCCAACGGTCATACCCGATGGCGGGAAACAGCGCGGGAGAATTAGGTAATGCGCGGGAAAATTCGCCATCTTGGCGTCTCGTAAAATCTATATTTTGCGCTAAGCTGAGCAGAAATCAAGCTTACCCATGTCGTGTACAGTAGATTTTGTTTCTTACGACTCTATTTGTTCTCAATCAAGATTTTGGCTCTCTCGATTGCTAGAAGTGGAACAAAAATGGCCAATCTATTCTCAAGATAAAATCCTTCAAACATCTATTATTTATTGCCTTATTTATCACTGTCATTGTATACGAACATTCGATTGAATGCCTAATGTAGGTAACCTTTAAAACTCAGTGCTTCAATTCACAGACTTTCTATCTGACAAAAGTCTTGACATTGCTATGTCTGATGCCGAAAACAGACATTGCATAGCTTTTTTATACTGTGTCGGGTTATAAGAGGTCGATGTAGCTAGTACAGTTTGGTGGGCGTAAGTCATAGGCGAAAACCGTGGTGCAGTTAATACTGTTTTTATCACGAACGTGGTAAACAGGCTTACGGTCCCACCTGATGGGAAACAGTTACCGTAGCCTTTGGACTCTTGCAACACTGGGGGCAATTTGCACGTTGCCATTTTTGCAAGAATCTTTTCACATGTTGTATGGTATATAACCAACTTTAAACCCTGTGTCATAAAAGTCTTAAATAATATAATACATTCCAAAACAGAAGATAAATTAAGCCCATAGAGATAATCTCCAGTATGTCTTTTGCTGTCTAAGTGCTAAGTGCACTTAGATTGGACATAAATAACATATATTCCAGTACTAAGTATTTACATAGAAACTCGTTCAAAGTATCGTTAACTATGAGTACTTACTTTCATACTAGACGGCTACTGACATACTGAAATCTTGACTGTAGTTTAGGTGTTTTCGATATTTTCCAAGGGTATAATAGCCTTATATTTAAAGGTTTCACCCGCATAGTCGGGAGATTTTCCATTTTTCCGGGAAAAAGTAGCCTATGTCCTTTCTCTGGCTCTAGACTGTGAACCAAATTTCATTTAAATCAGTTCAGTAGTTTTAGCGTGAAATCAAGACAGGGTTACTTTCGCATTTATAATATTAGTTAGGATGTCACTAATTCTTAAATAAAAGAATATCATCAGCTCATCTCGCGATCTTCCAACTCAAGCTTTTATCTCTTATCCCATGCGTCGGAGTGGCCTTATGTTCAGAACACTAACAGAGCAATAAACAACAAGTTTTATTATCCTACATGTTTCTTTGGGAGAGTACCTCACTCGTTCGAGTGTCTTGAAGCTATGCCAGATGGCGTTCCCCTCGTTGATGACTTTAGCAGTGATATGGTTTGTTTATGGGACTAGAGCTCTATCATTATCTCTATGACATGACAGTGAAACGACTAACAATCACTGTTCATTTAGTTTAAACTGTTAAGTGCTAACAGTTTTTTGATGTTGACTTTCATGATACCATATTGATTGATTTTAAATCGTTATAGAGTTTAAAATAGGGATTTCTATGCGATCGCTGATTTACTAAGGAAAAAGCCATGATTGATGTATAACACACTATTACTAAGGAAATGCTTTAAAATTTATCATTTTCTTGTTTTTGGTTTATTTCTCTTTATTTCTGTGTATTCCTGTTGTTGTTCCAATTACCTACCTTGTAACAATTTAATTGAAAACTTTATCAATAACATATCAGTTGTGCATATACAGGCACTACTTACTTATCTATAACTTTTAATCCCATCCAATTATTATATGTCCGCACTGCATATAGAGTAAATGTATATGGCCATACCAACCATCCAATGAGTACTTGGATATTCAACCATATGACTATCGAATTAAGAGTCGTTGGAAAATGTTATTCTGTTTGGCCAACTGTAAAGGATAGTCAGTGAATAAGTAAAGTGTTATTGATCAGAGTGCCTTCACATTCGAAGTATATGTGTTACTGTGTTCGTGGTAAATTTTGCGACTTATATTATATAAAAAGAAAATTGTTCTGCACACTATTCATATATTATACCTATATTATAAACGCGAAAATCAGTCTGTTGGTTGCGTATATGAATTTTGGTTAGGGCCATATAAAGAACATTGGCTTCTTAAAATAATGCAGTTCAAAGTTGCGAACACAAGCTAGTACTTTTATATGTCAAACAACGTAACCGTTAAATCGATAAGATCTTTCATATTGTATTTAACACTTCAATAAGAGCAGCGTTGCATAGATCACTCTTGACTAGTGATATGACGACAAAATGACGAAGAACCCTCGCAGTCCCTTCAAATCCTCCTCAGTGGTTTGTTATTCCATGATTTAACAAGGGTAGGGAAGGTCTAAGTATGTTGGTCCTCGCAGGCGGTTCTGGGCGATAGCTCAGCGCGCAGCCTCCGCTGTATCGAGCGGCCGCGCCCGGGGACCACGTGCTCCATTCACCGGTACCATGCTGGGTGTACCCACGTGAGTAAGACTATAGTATCGACGAAATATGTAGTAGCGGAAATAAAAATAGGCTTTCACTATTTACTATTCGATGGAATAACGTACGAGCTGTGATTTGTTATGATTTCATTTTGTGTGTCTTATTGTGTTCGCGCTCTGGATATATGTATATTTGGTTTAACAATCATTCGTGCTAATCCGATCACTTATTCTAGGTTTTTGTATAAAAATAAATGCCAACTGGACCCATGTTGGGCACCAATATTAATTAATGGCACCCATTTTATTACCATCTGCTCCAAACTGATCATGTATTCATAATTTAATTTCACTACGTGACATATACATTAATTTATTATTATTCTCATTATAAATGATTGAGTAATTTTATCAAATAATACTTTTTTGCGGGTTGTAGGTATTTAGCGCTATAACTAAAACTACGGAACAATAATATTTATAGAGAGAAAGGTTGTTTGTATACCAACAGGTTCAACAGTATTATTAATTCAAATTGCAATTATGTGAAAGCTTTGCCTTGTTATCACATTTTTTCACTGTTTATTTTCGAGCTACGCATGCGTCCTTCGCTCGCAGAGGTGTGATGAAAAGCCTAAAACAGCCGCGTCCCTTGATAAAATATTTGCAGTGTTTCTTAATTAGAGCTACGGACTTACCTTTTTACGTCCGGAGTTAGCGGGTCGTTGTGCTGAAAAATAATTGCGTTCTCGAAAAGTTGAAACGAATGGTCTGTTATTTTCTGTAAACAATGGCATGCAATGTTGTTCGGTGTACCATTTATAGTACAACTTTATATTACCAGTATTCATGTTTCGCTAAAATAAAAACGTTTAAAGAGTTAGTATTGCTCTTGCAGCAAGACTACTTTCTGGCCAAAAAACCATTAAGATTAAAAAAAACAAATGAAGTATTTATGCATGCTTTTAAGATGTAGACACTCCAAATCATGTTACACATTCCATACGTCAGATTAAATCTGTCCAGCCACAGCGGACTAATGGACTAGTTCAACTTGTTTGTTTTAGACGGCTATCCAGTCGAATTATTCAATTAGACCGCCTTGACCACACTTAAAATTTGATTGGGAACTTCCTCAAGAGTGGAAGGGGGGTAGGCGAAACTACTCTATTAGGAGACGATGCAAATTGCGCTCGTGTAGGGTCCCGGTCGGTGAGACTTGAGACCAGTTTCTGACTAGGCAATTGTTATGTAACTAGATTTACCTCCCCCTTTTACAGTTTAGTTAGCCTCTTATACCCTGAATTTGGGAGTTTATACCTAATCTCAAAGCTTCTAAGAGCTCAGTTTCCGTTTTTAAATTGTGTTATCAAACTTACGATGATTTTTCATCGACTTTGCGAGCATGCAAATTATGAAAAAACTATTCCAGACGTTTATTCCGCAAATATTTACATGCCTAAATCAACACGACTTTTGATCGTAAAAAAATGTCGGCCTTAATACAAACAATTTATCTTTCGGTCTCAATTAAACGAGGTGCATAAGGAAACCAAAGAACGACGCCACTAAGATTCCATTAAAAGGGTGAGCAGGCATTCTGCCAATTCGGCCTCAAATCCATTAGTGGTTTATATAATTAATCTAATATATATCTATACTAATATTATAAAGAGAAAAGATTTGTTTGTTTGTTTGTTTGTATTGAATAGGCTCCGAAACTACTGGACCGATTCCAAAAATTCTTTCACCTTTGGAAAGCTACATTATCCCCGAGTAACATAGGCTATATTTTATCCCTGTATTCCCACGGGAACGGGAACTACGCGGGTAAAACCGCGGGGAGGCAGCTAGTGTTATATATAGTATTATTTAATCTCGAAGAGAGTGGACAGACGCGCTGACATAGTGAGCCAGACAAATAAATTAAATTCTTAATTGTAGCATAATTAATTTGTTTAATAGGTTATCTGGCACGCGACTGTCTGTTTAATAAAGCTTTCAGATTTATCTGATCGCGGTTGAAATCGCATTATAATGTTATTGAGAATACTAAATAATATCAATTCTAACAAATACATATCTATACCTACTTCTATACTAATATTATAAATGCGAGAGATAAGTAACTCTGTCTGTCTATCTGTCTCGCTTTCACGCTAAAACTACTGAAACGAATTGAATGAAATTTGGTACACATATTGTTCAGAGCCTGAGAAAGGACATAGGCTACTTTTTATCCCGGGAAATTTAAAGATCTGCCGGGTAAGCGGGTAAATCCACACTTAGCCACTAGTCAATTATAATTAAAATGTATTTTTCAATTAACTATAATTTTAATACGCACTTACGTTAATTAACATTTAATAGATACTAGCTGCCGCCCCGCGGTTTCACCCGCGTAGTTCCCGTTTCCCGTTCCCGTGATGACTTAGGGCTTTGAAAAATAGATGTTAGCCGATTCTCAGACCTACTGAATATGCATATAAAATTTCATAAAATCGGTCAAGCCGTTTCGGAGGAGTATGGCAACGAAAACTGTGACACGAGAATTTTATATATTAGATTAGCTGTACCCATTTATAATTAATAGCTTTTTTCCCGATAAGTGTTTAATATAATGATCGCGATGGAAATGCGAAATAAGGACATAACGCGGTAAATAAATAATTGCAAACCTACCTACTCAATTTACATTGTCCTGGTAAAATGCTGCTGTATTTTTACCACGACCCGTGAGCGAAATTTCTATGAATATTCCGTACTTACTTAATATTTCACGATCCAGTTAGCCCGAAAAAACGGTGTTTGACCGATTTAAAAAAAGGAAGGTATTGTTAGTTTCCTTTTCACATGTTAGTTTTTATGGATGAACTGGAGTAAGTACGTCCTTCTATTTATGTGCTATTCCAGAAGAAATTCTAATTCTGTGCCAAATTTTATTTAGATCTCTTTTGCCGTTGTTGCGTGAAAGAGTAACAAACATCCACACATTCATAAATTAATACATTCTTACAAAGTTTTGCATTTATAAGTGTAAGATGTAATATGTAGGATGAATAAAATTTCACGCAAGGAAACTAGACTAGTACTCGTACCTAAAGAAAAAGGCATAATTTCATAGTTCATGGGTACCACTATAAAGGTAACGTTGATCATTCTTCATTATCATTCTTCATTATCATTCCCTTATTTATTTCTTTCTTTTTCCTTCAGGAAAATGCATTTCAAATACCCCCACACCTAGGGACATAAAGGGACGATACGGGTGGTTATGTGAGACTCTTCTCTCCTGAGAGAGGTATGCCTCTCTCCCCAGGGATTCCCTCTGCCCAACCAACGGTCAACATGCAAAAAATACCTTAAAATCACCTCCAAGTGAAGATTTCCTCATTACTTCTTTGTAACGCTTCCCACATTGTCGATTCTGTCTTGAAACAAAGTCTTTACAAGCTTCAGGGTCCAAGCCACAAAATAATTAATCTTCGTATCTCAAATAATAGCGTATTAAAACATGGCAGCTACATCCCAGCTAGCCGTGGCCTAGTAAACGTGTCCGTCGACGCTGACGTCCGGATACCGGACGCGGGGCGGACGCTGTCCGGATATCGGACGGACGGTATCTCCTGGCGTTGTATCGTGCAACGTCTATATTGGTTTGCTTTAACACTTTAACGTGTTTTGTTCTCTTGCAGAATTTAGCTGTAAGAATAGCTCCCAGATATATAAAGAAAAAAGATTTGTTTTTGTTTGCTTAATAAAAACTACTGAATCCATCTGAATAATTCTTTCACCAATATAAAGCTACGTTATTTGTGAGTTTCATAAGCTATATTTTATCCCCGTATACCTAAGGGAACGGGAATTACGCGGGTGAAAGTCTTTATCTGTCAATACTAAGAATATTATAAAGAAGAAATATTTGTTTGTTATGAATAGGCTTCGAAAGCAATCACCAATCTGAATAATTCGTTCACCAATATAAAGCTACGTTATTTGTGAGTGTTATAGGCTATATTGTATCCACGCATACCTAAGGGGACGGGAGCTACGCGGGTGCAAACTCTAGGGGAGGCTAGACTTTATAGCTATCCGTTAAGCTTTATTTCATACAATTTGCTCAATACTACTGACATTGATTGTTCACTCGTATAGAAAGTGAGATCGATAACAAAACAAACATAACAATACCTTGTAATGATTCGAGATCATTATCTTAGACAATGGGTATGATTGATTTGGTGCAAGCCTTTATAGCTTAGTAATTGGCAACTATAGAACTGTGGGAGGTTCTATTTGAGTCAATTTGGATCATGTTGTGTGGAGAAATCGGAGCGCCTTCATGCTCGGTATTGGAAACTATAGGGCTTAGGATAATGTTTATATCACGTGCTTAGTGTGTCTGATAGACTAACAAAAACATGATAATCCAAAAATAGTCTAATCTAGTTGGATGCAATAAATTTATAATAATACTAGCTGCCTCCGCGCGATTCCACCCGCGTAGTTCCTGTTCCCGTGGGAATACGGGGTTAAAATATAGTCGGTGCTACTCCCTGATAATGTAGCTTTCCAATGGTGAAAGAGTTTTTTATGTCGGCACAGTAGTTTTTGAGTTTATTCATTACTTATTACATACTAATCCAATCATTTGGTATTTTTACCTGGAAAGTTTTCCGGGAGTTTTGAAATTTGGCAATTTTATAGATTTTGGTATGCTCTTGCCAAATTTCAACTTTGCCACCTCGTATGGCTGCCGCTCGCACCGCCATATTGAAAAAATGGCGCCCAAAAGCAGTTTTTTGATAATAACTCCATTCTGGCGCATTTTACAGGAAAAACATATTTATTAAAAAAAAAAGTAGAGAAAATTTCCTACAATTTATGTCTAACATTTTCTTTCCTAAACTCAATAGTTTAGGCGTACGAGCACCGTAAACCATTATACATCCACACCAACGTGTAATATTTACTTTAATCTCATAACGTGATTTGTAAATTATACGAAGGTTAAATATTGTTCCATAGAATGAAAACATAGCTAACTACTAGTCTACCATGTCTAGCTAGTCTGTTATGTCTACGCAGGTATAAAGGAATAGGACCACTTCTGTGGAACATCGGCTTCGACTGGCTGTTGCGCGGGACCCTCCTCCGTGACACAAGTGTCATCTGCTACGCGGATGACACTCTTCTCACCGCCCGGGGGGGGGGATTTCAGGGAGGCGGCCAATTTGGCCTCGGCGGGCGGATTCCTGGTCGTAGGAAGGATCCGCCGCCGTCCGATGGGCGACCCGTACAGGGCCATAGGGCTTCACAGGATGCCGGCGTACAGCTGCCGTTGAGAAGAGTGTCATCCGCGTAGCAGATGACACTCGTGTCACGGAGGAGGGTCCCGCGCAACAGCCAGTCGAAGCCGATGTTCCACAGAAGTGGTCCTATTCCTTTATACCTGCGGAGACATAACAGACTAGCTAGACATGCTAGACTAGTAGTTAGCTATGATTTCGTTCTATGGAACAATATTCAACCTTCGTATAATTTACAAATCACGTTATGAGTTTAAAGTAAATATTACACGTTGGTGTGGATGTATAATGGTTTACGGTGCTCGTACGCCGAAACTATTGAGTTTAGGAAAGAAAATGTTAGACATAAATTGTAGGAAATTTTCTCTACTTTTTTTTTTAATAAATATGTTTTTCCTGTAAAATGCGCCAGAATGGAGTTATTATCAAAAAACTGCTTTTGGGCGCCATTTTTTCAATATGGCGGTGCGAGCGGCAGCCATACGAGGTGGCAAAGATGAAATTTGGCAAGAGCATACTAAAATCTATAAAATTGCCAAATTTCAAAACTCCCGGAAAACTTTCCAGGTAACCTCTATTTTCTCGACCAAATTACTGTACTATACTGTGTACACCAAATTTTCCTCTTTAAAATATTAGTGCGGTTTCACCCGCATACCCAGGAGATCGTCAATTTTCTCGGGATAAAGAGTAGCGTATGTGCTATTTATTTGTTGCGTCTATCAGTATCTAGATACAGATGTGAATTGATGTAGAATTTGTTTTTACTCAAAAGTGTCTAGAATGAACTATTAATAATAATACGTTATGTAGGAACATTAGTTTTATATTTACAGTTCATTGCTCTTCTACAATAGCGCTTGCATCGTGTAACGGTGTTTTGTGTTCCATTTGTGCTATATTTGGTATCTTGGCACACGTACTTATGAACTTTTAAACGGCTGGTACCTACGCCGCCGTTCGATTTGCTTCAATCGTGTTGGTAGTGTTGGTACGTAGTGATGTTTTGGAGGAAACAACCGTAACCGAAGTTTCGGATATCCGAAATGAAATAATATCTGTAGTCGCTATAAAAGTTTCGGAGCAGCGAAGTTTAAATGAAACACGTTTTGTCTTATTATTTCTATTGCTTAGTGTAATTTTGGGACTACATATATCACTATTATCGTCGATACCTATTCACTTAATATATATAGGTATCCGTAACCGAAAGTATCGGATATTCCAAAATTATTTCACACAAGTGGCTCCTCGCGGTTACACCCGCGTACCCGGGAGATCATCTATTTTCCCAAGATAAAAAGTAGCCTATGTCTTTTCTCAGGTTTTAGACAATCTTTGTACCAAATTTAATTTTAATCGGTTCTGTAGTTTTATAGACAGACAGAGTTACTTTAGCATTTATAATATTTAGTTTAGTTAGGATCGGTAACCGAAATTGCATACACATTACATCACTAGTTTTAGGTACATGCTTGCTCAACGCTGCGCTTTCAATCTGGGTGGTCCAACTTTGTAAACAGAGTTTTCTTTTACTTAATGTTTATTTGTTTGTGGAAGTGCCGAATTAAATAGACTGCTTCTACCGTTAACTACAGTTAGATTTCGCGCATATATTTATGTTTGGTAGTAAAACAAAGATAATTGGTAGAAAGAATAGTTGGTAGCTTGTGATTTATAGGAATCTAACTTCTGCCTTGCGGTTTCAGCCGCCTCCGCGGAGTGCCTTTAACTCTCCCACGGTTAAAAAGTAGCCCAGGTCCTTTGCCAAGCTAGAGTCTTTTTCTATATCAAATTTTGTCATAATCGGTTTGTGGCTTTATTACCTAAGTAGGGATAATATATTGTTATGTTACAACTGTTACAAGATCATGTTCATTTGTTATACTTTGTATTTAAAACAGTACTATTTATTTCTACTCATTTGATTTTATGTAACTTTTAAAAAGTAATAACTTTTTACAGCTACACCTACTTACGGTGTTAACTGAATATTAACCAACAAACCATTGTTATGAACCCGAACTTGAAGCGTTTAAAATTTTACTATCAAATACACTAAATTCAATGTCTCGGTCGTGATCTGAACTCTTGATAATTCTCTATTTATTACTTTTACCATCTACATCTACACTTCTACACTTGTACTATAAAGAGAAAAGATTTGTATTTTTGTAGGTAACGAATAAACTCAAAAAGTACTGGACCGATTGTAATAATTCTTTTTTCATTAGAAAGCTACATTATCACTGAGTAACAAAGGCTATATTTTATCACTGTATTGCCACGGGAACGGGAACTACGCGGGTAAAACCGCGCGGAGGCAGCTAGTCGTGTATAAGTAAGATGTAGAACGAATGAAAATCAAACTTTGAGGTTAGAGTTCAAATAAACTGGAACATGTGGGAGCAATTTAGATGTATGTAGGCCAGAGATCTGTTTATCTATTGTACATTAAAATTGCAACGTCCATTTAACAGTGTGGTTATGAATTACTAGCTGCCTCTGCGCGGTTTCACCCGCCTAGTTCCCGTTCTCGTACGAATACGGGGTTTAAATATAGCCTATGTTACTGTCTGATAATGAAGCTTTCCATTGGTGAAAGAATTTTTTAAATCGGTCTTGTAATTTCGGAGCTTATTACAAACAAACAAATCAAATCTTTTGTCTTAATTATTAGTAGGTATAGGCTAATTGCAACGCCCCGCGGTTTCACCCGCGTAGTTCCCGTTTCTGTAGAAATACGCGAATAAAATGTAGCCTTTACTCATTGATAATGCAGCTATCCATTGTTGAAAGAATTTGTTAAATCGGTTTAGTAGTTTTGGAGCCTATTCAATGGAAACAAACCAAAAGATCAAATCTTATCGTTTTATAATGCTAGTCTAGTTTGTAGAGAAATGTTACTGGATGACATTATGTTGAAGATTTTTTGCTCAATAAGATTACGACGGATTATGAACGTCGACAAAAAACGGCAATAACAATAAACAATTTTAATCTTGAATACGCAAAAAACCTCGCTTTTTATCACTTTGGAATTGTAACTCGTTAACCTTCTCGGAAACACATCGGCTGTAATCAACGATGCATTTGTACTGTACTTTTTGATAATATGACCTTCATTTAAGGTATATTTTGTTATGTTATATACTTTTTTATTGACTCAACATTTTGTTCACTTTATTCAAAATCCTTAGCCGTTTATACAATTTAGGCCCCAAAAGGGCAAAAAAACTCAGCAAGCCTGCATTATTTATATACGTACCTAAGTATATATGCAAACATCGGTCATTCCAAATCGATTACAGTAGTCATATCTCTATGACTTCATTACATTAAAACACAGTATACTACAGGCCACGAGTCAATTTAAATCGGTTATATACCTACCCTTTAACTAATCGACCTTACTCACTAGTTACATTGAGTGGGAGAGTAGTCTTGGGACCAAAATCTGTTAAGATACTTAATTTGAATATAATGAGTTGCAACATATTAGCTTTCACTAGTAATTTTGAATAGTCGCTGTGTGAACCCAACTATTAGTTGTCAGTTTTTTAACAGCTTTAGTATATTGGTTCTTATTAAAGGCATCTTTGGTTATTTCTACCTACGTTTTGATCATCGCTTTAAATGAATCTATACTTAATAGTATAAAGCTGAATAGTTTGTTTGAACGTGCTAATCTCAGGAACTGCTGGTTAGAAATTATAATTTATTTCAGTGTTAGATAGTCCATTCATTTATGAATGCTTTAGTGTATATAAAATCGCGCTACTACCTATAGGAGCGGAGTGCCTATGCAAAACGTTACAAAAACGGTGGACGTGACGCGCTGTTGAAGTTGCGCGGGTCAGTCGTTTATAACAGTTAAAGGTTAAAAGTTACTACTTTTAAAAAGTTTTGTAAAATACAGATTGAGTTTCCAATCTGGATGGCCTACGTGACGTTTCTATCACGTTTCCACATTGAGGACGACAGCGTATCTAATTGCCACGATCGCTAAAGTTGAATCACTCGGTATCTAGAACAAGTTCAGTGCATATAAAAAACAAAGCTTTCCTTCACGTACAGACGTGTCTCGGGCAAGTTAAACTGGTTGACTGACTCACGTGTATCGTTTAAGGTTGTGTGTAATTGAAATAACATTCAAAGAAATATATGTATACTCGTAACCTAAATAAATCACAACCCTAAAATAGGTGCACAAGAACTTTGGTTCAATATAAAAGTATGTAAATTATGTCATTATTTAATGACGATTTAATGATTTTTATGCTGATAGAATTACACAATTAGGGTGCAGCCTTTGTAGTCTCTACCATAGAAAGGTCTCTACTAATACATCATAGGCGATCAAGCGCAATACAACCTCGCAGCAGACATCTCACGTGACAGTATAATGAATGAAAGAGACAGAGCATAGGAACCACTCTAGCATTGCTAGTGCTATTTTATTTACCTTAACTTACGGAATTGGACCCCCCCCTTTGTCCAGCGAGTTGACGGGGTCATAAGCAGTTAATATGCAGTATTGCAATTTATGTATAACGAGGACATTTTTAACTAATTGCTTACTACGTCAAATGAGATTTCTTGATCATTTCATATACATAGTCATCATCATCATCACCTCATTTAAGTCTCCACCGAGGAGCACGAGCCTCCCCTTTCAAATCCTACTAATATTATAAATGCGAAAGTTTGTATGTATGGATGTTTGTTACTCTTTCACGCTCCAACGGCTGAAGGGATCTGCTTGAAATTTGGCACAGAGCTAGAATATGTTCTGGAATAACACATAGGCTACTTTTTATCCCGGGAACGCGGGTGAAACCGCGGGGAGCCACTAGTGGTATCTAAATATATTACAAAACATTGAGGTATATATAACAATTTTACTGAACAACTATAAAATCTATTATTCAATTTATTATCTATTTAAGCATGTAACACAATACATACAATTTCATACACACAAATGTTCACTCACGACCAGCTCGATCGTCAGCGGTCTGTCAAATAATATGGATGACAGATGCGACCCATAAGGTATTGAGTCTTAAACAAAGATATCTATAGTATAATCTAGTCTGTAACTCCTCTGGCTCTTCATCCTCAATGTGACTGTGTTATACCCAATACCACCTTCGGTTATGTTGATGGAAGCGTCACTCTTTTGATAGTCGAAACAGCTGATTGCCTGTAACGTGGAAAAAATATTTGGTATACCGAATTCATGGAAATAAATAAAGAATCAAATAAATATCTGATTCCAAACTAAGCAGAACTTGTACTATAGCAACCGCTAATATACTACTTTTAACTACATAAATATATACAACCATACAAATTTCATTATGATCCCTTCAGCCGCTGTTCCGTGAAATAACAATCATCTTACATAAAAGATCTTAGAGACTTTCGCATTTATACTATTGATAGGATTGACACGTTATTGATTTCTGATTGTATCAAAAAAATATATTAATATAAAAGTACTATCAGTCTGGATATCTAGCCATACAAGCCATCGGTGATTCTCACAGACCTATAATCTCACTAGATAACCTCAATTTGTATGAAGACCAACCGTGTTACATTTCTAGATGTCGTTGATAGTAGACATATTTGCTGTTTTTTGACACTTGAATCCCTCATTCGCACGAGAATTTTTTACCGGACGTTAAAAAAGCGTTCAAACACAATGAATGCATTTCCAAGTACCTACCATAATATGCTCTATTTCCAACGCCCAAAGTTGAAAATGCAGCACCGCTCGATAAAAAAGCGTCGCGTTTTAAAAACACTGTCGTGTGAACATATACATGGGAATGCATATGTTGTATTTGAACGCTTTTTTAACGCAAAAAACACTCGTCCGAATGAGGGCGAAGTCACACTTTCGACGTCTAATAGATCTATAGTGAAATTACAATCGGTATAGCATCAAAAAAAGCTAGTCATCACAATGATAAATTACCTTGATTGGCTGCGACGAGTTGTATGTGAAGAACTTAACACGTTTTGCCAGAGGGATCGCCTCATATTTCACGTTCTCTTTGTAAGCCAAACGCGTGCCATTCGAACGCTCACCAAAATAATAATTCATACACAATACATATGAAACTAAACTAAGCCATATCACCGAGTGCACAATTCGTTTCATCTTTACAATTTATCACTGTTAAATTTAATGGTTATTTTCATATAAATCACATCGAAAGACTATCAGCGTTGGATCGTGAACTGTGAATGAATTTATTGTTCGTGATACGATTGCTGACATTCTTTTCGCTTTAAATGATACCTTTATCTTAGGTTAATGGCGGGTCATTACCAACTGTGTGATGTGTGGTTGTTTGTTGGTTGATATTACGTGTTCAGTTGTGTGCAACTGTCTTTATTGTCATTTAGAACTGTCATTGCCAATTTATAACAACATGCAGTTTTGTACCCAAACATAATATAGGGTAAGCACTTAAAAGGTCATAGCTGTTGAAACAATGGTTCGGAAATCAGTAAACCCGTCAAAAAATTCAACAAGTAAATTTTACAAAATACATTAGATCCCTTTTCATTTCCCAAACAATAACTATTTCAGATTTGTCACAACTTTGTCGTGCCTAATTAGCTTGCAGGCTGCATTTTGCACATATCTCCCCTCATGCCAAAATGTGAAACTCCCACGGCACATTAAATTATAATCTGCACCAGTTAAAATTCCCGACATCAGACGAGCCGCGGTACCAAGGCAATTGGTGCTAATTTGTTGCGTGACACAAGTTTAATCGTAGCTGAGTTACGAGTTAATGCCCCGTTCAAACTGTTACAGACCATACAGATTTACTTCAAAGGCTATATAAAGCTTGATTGCTCTTGCTAAGTAACATTCATAAGTTGAATTTAGATTTGTAGCGTTTTTCACTGATTTATGAGCATAAGTCGCTTAGCTGGCGAATTTATAGTGAAATAAAGGTGCAAAGGTTTTTTAAGTTTTAATTCAGTGACGTGATACGAAAAGAATGAAATAATGACTATAGAGAAAACAGGATCACGATTTAAATAATTACTCATCGCCGATCCACCTCAGAGAAAAATTGCAACATTATGAGTCAGAAAGATCTTGTTTTACGAACCTATATCAGACTATACAGAAGGCGTAAACCTTTGCAGTTTTTTTTTATTAAAATAATGCTACTATGTATAGTATGTATTTTTAATAAACATCATGGATAAGCTAATCTTGTGAATTTATTATGAAAGAAAAAGGCCTCGCTTGAAACAAACTTAAATGTAGTGCTGTATCAGACATAGGTTGGACCTTTGGACATTTGGTCATAATTTTTTTGTAATAGTCCTAAAGAGGGACTTTTTGATATACTTTTGGAGAAGTACAAGACTTACTTAATATAAGTGAATACCTATTTGAAATAAAATTTATGTAAAATCTATTTATCTCGGGACTGCATGCGAGTGGATACACATGAGATAATTGCAATGGCAACATTTACGATAATTTTGTTTGTATATGAAGCAGCTGTAGGGTCAGGGAGCACTGGCCGTGTGTGGTCCAATGTTTGTCCCAATGGCAAATGTTTGTCCAATCTGCAAAGATTCGAACGGTATTAGTGATTTACTGGACATGTAATGTGGTAGTAGGACGGATTAATGGGTGAAACGTGTGTTGGTAATTGTAGTTTGTTTAATGTGGATTATATTTTAGCAATTGTATTGAGATTGGAACTCAATTAAGGACATGGAATTAGGTACATGTTGCACATACGTGAATTTTTTTAGGTTTTAATGGCAACGGGAAGGGAAAATACTGACAGGTTTTCTTAAAAAAAAAAATGAATTGTATGAAAGCTCTATAATATAACCTGATGATGAATGTTGTTTTTCTCTCTTTACAGATGTGCTCCAGATGAAGTTATGATCCAAAGAATTTAAGCTATGGAGTCGTAGGAACATTGTCTATAAATTTTTACGGTGAGTCATCATATTATTTATTTTTATTATATATATTGATTCTTTTTAGTCATAATATTCCTTAGAATTATAAAATGAAATGACATGACTTTGTCGCATAAGCAATTCCTTGATTTGTTATTTGGCAACCCTCGGGTAAAAGCACTTTTTAAAGACATTATTTATCTGTATAGTACTGATTAAAGTAGTTGAAAACAGATTGGCAGATTTGGCAATTTTTTTTGTGATGTTAAATACAAGCTTTGTATGAAAAATGTTAGAAATTTTGTATGGAAATCTCAATAGAAAGATGCAGGAAAATCACCATGGCGGGCGACGACGCTCGAACAACTAGTAAAGGATAAATATGGAGGTAGTCGTCGATCGATCTCTAAAACTAGGCCATCAATATAGGCAAGTTTTTAATACTCTACGTTCGAAAGAACTTGATACTCGTAACTAATTGGATCTTGGTACTTCCTTCAGAATCAGATCCTATTACGTCTTAAAGAAAGTTAATAAATTCTTGTAAAGCACTATATTTCTGAAATAGATACTCTTATGGCACAAGACGACTGTTTAATTTGTTTATTACATAGTATAGGTATATAAGGTGACGGTATGTGAAAAGTAAGTTATTGTTAAAAAACTTGTATGTGATAGTTTTCTACTCTCCAAGACCTTTCATTTGATACCCATATTAAGGGCATTGAGAAATAAAAACGTGTTTTTAATTTCTTTACTTTTTATTGTCATCCAACAGTATTAAATAGCTGGTTTGATCGGCAAAGTAGTCTTAAAATAATAACTGCATAGGATCTAATGACACAACGCCAAAGTTCCTTAATGTACACAGATTTAAAGTTAACTTGTGTGGCAAGTTTTTTTGATAATCACTTGGTACAAAAGTAGGTAGGTATTTCTAAGTCTTAATAAGAGGGTATCATATTAGTATGGGAAATAAAGCCTTTATCTAGATTTATCTCACTAACCTCATTGCTATACAAACCCAAAGATTATATGATTCACAACAAATACTTACATATGGTGACAATGTGTGAACATTTACTAGTTTTGTCCCCAGATGTTTAGCATCGGGGCTATTCAGCCTTTGTATTTTCTGACACAAACTTAGTCGGGCAGTCCGTCTCACGTGATAGCCTAGCTACAGAAAGGGACAGAGCATGTAACGTCTGTGAGCTATTGTCGATTGAATCGCAAAGCTATGTGGTCCGCACTCAATTCGGCTGTCAAACTGATTGGTTCATTTTCGAGGAATAGACTCTATTTTACCATATCTAAAATCCATTTGATACAAAAGAATGGTGACACAATCAGCATACCTATCTACTTTTCATATAATATTCCTACTCCCAATTGCAATCCAACAGTAGGTGGTTAGTAGGTAGTAGGTATAATAAATGGAACGTAATTTGCGCGAATAAAGATTAATATTTATACCATTTTCAAAATCTCTTTTACACATCAGAGGCGCGTGTAAGTCCTGGTCAGGCGTTAGATATTCAACGATATGTCCTAAGATTGACGATATGCGGTCATAAAAAAAGTCTCCCTCTCTTTCACACTTCAGGTGCGAGCGTGAAAGGTCGCGATGGGCGCGTCCGGCGTCTCGGACGAGTACACGCCGCCGCGTCTCTCGCGGCTCCTGCACTCGCTGCCGCACATCAATGTGACGTTGCACCGGGTCAATGATACATTCGCTCCAAACTCACCTGTCTACCTTGAGGTATGTCATCTGGAAGGATAATTGACGTCACTGATAGCCTAAGTCGGTATGGCACTTGGGAACTGTAGAAGGTTCTAGCAGCGGTACCAAAATTGGTATCTAACAGCGAAGAGTTGGCAAGACCAGTAGCCTAGGTAATTGACCTGGGAACTGAGGAAGGTCTAAGGATCTTACTGGGAAGAATCTGTAAGACCAGACTGGACGTTTCAAAATCCTGCGTTCTGTTAGTAACGAGTTGATTCAAGAAGTAGTACCACTTGTGTGAAACAAGAGTCCCTTTATTACGGTTTCGGTTGGAAGAAGAAGTCCTTAGGATAAACACTGGCGATGGTCCTGGTCTATCCAATATCAAGGGGCAGTGATAACTTTCCATCAGGTTCATTAAAAAGCATTTTTATGGTAACAGAAACTGCATTCTAATTTTATTTATCGTCTTATTCCAGAGTCTGGGAATCCTCGGCTCAATCCCTGGGGCTTGGCTCATACTGACGCTGACCATATTGCTCATCTACCTGCTGACGAGATGCTGCGACAGGAAGCAACGCCCACCCAGGAGTATCACCGCTCTGAAGGTGAATAACTGGTTTGATCTGGATTTTTTGACCGTTAATTTGCTTGGATGCCATCCTCAAGAAGAAAATTTGCAGAACTCCTGTACTCAAGAGTCGCTTCTGTTTTAAGTCACATTATGCCTTGCTAGAAGTGTGGTAAAACCCAATCCTATACATATCTCTTGGTATATAGCAGTCCTATAGTCTGTGACCCGTAGAACAAGTCCTGAAGCTGTATTAATTAGTCTATCCGAGCTTTACACCCCTTAGACTAATGACCCTTGAAATAAAATATATATACATATATCAAAATAAGTATGAAGCTTTCTAATTACCATAGCACAAGCTCAGCTTAATTTGGAATCAGATTGACCGTGCATAGAAAGAGTACCAGGATATTTATTTAAACTAGAAACTTTGTTTTGAGATATACTCCCATGGAGAATTGTCCTTGAAATTGTCTAATAGTATTAAGTATTACATACATCAGAGGGGACATAAAGACTAAAAATAGAGCCAACTGCGAACATAATCAGATTGCTTCTCACAAGTTTATTATATCATCAACATGTGTGTTATAAATATGTTTATCGTTGGTATAGCATTTGAGTTTAATATTAAAGTTGAGATCATTTTTTTCTCATAACATCTTGAAAAGACATTATGTGTCGGTAAACCTACCCATTTATGAAGTCATGAAGTGTTGGGATGAAAGTCTGAACTCTCTTTCATTGTGCTTAGAGTAGAGTGAAATGGAGAACATTAAATTAGACAGCAGGTTGGCTTTGTGGTTAGTGACCCTGACTTTCAACCCGCTCGTGGATTCAAATCCCACCCAGGTTTAACATTGTCGACATATGTCTGTTATTTTTGTGTCTGGGGTGTAATTACGTATGTACTTTAAAGTAGTTTATCAGCTATCTCAGGATGGGATATAAAAGATTTAGTTAACTTAAATAATTATCGATAGTTATGTATTTGATCTATAAAAGTATACATTTATCTATACTAATATTATAAAGAGGAAAGATTTGTTTGTTTGTTTGTAATGAATAGGCTCCGAAACTACTGGACCGATTTCAAAAATTCTTTCACCATTGGAAAGCTACATTATCCCCGAGTAACATAGGTTATATTTTATCTCTGTATTCCCACGGGAACGAACTACGCGGGTAAAACCGCGGGGAGGCAGCTAGTGCATAATAAATGTAGTATTATATATCTCAGCTCCTTACCATTGTAGCTCAGCTTAGTATTACCAACTTTTACATAAAAACTATAATTCTTTCCACCAGATAACTCTGATGATACTTTCGGTCCTGTGCTGCGGCGCGATAGGCGTCGGTTTGTTCGGCAATGACGACCTCCACAACGCGATGCTGCAGAGCATTCAAGCTGGCAACCAGCTCGCAGCCCTCGTCAATACTGTTAAGAACCAGGTATTATAGTATGTTCCTCTTTGGAAGTGTGTTAAAATAAAGACAACCTTAATGCTTAGACATAAGGCTTATATTATGTTATTATATGGAATGGTTTTTAAAAGATTTTCATGTCACTTCAAAAACACCCTGCTAAAAATCCATTAACTTTTAATCCATTATTAACTACATTAAAATTTGAATGAGGTGTTCATCAAAATGTATACATATTCCCAAATAAAAAACATAATTATTTTATTTTAAAAGAATGTAGCATGGTCATGAATGGCATAAGTAGTGGTGCCCATTTAGCATCAGGTGAACCGACTCACCCTTCTCCAACTATTTGCAGTGAAAATCCCTATCTTTACCTACTACATATACTTTTTAGTCACCTATTCTGTAATATTAGTAAATTTAAAACTAAATGTTGACCAAAATCCCCGGTAAATTCCAGTCAGGCATCCTAGAAGAAGCGATGGGTTCCCGAGCTCGGGCGCCACTGGCCCGTTTAGCTGATGCCCTAGACGCACCGGTTGCGAATCAAACAGCTCTAGGCACGCTCCTTCGTTCGCTATCAGCTCTGAGGAACAACGCCAGCGCCGCCGCATCAGCTGCTGATAACCTAAGGAGGCCACTCGCAGCGCTGAACTTGGACGCTTTCATGAAGGTATGTTCTTTTCAATATTATTCCGTCTTGATAATGTCTCTTCTTGATAGTACTCTTTCTAGATAATTTCTTGTAGATAGATAATGATAATTCAATATGTCACTCTTTCTTCCTTCTTAATACTTTTTCTAGATAATGTTATAATTTAGATAGTACTCTTTCTAGATAGTATCCTTTTCTAGTAGTTTTCTTCTTTGATATTGTCTTTTCAGAATATGTTCTTTTTAGATAACACCTTTATAGATACTATACCTTTATAGTCCCTAATAAATAATGTCAAAAATAGAACTTATTCTAGATAGATATCCTTTTTGATAATATAATTGGATAGTCTCTTCCAAATATCTCTCTCTCTCTTTAGATAGTGTCTCTTTTTGATAGTACACCTGAATAGTATCCTGTCTGGTACATCTTTGAGATATTTATTTTCGTCCTATATCATTATACTATATCTAGTGTTTATATTATTAAATATGGTATTATTTCTGTGTCCCCAGCGTGTGTGGGTGGTGGAGGCGGCACGGTGGGCAGGCGGTATGGCGGGCTGGTGCTGCGGCGGCGCCGTGTGCGTCGCGCTGCTCGCCGCCGCCGCACGCCGCTCTCGTCGCGCGCTGCTACTGCTCTGTGTGAGTACACCTGTCTAGTCTGTGTGTTTGTGTGTATGTGTACGTGTGGGTGGTGGAGGCAGCACGCTGCGTGAGTGTGTCTAGTGTTTGTTTGAGTGTGTCTGTGTCTAGTGTGTGTGTGAGTTTGTGTATGTATGGGTGGTGGAGGCGGCGCGCTACAGCTCTGTGTGCGAGTGTGTCTAGTGTTTGTTTGACTGTGTCTGTGTCTAGTGTGTGTGTGTGTGTGAGTGTGTGTATGTGGGTGGTAGAGCGGCGCGCTGCTACAGCTCTGTGTGTGAGTGTGTCTTGTGTGTGTGTGCGTGTGGGTGTAGTGTGTAAAGACGTGTGGAAATAGATGGCGCTAACATCAATATAGCAGCTGTGGATTATAATGTTTATATGAGCGAAAGACGAATATTGAGAACGTTTCCAACTGTGTTTAATGTTTTTATATATATGGATAACTTTTGCAATAACGTCACACTTTCAAGCCCCGGGTCGTGGGTTCGAATCCCACCCAAGACAAATATTTGTATGCATGAATATGTCTGTTTGTCCTGTGTCTGGATGTAAATATCTATATAAGTATGTATTTAAAAAGTAGTAGGTATTTGTAGTATATCACCTATCTGGTTACCATAACACAAGCTCACTTTGATGTTTAATTTGGAATCAGATTGGCCGTGTGTGAAAAATGTCCCAGGATATTTATTATAATCCATATCATAATTCTTGTGTAATTTTTTAATGAATCGCTAAAAACCCATACGACCCTACTAACTTGTCCCATTATCTATATTGTTGGTATATCCAGGTGGGTGCCCTGGGTGCGCTCGTAGCGTGTTGGCTGGCCGGTGCTGTGCTGGCGGCGGGCGCGGTGGCGGCGGCTGATGCCTGCCAGGACCCCGCCGCAGCACTTGCCCACCATGCTCCTCATCATCTACCTATAGACGTGAGTTGAACAAATTAAAATGAAAAATGTTTTTGTATTCAATTAGACCTTCACAAACACTTATGAATAGTCATACTCTAACGCTGCTGGAGGGTTGGTTTTGCTGAGAAGCTGAGTTTATTATTTATTTATTATTATTATTTCACGGAATTAGTCTCACTGACAATATATGCGTATTGGGGAATGATAAAAATTATTACAAAATTATAATAATTTGAAGTGAATGTTTTGAAAAATAATAATAACAAACTCAAGCAGACCAGTCCCAACAAGCAACATCTCTTTACAATATGACGCACCTCCCAGCCATATTTTTAGGATCTTTCCACACGTCAAGTCAAGCTCATATTTTCCTATATATACAATTTAGATGGTACACTACTACCTGTCGTGTGCGGTATCCCGGGAGAACGTCCTGACGGCGGAGTTGAGGAACGCCCAGCGCGCCGTGGTGGCGGTGCGGCAGGCCCTCGCCGTACTGGCACGTGGGGCGCCGCAGCTGTTCACCGATCCGGGTATGTTTGTACACACACATAATAAAACACACCTTACTACCCACACACACACACACACACTACGCACACTTCCACATAATACACACAACACACACTATGCTTAACACTTCTACACTAGATACTACACACACTACACTTCACACTACGCATACTACACACTTTCACATTACACACACTACACACACTTCGCACACTATACTTTACACATTACACACAATACACACTACACACTACACACACTTCGTACACTACACTTTACACATTATACATTACACATGTTTACACAACACATTACCCACTACACACTACAATCATCACAACTGTACGCAGCACACACTAACCACGCTTTTTACGTCAACAGATTGACAAACCGTGTGCCTGACTTTAACTCTCATTACACATTTTTTTATCAGCCAAGGATATTTATTGATAAATAATTGTCATGGACGTGTGTGTGTACAGGTCTCCAGCCGGCTCTGGGTGCATTGGGCGCGGGTACGGGCGAGGCGGAGCGCGCGCTGGTGTCGCTGAGCTCGGCTCTTGAGTGCCGCCTGGCGCGCTCATACTTTGTGGCCGGAGCTCGCGCTGCATGTGACGCTGGACTGCAGGTACACACTATATACTATACTTAACAATGATGTGAAATGAAATTAAGTGGTACTAAGTGATATAAAGTGAAATTAAGTGACATTGAGTGAAATTAAGTGGTTCTAAGTGAAATTAAGTGATATAAAGTGATACTAAATGATATTACGCGGAATTAAGTGATACAAAATTTTGTGAAATTTAATGTAGCCAAATCCTGGTATTGCGGATGTAATAGCCTGGTTACTTGTCAAACTATTGACATAAAAAATATGATACTTGTTCCTATCTTGGGATGGAATTGTTTTTGTGACATTTTTATTGTAATATAGGCGTTAATATGTAATTTGATAAATTGACTCTTTCTAATACTCTTTCGTTAGTATTTCTTTCATGGTTCTAAAGAGCTGACTGTATTTTGCAGGCACTTTCGCTGCAACTTCTCGCTGCTGTTGCCGCTGGATTCCTGTTCACCGCAATCGTTCTAGTCGATTCACACGCCTGGATCTACATTAACACCAAGTAAGTAACTCGTATTACTTTCTCTACTGTATTGTCATTATAAAGGCGAAAGTTTGTGATTGTGTAAGTTTGTTACTTTTTCACGTCTAACGGCTCACGGCTGGAGCGAATATAATTAAATTTGGCAAGGAGTTAGCTGACACCCTTTTTTTTCCCTGCTTCGCCACTACAGTGGGGCTACGTGGCTCGCGAGGCTATCAACCGCGGCCCCACCACTTGCGGCGGTTGCCCACTGGTCAGGGGCTCGTCCCCGCGCGGGATGAAAAACCTCCCCCGCTCATTGTCGCTGGGAGACCGAATGGTCTCCAGCTCGGTCTCCGGCTCGGTGTTCTCAGTCCGCAACCCAGCGTAGTCCAATGCCGAGTGCGGGGAGCGAATCCCCTCCCATCCTAGGGTCTTTGCGGATGAGCGAATTCCCTTGGATAGGGGCGGTGCATTCCTCCCTATTGGCCTATGGTGGCGCCGACGCATTAGGGGCGCGTGAGCAGCGCCTTCGCGCTCGCGCTCCGCCGCTTCCTTCTGCCAGTTAGTTGACACCCTGGCTTAACACACAGCGGGGAGCCACTAGTTTATAATATTAGAAGGGTGCTTGGTATATTAAATATCTTGTATTATCCCACAGACGCACCGGTACCGGTGAAGAACAGGCGCCGTTCCTCTCGAGTGGAGGTAGTAGTGCCGCCAGCCGCACCCTGCCGCGCCCCGCGCCCTTCCCCAACGGCAAGCCGCCCTCCTACAGCGCCGCCGTGCAGCTCATGGACCTTGGAGATAGGGAGAGGCCTAGGTATGTGGGCTAATACTAACTCTCTAGCGGGGGCAGCAGTGCCGCCAGCCGCACCCTGCCGCGCCCCGCGCCCTTCCCCAACGGCAAGCCGCCCTCCTACAGCGCCGCCGTGCAGCTCATGGACCTTGGAGATAGGGAGAGGCCTAGGTATGTGGGCTATAACCGTAGGAGGGTAATACGGTACATGGGTAATATCGTAGGGGGGTAATACCGCCCATGAGTATGACATGTGGGTAACACATGGGGCAGACGGGGAAAAATTATCAACAATAATTGATAGTTTGGCTAGCTTATAAGTATGTACTGTGATGGAAACTCCTATGTGCCCACTCTTGAAATCAGCCAATGATTCTGTGGATAATAGCTAATTAGCTTAATAATGTATATGATCATAAATGGGGTGGAGTATATGACTGATAAGTTATGATAGTCGTTAACTTACTTCCGCCCCTAGGTTTCTCCCACTACGGTAATACGGGGATAAAATATAGCCTAAGTCGTCACTCTTTAATATAAAAGCTTTGCATTAGTCAATATAATTATATAATCTAGCAGATCATCATTACAGTCGACTCCCATTACCCCTCAGATCGCGTATATCGGGCTCGGCGACCCTAAGCCGCGTTTATAATATTAGTATAAATATAGATAGTAATATCTAGCAGATCAGCATTACACTCGACTCCAATTACCCCTCAAATCACGTATATCGGGCTCGGCGACCCTAAGCCGCGTTTATAATATTAGTATAAATATAGATAGTAATATCTAGCAGCAATCATTACAGTCGACTCCCATTACCCCTCAGATCGCGTATATCGGGCTCGGCGACCCTAAGCCGCGTTTATAATATTAGTATAAATATAGATAGTAATATCTAGCAGCAATCATTACAGTCGACTCCCATTACCCCTCAGATCGCGTATATCGGGCTCGGCGACCCTAGGCCGCGGTTCTAGCGGGTCGAGCTCCCACACACACACGCACCCGCACGGTCACGGCGCGGCGCTCGGCGCGTCCCTCGGCGGAGCGCACACGCTCGGCCGCGCGCCGCACAACGGCAAGTACGCGACGCTCAGCAAGCAGTGCAAGACGCTCGAGAGCAACGACTTCTACTGAGAGCGGCCCGGCGGTGGTGGCGGCGCCGATGGGAACACCAACGGTGGTAGCGGCAGCGGTATTGTACATGAAGGTATGTCTACTACTTATATTTGTATAGGCATTTTGTTACTATATATGTGTGTAAATTTGTTGTAAAAATGATGCTATTTAGACGGAATAGTGGGGGTAATAAGGAACACGTGTAATACCGTAGTAAAGGGGTAATATCGAATACAATTATATAATCTAACTTTGGGTCACTCATTAAGTTAGGGCTAATGTGGATGCTGCATATTACTTGTGAATTACGACTATGCCGTTTATGGACCTAAACTAGTAAATATGATGCATAAGTGATTAGTGATCATATTGATCTAATATATTATCTTTTTAAAAATATATTAAGAATATTGTAAAAATTTTACAAATATTTCGATCACACAGAAACTTAATGAAAATCATATTTTAAATTGATAAATTAAATACTTTTATATTATATCATTACCACCCTACAGCATTCGCATGTCAGACCGGGCGTGCGACAAGCCTCAACCGCTTCGACCCTAAGTATGCGTCTTTCGGTCCCCGCGCCCCCCGACCCCGCCCCGCCGCCCCCCCGCCCTCCCTCGCGACCTTCTCCCCCGCGCCCCCCGCCCCTCCCGACCCCACCCCCGCCCCCGCCCCTCCCCCGGACAAGTACGCCACGGTCCGCCCCTCCCGCCGCCCCGAACCGCAACCCCTCTCCGCCGCCGCGCTAGAGTACCGCTCCCTCCAACGCCCCAGGCGACAGAACAACCCCCAACACCGCCGCAGGCCCGAACGCAACCACCACATCAACCAGCACGACCAGAGGGACCTCTACGCCGTTACCGAACTATAGATTCCTTAACGCTTGCGTCGGGGATTAAAAATCGAACGCTGTCAAAGTGACGTTTCAAAGTGACAGTCGACATATTTGAAGTTAATAATAATAACGCTGTCAAAGTGACGTTTGAAAGTGACAGTTGACATATTTGAAGTTTAATTGAATTTGGAGTGTTAAAAAATAAATTGGAAGTGGAACAGAAAAACGACGGTCGTGTATGCCGTTCGCAGTGCAAGTGACGATTCAAATGCGAATCAATGAATTTACTAGACAGTAAATTTTCGGTCTGTTTTATGGGTTTTGCGCCTTTCTCGCATATTTTAAGCTCGTGCATAGTTTTATGAGTTCCTATAGTGATTTATGTCCTCATTATTTTGTTGGTTATTTTTTTAAAACGATATTTTTATTCGTGTTTTTCTTTTCTAATTGGAATTGTATTGGCGCAAAATGTATTACGGAAAAATAATGGACTATCTTTTATGTACAAGATTGCTCAAATCTTTGTAATTATTGTGAATACTGGTCTAATATTTATAACGAAATGTAATTTTAAAGTTACTTAGTTAATTTATTTCATTTCATGTTTAAACGTATCGAATTTATCGATGGATGATAAAGCACAATTTTGTGGCAGTATAGATGTTGATCTGAGGCCTATAATTTTTTGAAAAGTTTATTTGTTATCTCTTTTTTTATTTTAAAAGGTATCTAAACTTCATCATTTAAGGTATAATATGTCCATATAAAGGCTGTGTATTTAACAGTTAATGATGACCAATGTATTATTTGTTTAAAAAAAATGTTTCGACGGCACTGTCTATGACTTTTTTGGACTCTGTTTACGCTCAATGTAGTTTTAAACTCCGGCTATGGTCTAATAACGATAACAAATAGCGTTAGCTAACCGTTATAAATATGTAGCTTTTAGCACTAATAGGTAAATTGCCAAACGGTAGAAAAACGATTTCTCGGCAAAAACAGTAAAGCGTAGAATGGGCTCGAAGCCTCATGTAGAAGTTTGGTCTTATTCTAATAACTATCTAATACGTGTATATATAGTAATAATATTAGTAAAAACTGTTTATTTAACGTTGTATGTGTGATTTCTTTCCAATTATTCGTATTTATATTATATATGAGCGTCAAATTCTGGTATAGTTTTAACGAGGGAGGCACAACTTATTTGGAATCTCCTTAGTCGAGTCTTATAAAATCTCCATAAAGCTCAAGGTTTTAACTAATTTAATATAGCGTGGACCTAATGTATATAAGTTAAAGTAAAAAAAAACACTCTTTATTGTCTATGGACAATTATTTAATTTACATTATATAATTAATTGTAAATAATATAAATGATAAGCATTCCATCGTGTGTGAATTAGAATGTGGAATTGTTAGATGCAATTGTCATAATGAAAATCTACCATAACACTCATGTAAATACGGTGCAAATTAAACTGCCATTTGATGAACAAAAAAAATAACAGAAGTATAATTTTAATTATATGTAGTGATAATGTTATTGGACAAAGTACTGCTCTCGCTATAACACCACGAAATGTAAACTAAAACTAATATAATTATAATTGTGGAAATATAATCGTTAAAATAGCTGTCAACGCTTAATAAAAATGGCGCCGTAGTTTGACAGGTGCATATACGAAATGGCGCCAATTTACAAGCAAGTTCGGATACACGCCCAAAATGTTATTTTGACGATTACATTTTCTAGACTTAATAATCTTTTTAGATGTAAAATAATAAAAAAAAATACTAGTTATAAGTGGTACCAGTTTTATTCGAACTCGAACAGTTTTGTAATTCAGTATTATAATAGGGAATTTTGTGAGACTTTACAACGACATTCGTACGGTTTTTAATATCAAATGTTTGTTTTTAATAAGTTTCGAGGTACCGTAAGCAGTGTATTCGCCAAAGATAATGCATAATTTAAACTTAAGTATTTCTAGATAGTTAAGGCTAGTGTGTAATGAGGTTGTACAGCTGTGTCTGTATTTGTAATGATCATTGTCGTTGCCATCATTAAAAAATATATATTCGATTGAAAATTCGATTCCAATAAAAAATTTCCGTTCTATAAAAAACAATCAGTTTTATACATAAAATAAAAATCGTCTTTGCTTTTCAGCAACATTTAGATATGTATTAAAGACTCCACTGAAAATATAAATTACTAGAGAACACTTAAATAATTTTATTGAAATCGTTTTTTCATTACAGTCAATAATTTACTGAATAAAAAAAATTACGGTAAATTATCACTTATATATTATATTTAATCTGTTTCATACAATTTTATATGCCTACAATTAAAATACACGTCAAAAACTAATTGATTATTTTCTAACATGTAACAAAATGTCACAGTTAACTTGTCAAATTTTATTGTGAAATATGCAATAACACATGAATTATAATATCTTTACTTGTTTAAGATCATCGAGCATGTAACCAATAGAGTAGAACTGTTAACAGTTTTGTTAGAAAACAAAATACGCCAACACGCTGCGCCGGCATTTTGCTTGAATCGGCCAATCATAACGCAGGGGCGTTATGATTGGCCGATTCAAGGTCAAGTGTTGCACTAGACGCACACACAGGTCTCTTATTGGTCGGGTACTGTTTTAGTTCGAGCGTGGCTTGTTAGTTATACGTGACAAATCATTGATGCGTTGCTAAACAAATGGCTCACTATTGCTACTATATTGGTTACATGCTCGATGTTTAAGATTCACAATTTTTCAATGTAATTTAATGCACACTATTTATAATCGTATTTGTAACTTAGACAGTTGTAAAATGGCGACGGTGTTGCATGGTGATCTTTAACGGGCTTGTATTTTTTATTTAATGCTTCATTTTGCATAAACTTTGGTTGGCGTTTACAATTTTATTTCATTGTTCGTTCTTTTATTGTTTGATCAATTAAAGACAATTAAAATGTCCCATCACCGTAAATTAAATGTCTTTTACGGAATTTAACATTTATTTAAATGTAAGTAGCGTGTTTTTGCGAACAGTCACGGTTTTGGAAATCAAACTTCATATTTATTATAGTACAAAAGTATATTTTTAGGGAATTCCTTTGAAGTTAATAATTGTCATAGAAAGAAGTTTTTTTTGTGTGCGAGCTCTAAGTTACCATACCGCGGAATAAAATTTTCCGTCGCTGTCGAGTTTTTGTGCCATATTTTGATAACTATGTTCCACTTTATACTGATATGATCAAAATACAATATTATAATTAGAAAGTGATTTTGTTTTTTGATGTTTTGTTATATTTTTCTTTTATGTCGCTTTATGCATTGTTTTGCTTTTTCAAGTCAATTATGGTGCGCCCGGATATTTAATAAAATGCATTTGTCGTTTCATACATTGTCATACATTATTTTGTTTCAACGAGGGCGCCACTTGTCGGTTGTCATGACAGCTCCTTATAAAGTTCATATAATATTTTAGTTCCAGTTTTCGCCGCAATATGGCGATGTTTTTTGGATTTTTTAGTCCATATCCTAGTGATTCTATGGATTATTTTACTTATTAATATATGACAATGTATGGAATTATTTAGTGTTTAAGTGTCATCTCGTGACGGATGAAGTGTATAACGTAAATTATAAACGGTTGATGATAGAACAGTGTATGAGTTTACAATGAAAATAATAAATGGATTAAAAATATGATTTTTGTTATTATTTTATGACTTCGACAAAAACCTACATTGTCAGGCTAGTTAGCAGACTCTTAATAACTCCTAACCTATTTTTTTAATGCAAATCAGTCAGTCAGCTGTGCGGTCATGAACCCAAGAAAACTATTTAGATACTTCGAATCTCGTGCCGATGTTTGTACGTTCTATTCCCACCTTAGACAAATATTTGTGTAAGTATTTATTATCTAGATATGTTGGAATTTAAATAAGAATGTGTTGGTTGGTGAATATAAATCAAAATTAGAGTATAGTAATATTATATTATAGAACAATTATAGTCAGGCTAAACCGTATAGGGAATAATTCCTGAATTCCTGCACATTTAGATTTATTTCTTTATTCTTATATTGTACGGTAAGTAAACAGTTCTATAAAATTGTGTCACTTATTTACGTCTAAAGTCAAACAGTTAATCCGTCAACATTAAATATTCAATTCACAATTTGCTGTAACTTTTTCGTACCTATATCAAAACTTACTGGAAGTGATTTAATGTTATCATTCTTTTGAATCATCATCCATTATAATACCTGTTACAAAATAAAACTAGAGACCCGAGTGGTCGCCACTTGGAATGTTTTTACCTATCTTTATATTTATATAAAATATTCCAAATCTATAGTAATATTATAAATGCGAAAGTTACCCTGTCTGTCTCGCTTTCACGCTAAAACTACTGACTCGATTTAAATGAAATTTGGTATACAGGTGGTCTAGAGCCTGAGAAAGGACATATTATGCTACTTTTTATCCCGGGAAAATGGAAGATCTCCCGGGTACGCGGGTGAAACCGCGGGGTGCCACTAGTAGGTTTATAAATGACAGAGTCGAATTGAGAACGTCTATCTTTCTTTTTTAAATTCGGCTAAAAGTAGAATCACTGCAGCATAAAAGGTTTCTTATTAATCAACTTGGGGAGCTTTCGTGCTGTGATTATTTATTTTAATCCTAATTTGTTTTAACACTTTCTATTTATTTGTAGGTAAATTCTTCTAGACAGTTCTATAGCATTGTCGTTCGTGCCTTTTGCCAAATAATTGTCCCCGTTGGAAGGTAGCACTTCTCTCGAGTAGCAATTTGTGTAAGAATGTAGATACTCGATCGGAATGGTTATTTACTTTTACTTAGATACTTAAGATAGAATGTCTTCAAAAGAAATCTCACGATTCTAATTCAGACTAATACCTACACTATCTACACTAATATTATAAAGAGGAAAGATTTGTATTTTTGTATGTAAAGAATAAACTCAAAAAGTACTAAACCAATTTTAATCATTATTTTGTCATTAGAAAGCTACATTATCACTGAGTAACATAGGCTATATTTTATCCCTGTATTCCCTCGGGAACGGGAACTACGCGGGTAATACCGCACTAGAGAACCCTAAAGATAAGTAGATTAGAGAAGAAATATAAACAAATTATAGATATTGTACGTATTTATTAAATGCAGCGCCTCGTGGTTTTACGCTGGTATACAGGGATAAAATATAGTTTATGTTACTCCTTGATAATGTAGCTTTGCATTAGTAAAAGTTTGAATAAAATCGGTTTAGTAGGTTAAAAATGTATATGTGCTGTTCCAGTGCATATTCTAACTCTGCGCCAAATTTCATTCAGAACCCTTCTGCCGTTCTGGCGTGAAACATCTTTAAACTTATACATTTACTAGTGGAGCAGGCAGACTTCGTTCTGCCCACCAGCGCCACCTACCGGGTCCAAGTATATGTAAGCTATCCTATCTCTCAAGTTGGATCGAACTGCACATGGTGTGCGAATTTTATTATAATCGGTTAAGTGGTTTATGAGTACATTGAGGACAAACATTGTGACACGAGATTTATATATATTAAGATTTATATATATTAAGATAATGTTAGTAAGTAGGATTGTATACAAGTATTAGCTTTATACTATTTACTTATTTCTAATCATCATTGACAATCGGGAATCGCATGTCGGTATTGCTGAGGTGTTCAGCCATATATTCTTCGGCTTCCTTAGTCATCTCTGCATCGAAGTATTTCACCCAGTTCCCAGATTTACCTAAAATATAAATTTATAATAAATATTTTCTGTTTAAGCTATATATTGTATCCAGTATTGGCTATATATTAAACATAATTAATAAGTATCAGATATTAGCATCAATCAAACAAAGGGCATATCAGGTTTCTAATATCGTTAATAATAATCTTTATGACTAAGACTTAGGTGTCAAGACTCTTTAATAGGGGCAGGAACTAAATTCTAATACATGGAATAGAAAATTTCCTTATTGATTTGGTATACGATACGAAATTTTTGCTTAACGAAAACGCCTTAATAAACAGATACCTTAACAATGATTGCACAAAATATTATGGGTAAACTGAAAAATATAGGATATCACTTCTAACAGGGAATAAAAAGTTATGCTAATTTATTTGCAGTAGGTACAGATGGAGGAAAAAAATGGTTCGTAAAACTGCGCTTGCACCGAAATTCCCAAATATTTGCGCAACGCTTTGATCACTTCACTTTGGCATACCGAAACTCTTTGACGAATCAAACGATTGTAAAAGTGCATACGGTTTCCAATAAAAACCTATCCAGGTCAAATAAGTGGGAAACGAAAAACTAAAGTTTTGAAGCTAGTTTCCTTAAAAAATAATCACAAAAGCTATAATTTGCATTTGAGATTCGATACCTACGGATCTTTATCCACTTTACTGGGATACCACTTCAACTTTACATTTTGCACCAAGAAATAGTCAGCAAGTATTTCCGAAGGTTAGCTTCAGACTATTTTAAAATTCTATGGTATTAAAGGATTCCTAAAAGTACAGTTGAACAATCAAGTCAAGTCTTGTACTATCTTACCCAATTCCTGATTTTTTTTATCTCCATAAAGGATTTTTGTGTTGTTTTGATTGTTGTTTTCATGTAGACATATTAGTAGGTATATACCCATAAATAAAAGCGTAAACCTATCTTTTTTTTTACTTTCTATTGGTAAAAACCGCATCAAAAAGGTTGCTTTGTTAAGGAGAAGTATTGGCAAAGAAACAGGCAGAAGAAGATAGAGAACCAACATATTGTTTTAAACTATTTAGATATCTTACAAATATTTTTAACGCGAAAGGTTGCATGGATGTTTGAACCTTTTAGAACAGCTGAAGAGATATGGATGACAGTGTAAGAATATAAAGTTTCAAGATCTCCGAAAGCGTGGGTGAATTAAAGGACGGAAGTTAGTTTTTATATATGTATAAGCTATGTACCTTTTCTAATGAAAGTAATTTCAGATTCGTCCTTAGCAGCACCACCAGGCCTCGTGAAAGTGTTCTTCTTCATGTTGTCAAAGCCAATGTATTCAGCCAACTTCTGTTTCTGTTCCGCCGAGTAGTCTCGACCGAGGAATGCACAAACTTTGTCTATGGAGCCTAGAATATCCTGAAAAAGGTATTCAAATGAAAACTTTGTCTAAAGTGGTTATGGTCTAAAGTCGTGTAATGCAAGATTGATATGTAGTCTTTTAAATTGATGGAAAAGAGAGGTACCTACAACAGTAATAAGAGAATACCTAATGCTTTAAAATAGATGATTTCATTATATTATTATCAAAAGTGTTTACAATATTTTGGATTCAAAGTGTTTCGTATTTTTTTGCAAATTATTCCTTCATGTCTGAATTAAATCAAGTTTCTACTACATACCATATATTTTTCAATTGTGGATTTTACCACCACAAAGTATATAGAGTTGCTAATATGGAAACATACATGTTTTATGCGTCAAGTGCCAAACGATAAAATGAAAGTAACGTCGACATACCTTTTTCATTTCCTCGTAGAATAAGAATAATAAATTCGGATGATTGCGTCTCTGCCATGCCTCTTTGATATGCGGGAAAATAGGCATATGTAGTACTGGAGGAAAGATAACATTAAAATGAGATGAAAATAAAGGTGTTCGCTTACTCTTTTTGTGCGGTGTTTTTATACGAGTTTCTATTAAGTGAACTTTTTTAGGCTAAAATACATTTGACGGTAAGGTTGTCATCTCCAAATCGAAATCCAGGATTTTAAGGTATACCAGAACAATTCGATTTTAAACCTAGGCGCACTATTGTAGTTAGAATCAACATTGATTACATAGCACCCTTAAAAAATCTAAGACGCTATTCAAGAACTAACCAGGACCAGCGTTATCTTAATTACATATTATGATTTGAAGGGGGAATCCTTCTAATATCCTGGTACATTCGTATATGGAACTCACTGCAGTCTTAATTTTGGTGGTCAAGCTAATGTACGTAAAGTAGTATAACTTTCAGGATCTTGAACTTACATAAATCCTTTTTGAACAGCTCCCAGAACTCTTTGAACTGAACTTCGTCGTCAAAATATCGGAACAGTTTATGTGCAAAATGCCACGACACCGCCACGTCGCGGGGATCACGAGCTATGTAAAATACCTGGAAAGAACGAAAAGATTGGCCATCATCATCATCATTATCAGTGGGCGTGTGACCAACCTGAAGTCCAAAATAAGCAGCGCTTGTGCTTTGGTAACCAGATAGCTGATATACTACATATTTATGATATATTCATGCAAACTACAAAACATCGTAAGAAAACTTGCATGCCCGAGATGTCACAATTGAAGGCATATGAAGTCTGCCGCTGCACTAGGCGCACGTGGTAGACTATGGCCTACACCCCCTCGTTGTTAGGGGAGGCTCGAGCTCCTTGGTGGAGACGTATGTGGGCTGATCATGATGGTTGTGATTTGACATTCATAAGTTGGGTCTTACGAGACTATAGTAGTAGTCTCCTGGAGATCATGTCGATCCCGAGCAGTGTATAAACTATGGATTTAATATGACCCCACCAACTGGCTAGAAAATTTAAAAATATACCTTAGCCGTGTCAACTAATTTCGGAGGCAGATGTGATAGTGGTAAATGTGACTTGACGAATCTTGGCGACGGCAGGTTGGGAAGGGTCCGGAAGTCATCGAACGTTGCCTTCAGCCTGTACTCCGTGGCTTCAGGGCCGGGACATATTTCGGAGTCTTGTGTTGAGAACCTGCAATGATCAATAGTTTTAGAAAAAAATAAGTATAGGTACCTACCTATATTATAGAAATTTTACATTATTTTATCATCAGCCTTAGACCGGCCGGTTGGCTTTGTGGTTGACCTTGACTTTTAACCGGCTGGTCGTGGGTTCGAGTCCCACCCAGGACAAATATTTGTATGCATGAATGTCTCTGTCGATATCTGGATGTTAAATATAATAAGTTCTAGCTATGTATTTAAAAGTAGTATATCAGCTATCTGGTAACTAACACAAGTAAGCTCTGCTTAGTTTGGAATCAGCAGTGTGTGAACAATTTTTCACGATATTTATATTATATTTATTATCTTACTTAATATTATAAATTCGAAACATAAAACCACCCATACAGCTAGTACTATGTATAAGTATAATACGAATTACGTTGGTAGGTATATATAGTTATTTGGCAAACTTACTCAATATAAGCGAATCTCTGACTGACGGAAACACTGGATGCCGTTTGAAAGTCCAAGTTGTTGGCAACCAGCCACACTAGTTCTTGAAGCCATGTCGTACCTGCAGATACAAAAGGCAAAACAAAATAGATAAGTGAAGTTCTATCTTCAATTTGTTTTGTGTATTTACAGTAAAACAATCCCTACTATATACAAAATGTTATGTCTGTCTTTTCCACTGAAACTATTGATCCGATTTTTATGAAATTTGGTACATATATTGACTTCAGCTTGGGATAGGACATTTTATCCCGGAAAGTTTAAGGTTCTTCAGGAACGCGTGTGAAACCGCGTGGCAGAAGCTATTTATCTATAATTTCGTTATTCCCTTATCAAAGGTGTAACACACTAGATCTGTTTCATTTTGCTAACTCAAGCAGGCATAGAATTTCTCTGCCATTGTTACTGAATAAAATATAATGTTATCTAATGAAATCTGTTTTTACTTTTGGTAAAAGTCATTTCTAAAATATCTGTTCTTAAACTTACCAGATCTAGAAAAGCTAGTGACCCAAACATCATCAGGCCTTACTTCTGTGTTGTAGATATCAGATATATGAGTCTGTAGGGCTGCTGGAGCTAAGTAGCCTTCTGGTCCGATACGGATGAATGGTCTTGTGTACCCTGGAAGATATAAGACAAATGCAAACCATCATCAGCACATATAATCCCCAACTGCACAATCCTCCCCTAAAACAACGGGGTATAGGCCTTAGTCCACCACGCGGGTTTAGTGCGGTGCGGCGGAGTTCACATGCCTTTGAATGTGACCATCAGGTATGCAGGTTTCCTTACGATGTTTTCTTAACTAAAAGCAAGTGAATTTCTATAATTATTAGAAAATACTTTAAATAAATACAAGAAACAAACCTTTATAGTACTTCTTTATAACTTTATCATCCTCTTCTGATACGTTTCTAATTTCAAGTGGAAATTTCGTGGACATTTTTGTGACCTGAAAATATAAACGATGAATAGAGAGATCAGTAAGAACTAGTTTGTTAAAGTTATCAGGCATATGCCTGTTTGCCACCTTTGTGGTTGGAAACAGGCATACGGTATATTGGCCACGATGTTTTTTTCCATAATATTACGTAGTGTGAATCCATAATATTACGTAATATTTTTTTAATTTCAGAGGTTAGGGATGGGCGTTGAATCTGCACCTTCATAATCGTGAGTCGTTGCTTTCCACACTGAGCCATCACTACTTGTAAATCCTATTTGAACTCAATTTAAAATAAGAAGGATATTCTTAATGCAGGTCGTATTAGTTGGTTAATTTGTTTTTGATTTCAAGTTTAGGAATTCTTGTCTTGTTCAACCAGTTCTTACAAGATCAATTGAAAGTCAAGAGGATAGGACACAGCTTACTAAATTATTATAAATGCGAATGTGAGTCTGTAACTCACAAATTGTACAAATTACTAAACCGATAAACAAAATATATATTAACCGATGGAAAGCTATTTATATATATAGCTCTGTATTCCAATGGGAACAGCAACTATGTGAGTGAAACCACAGGCGGAAGCTGGTAGATAAAGTATTATAAAGTGGATTGACTGACTTCTAGGTTTAAAGCTCATGCTGCTTTCGAATATTTTGATGGGCCTTTATGGCATATTTCCCTAAATTAAAGTCTTTAGCAACTCTATAGTTTCTTAAGGATCATTTTTGCATACTCCAAGAACGAGAATAGGTGATATTTCTCAACAAAAGACCATCCATCATAATCAAATACTTCCGCTTTAAGTGTACAATCAAAATGAGACACTCAGATCTCAATTTTAATACAATAAAGCTAAAATTAAATCGATCCGTGTCAAGATCAAAGTGGGCGAGCAACAAAGGTGAAATTCCTTTGAAGTGTCGTCTCGTTTGACACGAGTCTGTGAGGTGGATAAGATGGCAGCGTCTTAGGAACTTCAACTTAATCGACACACCTAATTAATTGCCGAACGCTACGCCCGTTCCCTTTGACTGATTACCATCTCATTATGCGACTTCTAGCTGCTAATGAATGAGGAATATTATTGTTAAGCCTTGTATATCTTTCGTAATAGGTATTTACATCATACATAAATGCGAAAGTAACTCTGTCTCTCTGTCTCGCTTTCACAACAAAAACAAAACTACTCAACCAATTTGAAATTTGGTACACGGATAGTCTAGAGCCTGAGAAAGGACATAGGCTACTTTTTATCCCGGGAAAATGGAAGATCTCCCGGGTTCGCGGGTGACACTGCGGGAGCCACTAGTTTTTAATAACATGGTTTTACTACTACCTTTAAACAACACCAACTACCTACTAATAATATAAATGCGAAATAAATAATTTTAACTCAAGTATGTAGGTACTTATAAAAATCCTGGGTTATTTTTTAGACTCATCCAAATAGGTATTGCTGATGCTGTTGTAACCAGAAAGCTGATATATTACTCATAATATTCGTAAATAGATATCTATATCGACATTTTTAAACAAACAAAATCTTGTTGTTCCTCTCATCTACATACTACTCAACTACACACACACACACACACACATATATGTATTCGATTTTAGTAATACATACACTAGACACAAAAAGTTAGGGATATAAAAAAATATTGAAATTTTTGGGTGATTTTCAACGAGTTGTAACTTCGCGGAAAATAATCTTACAGCAAAAAAAAGAAAACCAAATTGTAGCTACAAGTGTCTAGTTTACAGATATGACCATGAATTTTTTGTATTATGTTTGGATCTGGAGAAATACAAAGAAAAGTACCGAGGAAAAAAAATTACAAATTTTCTGTCGTCTAAAAAAGGGCATATGGGCTTCAAAAATGTTTTTTTATGGTTTTTGTCAAATCCTCTTTTAGGATATTTAATGCCCTTTAATTTGTTGTAATTAAGAAGCCTGTACAATGATTTACCACGGAGTTATTGTCAATCAACCGAAAAAAGAAGTTTTTAACTTTGACGATCAATAACTCTAAGGATAATGATCGTATAGGAAATCTAAGAAAGGTTTTGAAAACTACACAATATTTTCTATAAGAAAACGTGAACGGCTTTTGTCGGAAACATTTTGATTCACTCAAAAACTTTGACTGAAAAAAGGCGAAAATTTGCATAATTAAGGATATTTAGATAACTTGGTATAGCTTGGGATAAAATGGATGAATGAAGGATATCGTTGGTAATTTTTTAACCTTAAAGTATCCCGGAAAATCCCTGAAAAATTCAAAGCGCTGCAATTCTTCTTTCTTAGTGACCCGAGGCTTTAAATTTATTGTTTTCGCTAAAATCACGATTATAAACGATGGTTGGATCTTAATCATTTTTTCAAAGAAAACATAATTTTTTTCTCAATAACCTTTATTGCTTTGATGTAAAAGATCGGTTTAATTAAAAAAATTTGGATAGAAAAAAAAAACTTTTTTTTTTATTTTCTTTTTTTTTCTTGACTTGTGTGTGTGTGTATGTTTGTCTGACCGTCTGTCTGACCGTCTGTCTGTGTGTCCATCTGTAGCTATTGAAGGGTCTGCACGTATACAGGTCACAATTCAGTACCGCGTATTGCCTCCGTTTTGGGTCACTGCTCGTAAGCGCTCTCGCATGATGACAGATCATCGAATGTTTTTTTTTTCTATTCGACATTTTGAAAAAAAAGTCGATCATTTTCATCAAAGCAATAAAGATTTATTGAGAAAAAAAAATGTTTTCATTGAAAAAATGATTGAAATCGAACCATCGTTCATAATGGTGTTTTTAGCGAAAACAATAAATTTAGAGCCTCGGGACACTAAGTAAGAAGCATTGCAGCGCTTTGAGTTTTTCAGGGATTTTCCGGGACACTTTAAGGTTAAAAAATTACCGACGATATCCTTCATTCATTGATTTTATCCCAAGTTATACCAAGTTATCTAAATATCCTTAATTATGCAAATTTTCGCCTTTTTTTCAGTCAAAGTTTTTGAGTGAATCAAAATGTTTTCGACAAAAGCCGTTCACGTTTTCTTATAGAAAATACTGTGTTCTTTTCAAAACCTATCTTCGATTTCCTATACGATCATTATTCTCAGAGTTATTGATTGACAAAGTTAAAAAGTTCTTTTTTCGGTTGATTGACAATAACTCCGTGATAAATCATTGTACAGGGTTCTTAACTACAAAAAATTAAAGGGCATTAAATTTTCTGACAGAACATTTAACAAAAACAATAAAAAAATCATTTTTGAAGCCCATGGACTTTTTTTTCGATGACGAAAAATTAGCATTTTTTTTTCCTTGGTAGTTTCCATAGAATTTCTCCAGATCCAGACATGATACAAAAAAATCATGACCATATCCAAAAACAAGACACTTGAAGCTACAGTTTGGTTTTCTATTTTTTGCTGTGGGATTATTTTCCTCGGAGTTACAGCTCGTTGAAAATCGCCCAAAATTTTCGATTTTTTTTTATATCCTTAACTTTTTGTGTCTAGTGTATATTAATACTATAAAATGGCTTATTTTAAATATAAAATCTACTTACAATTTCCGATGTCCTTTTATATCAATTGACACAACACAGAGCGTTGAACTGACTCAAATGACAAGAATTACTCTGCGCCGGCGCACTGTCAGGGCGATTCTACTATGGATACTGTAGGTCAAGAATTCTCGCACGGGATGATATACATATTTATACTTATGCAAAAATGTATAAAATTACTATAAATATTTATTTTAGAATGCCCAATAGATATAACAAAATAACGTTAATTTAAAGATGCAACGATGTAGGATTGTATGTTTGTTACTCTTTAACGGCTGAAGGGATTTAGACAAAACTTACCAATGGAAAACTACATTATCAGGGAGTAACATAGGCTTTATATATAATGAAGCTTGTTTTAACATTATAGTTTATAACTAAAGGAGAAAGGAAAAGCTTAAAAACAGTTATCAGAGAAAGAGGAAGCTACAAGGATACATCGGGATGGGCTAAGTGAAGTGTAGGTGAGATTTGAATGAGTTTGCAATCTATAGTAGTTTCGAAACCAGATATGTTCCTAACCAGTTTAAATTCGATACCTATATATAAACACGATGATATTTTTTTTATTAAATATGCAGGGCTTTATAATAATTCGTTTAGCTTAGAAATAAACAAACCAGTTTCTTTGTTTTTTATCTTCTTGGATGATGCTTGGTATCAAGGAGAATATTTTGACAGAGCAGTTGGCTTTGTGGTTAGTTACCCTAACTTTCAAGCCGTTCGGGGGTATGATTCCCTCTTTTGATAAACATTTATGTGCATGAACATGTCTTTTTGTTCTGAGTCTATAGTATAAATTATATAAATACTAGCTACCGCCCCGCGGCTTCGCCCGGGTAGTTCCCGTTCCCGTGATCACAGGGGTATCAAAAATAGATAGTAGTCGATTCTCAGACCTACTGAATATGCAAATAAATTTTTATAAAAATCGGTCAAGCCGGAGGAGTATGGTAACTAACATTGTGACATGAGAATTATATATATATATATATATGATAAAAGTAATACACAAACAACTCCCTATACCATTTCTCACTATACTGAACAACAATAGTCATTCAAAAAACAAATAATAAAGTAGTAAAATCAATCGATCTCGAAATTTATTTGTTTGTTTACCAACTGCCACAGTCAAGTTTAAACGGCAGTAGTAAAACTATTAAAGCTAGCGTACAATCAGCTGCCGAACCGTGCCGTTCGGTATAATGAATACTTTAAATCTTTCCGCTAACTTCTGTAACTTCGCTATCGGCTTCATGTTGCGAGCACTGAGCGGGTTTTATCTGTACTGTGGCACAGGATAAAATCATTAGTAGCATTATAGATTTTGAATTGACAGACAGTCTGCGTAAATATTTAAATCAAATTAATAGTTGTTGAAGTGAGAGATAAGTACATTTTGAAATCTATTGATAGTTTTTAATGTTTCCATTAATTGGGGTAGGTACTTATATCTATTCACAAAATTATATAAGTGAGTAGAGTTATATAAGTAAGAGATATATCATAAGTGATTTAGGTATGTATACCTACCTAAATTTAAGGGTGTAGATTTATTATTGGTAGATATTTGTGTTTCTCTTTTTAAGGCTAATTTAAGTATATTCATGTATTTATCTATTATTACTTACCTATATATTGGTAAATTATATTTTAGTGGAATCTAATTTAGTAAAAATCCTTATATATTAATGTCTCTTAACCCATAGATACACTGCAGTTCATCTCGACCCAAAATAAGTACGATTTGAACATTAACTAGTTAAAAAATTAAACCAACTCGTCCCCTATAACTCGGTCCACACACTGTCTCGACTCGAGCAGCCAGACGTTCCTTGTTGCACATCGAGCCACGGAAATATACGTTAAAACTTGAAATTTTCAAATGCGTTTATTAAATTTTAGCTTTCCAATTTCAGTCGGCATTCGAATACCGCAGGCGGGGTCGATAAATCGTTCGACTACGACTATTGAATATTACTTGAGCCTCAGCTTGGTATATTTGAATAACGTTATTCGGTAGAAGAGTGATTTTGTAACGTGGAAATCTCTATCGGTGATGAAACGCGTAGGAAATCAATTTTGGTGTTATATAAACGTTAGTATTTACCCTATTTAACTGTGAAATGTAAATGAAATGAAAGGGTCAGAGTCTATCGATATATTCATTCATTTAGATAATATTTTTCCCTTTACTTTCTGTATTTCCGCACCACATAATTATTGTCAGTCAGAATAATTAATATGTACTTGAAATAAACTAAGTTTAAAAAAAATTATTCTTCCAGCGTTAGGAGTTATTGAATAGAAATCATTTTTAAAAAGCGTTCCAAAGAATTTACTTTCTCACACTGAAATTTTGCAATCATTCAGACACAGAACAAACAGACAAACACATGCATACTTATATGTATCTTTGTATATGATTTAAAGTAACGAAAGTCAGGGTCACTAACCACAAAGTGAACATAGATGCTAGACTTATGCCAGCTAGTTTATAGAATTTCCCCTTAAGAATTTACATAGCTAATCAAAATAATTTCTCGGAATAACATTGTACCTTTAGACATTCGGTTGTCGATATTAATTAATTTAATAACAGGTATAAGTAGGTATGAATAGAAATTTGTTTCTCGAGTGAAAACACCGGGGCGCAAAACTTTAATTAAGGAATAATTCTACAAGACAAAACTGGCCATCTGTTGCAGATTGTATTAAAATATTGTACGCTACGCTACTACCAAAGTTGCTGTTTTATTAAATTGTTCAGCTAGAGTTAATGGAAAATTAATTAATTTAATCTTAATAGGTATAGGTAATAGAAATGTATTATGTGAATTTTGTTATGCTAAGTTTAGTATGATTTGGTGAGTCTTTATTATCGATATGTCCCTTCGATGAAAAATAAAGTAGGTACATAATCTTAACTTATGTAGCGGCCACCTAGGGCTACGTGTCCTGAGAGTGACCCTCCACTATGCGGATGCTGCTGGTTCCAGTCAACCCCACACGGATAAGAATGCCTATCTATAAATGCACAGACTTACCCTGGGATCCTCTTCAGGGGCCTTCTCCCGCGCGGGAACCGAGTTGCACAGTTGTTATGTTAGGTAGAAATATGCGGAGAAAATATATAATGCGGTGACGTAAGTAATTTATTCATGTGAAGTGAAGTTAAGTGTCATGTAGTTTTCTTCTTAAAAGGACCCTCAGGGCGGGTGTCTATGACTTACACGTAGACATTCCCCACCGTGAAGGTTTGGCCCGAACAACTTATGACGAAAAAAAATTGTCTAAACGATGAAGAATACTTTCTCATACTAATCTGCTGAGTGAATTAAAATATACACAAACACAAAAAAATGGTACTGTTTGCCTATTTATTGCTTACTAGCTGCCTCCACGCGGTTTCACCCGCTTAGTTCCAGTTCCCTTTCAAATACGTGGATTAAATATAGCTTATATTACTCCCTATTAATATAGCTTTGCTTTGGTAAAATAATTATTCAGTTAATAAGTTTATTCGTTACATACAAAAATACAAATCTTTCTTATTCCTAATAGTATGACGAATTAAGCACTTACATACTTAACGTTAAAACCTTATAAAACACAGGTGTTTAATGAAGTAAAAGTGTTAATTCAAGCTTAAAACCTGTCCTACTATGAACCATTGAACAAACATTGCCCTTATTGATTCGTGAATAATCTAATAGTTTCCATTCGAATGATCCTTAGCTTCAGCCATTTTGCGTTAATTCAATACTCAGACAATTCTCGTGGCATTTTCTTGCCCTATATTGATTCTTATTGCTAAGGCTATAAGGTTTAAAATATACGTTGGTTAAGTGAGCTAGTGAACCGGTAAGTTATACGTTGTGTTAGTCAGTCAAGCAGGCGCCAATAGGATTTGGTATGAATAAGATGTAGGTTCTTTTTGTAATGTAGTAGGTACCTACTTACTCGATGATTGATGTTTTATATTTTGACGTGACAACGTCTTATAATTCGATAGAGCCGGCTGCACGCACGAAAAAACATGACTCATGCGGCGTTACCTCGCTCTGAGGCGTTCCATGTAAGGCTTGAAGTGCAAGCGAGAGCGTGAAACGAGCGACAAAGAAGCACAATCGGCCTTTGTGTTCGGCAGCGTTCGACATCCGTCTCTCTCCTACTTGAGTGAGCGATGCAAGACGTTGTCACGTTCAAATATCTATTTACATATTTATTTATCGTCAGTAAACCGACTTTACAGACAACCAATTTTTTTTTGAAATAGCAACACGCTCGCAGATGATATGTTGCTCAAACTAATGTTTAAAATTCGTTTTTTTTTGTTACGTTTTCACGCGGTGTACTTTGTGGTTAGTAACCCTGATTTCAAGCCGGTCGTGGATTAGAATCCCACCCAGGACAAACATTTGTATGCAAGAATATGTCTGTTCTGTGTCTGGATGTAATTATCTATATAAGTTTGCATTTTAAAGTAAGATATCTGGTTACCATATCACAAGCTCTGCTTAGTTTGGCATCAGAATGGCCATATAGCTACTTTGTATAGATTATTCAAAAGAGGACAAAAAAAATATATATCTAGGTACCAAAGTTCCAGTAGGAATAATTGTTAACTAGATGCATGACAAAGGGGACAAACAAACATGTCTTTCAAACAAAGAAATAACAGCAAAATATAGAACCTCCTTTTATAAGTCGGTTAAAAACAGCTCTCATATATAATTCACATGATCTAAATAAACAAACGAAACCCACACATTAATATCTTGTATAAGTGAATCCGTGACGTGAAATTAATTAGTGTGTCCCGGGACAGTAATGAAGTCCCATTGTTACTCCATTTATCACTAAACATGTGTAACTTGACTGCTCCTGGATAGGGACTCTGGAAAATCTGGATGTGGTACTTCGCTTAGAGTGAGATGGCACTACATTGTAGAGGGAGATAGCGAATCCTCATCATCAGCTCATGCCCTCCACCGAGGAGCTCGAGCCTCCCCTAACATCGAGGGGTGTAGGCCATAGTCTACCACGCGGGCCTAGTGCGGCGGTGGAATTCACATGCCTTTTTGTGACATCTCGGGCATGCAGGTTTCCTCACGATGTTTCCTTCACCGAAAGCCAGTGGTGTGAATCCGTACATAAGTTTTTATAAACTCAGAGGTACGGACCAGGGATTTGAACCTGCACCCTGCATGATCGTGAGTCGCTGCCTTCCCAACTGAGCTACCACGGCTTGCTAATCCTACATTATAGTTAATCTACTCTAATATCATAGAGAGCAAAGTTTTGATCTTTTGTTTGTTAAGAAAGAATTTAACACTACTGGACCGATCTGAATAATTCTTCCAACTTTAAAAAGCTACCTTATTTGTGTATGTCATACATAGGCTATATTTAATCCCTGTATTCTTACGGGAACGGGAGCCACGGGAGTGAAACCACGGTCAAATTTCGACCAAAATTCGAATTTTATGAAAAAAAGATCAACGTTTACACAGGATTTATAAAACTTTTCACATAAAACCTTCAATAAAACTACGGATTTTACTGACTGGAAACCGAAACTACCTAACCGCCTGCACCATATGGCTCATACAAAAAATTTCTCTAATATAGTGCCATATCCATTAAATCTTCTCGTTTCTCGACATTTCCTAAACCATGTTATCTCTTACAAATGCGCTCACATTGTCTGTATAAATTACATAGCCTTCTATATAATACATTATATTATATGTTAACATATTGTATATTGTATATGTTAGGGTAAATATATAATTAGGGAATCTGAGGATTAATGAAACGGTACTTTTATTAGCGAAAGGGTTTCGTAACGCCCTTTATGATTCTGCTAGTGGCTCCCGGTTTCACTCGCGTACCCGGGAGATCTTCCATTTTCCCGGGATAAAAATAGCCCATGTCCTTTCTCAGGCTCTAGACTAGCTGTGTACCAAATTTACGTAACGAGTGACGAGTAACGAGTGAGAACGTAATTTATTTATTATTAATTGATACGTTTGATTTGTAATTGAAGTTATATAGATAATATAAAAAAAACTAATATAACTGACATACTTATATGGGCTTCATCCATATTCGTAACTGCAAGTTCGTAACCAGTTACAAGAGAAGATTTTTTTTTCGCTGTTTCGTAACTAGTTGTGAGAGAAGAATTATTATTCCATTTTGGTAACTCATGTTTCGTAACCAGTTACAAAAGAAGATTTCTTTTTCTCTTTTTGGTAACTAGTTGCGAGAGAAGAATTATTATTCCACCTTTGTAGATCAAATTATTTCCATTTTTGTAACCATTTTTGTTTCCATTTCCATTAGTACGTATATATAAAGTAAATAACATCGAAACAATCTATAGTGTTGGCAAAGCCCGCGGTGTTGAGTGACTTTTTTCCTCTTTATTTTGTGACTGGTCAGGTACGTTTAGTTATTAACGTGGACGACGGCTGGGGTTTTTAAGAATCTATTCCTACCGCTTTATTGAAAACATTTCAATTTTCAATATTTATTTGAGTGTTCTGAAGACACTAGTGGTTCTCCGCGGTTTCACTCGCGTTCCCGAGGGATCTTAAATTTCCCGGGATAAAAGTCCGTCTCCAGGTTCAAAGCTACCTCCCCACCAATAAGAGTAAACCGGTATGCGACTCATTCCAGTTTCGTAACTACCAAAAATTTACAAAAGTGGAATAATAATTCTTCTCTCGCAACTAGTTACCAAAAAGAGAAAAAGAAATCTTCTTTTGTAACTGGTTACGAAACATGAGTTACCAAAATGGAATAATAATTATTCCAATGGAATGGAATAATAATTATTCCAATGGAATGGAATAATAATTATTCCAATGGAATGGAATAATAATTATTCCATTTTGGTAACTCATGTTTCGTAACCAGTTACAAAAGAAGATTTCTTTTTCTCTTTTTGGTAACTAGTTGCGAGAGAAGAATTATTATTCCACCTTTGTAGATCAAATTATTTCCATTTTTGTAACCATTTTTGTTTCCATTTCCATTAGTACATATATAAAGTAAATAACATCGAAACAATCTATAGTGTTGGCAAAGCCCGCGGTGTTGAGTGACTTTTTTCCTCTTTATTTTGTGACTGGTCAGGTACGTTTAGTTATTAACGTGGACGACGGCTGGGGTTTTTAAGAATCTATTCCTACCGCTTTATTGAAAACATTTCAAATTTCAATATTTATTTGAGTGTTCTGAAGACACTAGTGGTTCTCCGCGGTTTCACTCGCGTTCCCGAGGGATCTTAAATTTCCCGGGATAAAAGTCCGTCTCCAGGTTCAAAGCTACCTCCCCACCAATAAGAGTAAACCGGTATGCGACTCATTCCAGTTTCGTAACTACCAAAAATTTACAAAAGTGGAATAATAATTCTTCTCTCGCAACTAGTTACCAAAAAGAGAAAAAGAAATCTTCTTTTGTAACTGGTTACGAAACATGAGTTACCAAAATGGAATAATAATTCTTCTCTCACAACTAGTTACGAAACAGCGAAAAAAAATTCTTCTCTTGTAACTGGTTACGAACTTGCAGTTACGAATATGGATGAAGCCCTTATATGTGCATATGAATTATCTAAAGCCAATATGCAACAAAAAGGTATTTATGACATGTCTTTATATACGTAGGGACCGTCGAAATATTTCATACGGCATCACGTAATAGCTCTACTGCAGGATTGCTGTTTACCTATCTCAAATTTCACATGCTACCTAATTCCTAGTTATGCTACATCTACAACAATTTAGATAATTAATATGGTGTCCAAATTCCTGTAACACTATACATTATGTGGGACGACATTGTCTTCTATTGTGTAAAGCCATGCGTTAATTTGGGCCGCGTTTAATACGCCGCGTAATCTTGCCTTTTGTTACCGTTGGATACATCAGGGAAGATGAGGGAAGATGATTATGAGGATTTATGAGGGGAATATCTATTTGATATTTTTATGAAGCTTATGGTGGAGGTTGTAGTACCCGCATAATAGTTGCCCCTGATACCCCTGTTTTCATGTTATAGTATCTATTTTAAAAATATTGGTAGGTAAAAACAAAAAGAAATCGTTATAGTCTTTGATTTTAAATTTCTCTATCGACTATAGACTTCTTTCTTTCTTCATAGACTTAGATCGTCCGTACGTTTTATTATTATTTTATTTATGAATTTTCGTAAAATGATCAATCAATGCTATTTATAAATGTTAATTTATAAATTTGTTACATAACCATATCAATTAAATATTTATAACAACTTTTCAGTTGTTATTTTTTTACCCATGCTTTGCCATTAATTAATTTAAGTAAGTAAAAGGCCACCAACCCACGATGGGCCTTAAAAGGCTGAGGCCTCAATCTCCTTAAAGAAGAGGCCTTAAAGCGAAGCCGTTCGTAAACGTGTTCCTTTTGCATCATAAACTTCCGATGGAAAGAATAATTAATTCTTCACAGTTTAAATAAGCAGTCACTGATAACATTGCATAGTTAACCGTTTTAAAATCCCAACTAATTTACGAGCGCTCATTCGATTTTCAAACTGAAGCCACTCAAAACTCAACTCCGGTACTCTTCAAAAAACTTTCGGCCCCATCTACATTCAAAAACCAATCGTATTCTGTTGGTATTTAAGTTGAAATGTGATTGTAGGTGCGTTGGTACAGTTCGGGCAAGTTTTCCAGGGTTCCTCGTAGAAGTTTAATGACTAATTATCTCCCCCCCCCGCCCCTCCATCTCAGCGATCTCTGACCGAAACTCGATTGCAGATTTAATTCAGAAGGATTTCAAATTAGCTGCTGTGGAATTTACCAAGTTTTGTATAATGATTTTGTTGAGTTTATGACGGTTGTCTTATTTATATAGAACTGTGGTGGCTCAGTTGGGAACGAACCGGCTCAAAAAATAAACTTATGTACGGATTCACACCACTGGCTTTCGGTGAAGGAAAACATCCTGAGAAAACCTCACTATTAAAAGGCATGTGAAATCCGCCAATACGCACTAAGCTCGCGTGGTGGTCTATGGCCTAAACCCCCTAGTTGTTAGGGGAGGCTCGAGCTCCTCAGTGGAGACGTATATGAGCTGATGATGACTGACTTGATGACTTATTAATTAAATATAATTAATCTGTGGAATGTTCGCTATTAAGTAAGTATATGTAGGAAGCATTTTTTAGATTCAAAGTCAACGATAAGTTATCGTTTATTATGTTTATTGACGTAAATTTTATAAAGATTAATAATAATATGTTATTGTTGCAGTACAGGCACTTTTTGTTTACAATAATGTACCAATTTGCACATGCATCATGATGTGAAGAAAAATACTTTTATGAATAGGTCTGTTTTAGGTGAAACGTACTTATAAGTGATTGACAGCCCGGTTGGCTTTGTGGTTAGTGACCCTGACTCTCAAGCCGCGGGTCGTGGGTTCGAATCCCACCCAGGACAAACATTTGTATGCATGAATATGTCTGTTTGTTCTGTGTCTGGATGTAAATATCTATATAAGTATGTATTTAAAAGTAGTATATGTAGTATATCAGCTATCTGGTTACCATATCACGAGCTCTGCTTAGTTTTGAATCAGATTGGCCGTGTGTGAAAAATGTCCCAGGATATTTATTTTATTTATTTCTTTATGTTTTCATAATATTTTCCTACTCAATTTCAGATGAATATATTTGTATTTACATCTACCGCAATTTTTTCTTATTGGCGATCATACTAAAATCTCTACTAATATAGTAAATGAGAAGTTACTACGGCTGTTACGCTTTCACGCCTAAACTTAATCGATTTAGTCAATACTTACTACAGAGATAGACTAGAACATGGGAAAGGATATAGGGTACCATTTATCCCGGGAAAGTTGAAGTTCCCACGGGAACCCGCGTGAAATATACAAAATTTATAAGATTTATTTTAAATAGATTCATTACTTATGTACAAGAATTAACTCAGATTCGTTTGGCTATGTGTGTCAGTAAGGAAGAAATATGTGTTAAGTATAAATCTTTATATCGTAAAAACAGAATCAGATAAGGGTATAATATCATTATCATTAATCTGATTTAAAAAGTTCCAAAGATTTTCGTTGGCTCCCTTATCACGTGATGTCATATTATATCTATACGATTAATCTATATGATTGTTTACTTAAAATGCAATGTAGATTGTGATAAATTAGAAAAAATGCTGTGTACGTGCCTTACTAAATGTTTTTCTTATTATTATACGCCACTAGTTTTCGTGTTGCGGTTTCACCCGCGTTCCCACCGGACCTTAACATTTCCCGGGATAAAAACTTGCCTATGCTAGAACATGTTTTAACTCTGTACCAAAGTTCGTTTCTTCAGATCCCTTCAGCCTGATTAACAAACATTCAGACATACAAAACTTTCGCATTTGTGATTATATTTAGTAAGGTGGCTTGACTTAAATTCTCTGGCTATCTTCTGTCCTATGGTTTCACCCCCTTTCCTGACTCCTGTTTCCTTTAACTTTCCCGGGTATTAAAAGTAAGAAAAAAAAAATAGCTTTCCCAAGCTATGTCGCCAAATGTTAGTTTTGGGGTGAAACATAAAATACAGATTAACTTTATTATTAATACTTTATTATGACAGGATATTTATTTAATGCATTTTCATGTCGGAAAAAAGTCATACCTAATTTAACATCTGCGCGTGATCATACACTTCACTTGTTTTTTTATCTTTTATCTTATTGCGTCAGTGCTAAAGTTCCAAATGAAGGCAACCTTCTGAACCGAGCATTAATCTGACAAATCGTAAGTGTGTTGGCCTATTTTACTGAATAAATAACTAAGTACATTTACTTAAACGCTTCTTATGCTACGAGCATTAGAGTTACTATTCATAAGTATTTTTAATGGTCTATATAAATGACTAGCTGCCTCCCCGCGGTTTTACCCGCGTAGTTCCCGTTCCCGTGGGAATACAGGGATAAAATATAGCCTATGTTACTCGGGGATAATGTAGCTTTCCAAAGGTGAAAGAATTTTTGAAATCGGTCCAGTAGTTTCGGAGCCTATTACAAACAAACAAACAAACAAACAAACAAATCTTTCCTCTTTATAATATTAGTATAGATTGCACTGAAGATGGTAGAAACACAGAAGTATCTACTGACTATTATAAGTAGTTTCCTAATAAAAGCGAAAAAAGTAATTTATCATTCAATTAAACTATGAGTTTCTTTTTGTAAAAAAAGATTTTTTTGCGATATAATTACTCAATAGTCCAAGGTCGAACTTAATTGAATTATTTTAATAAGAATTAAAAATTGTTTAGTATACTTAGGTATCAAGATTTTACGTCAATACTAATGACTATACTAGGTTTTTATATCGGCTATGTGATAAACAACAAATTGCAAATAACGTTACTTCCTTTTACTAACTATAAAATTTAACTACCTCTTTAAACTAAAAATTAAATGCCACTAAGCCCTCATTCGCACGAGTTTTTTTAACGGACGCTAAAAAGCCGTTTAAATACAACAAATGCATTTCCAAGTTCCGAAATACGCTCAATTTCCAACTCCTTAGTTGAAGTTGCAACACCGCTCGATAAAAAAGCGTCGCGTTAAAAACGCTGTTGTGTGAACATATGCATTTGTTGTATTTAAACGTGTTTTTAGCGTCCGTCAAAAAACTCTCGTGCGTATGAGCCCTTAATCGGGACCTAATTCGTAAATAGTACAATTGCATTCAAACTTTTTGCACCGATCGCGACGGTACTAAAATTTTGTGATCATTTATCACACTGAAGAGCCAATAAAACTGTGTCAATATAAAGGTTCATGAACAAAATTGTTATCGCAGTGTGGCATAGGTATTGTGCGTGAAAACTGCTGCGATGGTGCCGTGGATGGAACTACCTTATGACATATCAAACGTCACGCCGGAGGAGGACAGAGTGATCAAGAAGTGTTTGATAGGTTGGTTTTGCTGTTACTGAAAAAGTGTGCTATGTGTGATGTTTGTGAGTGTTTCTGTTTTTTTTTGAGGTAAGGTGTTTTTATATATGTATTAAATTGTAGGGAGGTTTAGTCGTTAAAAATTGAGGTGAGTAGGGGTCTCAAACTGTTAGACAGGTGGTTAAACAGATGTGGATTTGGGTTGAGATTGTAGGGCGATATGAGCTTAGTCCTCAGAAGTAATAGGTATATCAAATGTAAAAAGTTATGGCAATACCCACATATATTCTATTTATTCTATTAATTAATACTAAAAGAAATTAAATACAATATTAAATATTACTAAAATAAAAAAATAATTAAACATTACCAATACTATTATTTTAAAATAAATATTAGCAAAAACCTTGCTGGTTCTTTACAGTTGATAGTCACCGGAGGCAAGAGCTTTTAATAAAGAATCCAAAAGTTGTGTTTGAATCTATAATAAACCATCTAATAAAAATTTAATTTTCTAATAAATAATTTAAATCATTTGTTTCGAAACATGTATATTGGAAAATATGTTTGTTACCTATTAGTGAAATTAAATTTCATGACAAAATATTATGACATCCTACATTACAAGTCCTATCAACCTGAATGATTATCTTGTATATAAAATAAATATAAAACGCCGGTAATAAAAAGTCCGTAAACTAAACACTATAAAGTCTAGTCGAGTGAAAAGGTTGCCCACTACAAAACTAACCCGAGCCGTTCCTGCTTAGAATAGTAGAGGTATATTTACCTAATATGTATATAGCATTTTTATAGTATGTTATAAGACATAACTCTTATCACAATGGCTTGATCTGTGCTTATCCGTCCGTGGACTATATTTCTTATCTTATCGTCGTATTTGCATGAACAGCATCATTTTATGATATTTATTTTTATGACAGGTGAAAGAAAGGAATGATCGGTTTATGGTTTCAAATAAAAATGGTGGCATGCCCAAGATGTGATATTTAAGGGGATATAAAGTCCTCTAAATTGTACTAACTTTGCTATGCCCTAAAACGCCCCATTTGTTAGGAGCGGCTCGTGATCCTACTTTGGAGATGTATTTGAGCTGATGATGTCAAAAAAAAATACTCTTTATTTTATATAGTTTTTATAATGGTTCTTATATCTACAGTTTCATTCTTAAATTAAACACAAATAACAATCAGGTGTTGTTAGGCCGATCATTTATAATATTGAGATAGAAGATTTAGAGAAAAATTCCAAAGATAAAATATGGTTGATCTGCTTCACAACACTGTCAAACAGTTATCTCGAGAATGTATGTTATCTAATATATATATCTTTAGGCCGTTGAAAATCAGACAATAAATAAATAGCACCTTGGAATGTTCTTCACACATGGCCAATCTGATTCCGATTCAAGCAGTTCTCATACTATGGTTATCATATAGCTGATACTTAAACTACACTACTACAACCTGAACAAGCAGCAGCTACCTAAATAAGTGCCAGTGAAGACCTATTTGAGTTTTTTTTTATTTATTTGATTTCATTCACTTAAATGTATACAAGACTTGTATTGATTGATATTACACCCAGACACAGATAAAATGGACATGCTCATTGATTTCATTCACTTAAATATATACTTCTATGGCTATTACACCCAGACACAGATCAAATGGACATGTTCATGCCTACAAATGTTGGTCTGGGTGGGAGGTATATTTTATCCTCGTACCCCTAAGTCCAGGTAACATGTCATGTTTAGGTATTAGATTTCTTGTGTAATTTCAAGCTATGAATAACAAATAATGAACTTTGGATACGTTTTTCTACGAATTTAAATTGTGCACAGTCGTACCGTTCTTTTATTTTTAGCCCCATGAAAACAATTGATATGTTAATAAATTACGTATTAATCATTATCGTACTATTATTTAATGTACTTATTCAGATATCAATGATAACAGTGCGGGTGTACTGAAGCTGTACCTAAATTGATAAATATCGATTAGCCAGGGCTGAACTTAGTACCTGGGGCAATTGTTGGAATGGGGCAAGCAAGATGGGATAATAAATTGAAAATTAAGCCCTTATTTAAAAATTGTAATAATTTACTTTTACATTTATTGGCACATTAGATATATGTTTTTATCAATATTTGTTGAAGTGTTTGTACATTAAAAATATTTAGTATCCTAAATATTTACATATAGTTGGACTTTGTCGAGCTTATGTATCAATTAAAGCTTTCTTACATGTTGTTTTTATAATGTCATCTTTATCTAGTTTTTATCTTTTATGGGTTTATATTTAAAAATAATGATTAATCGGAATATTTATAGAGATGATTAATGTGGTATTTGTTAATTAAATCCTAGTAATTTATTGTACCTAAAGTACTCGATCTATCAAAGTTTCCTTATAATTGTCAAGATTGCATGTGGCTTACATATTTATGATGTTGTTTAAAACCAAAAAATCGTCCTTATTAAATTAACGTAACAATAACAAATTTCCAAATTACAGGTTACACAAGACCTTTTGTAAAATGTGGAAAGAACGAATATATCATGCCTGGAGCTTTCAAAAAGCACGCAGAAGCTATATACAATATGGAGGTGCGATCTGATGACATATGGGTGATCACATTTCCTAGATCAGGTATGATGAGTTTTATATAATTCCTTATACATATATGCATATATAAGTTTAAGAGAAAATATGAAGATAGATAATTTCCATCAGTTTTAAGCGATATATTTGAAGAGTCATTGTTATTTGAAAAATAATTGAGTTGAAATTTACAATATCTCAAATATCAATTTTGAAAAAAATAGATACCTGCACGTCAAATGGGTATAAATGATTAATGACTAGAATGATTTGTTTAGTTTACGAATATTTTTAGATCAAAGTTGAATTTCCCAACAAAATAAACATCAACGCTGGACCTTGACTTGGGATTGTGATAAAACAACAACCATCATAAATACTTAAATATATTTATCAGTTACCTGTGATAGTATATCGAGATACGTAGATTTCAGATATGTTATGGCACTCACATTATCAGTGTGGGTAAAACCCTCCCCATTTACGATATTGGTTATTTAAGTACGTTTAATACATAAGCGTTGTTATCTATTCGCTTATATTGAGTACGATACTATTAAATATCGCTTGTGACCTCTAACTAGAAATCAAATTTGGAAACGATTTTAGTGACGTCATAGAAAAAATTGGAACGATTTCTGATATAGATATAAATCTATCACCTAACAGATGCCACTCATATGGAAACCTATAACATTATATTATTTAGAACTACTCTAGATTTAGCAAAAATATATATACATTTAAATGAAGGATACTGTACAGCTCTTTCTATAAGCATAATTCCCACTTGCCCAAGTCCTAAATACGACCCTGTTTAAGTTCAACAAACATTATTATATGACGTTTTGAGACCTTATTTATGTTTTTTCCAGGCACAACATGGACACAAGAACTGGTATGGCTCGTTGAGAATAACTTAGACTATATGGCTGCCAAAGAAAAACCTTTGTATGAGAGATTTCCAATGCTAGAGTAAGTAAGAAAATGTCGTGTTAAAAGTATGTTTTGGCTGAATTTAAAAATTTACCGATTGTTAGTGATTGTTAGTTAAAATTCAAAGCAAATTCAGTTTAGGTCCTAATCTTGTACTTATGAAAGTCAAAGCTAACGATATTCTCAGATGAGAAGAACCGACAGCAAGTTAACATTACCTTAAATTTAATAATTAAATATTTACTTTTTGTATAAACAATGTATCCCTATTAATATTCAAACAATTACTATAAATCTCCTAAATTCGCCTGTTTTTTTTAAATTATAGAACAACAACACAAATACCAGAAATTGCGTTCGACCTGATAAAAGTTAACTTCATGAACTTAGGCAACTTTCAAGGGCTTCACGAAGCCGCTAAATCTCCGAGTTGGCAGTCCATAGACAAAGCACCGTCCCCAAGACTTATAAAGACACACCTGCCATTATCACTTCTACCACCAAACCTTCTTAGTACTGCCAAAGTTGTGTATGTCGCCCGAGATCCGAGAGATGTCGCTGTATCATATTATTATTTACACAAAATGGTCGCCAAAAGTGTTATGAGGGCGCAGTTCGTCAATTTCTGGGAGGCTTTCAGGAGAGATCTCTGTAAGTGGCTATTTGTATAATTTCTCAATTTTTTTTCATGGTTAAAATACGTAATTATTTCGTATATATTAGCGGTATTAAAAGAATAAAAAATAACTACTTAAATACTCCGAGACATTTTTTAAATACAACAAAATAAATACAACAAAAACAAGCAGAGATCATACTAGAGCTAATAAACTTGTTGGCAATACATACTTACATACTGTTTGTAAATAAATAAATAAATAAATATAATTCCAAAGAATAACTCAAATCAATAATATGGAGATCAATTATATTCTCGAAAACTGTATCAAAATCCGTGGTTACAAATTAATAAACTTACAGAGGCAAAATACCTAGTACCTTAGTTTTATAATATTTTCCTACAATTTCAGTACCCTGGACCCCAATAGTCTCACACACGAACGAAGCGTGGATGAAACGACATCATCCCAATCTACATTTCGTTTTCTACGAAGATATGATACAGGTATTATTTTTATTATAGGTATCTACTTTCTATCCTACTATTTATTTTAAATTCGAAAATTCGTGAGGACGGAGGGATGGATGTTTATTTCTCTTTCAGGCAACAATCAAACAGCAAATTGAATCAAACTATAGTACAATCCACAAAAGTTTCTGTATGGAAATAAGTTAGTTTAGATTAGGCAAAACCATTCCGCTTGCCAATCAGCGATAATTACTTAGATCAATTTTAGGTATTTTACTTTCATACCTACTATAATTTTAAGTAGGTACTTATAGTATTTTTATAGTCATGAACTTATTTTAGTATTAAGTGTATATGGATTAATAAAAACTTTTATTTTCAGGATTTGCCAAAAGAAATTCGTAACATCTGTAACTTCCTCCACAAGCAATACAACGATGATGAGATCAAGATCTTGGCGGAGCACCTTAGCTTCGAGAGCCTCAGAAAAAATAAAAATGTTAATAATACGACAGACGATAATGACAATAGCAGCGTACAATTTGTAAGAAAAGGTTTGTACAAAATTATTGTTGTTATTTTATCTAAATGTTTGTATGTTTTTTGTTCATTAACATATTAAAGTCTTATACCCCAGTCATTTTAGCTTAAATTAGGTAAGGATCTCGGAATTCGAGATACCCAGCTGTAAGTCTGTAAATACTTGTATATTGACACCCTAAAAGTTGTCTCAAAACCTACATATGGTAGGGTGTAAGCAACTATAAAATTTCAAGGTCAAAGGTCACAAAAATCGGATTTTTGCACTTTTTTTGGAAATATCTCATTTCCTATGGGTTTTTTGCTATTAGTATGTATCATCAATATTGTAGAATATAAAATTCTCTACAAATTTTGTTTAAAAATTTTTTTATACGGTGAACCATTTTCGAGATAGAGGGCGGAGAGCGCGCGGTCACACCATCACTTCAGGTCAACCGGTGCCTCCGGTCGAAAACGCGCCAGTTTACTTTATTACAATTTGTGATCTATTTTAAACTAAATTACATTATAATAATAATAATAATAAATAATAAATATCCTGGGACATTTTTCACACACGGCCAATCTGATTCCAAATTAATGAGCTTGTGTTATGGTAACCAGATAGCTGATATACTACATATACTACTTTTAAACACATACTTATATAGATATTTACAACCAGACACAGGACAAACAGGCATATTCATGCATACAAATGTTTGTCCTGGGTGGGAATCGAACCCACGACCCGCGGCTTGAAAGTCAGGGTCACTAACCACAAAGCCAACCGGGCTGTCAACATTAAAAATGATGTTTACCCATGTTTTTTAGCGACGCCCCGGCGAATAAAATGCAGTTTCATAAGTTTAGCGGATCTGTGTTTGTCATCGTTGCTCCTAAACGACTCGCCGGATTTTGATGGGGTTTTCTCTATTTGAAAGCTGATTAAATTTACCTGTTTTTCAGGTGAAGCGGGCGGCTGGAAGGCACACTTTGACGAGAAGATGGAACTTCAAGCGGAAGACTTCCTTATAGAGAGGTTAAAAGGACTCGATCTTTCTTATCCATCGTTTCCTATGACAGAAACAACGCATTTATAACATCTGATCATTAATTTTATGTCTTAAGAAAGTATTTTGTTATAAATAATTGTAATAATAAATATAGGATTTAAGGCACGACAAATCGGATTCCAAACTAAGCAGAGTTTATACTATGGTAGGCAGTTAGTTGATACTTTTTTAAACGACTTCATTTAAACATATTTATTTCAACCCAGAAGAAGATAAAGGCATGTTCAAACCCACATGTTATGTTTTGTCTTCGGTGGGAATCAAACGCCGCAAGGTAATGAAATAATTTATTTATGTATTTAATGTTATTTAAAAAAAAAAATATTTATTGTGCAAATAATACATGACTTCTAAGAATAATAATACAGTAGATTTTAAATATATGTAGGCATAATTTTAATAAATTATTATTTAAAAATTAATTGAATTAGAATAAATACAAGTTTTTTAAATGGAATTTTATTATGCCCCTAAAAGTACGCAAATAATTTTATTCAGAAAAACCCGAAAAAAAATTAAAAAGACATCGCCATGTTGCGGCAGAATTAGGAACTAAAATATTACAAGCACTTCATTAGGTACAGACATACATTCTACAAGTGGCGCCCTCCTTTCTAGTCTGTTATAATTTTGTTAGTCTTTACCTTGGAATACTTATATCCAAGAGAAAAGAAAAAATAAAGCTTATCCAATGATCATAAAGTTCAAAATATAAAAGCTTTAATGGAATGGAAAAAAATAAGGAAACGAATAATGTTTAAAGAAGTTCACACTTGACTAAGATTAAAAAAAGGAAATTGTTTTTCCAAAAACGATCAAAGGTAAGGCGAGTTTTCCTGTATATCTTTTGTTTGAGGTTTTCCTTAAACAGCCTCAGGAAAGAATATATAGGTACTGTATTTAAATCTACACTAATATTATAATGAGGAAAATTTTGTATTTTTGTGTGTATGCATATTTGTAATAAACAAACTCAAAAACAACTGTGCCGATTTCAACTAATATATATAGATATACTAATATTATAAAGAGGAAAGATTTGTATTTTTGTATGTAACGAATAAACTCAAAAATTACTGGACCGATTTTAATAATTATATTTTCATTAGAAAGGTACATTATCACTGAGTAACATAGGCTATATTTTATCCCTGTATTATCACGGGAACGGGAACTACGCGGGTAAAACCGCGCGGAGGCAGCTAGTAATAAATATTCTCTAAAACTACTGTGCCGATTTAAAAAATTACTTCACCATTAGAAAGCTACATTATCAGGTAGTAACATAGGCTATATGTATTCCGGACGGAAACGGAAACAAAGCGATTTAAACCGCACGGAGGAGGTCGACGTTTATAAAAAATAAAAATAAATGAGCACGAGCCTCCCCTAAGAGGGGCCTAAGCGCCATAGTCCACCACGCGGGCCTAGTGCAGATAGGAGGACTTTACATACCTTAAATAGCTAGTGGTGTGAATCAATAAGTTTTAAACTCAGAGGCACGGGCCAGGGACTTTAACCTGTACCCTCATAATTATGAGTCGGTGCGTTTTAAACTGAGCCAGAGGTATTCTAGCCAGGCCAAAATGACATAAATATACAGCTTAATGATAAGCAGTTACCAAACTTTACCTCGTAAATTATAAGCTACGACATAGTACGAAAGTGCTTTAATAATACAGAATCAATTAAGTTTCCCTTGTATTAGTTCTACAACTAACTTAGACTGTGTATAGCTTTAAGCTTTGAGATGATCGCGGTAGCTTAAGTTGAACCTAACTTATTTCTTAGGCGTCAGTTTAGAAGGTACCGCTTATTATGAATATTATGTTAAACCACCGTTTAATTGAAATTGAAAATTTTATGTAAAAGGTCAGAAAAACCTGAATTATTACCTTATAGTGAATTCTATCTAGGTAAAACAAAATTATCTAGGTAATCTAATAATAAGATTTTTTTTCAGTTTTGTTTGTTGTGCATAAGCTACGAAACTACTGGACCAATGTGAATAAATTTCTCTTACAGAAAGCTATATTATTTGTAAGTGTCATAGCCTTTATTTTACTCCTTTATTCCTACGGGAACGGGAACTACACGGGTGAAACGCCAAGGCAGAAGCTAGTTTTCAATATTTTTATGCAAGTCTATAGCTGACATGCTCGTTTAACAAAAATAAACCTTAAAAACCAGCTATATAATACGTATTTCAATACCGCAAGAAATACACGTTTGAAAAATCACAGGGCGGTAAAATGGCACCAAAACTTACTATAACATAGAACATATGCAGGTATCAAAAGTAGAATTTTCCATGAAAATTCCACCAAAAGAATTCGGTTCAAAATTGTTTTTTTGTCCCATACGAATTTCACGGAAAACGTGGTGAGAGGTGAAAAATTATTTCACCCGCACGCTGAGCCTAGGGATCAGGGATCAAAGGATTGGAACCAATCGAGCTCACTATCGGAATATATTGAATCTGTGCCTATAGATAGACGACAGAAAAATGTCTTAATCCATCCATCCAGTCGTATGAGTACGATTGAGTTGTTACAGCTTAGGTACATATGCCCTCATATTGTTGCTGAAGCTCGATTCTAAAGTTAGCGAATTGAGAATAGTCAGCAAGGATCTTAGCAGGAAAACATTTATTTTCCCGCAGTTTCATATGCGTTCCGGGGGTATATTCAACTTTCCCAGGATAAGCAGCCTTTCCCAAGATCTGGATATGTGTTCCAAATTTCATCAAAATCGGTTCATTGGGTTTGGCGTGAAACGTAACAAATAAAGGTACTTTCGCATTTATTATATTAGCAGGGAGTTTATTTTTACGATGTACTACATTTATACTACTTCTTAATGCATACCTACATAAGTCCTGGGAGGCAATTGAAGCTATGACCAGTACCTAGCTTGAAAGTCAAATTAAAACTTTGCAAATATTACATACATTTGCTTATAACACTGTCGGTAGTGAATTGATCCAAACAACGGTTCAGAATTTGGCTATAAGAAGAGCAATATACTTATCCATATACACACTCATGAACTACCATCTACTGACTGATTTATGTAAAATCCAAAATTTCCCCTAATCAGTAGTTCCCGCGCCCTCGTTTTAGATTAGACATCGTATAAATCAAAACACATTAAAACTGGAGTTCCACAATAATCCCGATCATAAATCACACAAGTTTATAGAACGTTACATATTACTTACCCCTTATCTAGCAAAGTTTGTCTACAGGAGCGGACCTCTCACGTAATTCCATAGTATAGGAAAGGGACAGAAAACTATCTGCTGATGCATAGTGTTATTAATGCCATGTAATAACCCCTTATACAATTCAATACTTTGGCCAAAGTGCTTTGTTGTTTTTGACGTTACTATACGACATGGTTACCATGGTTACCCGCCATTTAATTTATGGTATGTGGTGATAAGAGGTCATTATCGCGACGAAAAGTTGTTTATATTTTTCAGTAAAAAAACACTTAATCCTAATTCTAACTAATATTATAAATGCGAAAGTAACTGTCTGTCTGTCTCACTTTCACGCTAAAACCACAGAACCGATTCAAATGAAATTTGGTTTACAAATAGTCAAGAGCCTGAGAAAGGACATAGGCTTATTTATCCCAAGAAAATTGAAGATCCCGGCCACGCGGGTAAAACCGAGGGGAGCCACTAGTTATCTTTAGACAATGTACCTACTGGTTTCAGCGGTTGATATTTATAAGATAGACAATAATTATACAAAATTGAAGAAAATGTCATATAGCTACTAGTATAATAAAATAATATAATAGGGTAAAACCCACGGGACATACGCTAGTTCCAATTTAACAGAATACTTTTTACCCCAGTAACATTTTAATAACCTCGTAAACAAAAGTAAAACCACTAAGCGGGTACTAGTTGATAATATTTTCAGCTCATTTTATTCCATCATTAAGGTAGCTTTTAGTACGCTATTATAAACTGATTTATCCCGTAAATTACACGTAATATCCGTACAAAAGTCCGTCATTGTGGCGAGCCGTGCAAACTCTCCCTTGTCACCGGATATTATGATAAAATCCTGAACGCACGTTAATCATTACATTAATCAACAATAAATTATGTTACAGTCTAAACTTGTGCTGTGATATTCCACTTGGAGCTTAGTTGTCAACCCCTTTTCTATTTATTACAAAGAGAAAATATTTTTAGTTTTTTAAAGGCTCCGAAACTACTGCAATGATCTGAATAATTCTATAACCAATGGAAAGCTACGTTATCAAGCACTGACATAGGATATAGTAATTTTATACCCATCTGAGTGAAAGGTTTCACACGCATACCCGGGAGATCTTCCATTTTCCCAGGATAAAAAAGTAGCATATGTCCTTTCTCAGGCTCTAGACTATCTGTGTCATTTAAATCAGCTCTGTAGTTTATCGTTATTATATCTTAACTATGGTATTGAAGACTTTATTTATAAACAGCATGATTTCGCTTCCGTTAAAGAAATAAATTTCGAGTGAAATGTCACTTAAAATATTCATTGATTAAGAACATCAGATATAATTATTTCAGTTATCCTTGCAATACTCCTTAAATATCGGAAACACTCATAAGTGATACCATAAACAAAAACCTCACAGTTATGAACAAAAAAATGTGTCAAAACTGTCAAAAAATTTTGAAAAACTTTTTCCATATTAAATTAAGTGCCAGTTAGAACGTACCTAAAGCCCAGTCATCCATAATGGCTGACAACAAACCAACCGAGCATTGTTGGAACACAATGAAGTCCCTAATAATTAAGATAAAACCGACGCAAATGTACGAAGCACTTTGATGGGTGAATGTTCGCTACATTTTATATAAGCCTCTGATAACTGGCTTTCAATAACGTTTTAGCTGAAAGGAAATTTACATCCTACTAATAGGTATTTATTAATGCAAAAGTTTGATAATATTCACGGATTTTTGATACTCTTTCACGCAAAAATGACTGAAGGGTTTTGGATGAAATTTGCTATAGAGTTCGAATATGTTGTGGACATAGGTTACTTATTATCTCGGAAAAATTGAAGGTCCTCTGGGAGCGCAGGTAAAACGGCGGGTCGGAAGCTAGTAATATTATATTTAAGTGTATATTGTAGTCTCTTTTCGTTTTCCTACTATGAACTCTATTACTAATTATTTTCAACTCAATTTAAGATTAAATTATTCCTAACTTCTTGATAGATCTACAGTTTTCTAGGCAAAGAGGTGGCCACAGCATAAATGATATCATAAGCCGTCAAGCCGTAAATGCATGTTACGATCTACAAAATTGATTATATCAATAAAAACCCCCAAATGAATATTAAAATGTTATCTAGAATGAAATATTTGGGAACTTTTTACACATTGAACCGGCAAAAAACGTAATTGTTCCGTGGAATAAAATTGAAATGTTGCCTGTTGAAAATGGACGAGCAATCAGTTTGTTGTTTGTTTTTTATAAAGTGCTCTAAATTAAATTTAGGAGTTCAACTAAATTGACGTTGATGTTGATTAAAACGTTGGGGGATAAAGATCAGAAAATAAAGTGTCATTAAAATACTTCTTTTTGTTGAGTTTTTAAAGTTAGTTTATTTTGCGATGAATTGAAACGAAAGTAAAAGTTTGGCATACATATTAGTACCTATTGAATGATTTTTCACATAATAAGTACTACTATGATTTATATATATAACGGCACGGCGTGTAGATTTATTTTCAAAATTAAATTATTTTGACTAATCTCGAAGTTTCGATCAAGATGCATTGATCGTGGTAAAGAGAAGACTGAAAATATATCCAAATAAATCATAAAAATAGTTCCCGAAAGTTTAAAAAAACACTAATATCGATGTGCTTACTTATAATATAGTAAATACAAGGGAAAAATAACCTTAACTATATAACTTTAAAACCAAGATTCTCCAAATAATTTGATCAATAAAGCAATCCCGATTCAGACTTAGCGACAAACTATTTATACAGTAACGGCCTTGGCTCAACGAATGTCTGAATATTTAAAATTAAACTTAATGTTTAATGGAGTAGGTATTCAAATCAAATGATCAACGAAATGACAAACTACGCGTTATCATTTGATGATAAAACTAGTCTATTGGATAGCATATGAGATTGGAGTGGGTGTGGCACTTAGTTATATAATATTATGAGTATCTATCTATGGGTTGACCTATCGAATTTCTTTCATCAAATGTTTTAAATTTGTCTTAATTGAAGTGAGATTATTTTGTTGAAAGTTTTTCAACAGCAAAAAATTTTAGTTATTTTCAATGTTTCAATGCTAGACCAGTGGAAATTCAGTTTTAAATAGGAGATTGTTTTATATTATTTTATTTAGTTCAATTGTATTAAGTATCTATGTATAATGTACGACAGTGAATACAAGAATTATTGGTAATCTAACAATAAATATAACCTATTGAAACCTGAAATTCAATATTTTTTTGATATTTTTAATCAATATTTTATTGATAATTATAAATGTATCTGTTAATTGATAGGCCACAATGACGAAAATTGTAGAGAGGGTTATACCACTAACCTTCTAGCTGGTAGGCCGAAGACAAATATAAAAATAAAACTCAATTTGAAAAATATTTCAAAAAAATTTAGTATATAATGACTGACATAATAACTTGTTTGTTAATGTTTAAATTATGGAGATAACAAATAAAGGTTCATTACACATGAGGCAAGTAACTTGACCAATTCACTCTCCTACTAATTTGATTTTAATTCCTATTTAGTTGGTACCTACTTGATTATCCAGTGTTATAGACGGATTACGACTTATACTTTGACCAAATATTATATTTGTTCCACGTTAACATAAAACTACGGTGGTGTTTTATAATACATATATGTATATATATCAAATTAACGACCATAATGTTTTACTAAGCGCAAAATTTCTAAAAAGTTCTTAATATTCGAAAACTTTCTTCGGCCCCGCGATTACACCCGCGAAGTTCCCTTTCCTGTAGGAATACGGGGATAAAATAAAACTTATAGCCTTCCTCGATAAATGGGCTATCTAACACTGAAATAATTTTTAAAATCAGACCAGTAGTTCCGGCGATTAGCGCGTTCAAGCAAACAAATAAAGAAACTTTTCAGCTTGATATTATTTGTATCGGTAGATAATGTGCCTATCAACTAAACCGTAACACTCGCATTACTACATCAGTGTGAAGCCAGCATAATGATAAGAGACGCTCCAACGTGGCGTGGCGTACGTTATAAACAAGTCGGTCCAGTCGAGTTGCGCGGGCGCCGGTGTCGAACGTCTGTCTAATTATAAAATTCAAAATGGCCGCGCGCACAATTCTCAATAGCCAGTGCATGTTGTCAACCGTCTCAAAAAGAGCATTCAGCTCGAAAACAGACAAAAATGTCGCCTTCCTCGGTCTCGGAAACATGGGAGGTTTCATGGCAGCTAATCTTGTTAAACAGGTATTTATAAGGTCGAATTTTGAATGTGTTTTATGGAGTTGTTGTCGAATTTTTAGATGTCCGTTTTGATGGTATATGTTTGTCTCTTTTCGGCACATGGACTATTTATTTAGATTTTGACACTTGTTAAATTATGGTAATCGAGACTTAGGTATTCTTGGTAACCACGTTGGTTCATAAATATTATTATTTCATTAAAACTAGGTTATCATTAGATTCAGTTTATTATACTTAGTAACTATTAAATTTGACTACCTTTCCTTAATTTAAGCTAAAATAATAAATGGTACATTTATATACCACGCTATATTTATAAAAATCTATTTTATACAAGCACGCTTACATAACCCACATTTGAATTTAAAAATTGGTTAAAATAATTGATAATTATGTTAATTCGATAAGAACCAGTTGACGAATAATTATTCAATCGATACACGCTTCAACTGATAGCAATCGGATGACATTGACCCTTAAGATAGCAGTGTGTAACTGACCTAATGCCATCGATTTGCTGTCCCTTTCACTCCTTGAAATATATTTCAGCGGTCTCACTCTATAGACAAAAATAACCGAATGAAAATAAATTCTATATCAATATAGAATAGGATCGATTTTCAAATAGGTTAAGTAATTTTGACCACAACAACGTTTAGACACGTTGTTTTTGGGAAGTAATTAGGTATATAACACTCTTTATACTACTATTAACACGTTAAGTGCGAAGCGAGGCCTAAATCACCCATGATGCAACTTCCCTGTGGTGCGGCAAGCAAAAAAGTGAATTTCTCTGTCGTGCGAATGGCATAGCTTTGGTTTGGTCCAGTGTAGGAAAGAGATAAATATATATTTGAGATCACTAATGGTTTCCGGACTCGGTGGTGTACCTACCTTGGTACCGGATGTCTTAGGCCTCGTGCCGCACTGAATTAATATAATTTTAATGCAGTGCGGAACGAGGCTAAAACGTCCCATATCCCCCCTGACCTCGTACCGCACTCAACGCGAGCTTCCCGCGACTAGTGTTGTGCATCACGTCGATTGAAGAGCACGTCCTTTTACAGCGCCGAACATGCCTAAACGATGTCGGAAGAAGTTAACTTTAAAAAACCCAGAAACATTTTTACCATCTCGTGAAGCTGATAAAAAATCCAAAAATATTTTGACTCAGTGCACTCAGTGCACAAAATCTTATTGTCTACCCTGTTTCAATGAAAAACACTCATAAATAAGTACAACATATATATTGAGATTTTTATAAAAAAAGTATATTGATACTGATTTTTAGGGTTCCGTACCTCAAAAGGAAAAAAACGGAACCCTTATAGGATCACTTTGTTGTCCGTCTGTCCGTCTGTCCGTCCGTCCGTCTGTCAAGACCCTTTTTCTCAGGAACGCGTGGAGGTATGAAGCTGAAATTTATATCAATTACTCAGGTCTACTGTCCCTTGAAGCTGTGAAAAAATCAAACTTCTAAGCCAACGCAATCAAAAGATACAGCCGTTTATGCCGCAAATTTTCGACACTTGCAAGGGAATCAAAACCTACAGGGTGCTTCCCGTGAACTCAGAATCTTGAAATTTGGTACGAAGCAACGTCTTATAGCATAGATAAAGGAAAAATTACGAAAACCATAAATTTTTAGTTACATCACATAATATTTTTTTTTTTAATAATTTTAAACTTACTACCCATTTCCTCATAAACGCGTAGAGGTATTAAATTGAAATTCATACCAAATACTTAGGTCTATAATACCTTTAAGCTGTAACAAAATCAAACTTCTATGTCAACGCAATCAAAAGAAACAGCAATTTAAGCTGCATATTTTGAAACTCGCAAGTACTCGCAAGGGAATCAAAACCTAAAGGGTACTTCCAGTCGACCTAAAATCTTGAAATTTGGCATGAAGCAATGTTTTATAGCACACATAAAGGAAAAATTCCGAAAACCTTAAATTTTTAGTTACATTACAAAATATATATTTTTTTAATAAATATAAACTTATTACTTTTTTCCTCACCATAGTTATGACTCGATTGTCGTAATGAACGAACTTTGTAAACCTTGCAGGTTTGTACGGAACCCTCGGTGCGCGAGTCCGACTCGCACTTGGCCGTTTTTTTAATGTTAATTCAAGTTCTAATAATTGTATTTTTAAAGCCCGAGGCAGAATAAATAGGACAGTTTCTTTTCTACTTCTGGTTGCCTTTTTTTTCTATTCTGTGAACCGCATTAAGATTTTCATATACAAATAGAAAGATAAACCTTATGCATAAACCGTAATTCATTATTTTCCAATAATAAGTCTGTAATAGGTGCCTCTTAATGGTATAGAATGGAACGCTTCATGCGCGAGTCCGACTCGCTCTTGGCCGGTTTTTTTTTCTTTATGGCGCCTTCAAGCACAATTTAGATTATTTAAAAAAAAATGTATCCTTTGATAGCTTTGTGTTGTTTTGCCAGGTTTTGCCCTTAAAACGATCTCCATCATCATCATCATCAACAGCTCATATACGTCTCCACCGAGGAGCTCGAGCCTCTCCTAACTACGAGGGGGTTTAGGCCATAGTCCACCACGCGGGCCCAATGCGGATTGGCGGACTTCACATGCCTTTAATTGTGACATCTCGGGCATGCAGGGTTCCTCACGATGTTTTCCTTCACCGAAAACTCTAATGAGCTAACATAAAACGATCTAATGAGATATAATTGATCAAAATCGGTCAAGTCGTTGCGTAGTTAAGACAGTTTAAAAACGTCGATATTATTTTTCCCATCACTAATCGCAGCGAAAATTTGCCCTATTTCAGTGCGTTACGAGGTGTATAAGATCCCATATTTTGTTTTGCTAATAATTCCTAAACTAGCCATCAGATCCCGGGGCGACGGTGGATTAGGGTTCATCAATTCACTGTCTATATCAATAACGACCAAAATTCTCATTTATCTTTGATTTCGCGCCAGAAAATGGATTTTAGTCTGTAAAAGGAGGTGGGGTCTAATAGACCGCGTGTCGCCCTAACGTCTGGTCACGGTACGGGCCGATTATACCTCGTGCCGCAGGAACGGAAAGTATGCAAAAATTGGTGCCGCAGCTAACGTGTTAATATGTTTTACGTCCGGATTCACACCACTGGGTTTCGGTGAAGGAATACATCGCGAGGAAACCTGCATGCCCGAGATGTCACAATTAAAGGCATATGAAGTCTGCTAATCTGCACTAGGCCCGCGTGGTGGACTATGAGCTAAGCCCTCTCGTTGTTAGGGGAGGCTCGTGCTCCTCGGTGGAGACGTATATGCGCTAATGATGTTGCTGAATATTATTTAATGGCTTGTGGTTTTCAAAATAATGTTCAATATGGATTGATGGTAATCAAGCATTAATCTATCAAAGAGATTTGACTGATAAATAATTGAAATGTAGTCCATCCAATGGACTAATAATGAATTAATATTGATCCCCAACTGAGCCCAAATATAGGAGTAGAATAGGAGTCTGGTGAAGTCAGAAGGTTGACAGCAATAAGAAGGTACTTGATTGTAAAAAATCATCGCCCGAAGTACTAAGAATCCTTAGGTATTTTAAATGTGTTGTCCAATTATGTAAAGAATAGATCACAAAGAAAATAAATTCATAGAAATGCAAGTACAAAAGTGAGACTTAAGACAAGTATACTTAGTAATCAAGTTACTTTCATAAATCCTGCATAATCCGTGGCATAAAACCATCCATTAAATGCTTAAATAATATAACGAGACAGCTAATAGCTGCTTTTTAAATTTCGCAGAATATTCAATGGTAAAAAAAAGCATCGGGCTTCTTTTAATGCTACTTTTACAGTAATTTAAAATTAAAATCCTTTCAATTCATTCAGGGATTATGTTAAATTATGCAGATGGACGCTTTTGCGTTGAAACATTTTAAGGTCGGTGGATTTTCAGTGAGAACACATTAAATAACTTCGGTTTTAGGTCACGTCTTCGAAATTTGGATAAGTTGGTAGGGTTTATGAGGGGTTTTCACGCTGTCTACGCTATTCTATTATGTTTATGATTTTATTAAAATAAAATTAAATTGAAACTGTAAACAAATATATGAATATGTATGTAATGATCGCTAAAATAATCACCATATGACATAGAAAATAATCTTAGCTGAGTTAGTTGCCGGGACATTTCACATGAAGGCTCACTTAATTATGGGTCATTCTGAGTATACCTACTGCAGAAGCACGACTCTTAAATAAATAAATAACCTACGTGGCCAATCCGAGTCCAAACTAAGCAGAGTTTGTACCATGGTAACTAAGTAACTGATAAACTATATAAACTGTTTTCATACTTAAATCGATTAATTTCATATTTACGTCCACAAAAATGGACATGTCAATTACCTCCAATACCATAAGACAAAATATTAACTATGGATTCATCATCGGTGGATATTTGTTGTTACCATAATTTTTATACATTTTAGTTTCATATAATTATTATATCTCCCCCCCCCCCCCCCCCCCCCAGGGATTCACAGTCAGAGGTTACGACCCCTCAAAAGAGGCGTTAACGGCAGCAGGCAAGAACGGTATCACAAGTGCGACTTCAATCGCTGCTGCAGTCGACGGAGTGGACGTCGTAGTATCCATTCTGCCAAGCAACAAGGTCGTTCTGGACGCGTACCTTGGTAAAGATGGGGTTGTTAGCAGTGTAAGTATCCCTGCCCCCCTTTATTTGAACTTCAACTTTTTAGAACGTTTGTGTGTTTAACAAACTTTCGAGAGACCTCTGCGCTCATCGAATCAGCCCGAGTGAAGGTGTAAAAGCCATCTGAGGCTAACACATTTCAGTCCATTAAAAAAAGAAAAGAAAAATAGTGTTTTACAGCCTTTAGAATTACTTTGCTTTATCTTCTTTCTATTAAAAATGCATTTTAGTATTTTTTTGAGTCTTTAGAAACAGATATTTTATTGAAATGAAGTATTTCTTACTAGCCTCCGTCTACCCGCGTTCTCGGGGGAATTTCAGTTTGACCGAAATATAAAGTGAAGTATATAATATTACATAACATATTCAAACTCTGTGCCAAATTTGATACAGATACCTTCAACCGTTGTTGCGTGAGAGAGCAACAAACATCCATCCATACGCGTAACCTTTCGGATATATTGATGTATGTCTGTTCCTCTATCATGCAACAACTACCGAACGGAATTGAATGAAATTTAGGACACAGATATTAACATATATAAATGAATTTAATTTATCCCGGGAAAGTTGAAGATTCCCCGGGAACACAGATGAAACCGAGGGGAGATTATAATATTAGTACGATAGGGTATAGTATAGAAATAAAATTCCAGGCACCCAAAGGAGCTCTACTCATCGACTCCAGCACAGTTGACCCTAATGTACCCAAACAAATCTTCCCCGTGGCCCTTGAGAAAGGACTTGGCTTCACAGACGCCCCTGTATCAGGAGGTAAGCTGGTTTATAAAATATTATCAAATTTGTGTTTATCAAAAAGTCACCTTTGATAAATTTAATCGAAATATTAATTTAAACGTGATTTTGGTTATCACAATTGTTGCATCATTGCTGATTGATGACCATTTATTGTTGTTATGCAACCTTGATTTATTTTCATACTAGAGTGGCCTTAGCCTCTTAGTATGTTAATTTGGACATAGCCTACATAGACTATAGCCCAATATAAAGCTACGCCTTGCTTTGCTCGGGTGCAATGTAGATACTTATAGCAAACTATGAGCCGTGGAGACTAAGCGGGGAACGCACCGACACACGATCATGAGGGTACAGGTTCACTAGGCCCGCGTGGTAGACTATGGCCTACAAACCCCCTCGGCTTTAGGGTAGGCTCGTAACCCTCTGTCGAGTTGTATTTGAGCTGATGATGATAATGGCAAACTATAAGTATAAACCTTTCTCTGAAATCAATCTATCTTTTGAGGGAAACAAATAAACAGCTTATAAATAAATTGCTTTAAATTTTAAAATAGTATATCGATAGTGAAGTTTGAAATGGCCTCTTGAGATAGCAATAAAAATGCTATAAACTTACCTCTCATATGTTCATGAAAAACAAGCGTTATCAAATGATATGAGTTATCATTTAAATCAAATAAACTAATGTGTTTCGCGTCATTTAATCTGATAAAATGAGAATTGATAACAACGGCATTTTATAGCGGAATGTATTTTAATTTGAAAACAATGTGAGAAATGAATTTATAATTATACATGGACCATTATTATATCTATCTATCCATATAATATCTATGTACTCAATTAGCATAAAACAATATGATAAATATATAAAAATGTAACCGTGATGAGAAATAAATTGATAAGATCTGCAATGGTATGTTTTTGATGGTAATTCTAAGTTTGAGACAGACATTTGAACTGGTGTTTCAGTGACTAAGGGGAAATAGGTCTAATTTAAATTCTTGACTTAGGTATATAAACCTATCATAGTTCGACTGACCGGTTCGCTTTCTTTCGCCCTGAATTCAAGGGTTTAAATCCAACATAATAAAAACATTTGTGTGGAGACATACAGGTATCTGTTTGTTTTGTGTATATGTATAAAATCAAAATTTTCTATGCTTGAAAGATTGGCCGTGTCTAAAAGATATCCGAGGATATTTATTCATGTATCACATTTTAGGTGTCATGGGTGCCCAGAACGCCACCCTTGCATTCATGGCTGGCGGTCGCGAGGAGGACTTCACCAGGTCCATTCCTCTCCTCAAGGCAATGGGAGCTAAGCAGTTCCACTGCGGCGAGGTGGGTGCTGGCCAGGTCGCCAAGCTTACCAACAATATGCTGATGGGCATCACTGGCATGGCGACTGCTGAGTGCATGAACATGGGGATCAAGTATGTATCTTTATGCCTTAAAGAGAACCGCTTCGGTTTGAAGAGTTGGGATAGCGTTTTTGTCATAATTCAACAGTCTTTGTAATAACATTGGGTGTACGAGAAAACATATTTATTTACTGTAAAGTGGTTTTTGCCTAAATCCATCGGAATATGAAATCATCTCTATCAGCGATACGAATAAATTGAAAATCAATGTCCAAATCTGTTAGGAAATGGCTAATTAAGCAAAATACTTCTTGAGGCTAAGAACATTTTCGACCAAGTCAGCTTTCAAACAGAAAAATATACGTTTGTGAGCAACGTTACCACGCCCAAAAAGACACGACAAACCTAAAAACCTCTCATTCTGGACCAGAAGTTAAAAGTACCAACTTAAAGATATGCCAATGGAGGAAATGAACATGACCTAACTCTTAATTACAGAATGGGCCTCAACCCCCAAGTTCTACTAGACGTCCTGAACAACTCCTCAGCTCGGTCGTGGTCCACCGAGGTGTACTGCCCAGTTCCCGGACTGGTCCCAACTGCCCCATCAAGTAGGAACTACGATGGTGGTTTCAAAAATGAACTTATGGTTAAGGTAAGTAAATGGAAACGAAAAAAATCAATATAGAATATTAGTCTGTCAGATTGTTTGTTACGCTTTCACGTCCAATTTACTAAACAAATCTTATTTTTTTTTACACTGATAAAAAAGCTACATTATCAGGGAGTAATAGACTATTTTTCATACCCTTATTCCTACGGGAACGGGAACTACGCGGGTGAAACCGCAGAGCTGACGTTAGTAAAAATATTTATGAAAATCCTTATTAACACTTTTTAATGACTCCCTAAAAAACTACGTCCTATTTTGTCAAGTAAATTAACATAATTTAATTTCATAGGACTTGGAGCTCGCCAGCGGCATGGCGCTCGGCATCCGGTCACCCATCCCTCTCGGAGCCGTAGCGACACAACTTTACCGCATCGTCCAATCTCGAGGATACGGCCAGAAAGACTTCTCCTTTGTCTTCCAACTCCTCAAGGAGGAAGCCGAAAAGAAATAGAATAAAATTTTAAGATAAATGTTGATGTTTTTATCAATGATGAATGATTTTATCATGGGATATCTCAAATAGATCCTAATACTCTCCTACTTATAACATAGAGGTATTCTAAAAAAAGACGTAAGTAATAGAGTTAGCTGACACGCTGGATTAACACATAGGCTTCTTTTGATCCTGGGAAAATTGAAGATCCCTCGGGAATGCGGAAGAAACCACGAGGCAGAAGCTAGTATAATATATAATTGGTACACGTAAGAGTAAATGTGAGTAGAGATCACTTCTTCGGAGAAATTATCACAGTAATCGATGACATCTCACAAAAATAATAGGTACTAAGGGTTAATATAATTTTAAAAGCTTTGAAATAGATTTAGCATAATATATTGACCTCCTCGGTTTCAGAATTCAAAAAGAACATAGCTAACTAAAAGACAAGTCAATCTTTTACCAAAATAATTAAGACCACTAACAAAATACCAAGAACCTAAATGGTTCATTTTCTACCTTCACATCCAGACACATAATTTAAATTGGATCTCACGTATTGTCAGATCTTCAACACGTCATTTACGTAGCGTTCCGTGCAAGCATCGCGTTTTGGAACAATGTCGCACTAATGATACGAATCAAGCTGACATAGCTGTTACCATTCTAAGGATTACTGAACTTAATGCGAGCGATGTGCAAACACGCATAGCTATGTTATATAACATCTGTTAGACACACAGAAATAATCTAACTAGATAACGTTAGTACCGTAATTTGTATAAATATCCTGACACATTTTTCAAGCCAATCTGATTCCAAACTAAGCAGAGCTTGTGATATGGTAACCAGACAGCTGATATACTACATATACTACTTTTAAATACATACTTATATAGATATTTAATATAAATTATAAATAAATGAATATCCTGGGACATTTTTCACACATGGCCAATCTGATTCCAAAGTAAGCTTCAAAGTGAGCTTGTGTTATGGTAACCAGACAGCTGATATACTACATACTTCTTTTAAATACATACTTATATAGATATTTACATCCAGACACAGGACAAACAGACATATTCATACATACAAATGTTTGTCCTGGGTGGGATTCGAACCCACGACTCACGGCTTGAAAGTCAGGGTCACTAACCACAAAGCCAACCGGGCTGTCAAAGTACCTCAATTTGTATGAAGATTAACGTGTCACATTTTCTTTGACGTCCGAAGGCAATAACGGTCGATCGTGGACTAAATGGCGGCGTAGAAAGCAGACATTTTTGCTGTTTTTGACACGTTTAAACTACCTACATAAATTCGCGACGCTAGACGTCTAGTTAGATTAGAGCTCTGTAGTTAGATGTTTGAATTCGAAATGGAAATATATTTTTTTCTATGAATATTGAATGAATGGTTCTCATTTTCCATATTGTTTTAAATGTTTAATGCAATTTAAATGAAAATATATAGGTACAAATTTGATTCTAAACTTAGGAGATCATTTACCCTATTTGATAGCTAGGAGAATATTAAAGTATACATTTTTATATATGCACACAGAGCACATATGTTTGTCTTGCATGGAAATCAAACCTAAAACTAGCAATCTTAAAGCTGGGTATCAAAATGAGCAGCGAGTGTCGTTTCGTTTGAAGGTCGAATTGTAAGTAGTTTTCATATTTATTCATCCAAGAGTCTTTAAGTATCACATAAAAACCAAAAAAATACGATAAAGATAGTAAACACTTGAATTGTTCGTAACTACGTAAAAGATTTACCTAACGTAGCGGAAATGGGCATAAAAGTTTTTTTTGTGAAGATAAACAGTTTTTTTTGTATGAGTTACCTAACATATTATATTTACCTCAATAATATAAATTCAAATTCATGTATTCATGTAATAATTTTTTATAACTATATTACTATAATAATATGCGACGTTAGAAAAATACACAGTACGTATTTTATATTTTACTTTTCCTTTTACCTTACGCAATAAGAAATATCAGTTTATGTCGGAAAACTGTCCCATAGTAGCAGGTAAATACACAGGCAGGAGCTAGTATACAATAATGTTTGTATAAGTGTAGGTCGCTTGCCAGGTTTTGCCGAAAACGTTTTGAATAAAGTCGCGTTCACCAGATGGCGTCCAATGGGAAAAAATGACAAAGCTATTTTATTCAAATTTTGAGCTAACGTCGGTTCAATTTTGTGAAAGCGGGCTGGTAACCCTACCCTCAGTCCTCGGTGCTTTATGGTAGAGATAAATTTTTATTACACGCATTTTATGTCTTTATTGAAGTAATATTTTGTATGAATATTAGAGATTGTGAAAAAAAAATCAAGAATTTTTTATGAAGTTTGACGAAACAATTAGGGAAGCGAGGAACAGAAACAACAATAGAGTTTACAAAACTTGCTTCCAAATTTAATAAGATATGACACTTCTCATTTCAACGGAAAAAATAAAGTGACAATGACATTTAAAAATTCAAAATTTGAAATTCCGCAAACCCCCTAACAAAAGTCGAAAGGGCCCACAAAATGGCGCCTTACATGCCCCTGACTTTCATTTATTACCCGCTCGCATTAATGTAAGAACTCTTTTGTGTCGTGCAAAATATGATTATGACGCGCACCGGCCCTTCTATTGTCCTCTATTCGATTTTTTCCTTCCAAAAAAGCCCAATATGGCCGACCTTTCCGCTGCCCCTAAGCCCAGTCGGAAAATTAAAAAAAAGGTACGGTTATGGTTAGTGTAGTAAGTAGAAAAGTATTATAACGTCGTTTGTTCGGGATGGACCGGATAATGATTTCTTGCTTCATCAATTATTTACATGGGGGAATTGGTAACAGTTTTGTAAATAGGGTCTGTATAAAATAAGGTAAATACCCTTATTTACTTATAAATATTTATAAATGCGAAAGTAGCTCTATCTGTCTCGCTTTCACGCTAATACTACTGAACCGATATAAATTAAATTTGGCACACAGATTGTCGTGAGCCTGAGAAAGGACATAGGCTTCTTTTTATCCCGCGAAAATGAAAGATCTCCCGGGTACGCGGGTGGAATCGCGAGGAGGCACTAGTATTTTAATAAAATTAATTGTGAATTTCTAATCTATATATAAAAAAAAAAAAAAAAAAAAATACTTATATTATAAAGGTAAAGGTAAATATTAATGATTTGGATCTAAGGTCTCTGAAATACTTTTGAAGAGGCTTTTCAATCCAGTAAAACATTAAATCCCCCGCACGCGTCTGAAACCGCTGACCAATATCTTGTATTTACTAACTTTCTTTTACCTGTTCCAACAAAATCTCCATACATCAACTCGTCAGTCGTAAATTAACGTTGAAAAATTTACAGAGGCCCCTGTTAACCTCAACCAAACGCAAAGTAAGTATGTCGATCACGTAAATGTTGCCACAAAAGAAAATTAAAGGGGGCCCGTGCTAAATTTTTCGGCGTTCCACACCCGACAGTATATAAAGTGTATCTATCGACGAAAATTCAAATGGCATTCGTGTCACGATCGCCCATTACTTGCCGACAGTGACTTCCAATTTCCAAATAATTCACACTGCACATCTTAAAACACCAAAAAGTACGACTAAAACTAAACCCTTTCGCGCAAGAAATAAAATTTATATTACATAAATACCATTCGTCAGTTACACCGTTGTGTGTTCGAACGTAAAACATCGTAACGCGAAAATTTTAAATTTCGTGTTTAAGTGAAATTTTATTGGGATTCCCTATTTTTATTGGTCGTAGTCCAAATCGTTACATGTCAAATATTAACATTTATTGCGTCTGCCGATACTTGGTTAGAGCTTTGAGTGCTTAAGATAAGCCGTAAAACGTGCGAGAGTGGACTTTTAAGGGGTTAACGTATATGAAAGACGTATAGACTGTAAGGTCCTTACACAAAGGAGTTTCAAATTGACGCCATTTAAGCAGGGCTTTACGTGTTCGAGTAAATCATTTAGGTGATGTTTTTCTGCCCAACAATTGCCCACCTTCTAGTTCTTTTATTTCTTTGTGGGAAACTAAATACAAAAATTTGATTCTGCAATGATTTTCTAAATTTTACCTGCAGTATCATTTTTGTGCGTACTGAAAAGCTTGTTGATCAAAAATTTTACTGTTTATAAACTGTACTAAATTATGATTACAAAAATAGGGTATTTCTTTACATATGGCTAATCTGATCCCAAACTAAGCCGATATTAACTAGACTTTCACTGCCTATACAGTTGCTCCCTTTTTGATAGGGTCGGCAACGCGTGCGTGAGTGACGCCTCTGGTGTTGCAAGCGTCCATAGGCTACGGTCCATACGCTTCCCATCAGGTGGGACCGTATGCCTGTTTGCCACCCTTGTGGTATAAAAAAAAAAAAGATACCTATAAATATATTCTACTTAATATTATAATAGTGTAAGTTTGTTAGAATATTTGTTACTCTTTCATGCTAGAATGGTTGTAGGGATCTAAATGAAATTTGGCACAGAGTTTGACTATGTTGTACGGAATTGTATATAGGCTACTTTCTATTCCGGAAAACTTTAAAGATGCCTGTGAATGCGTGTTAAACCACGAAGGTAATACTCCATAAACAAATATATATTCACATCTAAATATTATATTCGCATTCATGTACATTAATATGTAATATTGTATACAAAATAGTTTCAGGCAAGTTTCTAATTTACGCGACGCAAATGAGAAATTTTGATACAATTTCAATAGAATTTCGAAATTATCACATCGCATTGAATAATATGAAACATGTGCCAGTTGGGAATTTAGTTATTTGTGATGAATTAATATAAATTTATATCACTCTACTACTATTATGTTAATTGCAGACCACAAAGAACAGACCTTATAATCTAACTAGATAACTTAAGCACCTCAATATGCATCTTCATGCATTTCATGGTCTTCACCAACCGTGTCACTTTTACATCGCGGACTAAATGACGGCGTGGAAAGCAGATATTATTCCTGCTTTTTGACACGTGAAGTACCTGAGTAAATGATTCATCATTATCATTAGCTCATATACGTCTCCACGGCTCCACAGCTCGAGCCTCCCCTAACATTGAGGGGCTTAGGCCATAGTCCACCATACGGGTCTAATGCGGATTAGCGGACTTCACATGCCTTTAATTGTGACATTTCGGGCATGCAGGTTTCCTCGCGGCTTTTTCCTTCACCGTCAGCCAGTGGTGTAAATCCGTACGTGAGTTTTATTATAACACTATAGATATATTAGAGGTACTGGCCGGGTTTTAAACCTGCACCCTCATGAACGTGAGTCGGTGCGTTACCTACTGAGCTACCACGGCATAACCACGGGTACCTAAATGATTATATAGCTAAAATGTGGTAATTACACAAAGCTTAGGGTACTGTATCTCAAGTGCAGCTGCCGGAACACACCACACACCGGAAGATGCTTGGTAGCACATAGAACAGCTACGCTAACATGAACATGTCTGTTTGATCTATCTGGATGTGTATTTATGAATCTGTAGTAATATTATAAATGCGAAAGTAACTCTGTCTATCTGTGTCGCTATAACGCTAACACTGCGGAACCGAGTTAAGTGAAATTTGGTACACAGATAGTCTAGAGGCTAAGAAAGGACATAGGCTACTTTTTATCCCCGGAAAATGGAAGATCTCTACTAGTGTTAAATAAAAATGTCTACCTCTACTCATATGTAGTTCAATTTAGATTTTGAACGTTTTTAGTAAAAGTAAAAAAAAAAGAATATCATAGTTATGAAATCTTCTTCCCTACTAATATTATAAATGCGAAAGTAACTCTGTCTGTCTGTTACGCTTTGACATCTAAACCACTGAACTGATTATGATTAAATTTGGTATAGAGCAGATGAAACCGCGGGCAGAAACTAGTAGTAGGCAAATAAATAAGAAAATAATCAGAATAACGTTTGTTTGTACTGTTATTGTATTTTATTAAAATATTATTTTCGCAATGCAGTATCTGTTCGCCCCCGGTGTTAATAAAATTAATCGCTTGCGGTCGGCTTATGGAGCGCCGGTTACAAAACAGAGGGTTGCCAGTCGTAGCAATATTGAAATATACTAGTAGAAATAATGTTTTTTTGTCTTTTAGGTATTTTTATTGCAAGGTGTATCATGATGATATTATATATTTTATATGTTTTCTATTAGAATTTAAATCATCTATACTTTTTTGCGAAAAACATAGGTATATATAAATGTGCCTATGTGTTTTTATAGTCACACTATTCATTTTATTTTGTCTAGTGTATTACCTATTGTAATTGAAAATAGACGATTGCCTTTTGCTTTCACCATCTACTTTAGTATTTTTTTTATATCCATTCAAATAGAAATAACTTGTCTAAAAGCTTTTTTATATACACATTTAAGACACACACTATTTCAATTAGGGTGCCGGTTCAAATCCCTGCCCCGTACCTCTGAGTTTATAAAAACTTACGTACGGATTCACACCACTGGCTTTCGGTGAAGGAAAACATCGTGAGGAAACCTGCATGCCTGAGATGTCACAATTAAAGGCATGTGAAGTCCGCCAATGCGCACTAGGCCCGCGTGGTGGGCTATAGCCTAAACCCCCTCGATGTTAGGGGAGGCTCGAGCTCCTCCGTGGAGACGTATATGAGCTGTTGGTGATGATGATGATGATGACTATTTCAATTTCCATGTACAGCAGAAAATCATTTGCCAAAACATATAAGTAAGTAGGTATCTACTAAACTAAAAGCCGAAATAAATCCTTACCAAATACCTAATACTTAGCGTTTTTGTTAAATCCAGCTTAGTTTATACGAGATATTCAATACGTGATGTCAAGATTCCTCCCAGTCAGTCACGTCACGCGCGATTTCTTTTGTCTATGCTTATATTCGGTGTTGCCACGTAAAAAATGAATAAATTTACGCAGAATCGACCTTCCTTTTGTTCCGTACGTAGAGATTAAATGAAATATGCATGCAGGCATAGTTTGTAGACACATGTATGTATTATTTAGAAGATACAACACTTGTGTAGTTCTTGTAAGAAGTACGAATGAAGTGAATAAGTGAGATTAGATAATTTTATATAAGGCTTTAACCTGATATTGAGTCGGTGCGTTCCCCACTGAGTCACCACGTCTCTATCTAATAAAGTGCATATATTAGAAAATACTTTTTTTATGTTTTTATTCTATGGCATACCTCAGTTTTTTTACGAGACGCGCACAAAGAAACATTTCCGCCAGCACCCTCTGGCCGGCGTGACGTGAATGACAATTGAACATTTTCAAGTTTTTAATTTTTGAATGGAACTCCGAGGTTCATTTCAAGCATTGTTCATCCGTTGCCGGCGAGATTTCTTTCTCTAAAGCTTCCACTGTATACGTGGGATGATTATGTAGGCTTTTTTTCGGTTAAGTGTTTGTCTTTGTGGGATGAATGTGAATTTGTTTAGTTTCATGATTGTTGTTACGTTAATTTAATTTGGTAACTATGGTTAGGGTTGATAAGCAGAAAATTAAATGTCAAGTCAATCCTTGAAGTATTAATGCTGTATAAAATACACAAGTTGTTTACAGACTTCTAGTTCTTTAATAGTCAAGATATTTTTTAAACCGTTTATATAGTTAACGACAATATACTTAGATGCAGCTGCATATATATACCTAATAGTCAAGTTAATGTACAGTGTACTTGTCTAAGAAGACAAAAATATTCTACTGCTATCCCAAAAAGTATCTCTCCCACATAAGGGAAAAAGCTATAGCAAGTCTATTCATTGCAACAAAATAATGTCGTTGCCTCCAACAGCATTTTCAAAAGACGAAATAAAAGACTTGAACCAGTCTAGACTTCATCACAGAGGTGTCTGAAACAGTAAAATCGACTCCCATTCGCCAGTTCATATTGGCTGAAGCATTTCGCCAACTCTATAAGGTATTTCCAGCGACAGTATGCCAAACTTATTTCAGTCACGGATTTACAGCGACCGTGTAAGACAAACGGTCGGAACAGAAAAGTTACAATTTTGCGGGAAACATGCTGAAAAAGAAATCATTTCGACCAGTGTGATTTGCATTCAAAACATTGGAATAAGGTTGGGTAACTGTATTTTTTGCTGTCGATCTGTTTTTTGCTTTGTGAGCGATTCTGCCGCGCGGTTTCACCTATGTTACTATGGGATAAATATGGCCTATGTTACTCCCTGATAATGTAGCTTTCGGAGCTTATTCGTTACAATAAAACAAATCTCTCCTGCTTATAATATTAGTGTAGATACTAATAAGAATGTGAGTGATTGATGAATCAATATTTGTTAGATAATCACGTTAAAACAGCTGAAGAGATTTGGATGAAATTTGGCGAACAGTTAGAATATGTTCTGGAATAGCATTGGCTTATTATTATAGTCCAAATGTCCCGAAATACAGGTGGGCTAGCTAGTAGAAATAATGTTGAATAATATGAAAGCGCCGAAAAAGCAAGACAAAGTGCTTTGGGGTATATTACGTAAAGCAAATGATACAAGCTCTACGACACCTATGTTTTGTCTCTTTCTATAATAATGCGAAGACGTGAGAAGTCCTCTACAACGAGGCTTCCGTTTCATATGAAAAATATTGTCAATATTATATTATGAAAATATCGTTTTACATTGTCATGGTGTCATTTACAAAAGAGAAATGACTGTTCTATTAAATTTTTCAAAATCAAATTATTCGTTTCCCTTGAAAATTGTGAACAACATTTACACTGAGGTGTAATTTCCTAGTAATTGTATGAAAATATTTTACTAGCTGCAGCATCTCGCAGTTTAACCCGAGAAGTTCCCGTTCCCGTTAGAATATGGGATAGAATATAGCCAATGTCACACTTTGATAATTTGGTAAGAAAATTTATACAGTCATGAAACTGGGGCGAGTTTTTCATATACCACGACTGTGGCAATCAAGCACACGGCCCACCCAATGCAAAGCGGTTACCGCAGTCTATGGACATCTGCAACACCAGGGGCACACCGAGCCTTCAAAATCCTATTGACTCCTTTTTTGAAGGACCCCATACTGTATTCCCAGGAAAACCCTCAGCAGGGAACTACAAGTCGCAATATTCGCTCCGGTGTAATACGCGCCCATCGTTATTGAATAAACTCGTTAGGCGTTTTGTTTCAAACAATATTTTTTTGAAACATTCAAATTATAATTAATTTATTTTCTTTGTTTCGTTCTTTTCCTCTTCACGCAACAGGAAGTAAGGGAAAAAGTATAATGTCTGTTTGTAATACTTCATTTATTTAATTATTGTTGTTTTTTTCGTACTTTCGAAGTTGTTTAAATAAAATATTAGTTTTTCTTGTTTGAAACTACTATTTTTGTCATAAGAGTAAATTAAATTACATAAGGTACATACTAAAAGCATTCCATTTCATTGGAAAATACGTAATTAAAACTTATATATTGTCTATTTACTTATGTTCGTAATAGTGTTTCGCCGCGGCTTCATCTGCGTCCCGGGGATCTTAAATTTTACTGAGATAATAAGTACCTTGTGTTACAATCGAGGTTATAAACTATATGTATTGTAAAAGTATTTTAGCTAATATTATAAATGTGAATTAAACCGATCTAAATACAATTTGGTACACAGATAGTCTAGAGCCTGAGATAGAACATAGGCTGCTTTTTATCCCGGGAAAATGGCAGATATCCCGGATACGGGAGTGAAATCGCGGGGAGCCACTAGTGTTTAAATAAGGTTAATATATCAAAATATTACATTACTTGAATATATTCCAGTTCATATACTATATTATGCTATTGAAGTAACTTCAAGGAAGTTGGATTTTCTTGGAAAGTAACTACGACTAGAGCACAGAGTAGTGCATCTCTTGAGAATGCACTTTATGTCAGTAGACGGGAAATGTGGCAAAATATTATGTTTGTGACAACCCTGTGACCTGACAATCTGTTTGACTTACATTCCGTTTGTACACCCCTATTTATTTACTGATTTTATAAATGCATTCGCATTTACATTCATAACTTTGTCTTTTTGTTACGCTTTCACGCCAAAACCGCTAAAACAGATTTAAATGAAATTTGGTACAGATATAGATTAGAGCTTGGGAAAGGAGATGTTTTTCTTTTATCCCGGGAAAGTTAAAGGTTCCCCGGGAAAGTGGACGAAACCTAGGTGTGAAAACAGTAAAATTCCGCCGCGGTTTTATCCGCGTTTCCGGGAAAACATAAATTTTTGAGGAATGGAATGTAGTTTATGATATTTATTTATTTTATATATTCAGTATTTTAGATATTTATTTATTTCATTACTGAACCACCATGTTTTTTTAAGGTTCGAATTCCAAATTTACGTCAGAAACAGCTTTATTATGTAGGGGACATATTCCGTTAACCCCTCGAATTAAAACTTTGCAATCTCAATCCCCTGTCACGCGTAAATCTAAGAGACATTCAATTCGTGGCAATCATAAATAGCTGTAAACCTTAAACCAAATGTATAGAGATCAAATTCGATTGTACATTTTAACGTTCGTTTTTAGAGGCATGGGGGAAAAAATTGAAAATAAATTTGATCTATCTCAACTCGCGCGTGAAGTGAGCCCAATCGCTCAGAATGTATGCGATTATGTGTATTGTGCGTGTAGTTTTGATAATACACCTTTGCGATTTGAAAACGTGATAACATTTCAAATAAACACTCTTAAAATGTAATGTCTTAAAAATTTTATCGGAACTATTTTTACGCACAGTATACTTAGCCTTAATGTCTCGAGAAAGTCTTTATATCGTTTAATGGATTAATCAGAGTAGAGGTCCAATTATGTAAGGCAAAATGGCTAACTCGGGATTTCAGTTCCGCATATGCTTTGTCTCTTTCGTTCAATACGCAATCACGTGAGAAGTCCGGTGCACCCTGGCCTACCAAGTTTGTCTTATAAAAAGTACATAGTAGGTACGTACATACTTGTACACTATTGCTAGATTCAGATTCAGGCTAAGGTACCGAATGCACACAATGCAATAGTTTTATCTCAATTTTAATGAATTTAGTTTAATAATATTGTTAATGTCGAAGTTATTATTTATTAAAACAATTTTGTGTGCTAGTCATTGGCATGCCTTTTTGGCACAAAATAGGATAGAATTTATAAATTATATTTTCCAAATAAATACGGACAAAACAAACATATATGTAATGATCTATTTGCACTTTGATAAAGCAAAAGTACCTACAATTTTACAGTTAACATCGGCGATTTATTTGACAAATTTTATTTGCTTTCAAACGCCAAAAAAAAGGTAAAGCAATCAGAAATTAATTTGCCATGATATTTGACTAAAAATTAAATTTTATCCACGCGAATAAATTTAACTTGATTGGTCAATAAAACGAAATGTTGGCAACACATGTGTGCTAGGACTTTTTTTTTTTTTTTTACGAAATAGGTACCGACTGACCATCATAGCGGGATGAGTATTTGGACTGCAATGTTTTTTTTCTTTTTTATGTACCAAATAAATGAGATGAGGTTTCATCAATTTGATTTTAAATAGCATTGTAGAAAAATGCTATTGACTTTTCATATTCAACGCAATGTCAGATAGAAAATTTACGAAAAAAAAATTCACCTTTCAACTGCAGTAAGTTCTATACTAGAACGAGCATCTAAAGCAGCATTAGCAGGTTCATACCAGATTTGGCTGGGCAGGGAGAGAAACATGAGTAGTGAAGGTGAGTGTTGATGTACGTGGGAAAGGGGCCCCTTAAACCTACACCCGTGTCACAAGTCTCGGGATCTGCTCGTAGTTTCTCTCTCTGTCACACGATGGACCCGGCACCCGCACGGTGAATCCATGGAATGCTAAGAAGTTCGTCTCTAAACGTAGTCGGTTAGAAAACTTACGAAAAAAATGTCGGTTCTTAATCAGTCTATTTTTGTTGATAAACAAGTTTTTAAGAAATCCTATCCAATTAATCAAACTAATGTAATATTATTTCTTATTATATTATACAATGTGGTTTTTCTTAATCTATTCACAGAGTGTAGTCACCACAGTTTCTAAGACTATTAGTTATTACGTTCAAACAAACTTTTAAGTTTTATAATATTAGTAAATATATACCTTAATTAGTAAAACAACAGAGCAACAAATATTGGTAATACGATAATATACGGCAAGCTAAGCATGCCCCAGTGCGCTTCCAAAACAAAGTTTTAATTAATTTATGCATTTAGTTTTGTGTCGCACTTAATAACAACTGACTGGTTCGGTGACCGTTATTTGGTTAGTTTTGCACGTTTATGCTACTGTTATTCTGTATACTGGGGAGTCATAAATTAATAAGTACTGGAATTTTTTTTACACACGGCCAATCTGATACCAAACTAAACAGAGCTTGTGTTATGGTAACCAGATCGCTGATACTAAATATACCTACTATTTTATATAGATACTAAAAATATGTTTATTTATTCAGGATGTTTTAAAGTATGAGTTATATCAATTAATTTAAGTATAATATCTTCCTTCTACCTATCGTCGTCGTCGTTGTCTGTCTATGCAGTTTACTGCTGGGCAGCCTCTCCTTTCAACTGTATTAGGATTAATTTAATTTAGTTACATCTTCCTACTACATATTTTATTTATCATATACGTACTGCATAATTATTTAAGACATATAAAGCCGACCCTAAGTAGGAAAACTGGTTCTGTAAAACTACATTATAACATAGTCTATCACCAAAGTCAATATAAAACTAAACTTAGTACCTAAATACTGAGAGTAGAAAGTACTAAGAAAGTTTGTAAACCTACCTATGAGTTTGCCCTAAAAAACTCGAATGATTGATACTCCTCAAACAACGTATAACAAACCTATATCATGAACACCCAAAAACTTTCCAAAAGGGTATTATATTCTGTTACAACCTAAGTTGTTTTAAAATAAAATAAATGAAACCATCAGTGACCCGGTATAATATTTATTAAATTAAAAAAAATTAACCTATGCTAATATACAAGCTTATTTAAATTTAATATTTATGCCTTAAAGAAAAGGCTAATGAAATAAAGTTTTAAAGTTAAGCTACAAACATAAAGATAATTAATAAAGTGCCAGCTAGACTCAGTGGGTGGGTCTGAGGTGAACGGTAGTTGAATTTCCTTTTATGAAGTTAATATTATGAGCGCCACTGGCAGAACGGCTGCCAGGCCGATGTAAATGAAAAAGGGTACCGGAATGAAGGCCGAAGAAACCAAAAGCTAGCGGGTAGCATGCAGTGCAGGTGCCAGGCACGCAGCAGGACAGGCCTCGGCTTTGAAGTGCAGTCGAGTCCGAGCTGTACCGCTGTACAAGCCACACGTTACAAATGGGCGAGCCCCACGTAGCAAATAGGCCCCCACGTTACAAAAGGGTATGCCCCCACGTTGCAAATGGGTATGCCCCCACGTTGCAAATAGGCCCCCACGTAGCACCTCCTGGAATGCACAATTATTGCTTATATTAGAAAATGCCTGCATGGCCCGAGCTTACACAAGATGGCGGACACCAACCATGTGCCACCATGTGCTCGGTTCTAATAAAGCGGTCATTCCTGGACATAATCCACTCGGGATCAATTTAAGATTGAGCCAATACAATCAATACAACCAATCTCTAATAAGACAGGCCCTGTGGGCACATCCCAACCCAGACATGTGCCTACAACACATGTGCTCAAATAAAATCTATCACTCCCTAACGTGGCAAATAAAATAATGTTCCATAAATACCTTAAGGAGGAAAATATCCCTGCTTGGGATAGCTGGACAATGTCAACTCCTGACAATCAAGTTGTCCAAGCAAAAATTCCACCGATCCAGGCCTAAAGGGTAAAATAACCAACATTAGTATGAAATAAAAATGCATCCGACAATAGTTATTGCCGTTAAATGAAAATATGTACAATACTTACGGAAGATGTACAGGATTAAGACGTGGCGTGTCCGAATTCCAATTACGTGACACGCGCCGGTCGTTAGTCCACACAAAGAATCTTCTGAAAATAATATGAAATAAATCAATCCCTACGTTCAATATGATACTCGATAATCAAATTAATATATTCCATGAAAGTAATACTCACAAAATTAAATCTAAAAATAGATTTATGCCTATGCGGCGCAAGCGATCTCTGCGATCAAAATGACCGAGTCATTGACCCAATGACTGGCTTCAAGGTTGACGTCAGTCGATAGGGAGGTGACCCAAAAAACGATACATCTCAAAGATCGAATGACCGGCAATTCATTCGCACGGTCTCCGCAATGTTTTCACTCGACTCCCTACTATGCAGGTGTTTATGCATCGCTGGAACGTCTCTTAGATGAATGACGTTTCGCGCCAGGTGTCAAAATTGACATTAGAAAGGTATCGATCGTGCAGTGAGATCTCAATGTAAACAAACAATTTAGATATGCAAATTAAAACAAATACTCCAGTAAATACTGTGTATTGTAACGTATCGGATTTTGAACCCCCCCTATTGCTCCGAAGCGTTTCTAAAATTAATCCCAAATAAAAGAAAGTGAACAATTTATAAATTTATTATTATCACTAACACAGTACAATAAGAAATCAATATCAGATAAAGTTGAAGGATTTAAAGTATTTGCCACAACTACTCAACGGTACGCTGCCGTGGGAACAAGAGATGAATTGTGTTGTATATTATATGTAAATGTAGTTAAGTTAATTTAAAGTAAATAAAGGTAAAGGGCGCCAATAGTGGAGATGGCCACTATTCCAAATTAAATTTTATAAATACCATGTTGTCATGCTACTTGGTACTTCTCATATTAGGTAGAACTCTGCTAAACCCCACTGGAGTCGCTGAGGTATGGACTCCAGTAGACATCAGCATATGAGTTGTGGAGTCCCCGCATTGAAACCACGAAGACCTCCTGTCTTACAGCTTCAAGCAAAGATAACTTCTAACAACACCTTCTGACATCAGGAAGGCATCACGGACAGGTGATAACGGGCAGACGGACAGACTGAGAGACGGACAGTCAGCCAGACAGTCAAACGGGTTCTACTGACGGTAACTGACGGGTACTGACGGGAACTGACGGGTTCTACGAACGGGCCCCCTGTAATTGAAATTAGCTCAACTACAGATCTAAACTAAAATAGAACATAGGCATTCCCTATCAAGATTCTATCATTGAAATGTTAATAACTTATTTATTTAATCTGCCCTAGGCACTAGGTTTAAACAATAAATATACTAACATAGATTAATGGAAGATTAAACCGACCTAAGCCTATACATCAGACCGCATGGAGAACATGTGCCTAAGTATTTAGAAATACCGAAATATAGGGTTTTAAGGGTTTAAAATAGTACAAAGCCGTATTACATACCTTGTTTGTGACGCAAGGAGGCCTAGTAGAAGTAATGTATAAGGTTACATTCGCCTTACACCACGCACCACGCCATGAGGAACGGAATCGCCGCCTTGGTACGAGGCGAACGATATATTCCTGCACAAAATCCACAATATTAGGGAACGGAGCCCCATATAGGAACACAATCAACAGCACCTTGAGTTGTAATACTCACCCAAAATTAAGGGTTAATGACTCTTGATAAAGAGACGATGCTCACGCGCCGGGCGTATATTAGAAAAGAAGACCCAAAATGGAATCGACATTCCATTATGACGTCAGAGACAGTGTTATCACAACAACACGAAATGCACAATTTCTGTGCAAAACCTTGACCCGTAGTTCATTGACCGACAAGGTAAACATAATCTATTTATAGAAAACGTCGAGTATTTGGTATGAAAATACCCCGAATAAATCCTAAATAATCTAACTAGATTTATTTAATAGAAACTAATATTATTTGCATCCGAAACAATTAATTTGTTATGCAAATTAGTTACAATAATAACAATGAAGAATTGTGCAAAATTGATTTATAAACTGTCAACACTAAAAATTGCACGAGATCATAGATAAACAAATCAATTTGGCACAGATTACAATCGTTCGGAAACTACTTAATGAATCGATGAATTAAATCGATGAAACGTTAATTAATAAAGTAAATATTTATTAAAATTTATATGCAATGCCTAAAAAAATAAGAAATTAATTAAGCATCGATAAACCTCACTAGATATAGTAATTAAAGACTACAAAACCAACTAAGAGGTAGAATATTATTAAAAAAACCTGTGAAATAATCGATTATAAAATCGATTTATAATCGTAAGCTTAAAAATAATGAAATAAATTAAATCCATAATTTACTACGTGACACGACCCCCCCTGTCAGAAGAATTTTGCGTCGGTACACGCGAAATTCAAGCTGGTCCTCCAGCCTGAGAAACAATGAAAACCACTACGACTAATCAAATAAACAACCAACCTCTAACAAGCTTACCAAAATCTAAACCACACAAATAGAAAAAATACTACATAATACTGCATTAGTAATGGAAATAAAAGAAACAAAAAAAATAACTCTTCGAGAACAAAAAAAAATACTCCTTATGTAATAATAAAGAAAAGAAATAATTGTTTTGTTGTGTATAATCGACCTAACACAACAAAACATAGTTACACTTCAAAAAAAAGGAATATAATTTTTTTTTTGAAGTGCACGAGAGTTTAACGACATCTCGGGGTCGATAGACCCCACCTAAACTCAAATTAAAGGAAACCCGAATATTAATATAATACATGAACTATGATAGAATGGGATAAATTTAATACTATACACTGCTCTTGCTAATATTACATGTACCTTCCTACACAGCGATAACTCACAACTAATACGTGGTTACGCGACCATACTATCCCCCCATATTAACAAAGAAGTGAATGAAAACCAATTTTAGAATTTAGATGATAATTTAGTATTAAGGCTTTATTTTAAAGAGGTAACCAACCGCCTCTAGTTAATGGCTTATTTAGTGGAGTAACCAACCGCTCCCGATTTATGGCTTATTATTAAAGAGGTTATCAACCGCCTCTAGTAAATGGCTTATTTATTTATAATAGGAGTCACCAACCGCTCCTAACCCGTTAAGTTAAACAAATTAAATTTAAATAGTAAAAGAAGAAAAGTGTTAAGCTAAACAATAAACTAACTAACACGATTGGCTTCTATACTAAACGGTTTTAAGCGAGTATTATACTTCTAACGAACTAAGCAATAAAGTAATATAAATAGATAAAAGGATATTCAAGTAATTAAATAAATAGCGATAGAATTGATAAACTAATATGATATAATAATCCCCAAAGATATATAAAAGGTCACTTCATTACAGTAATCGAAAACCAGTTCAAAAGAACAACAATCAAGCCAGGACTAATCTTACATTCCAAAAACAATCTCTGCCGACCGGGCTATTTGGTTGCATAGCAATAAAAATCGCGACACAACCTAATGTTCCTCCTACCTGGCAATATAAGCCAGGTAAAGAAACAACCGAATCCACGAACAATCTATCAAACGTAAAGTGATAACCACCTTACCAGCATTAGCACACAACGGTGGGCCAATGCTCCAAGGCCAACGGTGACCTTGAACCACGAAGCTCAAAATAACCAACTCCCTATCAACATCTAGGACGTACAAGTGATGTAGAAACATCAGGTACGTATAACTTACGAACACGGGTCAGTCACTCAAACTGAACCGGAAGTAAAAAAAACCACGAACATCAAAATAGCCGACTCCCTATCAACATCAAGTACGGCCTAGTACGTACAAGTGTTATAGAAACATCAAGTACGTATAAATTACAAACACGGGTCAGTCCTTCAAACTGAACCGGAAGTAAAAAGATACCACGAAACCACCAACAGAAGCACGAGAGTCGTTACCGGTTGAAATGCAAGTAAAATCATCGCAACCGTGAAGCGTAGCTCCCGCCTTCAACTAAACATTACATGAATCGGAACCTAACATTGTAATAGTGGATCCCGAATCCAGTAAACCACGAAACAGACGGCCAAATGACGAATATTGAAACCGAAAGAAAAGGACAGTTATCCTTGAAACTATAATCACTCCTAACCATCGAAAAATTATTATAAGTAGAGAAAAAAAAAGATAATTACTGTAAATAACTACGCCAGCCGGCTACGTAAATTTATCAGAATTTGCGAAACGGAAGTGTTATTATTAAAAGTGAAAAAGTGTAAAAGTGAAAACAGAAGTATGAGTTTCAGACAGAAAATCTAAAGAAACACTAGTTTTAAATACTGCTAACATATTGTCTAACTGAGATAAAATTTTCGCTAAGACCTTTACCATATCAGAATTAGTAGCTTTATTCGAATACCCTACCGGTTGCAATTGAGTAATACGATGAAATAAATGAGCAATAGCTTGTATACGAGTTAAACGCAAGGATTGTACATCATCGACAGGTACAGCATCCCTAATACGGACTTCATGAGCAAGCTCATCCTTATGTAAAGCTTGAAAAGCTTTGGTACGTTCCTCCATCTTTGAAAATGTTATAGAAAATCAAAAGCTATATTTAATCAGGAAAAAGACAAGTTAAGGTAAAGCAGTATGGTTTAACAACCATACAGTTCAAGAGAAAATTTAAAGTTAAGAAAATGTTTAGTGTATGTGAAGTTATGTGTGAAATGTGAATGTCTGACAACTTAATTTTAATTATTTCTCCCAAAGTATTTTAATTGAAATAAAAATTTAAATGCAAGAAAGGTAGTAATAACCTACAGTTGCAGAAACATTTACTAAATAATAAAAAACTTGATTATATTTTAAGTAAATTAAGGTAAGTTACTGAACTATTAATTGATTAATAAAATTATTGTGTATAGTTTTAATATGTCAGTGTATGGTATTATTAAAATATTCTATAAAGTTTTAAAGCCGCAATTCATCTCAAGTTTAACAAGAATAAGTAATGTAATATAAATATGTAAAAAGAAAGTTTGGTATAAACTTAATTCAACACAAAAGTATGGTAAACAAAATAGGTACACTTCCGCAACACTTATTATATAGACATTGTTTTAAATTAGAACAATGGTAAGTAATTTATACAACACAATTTTTGTTATACTATTGTAAACACAATCATCTCTGGTTTCCTGCCCCACGTTGGGCGCCACTGTAACGTATCGGATTTTGAACCCCCCCTATTGCTCCGAAGCGTTTCTAAAATTAATCCCAAATAAAAGAAAGTGAACAATTTATAAATTTATTATTATCACTAACACAGTACAATAAGAAATCAATATCAGATAAAGTTGAAGGATTTAAAGTATTTGCCACAACTACTCAACGGTACGCTGCCGTGGGAACAAGAGATGAATTGTGTTGTATATTATATGTAAATGTAGTTAAGTTAATTTAAAGTAAATAAAGGTAAAGGGCGCCAATAGTGGAGATGGCCACTATTCCAAATTAAATTTTATAAATACCATGTTGTCATGCTACTTGGTACTTCTCATATTAGGTAGAACTCTGCTAAACCCCACTGGAGTCGCTGAGGTATGGACTCCAGTAGACATCAGCATATGAGTTGTGGAGTCCCCGCATTGAAACCACGAAGACCTCCTGTCTTACAGCTTCAAGCAAAGATAACTTCTAACAACACCTTCTGACATCAGGAAGGCATCACGGACAGGTGATAACGGGCAGACGGACAGACTGAGAGACGGACAGTCAGCCAGACAGTCAAACGGGTTCTACTGACGGTAACTGACGGGTACTGACGGGAACTGACGGGTTCTACGAACGGGCCCCCTGTAATTGAAATTAGCTCAACTACAGATCTAAACTAAAATAGAACATAGGCATTCCCTATCAAGATTCTATCATTGAAATGTTAATAACTTATTTATTTAATCTGCCCTAGGCACTAGGTTTAAACAATAAATATACTAACATAGATTAATGGAAGATTAAACCGACCTAAGCCTATACATCAGACCGCATGGAGAACATGTGCCTAAGTATTTAGAAATACCGAAATATAGGGTTTTAAGGGTTTAAAATAGTACAAAGCCGTATTACATACCTTGTTTGTGACGCAAGGAGGCCTAGTAGAAGTAATGTATAAGGTTACATTCGCCTTACACCACGCACCACGCCATGAGGAACGGAATCGCCGCCTTGGTACGAGGCGAACGATATATTCCTGCACAAAATCCACAATATTAGGGAACGGAGCCCCATATAGGAACACAATCAACAGCACCTTGAGTTGTAATACTCACCCAAAATTAAGGGTTAATGACTCTTGATAAAGAGACGATGCTCACGCGCCGGGCGTATATTAGAAAAGAAGACCCAAAATGGAATCGACATTCCATTATGACGTCAGAGACAGTGTTATCACAACAACACGAAATGCACAATTTCTGTGCAAAACCTTGACCCGTAGTTCATTGACCGACAAGGTAAACATAATCTATTTATAGAAAACGTCGAGTATTTGGTATGAAAATACCCCGAATAAATCCTAAATAATCTAACTAGATTTATTTAATAGAAACTAATATTATTTGCATCCGAAACAATTAATTTGTTATGCAAATTAGTTACAATAATAACAATGAAGAATTGTGCAAAATTGATTTATAAACTGTCAACACTAAAAATTGCACGAGATCATAGATAAACAAATCAATTTGGCACAGATTACAATCGTTCGGAAACTACTTAATGAATCGATGAATTAAATCGATGAAACGTTAATTAATAAAGTAAATATTTATTAAAATTTATATGCAATGCCTAAAAAAATAAGAAATTAATTAAGCATCGATAAACCTCACTAGATATAGTAATTAAAGACTACAAAACCAACTAAGAGGTAGAATATTATTAAAAAAACCTGTGAAATAATCGATTATAAAATCGATTTATAATCGTAAGCTTAAAAATAATGAAATAAATTAAATCCATAATTTACTACGTGACAGTATGCTAATGAAAAGTGTATGTTATAAACAAAAGAACTACTGAAATTATGATTTGAATGATAAGTGGAATGGATTGAACCCAAACAAATGTGAGTAAAAGCAAAACTTTTACGGTGCCGAAATTTATATGTAACAGTGCCCCGTACCTTACCAGAATTTTTTCGAGTTAAAGAGAAAAAATTCGAGCTGGCCCTCCAGCTCACTCCTTGGGATCAATCCGTGAATAGTTTCAAACTCCAAACAACGATGAAGTAAAAAAAAATGTTAGCTAAGGGAACCGCTAAAACTACAAACCAAACCAATACTCTAACAGTTGTGATCTAAATAAAATGCCCAATGAACAAAGTGTATTCCAAAACGAAGAATAGTACCAAAAATAAAGATGGGGTACAAACCACCTAAACGAACTGGAGGCAGAAAAAAAAGCCATACCCAATCCAAACCAAACCTATCAAACACACAAAGAAAACAATAAGAGTGAAGAGAAAAAACTCCAAAACTCACACTTATGTTTAAATGGAATACGAAGTTCAAGAGAAGGCTACGACCAAACTGGAAAAGCAAACCAACAACAAACGAATTCCCAACTAAACAAACAAAATGTAATTGATAAAAACCAAAGTGAAACTATTCAAATAAGTTTCCAAAATCTAAAATACCGAGTCTGAACGTAGGTGTAAGTAAATGAATATTTGGTAAAATTCAACCAAACAAAAAAATTAAAAGTTGTAACTAACCGGGTTACAAAAAAAAATTAAACCTATCCTTACGATAATAAAAGTAAATAAAAAAGTCAATCCGTTTTGTAATCTAAACCTGTTCAAAAGAACTTCCATCTAGCCAGGACTATTGTTACATTCCTAATATCACTCTACTGACCGGGCTGATGGTAAAAATATTATAAACTAACCTTATTATAATTAAAGAAAAGTAACTATCCTTACGATAGTAAAAAGAAAAGTCAATTCGTTATGTGATCTTATCCCTGTTCAAAAGAACTTCCATCTAGCCAGGACTATTGTTTCATTCCTATATTATCTCATCTGACCGGGCTGTTGGTATAGTATATTTCGTTACAAGTGCGGAAAGGCTGTCATTGCAAAGAGTTCCGACGAATGACTACCCGAGCCGCGGCGCAGCCGAAGGCGAGGGTTGGCAGTCGGAACAAGTTGCAATGACGGTTCCGCAAGTGTACTGAACGACTATTTTTAATACAGTTGCGAAAAAATAAAATAATAAAAACACAATAAACTAAACTCGCAATGAAAATTTCTAGAAAATGGCGCCTACGGTTGGCGCCATTTTATAAGCAGAGTTTTTTTTTTCTTCGCTCATTTTGGTAGGCAAAGGGAACTATCCATACAGCTTAGTCTTCAGTATATTTTTTTTATTGATATGAAATGAAAATGAAATTTAATGAGATGAAATTAAATGAAAACTAACCTAAATCATTAAATCTGATATTGAGATAAATTACAAGCTTCTTTTTAGAAATATACGTATTTGTATTAATCACAAAAACTCTTTAGTAAAACCTTCATGATTGGTTTTTCTTTTTAATAGACATTATTTTGACAGTTGGGAAAGATAACGCACGAGTTCGGGAATGGTAAAAAAAAAGCACTAGTGTGTAATAGCCCACTTTCCGAACGCTATACGTCCCTGCAATACACCACTTTTTGAGCAACTGTATTAAAAAAATATTAAGTGTGGTAATCGAACCCACGAACGATCCAGAAAAAACTACAGCTAAAACCTAAAATTAGGGGACATACACGAAACCTAAAACTAATTGGGACTAACAACCGGACGCAATCAAGTGAAAGGTAAAATAATGTTTCACCAATTGCAATGCAACAGATTACCTCTGCTCTGACCAGGCAGAAGTAAATAAATAGGCCGAACCCACGATCGACCTAAAGTAGTGTGATGAGCACCTCGGCATCATTGACACACGCTATTGCGGGCCAATGCTCCAAGGCCTACGGCGCTCACCACCCACTAACCTTCCTTTCAAACATCCAAAATAAAATAACCAAAACTCCCTATCAGACATCAAAGTGAAAACCAGACTTCCTATCAACTTCAAAACAACACTACCTTTCAGACATCAAAAATATTCCGAACCACCTATCAAACTTCGAAATAAAAACCAAAACTCCCTATCAAACTACAAAATTAAAGTGTGAGACCATACCAAAAAGAAAATCGTTAGAACCAAATGACAAGCCCGAAAAAAAAAATATTAATATGAAAAGCAATCCTGAATTTAACCAATTGACCTAATTAAACTAATGCGATCAGCTTTGAGATTGACACGCCTATCATACGTTAAGAGTTCAGCGACATGTCTAGCTTTGTCCTCGTCTTTAGTTGCAAATGCAGGAAAAGAAGATGGTGTTCGGTGCTCAGGAATTTCAACACGTACCTTACGTAAGGATAGTCTATAGCGTCTGCGTTTTTTATGACACTTACTTCTTTTGCTGCGTGGTTTAACTAAAACAACACTCGAAGGCACAGCAATAACATCACTCGGATCCGACGAAAGAGTAACATTTAATACAGGGATACTATCTATGACAGAAGAACAATCTAAAATATAAGATGAGACAAGGACAGTAGAAATTAGAGGTGAAGAAAGATCTGAAGATTGAGTAGCCAAAGGTAAAGAAGGCGGTACAGACAAATTTGCAACAGGAGGCAAATCTGGCAAACTAGGCTCAGGTGAGCTTGACAAAGGCGAAAAACAAGGCAAAGGCGAAAGAGAAGGTGAAGGTGACAGACTAAGCAAAGGTGATGAACTTGGTAAAGGTGATGAAATTGGCAAAGGTGATGAAATTGGCAAAGGTGATGAACTTGGCAACGGAGACTGACTTGCTACAGGCGACGGATTAGGTAAAGGTACCGCAGATGTTCGAGGTTTAATTGCGGTGCGTAACCTTTCCCACATTTGATCATCGTCGAAACTGTAGGGAGTGAAATCGTCTATCAGCAGTTGTTTCAACGATGGCCAATCAGATACTGTTCTCTTTATGCCGCGATACCAAATAAGAGCGTCATCAGAAAATAATAGGGAAGCTGCCTCAAATAGAACCGATTCTGGTATCCTATGTTGGTAGCAGATGTTATCTAACCGTCTAAGGTAATCGTGCACTGATGAGATCCCATCGTATACATGGCGCGAGTCCCAGAGTATATCAACGCACTCATGGTAAGAAGGTTCTGGCATGGTTTATAAATTGTAATTGATTGCATATTAAATATTGAATTAAAATTAAATAAGGGGGGCAAGTCGAGCTGGCTTAACATAAAAATACATTGTACATGTCACAGGTACCCTAAATGCTTAAACAATAGCTATTACACTTATAAGTCATAGTTAAAGCATAACCACCCTTGAGCTGCGTTATAAAAAAAAAAGCAAATGCAAAAAACTTAAAATGCTTTTTAAATAAAAAGCTAGTATTGCAAAAACAAAATAAATAAGTGCATAGGCATAAGCAAGCTCAAGTGAGGTTAAAAACAACCGCTTTACAAACAACGGCAATTGAAAAAAAAAAAAAAATTAAAAAAAAAAGGAAATTCAACGCAAAAAAAAAAAATTATTGATGTAGCTAAATGACACACCAACCACCTCAGATTTACCGAGCCCCACGTTGGGCGCCACTGTTACAACCTAAGTTGTTTTAAAATAAAATAAATGAAACCATCAGTGACCCGGTATAATATTTATTAAATTAAAAAAAATTAACCTATGCTAATATACAAGCTTATTTAAATTTAATATTTATGCCTTAAAGAAAAGGCTAATGAAATAAAGTTTTAAAGTTAAGCTACAAACATAAAGATAATTAATAAAGTGCCAGCTAGACTCAGTGGGTGGGTCTGAGGTGAACGGTAGTTGAATTTCCTTTTATGAAGTTAATATTATGAGCGCCACTGGCAGAACGGCTGCCAGGCCGATGTAAATGAAAAAGGGTACCGGAATGAAGGCCGAAGAAACCAAAAGCTAGCGGGTAGCATGCAGTGCAGGTGCCAGGCACGCAGCAGGACAGGCCTCGGCTTTGAAGTGCAGTCGAGTCCGAGCTGTACCGCTGTACAAGCCACACGTTACAAATGGGCGAGCCCCACGTAGCAAATAGGCCCCCACGTTACAAAAGGGTATGCCCCCACGTTGCAAATGGGTATGCCCCCACGTTGCAAATAGGCCCCCACGTAGCACCTCCTGGAATGCACAATTATTGCTTATATTAGAAAATGCCTGCATGGCCCGAGCTTACACAAGATGGCGGACACCAACCATGTGCCACCATGTGCTCGGTTCTAATAAAGCGGTCATTCCTGGACATAATCCACTTGGGATCAATTTAAGATTGAGCCAATACAATCAATACAACCAATCTCTAATAAGACAGGCCCTGTGGGCACATCCCAACCCAGACATGTGCCTACAACACATGTGCTCAAATAAAATCTATCACTCCCTAACGTGGCAAATAAAATAATGTTCCATAAATACCTTAAGGAGGAAAATATCCCTGCTTGGGATAGCTGGACAATGTCAACTCCTGACAATCAAGTTGTCCAAGCAAAAATTCCACCGATCCAGGCCTAAAGGGTAAAATAACCAACATTAGTATGAAATAAAAATGCATCCGACAATAGTTATTGCCGTTAAATGAAAATATGTACAATACTTACGGAAGATGTACAGGATTAAGACGTGGCGTGTCCGAATTCCAATTACGTGACACGCGCCGGTCGTTAGTCCACACAAAGAATCTTCTGAAAATAATCCTACTAATATTATAAAGGCGAAAGTTTGTAAGTATGGATGTATGTATGTATGGATGTTTGTTACTCTTTCACGTAAAAACTACTGAATGGATTTGAATGAAATTTGGAATAAAGATAGCTTATAACCTGGATTAACATATAGGCTACTTTTTATCCCGGGAAAATGGAAGACCTCCCGGGTACGCGGGTGAAACCGCGGGGAGCCACTAGTATGAAATAAATCAATCCCTACGTTCAATATGATACTCGATAATCAAATTAATATATTCCATGAAAGTAATACTCACAAAATTAAATCTAAAAATAGATTTATGCCTATGCGGCGCAAGCGATCTCTGCGATCAAAATGACCGAGTCATTGACCCAATGACTGGCTTCAAGGTTGACGTCAGTCGATAGGGAGGTGACCCAAAAAACGATACATCTCAAAGATCGAATGACCGGCAATTCATTCGCACGGTCTCCGCAATGTTTTCACTCGACTCCCTACTATGCAGGTGTTTATGCATCGCTGGAACGTCTCTTAGATGAATGACGTTTCGCGCCAGGTGTCAAAATTGACATTAGAAAGGTATCGATCGTGCAGTGAGATCTCAATGTAAACAAACAATTTAGATATGCAAATTAAAACAAATACTCCAGTAAATACTGTGTATGCTAATGAAAAGTGTATGTTATAAACAAAAGAACTACTGAAATTATGATTTGAATGATAAGTGGAATGGATTGAACCCAAACAAATGTGAGTAAAAGCAAAACTTTTACGGTGCCGAAATTTATATGTAACAATTCCTTTAAGGACAAATAACCGAACTATGAAGAATAATAATGGCGAACTTCAATCGTTAGCAGATTCACATCTCAAACAAAGGGATGTACAAACTTGGGTTGTTATAACTTCCCTTTTTTTCTTACGAAACTGATATTGGGCACTGGACAAACAAACACACAGGGTAGGTTTGCATAATGTTGGTATTGTCTTAAAATATAGGTTACTTTATGTATTTTTATTCTTAATCTGTTTTATATCTATACTAATATTATAAGGAGAAAATATTTGTTTGTTTGTTTGTTTGTTTGTAATGAATAGGCTCCGAACTACTGGACCGATTTCAAAAATTCTTACACCTTTGGAAAGCTACATTATCCCCGAGTAACATAAGCTATATTTTATCCCTGTATTCCCACGGGAACGGGAACTACGCGGGTAAAACCGCGGGGAGGCAGCTAGTTTTCTATGTTTTGCTTAGCTGCGCGCATACGTGTTTATGTCAGAATCAATTTCAGATCTTTTGTTATAATATATCCTGGGACATTTTTCACACACGGCCAATCTGATTCCAAACTAAGCATCAAAGTGAGCTTGTGTTATTTTTGTGGTTGTGATGTGTTTTGTGCGTTTAAATAAATAAAATATCTTGTTCTCTCAGATCTATAAAATTGCAAGGAGTTTCAAAGATTGAAACGGATGTTTATTTTTTATATCGAGTAAGAATAAGTTTGTTGTCTCATTGAGAAAAGCTATATAATTCGTCAATGATTTGTAATAGCTGTTTGTATACATAATCTTGATTTTTCTGCCCCTCATTAAAAGCACATCAGATGCCAATTTTCCATCAACGAGGAGGAATGATTTGAGACAATATTTCCTTCGCTAAAATTGTATCCAAACATACCAGTAGGTATACAGTTAAAAAATCTGCAGGTGAAAATACTGCTCGAAAATCCAGTTAACTTTAGACTCGACGAAAACCGACATACCTAGCAATATGCCGACCACAGACCATTGATTAAGCTAGAGATATTCATTTGTATAAATGAGGCAAGCAAGAGTCGTCACAGTTTGTGTTCATAACGCTGACAGGTGCTAAAGAGTTTTACTGGTTGGTATAAGTTATATTTTTGTAGGAATTCATACAAATTCTTTTTGGTCTTTTAATCCCATAGTGAGCACTTTTAATTATGTGATTTCACTATAAAATCGGTTGACAAATATACCATATCTAATTTGTGTTGATGTTTACAGTAAGTCTGTCTTAAGATTTCATGTTAGCGTTTTCCATCTAACTATATACGCAGTATTTGTACATCTGACAAGTAAAATAAATACAACGACGTCTTATTTTAAATCTTGTTTTGACAGCTAGACTGGCTCTACAAACAAGTGACCATGCGGTGTCTTCTTATCCCGCCTAAGCAGGATCGGCACAACATGTGTTTCCCTCCATTCCTCTCTGTCAGCCGTCATTTCTGTCATTACTCCCTTCTTACGCATATCATCTTTTACACAATCCATCCATACTTTTTTCGGCCTTCCTCTACTTTTACGGCCATCTACCTACACATTAATAACTTTCCTCGTAACATGATTTCCATCCCTCCGCATTATATAAGTGACCATGCGGTGTCTAGTAAAAAATAATCAATGGTTATTCAAAAATTGTGGCGTAACGACGGATCCCGCTGGCGGTATGGAGTGATCGCGAAAATATGAAACGCATTGTCGCAGTGTTGATTGAATTCTGTCACGTCACGGCACCAAGTGACCGAACGGCCGGTACCATGAAATTGGCAACGATACATTCGTTATAAACCGAATATTTAAAAGTACTACGTGTTCGTATTGAATCTTTGTTACATTAGTAGCAATCGAAACTAGCTATGTTATTTTATGTCGTACTAATCACCCTGTCGTTTTTACGCGTTCCCCGGGGATCATACATTTTTTTGAGACCAAAAATAAATTTGTACCATAACATACCTATAATAATTCTGTATAAAATTTCATCTAAATCCCTTAATCCGTTATTTCGTTAAATGGTAACAAACATACATAGATTCTCGCAAACTTTCCAATTTATAATATTAGTATTATATTTGTCAAATAATCCTAATAAGCCCTATAAATTTGGTTGCTTTTAAACTAGGTACCTAGGCACCGTCCTGCGATTTTGCCCGTATTTCCGGGAAATATAAACATAGTTATGCACTATTTTATCTATTAGATTTTTCGATTTATCGGATGAGTATGTACTTTAATTACCTATTACAAAATACATACAGACTTACAAGCTTAACATTTTTATAATACTGGAGTATCGTTACAGATTTTAAGAGTACGGGCACTTTTAGTCAAATATTTCGTTGTATAATTTTTCATGGCCCGTGAAAATAGATGGTACGGTTTGACGAGCAAGCTGATTTGATTGGAGTTTTTTTGATGCCAATTCGAGTAGCGGGCGACGACACGTGTCATATTAAATAACTAGCCTCCGTCCCATATTTGCACGTTTTTTTGTCCCACTAAATGTGTCCGAATAAGTTTAAAAATAACTGACACTCTATATATAGTTGTACTTGTAATAACTAATTGAATGATAAATAAAATTATGAAATAAATTGTGTATATTAAAGTCAATTACAGTTTAGAACGGAATAAGAAAATCATCAATATAAAGGTTATAAATAGATACAGCAAATTTTTACGATAAAAATTATAAACTATCAGAAATTTGTGGAGAAAAATACTACTGTACTTCTTTAGCATATCAACACTAATACAATAGTGCACTAAGATTAGATTTATTGTTTTTATGTATGAAGTAAGCTCCAAAAACACTGGTTACACTCCAAAAATATAGGCAACAATACATCTCGACCTATAAGTGCGAGGATAATTGAAAAATACCTCAAAATTTTGAATATTACGTAAACAAAGCTACGCGGATCGGCTAGTCATTGTATAAAGCCAGAAGTGTCATTTCCACACCATAATACAATATAATATGCAAACTAAAACCAATATCCAATCGAAACTTGTACAAGTACGTGTTCAACAGTTTATTGGGAAGATGAGGGAAGAGGGGGGAAGGGGTAAGGGGGGGGGGGGGGGGTAGTCGCCGAACACAGCATGTGCATAATACAGAGCTTCTGGGGACCGTGGCACTTTCGTGTTTTAAGATGTTAGTTCGGGAGATGGGACGTCAAATATGTATTTTTACTTTTATGAATCACTGTGAAAGGTAAAGTTGGATGTTTGAAGTTAAGAATCTTTTATAAATTATGATGACCAGTAAAAGTAACAAAATAAATACGATTATTTATTATTTTACCTATATTCAGTCTCATAGCCAGTGCCGGATCAAGCAAGCGCGGAACCCGTAGCAAATATTATAAAGGAGCCCTGATATGCTGGAAAAGAAACTCTAAAAGTTACGCTCAGGTGAATTTCGAACCGCGGGGCGCCCTTTGGCGCGGGGCCCCTTTTTGAGAGGGGCCCGTAGCTTTTGCTACTCCTGCTATGTGGTCAATCCGGCGCTGCTCGTAGCACATTGTAGTAAATCCGCAGCTATCATGTAGATACTCAAATCGTAATCTCTACTAACCTTACTAATATTATAAATGCAAAAGTAACTCTGTCTGTTACGCTTACACGCCTAAACCACTGCACCGATTTTCATAAAATTTGGTATGCAGATAGACTAGACTTGGCAAAGGACATAGGTTATCTTTTATCCCGGGAAAGAAGAAGTTTCCAGGGAAATGCGAGTGATCCCGCGGGTAGCTACTCGTGGGTAAATAATTAACAAACTAGCTCCCGTCCTACAATGAAACATAGGACCTATTTTAGGGCTGCGCAAGTCTAGGTACAAAGTTAGTACACAGGAATAGACCGTCCAAGACATCTGTCGAAGTTCTGTACATTGTGACTGAGTTTGGGTCTAAGCTTAGTTTAGTTTTAGTTCATTAGTTGGTAACTACCTACCTATGTACCTATCGCTTATTGTTTGGTGACTATTACGGTAGTATTTATACTTTAATATAATAAATAGCAGAAATTTTAGCTTGTTTGTATTGCATGGGCTACGAAATTACCAGTTCGAATTAATAATATTTAAGTGTTAGATAGTCCATTGTGCTATATAATATTTTGTTACGACTAATAAGAGCAGAGCATCGTTGAGAAATTACAAAAAAACGGGAAAGGTATGACGCAGACAAAGTTTGTTCCAGTAACAAATAAACTTACAAACCGACCAATCTGAATAATTCTTACACCAATGGAAAGCTACATTATCAGGGCTATATTTTATCTCCGTATTCTTACGGGAACGGGAACTATGCGGGTGAAACCGTGTGGCAGCTAGTAAACAAATTTGTCGTTGTTCTTGTAAAACAACAGTTCGTTTACCCCTGATACTTTTACAATGGACCCCTTTATACTGCAATTTATCAGAGCAGCAACCTTTGAAACTACGAGTACATGCATTTCTATTTGCATACAATCCATGTACCAAGATTTACAGGAGGTAATAAAAGAAAATCTCACTTTGCATCTAACCTTTGGCGGTGTGAATGGTAAAATTGAAAAATATGTATCGTGTCGGGAGACGGGGCGAGGCACCAACAATTCTATTCCAGCGTACAACAATACTACTTTGCATTGAAAAGCTGTAGAGAAATATGGCTGAGTTCACAACGTAGTGTAATGCGTTTGGACAGAGAATTAATAGGCTATGGTTTCTTTCAAATATACAAAATTTGTAAAGGTTAAAACTGCCGAACTACTAAAGTTTCAAAGTGAGTGCAAAATAAATGACCATTCATTTGAATAAAAATATTTTAGAATTAGAAATTTGGCTATGGCCATTAAATATGTAGAAGAATACTGTTTATAGGTTCAGTTCTTACTTAAAAACTGGAATTTTGATTTGGATATCAGCAAATTGTCATATGACTTTAAATAAGCCTTCTACAGGATTCATCTTCGTCTTCCTGCCCTTATCCAGCGTAAGCAGGGTCGGCACTACATATATTTTTCCTCCATTCCTCTCTGTCAGCTGTCATTTCAGTCATCACTACGACTTACACATATCACCTTTCACATAACCCATCCATACTTTTTCTATCTTCATCTACTTGGAAGACTTTTTAGGTTCATCGTTATTAATAAATGTTTTATGTAATGTCATTTTAAACCTTAAATTCCCTTTTAAATGTTTTTGGTTAAGTCTTAGTCCTTAAGTTTGGATTATGACAGCATAACTGAAATATATAAGTATTAAAAGCTTAAAGTACAGCACTCGCGTTATGGACTGTGACCTTAATCTTATGGTTTTATAGGAGGATCGTGCTTTTGCAGAGAAATCTTAAGGATATTTTAAAATGTGGTACAAGCGACCCGCCCCAGGTTTGCACGGGTGCAATGTTTATACCTACATCACATTAGAAACCTCCAAAATTGACAGTGTATCTCTAACATATTATGCATGTATTGTATATTAAAACCTTCCTCTTTAATCGCTCTATCTATTAAAAAAACCGCATGAAAATCCGTTGCGTAGTTTTAAATATTTAAGAAGACATAGGGACAGACAGCGGAAAGCGACTATGTTTTATAATATGTAGTGATATTACTGTACCAATTCTGAGTACAGATCATCGTAAATAAAAAAGAATCCCTATTTCCTTCTTATATTATGAATGCCAATGTGTGAAAATATATGTTTGTTATTGTTTTATTCATTCTTTCAACGGTTGAAGGGATCGCGATGAAATTTGGAACAGAGTTAGAATATGTTCTGAAATAATAAAGATTTTTTTATCCCGGGAAAATTGAAGATTCCCTGGGAACTTCGGTGAAACCGCGGGGAGCTACTAGGATATTATAAATGCGAAAGTATTAATATAAATGTGATGAAATTTTATATAGAGTTTACGAAAGGACAAAAAGTAACCCTTTTAATACGAGGAAGCTTATTCGAAATATATATCATTGCTCAAATAAAATACAAAAAAAATATAACACAAGCGATAAAACAACAAATATTTTCCGCTATAGGTATTTGAGTTTATTACAAACGGGAAGCGGCAAAAATAAAAGTGTATTTATTCAAAACTACGCTGATATTATATTACAACGAGCACAATATTACGGTATAACTGTAACCCGACATTTTATGGAAGTGCACAGCTGTGTGTGGATTTACTACGTTATTACGTACCTACAAAAACTGTTCGTGTTATATATACTGTGCTGTTTGATGAACAGATGCTACGAAGTTATTTAAATACTACATTCCGCCTCGTGGTTTTACCCGGGATAAAAAGTCTATAAGCTTTACCAAAAGATACTCTAAATTTGTGCCAAATATCATCCTGATCCCTTCAATCGTTATGTCGTGAAAGGGTAACAAACATCCAAATATTTTTACATTTTAATATTAATGGGATATCATATGGGTAGATAAATTGAGCATACATGCATACAAATGTTTGTCCTGGATGGGATCCACGACAGGCGGCTTGAATGTCATGGTTACTAACCACAAAGTCAATCGGCCGGTCTATGAAAAGTATTGCAGTAATTATCAATTTAATGTTATTTTTTTAATGGTCGACTTTAAAATTAAAATAGGGAACGGTGTAAAAGAAGCCTAGTGCAGAAATATTCTTGGCATCTTTGAATGTTTTACTGAAGCGTACATCTGGTTTTGTTGGTAGTTTTGTAAAGACAAAAAAACGGTTGAATTCTGACATTTTCCACTATCCAGTTGCTTGGGTTGCCAGTCTCGAAAATGGTCGACAATTATTATTTTTGTATTTAATAATAATCCTAACTAATATTATAAATGCGAAAGTAACTCTGTCTGTCGGTCTTTCACGCGAAAACTACTGATTCTGAACCGATTTTCATGAAGGTATACAGATAATCTAGAGCCCGAGAAAGGACATAGGCTACTTTTCATCCCGGGAAAATGGAAGATCTCCCGGGTACGCAGGTGAAAGCCACTAGTAAAGAATAAGAATGCTGCCGGAAATTTGACAAAATATTAATTTATTACCTGCGTTCCCGAGGGATTTTCGCTTTTCTCGAGAAAGTAGGTACGCCTCTCTCCTTTCCCTAACTCTAGTTTATCTCTGTAGATTATAATCAAAATTGGTATGGTGATTTAGACGTGAAAACGTAACAGACATTCCTTTAGGTTATTCACTTTTGAGCACTATTTGTCAAATTTAATTAGGGAAGGAGCTGATGCTTAGCACACAGGCTTTGCCAATTAAGGGTCAGAGACTTTATCTTATTTTAGAGTGTATGTAATGTGGTCAAATCAAGTTTTTTTTATCTACACTAATATTACAAAGAGGAAAACTTTGTTTGTTTGGTTGTAATGAATAGGCTCAAAAGCTACTGTACCGTTTTAAAAATTCTTTCACCATTCGAAAGGTACCTACATTATCCACGAGTAACATAAGCTATATTTTATCCCTGTATTCCCACGGGAACGGGAACTACGCGGGTAAAACCGCGCAGAGGCAGCTAGTTATTTATAATATAAGTAGGGATTAAAGTACCTATAAGGCTTAAATAAATTTGTGTTATTTGTTAAAGCCACGTGAGATCTTTCACTCCGATAATAAATTTCCAAAAATTTACAAAATAACAATTTGTAAGCAAATCGCGTTGTTGTTTGTTAGCAACACAAAATTTGAACATCATTTCACGTAAAAGATTTACGTCAGAGATATCATGTGTAGATTTTGTATAAAGTAGTGTTGTAATATACCTAATTGAAATATCGATAATTTTATTGTACCTAGTGTACCTACAACCAAATTTCGTTAAATATTATTCTTATTTATCTAATCGACCATTCGTTTGTCAACTGGCTCTTAGTATGAAAGGGAGATTAAGGTTATAGTCTATAACGTGAGTTCAGAAATAATATTATATTTTGGAATAACTTATCGACAGGTAAACTAGACGTTACACTATTTATTTAGGCCAATAGATCCCTAGTTATATTTTACTGGAGTATGTTACATACTGAAGTGTTGGTATTGAATTTATCTGCTTAATTAATTCAAATACTTATTAAACACCATGTACATAATTTTATTGAATAACAAGATCGGAGTATTTTTTAATTTGGCATTTTTTACATTACTTTTTCTCTCTCTTAAACGTAATATATTTACAACTATCGATAGTTACATCGATATGCATCACATCACTAGCAAAAAGGCCCGTAGCAAAATAACAAACATTATTGTAACATGAGACATGTCAAAAATATTGTCAGCACCCTTTTCATCTGGGTATAGTATACTTTGTGTGAGGGAAGATGATATGCGTGCATTGTGTGCTAGCATAAAGAGGGTCGGCTACTCCGGGAGGGATCGTAGTACCTCCGAGATGATTGTTGTTATTGACAAAAACTTTTTTTTTTGGCTATTGTTGTTATAAGCTACATTAACTGTATATATATAGTAGATAAAATAAATCAAAATAATTAAAATCTTTTTTATTCAAATAAGCCTTAACCAAGCACTTATGAATAGCCACTATTAATGCTCGGTTCTGATAGTAGTTTTCTACTGAGAAGAGCCGGCAATAAACTCAGTAATTCCTCTTTTACCAACTTAGATCTAATACAATAGTAATTTTCACAAAATATGTGAAATAGCTTGTAGAGAGCATTTTACCTACTGCCAAAGGACTTTTTCTAACAAGTAATCTGATACACCATAAAAGCCCTTTTGATAAAGAGTATGTATAGAGTTTTCTTTAAATAAATTTACTGTCACAGATATTGTACAGGAAACTATTTGACATAATGCACTGAGTCGAATTAATTAAATTAACAGTAGGACGTGAGATAGTGCTTTCTTAAACTACAAATAGAATACTTTTTATCCCGGGAAAATGGATCTTCCGGGTACGCGGGTAAAACCACGGGAAGCCACTACTAATGAATGAAATTTAATTGAATACATAAGTTATAGTTCCATAAGTAACTTAATCAAATCAAATCAAAAATCAAAATCAAAAATATTTTTATTCAAATAGGCCAATATGCAAAGCACTTATGAATAGTCAGACTCTAACGCTCGGTTCGGAAGGTTGGTTTTGCTGAGAAGAGCCGGCAATAAACTCAGCAATTACTCTTTTTAAAATAAACTTAGATTAAAATACATTTCAATGAAGTAGTCTCACTGACAATATCTGCGTGGTAGGGAATGACATAAAAGAAAAAAAAAACATAAAATAAAGTGAATATTCATAAAAACAAAAACAAACTTGAGCAGACCAGTCCCCACAAGCAGCACCTGTTCACCAGCATGACGCATGTGGCAGCCATCGCCCTCTTCGCCATATTTTAGGGAAGTGAGCGACCCGTCACACGACGCCGCCGCAAGCAAAGACTTTTAAGTGAGCATGACTAACCCAAGCCTGCTACAATGAAAAATGCTAATTGAAGTGAAAATCCCTAAAAAACCCCGCGTAAAACATAACTCCGAAATGTCACAAAACATTAGCTATGGGAAAGCTTACATAATTAAGAGATTTAAATAAAAAGGTACCATTTCTAAGTAATTTATTTGTTTTGAGATGATTTCCCGATGGACTGAGAATGATAATAATTGTGCGCATACACAATTTAAACTCGCTTGTCTTAGTCTAACAGCTAATTATATTAAAGTAAACTAAATATCCCGGGACTTTGCGCTGTGTGAGTGACATACGGATACATTGATTGCTTAATTAATTAATTTATTATATTATCCTGGATTAATTATGTTTTTACATTCGCCCAATCCGATTTCAAATTAAGCAAACTAAAGCCCAGATAGATGACTAGTATGGTATGACGTAGTATTATTTTTTATATACTTAAAGTTTCACAATCAGTCAATGTTTCCATTTTCCGTCACCATCGCGAGCTCAAATTCGTTTCCACTAGGAGCCCGAGGCTCCCCTAAAAACGAAGTCATAGTCGAACGCGGGCCGAATATGCATGCCTTTAATTATGACGTTTCAGGCATGCAGATTTCCTAACCATGTTTACTTTCACCCAAAGCCAGAGGTACATGATCGTGAGTCGGTGTGATCCCACTGAGCCACCACGAACTTTTATCAAATATCTAATGAAATATTAATCTAATTAAAGTTCTCGAGTGGCGACCACGAACCGGCAAGTGCAGCGTAGGGCGTCCCACAAGGTGGACTGACGACTTGACAAGGGTCGCCGCTAGATGCAGGCATCTTTCAACCGGTCTGCATGGAAAACGATGGGGGAGGCCTATATTCAGCAGTGTATGTCCTATGGCTGATATGATGATGAATTAAATATTGTCAATTTCACCTGCAGCTTTTACCATACTTATCAAGGTTTAAAGTAAGAAAAACACAGAACGTCACGCCAAAACTTTAAAGAACCACATTTCATCCATTACAAAACGGTACGAGACAGAAAGACAACGCTTCCATCATATCAACGCCGCACCGCAACAAAGGCTGGCTTTTCATCTGCCCCAACCGTGTGTCCCAAATACAAATGTCCTACGTTTCAATTACGTAAAGAACCTACGATCTTACAACACAAAATTATGCTCTGTCTCTGTCGTTTCTTACGTGGTCACGCGAGAGGTCCGAGAATGAAAGTCTGTATTTTGCAATTGCAATAGGGAATAACAAGGGTTGGCTCATTTTCAAGGGATCCACATTACAGGAGAATATTCGCTTCTTGACGTAATGTCTGAAATATAAAAGAGGCATTCTCGTGAAGGCGCGCTGCAGACAGTGTGGCGTTGGAGGTTCTTATGTGGATGGGCCGTATATATATTTTTACTAGAATCTGTGTGCCGAGCTATTCAAATTACCGTCACTTCAAATAATTCACACACACTCACGCACACATTCAAACAGACATTTAAATAGGTACCTACCATTAAAAGCTGCATTAATTTTGTCTATTTTATTTTTATTTACATTCTTCTATCGATTTTTTTTTATAGTTTTTTAATACTGGTCAACCGCATAAAACTTTTTCCAAGAAATATATGAACTTTTTCCAAGAAATAGATAACATATATAAATATGTGCATTCATATTTTAATATTTCGTCACACATATTGTTATGATATTTTTTATACTATCGAGATACGGTCTATTTATTAGAGAGAATTTGTAATTGTCTTAAGTAGGTATATCTTTAAAAATAAACACTACATAAAATCCTCGGTCAACAATTTCCAAGCTCCGCAAATTATAAAGGAAACTCTATGGGGGATAGCGACGTAGCTACAATATTTGTGCTCGTTAAGAATGCGTTATTTGTACTATGGAATTTTATTTTAAAACATTTTTTAATAATCCCAACGATGGAAGCTTTGTTTAATTTCACAATAACATTGTATCGGACGGGGAGCTTTAATAATACTAATAGGAGGAATTCAAGTATATAAAAATGTCACTGCAATTATTAAAAGTGTTAAGAACCGACCGGTGTTCCCTTTCCCGTAAGAATACAACATAAAATATATAAATGGACTATCTAACACTAAAATAAGTTTTCAAATAGGACTTATAGGTCCTGAGATTAGCGTTCTAGCAAACATATAAATAAACTTTTCAGCTTTATGTATTACTCGTGGCTCCCCGCGGCTTCGCCCGCGTTCCCGGGGGATATTCAATTTTCCCGGGATAAAAAGTAGCCTATGTGCTTTCTCAGGCTCTGGATTATCTGTGTACCAGATTTCATTTAAATTGGTTCAGTAGTTTTAGCGTGAAAGCGTAACAGACAGACAGACAGACAGAGTTACTTTCGCATCTATAATATTAGTATGGATGGATTATTACTTAGTATAGATTTTGACTAACTTCGACGTCACTCTTCTCATGACATTTTATGCAACTTGATCGACGTATGGGGTACTGCTAAACGCTTCGCTTGAGAGTCCTCTGCGCTCACCGAAACAGTCCGAGTACGTGTGGAAAAGCCATCTGAGGCTAACACCTTCTAGTCCATTCAAAAACTAATAGCGCAAAAACTTTTTGAAAAAAAAAAAATTTGATTAAATTTATGTAAAGATAGATGCTATTCTTAACATGGAATATAAGTGAAACCACATAGTAGGTGAAGTTATAAATTTCCATATTCGAACCAAACAGCTCAGCTAAATCCGCTTCCCAATGCCAGATACCTACTGACTATTCATATCAGTTTATAAAACCTACTTGAATAACCATTTCTCAATTCGCCCGGCGCTACAGTGAAGTAAGTACCTACCCCTTTGTAGAACGGACTAACTATATATATATTTTTAATAAGGATACTTTGCTAATATTTATATTCTTACTAGCTATTTCGGTACTTAGGTTTCGGTTCGTTGTTTTGCCGTATAAGAAATAGTAAAACCTCACTGATTACGTTTCTGTTTCATACCAAAATGGCTTTGACGGAAACAAACTTACAATGAGAAATGTTTAATATATATCGGGATTTGAGAATTGCTAGGATTTTTTAAAAATCGCAGAACCGCTGGCCTCATTGAGGTCATCGGTTCTGCTATTAGCATTATCCATACTAAGGATGGTAAGTACAAATAAAGAAACCTAAAACACGGTGGAAGTTTTATTATCTTAAAGACAAATTAAATAACACGATATATATGGAGATATAGTAGTAATATTTAGACAGACTTAGAACAGAGATTATGCTTACAACCTTTCAGCTCGAAAATCGGGATCAAAGTGAACCTGGCCTCGCTACCGCGCAAAACCAAGCTGTGCCACGCCACTATTCCGGCGCGAACCGATCGCAACTTGCTATTGGCTGGCGCGCGGACCAATGGCGTCGCACCGCATGACTTTTACAATAAATTGAGCTACTAATAATTTAATTCTAACAATAATAAACGACTACATTAAATTAGCAATAGTAAATACTTAAATCTAAAAATTCAATGCATAACTATGACAATAAACAATTCATTTAACTTACTTTTCATTAAAACAAAACACAATCACTTTGTAGTCAAAACTTACTCACATAATTTAATTAATTAAGAATAAATAAACATAATTTCTCATGAATTATTTGACAATTAATAAATTGACTTAAAATAAATAGTGACAATAAAGGTTGTGTGATTTATATGCTTCCGCGGCGACACGGCCATACTGATAGGCGATGCGTGCTCTGCAGCGTTCAGTCTTGAAGAACTGTAATTAAAAGAGAAATATTTTGGAGCTAGGAACTTGCACAGTAATCCTAGCTTAATCTAAGCTTCTATGGCAGTTACTACAAGGGCTCCTTAAACCAAGGCTAGCCTGTAACTTTGTAGAAAGTTCATACTTTGATAGACATCTACTTACTCGCTACACGAGATAATAGGCAACGATAGTGTTGTAATAATATTAAGATGTGCGGTACTTATGAATATACTCAGTCTCTGTATACCCACATGTTTAGTCATATCAAAATTAAATAACTGCATATGTAGCATGACAACGCTTTATAACGCTGTGTTATACAGGTAAGGATAGGTCGGTGAGTGGTCGATGCTGTTATATACAGGGGCTCTAAAGGATAGTGGGATAGGTCGATGCTGTGCTCTGGGCGGTCTTGTACGCCGTGGTACACAGGGGACTATAATTCTTTTCGGATAGGATTTAACTATTATACGGCTCCACACGATAATAGTTATTTATTAAATTGGTTATTGTACGGCTCCACACGACAATAACTTAATATTTTTAAGTACATATGTTTATATTGTGCTAGTAACTAGCTTTGTTTATGGGTACTCCACGCACCAATAAAATCAATTTTTGTGGCTCCACACGACAATAACATAGAATTTTTAAGTATGTATGTATTGTGCTAGTAACTAGCTTTGTTTATGGGTGCTCCACGCACCAATAAAAATAGTATGAAAGATTCTCACCGGATTAGTGAGGCGCCTGGGCGCCGGTCTCCTCCGTAGCAGCAGGAGGTACATCGGATGGTTCCGGTGACTGTGGTACAGCCACGGCCGCTGATTGAGTGGCCGGGGCGATGCCGGAAGGTCCCGACTGTGGCTCATCATGGGGCGACACGGCTGCCTGAAGCGCCTGAGTGACTGCGCCTGGTTGTGGGGCGCGTCGTAGTTGGTCGTGAGCGACTTTGCGTGGTCGTCCATGGTGGCCGACGACCTTCTTCACGAGGTAGCGATCATTTTCAAGTACCCTGTGAACTTCGTAAGGCACACTGAACTTAAGATCGAGAGAAGTTTGGTTTCGAGGGTTATTTTTTATTAGAACAAAGTCCCCTCGTTGAAAGTTATTAATTTTAGCACGACCCCTATCAAACCTTACTTTGTCTTTAGCAGACGCCTCGGCCATTCTATTGTGCACGTGTTGCTCAAGTCTCGCAATATCGATGCTTTCATTATCAAAATTAATTAAATTCAGCAGTTCTGGTGGTACACAGTTTTGACGTCGCGTTAGTAATGTAAGAGGGGCTGTACCTGTAGTTCTGTGAGCAGTGCAGTTAAAAGCTAGTTGCAGACTTTCCAGGGCCGTATGCCAGTCAGGAGTGTCATAATTTCTTATCATGACTAAACCGTTTTTTAACGTTGCCATGACACGCTCTACTTGCCCATTTGCTCTGCTCACGCCTGGGGCTATAGAGTGTAGCTCGATACCAAACCTGTCACAGTAAGCTTTGTACTCACCTAGAAACTCGCGGCCACCGTCTACAACGATCTGTCGTGGAGCTCCGAATAGGTGAATTATTTGTTTCAGTGCTGCAAGTGTGCTGTACTGGCTTCTGTCGTTAGTATAACGGAATAATACGTACTTGGTAAATGCATCTATAGTTACAATGACGTACTCCTGGTCATTAGGAGTACCGAGTTTACCTGTAACGTCCATGTGAATTACCTCAAACGCAGTTGATGGCTTAGTGTATGGATGTAGTTGTACTTGTGTGGCTCCAGATGTTTGTTTTGACGTTCTACATACCACACAGTTGTCCACAAAGTCTCTAACTATGGAACTCATTCTGCTAAAATAGTAGGTCTCCCTTATTTTGTGCAGAGTCTTTTCCCAACCAATGTGTTTGAGGGCAGTGTGGTATGTATTAATGAGGCTCCACTGAAACGATTTGGGTACAACAACAAGTTTTTGAGTGCCAAAAATCTGATCTACACGTTCACACATTAACACATTACCTTCGAGAAAGTAGCCATGAACAGTATCACCATTATGTAGAGAGTCTATAATGGGACGTAGCTGGGCATCACGACGTTGCTCAATATTAAGCCACTCTAGATTGCTTGATAAGATATTAACAGTAAGTGGGTCTGGGTTCCTGCTAAAAAAATCCGCATGCTGCATTCGCTCACCCTTCCTGTACTCAATTTCAAATTCAAAATTTTGAAGATAAGCCCACCACCTATGTATTCGAGGTAGCAAATCCTGTTTATGCTTTGAAGCCTTTAGCGCGTTACAGTCCGTAATGACTTTAAACTTTCGGCCATAAAGAAAATGCCGAAAGTGTTTCACTGCTCGGACTACGGCCAGAGTCTCCAATTCATAGGAATGATACCTGCTTTCGGTGTCTGTAGTGCGCATGCTGAAGTAAGCTACCACGTGCTGTCGGCCGTTGATTATTTGAATGAGTACAGCTCCAAAGCCAATACTGCTGGCGTCTGTAGACAGCTCGGTTGGCTCACCTTCCTGAAATATCGTAAGAACAGGTTCTGATGTAAGATAATGAATTACCTTTTGCCGTGCTTCTTCATGTGTGTGATTCCATTGCCACTTAACGCCTTGCTTAAAGTTGTACAGCGGGACCATTGTTCGTGCAAAATCTGGAATAAAGCGCCGAAAATACCCTGCCAGGCCATTAAACTGGCGTATTTGCTTTACGGTCGTTGGCACAGGTGCTTTCAGCAAAGCTTCGACCTTTTTAGGACTTGGTTTAACTTGTCCGTTCTCGATAACGTTACCAAGATATTCGATCGAGCGTTTGAAGAAAAGACACTTGTCTATATTGATTGAAAATCCAGACTCGCTTAATGCGATCAGGATTCGTTCAAGGTATGAAAGTCCGCAAGAATAATTACGACATTTACTGATGACGTCATCGATATAGACCTGAGCTACGCTATCAATATGATCATTGTTGGCACTACCTGGATTCAACAGTGGTCCCAATGCACGATTAATGCATCTTTGGTACACCGCCGGTGCATTACATAGACCAAACGGCATGGTTAGGTATTCGTAAAGTCCGTCCGGGGTAACAAAAGCAGTTTTCTCTACTGAATCTGCAGATATAGGGATTTGATGAAATCCAGATGCCATATCTAGTGTGGTAAAGTATTCGCCACCAGCTAATTGATCAATTTGATCCGCTATTAAAGGTAGGGGGTAATGGTCACGTACAGTATTAGCGTTTAATTCTCGGTAATCGATGCACATGCGATCATCCCCATTTTTCTTTTTTACCAAAATGATTGGACTGGAATAAGGTGACCTACTTTCCCTAACAATGTTGTTTTCTAATAATTCAGAAATTATCTCCTTCACTTTCTCACGCTCTACTGGACTTAATCGATAAGGTCTACGCTCGACATACTTATTAGGGTTTTTTAATCGGATTTCTAATTCACCAGTATTTACTCGGGATTTGGCAAAACCACGTGTAAAAACATAAGCATATTTATTCAGCAAAATTAATAATTGGTTAATTTCCGATTCGTCTGTCAGGTCATGATTGAGATTGTCAAATAAAGAGTTATTCGATCGTACGTGCAAAACGCGGGGCTGGGCTATTAAAGTTGCAGTATTACTTGTCACAATCACGCTTAAACCTGTGTCGTGCAGTAAATTAGCACCTATAAGTACATCTGAAGTCATCTCATAATCAGGTAAAATATGGAACAATATCTCAACGTTAATATTGTCAATGACACATATTGTTGTCAAAGTACTAATGGAAATTACGGGGAACGGACCTATACCACGCAAATAGTTAACTACTTGGTTTCTACGCCCGGGTAATTTATTTGAGACCGACTCACGCATGATTGAGCATTCAGCGCCGCTGTCAAAAACGGTGTTTATTATTATTTTACCTACACGAATACGCATAGTATTCAAGTAAGACTTGTTATCGCAAACTGAATTGACGTTAGAGGCTATTTGTTTCTCACGGCGATAACATGAGTCAAATGTGTGGCCAGCCTTTGAACAAAATGAACAATATTTATCATTTGACCGCGATATTTTAGATGTCAGATTGTCTTTCGCGATTGGCAGCACATTTGAATCACTCCTAGTATTTTGATTACGACAATTAAGTGACGCGTGACCAGACCTCCTACAGAAACTGCAATATGGAATGCTACGATTATTATTATCGACAGGAAAACGAGCCCGTTTGTTAGGTGGATGAAAGGAATTATTCTGAGACGTATTAGAACGTTTAGTACGAATTGAGGACGCCACAGAAATTAATTCAGGAACAGACGTAGCCCTGACATTCATTAATTCAATTCTAAGGCGTTCATCACTTACCGTTCCAATCACTGCTTCCACAGCATCATTGTTGTCAAGCTTGTCTTTAGTCACGCGTCTCCATAACAGCCACGCCTGCGATAGAAACTCTGAAATATCTTTAGAACTATCGTAAACATGCTCTCTGAACCGGAGAACGTCTCTCGAGTAACGGCTTTCAGGTTCGAACGTGGTGACTATGTTTTGACGCAGTTCGTCCCAGCTGGACGTCGTCACTAACCAATTGTCAGCCCATATCTTAGCACGACCCTTAAGTAGGCTAGTAACTTTCATGCGTATATCGTAGTCACTGAGTTCGTAAGTTTGTTTAGCTGTAGAAATATGATTACACCACTCGCGCACTCCAACGTTACCGTCCGGATCGTAGGACGGTAGAAAAATATCAGTAATTTTTACCTTATTACTCGGCTGCTGCAGCAATCGTTCGCTCATGCTCTGCATCACGTTCATCATATGTGTAAAAAAATCAGATGGTACATTACTTGGTTGCAACGAGATCGGCGGGTAATCACCGGGCGCGCTGGGAGGTAGCGCGTCGGTGTCCGCGCCGGGTAGGCCAGGATCTGAAACATATTGACCGGCAGAAAGGGATCGCTGATGCGATCCCACTTCTGATATCGGGATTTGAGAATTGCTAGGATTTTTTAAAAATCGCAGAACCGCTGGCCTCATTGAGGTCATCGGTTCTGCTATTAGCATTATCCATACTAAGGATGGTAAGTACAAATAAAGAAACCTAAAACACGGTGGAAGTTTTATTATCTTAAAGACAAATTAAATAACACGATATATATGGAGATATAGTAGTAATATTTAGACAGACTTAGAACAGAGATTATGCTTACAACCTTTCAGCTCGAAAATCGGGATCAAAGTGAACCTGGCCTCGCTACCGCGCAAAACCAAGCTGTGCCACGCCACTATTCCGGCGCGAACCGATCGCAACTTGCTATTGGCTGGCGCGCGGACCAATGGCGTCGCACCGCATGACTTTTACAATAAATTGAGCTACTAATAATTTAATTCTAACAATAATAAACGACTACATTAAATTAGCAATAGTAAATACTTAAATCTAAAAATTCAATGCATAACTATGACAATAAACAATTCATTTAACTTACTTTTCATTAAAACAAAACACAATCACTTTGTAGTCAAAACTTACTCACATAATTTAATTAATTAAGAATAAATAAACATAATTTCTCATGAATTATTTGACAATTAATAAATTGACTTAAAATAAATAGTGACAATAAAGGTTGTGTGATTTATATGCTTCCGCGGCGACATATACATTTTGAAACAAAGAATATCTATTTTAAATCAATCATAAATTTTGTTTGCGAAAGTTTGAAAAACACCAAATTAAAATCCTGGATAAATGGTATAGATAGGTCACTATGACCTTAGTGTAATAGGATTTCGATTTAATAAATTATACTTAAAATCATATAACATAAAAACCACAGGGCAGCGATTTAAATAGTATATTTTATTTATAATTTTAATTTAGTATATAGCTATATATATTTTACATATAAGTTTTGTACATATTTATACCCGTTATTTAATATTACGTTATATTATAATACTGCAAATAAAATATTAATAAATGTACATAAAAAAAAACAATCTAAGCAAGAGGTAGGTACATAAGAATAATTCTCATGTGTTGAACGACCGTCCTCGCCGCCGACGCAAAGCCGAGGGACCGCATTGTGTTTCAAGTATTACTCAGGTATATGTAGTTTTGGGGTCCATTTGACGAGTTAGAAGAGAAATAACGAATGAACTATTTAAAAATAGAAATTATTTATTTGTGTTTTTTTTTAACTTTCGCGAAGTAAATTCATGATTTATATGTTTGATCCGATTTAAAACGACGATTCGCGCTTTGACTCTATTTAAAATATAATATTATTATGACTAACCGCGACGTTTCGACAATAAGAAGGTCATCTCTTGACCACGATTACTGTAACTATCCTCTTATATATAATTTTAGTATAATATTTTCTTTAGTAACATCGTTCATAGTTTAGTACTATCTTAGTCTAGTTACCAAAAGTGTTTACACAAAGCACTATACCAGTTACTCTTGGTGACATATTTTGAACTAACTTTATGTTCAGTTTTTTTTTATACCACAAAGGTGGCAAACAGGCATACGGTCCGTCTGATGGGAAGCGGTCACCGTAGCCTATGGACGCTTGGAACAATAGGGGCGTTACTTACCCTGTAAAAATCTCTTCACTCCCTTCTTGAAGAACCCCATAGGTACTGTACGCCAATGGGATTCTATTTATTTTATTCCATTCCATTCCACAGTTCAATCAAATCATTCAAAAAATCTAATTATCAACGAAAAAATTCGATAACTTCATGTCATAACTTGCACCACATAAAAAAACCCTTGCGATTCACCCGACGACGTCTTTTGAACCCGCCCGCGCCGTACACATGAGTCTAACCATGCAAATTATGCGTTACGTACACCCCGACGCGGAGGTTATGTCTTTATGTGTTGTTTTTGTGTTATTGTGTGGACTTGTGTACAAGGATACATGTAGATCAATGATTCGTATCAACTTTTGTGAAGTACCCACTAAAATACCTACCTATAAATGACATCTCACAAAAGCTGGAAGGCGTAGGTACACTATAAAATTATAGAATTAAATTATTTAACTTGTTAGAGACTATAAAACTTTCTACTTCTATAAAAAACGCTTTAACTAAAGCTATTTCATTTTCATAAGAATTAAAATTTTATAGATTTATTTTTAATGGACCATTACGCGGACTGTATTTTATAGAAATTTTAAGATTCTAATTTTATTTCATTTTCAATTCATAAATATATGTTATATCAAAATATTGGTCATAATTATTTTTACGTGCACATCTTTGTGTATGTGGCATCTAAGCTTGCTAACAAAACTACAACATTTTGTTTTTCTCTCTCTCATCATTAAGTTTTTCTTGATTTTAGACATGTAGCTAAGATTTAAAATTACCATTAAAATTTTAATATTTACTTACAACTAGGATAACACACACTATAAACTAAACATTAGCTTGGCGCATACACAGTTAAACTATGACGGCTCAATACACGGCCAGTTAAATTTAACTATCGCACACAAACAATTAACCAAACTAATAACCATTCACAGTAAAATGGTACACGTATTGGACTATATAGCCGTAGAAATGGCGTATATCTAAACTAGTCCGGTACTTATGCGGTCGTAAATGTCCAAAGTTCGATTAGGTAACGTAGACTGACTAGCTCGATGGTCAAACAGTGCTTTGTCCCTTTCGTTAGTTACGGTGTCACGTGAGAAGGCAGATGCTGTGTCGCCGATGGATAGTGTTTGGGAATAGAAAGGGTAAGTAATGACTCTGTTTGATGATTCCAATTAGCAGGTAAAAGCGAGGCTAGAATAAGTGGCAATGGCGTTGACTTTTATTGATGAAACCTATATGTAAAATAAAAATAAATTAATATCTGCACATCCAGTTCTTCATTTTTGAAGTTGGTTAACAGGCTGATCCGCGCAAATCTCCGTTTCTGCAATAATTTTCAATGAGGCTCAGCTCTTATTGCCTCTTTTTGATCATAGCGTGATGTCATATAAAACTTTCTCAATACATAAAAATGCTATTAAACAATAAAGGTTTAAAATACGAATCTGCAGAACCTAAACTTCGATTTTCCTGGGATAAAAGTTGCATATACGCTATGTTAACTTAGACCGTTCTGACGTGATTAAGTAACATCGATCTACCGAAACTTAAGATTACTTAGTACTTAGATTAAGGTAAGACTGAGACAAAATAAAAATACCTATGTTAAAGATATTTAAACGCTGAACAAATTTCTCTTTCATACTTTTAATTACGTCGCAATTAAGCGAACATTCATTATGCTCACAGTTTTTATGTCTTGGAATTTATTTTCTTAGCTTCCCTCCCCTTGATCCTTAGTTATGATAATTATTGTATAGTTTTTTTATTTATTTTTCCATTTTACATACCTCATTTTTAAAATCGCTTCTGCCTGTGGCGTTGCTTATAATCTACGCAATATATGAGCCTTAAATGAAATAAATTCACATATCCTATTTTTCTTACGCTTTTCCAGGAACAGTAGAACATGACTGGGGGAAGCGGGTGAAACCGTGGGATGGAAGCTAGTATGATATAGAACCGATTTTTTTTATTTATTATGGGTTTTTCTCAGTGTTTTATAGTTTATGTATATATCTATTATAGCATTAGTCCGATTGTAAACAGATTGTAAACCTCACTGAGTGGCAGCTCCGAATGTCAGCCAGAGCTTCCGGAGCTTCAGAAGCTTTGACCTTCAAAAGTTGTCCTAATAATTTCAAAATTCAATTTTAAACATAGCCAGTTACGTCTCATTTTAAATAACATTATTTACCATCAGCCAGACAAGGATTTATTTATCGGCCTTTTGAGAAAATATTAAAGATTTTGCTAAGTTTCTTTCAGAAAATCGTTTGCCAATAACTAAATGAAAGTATCCAATATAAACAGAGGATAGGCAATAGGCTTTTTCGATGCCATCGCCTCTCAAATTAGGTTAATACCGTCTGTTCTTAAGGCATAGGAGCGCTTGATTGAAAAAGTTTTTCAGCGATCCGTAGTGGAAGGACAAAACGAGTTTATTTTATAAGTATGGATCTGGCCAGTGTTAGAATTTACAATTGTATTTAATTAAATTACTGACAATTATCTCATAAAAATAGGAACATATAAAATCCATTTTATAAATCACTATTATGGTCAAGATAATATATTTAATGTCATTTCAAGTCAGTCAGTATTTTTTATTTAGGTATATCTGAAGTAGTACTTATATTATAATTTTTTTATATTTTCATTATTAAATAGGGAGTTACTTATAATTAATAAAAAAACTATTAACACATTTTTTATAGTGGGAAAATTTTAAAAAGTTTAACCATATCCATATATGTAATCCAAATATAAATACGGTTATAGGCTATTTATCCTGGGAAAATTTATGGCCGGGCGAAAGCTACTACACTATATTTGACAGAATGTTTGCTTATAGGCCTTAATCTTACCATCCCTAATTCCTTTTCGGAATACTTTTAATGACCACTTAGTCCAAGGTGTTAAGTGCTCACTATTTGACCCCACCATTAAACTAGCCAAAATGGAATTTATATACATCACACATAAAGTTCCTTTTCACTTGTTGCTGAATGTGTAGACACCATTCACGATTCCCAACTCATGCTTGACCGTTTTTTTCTTTTTTCATATATTTTTCCGTCTAAAAGCAGGCTTAGGGGACCCCCGAAACAATCAATTAGGGAAGTTTGAACCTCCTTGAATTGTAAATGTGAGACCCGCCTCTTTATTTATGCCTTTCTTCAGACTTTTGTTTTGTTTCAATATAATTGTGACGTCTCCTTTTTTATTTAGGGTTGTGAAGTTACAGTTTTTACCCGACTGCGTCCGAAGAAGGGTTGTGTTTTCGAGTGCATAGTATTTATGTGTATATATTGTGAGTGAAACTTTTATGACTGAATATGATCTAGTGGTTATGCTTTGAGTGTATGCATATTTTATTTATTTATAGATACTATTGAGTAGGTAAGTACTAAAGTCAAATGAAATTGATACAAAACCAAAATAATTATTCCTACTTCTTAATAAATGATTAATGTATGGATGCTTGTACAACCATTAAAAACGGAGTAGAATGAAAGTTTGTTATCTGTATTAAGTACAGTATTAGAAGTAAGTTTTTATCCCGGGAAACTTCAGCATCCCCAGAAAGCCAAGTAATATAGCGTTGTTTAAATAAGTAGGATACAATACCTACGTAGATACTATTTACCTTAGTTGTAATTAATATAATTGATTCCATATATTTGACAATATTTGCACTCGCACATCATTATAATCAGTCAAGTTAAAATAGAAATTACTTAAAATATATTCTTAGAACAAACTGACCTGTTTGTTGAAACTACGTCTTAAATCTTTCAACAACGATAATCTTATAAATGTTGGAGATAAATATTTATTGCCAGTCAGTTAATATACTTTAAGAAATTACTTGAGAGCCCGTTAAGGAAACAGTAGTCGCTCTTAACGTTTATTTGTCAAAAAACAAAACTGAACAAAATGCACTTTTCGACACCAGCTATTTATACTACGCTAACTCGAAATTTGGCAAAAACGTTTTTTTATGCCAAGTTTCTTAGAATTAGGTTTTTTATATGTAAAAAAAAAATTGTGAAGAAATATACAAAAATAACGAAGTTACAAATTTTATAAAACGCTAAGTGCAGGTACTTTTTGAAATCACTCGATTTAAACCACGCCAACTAGTGTTAGCGGAGTGTCCACGGGGAGGGGGCGCATAGATTATATTAAGTATTACAAAGTATTTAAATATATATTATAGTAATACGCTACGTATTTCTTAAATTTAAGCGCTTTTATAAAAGTCCGTGTATACTACGCAAACACTAGTTAGCGTAGTTTAGAACGATCAGGTATATTTGTTCATTTGTAGAATGCGCTACTTAGCGACTTTTACTAGCTAAATACTTAAGTCAAAATACAATTATATTTATTCGTTTTCGACGGTAATTTCACCATTCATATTTTTAATGTATCGGCATGTTTTTAAGATAATAAAAAACATAATTTTAATACAATATTTTACCTTTTTTTTTAGAATCGTAGCCAAATAAATTACCAGCTGAAGTTAATAATCCTGAGTTCGGGATTTTTTATGAGCACGTTATGTCTGATGAGATAATTTTAAAATAATAATTATTACTTATATACCTATCCAGTTCAGTCAATTATGAAAATTATGTGCAGACCTACAAGATACAAACTTAAACGACTTTGGGGCTCTTTATACTCCACTTAATATTTATTTACCAAAGGTATTGACTTCGGTCCAATAGCCTTCTTCATTTACATTAAGTCCAACAAGCATCGACATTTTGTTTTCTGTCGTATCTGATGATCCTTCTGACAGCACAGCTAATATAGTTCCTTATCTTCAAACGGTGTAGCCGACTTCTTACCAAAAAACCGAAAATACAACAATAACACATCAAATCGGTACTTCTGCCCAGGAAAGTCTTTCAGGTTTGCACATGAATGACAGCCCCTGTAGTAATACAGATTTAGTAACGGCAATATCCACCCCCAGTAATTTTAAAACTTTCGCCTGTTTTCAATGATAGTCTCTATTCTGCGGTATCAAACTAGTAAATGCCATCGTCCTAAAAAGGCTGATGTCGGTCTCTAACATCTTAAGCTCGAAGATGAGTATATAAGCCCCCGCTTATATACTGTGATTACCGAACGGCTAAAAAGGCTGCTTGTTTGCTATGCTGCCAGTTGCTTAAACAATATATTTGACAAATTAACATCTTAGGGAATTCACAAAGTCAACCTATAATCAGATAACTGCGTAAGGGATGAAATAGTAACCATATCGTTTACTATATTATGAAGGTACTTATTATCCGCTCATTTCTATCAAATGAAGATAGAGAAGATGAAGAAGCAACCATTTTATGGAAAAAAGACATACGGCTTTAATAGACAGAGAAGTGTATTCTCCAGTTGAATGGTATACACCAGTGCGATAGGGAATGGAACTCCTTTATTTTGATTCTTGAAACAATATTAGCTTAATTTTTATTAATGACAAAATTATCTAGAACAATGTTAATTAAAATAGTTTATAGTGGTAACTACGGCTTGTTGGAAAATAAGTATCGTTTATCTTTTGATTGATAACGTAAGCAAACATGTAGTATATTTTAAAAATACTAGATTATCCCACTTTTAGAGCTTATTTCCGAAAAAGACACGAAACTTGGTTAAATCAATCCAGCAAAATACAAAAACCTTAAATATTATTGTGATAACAATATTATTCCGGAAATGTATTATCGTTATTGTTATCTATTTTATTTAAGGCCTGGGTCTATGGGTATCCCACTGCAGGGCAATACCTCCCATCTTGCTTTCCTCATAAATATTATTCTTTTATTAACTGAACATAATGAGGAGAGTTCATTTTCTTTTAAGAATAACAATATTAAGTACTTAGTACAATAGTTAGTATTGATTTTAATAATTATAAGGTACAAAATCAAACTGTGATTGATCTGATCTTCAATTAATCATAAGTAAGCACTTAATTGATATTTAATTAACTGTTGATTACATACTAGTTTTATACGTTATTAGTTTAAATTATGTATCAAAATTACAGAATATAATACTATCTGCTCTATTCTATCTAGAATCTATAAAAAATAATATAATTTTTAGCTCCACGCAAAGATAAATGAGGCGTTAACTTGTGGCACCGGTCGATGTATAGTACGCTATGTATAATTTGGCGGCATTTAACACGATATCCGCCAGAGACGTACATACGGGTTAACAAAAAGCTAACTTTAATAACTAGTTATTTAGCCAGTGAATTTATAATAATATATTTTACGGATATATATATTACCCTAAGGTTACAAATAATGCATGATTTATTTAAAAATTATTCTCGCAACACAATGAAAATAACACATCTTTATCACTATGACATCCCGTAATACACAACGCTAACATAAGATAGACGTGTGTAACTTGTAAAATTATTTTGAAGAATTACGTCTATATTCGGCTAACTAGCGCTAAATCGAAAAATATAAATATTTATGGAAAAATAAATATGAGATATTATAAAGAAAAAAATAACCATGAAGGGTTCCAAATTTCAAATTAATATCTTAATTAATGTAAAAGTTATCACGTTTTTTCCTTTATAAGCCTCTCCTGTAAAGTACACATTTCGGACTTAGCGTAGTATAAATAGCTGGTGTCGTTTTGTTCAACAGACGAGATCTTTTAGCAACTACCGATGAAACTCACTTCTTACTCGTGTTTATGCAATATGCATTATGCATAAATATAAGATTATATTAATAAAACAACAGATATATAGGTACGTATGAATAACTTGCAAAAAAAAATATATAAACGAACCTTTTTTTATTAAATATTTCCGTAACCTCCAATTTATAAATGAAATATTAGCCCAGAAGGCAGATCAGAGGAACTTATATCGCTAATAGCTGACTAAGGAAACTGAAAATGTAATGTCAAAGTGATGTGGCACTTCATGTCAATGAACGATATGTTAAATTAAATACTAAAATTTGGGTAAAATGGCAGAAGAGGATGAAAAATACTTTACGACTGACCCTCAGATAAGCTAGTAAAAGCGAGTTAAAAGTAACTCGGAATCATTTCATCCGTTTAGGAATTGACAGATTAGATAATTTTTCTTGAATTTTTACATATTTTGTTTCATAGAAAATGTAAGTATGTCTGTCTAACTTTGTCTGATAGTACGGTGTTATTTAAAGGTTTGGCTCTGCAGTTGGAATAAAAAGCGTTCGTAGTTCACTCGAAACACTACTTCCACAATTTTTTCCTTTTGCTTTACTTCCTGAGAGAGCAGTCGAAACTGTTCTTTGTCTTTGTCTAATATTGTAGATTGTGTGGTCGTGTATTGGCGTATTTTGTACATTATTCACGAGGTACGGTTCTTAGTGGACACGAATCATAAAATAAAAAGTACCGAGATTATTGTATTCTAAAGTATGAGAGGGTATTTTTAATTTATAAAAAATGGAAGATAATGAAGATCGAACATCGAGACAAGATTAGATTTTTTGTTTGTAACAAATAGCCTCCGAAACTAATCCAACAATCTGTATAATAATTTACCGATAGTAAGCTACATTATTAGGGAGTAACATAGGCTATATTTATCCCGGTATTCCTACGGGAACGGGAACTGCGCGGGTGAAAGCGCGCGGCGAATGACAGATATTGTCTTCATTTAAATTTAGCAAAAATAATTATTTCAACCTATATAAATATACTAACTATATGTATATCATATATTATCTAACTATTGTAGTCTTACATTCATATACCATTTTCTCAATCCTAACTAATATTATAAATGCGAAAGTAACTCTGTCTGTCGGTCTCGCTTTCACGCTAAAACTACTGAGCCGAGCCCTCTAGCTCCTAGAGCCTGAGAAAGGACATAGGCTACATTTTATCCCGAGAAAATGGAAGATCTTCCGGGTACTTGTGAAACCGCGTGAAGCCACTAGTGAAACTACAAACACAGATACCTCTACAAACATCAGCTGATTCCACAACGGAGTCTCAGTTAATTTATTAAACAATTTGTAAAGCTATCACGTAAAAGTGTTAGTGTTTTATTATGGGAAGTATAATCCTGTTGTTCACCTCTAGGGATTGGAAGTCGTTGGATCTGAGTTCCTTACGGCATATCCCGACAGCATTAACGCAATGATGAAATAATATGGTATAAAGAACAGACACAGTTTGTATCAATGCCTAATTCACTGAGGCCTCTGTGAGATTTTAGTTTAATCGTTGTTTAAATCGATAGCGTTTATGGATATAATGTTTTAAGTGACATAGTTATTTTTAATATGATATCTACTATTTACTTGTTTTCAATGTATGTTACCTATGTTCCCGGGGGATCTTAAATTTTCTCGGGATTATAATTTGCCTATATGTTAATCCAGGTTAACATACATCCATCCATACTCATAAATATTCCCATTTATAATATTAGTAGGCTTGTAGTTAAGATAACGGTATAAATAGTCTACCTACAGCAAATTTTGACACCCAATTTGAAAAGCTTTCTTCTCTCTTTTCCGTATATGTCTGTCTCTTTTTAGCACGCTAACAAACAGAACGCATAACCATCTGCGTATTTTTCCACTTACTCTTTGACAGTAAAACGTTGTTTTCTGAGAATTAGTCAGACCTCCCTAGCCCGTGGCGGATTGCTTATTTGCATAGAGAGTGAGGAGAATACTTCGACTGAGCAGCCATGATTATTTCTATTATTTCCTCTCGAATCCCCCGGTTATGGTCTCGGAGATTGTAAATTAAATTTTATTGGGCTCTCTGCCTTTGTTTTCATAATTATTGGTCGGGTCAAACAAATGTGTACTTTGTATTTTTCAAAATAAGGACTCAATTTGTGAAGCAATAAGAAAAAAGTAAAGCTATAATTAGAGAAATTGATGAAACTGTAAGTTAGAATTACCTTTTTTACTTACGGACGTTTTTTAGACTCCAAAAAGAAAAGTATACTCATAACATTTTCAAACGACAAAAAATAAAACTTCCTACAATTTTCCTTCAAAAACTTCTCTCAAGTATTCGCCCGAGTAGCGTAAACAGTCAAAATGGCCTCAGAAATACTGAATGTTACTCCCAAATGTCCAATTATACTCAGGCTGACACGACCTCGTTGTCCAACCAAAAACTTTTGATTGAACCTGTGTATTTTTTCTTTTTTTTGATTGCCCGAAAAGTGTTTGTTTTCGAGAAACAAATATCAGTTGGATAGCAACGAATGCACAATCGAATTTATTTTATAGCTAAAATGATTGCTGCTGCGTTTTGGTTGTGAAGCAAATCTATGTTTCCTTTTAAGCTTAATTTAGTAATCGATATGGGGAAAAGCTTAACGGTATAAATTCTATTTATAATCAGATGTTTTTATTTATGTGTAGTACATTAGTATAACACTACAAGTGTTTTTGCTCACAGAGCACATTTGATGTTTTATTAAAAAAAGGCATTAAGCACGAATTTATTACGTTTAGGGTAAACAAACGAGACGAAAAAAGTCTTAGAAGACTTAAAGGAAGTGAATGGCCGATGAGACAACAGTTTGTCAGCTTCAGTTTCGCAACGTTATTCATTAAGATGCTCCGTTCCTATTGTTTATAGCGTGATATTACTCGTACATCGCCTTCCTCGATAAATGAGCAAATCAATGCTGCATTATTTTTTAAATTCTAATACGTATTTCCTGAGATTAAGGCGTTTAAACAAAGAAAAACTATAGCTATACAGTATAAAGTATGAATGTATAGATAGAAAGACAAATTAAAATTTGTAATCTACGAGTACTGTATGATTAGAGAGACTGTAAAGAAACTATCCTCATGTATCGAGCAGCAATGAAATGCTATCCAACCTCCTATCAAACGAAGGACCATCTGCGAAATTCAATTAACGTTCCACTAATGAGTGAGTTGGCATAGAGCCAGCCACTCTGCTCCTACTATTGAATTGTACGAGTTTTTTTATCAGATCTAAATACGTATTAAGCTAGTGTATCTTAGGAGATATATTCAATCGAGTTCATTTTTAATTCCCTTACGAGAAAACGGATTTTTATGAATGGATATCCTGTGTTTTTTTGCACACGGCCAATCTGAAATAAGCAGAGCTTATATTATTTTTTTGAATGGACTAGAAGGTGTTAGCCTCAGATGGCTTTTACACCGTTACGCGGACTGTTAAACTGACGCATTATGTATATAGATACTAACTTCCACCCCGCGGTTTCGCCCGCGTTACCTTCAACTTTGTCGGTATAAAAATAGCCTATGTCCTTTCCCAAGCTCTAGTGTATCTGCGTGCCAAATCTCAGCAAAATCGGTTCTGTAGTATAACCTTCAAAGCGTAACTGAGTTACTTCCGAATTTATAGTATTAGCAGGGATTTACCAATACTTGCTCATGCATTTATAACTTTCACGTTGCACATCCAAAGCTTAAACTCCGATCGACAGTTTGAATGCAATAACCAAATATTTCACGAATGGGATTTAATTAAAACAATTAAATTTCAAATGTAGAAATTCCCATTTCGCAGTGTTAACATAATTACTGGGGACGTGTGCCACGGGAGGCACAATAGCTTTCATCTAACTATTCCGAGCAATTACAGCGGTACCGTCAGTCGCGTCAGACGCTCGCTGCGTTAATTCGACTCGCGCTCCGCCTGTGTTTGTATGCGATGCGATTCATTAACTATGACGTTTATATATTTATACGTATTCATAGATACAGTATCTATTTATATAATAAAAAATTTATGAACAGGAAATGTATAACCCACGAACAGCTGTTTCGAAGTCAAGATCGGAGCCTATTCGTTACAAACAAAAAAATCTTTCCTCTTTATAATATGTAGGTACTAACAAACAGGTGGATATAATACAATATTTAAATAGATGAATAAAATTTAATTTATATGGTTGCAACATCATTTTATTCAATTAACATTACTGGGTTTCTTGCTATAAGGCTGCGTTTCCACCAGAGATGTGCGAGGATGCGTTGCTTTGACCAAGCCTCGCTTAGTATAGCTCAATGAAGCGATTCTATTGGTTCTTAAAAAACACATTCCTCGCAACGCATCCTCGCACATCTCTGGTGGAAACGCAGCCTTATAGTTCTTCTCAGTTGAGAGCAGACTTCAAAACAGCTGGAAGCTTTAGCAGCTTTGACCATTAGCCCTACTCAGACCTAACTGTATATTTAGCTTTGAATTTAAAACTTTTACGAGTACATTTTTATTCGGTTGTAACTGTGCTAGAACCATCTAGAACTTAGAACTTATAATTCATAGTCTGTAGTATAAGTATAGTATAAGTGACGCATATGTTGACAACTCCAATCATAAGATCAATATCCACCTTCACTACGTCGTACAGTTTGAAGCAAATCGGCCTCACTGATAAGATACTTATGAAGCGATCTATTTCCTTCTTATTCTTTTCGATTAAATCTGAAAGGTTTGTATGTATTAGTTTAGTTTTTCGGATTAAAGCTTACATAGGTAGTTTATTCTGCTTAGAAATAATAATATTAATATTTTAGATTACTAACTTTCGTCTCCCGGTTTCACCTTTTCCGAGTTAAAAAGAAGCAATTATCGATACCTTTCGTTTGTCGATCGTATTTTCGTGGCTTCAGGGTATTGATACCTTAATTTGCAAACTCAATAACTCCACTTTTTAATGAAAATTACATTTTGATACCGGTAGAATCTAGGTGTCATCGATCATAGCTTATAAACCTAGTAGGGTTGGAAGTGGAGACTTCCACTTACTTTCATTTAAAGTCTGTCGCACCAGCACAGCTTTGATAGCCTTCACTCTCAGCTTAATATCTTCTGCGATGAAACACGGCAGTAATGTCACAGTTATTGTAAATACAATATTTAGTATTGAAATTACTGATATTTTTTTATTCTGCAACAAAAACTGTGCATTTTAAAAAAGACTCTGTCAAAGATTGAATATAGCTCAAAATAAGTCAACAGCCGATTTAGTTACAAGATATTAAACACTAAAACTTACTACTTTCAAAGCCAAATTGTAAATCACAATGAATAATTGGAGAGAATTCGAAAATAATTTAAAGATAAACTGAAAAAAAAAATTTTTTTAATTAGATTCAAGTAAAAATATATACGACTTTTGTGCATAGATAGCTACAACTTACTGTTAACTGAATGTTCTTGGAAACAAGTTCAGCAGAATCAGCAATAGCTATGTAACCTTCCAAACAATCATTGAAGCACTTCGCGTTCCTGTCCGCGTGCACTTTGTTACACATCGGCAAATTCACAAACGCTATGGAATACACTGAGGGCATCAACACGCTCTCACCAGGATTTTGAAACCATTCTAATGGGAATAAAACCTCCAATTTCCGTAGTAAATTGTCCAAACGGTATTTAATCAGTAGTACCAAAACTAACCTCCACAAAACTTCTAATTCTAATGTTACTTGACAAACTTGTAATACAAAAATTGTGGTCAAAGCCATATCGTACTCGTGTGGAGGCCATGGAACAAATAATATTATTTTTAGAAACACAACCAAAACTGTTAGAGCGGTTATAACAACTCCTAGTACATAATCTTGCTTTCTTGAATCTATGCGTCTGTCAACTTCATTGATTTTCTTAAACAGTTTTTTCCTTATGTTTTCCTCAAAAAAACTATTATATACAACTACGGTTATATATTCTGTGGCGCAGAAAAAGTTCCAAATAATAATTGGCGTTGGTTTTTGATAATCTGTCATTAGATAAATGATAGCAACAATGCATAAGGTAGCACCAAATATTTTACAGTATTTTCCTTGCCTTTTAAGATTGCTTTGCTTCATTATACCTACTATAAATAAGGCGGTTGTAAGTAATGTTATTTTTGAAAATATTCTATGCATTTTAATTAGGGATTTGGTGCTATGAATTGACTTGTCAAGTACTTTACCAACGCTCAAATGAATTACTATTATCTCATTTAAAATTCATTTTTATGACTTTAACGGTTATCAACATGAGTTACTTCCAATACTTAAGATTATTAAACAATGTTAATGTTTCTTTAATATATCATTTTTTCTATTCATAAATTTTGTTAATGAAATATCTAAATGGTTATTAAAAAATATACTGTATATACAATAGCAATAAGACTCACAATCGAAAGAAGCTACATTAATAATATACTAAATGGGTTTTTTGAAGTAATCACTATAGAATATAGCTATTGTATGTTGCATGTATCCTATTACTTAGTATAGAATTAATCCTGTAATTTTTTTGTCACATATGGCCAATCTGATTCCAAGCTGTGAGCTTAAAATATGTGTCTACATTGAAAGACCTTAAATTAAATAATTGATAGATTTTATTTCATTTATTACAAATATAAAGAGCTTTTGTTAAACATGTGTCTAACAAAACTGATATAGTAATGAAATGTAACCCTGCCTGGACTTCACTGCACGGCCCCAATGGAAGACCAGCGCTGGCTATGCATTCGTATAACCAGCTTCATGCTAAGTTGGTGGACCTTTTGTGACATGTGAATTTATACATATAATATTTATTTTCTATGTTTATTAATGTTTTGTGTTTGTATATGATTTTTTTATGCAATATTCGTCACAAATAAACATTTCGTTCTTTCTTTAAATGAAATTAGTACTTAAACCGGTTTAAATTGCTAGTAAAGTAGCATTCGCCCAGTGGTTACAACCGTGCCCATAAGCATACGGGGATAAATAAATAATAGCTAAAAGAAACATTAAGGCTTTTTATTCGTTAATAATCTTAAGTATTCAACAGTTAATCATTTCGATTGACATAACCATCGAAATGATGAATTAAAAATACGATTATTTATCGTTATTCATTCATATATCGAGTGTTGGTAAGACTCGCGTGAAGTCAAAAAATGCCGCACGATTTAATTTATAATGCATAGTATATTCTCAAAAATAACATTTCTTACTACGGCCCTTCTTGTTATTGGTGTAATAAAACAAAATAATTGTATAAAACACAAAAAGTACTATAATTTTTTTGTCGCAACTTTATGCTTTATAGCCATTATTTATCTAATGACAGATTATAATAATCCAATGGCCGTTATCATTTGGAACTTTTCCTGCGCCGCAGAGTATATAACAATAATTTTACATAACATATTAATTGAAAACAATCTAAGGAAAAAATTGTTTAAGAAAATTTATGAAGTTGACACACGCATAGATTCGAGGAAACAAGATTGTGTACTAAGAGTTGTTATAACCGCATTAACAGTTTTGATGGCATTTTTAAAAATCGTACTATTTGTTCCTTGGAAACCGTCAGATAATGACATTCCTGTAACGACAATTTTAGTGTTGCAAGTGTGTCAAATAACAATGGAATTGGAAATTTTGTGGAGGTTAGTTTTGGTTCTACTCATTAAATACCGTTTGGACAATTTACTACGGAAATTGGAGCATTTATTCCCATTAGAATGGTTTCAAAATCCTGGTGAGAGCGTGTTGATGCCCTCAGTGTATTCCATAGCGTTTGTGAATTTGCCGATGTGTAACAAAGTGCACGCGGACAGGAACGCGAAGTGCTTCAATGATTGTTTGGAAGGTTACATAGCTATTGCTGATTCTGCTGGACTTGTTTCCAAGAACATTCAGTTTACAGTAAGTGGTTTTCACTGGAACTTTAAGAATATTGTATTTAATAACTTTAGAATTCAATCTACAGATAAAGATCTTGTAGGTTTATTAGTCGTTTGATAGATGATCGAGACATTTCGAAAATTGATTGGCTGAGAAGACATTTTCTTAAATTTTTAATTTCTTTTCCAGTATCTCACAAAACTATTTACAAATACACTCCATCTGTTTATTGTGATTTACAATTTGGCATTAAACTTTGTAAGTATGCCCTTTTATGATGTCTATTTTCATATACCTATCCAGTGAAATATTTCAGACATAAAATTTTATTTATTTCAGAATGCAAAATGGTCGGTACCGTCAGTACTAAATATGGTATTTACAATAACTGTTACATTACTGCCGTGTCTCATCGCCGAAGATATTAGAATGAGAGTAAAGGCGATTAAAGCCGTGCTCGTGCGACAGACTTTGAACCAAAGTAAGTGGAAATCTTCAGTTAGAACCTTATAAACGGCTTAAACGAACCTTTGGCCTACAAGAATATCGTTCTATGTATATTATGCTGCAAAACACCTTACAATGTGTTCCAGCAGTTGTTCCTGAGCCAGTTTCTAGCGTGTACTTGTCACGACATTTTAAAATTATGTATTTCCTATTTCATCAAGTTTTATAACAGTTCGATAAATAATAAATAATAGAAAAGGTTTTTAAATACTATTATGTATAAATAATCTCATTGGGCCTAGTGCGGATTGGAAGTCCGCCAATCCGCACTAGGCCCGCGTGGTGGACTATGGCCTAAACCCCCTCGATGTTAGGGGAGGCTCGAGCTCCTCGGTGGAGATGTATATGAGCTGTTGATGATGATGATGATAAATAATCTCTCTGAACATTAATTTTGTTAGCACAGACTTGTTAAGGGCTAATCAAGTAAACTAAAGATAACTTACTCGACTACGGCAAAAAGAGGTTTATAATTTCGATTTTAACTTCATACTTATCAACCTAATAACCAAACTAAAACAAACAAATATTTCAGATATAATCGAGAAGAATAAGAAGGAAATACATCGGTTCATAAGTATCTTATCAGTGAGGCCGATTTGCTTCAAACTGTACGACGTAGTGAAGGTGGATATTGATCTTATGATTGGAGTTGTCAACATATGCGTCACTTATACTATACTTATACTACAGACTATGAATTATAAGTTTTAGATCAGGTGGATTCTACCATTCAAAACTTATAGACAGCCGTTTGGCTTTGTGGTTAGTGACCCTGACTTCCAAGCTGCCGGTCGTGGGTTTGAATCCCATAAATATGTCTCTTTGTTCTGTGTCTGGTTGTAAATATCTATAATATGTATTTATTTAAAAGTAACATTATGTAGTATATCAGCTATCTGGTTACCATATCACAAGCTCTGCTTAGTTTGGAATCAGATTGGCCGTGTGTGAAAAATGTCCCGAGATATTTATTATTTATTAATATTTGAAGACATTTAAATACATTGAGGCATAAATGTACTGTACAGAAATTTAAAATAAAATATGATTATATACTTCCTAGAATATTGTTTAATTTATTATTTACTAGCGGACCCGGCAGACTTTGTTCTGCCCACCAGCGCCACCTACCGGGTCCAAATTGATGTTTTATACATAAAAACCTTCCCCATGAAATACTCCGTAATTTTCTGAAAACCAGATGAAGATCTGTTCAGTAGTTTTCGCGTTCAGACAGACAAACAGAGGCGGCTGGGACTTTGTTTGATATATATATATAGATAGAAGTGACTTGAATACATTTAGGCATATATGTAAGTAGGTACTGAACAGAAATGTAAAATAAAACATTGTTATTTATTTCCTAGAATATTGTTTAATTTATTATTTATTAAATGAACATTTCCAAGTCAGCCATACTTTATCTAATAGCAATCAAACGTAACGAGCCGACATAACGCGGTCCGATGCTTTCTCCATGATTAATAGAGTTGCCATAGCAAATACATTACCGATAAGTAATCAAGGAATCCATTTACTAATATATAATATTTATATAAGTACAATGTCGCATTGTGAATTATATTAGAATGGTATAACATATATATTACTAGAGATCTTCCATTTTCCCGGGATAAAAAGTAGCCTATGTCCTTTCTCAGGCTTTAGATTATCTGTGTTCCAAATTTCAGTAGTTTTAGTGTAAAGCAAGATATTAGTATAGATTAGTACCCCGGAGTGGCCTGGGAAATTCATGAATATTATTTTTATCGAGTACTTATCTATTTCTCCGCATTGTGTTTAACCAACCAGGACATATATTAGTGTGCATGAACATGTCATAGTGTATACTAATATTATAAAGAGGAAAGATTTGTTTGTTTGTTTGTTTGTAATGAATAGGCTCCGAAACTACTGGACCGATTTCAAAAATTCTTTCACCTTTGGAAAGCTACATTATCTCCGAGCAACATAGGCTATATTTTATCCCTGTATTCCCACGGGAACGGGAACTACGCGGGTAAAACGCGGAGGCAGCTAGTATTCAATAAAATATCTAGGATTATTTGTTCAGAATATGTATTATGGTAACAAGACATCTTTAAAATACAAAAAAAAAAATCCAGCTCAAAATTGAACCGACGACCCTCAACTGAATAACCACTGAACTAAACCCTACATAAAACCAGTTTGAACCAGTTTATAATTTTTAATTTAACTCCCATTTCCTTCTTGTCTTGCATCTGTCATATTACGAGCTGATTACGCATTGCTACGTCGTAGGCGCCTACGTGCTACGCCGTAGCACTCGTAGCACTCGGCTTTTATACAGCCATTTGACGCAACTGCGTTCCATTTTACGCGAATGAATCTGTGAATCTGAGCATTATAAATGAAAACGGTATATTCTCAGAATGATTTCAAGAGTTGTATGTAAGTGAGCCGTTATACGCAGAATGTTATCACGCTCTATTCCAAGTTATTGGTACATTAATAATTGTGTATTTATTTATTGGGTTTTGTGTTTATTTTATTGCTATGCTCTCAAGGCTTATAGTTTTGTTTGGACTTGCGATATTTGTTACCTTGATTATGTGATTTTAAATTCGTGTATTAACTATTTGAAATTTGGTTAATTGGTATTAAACATTATTTGTTTTACAGTGAGGTAAAAACCCAAATCCTAACTAATATTATAAATAGAAGTTTGAAATTCTCTGTTTCTTTATAACGCTTTTACAAATAAACCACATAACCGATTTGGAAAATTCTTTTACTTTAAAAAACTTAATTCACAGCAAGTAACATAACCTATATTTTATCTTCATATTCTTACTAGAATGGGAATAACACGGGACGAAAAAATGGTATAAAATAATTCATTTTTAATAATTATTGAGTGATCAATGTATTCTGTGCCTCTAATGTTTAGTAACATATATTGTCACCCCAAGTAGTTGAAGTCATTGTCATCATCATCAGCACTTATACCGAGGAGCTTAAGGTCATATTCCAGTACGCGCGCCTAGTGCGGCGGCGGACTTCACATGCATTTAATTGTGACATCTCGGGCATACAGGTTTCCTCACGATTTTTTTCCTTCACCGAAAGCCAGTGGTGTGAATCTGTACGAAAGTTTTTATAAGGGGTTTGAGCCTGCACCCTCATGCACCACGGTAGTAGTGTAGTAGGTATAACGTTTGAATTTCAAATAACATTGGAACATATTCCTGTTCTATTCCACACTCCACAGTTATCGATCTCCGAACACAAACAATTCCGTTGACATTGCTATTTTGACACCCCATTCAGTTGCATCCACCGATTTGTCTCTGAATAAATGAACAATGTTACACTCAATGGAGTCTTTTGTTTTATTAAGATATATTTACAGACCTATAACCTCATTAGAAAATGTGAGGAACTCAATTTGTATAAGACCAACCATATCACTTTTTCTTTTTCGTTGATCTAGGGCTAAGTAACGGTGTATAAAGCAGACATTTGTGCTATCTTTTGACACTTGCGCCTTCTAGTTTTATATCTATACTAATAATATAAAGAGGAATTATTAGAAGATTATGTTCGTTTGCTTAAACCCGCTAATCTCGGGAACTACTGGTCCGATTTTAAAAAATATTTCTGTGTTAAATAGCCTATTTATTAAAGAAGGCTATTTTTTTGCACAGCGACAGACGGGAGCAGAGTATCAATCGAAAATGTTGCAAAAACGGGCAAATCAAATCAAATCAAATCAAATCGGGCAATGAACTTTTTCGGGTCAACTAGTGAAAAGTAGCTTTAAATTTTTTGACTCCCTAACTCAAGAGGAAAATTTATCTAAAATCCAACGCCAACATTATTGAAACTCAGCAACGCAATAAATCCACTAGTAATTACAGCTGGATACAATTGAAGCGTGAACTGAAATTGCTCTCGAATACAATACACAGACATTAGCGTGAATTATCGAGTAATTAGTAAACTGTAATGGATGTCAAACGTTTCTATCGCTTTGTATTGAAACACATGAGTTGCTGCTCTTTGTGTAAATTGTTGCGAGAAGCAAATGGGTACTGTACGAAATAGGCTATTCTAACTTAGCCTTTGTGTGTCTAAATCTACAATATTATTATTGTATTTGTGTGTGTATCGATTTGTTAAAAAAATTCTTTCACCATTGGAAAGTTACATTATCAGGGAGTTACAAAGGCTATATTTCCACTAGAACAAGAACTACGCGGGTGACACTGTGCGGAGGCAGCTAGTACAAAAATAAAACGCCGATGTTTGATTATTTACAGTTGCGCAATATTTATTATACCTATACTTAAGATTAATATAAATCGAATAAATTCAATAATTCGAATACCTACATCAACAATTTGAAAATACAACGGAAAAGGATATTCAAATCTGATATTTTCCAATATCGCAGATTCAATTTGTCGATTCCCGATTAAATCATTCGCTGTTGAATCGATTATAAATTCGAGTCACGGCGCGCGGCGCACGTTTCGATTCTAATCAGAGCTAGATTCAAAATTTCAATTTTAAATCAAAATGTGTTCTGGCCGGCGTATTTATGATTGGTAGGGTTGCCGCCTGCATTTGGACGCCTGCCAATGGTAGAATTTTAAGTAGACAACTTAGTTTGAACTATTAATGACAATCTGACTATTCATAAGCGTCTGTGAAGGCCTATTTGAATAAAAATCATTTTTCATTTAATTTTCATTTCATTTAGAATTATAATGCCTATAAATAAATTGTTAAGGAGGTTCGTGCTCCTCGGTGGAGACGTATAAGAGCTGATGATCAGTTTTGGTACAGAAGGCTTATTACAATATAAATTATTATTATATTAATGACGACGAGGTTTGGATGTAGCACTCGTTCACTAACATTATAGGAAATACATAGTTAAAAAATGTTTTCAAAAGAGTAGGTAATTGCTGAGTTTATTGCCGGCGCTTTCAGTAAAGCAACCTTTTGATCCGAGCATTAGAGTCGACGAATGAGTGTCTGTGAAGGCCTTTTGAATTAAAAAAAAATTATTGCAATTTTATATTCATAAATTAATGTGTTTAGGCTTATTTTTGAAACTACTGTGAAAGAAATAAAATACTTTAAGGAATTATTAAAATTGTTCTTGTTGGTTTTATAGTTTAATTACAAAGATTTAATTTTAATAGCGGCTTTTAGTATTGTTATTAGAAAGGCTATTTGGGATATTAATTGATTCATTTCATCTGCTTTTCAAATTCAAATTTTGATTTCGCTTTTATTCACTACATTCAACATAAAATTTTTGCTTAAACATTACCTGCTATTAATAAATTTATTTAAAGTAAAGTTGTTTACACAAATATGTATTTAAAAGTTTAAATTTCATGAAAAAAAAATCCAAACTAAGGAAAGCTTGTGGGATATACACAGAAAAACAGATAAGTAGCAAATGTTTGTTCTGGATAGGATTCGAACCCACGCCCGGAAGCTTTAAAGTCAGGGTCACCACCAATAAACTAGTAGGTATTCAAAATCTGTAGATATCTACTACTACTAAAAATAGTAAGGTAATAATGTACGTTCGAACAACCATTATGCGATGGTTCAAATAAAGCGAAATAAAGGTCCAATTCCGTAAAGTAAATACCACTCTCTCGACTTTATGTCACCGTGTTCTATGCTCCGTCTCTGTCATTAACTACGATATCACATGAGAGGTCGATATATGAAGTTTATAGAATACAAAGACATCATGTCGTAGTACAATGACCGAGAAAAAAATTGTCGTTTGTTGTATACTGCGCCACGAGCGATAAAAAGTGATAGCTACGATAGTTTTTATTTATAAATATAAAAACACTCGCCGCTTGTATTTATGAATGAATACTAGTAGTGCATAGTACATGTTTGTAGTATATACGTATTGAATAAAGGTTCCGTAGTTATTTTTATAATCGTATAATATAATAATAAATTTTATCTAAAATTGAATCAACGTGTATCTGTTGAAAAACGTGTACACGTTGATTTAAATGTTGTTTGCTTAAAGTTACAAATTAATGTATAATAAGTAGGTATAAAACTTATGTATATACCTATATTATATTATTAAATAAAATAAAAACCATTGACATATTTCGCCCCTAAAAGATAAATAAAAAATATTTGATCCTCTTACTAAGATGATTGTAAAATATCGAATCATATGTTTTTTTCTAACATCAACTGTATTCTATATACCCTTAAATATAGTCTTTAAAATTATAAATCGAATAGCATGAAATCGATATTGTTGACGATACTCGAGTTGAAATCGAATTGTGATAATTAAATATAGCGCTGGTGAGTATTCGTTTTAATAACGAATAAGTGAATAATTCGATTCGTCAAGCCGTGTCTACGTGATTTCAATATGGCGGGTTATGCCGGTATAATTGCTGTTATTGTTATGTAAGTTACGTGATGTTTTCATATGAAATGTAGCATGTTTTTGATGGCTACCATCGTCTGTTGACAGATGACAGCTGTCAGTTGGTCAAGCAACATAGGCTCCTTGATTTTTATTGAAAATCAATTAATAAAGTTATTGTTAGTGTCTAAAATCATAATCATTATATAGCATAAGTTGTAGTGTTTAAGTGCAAATGTTATTTTTGTAATACGGATACTCTAAGTGTTAAAAATTGATTGAACACAACCCCGGTACCAGTGAACGACAACATTCGACCAGTGACTTTTTAAAACTATTAACGGATGTGTAAAAAAGTGCTATCATAAATAGACTTTTACCGTGATACCTAAATCGGACAGGATTATAGAATAAATAAACAATTACAACATTACATTCCTAATTAATTTATTAGTGTGGCGGTTGGACATAAAATCATCAACATCGTCATACCTACTTAAGTAGTTATAAAATCATTTAGGCGAATGTGATCAATAAATTCACCCGGTATCCTGTATACTAAACAGCTCAGTTTGTAAGAACTCGAGTCAACTTCGCTGGATCGGAACGACACCACGTTCGAGCCTCGGCCAGGGAAGTAATATTCGTTTGTAAAATTTATTTGTTTGTTCTTTTCATAGTAGTATTTGTTATGAGTCGTAGTTTTGATTATTCACATTTGTAGTCATAATTTAGATACGTACTTAGTAAATTATAGTATACGCGCTTGTATTACATGCACATAAAATATTTGTTGAAACCTATTAAATAACAAATCTCTAATTTCTTACATTCTATCTACATATAAATAAATCATTCATATTTTATTTTTTATTTGCACTATTCTATTATTAATCTACTTAACTTTTCTGACTGATTTTAATTTATTTTCCCTTTATCTATTGTCTAGTTTATTTAATAGGTAGATATTTCTATATATATTAACGTATTGTGTTTTCTTATTTTCACGCTCGCCTGCCCTCTAATCGCCGAGCCAAAAATGCTGACGCGCAAGGCTACAGCTATCGACATGGAGAACAAGCTGAAAGTTGCACTGCAGGAACTGAAGAAGTCTCAGGACCTCTGCAACCGGCTTTTGAGGGAGCGGGACGAGAGCGAGGAAGAAATCAACAATATTCTTGAAAAAAACGCGAAACAAAAATTAGAATTAAAATCATTTCATTCTAAGTATGCGGACGTTGTGGATAGGTGTAATCGACTCCAGGCAGATGTTGATTCGTTTAGTGAGTGTAGCGATACTCATGTAAGGGCTCTGAGTCGCATCACTGAGCTCGAGCTCAACCTAAATGAGGCACATAGGTCTATTAGACAACTAGAGGCTGCCAATTTAGCCCGAGAAAGTGACACTACTCGGAGCCTGTATGAGGAGCTACTCGGCACTCGTGTAGATAAGGTATCTGAGGAGTTCCCGTCCACTATCGATTTGACGTCTGACAATGAAGGTAGTCCTAATGTTAGTTCGTCTTATAATAGGTCTAATATTCACATTAATAGCCAAAGATCATTTAAAAAGTACATTAAATTCAATAAGATCATCAAAAAGACACAAAAACTTTTGAAAAAGCAAAAAATTGTAAGAAACCTAAATTCGTTATTAAGAAATGAACGTTTTAGCTTAAAGTGCCAATTAAAAACAAGCCAGATTAAAATAAAGCAAAACAAGGATTCTTACGATATTAATACTATACGCCTACTTGAAAAAATTGATTATCTTAAAGAAAACTTAGAAAATATTAACGCGAAATATGTTAACGCTCAACAACAAATCAGCGAGCACATCCTAGCGACAGACGAGCTAATTAGGTTAGGAGAATATAATAAGGAGCGTCTCGACTCCATCGCAAATAACCACTGCAGCTGCTTAACTACAAGCCCTACTTTAGGTGCACAGGCGGTATTAGATAGTAATAAGGATAGCACCGTTAATATAAACTCAGAATCACACAGTAGGCAAACAATTGTTATAAGTGATAATATTGGAAAAGACTTGGGCCCTATTCTCAATAATTTAATCAATGAACGGTCGTTGAATAAATGTTACCCAGGAGCGTCTTATGAGCAGTTAGTTAATAAAATATATTCACATGACCTACATCAAAATACCACTGTTATCATTTTATGCGGAGATAGTTTAAATATTAATAAAAAGAATATAATAAACAGTTTTGATAAGTTGCTTGACCTACGGAATCAGTTTAAATGTAAAATTGTCATGTGTGCTTTTCCTTATTCTTGTTCATTATCTCAAGAACAGAACACGCACATATATAACCTTAATATGACTATGTATAATTTATATAATCGTCATAGTGACGGCATGTTTTATTTCGATATGAACAATGTTATTTCAAATTTTAAGTTGACAAGAGATACTCTCTATCTGCCACTTAAGTTTAAGCGACAAATTGCTACATTGTTAGCCGGTAATATACACATATATAACCAAACCAATATCTTGGTTGGACACACTATTGCGCCTGATGTTATTGATGTTAACCAGGCATCCGGGGAGGATTTTCAAGTACGACAAAGACTAAGCCCAACCATTTAAATATTGTACATCAAAATATACAGGGCTTAGCTGGTAAAGAACTAGAGATAGAATTGTTCCTTGAATACCATAAGGTTAATATTTTTTGTGTTACTGAACACTGGTTAAAGAACCATGAGCTATTGCTCAATATTCCTAATTTTAAGTTGATGAGTTCGTTCGTTAGAAGATCGGCGATACACGGTGGTAGCCTAATTTTTATATCTAATCATGTCAAATGTAAGAATCGCCAAGATATTGTAGATTTATCAATCGAACGTACTGTGGAATTGTCATGTGTAGAACTTGATAGATTTGTTATAGTTTGTGTGTACCGTCCTCCTCTTAGTGATTTTAGTAGGTTTGAACTAGTTATAGAAGACGCTCTTAAGAAAGCTCAAACTAAAAATAAATCCTTAATAGTATGTGGGGATTTTAACGTAAACCTGTTGATAGACTCGCCTACATCAGTAAGGTTGATCACTTTGTTTAAATCATTTAATCTATCCCATTTATTTGAAGAGCCAACTAGAATTACGGCAACCACTGCCACATGCCTAGATAATGTGTTTTGCAACTGTGATGTATTTGAAAAATGTATTATTAGTGAGCTAACTTCAGATCATTGTGGTCAAAAGGTAGTTTTATTAAATGAAGGAAATAACATTCCGCACAAAATAACATGTAGGCCTATTACATTAAATAGAATGACGCGATTTCAATTCAATGTAAATAAAAATATTGCTTCGATTGACATGTCACATGCGGAACCAGATAGACTTTATGAAGAACTTTTTAATTTTATTCGGAAAGAATTTGATAATAGTTTTAAACCTAGGACCTTAAATAAAAATAAGCAGATCAAGTTTAACGATTGGGCGACGGCTGGAATTTATAAAAGTAGAACTAGGTTGTATGAGCTGTATGGTATGAAGAAGTTTAATCAAAATGTTAGTTTCATTGAGTATGTTAAAAATTATTCTAAAATATTTAAAAAAGTTTGCGCTCTTGCTAAATCAATTTATTTGAGAAACAAAATCAACCAAGCTACCAACAAAGTAAAAGCTACTTGGAATATTATTAACTCTCAAACAGGTAAATCTAAGCATAAAATGCGTATTGAGTTAAATACTAACAATAAACTTATTAGAGATGATGGTCAAATAGCAGAAGCTTTTAATAACTTCTTTAGGGACATACCTGTAGCTACAACTAGCTCCTTAAATTCTTCACCTGTAAATGCTGACGCAATTTTGAGAAATCATGTATCCGAGTGCCATGAGCTATTTAAGTTTAAGCATATTACGTCCAATGAAATAGTGAAAACGTTCAAAAATTTAAAAATTAAACGCACTGGTGATTTGTGGGACATATCTGTTGCTGTATTGCGGGGTATTGTGGAACCTATTGCTCCTCATTTAGCTTTTATTTTCAACAGATGTGTCGATTTAGGTACTTTTCCGGATTTGATGAAACATAGTAAAGTAATACCTTTATTTAAAACTGGAGATTCTAGTGATCCTTCAAATTACAGGCCTGTTTCTATTTTGCCAGTCTTAAGTAAAATATTTGAAAAGATAATATTAGTACAACTACTTTCTCATTTTAATTTCAATAAAATTTTACACGGGGAACAATATGGCTTCACCAAGGGTCGTTCTACGATTGACGCTGGGGTAGCTCTCTTAAAGAGTATTTTTGATGCTTGGGAAAAATCACAAAATGTTATAGGAGTGTTTTGTGATCTTTCTAAAGCCTTTGATTGTGTTGATCATGAGACACTATTGCGTAAGTTAAAATATTACGGGGTAAAAGGCATTGCACTTGATCTGATGAAATCTTATCTTAGCCAAAGAATCCAAAGAGTTGATGTAAATGGGGCTAAGTCATCTGGTTCTTCTATGCGTATGGGTGTACCACAGGGCTCAATTCTAGGTCCATTCTTATTTTTAATTTATATTAACGACCTCCCTTTTTATGTAAAAAATACCTGTGGAATTGTACTGTTTGCTGATGACACCTCACTGATTTTTAGTGTTGATAGACTTAAATCCAACTATGACGATGTAAACTGTGCATTGGCCCGGGTATTAGAATGGTTTACTGTAAATAACCTAGTTTTAAATGCGAAAAAAACAAAATGCGTTAAATTTGCGTTACCTAATGTAAAAAAAGTAGGTTGTAATCTTATGCTAAATAATGAAGTTTTGAATCTTGTTGAATCAACAGTATTTTTAGGGATTAATCTTGACTCGAAACTTCAATGGGGCACCCAAATTTCTACACTTGCGGGAAAGCTCAGTTCGGCAGCTTACGCAGTTAGGAAAATTAGACAGCTTACAGATGTAGATACGGCTAGACTAGTATATTTTAGTTACTTTCATAGTGTTATGTCCTATGGTATTCTACTGTGGGGCAAAGGTGCGGATATAGAAACTATTTTTATTTTACAAAAGAGAGCGGTACGAGCTATTTACAATTTAGGCTCTCGTACGTCCCTCAGAGATAAGTTTCATGAAATCGGCATACTCACAGTTGCATCACAGTATATATATGCAAACATATTATTTGTCCATCATAACATTAGTAGTTTCATTAAAAACAGTGATTTGCACTCCCTCAATACAAGAAATAAGCACAAACTTGTGACCTCTGCTTATAGACTCCAAAAGGTGCAAGGTTCATTTTTAGGACTGTGTGCACGCTTCTATAACAAAATCCCTATATCAATTGTAAATTTGCCTTCGCAAAAATTTAAGGACCATATCAAAGCCGTATTAATAAAAAGGGCTTACTATAATATAAATGAATATTTAAATGATAATAATGCTTGGTTGTAGATTTATTTAACTTGTATACATTTATGCTTATACTCATACTGTAAATTATCTAATATAAGTATGTTAATAGTCTCGCTGATAACATTGGGTGTGTGTGTTTCGTTTATTAATTGATAATTATGTTTTGTAGCAGGCTTGGGTTAGTCATGCTCACTTAAAAGTCTTTGCTTGCGGCGGCGTCGTGTGACGGGTCGCTCACTTCCCTAAAATATGGCGAAGAGGGCGATGGCTGCCACATGCGTCATGCTTGTGAACAGGTGCTGCTTGTGGGGACTGGTCTGCTCAAGTTTGTTTTTGTTTTTATGAATATTCACTTTATTTTATGTATTTTTTTTCTTTTATGTCATTCCCTACCACGCAGATATTGTCAGTGAGACTACTTCATTGAAATGTATTTTAATCTAAGTTTATTTTAAAAAGAGTAATTGCTGAGTTTATTGCCGGCTCTTCTCAGCAAAACCAACCTTCCGAACCGAGCGTTAGAGTCTGACTATTCATAAGTGCTTTGCATATTGGCCTATTTGAATAAAAATATTTTTGATTTTGATTTTGTTAAAATATGCCGTTAACACTAGCTTCAGTTAGTAACTTGTGCATCAAAATAAATCCCTCTTGAATTTAATTTTTTTAACACTCGCGTAAATTTTTTAGGGAGATTTTAATGGGCAAAAACAGGGAGAAAATAAGAAAGAAAATAGGCAGAAGTAGGAGAACATCCAGAAAAGAATGACATGTATGGCGTGAAATAAATAAATATGCTTAGACATTTTAGGCCTATCTGATTCCTAACTAAGCAGAGCTTGAGCAAGCGTGGTGACTGGAAAGCTAATACACTACTTTTAAATACATGCTTATATTATATTTAATATCTAGACTCAGAAAAAACTATCATACATACAAATGTTTGTCCTAGGTGGGATTCGAACCCACTACCAACGCCATGGTAGTCAGTGTTTATTATGTAAAGAGTTTCGTATAAATAGCGAAACGGCATAAACAATATTTATCAAAGACATCTGTCATTTTTCCGCACGTTTTCCTGCGAAAAGTTTTTGAAATCATAACTTTACTAAGTTATAATTTTTTGTATCGCGTAACGACATCAAAACTTCATCTCTCTAGGGACCAGTGGAGTTAAAACTTTACTATTGTTTTTATCTACTTTCTCTGAGGTCACACAAGTATCAAATACTTTATGTATAACAAAAAGTTTTTGACCTCAAAATAAGAGTTAGGTGTACTTTGTTTTTTATCTTCATTGTATTGAAAATAGAATTCAGTTGGTAATCTACAGTATTTTTGTAAAAACTTACAGAAACAAGTATTTATACATATATAAATAAACAAGATAAGAACTGAGAATAAAGTAGAAAAGATATTTTTCAAACTGAAATTATTTTACTACGAAAAACCATGGTTTAGTTTGTTTTTTCGAAAGCAGATATACATATTATTTTTATACCACAAAGGTGGCAAACAGGCATATATTCTGCCTAATGGGAAACAGTTACCGCATATCCAGCCTTCTTGAGATGCCTTTTTCTTCACAGTCCTATAGCGATCTTATCAAGGTACAGTATTTTGCTACCCCATAAAGGCATATCAAGCAATTATAATAAAACCAAACATTTTACTCCTGGTAAAGGTCTGTGTTATTTTAGAGCCGATCCATAAATCCAATGAATAAATTAAGCCACGAGCAGAAAATTTCGAGCAAAACCTAATAATTATAAATCAGGAGTCATAAGGCAGCGGCCAGGAATTGCGAGGGATTCCAACAATACTTGTGCGGAACTTTGGAAATTTGTCTTTCTTTCAATTTCAGTGTTGTACAGAAACTTTGTTCGTCGTATTAATTGCCTATTGTCAAAGTTACTCTGACTTCATTATAAGTATAAAATAACTGCGATGAAAATTTGAGAAATTGACTATGAAATTTTTTTTTGCTGTTTTATGAAGATTTTTTTCAATTTCCTGTTGAATGTAATTAATTTATCATAGTTAAGTTTTGATCATAATTTCCTTGAAAAATACATATAATAGGTAATATAATCATCTGAGCTGTTTTACGTCTCACAAGAGTACAAGATTTATTTACCTAACTAATTATGGCGCTAGATTAGAAATTAGTGCAAAAAAACTTATATTATAGATTAATTAGTTATTCATACTTTATTTCTTATGAAATGTATGCATCAGATTACTAATGCTTCAATTATGGGGCTGATACGAAATGCAAAAACTGACAAATCCTACTTAATATAAAGGCGAAAGTTTGTAAGTGTGTATGTTTGTTACTTGTTCACGCCTGGAGCAATTTTATAAAATTTTTGTTACATAGGCTATCTTTTATCCCGGGAAAATTGAAGATCCCCGGTAACGCGGGGAGCCACTAAAATACGATATTTGCGGTCGTCATGGTCGAAACATTCTCATGACGTCTTGCAACCCACATCGAACCAAACATAAATATTATGTTAATGTACTATATCTAACACAATGGTAACATACGCTCAGGGTTGCCATTCTAAAAAAAAATACAATAAAAAAAAATTTGGTAGGTAGGTAAATGCTTTTGAGTTTTTACTAACTAGAAGACTGCTACTTGCCATCAATTACTCTTTTCAATCGTTATATACATTCTAAATTTGTCTAAAGTCCTTAACTGTATGTTCGAAAAAACTATTGCTAAAATATTTCTTCAGAAGGTACAATTTTAAGTAGTAAAGAAGGTTTGATTTTAAACTATAAAAAAATATTATTTACAATAATATTTTTATATTTTTATATTGATTCTTAAAGCCCTGTGTCATAGTTAATTTGTGGTTATATATAGCGTTTCCCACAAGCTTTCCATATCATGGTAGCCCTCGCGTCTTCCCATAAACGTGCACTATAAAAGCTTTCTCGTGTTCCTATGGTATTTTATTGCCAACAATTGAAAGGGAAATGTATGGTTTTTATTTATTTTTTTCTTTTTATATTTGACGGTAATTGTGGGCGAAACCTCTGATGCTATAAAACTGGTAGGTATGGTTTATTCGAATATTGATCGTGTGCCTTCCTATTAAGAGTTCATTTTCATTTGTGTCACGCTTTGTAAGTGAATAAACGAAAATAGGTACCGTAAAGGAAAACATTGGTAACTAAGATTCGGTGGCTATTCTGATGTGGATAACTGAAATTTATTGAAATTGTGTGTCTCGTTCTGTTTTAATATGAATGAAGATATAAGAGTTATTTAGGTTTTGTTTGTTTATACTCTGATGAGGGCTCTCAACCAGAGAGAAAAATATAAACAGCAGCTTCATGGTAGCATTTCATATGAATTTTTAGTTGCAAATTGCATATTTGTACGCACATGCTGTACGCGCGAAGCGTTTGAAATATAAGAAAATTAACACTTGCACTTACGTGGTTGTATTGTCCAGGGGCTCGACGATCACTATTAGGTACACATCACACGCGTATTTCTTGGTGATTTTGTTTAAAGTTCGGTATTTTTTCTCGTTTTGAACGCAGCTAACCGGCGCGTTGCAGAGTGAATTGAACGAGTCATTCGCCACCACAGAGTAGCAAACGTAGGGTAGATACATTCGTCTCACCACAGATAACGCACAGACGTTTTGATGTAGGCCCATTTTAAAACCCAACATGAAGGAGAAACACATTATTTCATATTAGATTGAAAGGTTATTTAATTTCTTCAAGACAACATAAGTATTTTAAATTTAAAAGAAACAATTGGACAGGATGATTATTATACTACATTGCAGAGAGCGAATTATTAAATATTCAAATTAATAAACAAATAAATTAATTAATTTAACCTTCAACTTACTCGTACTCCGATTAAGACTTCTTAACCCGTTTAGTGTGGCTACTTACAGGAGACTACCCCATTGCAGTGTAATTTGATGTTTTTATACGGTTTGAAAATGACAGTTGGCTTGAACGCATGAACTTAGGAACGAACCCAGTGTTACCAACCGATACAAAAAACATAGATTATGCTACTACAAAATAATTCACCTTACAAACACATACTACCCTCAATTTTACGATATTATCGAATGCAAATGAAACTATCTTAATTAAGTAAACCGGCTCTTCTCAGTAAAAACTACTATCAGAACCGAGCATTAATAGTGACTATTCATAAGTGCTTTATTGAGGCCTATTTGAATAAAAAAGATTTTGATTATTTTTAATTTTTTTTTGAAACAGCAGTGTTGCGTTCCAATGGATTTCGACATTAAATTGGTCATGTAAGACATAATTGCGCGTGCATGTGCGTTTAGAGGTAGTTACATAATCGAATTACTTGATTGTAGATAATTTTTCCACTGACCTTTAAAAAAGCAATTGTACACCCTATACACAAGAGCGGGGATAAGGACAACATTAATAATTATAGGCCTATATCAGTATTACCTGCTTTGTCTAAGATTTTAGAAAAAATCCTAAATAGAAGGTTGCTTAATTTTTTGGAATCACATAATATTCTTTCTTATAACCAATACGGTTTTCGAGCTAAAAAGTCCACTGAAGATGCTGTATCCGCTTTAATCGATAGTACTGTCAAGACTCTAGACTGTAAGAATAAGTGTATAGGCATATTTCTTGACATTTCAAAGGCATTTGACACTGTATCTATCCCTGGGTTACTGAGCAAGATGGATAGAATTGGTATTCGGGGCCTGGCACTCGATATATTTAAAGATTACCTTACAGAAAGAAAACAAAGTACGAAAATTGATTCTATTATTAGTGACGAACTATATCTAAATTTCGGCGTTCCTCAAGGCTCGATTTTGGGGCCTACCCTCTTTCTCATTTATATAAACAGTCTCTGTAAGCTTTCCCTTCCTTATTGTAGTATATTTACATATGCAGATGACACAGCGTTGCTTGTTCATGGGCCAAATTGGACTGAAACAAAATTGCGTGCCGAAACTTGTTTGCAAACAGTCATGTCTTGGCTTACTACAAACCAACTTACTCTCAACGTTAGCAAATCTTATTACTTGACCTTCTCTTTAAATTCATCCTCACAGCCCCCTCCTGATTCCTTTTATGTTAAGTCCCATTCCTGTCAAAAACCTTTTGTTGAAAATTGCTCGTGTCCTCCATTAAAAAAGGCTTCAAAAATTAAATACCTAGGCATTATAATTGACGAAAATCTCAACTGGAAACATCAAATTCTCACACTAACCTCACGAAGTCGTAAACTAATATATATTTTCAAAAAATTAAGACATTCCTTAGACTTTGACTCGCTCAAGATGGTATACTTTGCCCTCTGCCAATGTATCATCCGTTACTGTATCCCAGTCTGGGGTGGAGCTCCAAAAACATCTTTCCTGCGTCTAGAAAGAGCACAAAGAGCAGTACTGAAGGTGATGTCTTGCAAACCCTTTAAGTACTCGACCAAACTCCTCTACTCTGACTGCAAGGTCCTTACTGTGAGACAACTCTTCGTGCTCCAAACCATATTGCGTAAACACTCTTCCCTTCGTTTTGATCCTAGTGTACTCACAAAGCGGCGCTCCACTTATGTATGCCCAGTCACTAAGCATAGGACTACATTGGCCAAACGTCATTTTTACGTCCTCGGAAACCAGCTATATAACACAATTAATAAACATTGCAATATTTATCCCCTCATTCGAAAAGAATGCAAATCAGTTGTCGAAAAATTTCTATTGAAACTTAATTACTTAGATACTGAAGAGCTTATTAACACCAATAATTTTAAACTCAAGTTCCCTAAATAAATTTCACAAATACACACTCACACCCACACACACCAACTCACACACTCACACACACACAAACACACACACACTCACCCACACACTCACACACACACAAGGCCACTTAATTTTTTTTATATTTTTATTTTAATACCTACATTGTATAACTTCAGGTATTTTTATTTCACTGCTTTTTGTTATTTTTATTTGTCTATTGAATGTACATGTAACTGAGAGAGCACTGAGCCCTGGAACACAAGTTCATTCTTAGTCTGGGGGTCAGAGGTTCACATACCTTTTTCGCCAAATGATTATGCAATAAAATTTCATTTCATTTCATTTCAATTGGCACGAAGCCGTGGTGGCTACGAAGCCGTGGTGGCTCAGTTGGGAACGCGCCGACTCATGATCATGAGGGTGCAGGTTCAAACCCCTGGCCCGTACCTCTGAGTTTAAAAACTTACGTACGGATTCACACCACTGGCTTAATTCGGTGAAGGAAAACATCGTGAGGAAACCTGCATGCCCGAGATGTCACAATTAAAGGCATGTGAAGTCCGCCAATCCGCATTGGGCCCGCGTGGTGGACTATGGCCTTAACCCCCTCGTAGTTAGGGGAGGCTCGAGCTCCTCGGTGGAGACGTATATGAGCTGTTGAAGATGATGATGATGATGATGAGATAATTGGCAAGTAGGATGAGGGCCTTGAATATAATTTGTATAAAATCTATACTAATATTGTAAAGGTAAAGAGTTTATTTATTCGTTGTTTGGTTGAACGCGCTATCTATATCTAAGGTACTACAGGTCTGATTTGAAAAAATATTTTTGTGTTACATAGCCCATTTATCGAGGAAAGCGACTAATAGGATCGGAGGACCATTGAAGAATGTTTCAAATCAGGTTTTTTTTTCATTTTGCGATGACAATCATTTGAGCGCTTGAACATAGGTAGGTATCTGTTTGTTCTATTGTATGTGAAAAAAACTAAGTATGTATTAAAAAGTTGTAAAATTATCATGTAACATATTAAGTATAATTTTTTTTTTCTTTTATTAAAGTTACATATATTTTTACATTAGTCTTAGTGTTAAAAACCCGGGGGGGTTTGAGCAGGCACTGCACAATCGACACGGTTATTAATATGGTACTAAAACTAAAATATTTAAAGTAACTAAACACATTTGTTAAATACATAGGGTAAATATTAATATAAAGAGACTTTCGCTCAGCAGTAACAAATAAAACTTATATTCATTTATGTTCCTATAGAACTAGCTCGGTTTAGTTTGAAATGGTATTGAACGTGTAACAAAATATCCCAGGATATTTTTAGTCAAGTAAATCGTAACTCGTAAACTGCCAGTCGTAGCGTAATCTTTCAGGCTCCATCGCTATGAAGATGGATGAAGGATTAGTCTTGTTTAAACATGCACGCTATACGTATATTCTATACTAGTGGCTCCCCGTGGTTTCACATGCCTTCCCGAGAGATCTTCTATTTCCATGCAGTAAAAAGTATCTTATGTGTTACTACTATTGATGTATCAATTAAAGTTTTAGCTAATTGCTATTTGTTTTTATAGTAGAAGAAAAACAATAAAACATAACTTTTTTAATTATATTTTTGGACACTAAAACTAAATATATGCGCTAGTGATATAGGGTACTAGTATTATAAGCTCTGTTTAGCTTCAAATTAAATTAGATAGTAAGAATTTCCCACGATAATCATTAAATTTCAATGTTAGATATCGCTTAGATATAGATATATATAGATAAAGGGCTGACCCTTTTCATTCCTTCATTTGTTCCTTTATAGAAATGATTTATGTGCTCAAAAATACGTATTAGAATACTTAAAAGAACTTCCAGACAGTATAAGTAGCTTAGTTTACGTAACACGATAAATATATAACATTTAAAAATAAAATGCCGCGGTAAAACCCGGACGATGAACTACGGACCGCAACAAAAATTCTTTGTAATATAGGGACAAGATAATAGGTCACTTTTGACAGATGTCAGTTTTATATTCATAGTGAGGTGACCTGCTTAAAAACATCGATTAAATGAATGAATCGAATGAATCGATACAGACTTGAAACATGTGTGAATTTTAAAAATGATCATGCGAATCCCTGTCCCATTATTATTTTTTCTTTCATAAATTAAAGGAGCAAAATAAGACAAGTACCTACGTAATTTAACAAAAAAATTGCTTTTATTCACTTGAACTATCGGAACTGGTATCTTCATCACTGCTGTCAGCACTCAGAGATATTATTAATTCATTTTCAATAATATATGGTTATAAATTTATGGTGATTTTTCTTCACAAGTAATCATTGCATTCGATTCAACTTACAATCCTATCAGCTTTCGATTTTTAGAGTAACATCCCTAGTGTTTAAAAAGAAAAAGGGTTGACTGACGAAACATTGTAACGACGTTCAGTTCTTTAGATCAGAAATTGTTTATTATGTTTAGAATGGTTTATTAGTGAAAGCAAATCGTAAAATTACTCGTATCGGTCATTATTACAATAAATATGTGAACGTAATTGAAAAAAGTTAAGCAATTGTGCAGTTCTTATTTTATGCCCGCCGTTACAAGGTTACGTTGTTGAATTTTGATGAAATGTCAAAAGTGACCTATTATCTTGTCCCTATATTAGTACCTAAAACGAAGTAATACGTATCCATCCATACTAATATTATAAATGCGAATGTAACTCTGTCTGTCTGTCACGCTTTCACGTTAAAACTATTGAACCGATTTAAATGAAATTTGGTACACAGATTATTCAGAGCCCGTGAAAGGCTACTTTTTATCCCGGGAAAATCGAAGATCCCCCGGGAACGAGGGCGAAGCCGCGGGGAACCACTAGTATTTAAATAACAAACAACCAGCTCTTTGGGAATGTTGACTCGAATAACACAAAATATGTTTGCTCAAAACGTTCCCGTATTATAAAACTTACTTATGAAATTACAAAAACAAACACAACACGGTAACGTTAGCAAAAACAAGAAACAACATGTTCGCGTCCGGTAAATACCGGTTTTTACCAGATTAAGCCGGAACAAGTCGGATATGCAAACGAGGGTATACGAGAATTTACACGCGTTGTATGCAAAGTGGAGCTGCTCAGTTTATAGTGAAGTAAGTAAGTATTTAATGCAAAGTTGAGAAGAATAAAAAGTGATATACATCCATTTTAATACATAAAAATCCTGGAACATTTCTGCCAATCCGATTCCAAATTAAGCAGAGCTTTTGTTATGGTAACCAGATAGCTGATATACTACATAAACTACTTTTAAAAACATAATCACAGAACAGACATATTCATGCATACAAATGTTTTCAAATGTTTGTCACAGGTAGAATTTGGAACCCACGAACGGTGATTTGAGAGTCCGACTAGGGCCTGAAGACCCTTTTAAAGAAGGCTCGTGTTCCTCGATACACACTTATATGAGCTAAGAAAAAATAGTTAAAATACTGTATATTTGTTTGTGATTACCACAATATTTTTCATCCAATTTTCTTAGTATATTAAAAAATTTACAATTACATAATCTTTTTTAAAAACGTCTTTAAAATATAATAAGTAATTAAGCTAGTTAAGGTCCACACTCAAAAGCCATTTTAAGTGTTAAGGCAATATTCTGAGGCAGACATTTTAAGGCGTCTGAGCTTTGAAGCTTTACGCAAACTATGTCTGGGCTTTATCAAAAGCTGAGTGATTGTGTTTTTTTTATCATGCTAAGCTTCTTAAGCGCTTTCTTAGCTTTAAGGTTTATCTGGTTATTTGCAGTTATATATAATTAAATTTTCTTTCCTTCTACTTAGGGTGATGGTGCATAAGCTACGGTAACCGCTTACCATTAGAGGGGTGGTATGCATATTTACTATATCCATCCATCCCAAATATCTTAAAAAAGTATCCCTACTTCTTACCATACTAATATTATAAATGCAAAAGTTGTGCGAATGTATGATAAGGGCTGAAGAGACGAAATTTGCTACCGAGTTAGGATATGTTCTGGAACGCGGCTGAAACCGCGGGGCGCCACTAGTAATAATATAAGCACTGAAATAACTTTTTATGTCTGTTTGTTTGTTACGCTTTCTGTCTAAAACTACTGAACCGATTTTGATAACACCTTATTTAAGAGAGATTAGATCAAGGTCTAATCGTTCCGAGATAAATTTTTTTCATATCTTTTCCAAAGGAAAAATAAGCCATTATCCCGGAAAGTTGATGGTCGAAACCGCGGGGCAGCTACTAGTCTATACTAATATTATAAAGAGGAAAGATTTGTTTGTTTGTTTGTTTGTAATGAATAGGCTCGAAAACTAATGGACCGTTTTTAAAAATTCTTTCACCATTCGAAAGCTACATTATCCACGAGTAACATAGGCTATATTTCAACCCTGTATTCCTACGGGAACGGGAACTACGCGGTTGAAACCGCGGGGCAGCTACTAGTTTTTAATAAAGGTTCGATTTTAATTACCCACAAATATGGAAGCAGTTTCGTTAATCAAGAGAGGGAGCGAATTCATTACACCACCATTATCGATATTAATGTTTGCTGTCGGATCTATTAGTTTATATTAACAGGTTCGTGTTTACATAATGATTCGCAATCAACCCCTCTCTGCTGATGGTTTCATTAAAACTATACGAAATGATTTTGTGATGATAACAGCCGGTTAGCTTTATTGTTAGTGACCCTTTCAAACCGCCGCGGAGGGTCGTGGTCTCGAATCCCACCCAGGACAAACATTTGTATGCATGAATATGTCTGATTGTTCTGTGTCTGGATGTAAATATCTATATAAGTGTGTATTTAAAAGTAGTATCTGTAGTATATTTAGCTATCAGGATACCATATCATATACTGCTTAGTTTGATATCAGATTGGCCGTGTGTGAAAAATGTCTCAGTATTTTTATTTTATTATTGTAATTTCGGAAGACGTGGGTTTTTATTGGTATTGTAGCTATCGAATTGCCAAAGTGTGATATGAGATTTTTTCCATTAGGTACATATGTACCTCAAATGTGTAAATTTTTTTGAAAATTGTTTTGATCTATATATATTAATGTATATGACTAGATTGAGACGAATATCTTAGATATTATTAAAATTTGATTGTAAATAAATACTCACGTGTTAAATAAAATTAAAAATACAACTCATTATTGGAATTTAAATAAATTCATCCTATAATTCAATTATTTTTCAAAGGAAAATAATAAAAGCCAACAAAACAAAAAGGAGTGTTTAATTTACTCAACAGCCCGACCGTTTTAAAGAGAACCGGATGAAACATGGCTGAATAAAATAAAAGCCAGTGCCGCCGAGTCAAAGCAAATAGAAAGAAAAAAAGGCTACAATAAACTCAGTACAGAGACTGAATCGGAAAGAGTTTGCTTTGCGCCGGAATCGAAGCTTGTACCTGTACGGTGCGAGAATACAAATGGACATTTACAGTTTGGTAATTTGCAGTTAAAACGTTTCGTTTTGGTAAAAACTGCGAGCTGTAGTGGCAATTCGATTAGAATCCAGATCTCTGTACTATACGCAAATTCCTACCATTTGGTAGTAATTTCCGTCCATAGTTTAGTATAAGTAGTTAGGCCATCTTCGGGTGCACCAGCGCCAGGCTGACTAGGAGTCAAAGTGGTCGCCATGGCCGAAATCGGTCGGACCAATCATCATCATAAGTGGAATAGGTATTTTTATGTGAATAGTAACATTTATCTATTTAGAATTTTAGATAGTCAAAAATCAGGCAACAAAGAGGAATGGAAGAAAAATTGTGCCGACCCTGCTTAGGCGGGATAAGGGCAGGAAGAAGAAGAAGTCCCAAATCCTATACAAAAAAAAACATGTTCCAAAATCAAGAAAAAGCATCATCATCATCAGCCCATATACGCCTAACAACGAGGGGCTATATGCTACAGTCCACCACGCGGGCCTAGTGCGGATTGGCGGACTTCGCTATAATTGTGACATCTCGGGCATGCAGGTTTCCTCACGAAGTTTTCCTTCACCGAAAGCCAGTGGTGTGAATCCGTAGGCAAGTAACTCCCTTAAATTTAATTAGTTAGAATAAGATTTATTAAACTATGAAAAAAATATATCATGAAAAGCAAAGTCTTAGCCCTAATACGCACGAGAGTTTTTTACCGGACGTTAAAAAAGCATTCAAACACATCAAATGCATTTCCAAGTACCTACCATAATATGCTCTATTTCCAATGGCCAAAGTTGAAAATGCAACACCGCTCGTTATAAAAGCGTCGCGATTTAAAAACGCTGTCGTGTGAACATATACATGGGAATGCATTTGTTGATAAATAAACTGTCGTGGTAATTAGGGCTTAGTTAAACATTACACTTTAACTGAGTTATAATCAAAATAATTAGCAAAGTACCTACTTATAAATATTTGTAAATATGTAATAGGTATTTCAAATGAATTTTATCCATACTACTCCAGACTCAAATGGCACTTGATTCAAACCCATTCAGCGTAAACTCTAATAGGGGATTTATAAAGGTCAAAGCCGACGTTTTAATGATCATTATTAGACTATGTTCAATAAATATTTCAACATCATCCGTCGGCCGCGGATAGTCAAATTATTGTGAGAGAAAATCCGCGCCTTTGATGTAAATGAAATTTTAAATGAACTCTCGGACTTTATAAAATTTTCAAATTGCGAAGTAACTTTACTTTATTACCGAGTAATGGGTTTGGAGGTTTAAATTTAGTTTATTTTGTTGTGAAAGGCCGTAATTTTGTGATAACTTAATGTACATTTTGTCTTACAAAATGCTCTTCTGAATATTATGTAGCGTGTACAATTTAACTAATTTTAAAAATGAGTTACTCAATTTAGACCTTGAAAGTTAATGTATATAAATAAAATAAACTAGTTTCTATAATGGATCATGCAATCACACACGTAGTTCAGGGTTCCCGTTAGAATAAGTAGGTAGGATAAAACTCCCTGCTTTAGCTACTTTTCCGATGGTAAAAGATATCAATCCAGTAGTTTCGAAGGTAACAATACAAACAAACCAACTAAAAATTAAATCTTACCTTTTCACATATTGTATATGAATACGCTAGGTAATTACTCAAAAGGTCGGCCAGTATTACTAATATACTACAAATATAATCCATTATTAAATTAGATACCTATCTATTAACTTACTTAAACAGTCCTTAAATTATTTTATAATACCCAATAATGTATACCGAAAGGATTAAACTATATCTCTATCCCACTTGAACACACAACCATAACAACAGTTTCATTTATTCGTCAGACTTCTACCTTTCCGCATAAAATAAAACACCCTATTTCTAATTAACTCAGCTAGAACCTGCAGAATTGCAATTAGAGCCGGATCGAAACTAAAATAGAACTCGATGCTAAGCGGCTGACAATAAAAAAGCAGGCTTAAATAGCATCTGCTTATTCTATAACATAACACACACTTTGGCGATGAACGCTTGGAGTAGCGGACTTCTCATGTGATGACATAGTGAATGAAAGAGATAGAAGATAAAGAGCTCGCTAAAACTATCGAGCTGTCATTTTATAATGCTGAATTGGATACTAGGTATAATTGGAGTCCGTTAAGACCGAATTTTTAAGCGCAGCACTAAGTAACTTCGTTTATAGACGAAATTTTTTACAACTGGATTGTGCTTCGATAGGAATGTTCGACGTTTTTGTGATTTTGTTTCATTTCAATTTCATAAGTTCCTTAGTTCCCTAGAGATCTATAGGAATCACTATATAAAGGGAGCATGTCGCTGGACTAATTGCCCTTCAAGACTAATTAACAAAATCTAAACCTTTGCTAAATGTTCACAGAAACAGATTGAAAAATAACATAAATAAAAAAAAATAAAAAAATCATTAGTATATAGGTATACTTTGAAAAAATCGTATTTAATGTTAAGTTTTTGGGGTTATTTTTGCTATTCTCATTAATTAATAATATTAAAAACATTGATATTTCCTTCCTAATCCTTAGGTACTTTAGAGTAAGTAAAAACAGTAGTAAAATCAAATGATTCAATAGAATGTAAAAAAGAAATGTATCGTAAAACGGTGAAATGAGTTTTTATATGTTTTAGGTTTCAGAAAGGTGGAGAAATAATATAAGAAACAATCAGCAGGAATTTACTACAGCTTTAAAATGAATGTTGCCGATTCAGCGTAGTTATAATGACCCGCAGTATTGTTGCATGGTGCAGGTTACAAGCGGTAGCGGGAGCGGAAGCGGATGCTGTGAAGAGTTACTTGTTAGTAGCAAAAATATATGTTCATTATTTATTCACCACTAAAAGTACCTAATGTCTTTATGGCATTCCTTACCTACTCTAAGTTTTATATTTATTTCACAACGTGTCTGAATACAAATAACATTCTAAATAACTCACGTTTCGTGAATAAAAAATGGAAGTCACGTGTGTTGCCAGCAAAATAACAAATAACATAATCCATGTCGGAGGCAACACAGATGGAAAGTAATATACGCCCATTTTAGCGGTAATTAAAATAAATTCGTACGCGACTAATCCGCGTACGTAGTGTTTGCTTATTCACATGGTGTTGTAGTTATTTTCGGCTTGTTCCGCTCGGATTAGTGTTAAGCCCCACTAATTGGGGCTGCGCGGATACAGAACAAGCGGCCTCGGGGTGCTACTGTAATACCCGTCGTATTTACACTGATAAATACAACAACGTATACGAACGTCTTTGGGGGATGGAGCCCTTGATTTTTGAGCTCGTCGTAGATCCGCTCTATTAGGACAAGTGGACGTCGAAACTGTCTAAAATATATTTTGTACCAGATTAGAATATTTATTTATGTTCTTTCTAGTGACTTTCCGCGGTGTCACCAAAATTCGATTTTTCCGGAATAAAAAGTAGCCTATGTGTGATTCCAGAACATATTCTAACTCTGTGCCAAAGTACATCATCCTTTCAGCCATTCTGACGAGAAAGGGAAACAAAAATACTTACAAACACTCTCAAAAACTTTTAACATTAATAATATTAGCTATCACCTATGGCGGTGTCTGAATGATCCAGGATATTAACAATGCAAATTGTCCATTCTTTCGCTTAAACCATTCATTGTCGGTGCTTAAATGGTTTTTTAATATGCTACCTAGATATTAGGTTAACTTCTTATCTGTAACCATACATTGTTAAGTTTTGAGAATATGATTGTATTTTAATAATAAAGTTTCTAACTCACATAAACGCTGGTACTGTAACCCCAACTTTATTTCACAGGCTTTACACAGCCATTGCAATGGTATATAATTAATATTAGTAATTTACAATTTAATTTCAATAAAATTCATGATACGCAATCGTACAAAGGCGTATTACACATGATGGTACGGTATTAGTCATGTTGCTATGTATTTAATATGATTTAATATTCTCATTACGCGGGCTGATTGATATTTTAGTTTTATGCGTAACTAGTGGCTCCCCGCGGTTTCACCCGCGTACCCGGGAGGTCTTCCATTTTCCCGGGATAAAAAGTAGCCTATATGTTAATCCAGGTTATAAGCTATCTTTATTCCAAATTTCATTCAAATCCATTCAGTAGTTTTTACGTGAAAGAGTAACAAACATCCATACATACATACAAACTTTCGCCTTTATAATATAAGTAGGAAGTAGGATTTAATGCTAAGTTTTGCAAAACATATAAGTTGATTAAAATGACTATTAATTGGACCTTTTGTCTTAATCATGAACTTATCACATTCTTATAGCACCATGTAAGAAAGATATTCATAATTAATGTCCTGGGACTAGCCCAACTAAGCATAGTTTGCGCAGATAGCGTATATACTACGTTTAAATACATACTTATAAATACATCCACACAGAATAAACACATATGTTCTTTCACATTAATCTTTGTACCGCGTGGAATTCGAACCAACGACGCCTTGAAAGTCAGGGTCACAAAGCTGGCCTGCCAATAATCACCTTCTTCTTGATGATTTTTTTTTGGTGTAAAACTATCTTAAATGTGTCTCACATATGAAACAAATATTGTTTTTTTTTGCGAATTACAGACAACTGCACTGACGTATTCTTCTGTCCCTATTTAATAAATTAAGACAAACACTACCCCTAGTATTATTTTCATGCAGCAATTCACACCCCAGTGAATTCGAGAACGCTTTAATGTTACCCCAATTAGAAAAGCGCAAGGTAAAGAAATGGCGTTCCTACAAGACTTGAAAGAGCAATTATCCGTAGTGTTAATTCTGAATAATTGCGAGAGGAAAGGATTCTTACAATTAATTGTGTCACAAATTTTAATTAACGAGTTAACACGTGAGCGCTTTCTTTGAAATGTGGTGTGAGGTGTGAAGAGGTAGCGAGATTGTTTCGCTTAGTGAATAATAAAAACTAATATTAAAAATATTGATAAGACAGAGTAAAGAGATAAGAAAAAGGCTACGGTTATAAAATGAAAATACAGGAACTATAATTAAAATAAGAATGATTTAGGTATTATTTTAATTCAGCCTATGTCCTTTTCCCAAGTTTTATTACAATCAATTCAGTGGTTTTGGTGTGAAACCAAAATAGACAGACAGAGTTACCTTCCCATTTATAATGTTAGTAAGAAAGGATGGGTGATTGTCATTTTTAAACCGTATTTCCCCTTTTTAGTAAAATCCTATTAATTTCCAATGATACTGGGACATATGGAGACATGGTTCCAAGTATTACTTGAGATCATTATTAAACGCTACCGCTTATTCACTTGTACCACACATTTTCATCTGTAAATTGATCGTACACGTGTTTTCTCGCTACAATCAAAATCAATCTAAAATTGGTATTGTTTATTAACCTACTGTTAATTTGATACAAGTCTTTTCAATAAACTTTTACTTTTAAATTCCCAGTATTTATTATCGTCTCATTATGAAATAGTTTTGTCAAACAACACCAGGAACAATTTTCGGGATAAAAAGTGTGTGTTATTTCAGAACATATTCTAACTTTATGCCAAACTTCATACCGTCCCTTCAGCCGCTCTGGCGTGAAAGAGTAACAAACACACATTCCCACAAACTTTTACATTAATAAATATTAGTAGAGTAATTTAATTTTAAAATTTAATAAGACTTTATAGACTTTATAGACTTTTTTTTCTTCACATATACCTAACTATAGCCTTCAGGTACCAAACTGAAAAGTATCAGTTTCAAATAATGACCATAATATCCAGTCATATTAGCTACATGCTATACCCTCGTCAGAATGTCGTCAACCATGATTATCACCTGTTCACTTCTAATGTCAACGCATTAGTTTTGGTGAAAGTTTTTCAAATTTCACAGTTCGATAATGAGTTTTAGAAATTAGACCTTTGTTGTTTAATGTTAAAGTTGGTTTTAGGTTATCGATTGTCCAATAATAGATTATTATGTGTATTGTGTATAATGTTAGTAAAAACTAGGTACTAGATATACCTTTAACTTATTGTTAGCTTTAACTTTAGTGTCAATAATCACATACTTAGTTAGACCAAATACATAGATATAATATTTAATAAAATACAAAAATAAAAATAGTAGGTTTGAACCACAACCGAGACTAATATATGAGTTTTTGCCGGATCACCAACTAAAGGCTACGTAGTAGCTTTAGCAGCTTTACTTCAATAATATAGCTTAAACCAAATAAATAGCTATGGATATTGAAATTGGAACAACATCAAACTACCTTAACAAAGGTACTATCTGGGTAAATAAATACCCCATCAAATAAATTACCCAAAAACTTTTCTTAAAGTTCTATATCAACATATACAGATACTAGCTGCCGCCCCGCGGTTTCACCCGCGTAGTTCCTATTCCCATGATCACCTAGGGGTATCAAAAATAAATAGTAGCCGATTCTCAGACCTACTGAATATGCATAATAATATAAAATTTCATAAAAATCGGTCAGGCAGTTTCGGAGGAGTATGGTAACTAACATTGTGACACGAGACTTTTATACATATAAAGAGGAAATAAAAATATGTAAAAGGGCAGCTAAGTTAAAAATAAAACGTCGTTTTCTTATAACATTGTATGTCGGCAGTACTATGCAATGAACGTCACATAGTCTTACGTACTAATATTAGTTTTCTAGAACGTTGAAGGAAAATAACTATATTTAACAAACTCTTATGTCAGAGTAACGTGCTCACGTTATTGCATTTTGCTGTTCTATTGAAATAACTAGACATCTATTGGTAACTAGTAGCTCCCCGCGGTTTCACCCGCGTTCCCGAGGGGCCTTCAATTTTCGCGTTATAAAAAGTGTCCTATGTCCGTCTCCTGGTTCTAAACTACCTCCCTACCAATTGTATTTACAAGTCGTATATGAACTATATCATTTAAGTGAAATTGTTTTTAAAATCCAAAATAGAAAGACTATAAACCAACGCAATAATACCTAGAATCCATTGACCAATGACAGATAAGCGCCCAGGTGTGACGTCACGGGAATAAAAATGTAGGGTTATGCCGTGATGGATGTCCCCAGGTCAGGAAGGGATCGGTGACAAATTACCCTCACCACTTCGGGTAAGGTAAGGATGGGTATTACCCGCATTTTGTATTCCACAAAAGTGCGTAATGAATACATGATTTATTGACGTCAAATGGAAATAAATTGGACAACACTGTAATGATTGATATGAGGCATTTATTTTATACTGGTAGCTCCGGTTTCACCCGCGTACCCGGGAGATCTTCTATTTTCCCGAGATAAAAAGTAGCCTATGTCCTTTCTCAGGCTCTAAAATACTCTAGACTATATGTGTATACACCAAATTTAATTAATCGGTTCTGTAGTTTGAGCGTGAAAGCTAGACAGACAGACAGAGTTACTTTCGCATTTATAATGTTTATAGTACAAGTATATATTAAAGATAGATTTTTACATTACACACAGGAATAACACACATGTTCATGCATACAAATGTTTGTCCTGAATGGGATTCAAACCCACAACCGGCGACTTGAAAGTGCCTGACTTTTACTACTAAACTTTACTAATAAATTGTGTATTAGAAATTAAGATGTAATTTTTGTACCTAAATGAATGTTCAGATATTAATAGGGCGTCATAATCACAACAGCGACAAAGCCCTCAAAAATGTATAAAAAAATATAAAAAAAAACATCATAACCCAGTAACATTTTTCACACGGCCAATCGAATCACAAATTAGACAAACTTGTACTGTGGAAATCACAAAGCTGATTGTTACATAAAATTCTTATAAATACATAATTTATTATTGGTTCCCATTCCCTTAAGAATACATGGATAATATATAGCCTATGACACTCTCAAATAACGTAGCTTTATATTGGTGAAATAGGTAATTATTCAGATCCGTCCAGTAGTTTTGGAGCCTTATTCATAACAAACAAAAATCAAATCTTTGCTCTTCATAATATTAGAATAAATGTTCAAGGTAAAAGAAAATTGGTATATAAACGTTACTAATGAAATTGAAAACCAATTTATAGCTTTCTTAAATCATTTTACGTTTTCAAGTAAACTCTGAAGAGTTTTTTATAAAACTTTGCGGTATCAAGCGAAGCCATAAACAAAGTATTAGTTCGGCAGCACCCTCCTAACTTCGTACTAGCGATGATTTATGAGGTAATAAATAAAAACCAACCAATAACTGCAAACCTTAGTTTAGGGGAAAAGTTTCCCGTTAAAATGGTGGAATTTGTAATATGAAGCTATCGGTAAACCACGCCGTACATATATTAAAACTAGTGGCTCCCCGCGGTTTCGCCCGCGTTCCCGGGGGAACTTCAATTTTCCCGGGATAAAAAGTATCCTATCTCCTTTCTCAGGCTCTGGATTATCTGTGTACCAAATTTACCTAATTTCAATCGATTCAGTAGTTTTAGCGTGAAAGCGTAACAGACAGACAGATAGACAGAGTTACTTTCGCATTTATAATATTAGTATGGATTTATGATTTACGTTATCTATAAATATTGATTTGATTGAACAAAGCCGTGGTGGCTAAGGGAAACATCGCGAGGAGCCTGCATGCCAGAGATGTCACAATCAAAGGCATGTGACGTCCACCAATCCGCACTAGGCTCGCGTGGTGTACTATGGTCTGAACCCCTCGTAGGGGAGGCTCATGCTCCTACCCCATCTTACATATATATAAAATTCTCGTGTCACAATGTTAGTTACCTACTCCTCCGAAACGGTTTTAGCGATTTTTATGAAATTTTATATGCATAGGTATTCAGTAGGTCTGAGAATCGGCTACTGTCTATTTGATACCCCTAAGTGATCACGGGAACGGGAACTATGTGGCTGAAACCGCGGGGCAGCTAGTATTAATATATTTTGAACTTATTCCAATATGAATACCTACTAATGTTAGTAATTTGGAATACATTATCTGTTTTACACTTACCGCCTCTACAAATCACCATGGCAACCAAATAATGTTTTAATATGGCAGATTTACTTACTTCCGTTCATGTAAAGTAGCAAGTTTTAATCCGTTCCAAAAACAAACACAAAATGTTCACAGACTTTAATATCAAAATTCATCACGACACAACCCATCACACGTTTTGTTAGAGAATCCAAGTACTAAGTCAAACAAACCCCCCGTCCGTCCGTCGGTGCTTAATTAACTTTCCGACTTACCTACCTATGTGTAGAAATAAGTTTTTATTACTTTTTGCACAGTTTTTCTTATTAAACTGAAGGTAATTATTTTCAAACTGGAGTCTGGGGAATCTCCGACGAAAAACTACAAGTACCTATGGTAAATGACCCAATGGTGGCCAGTTTAAGAAAAAAAAAACAGGTTTTTGTGAAATATTACCAAAATTGTCAAAGTTTCAGCACTGAATATAGTGAAACTGTAAAGTCCAGTCCTTATTTAATATTTGTAATGTGTTGCGCGTGAGATACGGCAAAGCTGGATTCAATTAATTTAACAAATAAAAGTTGTAGTTTTGTGACCCAGTCTTGGCCAGGGAAAATCCATTAATGGATACCCCAGTCTTAGTCTTAGTTTATCTTTATTTTATGGCTCACACATGAAACAACACTAATTTTGATTTTATTAAGCAATACTATTTTACAAGTAAAACTTTCTGCTCACCGCCTGAACGATTTCCTTAAGAAAAGCCGTCGTTGTCAATTTCAAGTCACCTTACACTTTGTATTCGCGCATATTTGTACATGTAACTGACTGAAATCAATAAAACGTTAAACTTAGATAGTTCGATGTCTAAAGTCTATGTGACAGTGATCCCAATGTAAAAACATTCGCTCATGTCCGAATTCTAGATGTTTCTTTCAATTTTTGGCCATTACTGGTACAGTGGCCACGACTGGTACACTTACGATACCTACATTTTGTAAAATGATTATATAATGTAATACTAGCTACCGCCCCGCGGTTTCATCCGCGTAGTTCCCGTTCCCGTGACCATAGGGGTATCAAAAATGGATAGTAGCCGATTCTCAGACCTACTGAATGCAAAAATCGGTCAAGCCGTTTCGGAGGAGTATGATAACTAACATTGTGACACGAGAATTTTATGTAGTATAAGAAGGTTATTATTATTTAAACACGAATTCGACTTTGTGAATAAAAACGTAGTTATTTTAACCTATAAAAACTGTTATACAATCACATTTGAATTTCGTATGTTACGGAAATATTTTGCACAAATAAAAAACACTGCGAATCATTTCTATTTTGAATAAAACCGGAGCTGTCAAAATGCATGTTTTTAAATTTTATTTTCAGCCTGTCAGTTTTGCTATCAATAAAATACAGATAAAAAATTAAATCTTCGTTCAGTAGCGGCAGGTGCTAGCAATATTTACCTACACGATCAAAAATAAAGTACGTCCAGCAATATGTTATGCTGAAGCCGTTTACTCCTATGATAAATGGTCGCATAATATTTTGTTACGTTTTCTATTATTTGTAGGTGATTTTGAATTTCTGAACGAAATAGGTAGTTCCAAGTTTTTTATTGGGGGAAAAGTATATATTTCTGTAATAACTGTTATAAAATTTGATTAGGTGTTTAAGTTAATTTTGAGTCCATAAAAAGAAAATAGACTTACCTTCTTTTAATGATGTTCACCAGTGTTGTTATAATTAAATGATTTATTTAATTAAAACCATGATTTATTTACAAAATATATTTTTATTTTTTTAACATTTCCCTCAGGTAAAATATAAGCTAACTACTACTTATATAAGAAATAATCATAATAATACCTAAAAAAATGTTACAAATTATTTATACAGACAAAAACTATTCCGACAAAAGTAATCTTTAAATTTGAAATAAACAATGGAATCAGCATTTTTCGATATTTATAAAAAATCGAAAGCACAAGTATACAGGGGTAGTGATAATATAATCTATGAAACTAAGCGTGCAAAATATTATTATTATAATCGAAAATAACTAAACTATATTGAACAAATTTTTAAGCTTTCCTTTAGAGACAAACTTGAGACATAAAGAGAATGTGACTCAATTGATCTGCTTGCTTAAAATTCAAATAACGTCTTACTGGCTATTCAAAATGGTATTTACATTATAACGACTTTATAGATCGACTTAGATATACGATGTTCGCAGTCAGTCGAATTGTCTTAAAGCGGGGTGCGTTATTGCCCGTAACGCCGGGGACCGGGGCGGCGGATCGGGGGATCCGCCGCCCACGCCAACGGTCCCATGCCGGAGATGCCCATTTGTTCCATGGGCATCTCCGGTGAAGTTGAGAGGGGGGCGGGACTCGCATGCGTTTTCGCATCGTGAGTCCCGCCCCCCCGAGACGGGCTCGGCCTCCAGCAGTATTTTTTGGGAGGCCGAGCAGCGCCGGCGGGGCATGCGGTTGTAAGGCTTACGCGTGTCCCGCAGCCCCGCCACACGGCGCCGAGGCGTCAATGGAACCCCAGGGGGTGCGTTATTGCAAAATATGCCAAAACGTTTAAGGAATATGGTTTGGAATCTATTGAATATATTTTTGAGAAGGCATGTGGCATTTACCTCCGCGTTGTTAGGGGAGGCTCGTGCTCCTGCAGTGAAGACTTATTTATATGAGCTGATGATGGTATTTCGGTTGGAAAAAAAAACGGTATTCTTGGCATATTTTGCATGTTTACTGACATTTTATTAGTATGAAATGTATTATAACAAATGACTCAATCTTCCATTCACTATGATATCCCATGGAACTGTCATGGCGTCCAGTAATGAGGTCATAAAAAATCACTTTACATCTAAGTTACCTAATTGATAATGACTTAACTGTTTGGCTACTATCACCTTGTCCTAACCTAAGTTCGTTTGAAGCATTAAATTTAGGATAAGGTATTGGGTATATACATTTATTACAAAACAATTGAGCGCCGAGAATTTTTGTTACCCTCCCGTACTTGAAACATTTTTGTTAAGGGTTCTTTCCTACATAAATGGTTCTAAGACATTGATTTTTGTCTTAAAGAAGGTATTAAAACAACATATGCTCTAACCGTGACCATCTAAACAGAGTGCCATTGCATTAGGAGTTTAAACACAAAATAATCATAACAATCCAGAAGACGATACAAATACAATAAGACCTTTGAAATCTGACATCATCAATATAGTAAAAAAACACGTTCGTGCTGTTAAGTATAGCACAATGTGATCTGAAAAGTTTACTTAGTAATCAACAAAGGAGGGTTCCGGCGCTCAGTATAGTGTCTGTCAATGAAGGCTCCAGTCCATCGGGAGGTCCCTTGACGCGGAGCGTGAGTGCAGCGGCGGCGCGGGCACCCCGCGGGCCGCGTGTCAGTAGTCCAGCGACTCCTCGTCCGGAGACCGCTTGCGGTAGCAGAGGCACCAGCCCGCCCCTAACGCACAAGCGCTCAGGGCGATCGCCAAACCCGCACCCAGCACTGTGGCGGTCCAGTCTCCCGACCCCGCGTTCCTCGCCCGCGCACACAGCTCCGCCGCTTCGTCGTTGAACTGCCCCAAAGGTAGACTACCCAGCGCGTCCAAATACCCTAACCTACGTAAACTATCCTCGGCGTACGCTTCTCTCGCTCTCTTCTCGTCTGTCGTCCAGAATTTCCTTTCGCCAGTCGTCACGTTTGGACAGTTGACGACGCCGTTGCATATCAACCTCGCCGGGATGCATAGAACTTCGTCACCCGGACATATGAAGTCGCAACCCTGACCCGGTTCGGAAGTTTTTAGTCCACCGTCGGTCAAACGAGAAGTCATTAAAGTCCCGTCAGAGTTTTTGGGCAAATGGTACAAACCTGTCCAGGCTATTTTGAAAGCTGCGCGAGCGGGAGATGCACTCCCGATGAATACTATCCTTATTGATCTCGTTCTATCCTTTTCTAACACCAAAGGATCGTCTAGGGCTTCAAAACCGAGTTCACCGGCTGATAGTATCGGTAGTTTTTCAGTTTCCGATACATTTCCGCCGCAAATTGATAAATACGGATCTAACCTACCGGGCAAATAGATTTGTATGTTTCCATCTTCGCAGTGTCGTGACGCAAACTTGATGCTATCAAAATGTAGCCAGATATCCCTCTTTTCTTCTATTTCTAAGTCCCAAATACATTGAATACGTTTTGGTGGTTCCGTATAACCTAAGGCTTCAAGATGAGGATACACAATTTCGCCATCTGATGCAGCAGCTAAAACGGCCGGACCGCAGAGTGGGCCGTGAACAAACTCATAACGAGCTTCAAAAAGAGGTGATGGATTCTTGAAGTAAGATGCTGCTGCGTGTGCATTGTCGACTATCAATTGCAAGTTTAACGTCTCGCCAGATGAAACTACTCTGTAAGGCCTAGCCCTAGATACTGTATTTGCATGTTTAGCACAGAGACAAGATCCCAAAGATCTTTGGACAGCCAAATGAAGAGGTAGAGGAGTGGTGCTGACTCCCATAGAACTGTTTGCTCCCTTTCCAGTTGCGAGGGGTTCCCAAATGATCAGTTTATCAGCGCGGTCTTCGTAGCAATTTTGACAGGATACAGGAGTGTATGGGTGTTCCTGTAAGGGAAATAACTCTGTTCAATTGTTTTTAACTACACCACAGTAAATAACAATTTTTGTTGGCAGAAACGACAGTTTTTAGTAATATAAACAATTGGCTTTCGCCCCGCAGTTTCGTCCACGTTCTCGGGGAACCTTCAACTTTCCCAAGATAACAAGTAACCTATGTCTTTTCTCAAGTTCTAGTCTATCTTTGTATCAAATATCATACAAATCAGTTCAGTAGCTTAGGCGTGAAAGCAGTCAGAGAGAGAGAGAGTTACTTTCGCACTTATACTACTAGGTGGCATATTTGACGTTAAGATTACAGAGAAGTTTTGTTATTCAATAGTTAACCGTAGCTTGTTTGTTATGCAAATGTAACTACGACTGAATAGATCCGTATTATATTAAAGTTCCATCCATAGCTCATTGCGATAGCAAGTTTTGAAACAGCAGTTCGACTTAAAACTTCAAAGACTTCGTACTCATTTGCGAGGAACACATCTGGTTATAATAAGTCAATATAAGCTTGTTGCTTTCACAGAGTTTATTCTGTTATTTAACCTGATAATTATTTATTTTTATACTAGCTTCCGCTTTACTGTATCATATATGTTCCCAGGGCACCTTAAACTTTCCTGAGATAATACCTTTCCCAAGCTTCAGAATATCTCTATTCAAAATTTCGTTAAAGTCAGTTTAGTGGCTTAGTTGTGAAAGCGTTATAGAGAAATATAGCTACTTTTCTATTTATAATATTGGTAAAGATTTACCTTATTCACTCACCTTAAAGTTAACGCTCAGTATAGTCAAAATAACTCTTGCATAAATCCTCTTGTCCGTAACGAATCTGTACAAACAATGGACATCTTCCCCTGGAGGTGCTTGCTTATATACCAAGGTATTGAGAGGGGATCGGAGTCGACCAGCTCGCTGCTTCCAGGATGCTATGACCTCATCACATGCTGTTCCTTGGACCGGCTCGCCGAAGCGTGTGTTGTTGAAGAAGTCGTAGTGGGCCCAGTAGTAAAGAGATGACCTGGAAGAAAAAATGGATAAAGCGCTATTGTATTTTACATTTAATAGCTGACCCGGAAAACGTTGTTCAAACGTTGGTAAGAAACACTAAAGTATGGATAAAAACAGTAGGTGGTGGGGGTAAGAGTGAAAAATACTTTACGACTTTTGTTGTTAGGTATCGAAGTGTTAACTATTTTATCAAATTTATGGAATTAAAAGTATTATTTTTAGCATTGAAATTCGTTTTGTAAAGTAAATAAGTTTCACGTTAATTATAAAAATGATTTCAATTGGATGCTAATTATGAAGTACCTAATTATTTTATGTAACTAAATAATTATTAGAAAGTAACTTTCTGTCTATTTCTTTCTAATTGCCTTAGTTTTAATTAGTTAATTCATTAACTATACCAACGAAATCGTCCAGGTACAATTTTTGTTAAAAAATCTTGGGTATTCCTCATACATGGTCAATCAGACACCGAACACAAAATGCTAATGTGAGGAAAGCGAATAATAATCATAATTTGATTTGTATATGCAAACATTCATTGCTATGTTACTTACCCACTGTAACTGCCAGTCTTGCTCTCAAATCTGACAAACATGGCGTTTCCAGTGGATACAAAATCGTGTTTCTCCATCGGCCTGCTGAAGGTGTCGCAGAAAGTCTTAATGATACGGGCATCATCTGGTCTTGGGGCATCGTAGAGGGTAAGGGATTCACCACAGTCCCCAGTCCAAGGGACTATGGGGGACTCTATACGGTTGATGCGGAAGCTGTTGACAAGATGGTGAAGAATGAAATAAACGTTAGGATCGAATTTTCCTGTTAAATTGCATTTTTTGGCTTCTGTGATCTTCAATTAGCGCTGTGTTGTGAATACCAAAGAACTGTATTTTGCGTACAGGGATTGGCAAAAAAAAGGTCTGTTGTCTAAAATAATGGCTTTTTGTAAAATTGCATGGTATAATTTCTGCTTGCAAGCAAATAGTCTAATAATTGTACATGCTTGGTTGATGATAATACACGTAAATTTTAATCATATTTATAAGAAATACCTAAGTACTGTTACAAGTGTTGAAGGAGGTAGGGCGCAACGGCTTCGTCCGTTCGAAATTGGAGCAGCCCGACTGGGGTAGTACCTCCACCTTACAGAAGACCGCAGCCAAATAACACTACATGTAGTGTTGTGTTCCTGCGGTGAGTAAGGTAGCCAGAGCTCCATGAGGAGACGCTGTAGCGGCAGTGGGGGGACCAGGGATGGAGTAGCGTCGTAGGGGTGTGCAGGAGTGATGCCTGTTTGGCCCTTCGACGAGAAGTACATTGCGCTTTGTCCCTTTCACTGCCTATACAGTTGCTCCCTTTTTTATAGGGTCGGCAACGCGTGAGTGACGCCTCTGGTGTTAGGCTACGGTAACCACTTCCCATCAGGTGGGACCGTATGCCTGTTTGCCACCCTTGTGGTATAAAGAAAAAAAAAAAAAACAAACTTCATCTTTGGTCCATAAAAATATTCAATTTTATAGAAATATGAAACTATATGAAGCACCAATTTATTATTCCATAAAATAAATTTGAATACAAGCAAAAAGTTGGGAGAATTAATTAAATTTGTAGCATCCATCATTGAGTCTGCTTGAGCTTTGACTATGTAAATTTATCAGGAGAAAACCCTAGTTATCTTGCCTAATATTATTTAAAAATTATCCTTTTAAAGTTGCAATTAAAAACCTACTTTATTTCCATAATTATAACGTCGAATTGAGAGCGTAACATACCTGGGAAAATACAGTCTAACGACCTGCCCCGGTAGTCCTTGCATCAGGTAAGTGCAGGAAGTATGTGGCGGGTACCAATGTGCTACTGACAAGAAGATGCCTTCCGTATCCCCTGACTTCTTCAGGGATTCCGCTGTAAGAAGCCAGTCGCAAGTACCAACTCTTGATCCGGGAGCTTCTACATGACCTGGCCAGTTCCCGACGTTGAAATGAAACCCAGTGTTCAACAGAGGTCCTGAAAGAGAAGGATTTGATAATATCTGCTAAAGAAAGCTATAGATTTTACTAGTGGCTCCCTTGACGGGGGGGTCTTAAGTTTCTTTGGGCTGACATATGTCATTCCCGTTCAGTCGCATTGTGTGAGCGCTTGGAAACGGTCGCGCCTCATATTACAACTAATTCGCGATTGGCGCGGAACATTCCGCTGCCGAAACTGCGATAGTCGCCATGTTGTCAGAAACACATATGGTTAACGAGCTCCTGGCATTCATCCAAAATAAGATGGATGTCATGGACGAAATCAGCATGATGCAGATCTGTACCTCGAGCTTCAGGGAGGACGAGATCCAGATTGGCAAGAAGCTGCTGTACGAGTCGGTCGGCAGGGCTGACCGAATGCCATTGCGTAGGCTGGATGAAAAAGGCGCAAGAAGCTTGCAGGATATTATCAATCTGCTGAAGGAGGTTGACCCAGATGACGTGCCGACCTTTGTGGCGAAGGATCTACAGCGATTGCCCCCCGTCACATTCGACCACGTAGACGTCACCAGGCTTTTAAAGGATATTACATCCATGAAGGCGAGCCTGGCCGAGATGCAGCTGCAGTTGGAAGCTTCACAGAGTACCATCTGTGAACTGCGTTCTGAGGTTGTGGACTTACGTCACAATATTTCAGATTGTAGGTCACACGAGGCGTCCAACGTAAATACGCGTCGAGGTGCATTCAATGCATCATCGTCAAGTTTCGAGTCAGCGAAACTTGACTCGTCACCGGCGGCCGTCGGGTGCAATGCACTGCCTCGCGCCCCCCGCCCCGCCTGCCCCACGTCACCTGTGATCGTGTCGCCGACTCTCAGCGTGCGTAAGTCAACACCACAACGTGCTTACGCAGCAGCTGTCGCCAAGCCCGCTCAAGAACCGCGGCCTCAACCCGAGCAGGTGCCGACGACCCAGTCGAACCCGGCACCGAAGGCGTACTGCAGAGGACGAGCTGACAAGGACGGCTTCGTTAAAGTAGAGCGGAAACGCAAGAAGCCTACTTGTCGCAACCAGTGCGGTACTGCCCCGACAGGACCGAACCATCTGTTGCGTCCCGCTATCGCGACGACGCTGCTGTATGTATCCCGATTGTTGTATTCCACAAAGGCTGAGGAGGTTGTGGAGTACATAGAAAAGAAAGCTAAATTCAACTTGAGGGTCACGAAGCTGGAATCGCGTCACAGCGTAAATTTTACTTCGTTTGTGGTGCGGGTTCCGACTCAACATCTCGAGACCTTCACGAAGGAGGACTTTTGGCCGAAGGGTGTCGTATTTCGGCGTTTTCGCGGAACAATACGAACCGCTGGCGAGCACGTCGCCGTCTCTACGTGCCTAACTAATTAGTTGTAATTTTAATATAAACATATGTATACTTAGATTTAAGGTATTTATAATATGGGCCTAGTTGCCTGAAATAAAGGATTATTATTATTATTATTATTATTATTATATGGCCTATTTGTTATTCCAAAAAATATTTAAATTACCTATGCGCTAAATTTCATCCCGATCCTCGAAAGAGTAACAAACACTCATACATTCTCTTAAATTTTTACATTCATAATAAGTACTGGTCCGAAAGCTGAATTTCCAATTTGGTACATCAAATTTAAATAGGTTAATTGAACAGATTTTAATGTTTAATTATTAGATAAAATGATAAAGTGAAATCTATGCTAACTAAATGGGCACTAAAACCATTTTAAAATGGAACTTCAGATATTCCTAGAACTTCACCAAGTCCTAGTTAACTGTTTTAATTAAAATGAAACATGGTGAAAAGAGTTAAATCAGAAAGGTATTAAGCAAAAATATCAATCACTCAGAATATTGAGAACCATTTATAAAATACTTAGTTAAGGAATATTAAGTCGTAACAAACTTAAGTGACCTTTATCTTGACATTTACTTTCGCCTGTTTTTTAGCCTTTATACATTGGCTTTAAGCTGATTAAAGAAGATTGCTTTAACAACGTTGCTTTTAGACATTCAAATTCCAGTTATTTCCAGAATATTGTCAGGAAGTAATGGTGGAATAACTTCTAACGTGTCCTGAGCTTTTGTTCCGAGAAGCTCCAATTATCCTGCTTCAAGCTCACCACAAATTGAGGGGCAAACGAACTTATGGATTGCTTCTCGCAATTCTCACTTGGCCATGTTAATTTTAAATTCACTTATTAACCTAAGATTGATATTCTGTATTTTTTTTATTATTAATCAAATCATGTTCTTTATAATTTTGGTTTTCTGGTAACTCTGTACAATTTGCATTTAGTAGCAGCGTGTGATTGAGGCTTACAATTTTACTCTTTATTGCATTGTGTATGAAGAAATTGTTTATTCGTGCCAATTGTAATAAATAAATTACATTGTAAACATGGCTGAATGTTAATATTTACACCAAACATCTAAGTAAATGGAAGATCTCCCGGGTACACGGGTGAAACTGTGAGGAGCCTAGTAATGTATAAATGGATGAAGAACTCACCAGCCGGTGAGCTGACAAATTCCACGAAGAGATCCTGAGACGTGCCGATGATGGAATATGGAAACTTGCCCATTCCGCAGAATGTACCGATCACCGATGCAGACTCGTCTTTGCCATCGTAGATCTTGATGTAGTCGTATGGGCAGTTCTCTGAACCTGTGAAGAAAATTACTATTATTCAGAAGGAAGATTTTTTTTGTATTATTTTACTCTGTTTTTGTTCACTCTACTTTTTATCCGATTTGGTCAATGTATGTGTGTTTACATAATATTATGTCATAAATGAAGTGTCATTGAAAGTTTTCTTTTTTTCTGTCATATATAAAATACTATACGCACGTGTGTGTGTCATCCCTTTGTATACTATTATTCCATTCCATTCCTACTTAGATTTCAATCTGAGGGCTACTTTTCTTCACGATGTCTCAATAGAAATGAAATGGAATTTATTAAGATCGAAAAATCTTTGTAGGCAAAAAGAAAAATAAATTAGGTACAAGTAGGTTATCTAACATGAAATCAATAGACCTAAAACACGACAGCTACTTGTGAAACAACCCACAACATCTGGCACTGAAGGCCTATTTTTTGTAATACACAAACGCCCGAGCTCCTAACAAGGGTCTGGTAACTTCTGACAGTCGCTAAGAATTTAATATGGGATGGAAGTTGCCAGAAAAGCGTCCAGATTTAACGGCCATTATTGGATACTCGTTATTTATGATAGTCATAAATTTTACTCTCACCTTACTTTGCGAAATTAGGTAAAAATTACAAGTGTCCGGAATGTGGGGTGTAATATTATATTCGTTATGAATTTCAGAAGAATTTTCATAAATTGCAATTTATGAAGTGTCAACCTGTGATGTTGTGAGTAATTTTAATGATCTAATATTTTCTTAGTAATGAGTAGGCACAGATTTTACTTAACGAAGTCTATTACATGAAAGCAAAATTAAAATTAAGTGTATCAAGTTTTGTACAGGATTTATAAACTTTTTTAATTAAAAAGAAATGCGAAGTAGGTTTTTGATATTAGATTATGCTGGATTATTTTTAACAGGAGTCATGTACCGAGAAGGTGGACTGACGAACTGGTAATTAACACCGGAACCCGCTGGATGCAGGTCACTTTCAACAATGGAAGTCTTCTGGCTGATATTATGATTATAATTATCGAATAAAGAAAGTAGGAATTATGAGACAAAAAGATGATTCTAACCAATCTGTTTTAAATCTCATGGCTCATTATAATATAACTACAACTACAACTAATACAACTACATTGCCTGTTATTTTAATTTTTTTTTCGCACGTCGTTCACGTTACTGTTTGTTGAAGTAATAATATACATTTAAATAGGACGCATTTTAAACCAATGTATTTGAGTTTAATACGGTGCACATTAAATTTGAATCAATGATTCACTTGAAAATATGTTCCATTATTCCTGGAAATGGTATTTGGTTGCCAGTTGCGAAAATCCAAAACAAATTAAATTTCGGGTAACCCAGCCACATAAACACGTCATCGACATAGCGACCCTGATTAAAGCAGTAACGGTATAGTATGTCTGTCTCAATCTATAAATTATGCGGGTGTCAACTCGATTGCTGATGCAGGTCCCTGGTTTGTGGGTCTGATCGGCCGTCGATTGTTTTTTTAACGGAATCGAACGACACGCGAGGCAATTCTTGTAGATAGGAAAGAAAGGGAGATAGCAATGTTTTAGTTGTTTAAAGGCTATTGTATAAACCAACTTCTTCAAGTTAAGAAAGGGAGAAAGCGTAAGATGCTTTAGTTGTAAGGGTACTTTATAGAGGTTGAATTGTTTTTTTTATTGTATAGAACACCATTAGCAAGTTTTTTAAAGTTTCAATAACTGAATTCATTGACGTTTTGATCATGTCTTTTCGTGACCACGATCAATGCAACTTAATCGAAAAGTCGAGGTTTGTTAAAAAATAAATTATATTCTGATAATAGCGCAAATCGTCGCAAAAATAAAAGGAAAATGATAAATAACCCAGTAAGGTTTGAAGAAAGAGGAAAAAATACGACATCAGTCTTTTAGAATTTCAGTTGAAAATATAAACTTCAGCACAAAGAATGTTATTATTTGCACTGAAAAATTTCACGATGACAAGCTCTTGTTAGCAAAAATGGGAATGAGGATACAAAATTCCGGGAACGACAATATTATTACCGACTGAAAAAATCTGAAAGAACTTGATTAGAGGAAGGAAGTTTGCATATTGTGCAAAATTTACCTTCACATATGTAAACAGGAATTTCTGTTGGAATATATTATTCAACTGTTGTTACGTGGATTTAACTATATTTAATAAATATTATGTATATACCCAATATATACCAATTCCAAATCATTTAATACAAAAATTTAAAAGTTGACACAAATCGTTGTAAAATTTTGTTCAATTTTGGTTGACATTTGTTTTTTTGGTTTTCTCGAATTTAAATGATAAAAAAACGATTAATTGAGAATCGGAAAATCTACGATACCAAAGAGACCAACCGTGTCACTTTTTCTTTGACATCCGAAGGCAATACAATCACGGATTAAATGGCGGCGTGGAAAGCAGACATTTTTGCTGATTTTTGACACTTAATGTACAGTCGTGATGTCTAGTTAAATTAAGGTCTGTGGGTCAAACTTTATAACATCTTTAGATGGGGGTTAAAAAAATCTTGATATGCTACTTAAAGAGGTCCTTCATACGTGACCTCTGACCTTATTTTATTAGAGGCCTCAACACCACTCACCTGAGGTAATAGGCCTCATGGGGCAAGTCATAATGTTCTCGCAGCGCTGCCCGTCTATGTTGAATTCTTCATTCTCTATGTACAGTTTTATGTACGGCAGTCTTGTGTTTAGGTGGTATCTGTGGAAAAAAAATTATGGTAAGAATTCTGACCCGGGTTTTTTTCCGTTTCCGGGGTATGTTTGGTTATCCCAGGATTAAAAGTAGTCTAGAGTATGCTCTAACACTGACAATTTTCATAAGAACCCTTCGCAACATCCAACGAAACCTTCGATATTATCAAAGTAGTAATAAATTTTTATATTCTGTTTGTCCGCTTATTTCTCTTAAGCAACAATAATAATTTCATACAGTTTTCATTAATAGAAAGAGCGATAAACGAACATGGTCTGCGTTCGTCGTTTTATTTTATTATTTTGTTTGAAATGGCCGAAGTATGACACATTCATTTTAGTTGCAATTTGTATCCAAAAGATTTTTTTATAAAAAAAATATTTCTGGGCATTTCTCATTATAATTACTTTATATATAGTTGCTCCATACATTAATTATCTGTAAAGGAGATAATAAACTATATTTAAGGAAAGGAAATCGAATATCAGTATCAGCAGTTGTCCGTAAGCCACTCTTACGCAACGATTGTTTGCGAAATATTTGACGTGGGTCGCTGACAAATGAGTTTGTTTAGGATTTCCCACTAAGTACTGGGGGACTAATGTCACTACTATATCTGAATCATATATTTACAGTCAGAACAACAGAAACATATCTGAATAGAATAGAATAGCATTTATTTATAGAAAATGGACGTACACTTGCGAAAAAATTAAACTAATACAAAGACCATAAAAAATAAAACAAATCCGCGTTTGTAATTTGTGGTATGACACTTCAAAACCAATACGAAATTCAATGCAAAGTAAAATGAAATCCTTTTTAACACTGATTAAATCCTAACTTAGAAATGATAGGCAGTCTGCTCGGCTCTGTCATCCTATCCTAGTCTATATTAAATTATGATTTTCTTAATATCTTCGTATACTGTTAAATAAATTATTTATCTTTATTTTTAATGCCCAATATGAAACTCCTGTAAAATGACCGTATTATGACTTACTACCTTCAACATATATGATTCATATATGCTTCAGATAAAGCGGCGGGATTATCCCATATTTGCAAAGGATTCTAACAAATCTTTTATGTAATGAAGAGTAATGAAGTCAAATATGGGATGTGGATGGTGATGTTTATTCCTAGTGGTCAGTTGGGTCGCTGAGCCGACTATATTTATTGCGAAGTCTGAGATGCTACGATAAATATTTGCATCTTCAAAACCGTGAATTTATCAAAACCTTGAATTGTCCATATATTGCCAATATGCACTTTTTCCCGGGGATCTTCAACATTCCCGGAATATAAGGTAATCTATGTCTTTTCACAAGTTCTAGTCTATCTCTGTAGCATATATCACCAAAATCTGTTCAGTGGTTTAGACGTGAATGCGTAACATACAGACAGAGATACTTTCGCAAATATATTAGTAGGGATTTTAAGTCTCTGGATCTCTAATCAACCCAGCTATAATCTAACAGTCACACATTTCATCCTAAAAACTATCAAAATAATTTCTAATAGACTTACCTGCAATGCAGATTTCTAGGATACACTCCAGGGTACGCTGCAGACTGTACATAGCAAGTCTGCAGGCGGCAGTCTCTGAACACCCTCTCGCAGTAAGACCTGCGGAGTGCAGAGTTGATGAGTTCACTTGATTATAATAATGAACGACAATAGCTACTAAATAAATGTCTTTATTTTATTGATAAATTGGCACAACTCTCATTCTCTCATTCAGACACAGAACAAACAGACATATTCAATTCATGCATACAAATGTTTGCCCTGGATGGTATACGAACTCACGACCGGCAGCTTGAGAGTCAGTGTCACTAACTACAAACCCAACTGGCGGTCTATGAGCTGATGATGTTAAAATATAATACTTTTAAGTCTTTTTTAAAACACTCAATATTACCTACTCTTCTCGAATTGAAAAAAAAAACATATAAAAAACCAATTTTCCGTCGCTATCCAAAAGCAATAGAACCACAGTTGATTACTAAGCATAAATCAGGGCGTCTGTAATAATAGGTGGGCAGGCGACTCAGGGCGACTATTCAACACGATTTATTCGCCATTTCGGTCACGTACCGACTAAAGTGGTGGCCATTTGGAGGCCAGAATGACTGTAGGACGTTTGCGACATTCGGGATAAGCCTCTTAAGTAATTGGCAACTTCGAACATGATTTATTTGAACGCTGTTAGGTACTGCGATGATTTGTTAGTTTGATTTAATTTAAACTTATATTTGTGGGGTTAAGGTTACTACTTGGTACTAGCTTGATAAGTATCAGTCTGTCCCTTTCGTTTGCACGCTTTTATGTGAGATGATAGCTGTTTCCGCGCGTTGAGTTGTATTAGAGAATACATAATAAGGTGGAGTCATAGCTATATATAGCTATAAGATCATTGTAGTTCTTCTATTACTTCCAAGTCGCATACCAAATTTACTAAAGAAAATATTATGGACACATACATATCAAGTGATTGTTGCTGATATTGAATGATGATAAATGACACGAACCTTGAATACAAAGCCTTAGAGGCTCTCAAGTTCATTTGAATCAGATAAATCTCAAAACTTTACTAATAATAGAATATAATATTATGTATAATTGTGTGATGAGAGAAATAAATAAATAATCTAATAGGCCAATAATTTGACTTCGAAATACTCGTATACCTCTAATACACTGTTAGCATGATATGGTCTGTAAATTCTTTTTTTTATTTTTTTTATTTAATAATTAATTTTCACTGTCATTAAATACAAAAATAAATCAAAACTTTTAATACACGACTCATATAACGGCGTAACAAAATATCAAATTTAAATGATATTTCCAAACGAGCAGCCATCAAACGGCCGTAACATTTCAAATTCATCACAAAAGTCAATACGAACAATAACGAATAGCATTTCCAAGCGATTTGTTTTAAAACGCCCCACACGTTTCCATATCCTTTGAAGTGAACTCCCCAGTTCAGTACATAATTTAAATAGGTACTGTAGGCCCTTTGTGTCTGCGTCTACGCTATTTAGGTATTGAATTCTATTTGGGATTGATGATTTCATCTGGGGTTATTGCAAAGACAATTTGGGGTGAGTTTTTTTTTTATTGTTTGGGGTTTTAATGGTTAGGCTCTTCTCAGCAAAACCAGCATTCCAAAACAAGTGTTGGAGACCGACTTTTCTTGTGTTTATAAAGGACTAGGTATTTGAATTAAATATTTTTAATTTAGTCATTATTATTTAATTTTAAACATAATTTAATTGAAAAAAATAATGGTATGATTGTGTAAAAGATGATATGAGAGAATGTGGAGTGAATGTAGATTTGACTGGACACCGAAAGAAATGGAGGGACATGACGCGCAAAGCACGACCGTAAATAGGACAAGGTGAAGAAAATGATGAGCCTCCTCTATCAACGAGGGGGCATACGGCAACGGGGGGTCATAGTCCACGCGGGACTAGTGCGGATTGGCGGACTTCAGACTTTAATTGTGACATCTCGGGCATGCAGGTTTTCGCACGATGTTTTCCTTCACTGAAAGCCAACTGTGTGAATCCGTAGATAAGTTTTAAGAACGGAACTAAGGTACGGGTAGAGCCGGAACCTCAAGATCATGAGTTGGTGCCCTCCCAACTGAGCCACAACGGCTTACAAAATATTATTTTGAAATCATAAATCAATATTACTTACCCAGCTACCACCTCCCCTCTTCTATTGGGATACAGTTCTGGATGCTGTCCATATCGTAAGTATACTTCAAACTGTTGCTCCGCTCTAAAACAACATTTATTTATATTAGCAATAAGAAAAACATTGATATTCTGGTTTATCTATACTAATATTATAAAGAGGAAAGATTTGTTTGTTTGTTTGTAATGAATAGGCTCCGAAACTACAGGACCGATTTCAAAAATTCTTTCACCTTTGGAAAGCTACATTATCCCCGAGTAACATAGGCTATATTAAATCCCTGTATTCCCACGGGAACGGGAACTACGCGGGTAAAGCCGCGCGGAGGCAGCTATAATATATATAGATATAAGTACTACGTTTTAAAAACATACTTATGTAGATATTTACATCCAGACACAGAACAGACATACAAATGTTTGTCCAGTGTGGGATTCGAATATAATAATATATTAATCAGGGCTGATTTTTATCAAAATCCTTATACCAGTATTTTCCAGGTAAAATAATATATAACAATTTCTATGTACCATCAAAAACCTTGAAGACTTAACAACATCGACGCAGACTATTACCGAAGTTAGCAAATATCATATAGGTATAAATGAGATGAAAACTTTACCTTAACAACCGAATGGGTACATCAGGCACATGTTATTCAATTCAAAGGTAACTTACCTCGAGTCAAAACTGAAGTAAGTCTGATCTGTGAAGTTGTCGGCGTGGAAAACTATCTTGACAAAGTTCGTCTCTGATATGAAAGTCTGCGGTTGTTCTATCTCCCCGCAGAAGAGGCCTGGCTCCTTTCTGTTGGAGACATCCGTTTTGGCGTTCCCATCGACGATCTGTTGGTTAATTTATTGAGTGTTTGAATGGATGGTTCATTAATAAGGGAACCAACAGGTTTTATGATCCAAAAGAAAAAAACTTACGAAATAGGAAACATAAAAAAAAGGTATATTGGTTAGATGCAATATATATGTAGTATCAAAACAAATGTTGTTTGAGATCAGAGAACATTGAGATGACCATTAATTTTATGCTTTAGTTAAAAATAAAGGAATGTCGAATACGGGGTTTAATTAAGGGGTGATCTTAGCCATAGACTTATTATAACTTGTGTGGGCTTTATTATGATGAAAACAGATGAAACGGAATTTCTTATAGGTATAAAATTTTAATAATATAGTAAGCGAAGACTTCATCGTCAAACAAATGAAGCAACCGTCGATATTCTACGTACAAAGTTCACAAACAGCTTATTTCCGAAATTACGAAACACATCCCGGAAGACATTACAGCGTGTAATGAAATTGGAATTTTAAGGGACTTGCCGAACTTAACATTCGTAAGTAGAATCGAATAATTATTCATTCAAAATTGGCTGGCACCCTAAAGTTAGCCAGGGTTCTTCCACCCGTGAGGAGAGTTTAAAAATTAATTAGCGAAATTGCCATAGCTAGCTCAACTCAATTAGTACCACTCCTGACTTCGGGACGATTTTCATGAATCCGACGGAAGTTTTTGTGTTTGTTTGCTTACGCTTTTAGCTCGTTTCCTATTCAACCGTCAGGGAGCTAGGTTTAGCTTGTTAGCGGCACTAGAGACGTTTCTATGGTCGTCTGAATACCGTAATCTTGGATTTCTAAAGCAGATTGCTAATGGGGATGTGGTAATGAATCATAATGACTATAAATACACTCATATACACACATAGATATAATTATTATTTGTAATTGTATTTCCTGATTTTATTGTCTGATGGTAGATTGTCACAGTTTACTCAATATATAAATGTAGATAGAAATAATCATATAGCCGAACACTGTCTCTTAAGATACAGGTACTACCCTAGTTTAAGAGGCAGGGTCGTAAATTTTTGTACAGATTCCTGCACCATTGTGTAATGTAACATAAAATCTATCATCTTAAAAAATATACTTTATTGTGCAATTCAAACTATGTAAAATCTGTAAACTTTTCAATTAATAAATTATTATTATTATTATTATTATTTATTATTAAATAGCATGGAGCAGTTTTTAGTGATGGCGAATCTGATTTTTAACTAAATGGAGCTTTGAATATAATTTCTATTAATACACACAGCATATTTATTAATCCAGACATAACAAACGGACTAATCTTCCAACGCAGTAGAGTCGACGTTTCAGTTATGCCTGTAAAGGTCTATTTAAGTGAATAAATATATATCATATCACTAAATTTCTTTCTGAGGGTGTGGTCGAACCTACGACCAAAGGATTGAAAGCCAAAGTTGCTAGCCACAAAGTATTAAACTCACCTGCATATATCCTTTGTGGCATGTTGTTCCATTGATCAACGTGCCAACTTTGAACTTCTTAAATCTAATCCTCAGGATCCAGTCTTTTGGTGATCCTCGGAATGCTCTAAACCTGAAACAATCACAAATAAATTACTAAAGTAAGATTGATTGATTTTACAGTGACTTAAAATCCTTTCCATCGAACGGTTCTCTGGAAGATAAAACCGCCACTTGTACATTTAGTTAAGTTCTACTGTTTTTGTTTATTTTGTTTGTCTTTTGGTGTACAATAAAGAGTTATCTATCATTCCATCTAAGATTGAAATAAAACAGTTTTAAGTCGTAGTGATAGGGCTTTGGGTATACAACATAAAATATTTGCACCTACCTGTATGTGCATGTGAGTGGTCTACCGAAGTTCTCGGGAGTGACAGGCGGCGATGACACATCCTCGTAGATTTCCACCGTCTTGTTGCAGTGATCTCGTTTTGAATCTGGTGACGAGAGAAAGTAGATATTATTGACGAGAATCATAAAGAACAAAGTGTTATTAACCAGCCTAAGAAAGCCAAAGCTGAAATGAGTTACGAAGGCGAAATAAATATGCATGTACGAACATGCTTAGTTTTTGTCAAGATGTAAATATCTATAAAAGTATATCATATATAGTTATAGTAAAATAGGCAACAGTTATCCGTTTGCTAGCTCTGCTTAGCTTAGTATTAGATTGACTGTGTAGAATGTCGCAGGACATTATTAATATTTAATCATTTAAAAATACAAAGACCTGACCTATATTTTGCCATAGTAGCTCCGTAACAAGGAAATAGACGCTAGATGAATATCTAGCATCTAGATATCTTAAAAGATATCTTGCAAATATAGGTGAAACCATGGTATGGGCGTATGAGTTATATGAATCCTACATACAAGCGAGCAAATTTATTCAAATCTTCTCGACAGTGGATGTGATTTGAAAGTTTAAAGACTCACCGGTAATGGGGAGAGCTATGTTCGGAGTTTCGAATGGAAGGGAAATATTTTATTATGCTAAATCTCTTTACTTCATTTTCCATCTAATAAGAATTTGATGAAATGAGGTTATATTTTGCATTGAATTTACTTAGCATCGGGCCACCTTATTTTTTTTTCATTGGGTACTCAACTCACTCTGACTTTGAATGCAATTTACTTGTAAATTTATTGATTGAGTTCTAATTTTATTTGGTTTTCATCTTTTTGAGTTTATTATTTAATTTTAAAACACACCAATCTATATATGAAAATGAATCCCTATTTCCCTTGAAAAAAAAATAGAAATTTTTAGAAAACTTAACGACCATATTAACTTTTGTAATGTTACTTAATAGCATTTGACATAAGTGTCACTTGGTTTAATTCAATAAATTTAATAGTTATGACAGGTCTGTCAGGTCAAATAGTATAAAATAAATAACTAGCGAATCCAGTTCATTCACCGGTCATACATTCACCAATCGTTCATTAACAGCTGAGTAAATTATTATGAACTCAAAAACCATATAATTACAAAAGTACAAATGGCGAACAATTTACTTAAAGTACACCCTTTAATGAACATGCAATACAATTTTATCGTTGAAAACTAAACAAATAGCCACAACTTTTCCTATAAGGGTTGGCGTGACAAAACACGAGGTTTTGTACCCGACAATTGGTCGTGACATAATGTACAGTCACGGTCAGAAAATGTTAACCTTAAATTGCCTGCACACGCAGTCACTGCAGTCGATATGTCATTGGACTAGGCATAGACATAGATTTTTAAACAAAAATCGGAAGGGCATAGATCATAGATTTTTATATAAAAATCGGTCGCTCAGGGAAGTGACATATTAGACAGGATAGTTAAAGAAAACCTATTTTAAGAAGCAAAGAGACGAGACTAAAAGGATACGGACGATCGGACAAAACATAAGCCTGAGAAAACTTGTAACTAGAAATTATTTTTAACTAGCTTCTGCCCCGCGGTCTCACCCACGTTCCCGGAGGGTCTTAAATTTTCCCAGGATAAAAGTAGCCTATGTGTTAATCTCCGGTGTCAGCTAACTCCATACTCCATAACATATTGAAATCGTTCCAGCCGTCAGCCAGATATGAAGCAGTAACAAACATACATTCACAAACTTTCGCGCTTAGTATGATAAATGTTAAAATCTGCGAATGGATTCTATGTTAAAATTTAAATTAAGAAATTATATTAGAAATTATACTTTACACTAACAAATAAGGTTTTTGACATAGTATTTTATAGTAGGGGCGGCGACGATGCTAAATGGGGACTTCCTCGAGCGTCGTGGAGACCTATTGGATTTTGAAGATCAGATGATACGAAGAAAAAAAGGTTATATGATGTTTTCCCTTTTAGCGGTGGGGCAAGCGTCTACGAGCTTGCAAAGATGTAAAAAAAAATTGTTACATGGACATAGTCGAGCGCGTCAGATATTGATACTGTATATACTCCATGTAACTCTGATGACAGAATAATGTTAATCTGCCAGTTTGCATGGTGGGGCCGGCCGTACGGATGGTTTAAAAATGGTAAAAAAAAGAAAATGCTCGAGCGCATCAGATATTTACAGGGGATGTTAAGTGAGCCTAAACGAAGCTTGGATCCAAAAATCTGACGATTCGGACGCGACGCAAGCTCGGGACGGCTTCTTGAAAATGCAAAAAAAAATCGCCATCTGGTCATACTCGAGCGCGTCAGATTTTCATACAGATGATTCAGCATGATACCCTGGTCATACTGATGCCATAATCTGACGAATATATAGATGGGTTTGCTTAATCTGACGGTTTAAAGATTTGTTTTCTTCCGTAATTTTATAAAATCATTGGATGTGTTAAATAAAATTCATAAATTATAACATGTTTACATAAAAATAAGCTAAATAATCTAATTAGGGTTATATTACTAGATCTAGATACAGTCATTGTAAAAAAAACAGCACATTTGCTCAGTAGTCAATAGTTACGTCAAAAAGTTGTATTGCTATTGCATTTGAGTAGGAGTGGGCGCAGACATGATTTAAAAAAAAATATAAATTTACTAAATTAGAAGTAAAAAAAAGGCGTGATAGTTTTTCTTTTAAGTTCATCATATATACTACTAGGATGATTTTTTTTACACATCTACAAACAATGGTTTACTTTTTAAAGAGGAGGACACTCTACTGTAACTAAAATTACAGATTAAATGCTAAATATTTCGTAAACGGAACCCTCAATCGGAAGGTTATTAGCAAACCTTAACTATTTACCAATTAGCTATCGAATGCTATTCGTCATTCCTATAGTGTGGCATACCAAACTATAGGAATGACGAATAAAAATTTTCTCCGTTTTACATGTGTAGTAGGAACCCAATTTTTTTTTTCTAGATTTTATGTTTCAACTTTGTCGATGTAGTTAATATCTACTACCACACCAAATTATAGCTCTGTAGTATCAAGCGTCTCTGAGCTTACACTTACTGCTTGAAACTATAAGGCAACTTAAGAATTAACTTTTTGTTACTTCGGCTTGTCCAAATCGGCAGATTATATGCTTTCTGTGATCCTTGAATTATTCTCTCTAAAATAAAAATAAATTCAACCGCGCTCGAGAATGTCCACTCATCGATTTTTTTTTGCATCTTTGCGACACTCTAACTCCCATACGTCACGCTCAAATTGTCAGATTATTGAAATACACTCTTTTCAGCATGTGATTAAACCACCATACTTTAATCTGACACGCTCGAGTATCTTCACCTATCAATTTTTTTTTACTAATCTGATCGGCTGCTGTACGCGCGCGGCTCCACATGGAGAGCTTAGATTTGGTTGAGGCACTCAACTAGACCTAAGGTACCTCCCATATACTAATCTGCCGCGCTCGAGGAACTCCCAGAATCCCCTCTTGGGCTCCCCATCTATTAGGGTTTACAGCACACAGTGTGTTAAAGAATATAATTAGAAAACTGATAAACATTTTTAGACCGCGACAGTACAGCTGTACGAAGTCCGTACGTAGTACAAGGATCGAGGGTGGTACACACTGGAAATTATTACATCGCTACTACTGACATATGAGCGCCGTAAAACTGAGCAAGTGGTCCGTACGGTGTATTCTATGGGGGAAGTCAATATCCTGTTACCAGCTTTATTTGTTCAAATTCAATGACCCTTATCAGCTGATATCTCGACGAAAACACGGTGGAAATGTATCGTACTGATAAGAAATATTGACTGTGATAAAATATTTTAGGTAGCTGCTTTTATGTGTGTATATACTTATTATGTTTTATGTCTAAATATTATTTCACGTAATATATTTGAGTATATTCGTTTTAAATTGAGGAATTACGTAATGCTATTAATATTGAAAGAAAAAGGTTATCCGACTTTGACATTAATGATTCATAATCTATCTCTTTTAAATTTTATAAATTTATAATTTATTTAGATAGAAAATAGTCTTGATTTCTCGAGCCGATAACTTAGCTGGAACCTTAGCTTCTAGGGTCTAAAATTGATAAACACCTTATGATTTTTTTAGAGGTGGCTTTCTACTGCAGTGGAATATAGAGGCTACAAATAATAATAATATTTCAATACACACAATAAATTGTAAAAAAAACATCTCCATGTGGCACGTGCCGGCTCCATATTTCCGGTTATAAGGCACTGTTTGGTGGTAAAGCTTACGAAAGCTCTGTAGTTCCGAACTCTACTGTCGGACATTTATATTTAAAGCTCGAAAGGATGGTCAACTTTTTAATTTATTAATTTTAAAAGCGAGTCCTTGTTGGAACTTATCTCTCTATAAACGGACTTGTCATTTCGACACATAAAACTAATAAATACTTATAATGGTTGGTAAGCTTTGTGACCGGTCGTGGGTTCGAGTCCCGCACAAGAAAAACATAAGTGTGAATGAATATATCTGTTTGTCCTGTGTCTAGATGTAAATATATATCAGCTATATATATAGTCACCATATTATAAGTTCATCTTAGTTTGAAATCAGATTGGCCATTCTGTTACTTATTAATTAAATTGGAAATTGTCGTAAATCAATAATAATATATAGATACATTTATCCATCAAACTTAAATACAACATTCAGATAGCTAGTCCATCATTTCCAGCAACTTGGACCTCCAAGTTACTGATCAAGTTACAACTTAGATCATTTGGTGCGGTAGCTATGTTTAGTTTAGATTATTGTTCTAAGCTGTCTGTCTGTTGTGTTTAATATTCAGATACTAAGATCACCTGTAACGAATCTATTTTAAAATCAGTATATGTAGGTATATCAACTATTTTGGTTGGAATAGTTATTTTATTTATTCAAGGTTTAATTAAGAACTATTGTGATAAATCTTTTTTAACGTCTAAAATGACAGACTACACAGTTTTTGTTCTAATTGTTATGTTCCAAATGGGAAATAATTGTGGGTAAATAAATGTTTTTGAAATCCACATAAAGTTCATGAGATAATTTTAAAGCGTCCTGTATGAAGAATAATAGCATTTTAAGCAAAAGAAAGGAAAAAAAATATACATCGCAACGTACTATGTTCTTTTCCTTTTTAGAATTATTTGATAAACTGTTGTTATATTGTTAAAAGTTATAATTGTCAAAGCTAGAAGTCGATTAAAAATTATTTGTAGGTAGGTACTATAGAGGTCAAAAACTACAATATCTATTTCTAATTGTATTTTATATGCTCGCCAATCCAAACGACAGTGGGTCCCAAAAAAGACCAGCAAAAACTCCAGTTTTTTGTTTACCGTCGAGTAGTTTGAGCCCTTGGGATTTTTGCGGGCTCAAACTTTCGCCCCCCGAGTAAGCTATACATCACTTGCTACTATATATTATATAGCAGCCATCTTGTATATAATGTTACTATTAGATTTACCAGCAAACTTGCTGTAACTTTAGATTTAGACGTATTGCTCGTGTGTTTTGTTTTGTTCGTAAATTCTCAGCGGTTCTCACTTTAGATGATTATGATGATAAAATTAATGGAATGTGAACTCTATTTATATATACATAGTAAAGCTATTACGATTATATTATTAAGCCTACACTTAGTGTATCTAGTCAGGGCTTTTGCACAAAAAATACTATTATCAAGTCTTCTCGATCTCTATACGATAATGCAACTGGATCGAAACGTCGCAGGTCGAAGGTTAATCAAAATAATTACTATTATAATAATAGTCTACGCATGAAGCGTGATTATATACATAAAACATGAATTAGGTCGCAAAAGTTTAAAAATATTAATTGAAATTCTCAGAAAACATGTTAATTTATTCTCCTGAAAATAGTTTATTGAAAATTTTGAAATACCTACCTGAATAAACGTATAATCCTTGGTAAATGGATAAAAGGATCTATAAAGGGAACCCATGGCCCATGACTTCAAGAGCCATAAGACTATAAAAAGGTAACGTAAAACTGACTTCGAAAGACTGAACAACGTAAGAATTTTCAGGTGAACAATGGATTTGTTTTACGCGAAACAGCCATTTAAAACTATAAACTCTTGTATTCGATCAAATAAAACTTTCACCATTAAGTTTAGAACAAATAGAACTCGGCCAAATCCCTTTTGAAATTAGGTTTAAATCTTCGAAAGAGACTTGTTCGTCTTCTAATTACTTAAGTTGATTATGGCTTAAGGAATTCTTACAATTATGAGTTACCTGTCTTTTTAACTATTATGAAAGTAGGATAAAAATAATTGAAAGCAGTAAGGTCGGTTATTTAGATTGGGTTTGACTTCCATCTAGGACAAAGATTTGTGTTGTGAACAACAAGTGTTTAGATTAAGTTCAAGAAATGTATTAAGAAGTTATCTAATTTTAATCTATACTAATATTATAAAGAGGAAAGATTTGTTTGTTTGTAATGAATAGGCTCCGAAACTACTGGACCGATTTCAAAAATTCTTTCACCTTTGGAAAGCCACATTATCCCCGAGTAACATAGGCTATATTTTATCCCTGTATACCCACGGGAACGGGAACAACGCGGGTAAAACCGCGCGGAGGTAGCTAGTAATATATAATTAAGAATATCCTTCATATATATTTTTATAGAAGTGTTATGTTTGACATTCAGTGACGTCAGAACCACTGTAGGGATCTGGATATAATTTGACATACAGTTAGAATAAGTTATAGAGTAGCACTAAATTTAAATACAGGGAAAATAAAATTCCATTTCCAGAAACGCGTGAGTTATATTATTTATCACAACAACACATTACAATGCATACAATACCGTTAACCAACAAAACAGGTATTTGAAAAATTAAATTTTCCTCCAAATAATTCAGTTGAAATTTTGAAATAATCAGCAGAGCGGAAGCATTTTAAATTGCGCGGTTCAAAATGTGGTGACCACGCTGGAACGAGTGCAAATGATAGCTCATATTGGAGTTGTGGTGGGGAGCTTCCGCGGTTTTTGTGGTCGGAAGTGGTCACGGGTGTCCACTCTTGACATTCGTTCATTTCGACTCCTGTTTATTGTGGTTACTATTATGCTACCGTTAATCAGGACAATCAGTGCACATGCAGATTTTGATGGTGCATTGTTTTAAATTTTAACTATAATTTTTATATGCGAATGTGAATTTGTTTGTCTAGCCGAAATCAAAATAGCGATTGAAAAAAATATTTCACCAATGCGCCTCATTATCAGGGAGTCATTTTATTTTATTCCTGTATTCTTATAGGACGGGAATTATGCGTGTTAAACCACGCGGAGACAGCTAGTTTAGTGATAATTTACAAAAATTGAGATTGTCCATTATGAAATATAGGTTTTAAAAAACAGAAAGTAGATATCTACGGTGACAGAAGTAAATAGGAACGATATCGCAACAGCACTACAAGAACTCTAACCAAATGTTATCTAACCACGAAACTTGGTTCCCAAGGCACCAATAAAACTACATAAGACTACATAAAACTACATAAGGTTACACGAAACTACAGAAGGTTACATAACCGTGACGTAACTACACTTTAAAGGAACGATGCACCGCTGAAAGTGTCTGAAAACTTTTCTAAAACCAACGTGGAGATATTTTAGAAAGTTAGAAGCGATAAGGCGGTACCTGAAGTATCTTCGATGTTAGACTCGTTTTGTGGCTCAAAATATATACGTAAATGAAATGAAATGAAATATATTTATTAATTCAAATAGGCCTTCACAGGCACTTATGAAACGTAGATTCTAATGCTCGGTTCGGAAGGTTGCTTATTATATTCTTTATTACTAAGGTTTAATCAAAGTGTCATTATATCACTCTGGTAAAACCATAACTTTAGTTAATTTTATAAGCATATACAATTTATAGTAACTTAAATATAACATTAAAAAACTTGATATTTGGCTCTCCTACTATAAGTTAAATAATAAAAAAGCTGTTTATTGGATTCCATCATCCAAAACATAGAAACATTCAGGTATAGGTAAAATTAGTTCTATATTTAAGTAAATAGAACACAATTTTGCGGGATTGGTATGTTGCCAGTACAGCATCACATTACAGAGTACATGCAAAAGATATTTGTTTGAATAAAATATTTCCAATTTAGCTCGAATTTTGTATACAAAATGATATTATATGCAGTTACCTAGTGCCGTGTGAATTGACAACTTTAATAAAACAAATATAGTGGTAGTACAATTTTAGAGCCACCTTCCAAAGCGAGCGTTAGTTTTTGAATATTCTATATGTGAATAAAAAAATAATTATATGTTGTTTTTAATCAATATGAAAAAATACCATTTTGACTTGATTAAGAGCTAGATAGACAAACATACTTGCATTTTTTGTTCAGTAATAAATATACAGTTTACTTCGCCTAATTATTTAATATTATTGTATAGGTGTCAAACCTAGCTGTCTCAAAAACCAGAAACAGTGTTTTAAGGAGTAGAGAAGATTATAAGATCTTTCAATAAAATTATTAAAAAATAATACCTAGTTTTAAAAAAAACTACTAAACGATAAATCTCCAAAAGATCTTTTATATTAACATACTATCTTAATTCTCCCTAAGTTATAATCGAAAAAATGTTGCAGAAAATGTAAGGAAAAAGCATTCAGTGACGACAAAGTTTAGTTAAGTAAGTAGAACTTCACGCCGACTCCTTTGGGCTGTGAACCGAGAGTTAACTCCGCCAAAGTTCTACCGAGGAAGGTCATTTTATCTCAACGAACGACCTTTTTAAGCTTTCATATTATATCCTAAGCTTCATCCTTTTATTTTATGAACTTTGACGGAAAAGGGCTAGCATTGTCCGAATACTTTCAAAGTTTTGTATTGAAAAAAATAAAGTTTTTTGTGTTCACGAACTGTTGTTTGTATAGGTATTTATTGTCTGTTTCTTTTTGTTACTGCCTCTTTGTTTTCCAGTTATATAAAGTATTTATTATATATTTCATCTAAATCTATTGACTCATCATTGAGTTACAATAATTCAAATATCAAAAGATTGAGCATTACAATTTTCAAATTGCTCATCCAAAATTGTGATTTTTAATTAAATTTTTAATGAAAATGGATATTTAATTTTACATAGGGCACACCCTATAAACTAAATGTAATCCATTTTCAAATAGATTTTGCCGAATCTGCCGAAACTGATCCGTTTTGACCTAGATGAGCTTAATTCCTTATTACCCCACCAAAGTTAAAACCGTTAAGGGTCCTCATACAAATACGCAGTTCCAACAAATCCCAATCAATCGGTAACGCTAAAGCTTTTAGAATAAGTCCAAGTCCATTGATAATAAACCTAAAGAAGTTGCCACTAACGAATACTGGGGCAAATTGAATTTGTTAGGAGAACGCCTCTTAGCTGTGGGTTAAGTCACGAGCGAATACTCGAGCGATACAAAAGATTTATACTTATCACATGGACTAGGAAAAAGTTTTACTGTATAAAACAAAGTCGCTATCCGCCGTCTGTCTATCCCTATATATGCTTAAATCTTCAAAACTACACAATGGATTTTGATGCGGTTTTTTTTAACAGATAGCGTAATTCAAGAGGAAGGTTTTTATGTATAAACCATCACGCTATGACGAATAGGAACGGAGTATCAATCAAAACTGTTGCAAAAACGGGCAAGTGACGCTAACGAAGTTGCGCGGGTCAACTAGTTATACTATAAGTTACATCTTTAAAGTTTAATTTTCTAACTTACAAGGCCGGTAGTATTAATACTAGTTAGAAGCACTTACGTGGATTGACATATATATTTCAAAATAAACGATTTAATGGAAATTCTTACGATGAAATACTCATAAGTTAAGAAAAGACTATGTTTAAATATAGCATAAAATTCGTATGTTTAAATTCTAAAATTTCTTTTAAATTATAACTACGAGTATTTAGCTTAAACATATAAGTAGAAACTAATTGTAGTTTTTAAATTTTAGTTTTTTTCCTTCATTCAATCCTCGTTAAAAATATGTTAGTAATAGAATAGAATTTACTTTATTATTTAAAACACATTACAAATCAATTGAAATAGTATTATTGGCATAAGCGGCCGTATTTATTTATCTAAAACGGTTTCGAAGCAAACGTTTATTTACCTTAAAGTTATAATAATTAAACTTTAAGATTCTAAAATTAAGATTTTAAAACATAAGTTTATAACTTAGACTGCTTAAAGAGAAACAGGAGCTTCATCTAATTATATCGGGAACCCATCGGGTGATATGAAAAGACTGCATTGCCTCTCTAGTTGGCCGCAGTTGGGTCTGAATGAGATAATGATAAAATGCTTCTACTTTCAGATAAGTATGCGCTTTTGAATCGACAAATGTAGGGTTTATTGCTTAGTTATATTCTTTATTGTTAAATTATGATCTTATTTGCACTTATAACTCTTGTGTATGTATATTTAATATTTTGAGGACCTTGGAAATGGCTTTAACGTCTTAAATATTTTTTATTTAGTTATTTAAAAAGCACTGGCCCTCAAGGTTGGCGAAGCTTAGATACTTTGTTTTTATTCTAAGTATACTTCATAGCAGAGATTAGTTCGATTACTAAACCAACCATTATACAATGGTATACTATGACATACATAAACTTAAGATAAATCCTCAAATTTATCGGAATCCATTGGCGTGATTTATTTGTTATATAAAGTACCTTTGATCAATGATTTACTACTTAGTATGCAAAATGCTCAACAAATTTAAACTAAAATTATTTGTGAACTGACCGAAAATGTTGTTATTTTTTAAGTTAAAATTCTACGTATACCGAAACGGATAGGGTTTCTAGTAATCAAATAAACGTAATAATTATTATAACGATAAGAACCGTGAGCGAAAAAATATTATCCAGCCAATTTCAGTGGTGACAAACTTTGTAGTAACTTAATGAAAAGTCGTAAGTTCTCAATATCGCCGATGCTCAAGTCAAACAAAGTGCAGAGAGCTTGCAGCTGGCCCGACGAGTTGGGAAGTTGGTGTCACTTCACACCTCGCCGATGGATGAGACATACGGTTTAAAACTCCTGACTGTCCCGTCACGGTTGACATTTTCGGGGCCTATAATAAGCAGAGGTCGCGATAGAAAAAAAATATTGCTCTTATAGTAGTGGTTTATTTAAAATGCCAGATTATTTATCATTTTCAATAAAACTTCTTTTTTGATATTTTTGACAAGAGCCGTTTTCGTTTAAAGTACATAAGCAATTTGACAAAGATGGATATAAAGGCAGATACGTTATTTTTAAGTAAATTTAGCAAGAATTTACTTTAAATTCGTTTATATCAGTAACACGTTATAATTAAGAAGCCATTCCAGTAAATATTCAACTTTTTCGATCTAATCTCTATTTAATTAATAATACCTACGTATACAAAAATGAAAAGCAACTTTTTGCTGTTGATATTTTTATGTTAAAGTTAAACCTTATTAGCATCTTAATGTAGTACGTACAACTTCCAAGAAATAAGCACAAAGCATTTCGTCTGAAACAAGAAATATAGGTCGTTAAACTGTTTACGTTAAAGAAATATATTGCACGCCTTTTATATCAGGGTAATGGAGTGAACTGCCGTTACTGCATTGACTCGTTTATTATATTAATGTTCTTTTCACAAATTCCATGGCATGAATTTATTAAGATAATAAATTATTTTTACGCACCATTTTAAATTTACCATTACTTAAAAAATATAGCTTCAACCGCAGCATTTACGTTCGTTACAAAGCCCCGTGTGTTTTCACTCTGTTGCACTTTCAAAGGTAAAAGTTGCCTTTTAAAAGAATGTTTAATGTTATGCTTTTCAAAGTTTTTTATATAGTTTTCAAAAGTTAAACTTTTATAGAATCTTACTTAATATTTGAACATTCTTTTCAGAATAAGAAAGGGTTGCTTTCATTCAAAAGCCATTTTGTAAATTGTTGTTAGAAAATATTTTTACTTTTACTCAGCAATATTATGGCTTATCGAAATTGCTTACTGTCTAATGTTATTTTCTAGACCATTCATGTTAGCACTAAACAAAGTTCACTGTTTCCAGCATCCATTGGGACTTAACCCTTATTTCTATGATCAAAGGATTTAAAATCGCTTGTAGGAGCAACTTTAATCAGCTGATTGCAAAGAACAACTTTTATACGTTATAAAGAACACAATTTGTGCAGCGCAAAGTGCTCGTAAATATTATTATTCGTTACTTTTATTTTCGAGAAAATAAAATAAAAATTACTGTAGGTACCTACTCGGCCATATTGTAAATGAAATTCTAGAAATTACAAGGATCCTTATACCTTATTATTTTTGTTTATTAAAATCGGAATAAATCGTATCATTAAATGTAACAAACTTATAATAATATGTGGGTTTACAAAAAGACGAACAGGCTATTTTCAATTCATATATTTCATCAACTTGTAAAATAGTAGGTACAGTAAATTCCTATATTCATAAAAAAATATTTTTCAGCTGAACGATATGACAGGACATTGAATTATATATATTTTATAGATACACTGCTTATAATACACTGCTTTGCAGTTTGGTAAAGTAGGTATAGGATGGTCGAATTGAAATAGTATGAAAGTAAATGTTTCAAAATACATCTCACATTTTTAAAAGGAAATGCGGTATCTATTATAGAATATCAAAATAGCGTTAACATATTTTATCATCTGTTTTTTTTTAATTACATAAAGAAGTGGACAATTTATATCTTTTCATTTAGCTACCCTGCGGTTTCACCTACGTTTCGAATCGACCTTTCTTTAGTTCAATCATATTTAAGCTAATATTTTAAGATCAAAAATTGTCATATTGGTCTAACCTCGATTTTTGCAACTAGCAACACATTCAGCCATTCATTTTATTCACACAAATATATACAATAATGACTTAAACTTCCCATTTCACCACGGAGCCCTAAAAATGGAAACAAAGGCACAGAGACACTGTATTCAACGCCAGACACAAAGCTTTGCGAAAGAAATCTCTCCCGCGACGTGAATGTTAATTGAAAATAGCGAGAAACTGTATTCAATTCAATTCTTATCTTTTACTTTAATGTGAAGAAGTAGGTTTGGTACTTTCCGGTTCTTCTCAGTTGAATACTGACTTTCAAGTAGTTTTATTTAAGCTATCTGGTAACCATAGAAGTTACCTACTTTGCTTAGTTGGAAAGCAGATTGGTTGTCTAGGGTATTTATTTCATTTACCTACTTCTGCCCCGAGATTTATTAAATTAAAAATTATTATAAAAGGTCTTTTCCCACGTTGTAGTTAAATTATGCGAATGTGAATTTGTTTGTAACGCTTTCAAGCGTTAACTACTAAACCGATTTTTATAATTCTTCCACCAATAGAAAGCTACATTATAAGAGAATAACGTAGACTGTATTTTATTCTCGTATTCATACATGACCGGTAACTAAACGGGTGAAACCGCGAGGCGGAAGCTACTATAATAGTAAAAATAAATTGGTAAGTTTATCAATGGTCTTCTGCATTAGCAGAACAAAGGAGCTGCACTATCTACTCAGCAATGCAGAGTTGAATTGAACATTAATATCACCTAAGTCACATCCCTCGGCAAGGCTTGGGAAAGAAAATTTATTTTCGTATTTTATTAAAGCAATTTCGGCCTCCCTGAGCCAGGGTTGTCACTGCCTATAAATCATAGTAAATGGTACAGTTTTTTTATGTGTAAAGGGCTCAATATTAGACACCTGCCAAGTTTCAGGTAGCTAGATTGTTTTACACATATAATGATAAGATTTGTAGAGCATACCTACTTGGAGAAAACAATTTTTTAATATTTTTAAGCCTTTCAAGTAGTTTGAATTACGTATGGAACAGGGGATAAAAACTCAGCAAATATACATACTAGTTCACTATCCTTTTATTTTTATGTAGGACTAATATTTGAAGTTACAATTATAATAGCTAGCGAAACAAATTCACTTCCGAATTTATAATTTTTACTAGAACTAGAAAAATTCATGGCTTACTATATTGTGTTCACGAGAATTTTTCAAAAATAAAAACTCTTAATAACGTTGCGATGTCTGTATTTTTATACTTTATATATTCAATCTTGGTTCAGCCGCAATTTATCACTATTTAAGAGTCTCGCTTGTTGTTACATGAATAATTACACTTGAATAATATACACATTTGAATAATATACATTGATCAGATTGATCTGTTAAAAATAACTTTACGGATTGTCTGAAATACTGTTCTAGTTCTCGAACGGGAATTTAAGGGGCTATACAGCCAAATCGGTTTTATTATTTAGGTAAAATGATCTTTTTATTTCTTGGCAATTTTAAATTATATGTTAGGTATTCTTATTAAAATATGTGTTAAAAACTCTTCATTGTATTTATCACACGACGGCTGAAGCCATTAAAATTGGAGTAACATAAAAACATACAACATAAATGGTTAAATCAATTCGACTTCTTAGTTCCTGAGATCAACGTTTAAGTAAACAAACTCTTCAGTATTAAAATATTATTATTGGTAAATATAGATTTTATTGAATTATTACTTTAAATGAATTTGTATCAAGCGCAATGAAACTAGGTTCAGACCATCGAGCATGTAACCAATAGAGTAGACCTGTTAACAGTTTTGTTAGAAAACAAAATACGCCAAAACGCTGCGCCGGCCCCTGTGTTCTGATTGGCCGACTCAAGGTCAAGTGTTGCGCTAGACGTACACACAGGTCTCTTATTGGTCGGGTACTGTTTTAGTTCGAGCGTGGTTTGTTAGTTATACCGGTTATACGTGACAAATCATTGATGCGTTGCTAAACAAATGGCTCACTATTGCTACTCTATTGGTTACATGCTCGATGGTTCAGACACTACTGGTGTGTTCCAGCAGTTGTATTTGAAAGTCTTGTTGACTTTGTATTATATTACGTACATACACATGTCATGGGGAAATTTTGGCAGAATTCCAAATGTTTTATGTGAGTGTGCTCACCATCTGGTTTGAACCGGTTCTGAGATCTTGTCAGCATGTCATCAAAGGTTGTACGTGGATGGAATAAAAACTAGAGTCTTCTAACCAACGTTGAAGTTCAACAGATTTTATAAGTTTGTTAGTAAAAAGGAATGAAATAATCACATAATTTTATAATTTTATTTTTTCAGAAACATTTGCTCAGACTAAGCCCTCATTCGCAAGAGAGTTTCTTTTAACGGGCGGAAAAAAGCGTTCAAACACAAAAATTCATATTATGGTCTATTTCCAACGCCCAAAGTTGAAAATGCAACACAGCTCGATAAAAAAGCGTCGCGTTTTTAAAATACTCTCGTATGAACAGATACTGGGGAATGCATTTGTTGTATTTGAACGCTTTTTTTCCGTCCGGTAAAAAAAGCTTTCATGCGAATCAGGGCTAAAACATAAAATAGTATGGGGCTCTAGTGTTGCAAGAGTCCATAAGCTACGATAACCGCTTCCCATAAGGCGGACGGTATGCCTGTTTGCCACCTTTGTGGTATGAAAAATAAATCAAAGCTATTTAATAAGTTTAGGCCCTAAAAGGCACATGTGAAATCGAAGCTTTGAAAGTCACCCTTCAACTAAGAATAACTGCCACAGAACTCAGCAAAGTTATTCTTTTTAATATTTTTATAATCTGACTAAGGTGAGTATTTTACTTTTATTTATAAAATGGAGCTTAGGAAAATGTATAACAGCTTAGGTAGTTTTTCCCTTTTTTATTATTTCTGTCAAATTATCTACAATCGACCTACATATTAAATTAATCTAGAAAAAAAATCTCAAATCAGTACAGCTATTCTCACGTAAAACGATTACCAATGAACTGTATTAAACTTTTATTATATACCCTGTTTAGAGAATATAGATAAACCCACTGACCGTACTAAAAACGTTTTAAAAATACGAATTTCAAATAACAAAAGCACTAAACGTTTTAACACAAAACAGTGCAATATAAACGGTTAAAGACGGTTGTAACAGCTAACCGTAAACAGGAGAAAATCGTAAAGGTACATAACGAGGCAGCCTTAACGAAGCAAGAGGGGTTAATGGAGCCAGTTCAAGTATGAATATTATGCGAACTAAATCCCTTTCCCTGCTAATATTATACTAGCTTCCCCCTCGTGGTTTTACCCGCGTAGTTCCCTTTCCCGTAAGAATACAGGGGTAAAATATAGCCTTTAGCCATCCTCGATAAATGGGCTATCTAACACTGGAAGAATTTTTGAAATCGGACTAGTAGTTCCTGAGATTAGCGTGTTCAACTCTTTAGCTTTATAATATTAGTATAGATGCGAAAGTAATTCTATCTGTTACGCTTTGACGCCAAAACTATCGAACCTTATGAAATTTGGAACAGGTATAGACTAAAGCTTGAGAAAGGACATAGGGTATATTTTGTTCTAAGGAAGTTCAAGGCGTCCCGGGAACGCGGGTGAAACCGCAGGGCGGAAGCTAATCTTTTATTCTTGGCAAAATCGGACTTTTCCCCAACACAGACGCAATATTGGTGAGATGTCATGAATTAATTTGAATTTCAAATGAACCCTAATCCCTAGATAATAAGGTTGGAAATTTGGCGTGGGTTTTGACAGTTTATATTCTCAAGTGACGGGGTACGTCATCTAAGTATAATCTTGGAGGTTCTTCTTACTTCACTTTATATTTGCGAGTCACGCAAATCCAATTTTAAATGTAATGGACATTTGTTTAAGTTATGAGAGCGATTTGCTTAAGAAAGTTGTCATTTGTTATATAAAATAGTACCTACATTTATAATTGAAGATTTTGAAATAAGACTTTTAATGTTGCTATCTAAAGTTAATGAATAAACACAAATAATATTTTACTAGCTGCCTCCGCGTGGTTCCCGTGGGAACACAGGAATAAAATATAGCCTTTGTTACTCAGTGATGTAGCTTTCTAATGAAAATAGAATTATTAAAATCGGTCCAGTACTTTTTGAGTTTATTCTTTACGTACTAAAATACAAATCTTTGATCTTTATAATATTAGTGTAGATTAGCGGACCCGGCAGACTTCGTTCTCCCCACCAGCGCCACCTACCGGGTCCAAATTGATGTATTATACATAAAAACCTTCCCTATGAAATACTCCATAATTTGGTGAAAACCGCATGAAAATCTGTTCTATAGTTTTTGTGTTCATCGCGTTCAGACAGACAGGGAGAGGCGTAGGGGACTTTTTTTATATATAGATTCATTTTGAGTTTTATATCAGCATTTTAAAAAAAATGTTGTTTAACCCATATATGCCCAGAAAGATTTTGATCGCCAATTTTTTTGAATTTTGGATATTGTTGTCTCTAATAGTAGTAATTGAACTGAAAATTTGTAATTTTCAGTTACAATAATTGGAAGTACCTTTTTTTCAGCGGGTCGCTACCGACCCCTTGGGCTTATGTGCTTCAGAAATGTGAAAAATATATATGTGAAATAAAACAAAATAATTCTGGATTAAATTAAAAATATATATGAATTATATGATCATATGATCAGCAGCATGTTTTCGTACGGATGTAGGCACTTTCGATACCATTTTCGGAGAGACTCCATGATGAACTCATGCTTTCCGGTACTTCAATAGCAATGTTCTCGCAATTGAGCGTCTAAACTCCAGCGTATCGACATTGGCTCCTAAAGATCTTTGGCAGAGGAGCGTAGCCAGAGAGGATGAGTATACCCATAAAGCAGTACCTATATCTCATCGGCTGATAGAGAGAAGGTAGTGTTTGGGTCTTTGCTGAAGGCACACATTACGGAATGCCTCACAATGTGTATAATTACCCCAGATCGAATAAAAGCTCAAAGAACTCAATAGGTTCACTTTCAGCCGAGCTAGTGTTGTTACTGATCGTGGTGGTGGTACTGACTACTCAATGTCTGACTCAGGTACGTTTGATCCATTTTCTTGGACGAGGTTCAGCGGCGGCGTTGTCGCCTCGATATGAGACTACGACTAGTAGAGGGAGTGACTAGATCAGCATCCGTACCTGCATAGGTACCTCAGTCTCAGGTTGCTGAACGAATGGAATATTTTCTGTAATGTTGATATCGGATTCTTCATTACCTCATGTCAGCTGGGGCAAGAAGTTGATGCCTGTTGAAGCTTGCAATATCATTGCAATCTTCGTCGCCTGAGTCACCATCCGATATCATACCTCCACAAGGAGGGTCTAAATTTATGTCTACGCCACAAAAACCATCATCACTGGACAAATTCTCCAACACATCAACGATTTCATAAGTTGAGAGCACGCGTCGTGACCTGAGTAAAAGAAGTAAACTATGTATCACATTTGCCCAAAGGGTCGATTTCGACCCCAACAAATATTTCATTACATATTAGTAATAATGAATAGTTCTGAATAGATTTCATAAGTTATCTACATGCTAAATATATTCATTTTACCATTATAACAACCATACTTGCGAAATTACAAATAAATAAGTAAATACTTACATTTTTTCACCAGAGGTTCACAATTTTATTCGAAAAAAATCGCGTCCTAACTTGTATGCTAGATGTCAACTGTTTTGATTTAGTGTGGCATAATGCAACCAGTGAGAAACTTACGTAGTTCTTCCGAAAACATGTAGGTGTTGTTAAACTTAAACAATCATTGACCATTTTTATTTACGGAGCCTTAGATCCGAACGTGTACTATTGGGTCGTTTTCGTGCTCTTGGGCATATATGGGTTAAAGCCTTAGCATATTTATCCAAACGGCCATACCCCTTTAGAGGTATTCAAAATTGGAATGTAACACAATACAAAAGTTCGCTAAACAATTCCATTCGGTCCCAGTCCCGCGGTTCGTTACCGTTCGTTCATTAACCACTAAATCGGTACGACCTCCGCTGGGAGCGAATGAGCTGTGTATCAGTGGGATAACTAGGAAATTAAATTAACCTCTAGGGTCAATGCCCTTTGGTTTCGGGAATTGAGCTATAACCAATATAGGGCTAAAGGTTACTATGAATAGTAACACGTTCATTTAAATCTATGAAAATCCTTTTAATATTATAGATGCGAAAATTTGTGAGGATGGATGTTTGTAACTCTTTCACGCTAAAACGGCTATAAGAATCTGCTTAAAATTTGTCACAGAGCTAGAATATTTCTGGAATAACACATAGGCTACTTTTTATTCAGGGAAAATTGAGGGTCCCCTGGGAACGCGGGGAGCTACAAGTCGTTAACATGTCAGTTTGTTTAATGTCTGCGTGTATGTATAATTCTACTTCTAAATGTGTTGATAGAAATCTGTAAGTACTTATAGATCCCCTGAATCATTATTAGTAATAACTGGTGGTCAGCCAGAACTGCTCAGCAAGTCCATTAGTTAATATAGTTATAAACCCTAACCCATTTAAAGACATGTTTTGCTTAGTTTGAATCAGATATGCCATATTTCGGTCTCATTAAGCGTTTTCAGATGACCCTCAATTTTCCCTGATTAAAAAGGAAAATTTATAATACTGAAAATTTAAAAGGTCTGGCGAGCTTTACATATCAAATGATATTTAAAAGATATCTGATACGCCAAATGATGTAGAAGCAAAAAAATATTGCTTATACCGAAATTATTGGTAAAGCAAGTAGATGATGGAATACAAAACTGTAGATCCCGACTCACATATATAAATATTCACGTATCACTCTCCGAAGGCTACATAATGCCAAAAACAAAAATCCTCTCTATATTGGTAGGCGGAGAGTCAATTTTCTTGAGTGCATTACCGCCCCAAATAAAATATTATTTTCTGCGCATGAAACATGTTCATAACTCGCGAATCGGGCCGGAGCATAAATAATACGGAACCGATATTTTATTGAGGATTTGTGCGGATTTCCGTGTACCGTGGTAGCTAGGAGACGGTTTTTTCCGTTTTTCTTGTTTTTTGTTTCCCATTTTATACGAACAACGTTTACTCTTGATGCGCATTTGATTTTTTTCTACGTTTGAATGGCTATGCTTAAAGCCGTGTATAAATACGAACGTTGAATTAAAGATATATTTTTGGTAAGTGCCTGAAAATATAGAATAACAAAAATAAATCTCGAAAACCACAATTTCTTTACCCTTAATATCAGTATCTGCTTATGACATAGCCATTACTCAACGTACGAACATACTACCAAATAAATTAAGCTCTAATAAACTACACTTATTTCGTGCCACTCTCACCCAGTGGACTGTTAACAGGGGAGATACAACCCTACGCGTTATTGAATAAGGTTGTAAATACAATATTGGCGTTGTAGTAATCCCAAATGACTAATCTTAAGGCACTCTGTCTGCCTTTCGCAGATGTCGATCGATTAATCTTCCTATCGGTATTACTCGGGTTGTTGACTTGGTTGCCATGGTTACGGTGCAGGACTTACCCTTTCAACTTCGAGTGGAAGCTGTTCAGATTAAATATTAAGAACCGAAAATGAAGCGGAAAATCACGCAAAATCAACATTAATAAAATATTTGATGACTCCATGGTTTTGTTAGTCTAAAATTTGAAAATTCTTGGATGGATTGAATTATTGACAAGAAATTCAAAGTTAGATAAAATATGAGAAGAGTAGCGTTTGATTGGATTAATAAATAAGAAAATATCTGTTAAATTTTATTCGTTTATATTGAATAAGCCCGAAACTAGTGGTGCGATCTGAATAATTTTATGCCACCAACTCCTACGGGACCGGAAACTATGTAGGTGAAACCGCGGGCTCAAACTAGTGTTGTATACATTACTACTGCTTTAAGACCGATATTCCAGTCAGTGAGTTGATCAGTCACCGAGTCAGTCAGTCAGTCTTGCCTATCTATACTTATATATAAAGCTGAAAAGTTTGTTTCCTTCAACGCGCTAATCTCGAAATCTGCTGCTCCAATTTGAAAAATTATTTGAGTGTCAGATAGCCCATTTATCGTGGAAGGCTACCGGTCTTATATCATCACGCTATAACGAAAAGGAGCGGAGAATCAATAAAATATGTTGCAAAAACGGGGTAGAGACGCTAACGAAGTCGCGCCGGTCAACTAGTAATAAATAAACGGACAAAACGCTACTTGGTTAGTCATTGTATACATACTACGAATAGAGAAATAACAAGAAGTACTGTATTTTAGTAAAATGAACTAGGAGAGAAGATAAGAGAGGACTAGCCAAGACTCCCCGAGGTGCTCGTCGCAAACAATGCCTCCTACACAACACGCTGCTCGAAATTGCACTGGATAACGGTCCAATTCATAGGTGATTTTGTGAGATAAAAACAACCTTTTCATGATAAAAACTCATTATCATAATACATGATAGAGAAGACTTTGTATTTTGACAGACGATAATTTTTTTATTATCCCTACTAATATTATAAATGCGAAAGTAACTCTGCCTGTCTGCCTGTTACGCTTTCACGTCTGCAGATTTTTATGAAATTTGATACAGATTGCTAGAGGCTGAGAAAAAATATAGGCTACCATTTTTATGGGGAAATTGAAGGTATCCCGGGAACGTGGATGAAACCGTAATTAACTATAAAGCATTAATATACAAATAATTTGAAGGGGTACACACATTTAATTCTAAATATATCTAACAAATATCAATATATTGTATCTATTAAACTTAAATCAATTCAAACATCGACATTTAAACTTAGTGTTTTATAACAAAAGCCTGCAGAGGAAAATGGACCCCAGATCTTTAGAATATAGACATTAAAAAACTCATTTATCTTTACACTTGGACCAACAACTTACATCGTTCGATGGAATGTACATAAAATTAAGTTGCCACTTCTGCCGCTCCTCCCGAATAAGGTGGAATTAAATTTGCCATTGTTTATCTCCCATCCCACCTAATACCAACTTGGCACTTTATTTCTTACTAGTCGCTCCCTGCGGTTTCACCCGCGTTCCCAAGGGATAAAAAATTGCCTATGTGTAAATAAGTATCTATAATTAATATGGTGGGCCCACAGTAGCCTCGCGAGTCTTGGAGCCCCACAGTAATGGTGGAACAGGATAAAAAAAAATTATAAACTAAAATTTATAATCCAAATATCATTCAAATCCGTTCTGTAGTTTCTGCGTGAAATAGTAATAAACATACACCACACAATCTCAAACTTTCCCATTTACAATATTAGTAGGACTAGCATCCGGTGCGTCATTTCACCCGCGTATTTCTCGTTTCCATAGGTAGATACTTACGGATAACGGAGATAAAATTAACTTAGATAATGTAGCTTTTTATTTGTGAAATAATTAATTATTCAGATCGACGCATATTTAATAAGATACAATTAGTTTCAAAGCCAATTTTTGCGTCTCTTTAAAAAAATATCGTCAAAAATCATGATTAAATTTCAGTCAGTATTATAGTCATCTTATTTCTCGTCTGAATCTTTCTCGGTTATCGAACTGAAACTACCGGATCGTTGTGTGCTAGTTACTTGAAAAGAACTAATATAGAAGTTTGTGCGGGAACTTCGGCCGTTCGCTCGCGTTTTTAGTTGGCGTAGAATTTTATACTTAGGGTATAGGTAGTATGTTATATGCACGATCCTTTAGATTCTTTGAGTATGTTTTAATAATTATAGTATAAATGTATGATGAAGACATGACTATCGGATTCCAAGGTAAATTTCATTAATAATAAATTTAATAAATGTAGGTACTAGTCAATTGATTCTGAACTAGGCAGAGCTAGCTAGCTTACTTTTAAATTAGGTAGGTACTTAAATATATTTACAATTATAAATTGGATAAATAGACGTTTGCATGAATACAAATATTTGTCCTGAATGGGAATTGAGAGTATTTATCTCTTTAAATTTTTTTTATTGAAAAATCACAACTAATATAGGGACAAGATAATAGGTCACTTTTGACATTTCATCAAAATTCAACAACGTAACCTTGTAACGGCGGGTATAAAATAAGAACTGCACAATTGCTTAACTTTTTTCAATTACGTTTACATATTTATTGTAATAATGACCGATACGAGTAATTTTACGATTTGCTTTCACTAATAAACCATTCTAAACATAATAAACAATTTCTGATCTAAAGAACTGAACGTCGTTACAATGTTGCGTCAGTCAACCCTTTTTCTTTTTAAACACTAGGGATGTTACTCTAAAAATCGAAAGCTGATAGGATTGTAAGTTGAATCGAATTCAATGATTACTTGTGAAGAAAAATCACCATAAATTTATAACCATATATTATTGAAAATGAATTAATAATATCTCTGAGTGCTGACAGCAGTGATGAAGATAGCAGTTCCGATAGTTCAAGTGAATAACAGCATTTTTTTTGTTAAATTACGTAGGTACTTGTCTTATTTTGCTCCTTTAATTTATGAAAAAAAAAATAATGGGACAGGGATTCGCATGATCATTTTTAAAATTCACATATGTTTCAAGTCTGTATCGATTCATTCGATTCATTCATTTAATCGATGTTTTTAAGCAGGTCACCTCACTATGAATATAAAACTGACATCTGTCAAAAGTGACCTATTATCTTGTCCCTATTTTAATTTCACTTTACTTGCATTTTAAGTTCCATTCCTAGTTACTTACCATAAAGTAACTATACCTACACATAAATTCAGCATAATTTTCAGCCTAGGTATCACCAATCAATACTCTAGTATTCTCTAAAGCACGATTCAGTACACAATTTGGCTCGCCATCCACCGGAACAATTGAAACTAGCAACTATAGAGTTCAAATTCCAATAGCAAACTATCGACATTATAGCACCGAGTATCTAATAAAACCGCACCGATAGAGGAAATGAAATGATCCCAAATGACGCCATCCGGTGTCGGATAAGACTCATTACTGTGTCACATACACGGCCCAATCGGACGTGCGAACTGTAATGTACACGGCCGTTTCGATGGCTCTTATTGCTGTGTAAATAAGGTTCACGTTTCAATGGAGGTTGTCGGGAAATGCGCGTGAAATTGTCGTGCCGTGATTGAGCTGTTCGGTCGAGTTCGGCTATTTTCGGCTAAGTTCAGACAGCGTTGATTGGGGTCGCCGGGACGAATCGGCAGGTTAGAATAATTAATTGAGTTCAAGTTTTACAATTTAATATAGTGACGTTAAATAACTGGCTGGATAAACAATATGGCCGTTTTATATAGGATTTTATAGAGATGTTTTTTAAGTTATCGATTGGAAAGGAAATTAGTTTATTAGAGACGTGACGAGAGTTTATTGGAGGAGTGACGTCATAACTCGATGGATTAAGTCGAAAATATACAATATTCTACAAACTAGGTAATTTTGCCTAAATAAAAATTTGATACTAATTAACCTGTGAAAAAAATTGTTTGAAAAACATAATATCATTTGATCTTGTCAGTACGAAGGGTCATAAAGTACTATTGAATGAGTCCAACTTATAGGTATTTTATTGCTGAATTAAACTTCGATGAATATTAATATGTACATTGGTTTGACTTTGGAGAAGGACATAGGCTACTCAATAATTTATTATACGGATATGAAGTCGCAAGTAATCGAGATTAAACATCAAATTTCAAATATTCCCCAATAGAAACCACCACTAAGTATCCTAATAACATATTTATATATTTCTATCTCAAATCCTAAACATTGAATCCTATACGAATGTGAAATACACCGTAAATACTATGTTAAAACTCTCCCAATTAATTTGAAACAAGACCCAATCAATAATCAGCTTTAATGTCACAGCTTTACGATTCATTATCAATTAATGCCCCATTATATTCTGATATAGAGTAGATAGTGCTTATAAATCAGATTATTGGGTTTAATTTGGTAAAAGCTTGAGGCAATTTGTGTCAACTCTCACAGCACGCCATTTTATATAACGAATAATTATTACGGTATATTAATAAACTATAATCTTACGTGGATATTCCCTTCTGTTTTTCTTTATACGCCTGTTTGGTTTGAGGTTTCACCAGTCGATGATTCGATTTCCAAGCAGCACAAAAAATTGTGTACGAAAGAAAATGTGTGTGTGTTGTCCGTTTGGATTTAGGCAGTAACATATGTAGGTATATAAAAAAGTAAGTTTTTTTAATTTTTAGGTTATGTGATTCTCAAAATCATGGTTTTCGTAAAATATATATTTAAGAAGTCTAAAAAGATATAGATAAAACTTGACATACAATATGTTCTAATTCAGATTCAGATTACAACATAGAACATTTTGAGTCTGACCAAACTTTACTCCCATAAAAAACAGGTAAAACCACAGAATAGTCCCAAACTATAAAACATTAGCGCACTAACTTACATACCTTCACCTATCTATATACAAGTATATACATAGAGATGATACATTTTCACAACGGGGTGGTTTTAATAACTCTATATTTATGACTGTTATAAACTTTGTGGAAATTCGTAACTGGATAATGGTGTTTTGGAAACTTTCACAAGAAACGGGCGAAAACGTAAAATGGCGTGTGTATTTACATTTGTATGCAAAGCTGCCAGGGATTAATGGTAATTTTGGATTTAATTTTTGACAGTTATATACTAAACATTTAATCATACTTGGTCTAAGCTTGGGCTTTATTTTCAGTCAAAACCACTGCATTGCTTTTAATGGTCGTTGCTGCTCTGGCAATTTTAAACAGACATTCAAGTAAGGACTTTAAGTAGTATGTGCTAGAGTTGTATTTACCAATAGGCTTGGAGCATCAATGAAAAATGTTGCGAAAACTGGGAAGACATTAAATATCTACATTTACATTTAATATCATTAAAAGAAAAGATTCGATTTTTTGTTTGTTTATTTGTATGTAACAAATAGGCTCCGAAACTACTGGATTAATCTGAATAATCCTTTCGCCAATGGAAAGCTACATTTGTGAGTAACATAGGCTATATATTATTGCATATGAGAACGGTAACTAGGCAAGTGAAACCGCGCAACGAAAGCTGATGATATTAAGTATATATATTAGAAAAATCGTATTTGTGAAAAGCAATCGACTTTCAACCGTAGTACGGCGACATAGCTCACAACTTTATTAAGTCTGTACCAAGTTATTATAACTGGTTATTAATTATGCAATTTTTAGTTTTAAACACTTCAAAGTCGTGAGTTACACAACTTTTTCTCTTCAGTGAGCGTTCTACCAAAATGGGTTTGAGCAAGTTATAAATTTATTAATGTATTAAAAGTGGCTTTGGATCACTGGGCTTGCAAGCAAATTAAGCGCCTTAGCACTTCTAAAGAGCTTATTCTACTGAATTTAAGCTTCAACAAATTTTCTGTTCGACCCATTTTAAATTTTCACTAGTTGACCCGAGCAACTTTGTCCGAGTCCGCACCTATCGGTCGTTGCATGATGTTATCTAGCCTTTCTCGATAATTAGGTTATCTAACAGTAAAAGTTCAATTAAAATTTTGAAGTTCGGATTAGTTATAGTTTTTGAGCCTATACAATACAAAGAAACAATAAAATAAATCTATCCTCCTTTTAATATTAGTGTAGATTTTCAAAAAAGTAATATATAAATGTTTTATGGTGATCGATTGAAAGAAAATATCCCAGAATCATATTCTGTATACTACATTATTAGGGAGTAATATAGGCTATATTTTATCTCCGTGGTAACGGGAACTAATGGAGTGAACCGCGCTGATGTAGGTAACTAGTTTACAATATTACTGTAGACAAGATTATACATTATTTATTAAAGCTTTAAAATGCCACTAACTCAATAATAAAAAGGACAGCCGGACCATACTGGAGAAGAGTGACCAGAGATAGGACTCAGTGGAAAGAGTTAGAGGAGGCCTTTGCAAAGAGGCAAACTGAGTTTAGAGATATTTTATAGAAAAAAAAAAAAAAAAAAAAGAAGGAGATCACAACTCATTAAAATTTATACTTAAGCGTTAATATTTAGTAATAATAGCATATAATAGTATATAATAGCAATAATACAAGTCACTGGATTAAAGTGAAGTTAACAGCTCGTTACTTCGTGCTGCACGCTATAAACATTTCTGGAACTGGAACTTTGGACCGTTACGTAAAATGTAATTTACACAAAAAATGCTTCTGTTTACTGGTAACTTTATTAAAGTTATAATAGTAACATTATAATTATAATATTTTACGTAGGTGAAGGAAAACTTCGTGGGGAAACCTGCATGCCCAAGATGTCACAATTAAAGGCATGTGAAGTCCGCCAATAGTAGTCCGCCGTAGTAGGCGCGCGTGGTGGACTATGGTTGTTAGGGGAGGCTCGTGCTCCTCAGTGGAGATGTATATGAGCTGATGATGACTTTAGACTTCATATATACCTATAATATTCTGGTATATTTTTTGCTCACAGCCAGTCTGATTCCAAACTAAGTAAATACTGCAGTAGGTACCTTCATAAACTTGTAATACGTACCAACTTACATAGTTGTAAATGTAAACACACAGACTTAAAACAAACAGACATGCTCATGCACACAAATGTTTGTCATGGCTGGTAATCAGAACTACGACTGGGATGCGGTGACTTGAAGCTCAGGTTCTCTAATCACACGGCTAACCGGTCAGTCAATATTCTAATAATCCTACTAATATTAGAAATGTGAAAGTTTGTGAGAAATTTGACACACGTTGTGATCATAAGCTACTTTTTATCCATGGAAAATTAAAGACTCGAGGGAATGCGAGTAAAACCGCAAGGAGGTAGCTAGTTTATAATATTACTTTAGACAAGATTATACATTTTTATTACTGGTATAACATAACAAAACCTAAATGATGTTTATTCGCTTATTTTACAGCTAGTGGGTCCCCGCAGCTCCGCCCGCGTTCCCGGGGGACATAGGCTACTTTTTATCCCGGGAAAATGTAAGGTCCTCCGGAAAACGCTGGAAAATGGCGGAAGCTACAGTATAACCTAAAGTTCAATTATAATATTGAAACCACTATTAAATAAAATCACTGTTTGTTTGTATTTGATTCGAAAGTTAACAATTTATATTTCTATTATTATCGACAAAAATGTAAGCGGAATTCCAAAATTCAGGATAAAGTTTAGTTTTAAACTCTACTTGAATAATTTTAAAGTTCTCCACGTCGCAGACAAAGTCTGGCCAAAGTAGTAAAAACTAAGTAATACAGTTTTCAGTATAGTATTCTAATATTACGGGAAAGTTTCTCCTGTAAACGTGACTCGATTATTAAAGTTTTTGGAATTATTTTACCATTTTTTTATACATTCGTTCCACATACAAACATTTTATGCGATATTCGTTTTTAAAATGGTGAGGTATAAAAATAAAATGGTAATTCTATAATAAAGAGTATCTGTAATTTTTACCGATTTGTGTACGTACGTAAAACTCCAGTCTTAATTTTTTATCTACACTAATATTACAAATTTGTATTTTTGTATGCAACGAATAAACTTAAAAACTACTGGACTGTTTTTAAAAAATATTTTGCCGTTAGAAAGCTATATTATCGGGGAGTAACATAGGCTATATTTTATCTCCGTATTCTTACGGGAACGGGAACTACCAAACCACCATCATCATCACGCTACAACCAATAGGAGCGGAGCACCAATCAAAAATGTTTCAAAATCGTGTCATTTTTTCCTTTTGAGAGCTTACATAAATAAGTCGCAAGTTAAAGTTAGTGTTAGCTCAAATTAGCTATTCCACGCTGTCGAAGACAGAAGCTAGTAAACAAAAGTTAAATAAATCTCCCTTTCACATACTTTGACTTCAAACAGTTTTCTATAAAGTACATACTAGTACTGGTCACGCCACGACCATACGACGTGCTACATCACTTTGATTTCCAAGCTATCGTAAAATAGCTATAGCATGCAAGCTAGCACTTCAAGCTGTGTAGTAGCCACGCTAATAGCACGGTAAAATTTATGCTATTGCACCTGGCTTTAACTGACTGGCTTATACGGCACGTAGGTACCTAAAGTCTAAATTTTATTTACCTTCTAAGACAATGTATTTGCGTACGTAAATTAAGGTAACGAACATTGTGCTATACCTTATTTATTTAATAATATTATTTTTTGTTTAAGATATAGCTTTTTATTTAATAATATTGCTTTTAAGTTTTAGCTTATTTAATGACTAATTTTAATACGTTTTTTGTCTAGGTCGTCTTTTTCGGGTCCTTAGGTTTTATACTTTCCGAACCTTAATGCTGAATAAAAAAACTAGGCCTCATTCGCACGAGAGCTTTTTTGACAGACGTTAAAAAAGCGATCAAATACAACAAATGCATTCCCAAGTATATGTTCACACGACAGCGTTTTTAAAACGAGACGCCTTTTTCTCGACCGGTGTTGCATTTTCAACTTTGGGCGTGGAAAAAAGAGCATACTACGGTACTTGGGAATGCATTTGTTGTGTATGAACGCTTCTTAACGTCCGTTAAAGAAACTCTCGTGCAAATGAGGCTTTAAAACCAACATAAAACAAAAACAGGACAAAAATCTTTTTTTTCTAATCTGCAAAATAAATCAGCAAAAAAAAAACAAATTCGGAAATCGAATATCGAGCAATCCCGATTCGGTCAATTCGTTTTTTGAGCAACAAAACCCTTTGGCGGCGTGATTAACGCACTCGTATCATTCACTGTCAGCCGACATTAACCGGCCGTTTGTGGGCTATTTGTTCATTCGTTCACTCATTCGTTCGTTCATTTAGTTACATCGTTAGTACACACCTCGGCACATTTTTCGAGGCATTTTTTTGCTCTCCGAGTTAATTTGTTTAAGAGAATGAATGTGTTCAGACAAATTCCGAGGGGTTAAAGCGAGCGCTTTGTTTACACGAAAATTTGTTATTATACTTTTTTGTTGGTTGAGTTTTTTTTTAACAGTGAATGAGTAGCTAATCTCTCGTACAAATGGGAACAGTTTTGTAAACTCAAATTTATGTTAACAATTTAGGTTTTCTCTGGGAACGGGAAATTTTAATTTAATGCCTCTCCTTTATGTTTTACTGGAGTACATAAAATAGGTTATTTTAAATATGAATTTGTTATTTAACCATATATTAAAATTAGGGTTTTTGGGATTTTTTTTATCGGCTTAAAGGAGGCTCAACTTGGGGCTTAAAGATATAAAACGTAAATATTTTATTTGCATTAAAATAGTACATGCCACGTTAATCAAAAATAAGCCCTATGATTAAGTAAATTATACCAATTATTTCGCCCAACAATGAACCGCATATTAAGTCTAATTTGCATTGGGCCTTATAATTTCTCAAAGAGGCTTATCTCCAAAAACTTTATCATTATCCTCTTTGATATAAATATACACAAATATCTGATGATTTCTCATCCAAAACCCACATTTACCTACAAATCTGTATACATTTACAAACTTGACTCGTATATAATAATCTCATCAAAACTATCATCATATCTCCATACATGATAATGTATAAACAAAATACATTATACCGGTTCAAACCGGTTCAATCTAGACCACACGAGCCACAGATAACGAAGGGTCTCGCGCTGAACTAATAGGAACGGCCCAAAACAAACATGGCGGCGATTTTGGTCGCAATTAGAATTACAAGTTTGATTTCGGGTAAAGGGTAAGGTAACGATGCGTAAAAAGGAGGATTTGTCGAATGGAATCATCGTACATTCATTTTATTTACCCATATTTTAGCTGGGTAAATTTACCCACTCTTATTTACCCATATTTTAGTTACCTACTTATATGATAATCAACAGACTCGTTTCTCGTTAAAGTAATCACGCGGAATGTGTTTTTTTTGCGGTACTCTGTAAAATATGCTACGAGGTGCTACGGATATTGTAGGACCGCTACGGATCGTAGCAACAGCCTACGAAGTCAGCCATAGTTCTGAATCAGAATATTTTTTTAGATTGTATTTTCAAAGAGAGATTGATTTTGATAAAGTGATAGAATCAATATGATTTACAAAGGCATCTTGTTATTACTATTCTTGTTATTTAAATGCATTTCCCAAGATCTTGAGTTTCTTATAAAATATATTTTTCTGTATAGATCCTTCCTCATGCCTCATATAATTTGACCGTTTTTTTAGACACATCCTATAAACATCACATTAATATTACTCCCTCATTTTATCGGCTAAATTAATTCAGCAAAAAAACTGGACTACCCACGTAACAGGGCAACATTTGTTGGCTCATTAAAAAGGTCATTCGTAATGAAATGCGAGGGCGATGGGCCCTCACGTTTTTTTTTATTTTTTTTTTATTTATTTATTTCACAATTATATAAATACATATGAAAAAAATTTACATCGCCAAACTGCTCAGCAATTTGTAGGCGCTCTGCTCTAACGTGTAAACTCGCCCTAAGTGGTGTCCGCTCATCCGGCACTTGTGAACTTCAATTTACTCGATGTCACATATAATTATTGTTAAAGGTCAACCTAGCTTAACAAATTTATATTAAAGCTAGTGGCTCCCCACGGTTTCAGCCGTATTCGGGGGATCTTCTAATTTCCCGGGATAAAAGGAACACTTTGTCTTTTATCAGGCTTTAGACTATCTGCGTAATATGTGTACCAAATTTCATTTAAATCAGTCCAGTAGTTTTAGCGTAAAAGCGAAACAGACAGAGTTACTTTCGGATTAATATATAATATTGCTTCTGGCCATGGTTTTACCCGCACAGTTCCCGTTAGCGTTAGAATACGGGGATAAAATATAGCCTATCTTACTCCGCAATAATGTAGCTTTCCATTGGTGAAAGTATACGAGAGATCGGATAAGTAGTTTTGGTGCCTATTCAATACAAACAATAAATTAAATAATTGTTATTTTGTGAGTTTCAAGCCGCTGATAATTGGTTTGATCCCACCCAGGACAATCATCTGTGTGCATGAATATAACCTGTTCCGTGTCTGGATATCAGTTTCTATATAAGTACGTATTTAAATAGTATATAGTACCTATAACATCTATCTGGTTACGATAATATAAGCTCTATTTAGTTTGGGCCATATGCAAAAAATCTCCAGGGATATTATTAATGTAAATGGAGTGAAAAACTAAATGGAATATGACCCCTGAACGCGATCACCCTTGGGACTTGGGGATCATGTAGTAATTGGGACCCTTATCTGGGTTCATCTGTGAGTATTTGACAATTCATTGAACTTTATATTTGATATACGAGGGTACTGTACCTACTACTTACAAAATTCTTTAAATATCCTGGGACATTTTTTACACACGGCCAATCTGATTGCACACTAAGCAGAGCTTGTGATATGATAACCAGATAGCTGATATACTACTTTTAAATACATACTTATATAGATAATTATATCCAGAGACAGAACAAACAGACATATTCATTATTCATGCATACAAATGTTTGTCCTGGGTGGGATTCGAAGCCGCGACCGGCAGCTTAAAAGTCGGGGTCACTAACCACAAAACCGGCTGTAAATTTTTCTGAACTTTTTTCCTCAAATTTGTCCAGTAAATGACAAATTTGATAGAATTATCGGCATGTCAAATTTTGTTTAGTACCATTCAGTCTTATTGTAATGTAAAAAATTTACAAACCTCTATAAGAATTCTGTAGAAAAAAATGTTCTCGAAAAACTTGGCTCATTTATTTTGCAATATTTTTCCTTATTTCAATGGGTTCAGAAAACACTTAATGCCTATAAAAGTGTTGAAAAAAATAAATTAATTCCTTTATCACCACAATAACGTGCGAAACCGCTAAAGCTTTACACACGTATTTTCAACGGTGAAAAAACACGAAAAGTTAATTTGAAATATTTTCCACATTGTATAAAATTAGTTATTTTCACATCGTGCTGCACTGCTCACACGTATCAAAAGTATCGTGCTGAAAAGGGACAGAGACAAAGGTTATTTCCTCCCGGGTGTACAGAAAATCGTAGGGTTCTGATTCATTAAATATTCATGAGATAAAACATGGTCTCACATATATTTCGGCCTTTGTTATTATGTCGGTGCGTGTTACAACCTTAACGAGATTTATACTGAAACTAGCATCCGCTCCAAGGTTTCACCCGCGTTCCCGGATCTTCAATTTTCCTGGTATAAATAGTACCTATTTTGAAACATATTCTAACTCTGTCCCAAATTTCCTTTAGATCCCTTCAGCCGTTCTGACGCGAAAGGCTAACAAACATTATCATTAAATTTTGTGGGTTATAATATTTTATTCAACTGTAATATTTACTCATATTCTTTGGCATATGAAGCAGGTATAAGTAAAATAAACTAACACATATAGATTTACGTCCATCTATAAAATCTAATTAGATAATGTAAGTACCTACCTCAATTTGTATGAAGAACAACCGTGACCTTTTTCTTTGACGACCGAAGGCAATAACGGTCGATTGCGGACTAAATGACGGCGTAGAAAGCAGACATTATTGCTGCTTTTTGACCCGTGTCTAATTAGATTACAGATATATAGTGCTATGTACCAACTTAAGTTAGAGATATGAATTGTATCAAGTAAAAGAAGTACTGTAGGTAAGTTAGAAAATAAAAAAAGGTTCAGTGACTTTTCGAGGGTCCTAAAATGGTCCAAAAGTTTCTAACTTGTACCACTATGGTGGTGTGATTGTTGCCCTTGACACTATTTCCCAGGGGTTCTATTCTGTAAGGTAAAATGTCACTAGTTCGATGTTGTTTCAAAGCCGTCTACCTATCTCTTTCATTCACTAGGTAATCACATGAGAACACCGCTGTTGAATAAAAAGTAAATGTTTATTATCGTAAGTGTACCAGTCGTGGCCACGGTATCAGTAATGGCCAAAAATTAAAAGAAACATCTAGAATTCGGACATGAGCGAATGTTTTTACATTGGAATCACTGTGACATAGTCTTTAGACATCGAAATATCCAAGTTTAACGTTTTATTGAATTCAGTCAGTTACATGTACAAATTTGCGCGAATACAAAGTGTAAGGTGATTTGAAATTGACAACGACGGCTCTTCTTAAGGAAATCGTTAAGGCGGTGAGCAGGAAGTTTCACTTGTAAAATAGAATTAATAATTAAAATCAAAATTAGTTTTGTTTGATGTGTAAGCCATAAAATAAAGATAAATTTAGACTAAGACTGGGATATCCATGAATGGATTTTCCCTGTCCAAGACTGGGTCACAAAACTACAACTTTTATTTGTTAAATTAATTGAATCCAGCTTGGCCGTATCTCACGCGCAACACATTACAAATATTAAATAAGGACTGGACTTTACAGTTTCACTATATTCAGTGCTGAAACTTTTACAATTTTGGTAATATTTCACAAAAACCAGTTTTTTTTTTTCTTAAAGTGGCCACCATTGGGTCATTTACCTTACCTATCTGAAGATGATTCAGTTGCATACTATACGTCTTAAGTTCCCGAAAGAATACGGGGAATAAAGTATAGCCTCTGATACTCCTTGACAATGTAGCTTTCTAGGTGAAATCATTGTTCAGATCGATCCAGTAGGTAAGTATGCAATACAAACAAACAAAAAATAAAATCATTACCACATTAGTGTAGACAAAAGAAACAAAATTACATCAATACTTTTTGTCGCAAAATATCTTAAAAATCCATTTGTACAGCAAACTTCTAAAACTTCTGCATCATAATTATTCATTTATATATCCATATAATTTCAGATTATTTAACGAATAAGTGCTTCCTGTGAAATATTTAGCCAATGTTGTATCATTAGTACATTTGATGAAAATTTTATGAACGATAAAATCTATATATATAAAAATGAATTGCTGTTCGTTAGTCTCACAAAAACTCGAGAACTGTTGAACTGAGTATCATTCCTTGGTCTTGAAATGTTCGTGGGGGTCCAGGGAAGGTTTAAAAGGTGAGAAATATGTAATAATTGCCGGGAAAACCCTAGAAAGAGTTTGTTCTTTATCCTATACAAACGTTTTCTAAATAAAATGAAGTATAGATTGGGGCAGTACGAAGTCTGCCGGGTCAGCTAGTACCTAATAATTTTACAGTATTAAAATTCAATATCATACTTAGAATCAATAATATTAACAGAATAGACTTTCCAGTCTAGACAATAACTAAGTCATTACTCAACTAGAATCAATATTGAATATGTTATGTCTAGTAACCGCAACTAGGGCAGACTAGTTTGGCCTGAGGCCAGACTAGTCACCCGTCTTCGGGCTTAAACTACATCTATACTTTGATGTAACATAGGCAAAAAAGTTTAATATTTATTGTAATGTAATAATTTATTCAAACATCAAAGAATTGTCGATTCTAACGCTCGCTTTTAAAGGTTGTTTTTGCCGAGACCGATTTGAATTTGTAGATTATTTTTTACTCTATACAAAACCCTGTTTCTAATGTAACATAAGTAAATTTGTCTCATATTTTTTATCTACAGTAATATTAAAAAGATAAATATGTGTGTTTATTTGTAATGAATGCTCTTAAAACTACTGGATGGATGTGAATAATTCTTTCACTTATTGGAAATGTAGCTGAAAATGTAGCTCATTTTCAGGGAGTGACAAAGGTTATATTCTATTCTCTTATTTCTTCAAGAACGGGAATTAGGTTCACATATTCTAAACTACACAACGGATTTTAAATCAATTTTTTTTATTTTCTTTTCTTTATTAGTAAACTAGTGGCTCCCGGCGGTTTCACCTGCGTATCCGACAGATCTTCCATTTTCCCGGGATGAAAAGAAACCTATGTCCTTTCTCAGCCTCTAGAGTCTAGACTATCTATGTACCAAATTTCATTTCAATCGGTTCAGTAGTTTTAGCGTGAAAGTGAGACAGACAGTTACTTTCGGGTTTGTAATATTAGTTGAAATTGTCTTTATATCGAAACTATGGTACTGTAAGCGTTAGTCTAAGAGACAGACTATAAAATTCTAATAACCAATAAAAATGTATTATGCAAATGATACTAATCTAGTCAAAGTGTTAAGACCCTTAGATACCACAATTATCATAACGAAAATCAACCCTAAATCTGATGGTACGTAAAAACCGTCCCAAACTCCCCCTCACAAGAGATTTCTTATCTTCCTCAGAGGGAAGTGAGCTGGCTCTTTTATGTTTGATGATTTTGAGGGTTCATTAAAAAGGGTCGCCAAGGGTCGTTTAGACCAAGAGCGGCCGTGACCTCTTGAGTTTGAGATTTTCATACTTTGCGTTCGGAATTAATGGCTTGTTTTATTACAATGTGTTATTCTCGGGGATTCCTTTGAAAGAATTTAATCAAAGGTTGTTTCACTCAAATATTTTTTGTATTTGTTTCAGGTGTTATTTGTATTTAAAATTAATATCAAAGAGGAAAATATACAGTTATGTTTTTTTTGTAGTTACAGTGAACCTTGTTCGTTTTCTTAATATATTTTTTTAAATTCGCTTATTTTTTTACCTAAGACAAAGTTAGATATTAATTTATTTGCTTATCTATTGTAATAAATTTAAAGAAGATTTCCCCCCGTAAATATTTTTTATTTAGAACCAAATATATAAGGAATACAAATCGTTCTAGTAGTTTGAGAGCAAACAAAGAAACAAATAACCAAATCTTTCATATTTCTAATATTACTTGAATAGACAAGATGACAGAAAGATATTATTTCCATTATAGTACCGTATAATAAGGGACACAGCAAAAGCCCCTATTCCAATTGTTCGACAAAGACTCTATTATGAAATGTCCCGGGCAAAAATAGAGTATTTATTAAAATACCCTCAAATCATGGCATCATGGCGGCCGCATTCAATCAATTCTCTCAATACAATGGTTTTTACGACTCTATTGGTATCTGGGGGAAAAATAATTGGAATATTTTCGTTGAAATCCAACTTGGAATATAATGGACGTTTTGTATAATAGATTACTCATAACGCACTTTGCGTTTGAATGATTGATTTTTTTGTCAATATTTTAATGGAGTATTGTTAAAGGATGTATAGTCGATGTGTTTGTGGGTTGATGAAATATAAATTTAGGGACCATATTTTTTACACATACGTACGATATTGTAAAGTCAATATGTACTTAGGTAGGTAAGTTAGGTCATTAATAGTTTGGGTAGAAAGAATAAAATATATTTTTGAGATTTTTTAATCCAAACTACACAGGGCATAGAATACTGATATAATAAATACCCACATAAATATTTAAATTTTTATGTTAGAGCAAAGGTTGCTTGGTTATTTTTTTTATGTCAAAAGGTTAAGAAACAGGCTGACGGTCCACCTGATGGTAAGTGGTCACCGCCACCTGGACATTTGCAATACCAAGGGGATCGTCGATGTGTTAATGTTCTTTAAGCCTGGTTTCTATATACCTAGATACCGAACAAACATGCATATATACTCACGGAAGTCTCATATGTGACCTAGGACCTATCACTAAACAAACAAGCCTACCAGCCCATAAACTCATAGTTATAAAGAAGCGCCTATCGTTCTAAGAAAGTCAGCACAACAACTTACGTATGCGTAAACAGAGGTTTGACAATAATACCTCTAAAAAACACAGCAAAAAGTTCCTCCGTTATAGTATACATGCAGAATTAGGTACAATATCTCTTTGGCAACGATGGGTCAAAAACCGCGGGTCGTGACCTAACTGAGGGTCAGGCTTAGTCGGGCAAAGTCGGGGATGTTCGGGAAAATTCGGCCTTTCAATATCGCGTGCAAACAAATGGAAGGGTTACAAATTGGTCGGCTCTGTTTCTCTGACCGCTGTGGGATTACTAATGGAATGTCACGGCAATCGAGTTTTAAAAAAAATCTATGTCTTTGTAAAATATAGCTCAATCAACTAACATATTGATAAATATAACCATTGATCATTTCCGGAGGATTATAAATTTAATAATTAATAATGTAATCTAAGGATACTATTACATGCCTGGTCGATTGCGTTCCTGGTTAGCGATCCTGACTTCCAAACCATGGTCTCAAGTTCCTCAGTTATCACATTTCCCATTATGAAAATCATATCACAATCTATTTCGTAATTTTGAAGAACACCGAGGAGAAACAGACAGAGGCAGATACCGACTATATTATTCAGAGAAGTAGGAACGTGTGAAAAGAGAAATCGTAAACAAGTAGTGCGGTCGTCACCACTTGGTACGGGGATTCAATTCACAAAGGTAAGCCGACACTGGATCGTCGATGTTTCTGTCCCTTTCATTCCTAACGCTATCACGTGAGAGGTGCCCCTCTCAGCTTTCACTCACAAAGTTTGTATTATAGAATTACAAAGGCTGACCAATATGCTTGTCGTGTGTGTGTCTTTTTGCCCTTTTGGATACGTCGGTTTTACGCAACCGAGAATGCCTTTTTTGACTGGCGTTAATGTTATACTCCACTAATGGACCCTTTCATTGGATTTACTACGAGAGTGTTTTTGTAGGATTAAATCAGTGGGTTCACTCAACCGTTTTAAGAGAGGTATTTCCTGGGTTGACTGTGCTATGTTTACTTGATGTATATCTTTGGATGACCTTGATTTTAGAGTAGTTTTCTGTTCAGTTATCAGCTCATATACGTCACCAATACAGCACGAGCCTTCCATAACAACGAGGGGGTAGTGCGGTGCGGACTTCACCTGCCTTTGAATATGATACCTAGGGCATTCCCGATTCTTCTTTCAGTAGTATCCGTATAAAAGATTTTAAACTCAGAGGGGCGAGGGATAGACCTTTGGTAGTTTTTATACAATGTTTTTTAAATTGTTCAAACTACACGCAATTCTATATTTTCATTTAATATCATGAGATTCTCAATGAAGTTTAAAAGAACTTTGTGAAGAATTTAAATATGCAGTAAATAAAAATAGAAAAGTATTCTAACATTTTATTTAAATATCAAAAAAATATAATTTTGACGATCTCATTTCAGTATATCTCTCAAACAGAAATACAATATATTATGACGCAAAAAAAAGCATTTCCAATCTTTGTTCCTGTCACAAAGGATGACAGATAACAAATGGTGTCAAAACGGGACAAAAAATTCTAGCGTAACAATATTTTTTCGACAAAAATATATTACAATACAGTAAGGTTAACAAGGCTTAATAATATTCCAATTGTATCAAAATCAAATTATACCTGTCCCTTTCTTTTGACAGGTCGGATGAGGTCACTGTGAGAGCGGTATGGCATAAGCGTGAGCGAACGAGCTATGCTTTTGTCTGTTATTATACGAGCTTCTTTCTGACATCTCTAAACTTTTATTGTAATAGTAAAAGTGTAAAAGATACTTTGTCTGTTTTTTGCGATTTCACGGCTAAATTACAATTTAGGTGATATTGTCTTACTAAAACCTTGAAGAATATACATACAGATAATTCTGATAAATAATAAATCAGGTAGTAATTCATAAGCATAATCTTTCCGCTATTCGCTTTTATTGTGACCTTACGCATTACAGGAAATGCTGCTATTAAAAGTTCATTATGAGGAAAGTGGAGAAATAAAGCCGTTTTAAAATGGCCCATATAATATTAAGTTGTCTACATAAATTATAAATATATTATTTTCTATTGAACTATAAAAACGAATGCTTAGGTAGAAAAATCAGTATTTCTTTTGGTAAAAGTGTCCGTAACCATTTGCTATCAAGTAGACCCAACTAAGTAATTTGAAGTAGGTTACATATGTATTCCAATTATCTGCTAAAAATATATATGATGAAAATCTACTATCCGCAGTTCCCGAACAATGTTTAAAATCCAACTATAATTTCATTTCATGACTTTATCACGAATAATATTTTCCAATGAAACGATCTCAGTACCCAGTTTATTGAACAATTTGGCACATTTAAATGCTTCATCGCAAATCTACGATACTTCAGACAATCACGCGACTCCGCTTCTGAAGTATCATCCGCATTGGAACAACCGACCAAATTGAAACTGTAACATGGCACCTTATCAATTTACTTAACGAAGCGAACGTCCTAATTCGGCAGGTTTGGCGCTGCTCCAAATGCTATGTAAGTTAACTGTAGAAATTATAACACGACCTAGTTCAAGTAAGTCAGATATGCAACGCTGTGGCTTGAGAAATATTGGTGATAAAATGAGCTATGCAACACGCTTAAAGCATTTTATTATGTTTGCAACAGGGATGTATTATTCAAATTTTATGGCAGCAGTAATGCTAGTATGTGCCTGTTTATTGCTTACTTTTTCAGCGTTGCATAAACCTTTTTAGCTGGTTATAAAGACGTAATGAACTTGCATGCGGTGCGTTACAAAGATGCTTGGTAAAATAAAAATATTTTTTAATGATCAAAACAAGCATTATTTTTTAATGGGATTCTTATTATATTCTTTATGAACTGGCCAACAATTTAGCTTATACTTCCCCTCTTTTTAGGTTAATTTGAGTTATTTGAGATAGGTACTCCGGCTCCCCGTGCCCGCAGAAAAAAAAAGAAGTACCTATGTCACGGTCTTCCTGGTTTTCTTTTTCTGTTAATTAACTATTGAACAAATCAGCCAGTGTTTTTTTTTTCAGAAATACCACTATAATAAATATCCTGGGACATTTTTACATACCTGCGGCCAATCTGATTTTAAGCAAAGCAATGTGCTATGGTAACTAGAAAGCTGTCTGGTTACCATAGCACATTGCTACATATACTACTTTTAAATACATACTTATATATATTAACCTACACCCAGACACTGAACTATAAAAATGCGTACAAATGTTTGTACTATGTGCTATTCGAACCCACAACCAGTGGCGTGAAAGTCTGTGTCACTAACCATAAAGCCAATCAGCCGACCTATCTTCAGTCACGCGCTGAACTTAGCTCGATCGCTTCGTTTGTCCCTCACACATTGACCTACTTAACTAGCATGCTATAATAGCTTGGGGGAGAGTTACCAAATATATTTTATCGATAGTTAAGCAACTTATAAACTACTAGTGGTTCCCCGCGATTTCACCCCTGTACCCGGAAGATCTTCCATTTTCCCGGGATAAAAAGTAGCCTATGTTCTTCCTCAGGCTCTACACTATCTCTGTACCAAATTGCATGTAAGTCGGTTCAGTAGTTTTAGCATGAAAGGTAGGCAGACAGACAGAGTTACTTTCGCATTTATGATATTAGTATAGATGTGTGTGGTCATTTTGGGCGAAGCGTTTATTAAAAGTAGTACTTAAAGACTACTCTGCAAGTTTATTATGAGATCTATATCTATACGTTAAGCTGAAGAGTTTATTTGAACGCGCCAATTTCTAGTAACTACTGGTTCGAATTTAAAAAACATTTTAGGAATGGATAACCCTTTTATCGAGGAAGGTAATAAGCTATATAACATTACGCTACGAGAGATAGGAGCGGAGTATCAATGAAAAATGTCGCGAAAACGAAAAAATATCTCTTGTAACACAGGCATAGTTACGCAGTTCAGCAAGCAAATTTATAAACGTTAGTGTAATCTAATATACTGAAGGCGTTTTTATATACATACTAAATTTTATAATAAAAAACCATATTGATAAACTCGAAAAGTATTAACAAACGGATTGTAAATAATAAATCCCTTCCGATTGCTGTAGGCTGTATTTTATATTCCAATATTAAAATTTAATTTCCTTCAATTTATTTATAGATAACGTGTGCATTTGGGATGCCTTGTGAATGATGGAAATGTTTTTATAATGAAACTCAATATTAAAGCCAGAAAGCTGGCAATTATGCTTAATAAATCATTTGCTTTATTATAGGAAATATTTTTAATACACAAAAAAACCCTTGATTTATATAAGACTTATTCGCGCGTACAATATTATAAGTAGAATCGTCCTATTTATACTTAATATATAAATCTGAAGAGTTAGTTTATTTTCCTGAATGCGCTAATCCCTGGTAGGAGTGGTAGGTACAAGACACTGGTCCAATTTGAATAAATATTTCAGTGTTAGCACATTTAGGTATCGAGGAAGGCTATAGGCTATATAGCATCTCGCTACGGCCGAAAATATTGCAACAACAGGGAAGTGACGTCAACGAAATTGCGTGAGTGAGCTAGTAATATTAAATACCTACCTAAGTCGCGAAGTTTAAAATACACATATTTTTTTTTATTTAACAAAAAACGTTACAAAGTCAATGTGCCCGTATTCCAACGAATATAGGGTTGTCACTTTACAACAAAAAAAAATAATAGTACAGGCGCACGACAGAACAATAAATGCACGTCAACGCGCCACTGTGTGCGGGGGGCTTAAACTGTCTCTAGGGGCCAGCCGCAGCCATTGTCTCATTGTGATAAATTGTTTGCGCCATTTGCTTGTGTATCGCCATCGATATGATGGCCAATAGACTCCTAATGTAGGGTGAACGGTTGGTTACATATTTTAAAAGAAGAGAGCCAGAGAAAATTTCAATTTGAGCTACATTAAGGTACCTAGTTAGGAAGATGTGGGTTGCTGAAACTATCGACGAGAAAGTCAGGATGTTTACTTTTAATTTTTTTGTAACTGTTGAACAATTCAGCGTATATTATAAGCATATTACATATAAAAAAAAGTAGGTTATAATTGAGTAAAAACAAAATAGATGATATATTATATCCGCGCCATACTAGATAGGCGAGTTACGGCATTTACAACCAGTAGAATTTCAAAGTCAAAATCAAAGATATATATTGTCATAATTTGTCGTCACATAGCCAAATGAACCGTGTACCTCAGTTGGTTGACAGGTATTAGGAGTCTACAGACTACCATGGCGTTGTTTGCGCCATTTGCTAGTGTATTGCCTAGTGCAGTTACTGTCAGTGGCTCAAATGTAGTTTAGATCGTCGAAGGTGTGGGAATACGGTTTGTGTATTGAATTTGTCACTCAAGAGATTTCCAATAGTTCCGGAAGTTTGATGTGGTGTTAAATCGTATTCTACTGCGATTTATATAACAAAAGAAAGTTTGTTACTTTTTATAAAACTTGATATACTAGTCCATACTAATATTATAAATGCGAAAGTAACTCTGTCTGTCTGTCTGTTTCGCTTTCACGCTAAAACTACAGAACCGATTTAAATGAAATTTGGTACACAGATAATCCAGAGCCTGAGAAAGGACATAGGCTACTTTTTATCCCGGGAAAATTGAGGATCCCCCGGGAACGCGGGCGAAGCCGTGGGGAGCCACTAGTAGAATATATTCTGGATTAATATATATGATACTTTTTCGGTAGTTTTAGAAATAATTCATGACAAACAAAAATCATTCAATAGTGTAAATTAATATTCTGGGACATATTTCTTCACACACAGCCATTCTGATTCCAAACTAAGCAGAGCTTGTGCTATGGTATAGATAGCTGATATACTACTTTTAAATACATACTTATATGGATAATTACATCCAGACAGGTCAGGTCACTAACCACAAAGCCAACCGGCTGTCAATATTATTATTAGACCAGTTGCTCTCCGCGGATTAACCCAGGTTCCTGGGTAATCATCAATTTTTCCGTGATAAAAAGTAATTCACAAATTTCAACTAAATCCGTTCAGAAGTTCGCACAACCACCTCACAACCTTTCGCATTTATAATATTAATAGCAGTAACATAGAGTTAAGCTACTGTTATAAATTTATCTGTAAACAGTTTAGTTCCTATTTATAGTTAGGTACAAAACCCGGTGGAGATATCGTTGAAGTTTGCAATTAGACATGCTTTACAGGTGAGTTATGGTTGAAAAAGTGCTTTGAAACTGTCATGGCGGAGCGTTTGCGTCTATTGTTAATGATGGTTAGTGGTGATAGGTATGGTGAAGATATTGATGCTTTTAAGCTTCGTGAATGATGTTTTCTTTATGTTAGTGATATGGTAACACAAATCTATACAAGGTAAATAAATGGTAACTTTAAATTAAGATATATATTTTTTCAAATATGCCTTTAAGAGCACATCTGTATAGTCAGGCTGATGCTTGGTTTGCTGGTCTTATGCTGAGCAATAGTCAATAGCTTATTTAGTTTTAACCTTGAGTAGAACCCTTTTTAATTTATACCATTACTTTACACATATGAAACAAATACCATTCCCTCTAAAAATGATATTTAAAAAGCGAATTCTAAAACAATAATATTTATCTCCCATTCACGAACTAACGAAGCTAATCAAAAATTCATCAAAACATGTGCAGTTACATTTTCAAATATTCATACGGCCAATCAACGGGTAGTATTGCACGCACACACCCATGGGACGCTCGCGATTCGTGACTGAATTTCGGAATATATCGTAATTACAAATGGTCCCGAATGAAATTGAATTTCGAATCGAACAGTGTCTGTTTTGTAGATTGCAACTTTAGACTCTATTGTTTAGGTGTAAGATTACATGTCAAGAAAATTGTAATATTCTATCCTATATAAAACAAAGTTCCCGCCGCCTCCTTCTGTCTGTCTGACTTTATATACAGTATACACGTCCACTATAATTTAAGGTACTTTGGTAACCAAATAAGCCTCCATGATTTAAATACAAACTTAAATAGATATTAACATTAAAACACATTAAAGAAAAACATATTCGTGGCACGATGTTTTATCCTGAGACATATTAAATGCATAAAATACATAAATATCCTGGTAACTTTTTCACACACGGCCAATTGGATTACAAAGTAAGCTTCAAAATGAGCTTGTGTTATGGGAACGAGATAGATGTAGGATATTAATATTTTAGAATATATAGGCATTTTGGATAATTATGATTTGAGAAATAAAATAATTCAAATTAATTTTCAACATCAGAACTCAGTAGGTACCTACTCGAAATAAATAAGAAGAAAAAGTTTGGGGGAATACGAATGCGACATTTCTGAGCGTCACATTTTACTTTGCCACGAGGGTCAGCCACAGACTAAACAAAAAATATAGGTCTTCATTTATACCTACATCTTACAATATTTCTCATAAACACTATAAATTGAATATATTAATATAATATGAAAAAAAACTTGCATTGTATTGAACTTGAATTTTATTAATCCTCTGAGAGACAATTAAAAGTATGTGCATGCAGTCACTTGATGGTAAAAAACTGCCAAATCTATCAAACTCAAATGATAATAAACTAAACTTAAAAACAAAGGCACATTTATAACTAAAGAAAATGAAAATATCTTATAGTCACGACCATAGTTCTTCTATACTATAGATATCTATATTGTGTAAAAAAGGTATTGTATTGTTGTGACTCATTTTGGTTTTTACTGTGAGTTTATTAAGTAAATAATAATAACAAATAATAAATATCCTGGGACATTTTTCACACACGGCCAATCTGATTCCAAATTAAGCATCAAAGTGAGCTTGTGTTATGGTAACCAGATAGCTGATATACTACATATAATACTTTTAAATACATACTTATATAGATATTTATAACCAGACACAGGACAAACAGACATATTCATGCATACAAATGTTTGTCCTGGGTGGGAATCGAACCCACGACCCGCGGCTTGAAAGTCAGGGTCACTAACCACAAAGCCAGCCGGGCTGTCAAAAGTGGATTGAAACAAATAAATAAATAAGAAGAACAGCCAATAAACTCAGCAATTATTCAATTTAAAATCAACTTACATTTACCATCTAGCCCACCCCTCTGCACATAAAGCACCATTGCCTATGACAGCCTGTCAGGTCTACATTCCGGTCACGCGTACCTCAGGGCAAGGGCGCGTGGAAAATATAACCGCAAGACTGATAAACAGGGCCCATGATTTGTTTTTGCCACGGCCCCGGACAAATAGGAAGATTGATGTCCGAGACAGTATGACGTGATAAAGCGCCGTGTCACAGCGATATCGGTATCTTTTTGGACACTTTCGGACGGTAGAAACGGTTTTGATGGCATTTTGTTTCAGTTTATTTTTACGAGGTTTTGTTTAACATTTGCTTCTACCCTTCTGGTCAGTAGTGTCTATGTATGCGAGAATCCTAACTAATATCATACATGTGAACGTAACTCTGTCTCTCTCGCTTTCACGCTAAAACTAATGAACCGATTTAAATTAAATTTAATATACAGATAGTATAGAGCCTGAGAAAGGACATAGGCTATTTTTTATCCCGGGACAATTAAAAATCCCTCGGGGACATGGGTGAAACCGCAGGGAGTAGTATACATAAAGTTACATTAATAAAAATTATATTGCTAATATTTTTTATTGCCATGACATTGAAGAGAGAATAATGAATATAACAAAGATATTAAAAACCTCTGTTAACGGTGAAAGAATAAAAATAAATCTAGACTTTATTCAACTTTCTTGAAAGTACGAAAAAAACTTGAAAGCACTGACGAATACAAATAATAAAAGTGGAAATTACTTAGGCGGGGGAGTTGGCCAAATTGGACCATCGAGTAATAAAAAGTAATTTCATGATCTTTTCTACAATGAGCCGTTGTTAGGACGAACTGTAAAAAAGTGTTTTTTTTTTTCCTTCCTGATGGGTCTTGTATTGTTATGATCGACTATTTATCATCAAGATTAATTTATAGTTTCCGCCCTTTTATTTGCTACCTAAAAATCTATATTTCTTTACATTTTTATTTACCGTGACGCAGTAGTTTATAAACATGACATACGTATGTCTAAGCAAATATACTTCATATATTATGACTTAAACACGTATATTTCCTTCATCACAATTGATATAACGTCTCAAAAACTTCCAGTACTCGAGACTCTGTACTACTCAGCGCAACAGCAGCATCATTACTTTAGAACCTGTCAGCTGTCGCGAACGCTAACACTCAGTGCTGTAAGCTGTGCAAGAACGACACAACCACTTACTCAGCCTTCGATCAAAGTCGTCACAACTTCGTCACACACCGTGATTTTGTCACAGTGACGTTCAAGTACAATCTCCTCACATCGCGAGAAGTGAGGCGTGAATTAAATATATTACGGAGCCATTTGCTCTCTCGCCTCTGTGTTCGGAAGAGATTTACACTCGTTATGTCTTCCTGGTACTGTCACGAGTTATATCAACCAATATTTATTGAAAGATTAAAGATTAAATTTTAATCAGACGTCAGTTTGGAAAGTTTTTTGAGGAAAACCTGGAATGACTATTTTTGACGACAAAACGAAAAACTATTTTAAAACAAAATCGTTGCTAAGATGATCGCCTATTTTGCACTACAGCTGTTTGAGCATTAACATACTTGCACCACAGATTTATTATTTGGATATTGGTCGACATAGCTCTAAGTATGGTTTTCAAGTAAATCAAGTAAGATAAAAGGATTTGGCAAAAATGGTATTCTGATTACTTATTTATGTTGAACTGCGGCTTATGGAGAAATATACTTAATATGTTATTATTATATAAGTACTAGCTGCCCCGGCAGACTTCGTACTGCCCCAATCTATCTATTCTATATCTATACTTATAATAAATCTGTAGAGAGGTCAATTCTGGTCATGAAATACATTTTCAAAATAACTATCAGGGGGTGATTAGTGATCGATACTGATGCCAAAAATGCATTCAGTAAAATTTTTGTCTGTCTGTCTGTCTGTCTGTCGGTCTGTATGTTCCTTATAGAAACAAAAACTACTGGACGGATTTTAACGAAACTTGGTACAATTATTCCTCATACTCCTGGGCAGGTTATAGGATACTTTTCATCACGCTACAATTAATAGAAGCAGAGTACCTAGTGAAGGGAAATTTTGGGAAAACGGGAGAAGTTACTCCATTTTTTAAGCTTCCGCCGCGTGTACAGCCTTAATGGTTAAGGTTACATAGAAATTATTATAACGGAAATATTCTACATAAAATATTCTAAAAAATATCCCGCAATAGCATATGTCTATCTTTTATAGTTGACTCAGAATAACACGTGTAACTCCTGATAGCTTAGCAGTTCGGAGCATTCTGATTATATTTGTTTACTCTTACGTTTATAATACTCTCACTAATCCCTAATTTAAAAAAGTTAACATTATTACCTATTCAATAAAAAAGAATCATAGAAATCGGTATAGAAACACCAAAATTATAGAAGAAATAAACCATCGCGTCGTCACACGTGAATACTAAATCATGCTATAAGAAAGGATTATTTTTAAACGACTTAAAAATTAAACTTAAATAAAAAATTTAAAAATCCCCCGACTAAGTTTTATTAAAAACGGCTGAAACGATTTTAAGAAAACTTAGCTATTGTAATGTACGAATCATTTCCTTTCATTTGATACCCCACTCGGGCATATTTGCAAACAATCGGTTTTTCATTCCCACTTTCATCCCCCATATCTTATAAACGGCTTAACCGATTTTAATAAAATATAGCTAAGAACACGCTCGATTAAATGACCTTTCAAACAAATAAACTAAATCAAAATCGGTCCACTCGTTCGGGAGTTATGGTGCCACAGACAGACACACAGACAGACTCACAGACAAACACGTCAAACTTATAACACCCCTCTTTTTGCGTCGGGGGTTAAAAAGGAGGAGGTTCGAGGAACGAAGTCGTGGGTTAAAGTTAGAGTTAGCCCAAAAAAACTATTCCACGCAAACGAAGTCGCTGGCAGAAGCTAGTCTATACTAATATTATAAAGCGGTAGAGTTTGTTTGTTTGTTTGCTTGAACGCGCTAATCTCAGATTGGTCTGATTTGCTAAATTATTCCAGTATTAGAAAGTCCATTTATTGAAGGCTATATATTATCACGCTACGACCAATAGGAGCGGAGTACCAATGAAGAATGTTTCAAATTCCGGAGATTTTTTTTTTATACTTGTAAGAGCTCCCGCTGCGTACGTACGTACGTAAACGGTTTGATGTGCACGAACATCGAAAGGCTACTCTACAGGTGCAAAAGCTGACAGATTTCGTCCCCATCAAGCGAGGTGTGAGGCAAGGGGATAATCTCTTGCCAAAGCTCTTCACTAATATGCTAGAAGACGTAATTAAATCTCTAGACTGGGAAGAGAGAGGAATAAATATAAATGGCACACGCATGTCGCACCTGCTTTTGCTGACGACCTTCTTCTACTATCTGCGAAAGTTGCTGATCTTCAATCTATGCTTACAGAACTACACGAAGCATCCCTGAAAGTGGGTCTATGTATGAACATGTTCAAAACCAAGCTCATGGCTAGACATCCAATTGGAACAGCTATCAGTAATGTGGGTAACTCCCCAATAGAACATGTAGACCACTACATCTATCTTGGACGTCGTTTGACCAGGAGTCTCAGGTGAAGGAGATTGCTAGACGGCTCCAGTTAGGTTGGGCTGCATTTGGGAAACTTGATGACATGTTCCGCTCTAATATTCCTCAGTATCTGAAGAAATGCTAAATGCCTTGGGCATTTAATCAGTGCATTCTGCCTATCGTCACCTATGGTGCTGAAACATGGTCGCTTACAAAAGGCAACATGTATAAAATAATGGTTGCTCAAAGAGCCATGGAGCGAACCATGCTGGGCATCTCCCTCGTGGACCGAATACCCAACAGTCAAAATACGACGTAAAACGCAAGTCGTGGATGTGGGTAAAGGGATCACGGGATTAAAGTGGGGTTGGGCGGGACATCTGGCAAGGCGGGATGACGGAAGATGGGCTAAAGCTATTACAGAGTGGTGGCCAAGAGAGAGACACAGGAAACCGGGTAGACCACCGCCGGCCCGGTGGGTAGACGACATTGTCCGAGCAGCGGGTAGGCAGTGGATGAGATGTAAAAAGAAAGAGGCCTATGGTCGGCAGTGGGTTATTACGGGCTGATTAGATAGATACATAGAAAAAAAGGTAAATAAAAGGATGCACTCATAGATATGGTAACACAATATCGTATAACTTTTTTCCGTGTTTTGAAGTGCGACAGGATGGATTGACATAGGTATTACAGTTGCCACCAAAGAGTATAATAATATATAGTTGCCACATTTGGTTGTCAAATCTAATGTCAAATATTGTGATTGCGTTCAGAAGTTTTAATTGTGACAAAACTTAAAATGGATCAATTTAAAAACCGACCAAATTAAAAATCAGGTATTATTAGGTATTATTTTCGGAAATTAAAAATTAAATAATTAATAAATAATTTACACAAATAAAACAGTACCTGAACTTTCGAGACATTTTACAAAAAAATAATTTCTGAACGCACACATATAGTTGTTACAGTAAGTGACAGTATTGGACAACAAATGTTTGACATGTAATAAACAAATCAGCATTTATTGAAATGATTAAGTATTTATTACACACATCCAGTTTTCATTCTTTTTAGGATGTATTCTGCTATTCGGGGCGGAGACAAATCCAACGAATCAAAAACCATGAAAATTGGTTCAGCAGATCTCGAGTTATAAGTGTTGAAACAAACCCGACTTTCTTTTATATATATAGATATACTTAGCATCTCTTGTAAGTACGTGCTTAGTGTAACATTCAAACATTCTCAATTATGCAAAACCGCCTTTGCAAATGTTATTATACCAAATTACACACGAACATTTCAGTCTCATGTCAAACAATAGGAGGCAAACAATGAAAATATATGATTGTATATTTTGTACGCGACTGCTGTATTTGTATTAGAGTGCTACTGTCACTTATATATATATCCCTTTTAATCGGGTTCTAACTTCTACTAATACAGTAAACGTAACAAAATAATATTACCGAAATTATTTTAATGAAATATCGTATATGTTCCATTTAACTTTGTTGTTGAATTAACACATTTAACCTTCCTATATAATTTTTTATTCGCATAACTTATTAGGAATTTAATATACTCACTACTAATACCTCTAGTAAGTAAATAAAAAATATCACCAATATTCTAAAAACAAGATATTTCATCACCAAACAATATTAACTCAACAAAATTTTAGCACAGCAAACCCTTTTACGCTCAAAATTATTCATAAACTTTATGTACTATTCTCTCACAAAAAACTACAAAGCCTAACAAACACAGTACTTATAATTCTTTGTCTCTCTGTAGTCATACAGATTAGCGTGTAATAACCCGCTTGATGGACACGCACATAAAACAACGCCGTATATTTTCATCACACAATCGCACTAATGTTAGACCCGAGAACGCGGTGCGGGACATTTTACTAGAAATTATTGTTGAAAACGCGGAACAGTATGAGACATGGAAGCGGAATTTTATTTCATTCAACGTTAGTACCCTCGGGAATTAAAAGAAATAATAATAAACACGGCTATTTTATAGAAATGCTAGTGGCTCCCCGCGGTTTCACTCGCGTTTCATGGGAACTAAATTTTTCCCAGGATAAAAGTATTCTATGTCAGTCTCCTAGTTCTACCAATTTTTTGCCAGTCTTGAATTATGAAATAGCTAACACGACTTTATCTATACTAATATTATAAAGAGGAAAGATTTGTTTGTTTGTTTGTTTGTTTGTTAGTTTGTTTGTAATGAATAGGCTCCGAAACTACTGGACCGATTTCAAAAATTCTTTCACCTTTGGAAAGCTACATTATCCCCGAGTAACATAGGCTATATTTTATCCCTGTATTCCCACGGGAACGGGAACTACGCGGGTAAAACCGCGGGGAGGCAGCTAGTTTTATATATATAGATAGTTGACTTTAATTATGGTTGATCCACCCCAACCAACTCTCCTCCACATTCCCACTCATACACATTTCGAATAGAACGAAATTGCTTGTCGCAATTAACACTTGAAGTACTGCCTAAACTGTTATTTAAATCCGATAAGCGGTAAGTGCGTGATCCTACGACAAATATTGAAGCCAATAAATATTAAAATATTTATAATCATAATAAAATATACTAGCTCACGCCCTGACGTTTTTTTTACTCGCGTTCCGGGAACATTTAAATTTTCCTAGGATAAAAATTGCTACTTTATGATCTCAGATCAAATTCTAATTCTTTGCAAATTCCATACAGTTCCTTTAAACCGTCATAAGTACAAGCACAAAACTTTCATCATCATCATCATCAGCTCATATACGTCTCCACCGAGGAGCTCGAGCCTCCCCTAAAATACATTTATTAAATTCCACGTTTCTCAAGTATCAAACATCAATCTCAAATAGTACACATTAAAATACCATAAATAAAATAAATACCAATACCAATTCGGAAGTCCCTATCTATCACTTGACGTTTGCCCTACGTGCGAGCGAGACGACGATATACTGATTTAGTTCAACCGTGCCAGTACCCGTTGGCAAACAACTAAGCAATTACAAACTAAAATTATAGTCACAATAACACTTTAACATAGCACTACATTATATTATAAATCATGGGAAATGCAATTACTGCGCGCTAGGTTGTACTATAAATCAGCAACATTATTGTTGCAAATGCTATGTGAATGTTCAGCACACAATAGTAGGTACCGATATCAAATCGAAGTATGGAATAAAATACAATAAATATGTAGTAAGTCTGAGTCGGGAGCCGTGGTGGCTCAGTTGGGAACGCACCGACTCACAATCATGAGGGTGCCGGTTCAAATCCCTGGCCCATACCTCTTAGAAAATCTTACGTACGGATTCACACCACTGGCTTTCGGTGAAGGAAAACATCGTGAGGAAACCTGCATGCCCGAGATGTTACATTCAAAGGCATTTGAAGTCCGCCAATCCGCACTGGGCCCGCGTGGTGGACTATGGCCTACACCCCCTCATTGTTAAGGGAAGCTCGAGCTCCTCGGTGGAGACGTATATGTGCTGATGATGACTTAGACGAATTTGGGGGTCAGCTTGTTACTGTTACAGAATCCAAAGTACATAAACTGTTAAAGCATTTCGACAGCCCGGTTGGCTTTGTGGTTAGTGACCCTGACTCTCAAGCCGCGGGTCGTGGGTTCGAATACCACCCAGGACAAACATTTGTATGCATGAATATGTCTGTTTGTTCTGTGTCTGGTTGTAAATATCTATAATATGTATGCATTTAAAATTAATATATGTAGTATATCAGCTATCTATTACCATAACACAAGCTTCATTTGAAGCTTACTTTGGAATCAGATTGGCCGTGTGTGAAAAATGTCCCAGGATATTTTTTTTTCATACACGGCCAATCTGATTCCAAACTAAGCAGAGCTTGTGATATGGTAACCAGATAGCTGATATACTACATATACTACTTTTAAATACATACTTAGATACGATCATTGTACTAAAAGTAGAACTGTAACCTTTTTTTTAATTTGTGTTTTTTGCCTGCATTTGGTCTCTGACCACTTGCCTATTGACCTGCATTTCCGATACTTTTTTATATTAGCATTTTTTATTTCATTAATTATTAAGCTTACTCACGTAACAAGTAGTTTTAAAGCACTTATGTGAACTTTGTGTTGTGCATGCTAGCAATGTTTATTAAATATTTATCTAACCAATTCTCTTCCTTACATCACATTTAAATAAAATAGTTGATTTAATTTTTGACAAAACAAATAGTAGAGCACAGAAAAGTAGACATACCTACCTGAAATTTATTTGTTTTTTTTTATACGTTACATAAGATTTTATTTGTAAAAAGGTAACTAATATTCACCACACCAGGCTTTATCTTCAGTAGGAATTTATTTGGAGTTTCAGTAATATTTGTCATTCTAATTGAATATTCGGTTCAGTTTGTGGACTTCATAATGTGGATAAATTCAATACATTGACTGCCTCTACATATAAAAGACTGTAATTTATGCATGTATGGTTTAGAATAATAAGCATATTTATACCATTGTTTTAAAAAATAATTTCATTCCAAAAAAAAATTTGTATTTTTGATCACTAAAAATATATCGTGAATATTGATAGTAAGTAAATATAATTTTCATTAATACCTACTACTACTTACTTCGATAAAACCACTCATTGAAAAAGATAGTAGATACAAATAAATAGGTCATAAGGCCATAGTAACAAATACAATCATATCTAAAATATTTCTCACTAGAAATCTATAATATTTGTGTCACTTGAATATCGCTAGAACCGATATCCCAAGCAAACTCGTCCGGGGCATCCTTTGTTCTAAACGTCAATCTGCCAATCTATGCAATAACCGCATGGTAACTAAATTATTAACAGTACTGACCCATTTTTGCTGGGTTCCCCAATACTGGGTAGACCAGACAGAACAGCATTAGTGATGTCCACATCATTTTCACTCACTCAAGTCACATGCACATAAAAAAATCATAAAACAATTTGAGCAATTTTCGATCACGACTGTACGTTCAAGGTATCACATTTTTCGATAATGCTATCACGTCTCGTAGCTGTGCTACGGCGTAGCGGTCTCGTAGGCGTCCGCACCGCGCTACGGCGCCCAGACAACTGAGGCTCGCCTGTGGCCACGCTTTCCACTTGTATTATTGATTCTTTAAAATGTTATTTTTAGTTATTTAACACGTTACCGTTATTGGTTTTGTGATTTAAGTTATTATTATATTTATATTACATTTCGTTTTTACGTACAACACGTTATATATAGAAATGTAGTTATATAAGTAATTTATATCTATGTATATAGAAAATATGGGTAAACGTCACTCAGTCAAAACAAGAGGTACCAACCAATTTGGTAATTTTTAGTAGTAAAATTTTAAAATAAAAATAGACAAGCTTAACTTACTTCGGTAACATGGAGCCACGGAGCGGAAGCGAGTAATTAATAGAAATAAGCTTGTAACATCTTATAAAACTAACTACGTTACTCAATCTTTTATCTTATTTTTAAAGCCTAAAAATATTTTATTCTAATTACATGTAAAACAAACATCCTCTTTACTTTGAAAGCTGACTTTCAAAACGATTTTTTATATTAGAAAAATGTAATCCTCATAAGGCCCCAAATTGTCACACTGTGCTAAAATAAACAAAACACAAGCACATAGAAAAAACAAAGGAGACTTTAATTAAAAAAAGCACAGGGCAATTTAGGATCTCACAAAATAATATAGGATTAAAACATCCAATCTGGGCGAAAGTGCACCCACATTTTTTCCTTCTTTCCGCTTTATTAACGCCCTGTGAATCGCGTTTACTTTTACGGATAAAATAAATTCATTTGGGCATTTTATATATATTTTTTTACTCCCTGATATGAATATACAGATATTACTTTTTCGTGAGATAACTTTGTTTTATAAGGAATATGGTTTTTAGCTTATATTTTTTGTGTTAACACTATTAAGATGAATTTATCTACACTAATATTATAAAGAGGAAAGATTTGTATTTTTGTATGTAACGAATAAACTCAAAAAGTACTGGACCGATTTTAATAATTCTTTTTTCATTAGAAAGCTACATTATCACTGAGTAACATAGGCTATATTTTATTCCTGTATTCCCACGGGAACGGGAGCTACGCGGGTAAAACCGCGCGGAGGCAGCTAGTACATTATATATTGAAGATATATAATGCGAATTGACTGTATTCCATCGATCGCTATTTTCCCGGGAATCCAGAAAAAGCCACGGGCTTCTGTTGTATATAAATCAAAGTATACTTTGGAGTATGAAATAGTTTCAGCTGTACGAGTTTCGGACGGTTAAACAATTTTAACTGGCGCCGGCGAAGTTTTGACGAATTTGTACCAAACGTAATATACGTTGGTCGATTTAAATTTATTGTAAAAGTAAATTGCAATATATTTACTCAGATTTAAAATACATATATATTGATTATTATCTATACTACATAATATATATAAAGTTAAACAGTTTGTTGTCTGAACGCGCTAATATTGTTAAATGTGAATAAATATTGTTTCAAAATAGACAGCCCGGTTGGCTTTGTGGTTAGTGACCCTGACTCTCAAGCTGCGGGTCGTGGTTTCGAATCCCACCCAGGACAAACATTTCTATGCATGAATATGTCTGTCTGTCCTGTGTCTGGATGTAAATATCTAAATAAGTATGTATTTAAAAGTAGTAAATGTAGTATATCAGCTATCTGGTTACCATAACACAAGCTTCATTTGAAAGCTTTGGAATCAGATTGGCCGTGTGTGAAAAATGTCCCAGGATATTTATTATCTATACTACATAATATATAAAGCTGAAGAGTTTGTTGTCCCTAATCGTTAGTCGCGCTAATCTCAGGAACTACTGGTTCGATTTTAAAAAAAATGTTACTAAATCGGTTTTTTTTTCCTTTTGAGAGCTTACGCAACCGATGACGTGGGTTAGAATTATCGTTAGCTCAAAGTACTCTACGCGGACGAAGTCGCGGGCAGAAGCTAGTCTGATATAATCCCTTCATGTATGTTCCCAGTGATCCCCTCTTTATTACGAGCTCTTTGATCTCGGACATTCGGGACTTTGTATGGATGCGGTGACTATGAGCTCGGGATTAACTGGGATATGTATCGGGACTTATTGATTTATATAATCCAGTATGGTGTCCATAAATTAATTGAAATTGTGTACATATTTGTGCGCTGGTTCTTTGGCTACTTGTTTGTGTTTTTGCCTTAATCTATACTAATATTATAAATGCGAAAGTAACTCTGTCTGACTGTCTGTCTCGTTGTCACGCTAAAACTGAACCCATTAAAATAAAGTTTGGTATACATGTAGTCTAGAGCCTGAGAAAGGAATGTTACTCGGCTGAAACCGCGGGGAGCCACTAGTGATAACATGTACAGCTAACATTTTTGCTATATTTGAGAATATTTCTAGTAAGCTATAGTTACAAGATTAAAATCTGCCTACCTATTTTAAAATCTATAAATAATAATTTAGTATACTTACCTATTTAAGTAACAAAAATTGTTTTACCAAAAATATTCAATATATTTTTCATTATAATCCTATTGTATTTTTTAATGAAACAAAAATTTTTTCAATTCATTAATATCGGCGAGCGGACGAGGATGGCCGTATTTAATTTTAAAATGACTCGCTTTACACATAATAAAGGTTTATTTAATGAATAATAATATTGAACTTTATAAATGCCACGTATACAGAAATAATTAATAATACATTATGAAGTTATACAATTTCATTATAGGTAAAATTAATACACTAACAAATGAATTTTTGATCGATATTTGTCTGTCTATCTATTTTGCGAGATTGGAAACGGAGCGAGGAATCACTACATATTAAAAAAAAGAGTCGCTTTCCGCTGTCTGTTCCTATGTCTTCTTAAATCTTTAAAACTATGCAACGGATTTTTATGCGGTTTAATAGATAGAGTGATTCAAGAGGAAAGTTTTTATATACAGTACTAAATTTCATATAAATCAGTTCGGTAGTTTTAGCGTGAAAGCGAGACAGACAGAGTTACTTTCGCATTTATAATATTAGTATGGATGACAAGTTTTTATTAGAGAAAGTATCCAAATATTTCATCGAAAAGTCCTTCTCAAGCAAGCACTTAAGAAATGAAAGTTGCAAAATTGAAACAACTAAAAAACACCACCTCATCCTTTCAGACAGAAATGTAAAAATTACAAACGGAACGTTCAAAGAAAACACAACGCGTACATTTGTGAAGAAAAGGGACAGATGACTTGTTGTTCCTTGCCACTTTAATGTTTCCAATGACTTGCACTCGCAGACAGACAAAGCAAATGGTATTTTGTATAGAGAATTCGAGTATTGCTGGAGGTTTTCTTTCAACCTCCCGCAGTATTGTAATGGTAATACTTTAGAGGTAGGTATTGAGATGATATAGCATCATTTAGCCACAAATTTTTTGGATAGATATGTATAATTATATAGACATGCGTCAACCGTCTTTATATGTTACTTGAAGCAACTGTAGGTACCAAATTTTTTTTTTTCATAAGCCCATAGAATTTTACAGGCACATATGAACAGATTTTACTAATACTTCTCAAAAAAACTTAATTTATTTTGTCACACATTCATTTATTATTATTTAAACGTTATAGTTCAGTACTTCCGGGTTACCATGATAAAAAATAACCAATCAACGCTATAACATATTCTAACACTGTCCAAAATTCTATCCTAATCCCTTATGACAAGAAAGAGTAATAAACGTGCATGCATCCTCTCAAACATTCGCATTTACTTAGTAGGTTCTCCCAATATAGTATATTTCGTTACAAGTGCGGAAAGGCTGTCATTGCAAAGAGTTCCGCAGCTTAGTCTTCAGTATATTTTTGTTATTGATATGTAATGAAAATGAAATTTAATGAGATGAAATGAAACCTAACCTAAATCATTAAATCTTATATTGAGATAAATTACAAGCTTCTTTTTAAAAATATACGTATTTGTATTAATCATAAAAACTCTTTATTAAAACCTTCATGGTTGGTTTTTCTTTTTAATAGACATTATTTTGACAGTTGGGAAAGATGCACGCACGAGTTCGGGAAAGATAAAAAAAAAGCACTAGTGTGTCCCACTTTCCGAACGCTATACGTCCCTGCAATACACCACTTTTTGAGCAACTGTATTAAAAATACTTTTACACAAATTAAGATAGTTATTGTATTATTTTTTTTTTTTTTTTTTTTTTTATTAATTAAGGATGGGCTTGCATTTGGTCTCTGACCCGTCCATACAAGACGCTGCCGAAACCTAGGATGGAGCATGCTTGCCCAGAAGAAACCTATTCACCCTAGCCTTGAAAATTACAAGATTGTAGGCGTCGGGAAACACAGACGCCGGAAGCAAATTCCACACCCTCGCTGTCCGCATTGTAATGTGGAAGCGAACCGATGTGTCCGTATGTTCGGTATGTCGACAACGTATGGGTGGAAATTATCCCGGCGTCTTGTGGTTCGGTGTAAAAAAAGGGGATGGTGGAATAAGATCGAATAGATCCTGCGCACACTCTCCAAAATATATCCTGTAGAAAACCGATAAGCAAGCGACTTTTCGTCGATGGTCTAGGCTCGTGAGCTTTGCCTTAGTAAGAGACTCATCTCCGATGAGTCTCCTGGCACGACGATCTATTGAGTCAAGGGCGTCAAGCTGGTACCTGGCAGATCCATCCCAGAGGTGGCAGCAGTACTCCATGCATGATCGGACTTGTGCTTTATAAAGAAGGAGCAACTGTCCTGGCGTGAAGTACCGCTTAACCTTAGAGAGGATACCCAGCTTTCTGGCAGCGGTTTTAGCTTTTGACTCAATAGAACAGCCAAAGTTAATTTTGGCCGTTAAGGTCATGCCAAGGAGATCAAGCCGATCGCATACAGGCAAGGATATATTTTGGAAAGTAGGAGTCAGATGAAAAGGACTCCGTTTTGCGGTGAATAGACACGCCTGCGTTTTGGTAGCATTAAATGTGACCAGATTGGCTTCGCCCCAATCGGCGACTGCCTGTAAGGTGACATTCAAACGCTCTACCGTGGCCTCACGCAACAACCGGGTCTCGTCACTGGTGGCTTGCGCACTGGAGATGTATCTCTCCACAACTGTGCTGTCGTCTGCATACCCAAAGGTGCCGGGCTTCAGCAGGTCATTAATGTGCAGCAAGAATAAGGTTGCAGAGAGAACTGAGCCCTGAGGAACTCCGGCATTGATTGCCAATAGGTCCGACGAACACCCGTCTATAACGACTCGTATAGACCGTTCACTCAGGAAATCAGAAATCCAGGCGCACAGACCACAAGGAATTCCATATGAAGGAAGCTTGCTTAAGAGGCTTGCGTGCCAGACCCTATCGAATGCCTTAGAGATATCGAGGGAGACGGCTATCGCTTCCCCGAACCTCTCAATGGCTTCACTCCATATATGTGTGGCATACACCAGAAGGTCCCCAGTGGACCGTTTTTGGCGGAAACCAAACTGTCGGTCACTGAGGAGCTCGTTACCTTCAAGGTGCGCCAGGAGCCTCCGATTCAGTACGCGCTCCATAGTCTTACAGAGTATGGAGGTGATCGCAATCGGTCGATAGTTGGAGGGATCGGCACGGCTGCCCTTCTTGGGCACAGGCTGCACATTAGCAAGCTTCCTGACTTTCGGAACTTGACCTTGTTGGAGCGAGAGGCGAAACAGGCGAGTCAGAACAGGAGACAATTCGGGCGCACAATTGCGTAGAACAATGGCTGGAATGCCGTCAGGACCACTGGCTTTATTCACGTCTAGATCACGCAGTACCTTTAAAACCTCCTTTTGCCGGATATGAATGTCCGGCATTAGGCTGCTGCTTGGGGATTGCACTGGAGGAGATTGTAACCCAGCATCTAGACGTGAATTTTCCGCAAATAGAGAGGCAAACATGTTGGCCTTCTCTACGGCAGTGTAGGCCAGTGTTCCGTCAGGCTTCAGCAACGGCGGTAGCGACGGGCGGCAGAGGTTGTTTTCGACCGATTTGGCAAGGGACCAGAAAGCTTTACTCCCCGAAGGACAGGAGGAGAGCTTTTTTCCAATCCGACCAACATGGACGAAACGTGCCTTCTTAAGGACCTTTTTGCAGGACTTGGCAGCGATGTTGAAGGCTCTCTTCTTCAGACTCGTGTCTGGAGCTTTGCGAGTGCGAGAATCCGCCCAGATTCGGTAAGCTGACTGTTTACGGGCCTCGGCAACGGCGCATTCAGCATTGTACCACTTGGGGGATCTGTTGTCAAGTGATATGTCAGAGAATGGGATGTAATACTCCATTGCTTGACATATCACATCTGAAATCGCACTCGCACAGCTGGACGGGTCATCAGAAGAGAAGCATGTTCGCCGCCACGGATAAGATGCAAGGAAAGAACGCATCTCATCCCAGTCTGCTGACTTGTATCGCCATACTCGCCTAGTGCCTTTTGGGCAAGGATCGGGCGGAGTGTAGGACGACACAGCTTTCACCAGACAGTGGTCGGAGGTACCCAGTGGGGCATTCACCGACACCGAGTATCTGTCTGGATCGGTTGTCAGCAGAAGGTCCAAGCAGTTGGCCGTGTGGTCAGCAACATCCGGCACACGTGTAGCTTCCCGAATGAGCTGGGAAAGATTTAGCGATAGGGCCAGTTTCATCGCCTCTCTCCCGGCTAAGTCGGTCTCCCGGTATGGGTACAGCCACTCGCGATGATGAGCATTAAAGTCCCCCAGGAGGACTAACTGCGCACTAGGATATTTTCGCTGGACCACGTCTGCCGTGTCGCTGAGGTATTCGAAAAGCCCGATCGTCTCCCGGTCACCGCTGTGCGATCGGTAGATACAGGCATAGAGGATTTGCTCTAAGCCTGTACCCACCAATATCCACAGGACAGAAAAACCTGGTTTTTCAAGGCCACAGAGACGCCGACAGCAGATGTCATCGCGAGCATACACGCAGACCCCAGCGCGTGGTTTGAATTTGTGCTCCAGGGTATACCCTGGGTAGCATAGGTATGCCGCGTCAGTCGGACATCCGATCTGCGTCTCCGTCAGAAAGAGTAGGTTGGGTTTTTCCGTCTCAAGATGGTGATGGACGGCGTCGATATTTGAGTGCAGTCCTCGAATGTTTGAGAGGTGCACTTTGAGTGAGAGGACGTGCTTCCGCTGTGAAACGCTACTCTTTCTTGTACCTTTTTTCATGTTGTTTGAGTGAATAGGTTTGGAGAAGGCAGTTGAGCGAGACGTTGCAAAAAGAAAACCATGGAACAGACGTAGGCATCGTGAACCATTGGAAAGCTCGGCTGGAGACTGCGGGGACGCCCGAACCCCCCCGAGAGTGGCCATCGGGTCCTCTCATCCGGTCGCCAACCGGCACGATGGAGCACCTCGGGATTTTTCGCGAGTTGGCGGGGCAGCCTTTCATAGGTGGCTGGCCTACTAGTTGGGCCCCCTACTAACTGCGGTCGGCCAGCGGAGAACCGTGCTTCGGATCCCGCTACCCTCCAGAACGAGACTACCAGGACACAAGTCCCACGCTGTTGAGACCGGTTTCTGGATGCAACGCAACTGCTCTAACCCAACTCCACTAATGGCTTCCCCGATCTTCATGTCGGAACACGGCAGCTGCCGCTTGGCGACATGCCTTAGTTCGGGGGGTGGTGACAAGCCTCGGCCGAAGCCTACCACCAGACATCGTTGCTCGTTTAGCACCACCCAGGGATCACGTGTAGGGTCTCGAGGGTAAACCTACGGACGCGAGCAACTTCGATCCCCAAATATATTCGCCCAAACAAAAGTTCAATCTAAAATGGAAATTGAATCTATGACAAATGTACAATAGAACCAATTTAAATACCAAACCAAATATGTCACTTGTAATGTATATCAAAGTTTGTAGACATATCACTTACGTACCAAAAGTTTTAATATTGATTTCTCACGCGAAGCTAACATAGTGTAGGCACAGATAAGTGAAAATGTCTTACTTATTCATAGCGTTAGTGAACGAACCTCGCCTACGTAATGCGCAATTCGATAAACTAAAATGAAAATGATGGTCTTGCGTTTATTCTCTATCCCTGTCTTTTATTTCGGTATCACGTGAGATGTCCGAAGTTTCGAGGCTGCGAAGTTTGTAATAGAGAATGCAAAGGCTGTTCAGCTGAGTTGCTTTCGTATGACTAGTCCAGTCCAAGAAAAATATAAATAAATTAGGTATTTTGATATTAACGGGAATGTCTTCGAGTCAGTCGTAAAGTCGGAATTATTAATTTTATGATGATTGTTTTCGTACGATGTTATTGTACAACAATATAAATGTTTTATGTTGATCTGTAACTACATACATCCATAGAGAAAATGTCAAATATTATAAAGATAAATTATTTGTATTTCTGTACTAATGTAATTATTCTTTCACAAATAGAAAGCTACATTATCAGGCATAACATAGGCTATATTTTATCCACGTATTTCAACGGGAAGGGGAACTATGCGGGTAAAACCGCAGAGGTCTAGTTAGTTGAGGCTATATATCTTTAATATAAAAAAAAAATAACCATTATCGAACAAAAATATCGGATCATTTACAATTCCCTATGTATCCGTTGTCTTTTGATTGAAAAAAGATTTGCAAAGTTATAATCAAAAGAAATCCAAAATGTAAGAATGGAGGAACATATTTTATTACGAATTAAAAGATTAAACATTGGCTAATGATTGGGTATCAGGGAGCTCCATGTGGACCGATGTTATTCCTCATGCATAAAACCAGCTTTGTGGCTTGTAATTAACTGTTGTAACAGGAAAAAGAAGGGAAAGAAAATATATATTTGTATCTAGTATTATCAGAAGCTAATATCCACTAATGAAACATGCCACGTTATTTCCTGTAACAGAAAAGCATGTAAGAAAAGTTAATTAATCGCATATTATTACGTTGTTTTATTTGTTGATGTACGGTTTAATATAAGAGGATAGAAGAATATATTAAAAACAAGTGTCTCCCTGCAGTTTCACCCGCGTTCTCTTCAATTTCCCTGAGAGATTAAGTAGCCTATATGAGTTATTCTTTAACATAGTAATTCTATGCCATATTGTATCGCGATCCCGAGTTCCCAGCAATTTTACCTTCGTCTCCAGTGATAAAGAGTTCTATAGAATATATGTACTCTAACTGTGCTTTCATCCAGATTTCTTCAGCAGTTGTCACTTGAAAGAGTCAAACATCCACGCATCTAAACTCTCGGGCATAATATTAGCTGGTTATTAATTTTTCAGCATCACTATTTATATTTTTCTATTTACCGACGCATGTCCGCCATAACGTCTCTGTGACCTCATAACGAGTAATCCACACAGATCTTTAATCTAACTAGATAACGTTAGTACCTACCTCAATTTGTATGAAGACCAACCGTGGTACTTTTTCTTTGAAGTCCGATGCCAATGACAGTCGTTTGCGGACTAAATGACGGCGTAGATTTTTAGCTTTTTTATACCACACAGATGGTATACTTGCATACAATCCTAGCTGAAGGGGTCAGCTTAAGTAGACGCTTGCAACACCATGGGCGTCACTCACACGTAGCCGACCCTGTAAGAATCTCTTCACTCCCTTCTTGACGAACCCTATGCTGTACTTCATTGGGAATACCATGGCGGGGATACTCATTCCACAATCTGAGTATGCGTGGTAGGAAACTCCTCTTGTTTTTTTGATATGAGAATTACATACACTTGCGACGTCTAGTTGGATTATATGTCTGTGGTATCGCCATATAATGCGGGTCACGCATTAGTCGCCTGCGTTCAACATTGCCTTTATTGATCAAGTGGATAAGTAGAAACGATAGTTCTGTGTATGTACGGCAGAGAACTATTTAAATAATGAGTTGTGGAACTTATATTTACAAACTTAGCTATTCCAGTTATTTAATATGGTACCTATGTTTACAATAGTATTATGATAGGTTCTTCCGAGCACAGGACAAACCGACATGATCTTGCACACTTATAAACACAGGAAGAACACAGGATTTTTATAAACATACAGGGTGAAAGTCGAATTTACGACCTGTAGGGAGTTAATCAGGATAATTGTTATGTCAAGGATTTTTTTTATAATTTCCCATTAATACATTTTTAATTAGGTTTATTGTCATTTGGAATAGATAAGTAAACATTACTTCTCGAGTATCAAGAGACTACTTTGAAGAGACATATACTTACTAAAAACATTTTACCTACACCTAATTGAGATTATAATCACGGTAGATTGGCTGTTAGTAAAACAAACTAAGATTAAAGGCAAATACACTGTCATAACTTTATTAAGCGAGTGTAAAGGTCGTTCCTATCTACACAAACATGATCTGTGACCCACTACAACTGGATAATATAAAGTCGCTCATACTTGTACGTGACGCATAAAGGATTTTTTATACTACGAAAGGGGGTTGAATAAAAAAACGTTTTACTGAGATGCTAAATTTTTACGTTCCTGCGTGTGGATTTATATTGAGTTAGAAGTCGAGATAATGTACTGTGGCATTTTTTGGGCGAGAAACAAGGGCGTCTGGTGATTTCGCGTGATTTTTACAATGTAATAACTTTGAGTAACATGTGTTTTTTTTCCAAAGGCCTCGCTGTAAAACGTGTGTTTTACGAGACTTGTTACTTTGCTGGTTTTTACGTGAGTGCGGAGTCGCTTGAGTGATTGTTGGATTAGTCTTTTGTTTCGTACTGGAAACTTTTGGGGTGTGTGTAGATGCCTAAATAATAATATCAGAATTTACGACAGGCGGCTTAAAACTTCACTAACCACACTTTTTAGTATACCATACCATCTTTTTGTATCGTGTGATGCGATTTTCCCCGGAAATATTATTAGCAATACTTGTAAACCCACAGAGCTATTAAAGAATAATATCTAAGCAATTTAAATGCTATATTTTTTAAGGCAAACTATAATCGATTGTAAATCTTACAAGACATGGTTTGCTAACTACTAGTTATTCAATCTTGTTATCATAAAATAATTCTTTCATTGCACTGTTTAAAGCTTTAATTTAAAGCTATATATTTCTGTACTGAAATTAATGGAATGAAATGAAATGTCCAAATAAAATGTTCAGCTAAACTTTAAAATAGATTATTTTCTAAAACCTCCAATAGGAATTAAACCACCGATAACATTAGGTGCTGATGGCTGAATAACAAGAAATACCTTCCTACCAAGTAAAATTCTAGCCTCACTTATTTATCACAAAAAAATTGTTAAAACTTTATTGAATAAATTATATAACTAAGAGTATTTACATAGAAAAGAGACAAAAAAAACATAAACAGCTCGTTCTACATCCAGTGACAATAATCACATCAGCGCCCTCTAGTGGCAAAATCCGGCGGAAACGCGCCGTCGTCCGCCATTTGTGATTTATTCGCCAGATATCCGCTTTTTACTGTCTGTTTATTGCAAAGAATAAATGATTTTATTGTCTATTTGATATTTGAAGTTTGGACATATATTTTGGGGCAAGGCCTTTGCTGTTTTGTATTCCACTGTGTTTGGTTTAAGACCGCAGATAAAACGGTTGAGGGCGACCATTGCATTTCAATTGAGAGACAACTTAAGAAACTTAGCTGTTAAACTGATGATACCATGATAGTTAGGCTATTGAACTGGATTAAAAGCCGCAGCAGTTTTTTTTAAGGACTAGAAGGTGTAAGCCTCAGATGGCTTCTACACTCTTACGCGGACTGTTTCGATGAGCGCAGAGGGCTCTAAATCGATGGAGAATTGAAGCGACAGCGCTGAGGGTGTCCCCTGCGGGACCGTGCCTCAGTTTAGGGCGTCGCTGGGGAAGCCGCAGCAGTGGCGGACCCAGGTTATATATGTAGGTATACATATACAGTTGAATGTAGGCTTTGTAAAGGTGTAGGTGCACAAAAAAATACGGTAGATATTACAGCTTTTAAACTACTGAGCTAAATCCTTTTGAATACCTATTCAATTCTAGTGAATCATTCTAATAAGCCGTGGTGGCTCAATTGGGAACGCACCGACTCACGATCATGAGGTTCAAATCCCTGGCCCGTACCTCTGAGTTTATAAAAACTTACGTACGGATTCAATCCACTGGCTTTCGGTAAAGGAAAACATCGTGAGGAAATCTGCATGCCGGAGATGTCACAATCAAAGGCATGTGAAGTCCGCCAATCCGCACTAGGCCCGCGTGGTGGACTATGGCCTAGACCCCTCAATGTTAGGGGAGGCTCGAGCTCCTCGGTGGAAACGTATATGAGCCGATGATGATGGATTATAATAAAGTTTCATATATGACAATCATTTTTAGTTAATAATTTAAGTACCTATATGTTAATTTATAAACCCCTTGTCGATGAGTAATATTCTATGCAATAAATATTAAAAGAGTTGAAAGGATATCCGATTCTGACCGGTGATTTCTTTGTTAAATTCTTAAGTTACCGCGAACAAAATCAAAGTAATGAGTTGCGTTTGCAAAATGGAAGTTGGTCAAAGGCCACCTCAAAGATTTCTCGCAAGACTTGCTGTTTAGAGAAACTTCACTCACTTATACAGCGTGTCCCGTTTGATTAATTTTAAACAAAAACATATTCCTTGATAAGTGCATCTCTAGACAGGATATTTTGTTGTAATTTTTCAGTATCTTCAGAAAGGCTCTTAACAGAAAGTATGAAATTATAGTACGAGTATATAGTACCTAGTTTGATTTCGAAAGGTAACATAAAATTACTAAGCATATTAAATTAAAATTTTATTTTAAAGTCAAATAAATTAATCTGAATATGCCAATAATATCAAAATGTAGCGGAAATTTCTGTTCAGAATTCACTATTAACTATATAGAATAAATACAGCCTTTATGTCCATCAGTTTTAACTTCACTCCAAGTAGTTTACGGATAAATGAACTTATGAAAGGTTAGAAATATCGAACTTCTCAAAGCACCGGCAAATTTCACGTGAAAACCAATAGTTATTTCCTCTACTTATATCGACGAAGCCATAAAATATTTTCATGTTGTAGTTAAAACGTGGACTTGGAAAAAAGGTATTAAAGAATCCTATATTTCATGTAATAAAATATACCTACATGTATTGATATTTATAAAATAAAAACAAACAATTTCCTGGCTAAATGAGTCAATTTATGTGGTAAGAAAATAAAATGGAATAGGTATATTTATTTATTGAAATAGGTCTTCTTCACAGGCACTTAAGAAACATCGACTCTAATGGGCAGCAACTGTTATTTTTGGTAGGTATCTTTTTAAATTCGATTCTTGTTATGTTAAGCATTTGTCAGTAACCCAAAAATGCGTAGATAATACAAGTAAACTATAAAATTTATAACTTCCTTCTATGCCATGTATTTTCTATGTAAATAAAAAATGTAATCCATTTATTTCAGACAGTTTACAATCCATAATTTGTTAGTCATCGAAAATCATAAAAAAGTGATAACAGTACATTTTCTTATACATAAATCCTTCTAACATTATAAATGTAAATATTTGTGAGTATAGATGGGTGTTTGTTTGTTTTTCTGTTTCACGCAAAAACTACTGGGATTATCATATAGGCTACGTATTATCCCGGGAAAATTGAAGTATCCCCGGGAACGCAGGTGAAACTCTTCACTAGTATTATAAATAAACATAAAACATGTTTCTAACATGTTAAAATCTGGAATAAAACACGACATATTCATTATAGAAAACATATTCTTTTAACACGACAATACGTACCTAGTACAGTCGTATAAAGTACCGACCACAGAATTTATTCCAGTCCCTTTTATCTTAATAACAAACCCTACTCAAAAGTGTTATCACAATATATATGCAAAGATCTTTATAACATGCGTAATTTATTACAAATTAGCTTAATACCTACATAGGTCTAATCTACACTAACATTTTAAAGAGAGAAAAAATTGTAATGAATAGGAACATCGAAATTAGGTACTGAACCGATCTGCATAGTTATTAGACCATAATAACACAAACTATAGATATTTTATTTCTGTATTCCTTCGAAAACGGGAACTACTTGTGTGAAACCAGTTGGCGGAAACTAGTTATTTTTAATTAAATAGGCTTTTAATGTTGTCAGACTATATCGATCACTGCTGCGTTCAAAGGTTGCGTCTGTTAAAAAAATCTGTAATCACAGTAGTGCCATCAGTCCGGGTAAGGGTGTAAAAGCCATATGAACTAACACCTTCTTGTCCATTAAAAACAGTAGTGCAATTGTTTTATACATTCGTCTATTTGTGTGTGTGTTTCCCGACGCCTACAATCTTGTAATTTTCAAGGCTAGGGTGAATAGGTTTCTTCTGGGCAAGCATGCTCCATCCTAGGTTTCGGCAGCGTCTTGTATGGACGGGTCAGAGACCAAATGCAAGCCCATCCTTAATAAAAAAAAAAAAAAAAAATATTTGGTTCCAATATTCATTAATAAAACAAACCGCACATAAAATATATGGTGCTATTTTACTTTCCAAAAGCTATTATAAATGCGAGACCTCGGTTGCATAATGTTAATTTCATCCGTGAAGGGCATTCTCTTAAGAAATGGATAAGACTTTTTAGTATACTGATATGTCAAAGACAATTCATAGCTAATCCAATCATGTAACAACTAAATCTAAAGCCAAAAAAATACTCCTCGAGATAAATCCGCAGAAGAAAAAACAGAATAATTGGCTGAGAGAAAAAAACAGTGGCCATAGGCTAAATTTGAATAATCTTGAATCAAAAGGGCTGTCGAAATATAGCTGACGATTTCACGCTCCGATATGAGATCGAGCCTATATATTTCAAGACTGAAATATTGTATTCATTTCGGTCTTGGGACGCACTGATTTGATATTCAATATAATGTGGGTAAGCGTCCTTATTAATGAGAGGAGCGGGGCGTTTGTATATCCTAATCTTAACTCTCTCTTTCTGTCTCGCTAAAACTACTAAACCGATTTAAATAAAATTTGATACACAGATATCTAAGGCCTGAGAAAGGACATAGGCTTATTTTTATCTTGGGAAAATGGAAGATCTCCCGAACACGCAGAGAGGCACTAAATATTATGTAGTAGAATAGTCTTCTCGCGACCACGATCAATGCAACTTAAAATGTCGAGTTTAATAAAAATTAATTTCGAGTTTTCTTATTAGTCGCGTTACATATAGGTAGCAATCAAAGAGTACAATAGTCGTGGTGGATGAGTTGCGAACGCATCGATTCGTAACCATGAGCGTCGAAGTCCCAATCCTTAGTCCATACTCTTCGAAAACTTACAGATCCTACTAATATTATAAATGCGAAAGTTTGTATGTATGGATGTTTGTTACTCTTTCACGCTCCAACGGCTGAAGGGATCTGCTTGAAATTTGGCACAGAGCTAGAATATGTTCTGGAATAACACATAGGCTACTTTTTATCCCGGGAACGCGGGTGAAACCGCGGGGAGCCACTAGTAATAAATAAATAAAAAATATTTTATATCCACAAACTACGTTACGTGTGATTCAAAAGCATTTAACGGTAGAAATTCGTATAACCATTTTTGAATGGAAGAGAAATCGCTGTCGCCTCTCAATAAACTATGGCTCTCTTCAAAGTATTCGCCTGTTGACCCGCTATTTGATAAGAGGCCCACTTTGATCATGAACCAAACTATTGGAAGTATAAACTATGCTCGGGTGACCTATAGAAATTGGAGAAGGTTTTTGGGACCTCGTCAGCGATAAATTTCTGGGTAAAGGACCTTCGAGTGTCCCCTTCAAAGGGTATCGTAAAAATGATTTTATGCGGTCTCTATGTGTATGGATTGGGACAGTTTTATTTTGTAACGAAATGGACGACTTGAAATGTGATTTTGCAGTTGCAAAACCTTTATAAGTAACTAGTGGCTCGCCGCGGCTTCGCCCGCGTTCCCGGGGATCTTCAATTTTCCCGGGATAAAAAGTAGTGTCCTTTCTCAGGCTCTGGATTATCTGTGTACCAAATTTCATTTAAATCGGCTCAGTAGTTTTAGCGTGAAAGCGTAACAGACAGACAGAGTTACTTTCGCATTTATAATGTTAAGTTTGGATTCATAGTAAAGAATATTCTACTTATGTTGTTATCTACAAGAAGAATGCACACAAACGCAACAAAAACTATATTTAAAAATGCAGGGGGTAATTATATTTATGTGAAACAGATGCAAATTAGCAAACGAAAGAACTAGGCTGTAATATGAAGAAAGGTTTGCTTTAGGCATCTTTTTAGACCAAAAAATAATTATAAGAATTCTCCCGAATAAATGATCTCCACATTTTTGAAGGTGGTTAAAACAGACCAGCAAAAGAAAGAATGTAGTGACTAGTCCATATTCAATTTCTTACTTAAACTTCTCCATAATAGTATAGTCAGCAGAATTCCCAAGAACAATACTTGATATTTAAATAATCCCATATAGCATTGAGTATATAGAAACTCTGGCAAGTGGCTTCGATACCTACAGTATTGAATTTACATTCCACTCCGGCGGGGCTGGCACTGTGCCAGGAGGCCTGATGAGTTATGGCTTTCATACATTTGTCGCAGGTTTTTGTTTTTTTACTCTCCCTGCCCAGTCTGGACTTTGGCACAGCTTTGTTGGGCACGTTTTGCTTTTTAAAAAGTCTAGACAAAGATGCGAGAGAAGCTTCTATAATTTATGTGTCGCTTAGTTCGTAGATACATTTTTGATTTATGTATTGATTCTTTTGACACGCTCACTGAAGACGAACTGCATTTTATTCAAGTCATAACGCCATTACAGTACTTAGGTGTATTTTATTCTCATACTGTGTTCCGCCCTACGGTTTCACGTGTTTCGTTCATGCGAGGGATTTCTCGGAATAAAAAATTGCCTATGTGTTGTTTTCATTTTAATACTCTAACTCTGTCCCCTTAGCTGTTCTGTCGTGAAAGGAGTAAAACACATTCTCACAAACTTTCACATTTATTAAAGGTACCTACACCTAAGTAGATTTATTATTTTACTAGCGATCCGCCCCAGCTTCGCACGGTTGTAATGCTTATACATCACTTTAGAAACCTCCAAAATTGACAGTGTTTCTCTAATATATTATGCATGTATTGTATATAAAAATCTTCCTCTTGAATCACTCTATCTATTTAAAGAGATTCATCAAAATCCGTAGTTTTAAAGATTTAAGAAGACATAGGGACTGACAGCGGAAAGTGTAAGTAAATTTATAGTTAAGGTAACGAATATATCATACGTCATTTACTTAGGGTAAATAAGAAACCAATATTCCAAAAGGCACATATTTAGATTTATTTACCTCAACTCGTATTTTAACATTTTATCTCATACCTATATCGCCAACGTGAGACCCTTATAAAAAGGTAAAGATCAAAGCGATCGGTCAAGCCATCTTTATCTTTTAAGGGGTCCTATTACCATCAAGAAAAGCAGTACTATTTTAATATTACTACAACTTCGTCATACAAAATCTGTAGGAGAAACAGTAAGTAACATTTAAATAATACTGCTGTAAGAGATAGTGTAAGGACCCCAGATTTAAAATATACTGCGCCTAGTTAATATGGGGAGCAGATTTCCGGAGGTGGAAGTAAGGTTTATTATTTTCTTTTGATGTATATCTTTTATCATTTCTTTAGCCTGTCTTTCTCAAATTCGAACTCTATAAATCGATAGCTTTGTTGAGTGAATATGTAAAAATCTGTAGATTTTATCTATAGTACACATTTTTATAGAATAGTGATTTCATGAAATCATTTCAAAAGCAGTTTTACCCCGCTGTTTTTTGTATCTTTCATAGGTTTATATTCAATTAACAATGGTAAATACATATGACAATATGGTAAGTATATATTTATAGTCTGAAAGAGAATTGGGTCTAAATGCAACTGCTGGAACATACTGAAAGTTGTTTGAGGGTAGACCTACATCTTATTCTATTATTATTTTTATTAAAATTGAATACGATATAGAGCTATTACTCAGAAAACAATATTCTTTACATTTAACAATAAGGTTTTTGACTTGGTGTGGTGGATTTTGACAAGTGGTTTGGAGTTATTTTTCTTATCAAGATATACAAATGACTACCAAATGTCTGAAATGTTATTTATTAAATTGAATGTGCATATAAAATTGCTGGCAACAAACCGCGTAATCTTGACTTGCGGTTGGCGTCCAATTTTTTAATTGCTGTAACTCCATCGCCACCTCTCTAGGGATGCCATTCTGTTTGCTGAATTATTATTTGCAGGAAAAAGACGTGAATTGCTGGCTATACAAGTGTTTTCACTAGATCTGTATCCTTACTTCTTCTTCTTCCTGACCTTATCCCGCTTAAGCTGGGTCGGCACAACATGTGTTTTTCTTCCATTCCTCTCTGTCAGCCGTCATTTCACTCATCACTCCTTTCTTACACATATCAGCTTTCACACAATCCATCCATACTTTGTTCGGTCTGTATCCTAACTATTTAATATTATAAATGCGAAAGTAACTCTGTCTGTCTGTTGACACAAGGAGCCCACAGGCGTGGATTGCTTAAGGCATCGAGTAGTCTTAATCCGTCACTGGACAAAGGCTACTTTTTAATTCTGGGAAGATGAAAGATCTCCCGGGTACGCGGGTGAAACCGCGGGGAGCAGGATAAACATTTGTGTGCATGAACATCTCTGTGTATCCTGCGTAAAAGTAGAATCAGCTAACATAACCCTCATTCGAACGGGAGTTTTTTTACCAGACGTTAAAAAAGCGTGCGAATGAGGGCTATGCTAGCTGATTCTACTTTTACGCAGGACAAACAAAGAGGAAGATGAAGGCTTACATTGTATATAAGGTCTGCTTAGTTTAGTACCAGATTAGCCTTGAGTAAAAAATGACCCTGGATCTTTATTATTTTTTTCTCTCTTTCTTCCTCAGTTGACTGATTGATTGCTTATTGACCCATTTAATACGGAATCACTACGTATGACTAATTTAATTAATTATAATAATTATTGACCATATCAAGTACTATTTGGTTTAGTGTCTACTACATATCTAATACACATTCAATTTGTATCCATTATTAGATTTGATTAATTACACGATTGAGTTGATTCAATAAATCCGATATTGGAAATGCTAACTGCTAAGGTTTTTTGTAATATTCGTCAATTAAAATCATGATTAGGTACTGTATAACGGGACGATTCTCATGACCATGAACTACAAAACTTAAGCTAAACTTAACTTCATCGAAACGTCGAAGTTAGTCAAAATCCTACAAATATTATAAGAGCGAAAGTTTGTATGTATGGCTGCTTGTTCTCTTTCACACAAAAACTTGTTACACAGATACTTTATAACCAGGATTAATACATAGGCCACATTTTATCCCGGGATAATTGAAGATCCACAGGAACGCGAGTCAAACTATTACTATATTTTGATAATAGTCTACGAGCTAATCGTCCCATTATATATATATAAATTTAAACTAGGTATTAAATAAATACTAACTAGTTGCGAAGGATCAATCAAAATCCGTCTACTTAAATAATATGCAGACAAGCTCCTTCGCCAATATTAAGTGCACACACTATAGATTCTGCTAATACCATACAGTTAACAAACTTAAAGCTTTGTTCAAAGCTCTACCTAGTGCTTAAATTAGCTTTCAAACTTGTTGTTAGCGAGTTTAAAGTGAGTGGCAGTTGCATTACGAAGTGATGGTAAATTTGAATTACCATTAATTATCGAACACGTAATTATAATAGCTTTCGTAATAGTTCCTCCGTGGGTATGGGTGAGATGCGTAGGGTTGACTGATACAATGCAATTGATGACAAACTAGCTGCCTCCGCGCGGTTTTACCCACGTAGTTCCCGTATCCGTGGGAATACAGGGATAAAATATAGCCTATGATACTCAGTGATAATGTAGCTTTCTAATGAAAAAAGAATTATTAAAATCGGTCTAGTACTTTTTGAGTTTATTCGTTACATACAAAAATGCAAAATACAAATCTTGCTTCTTTATAATATTAGTGTAGATGTAGATTTTATAGCAAAGAGGCTGTAATCCTACAAAAACTACTAATATTATAAAAAGGAAAGATGTTTTTTTGTATGTAACGAATATATGTACTTTAAAACTATTGAACTGATCTGAATAATTATTTCACCTATGAATGGCTACATTGTCAGGGAGTAACTTAGGCTATATTTTATCCTCGTATTCCTACGGCAACGGAAATTACGCGGGTGAAACCGCGCGGAGGCAGCTAGTTATATAAATGTGAAAGTTTGTGGGCAGTGATGTATTGGTCTATGTTTGTTACTTTTTCACGTAATAACTACTAAACGGATTTATATGAAATTTGGAACACAGTTTATAACCTGGATTAACACATAGGCTACCTTTATCCCGGGAAAAATTAAGATCCCCGCTAGTCACTAGTCAAGCCACTAGTCAATGATAAATATGAGCTTGTAACGGATTTCTAATTTGAAGCTATTCAGTTTTGGCCCAGAATATCATTTATGAAGGTAAGTAGCATTTTGTATTTTTATATATCTATACGTTCCAATTTATAAAATTGAAGGAAGCAATTAGAAAAATATAGTCAACATATATACTTTGGAACTGCGGTCGCAAACGGAATATATTTTAATTTAAATCACGGTGGCAACCCTAGGTCCTAGGGGCGACATTTCAGTTCGTTAACCAGAGTAATTGAATTAGCGACAGGCCGCCGCCGCAAGAAGTATTTTAGTACCAATATCATGTTAGGTTGTATGCCTCTGAATTTGTTTACAGCAATTAATGCCATAAAAATAATAAGTCCGTATATTTCTACAAGAAACTCTTCCAAGTATATCTCTGCCTCACACCGAAAATCACTTGGTCAAGTGATTTATCGGAGAATACCGAAATCCTTAAGATTTCGAGAAAAAATAGATAAAAAATGTTAATAATAATTTATTTATTGCAAAGAATATGGTACAGAAAGATGGGCTTATAATTAGATCTGCATATTCGACCAGTGCTGGTGTAGAAATATTTAATAGGGATATTCATTTTAATACAGATTTATAAAATTATCAAAATGTAGATATTATTATGTAATTAAATTTTAAAATCGAAACATTCTTGCAATGAATAAAAACACATGTTAATTAACCAATTGAAAAGTGCTATATAACATACTAGCTGTAGTTCCCGTTCCCGTGGGAATACAGGGATAAAAAATAGACTATGTTATTCGTGTATAATGTAGCTTTCGAATGGTGAAAGAATTTCTAAAAACTGTCCGGTAGTTTTGAGCCTATTCATTTCAACCAAACAAACAAAGTTTTCATCTTTATAATATCAGTGTAGACTAGCGACACGCCCCGGCTTCCCACGGGTGCAATGCTTATACATCACCTCAGAAACCTCCAAAATTGACAGAGTTTCTCTAAAATATTATGCATGTATTGTATATAAAAACCTTTCTCTTGAATCACTCTATTAATAAAAAAAATCCGCATCTAAATCCGTTGCGTAGTTTTAAATCTATACTAATATTATAAAGAGGAAAGATTTGTTTGTTTGTTTGTTTGTTTGTTTGTTTGTTTGTTTGTTTGTTTGTAACGAATAGGCTCCGAAACTACTGGACCGATTTCAAAAATTCTTTCACCTTTGGAAAGCTACATTATCCCCGAGTAACATAGGCTATATTTTATCCCTGTATTCCCACGGGAACGGGAACTACGCGGGTAAAACCGCGCGGAGGCAGCTAGTACTTAATAAGACATGAGGACAGACAGCGGAATGCGACTTTGTTTCATAATTTATAGTGATGCATTAGACACATTTTTGTTTATCCCAAAAAACTTGTAAAATCACTCGATTTACACCCTCAGAACTATTTGGTAAATTTAAGGTTAGAATAATAAATATAAATAATTTTCATGATTCTACAAATCTATAAATCCTTCATAACAAATACATTTTTAATAAAATATTCATTTAAGCCAAAAGCCATTAAGTACTTTCACATTATTCTTTTCGTAACACAGAAAGCTTAAAAGCTAAATATAGCAGAAATTGTAAATGTTGAAGAGTCTATATTAAAATAATAATACTTTGTTACGGGTGTATGGTTAAAGTTAAAAGTTTCGGGCGATATATATATAAGTTCGAGTTTTTCGAGTCTAACTACTGGAGTGCAGAATTCTTAATCTTTTGAAATTTTATTAGTAAAGTAATTCAATGTCTTTATATTACTGTATTAAAGTGAAGGCTAATCAATAGACATGAGGAGAAATGGCATTTAAGGTATATAACATAAAGTTGAAAATCCAAGCGAACATATGATACGGTTTCACTAAAATATTTTTTTACTATCTTCATAAAATCTATTTTATTTTTATAGAATCATGCAAACTCAACTGAGTCACTGCTCACCATTTAATGCCCCGCGTCATCTGAATTTAGTTTGAGTTTATATTTACTACATAATTATATTTTACACTGATTTTTTTTATTTTTTTTTAAATGGACACCAGGTGTTAGCCTCAGATAGATGACTTTTACACCGTTACGCGGACTGTTTCGGTGAGCGCAGAGGGCTCTCAACCGAATTTACACTGATACTTATATACTGATATTTTTCACTACAGTCTTAAAAGACGAATACTTTGTCATTTCATACCTGTATAACTAAATCATAATCCGCAGTTCGCTTTTATTCTGCAGCTCCATAAGTCTCAGGTGAAACAGATGTCTAAAGTTTTATACCCATGTCAAGTCCGGGGAAAATGTCACGCTTACTTTTATTGTTCGTTGTCGTTTCTGAAGTAGGAAATAACATTAAATACGTACATTTTTAATTTTGGACGACGTGTACCTACAGCTGAGTTGGGTTGGCTGGTTGATCGATCAACGTACAAAAAGTTTTATCACGTCTGTCGTCAAATAATATATTAGTTCTGATAGGATTACTGAAATCCAGTTATATAATATACCTTTAAAAATAGTATATACCTAGGTAAAAGTAATATTATGAAAAATAACAGTAAATAAAAATTGTGGTAAAATCCCATTGTAATTTTTTTTAATGGACTAGTAGAAGGTGTAAGTCTCAGATGGCTCCATCCTGAGAGGCCATCTCAGAGCCCAGAGGGCTCTCAACCTAAATGTGCTAATGGATGAAAATTATGTTGCAATAAATACAAAAGATTATTATAAAAAAAATTAGAAATTTTTTGAAAAATGCTACAGATTTTTTGATTAAATTAAAGTCAACTTAAGTACTTTTATCAACAACTGATAGGTTTATTTAGTTGAAAAACAAATATTGAAATTCATGAAACAAAATAGATTTTTACATTCATTCACAGATTACCTCAATGGTTCATTTGCAAGGATCTGATGAGGATACTTTATTTAGGACATATTAGGTATACAGAGACAAAAGTATATATTATTTTTAAGTGATTTAATTGTCTTTATAGCGAGAAATTGATTGACAGTTTTTCTATTATCCCAAGGTTTTTATTTGAAGATCAGAGATTGCATATCGAATAATTCAGGCCTTTAACCAATTCCTTACGTCTGTGCGATGGGAGAAAATATCTTGACAAAAAGAACTTCATTCTTGGTTTAGGTATTATTGGAATGATATGTACATTCTCTGTTGATTTCGTTGTTGAATTACTGTACCATTTGTCTGAAATGTAAAAAAAAAAAACAGATTAGATGCCAAGCTAAATGTAACAAGGAAGGAATGAATGACTTACATCGAGGAAATAATGAATGTTTTTTTCTCAATATTCGATCTGCTTATACATAAATATTGTATTTGCATTTAAAAGGTTTAATACGAATTCTAATCCCCGTACAGCCTAATAATGATGATGATAAATAGGAGTACCATAACACCCTTTGCAGTAGGTAATCCCAACTCATCCATACTAATATTTTAAATGCGAATGTAAATCTGTCTGTCTGTCTCGCTTTCACGGTAAAACTACTAAACCGATTTAAATGAAATTTGGTACACAGAGTTTCTTGAGCCTGAGAAAGGACATAGGCTACTTTTTATCTCGGGAAAATACCACTTAACTCGAATATCGATTTACTATTAAGCTTTTTACTTACTTGAATCAATATACACCTCGCTGCTAGTTTCATAGTTTGGCTGTAATTGTACAAATACGTATTTTTTTTATAATTGACAAGTTTCATAAAATATATCTAATGTTTCTTGCAAACACAGATGGGATTAAATATTTATGTAGATATGAATTTTTTTTCTGCTATTCAGCTTTTTCGGGGTAATGTATCCTGAAACTCATCCATCTAATTTTTCCTTTAGTTTTAGTAATTAAATAATTAAATGAGTATTATGATGATTTGGAGATTAGGTACTTATGGTAAATCTATAGTGTCCCAGCGGAGGGCAAACACCTCCCCATCTTCCCTCCACTTATTCAGACATACATTCACATTTATCTTACATACATTTTAAAATATTTGTAACAGATGTTTTTAAGATTTCTACTTATGTTCACATGAAAACCTCAGAATATTTGTCAAGTAAGTAAAAGCACTCTTACCTTAATTTTATTCGGTAGATTTTTCAGAAACTGTAAAAACGTACAGCATACTGTATTCAATGTCACTGCCATTACCAGACACGAGATGATATAAATGATTTTCATTATTTTATTCACATAATAAACGTGGTCAGATGAGCAGATGTCTAAACAATGCGTTTAAGAGATCTTGACACACTGGCACTAAAATATATTGTACAGTCAAACACATAATTAATTTAAAATATATAACCTTGCTAGTTTGTATGTCATTTTTCTAAGTGACTTTCAAATTCCTTATGTTGGATTTCTCTTAGTGCTTCCGTAACATAATAAAATGTACTAGGCATTGATGCTATGGACATAGAAAGAAGAGGGTGATGATCGACGAGGAGATAATTATAAACTTGCAGGATGGCCAAAGTAGAGGAAAACGACGAAGTATTCGGTTAGATTGCGGGAAAAATGATATGAGTTAGGAGTGAATGCTAAAATTAAGGCTGACACGAATTGGGAGAAAAATACATACTCTATCTACGAGTAAAGGCAGGAAGAAGAAGAATTACCTAAAGCCAAAATTGGATTAATACTTTTGTCGCATTAGCTGTTTATACATCATTGAAAAAGCCTTTCCTAAAAGATTCTGGGGTTTTGAAATTTTCAATATACAGTTATTTCAAGATAGTACCTATAATATCAATCAAAGAAACATAGAGTATGTTTCATAAAAGACAACAATTGTTATCATTGTGTGAGAAGTCCATACTTCTCACGGTTAACTAAGCCAGTTTTACAAACACAATAGTCAGACAATCAATTGAAATTTCAGTTCACCACAGTAAGGACGTGTCTGAAGGCAAGTGCTCAGAGTCGAGGAGTCTGGCTCTCAAGGGTACAGGACACCATAAGTGCTCGATAGTTTGGTATCATACTATATTATAAAGATGAAAGTTTGTGAGAGAGTACGTTTGCCCGCAGCGAAAATCTACCATTGTAATAACTAAAATCAAAGTATAAAATTTTCATACAATAAAAGTAACGAAATTATAAAATTTATTTAGGATTTTTTTAAAGGTTATTAAATTTTTTAAAGGCAATTTATTTCAGCTAAAATACAAATATATTGTATTAATTATTCTATACATTCTTCATCTAGAGACTGGTTTTTCGTTAATCTATGTCACGTTTACTCTGGCATCTGTGGATACATCGTGGTTTGGCTTCTGTAATAAAAGAAAAGTTATTATAAAATGGGAAGTTCATTTGTTACGCTTTAGCCACAAAACCACCAAATCGATTTAAAAAAATATTTCATCAATGGAAAGCTACATTATCAGGAAGTAACATAGGCTTTATTTATCTCACCACAGGAGAAAGAACTGCGCGGGTAAAACCGTGGGAGAGGAGCTAGTTTTACATAGTGAAATGACAGTTTTATAAGGTTTAATCCAAATATATATACTGTGCAACATTAAGTTACTGAACGAATGGTGCTGTACAAATAAAACTCAATCTAATGTTTATGTAATAGCGCTCACATTTAATTGAACGGCAAACAGCTGATAGGGTCCTACCCTGTCCTCAAGTCATAGTCCAAAAAGCAGGATTATCGCGCGTAGAAAGAACAGTATCTGGACTAGTTAAAATAAATTAATTTTAGGGCTGGCCCTATTTTTATCACCTTTCATACATATCACAATGATCATAGTAAAGAAGGAACTCTTTAGACCTAGGATTAGGTACTCTGAGGATTACTAGTTCTCAATTACCTACCCCAGAACCAAGATTTTTATTAATATTGTTAGTAAATTTCCATATTGATTCAATTTAATCACTAAGTAGGTACTAATGTTTTCCCAAGAAGTTAAGTAAGAGGCTTATCGTTTCTATGAAATTTTGCGCTGCAGAATCGAATAAATAGTTCCTGGAACTATTGCCTTATTTTGTATTGATACTGAATCAATATACTAGTGGCTCCCCACGGTTTCACACGCGTTACCAAGGGATCTTCTTTTTTCTGGAGAAAAAAAATTGCCTGGGTGTTAATCCAGGACATAAAAAATCAGTGTTCCAAATTTCATCTATATCCATTCAGTAGTTTCTGCGTGAAAGAGTAACAAACATAGACTTCTTGGGCCTCCATTCTCCATGGCCTTAGACTCTGAGGCCTAGAGTTATATAAGACTAGCGGACCCGGCAGACTTCATTCAGCGCCACCTACCGGGTCCAAATTGATGCATTATACATAAAAACCTTCCCCATGAAATACCCCGTAATTTGCTGAAAACCGCATGAAAGTCTATTCAGTAGTTTTTGTGTTCATCGCGTTCAGAAAGACAGAGGCGGCAGGGATTTTGTTTTATATATGTAGAAGATATAGGTATATTTATTATTTAGTTACCCAATTCTTCTTTAATTCTCTTCAGGATAGTTGGTTTGTCGTACTGGGTCCATATTTCGTATAACGATCGCCATGTAGGTGATGATATGATTGGCAGTGTTATCCTCTTGGTATACTTCGGTCTACGTGTCGGGTGGAACGTCATATATTCTGACACAGTCGTCATAAATTTTGGTATTGGTGCAGTGGTGGTTAAAGTTGTGTTTCCTGGAATGTTGCCAATCTTTTAGTTTGTTGTTGCAATTAATACTATCTAATCAATAAGAGCCGTGGTGGCTCAGTTGGGAACGCACCGACTCAAGATCATAAGGGTGCTGGTTTAAATCCCTGGCCCGTACCTCTGAGTTTATAAGAAATACGTACGGATTCACATCACTGGCTTTCGGTGAAGGAAAACATCGTGACGAAACCTGCATGCCCGAGATGTCACAATCAAAGGCATGTGAAGTCCGCCAATGCGCACTAGGCCCGCGTGGTAGACTATGGCCTAAGCCCCCTCGATGTTAGGGGAGGCTCGAGCTCCTCGGTGGAGACGTGTATGAGCTGATGATGATGATGAATCAATAAAATGGGTGAGATTCTTCTTGCATGTTAAAGCCTTCAGATGGCTTAAAGACTATTTTGAATATAATAAACAAGAAAAAGAAGGATGTATAGCAGATTATTTTTTAAGGGACTTGAAGGTGTTAGCCTCTGATGGCTGTTACACCTTTACGCGGGCAATCGGTGAGCGCTGAGAGCTCTCAACCGTGGATCTATAGCGGAAATACATGCTCACTTTTAAAACCAAAAAGGGAATGAGGTATGAGTATCATAAATGGCTAGAAATGGGTCTATTCGTCCAGATATTCCAGTAGGTACTACTGCAGTCTTATTTATAATATATAACCAACAAGTACCAATACTTACTTCTTCCTTGCCCTAATCTCTTTGTTTTCACTGGTCTCATAATAACTTTTTTAATTTTCACCCATGTATTAGAAAATGCATTCTGAAAAAGAAAAAGAATGACATAGATAGAAGTAACAATTCGAAATCCAATTACCTATAAATTCGAAAGTGGATAAGATTAAAATTTGGCATAGATTAAAATTTATTCTGACTACTTACTCTTTCTTCTTTTCTTTCTATCCCGGGATAATTTAAAATCTTTAGCAACGCGAGTTAAACCGCGGTACAGAAGCTATTAACGCAAAGACATTATAAGAGGTATTTGCTATTAACATATACATGCTCAAAGCAATTCACATTTATAATATTAGTAAGTTTGGCTTTTAAATTATTTAAACACTCACTTATAGAAAAGTTTTACACCAAATATCTTAAGAAAAATGCCAAATTTTCGTAAAATAAGTTTAAGTAGATACTTACCCCAACATTAGATGGTAGGTTGCTTAAGAAATCACCCAAAGTACCATAAGAACTGTCTAGAAGCAAACCAACTAACACACATACTAATAAAAGTTTCATTTTTAAAATATATTAAATATTCACAGACTATACTAAAATACTCTGACAGACTAAGATAGATTCCATGTCATTCTCGCACCATTTATGAACTAAGATTGACTTCCGCCCTCGCTTAATACAAAATATTATTAGATAAAGTATCATAGGTTATAACTTAAACAATTCTAATTATCATTGTCAAAGCTATTGTAGTGATTTCCTATTGTATTGAATTGTAACATTAGTTTAATGTTATGTTCAGTAGTTTTATAACTTTATCGTTCATACGTTTGATTATTAGCTATTCTTTTTATATTTTCTTTGTTCAGTTTTGAATAATAATTGGGTGTAAATGGTGAGTAATGGATTTATGGATACAATTTTATAAGCATTTATGAATTGACAGACACTAACGCACAGTTTGGGAGGTTATTTTTGGATATATGTCCAGTCCACACATATGCAGTACAACACTAGAATTTTGGATAGGTTTCATGCTAAAAACTATTGTTTAGTTATGGACACTGTCTTTGTATATTTACTGCCGTCTAGTATTAGTGGAATTTACACGAAGATTTTATTTACAAATTAAAAGTCTTTTAGGCAAAATGGTACTTAAGAAAGTACAGTATCTACTAGTTTGGATAGACAACAAAAAATTGAAACAGGTAACATTTCGCCCTCCAATTTTTTTTCTATTTCTAAATAACATAATGCCACATACCTTTCCCTATACGATCATCGAAAATTATACCTAATCTTCAAGACATGAATCGAGCCTTTTGTCCCGTTACCCTGCTAACCAAAATACTATACAGTATATATGTCGTGTATAGGAGCTCCCTGAATGGTCTTCACGGAGTGACGCAACAGTTCTTGAGTTGGAAAGCCGCGGCTTGTCGTCAACACTACTTGAGGAATAACTTCCGCTGACTCATGCGCCAGTGCTGTACTGGGAGGAAAATAAATGGCATATTCGAAAATGGAGGTGTTTTCGTAGTTCCAAACTGGTGAGCTTGTTATTGTTGAAGGAAAATACTGGTTTGATATTGCTGTTTTTATTTTTTACTGTGTAAGTGTACATCTCTGTTATTTTCAATAGAAAGAAGAATAAATTTTTTTTTTTATTTGTGTGTGTAACTTGTTTTGTGTTCTAGCTGTTATGTTGCCAGAGCTAAACATATATTATTATTTACAACAAATAAAAAGTCAACAGGTTTATGAACTAGAATTGTAAGGAATGTATGCGGTTAAAAATAACTATCAAGGAGAAATATTTTTAATAGTTACATTATATTTAACATGGATTTAAGTAGATAATTTTGTACAGACAAGGAATTATTTGATTGTCCGATAAATCCATTTGGTGCCCATAGTCAAACAGGAATGTCCTTCAATGACCCTTTACGATACCTAACAAAAGCTTAACATAGCAAATAGATCCTTACCAACCAAAATTAAGGTTTAATTTCAAATGCAATCTCAAATCTCAGAATGATGAATTTACACCCACTGTATCATCAGCGTAACAAAAAGTTACCCCTAACTGCTTGGGCGGTGACTCTCACTTTTGAAGAGCCCTCGCAAGTAAAAGGGCGGTATTTCAGTTGTACGAATGAAAAATACAAAGTCCACTAGTAAGCGGTTCGTGTGGTTCCATTTTATTGTTGTATTTTGTTTGCCCCACCGTTGTGAACAATGAAACTTCAAAATGTTGTTTTCCGCTACATTGTCTACGGATCGTTTAATATTTACCTATAGTTTAGTTATTATGTCAAAATAAGGTATATATATAATGATGAATCATTGTCAAGTGAATTGATTAGTTATTAATACGCATATCATAAATAAGCATAATCTTCATGGATATTCAGATATTCTAAAATGACTCGTTGTTAGTTCCTGTTGATATTTGGGTCAAATAATAGCAGATAAAAATAATATGAAATTGACATGTTTCTTTAATATCGAAAAACTTATTCACCTAGCAAATGATGATAAAAAAGTTACAAGATTTTGATCGTGTCTGCCCGGAAACTCCCCATCAGAAATAGCGAAGATAGTAGGTAGCTGTAGCGGTATATATTTTTCCAGATATTCATTTTTTTTTTGTAATATAATGTATAACCCTCGTTGTTAAATTTATCGATGATTGTTAAAAGAAACTATCCCCTTCAGTGCAACCTTATAAAGTATAATTACAGCGACGACTAAAAATACATCGCCAATACAACTGGACGTCAATGTACGAGGACTTAGCGCAGAGTGGGGAAACGAACAATAAAATATTCAACAGGGTAAAAGCGTTCCGATGTTTGTTGTCAGACAAACTCTAACTTTGGCACATAATTGCTTCTGGAATGGACAGGTGTGCGATTACTAAGGTATGTACTTATATAAGGGGTTATGATTGCTGGCTGCCATGATGGAAACTTGGAGGAAACGTGTTTTGTGAATTGATCTGTGGAATGCATTTATTTGTGACCAAATTACAAAATGTGTCTTTAAATATCTATATAATAATGTAACTTTGGATAAAAGGTAGCCCGAGTCCTTTTGTAAACTTAAGTCTATGTCTGTACCGTTCATCAAATCGGTTCAGTGACCTCTATGGGTTTAGCCAAGAAAGGGTAAAAGACAGACAAACTTTCCCATTTAGATTTAATATTTATTATTAGTTTAGATTAGTAGGAATATGCTTTTAAGTTTTATTAAGCAACTAAACTTGTTTGAGTTCAAAAATATATAATTTATTTAGGTATATTTACTATGAGACAAAACTTAACCAACATGAATATATGTCTATACCTATATCTCTCTTATTTACAAAGTCTTTTTCATTTGGTATCGCTTTTCTAAGCTTTACTAATTGACGAGCAATTCCACGGGCTAAGCTTGTTAATAATAAATTGAAGATCTTCTAAAAAAATTGGTTTGATTACAATATCTTTTTTTAAAAGCTCCGTAATTTGGGTAACTAAGAATCAATTAATTGGGGACTTCAATCTTTCTTGAATAAATTGTTGTCTATTCTTTCACCCCATTTAAACAGAGCCTCTCATTATATGCGAGACAAGGACGGGTGGGTGCGAGAGGGACGGCAACATGGATGTCAGGGACACCTGCCTCTGATTTATTTGTTCGAAAGAATCTGGATTTTGAAGGAAAAATGGGGGCGTAGTACTCCAGCTTTTGTTATGTTTGTACACACTATATCGTGTATCGTTTTATTTATACTATTGTAATAAAGTTGTATTGTTTATAATACAAATATGAAAGGTTTGTTTTTTGTGTATTGTGAACTTGTGGCTCCCCGGAGTTTCACCCGCGTTCCCGAGTCATCTTAAATTTTCCCGGGATAAAAAGTAACCTAGGTTCTTTCTCAGGCTTTAGACTATCTGTGTGCTAAATTTAATTTAAATCGATTCTGTAGTTTTAGCGTGAAAGCGAGACAGACAGCCAGAGTAACTTTCGCATTTATAATATTAGTAAGGATTCTTACGGGAAAGGGAACGCGGGTGAAAACGCGAGAGAAGCTAGTCTTCTAAAATTCTCATACCATACTCCTCTGAAACGGCCTGACCGATTTTTATGAAATTTTATATGCATATTCAGTTGGTCTGAGAATCGGCTACTATCTATTTTTATACCCCCAAGTGATCACGGGAACGGGAACTACGTGGGTGAAACCGCAGGTGGAAGCTAGTTATCTATACTAATATTATAAAGAGGAAAGATTTGTTTGTTTGTTTGTTTGTAATGAATAGGCTCCGAAACTACTGGACCGATTTCAAAAATTCTTTCACCTTTGAAAAGCTACATTATCCCCGAGTAACATAGGCTATATTTTATCCCCGTATTCCCACGGGAACGGGAACTACGTGGGTGAAACCGCGGGGCGGAAGCTATTTTTACTACAAATACGCCTTGTTTGTACAACCACTGAAGGGGGAAATATAATTCACAGGTTGACAGTATCTTTTGACATGTCGCAGGGGTAAATAGGGGTTGCATGGAATGCTTATAGTATCGATTATTTTGCTGTTGCTTCTATCAAAATGGTAGAATGTACGCACAAAAGAGTAGCTATAGGTAAACTGAATTTATATGAAAATATTGCTTTATAATCGGTATTAACTATAGGAGCTGGTTCTGAATTCGGAGGATGTTTTTTGTATATATCTTTGGTAATTGTGAAGCAATAGGTATGAACAATTTTTTTGCACTTAACTTTAGTGTTATTTTCGGTTGGTCTCATATATACCTACTTTTTTGTGTGTAATATCTTTGCTAATTGTGAAGCAATTTTAATGATTTTTTGCATCAAACTTAAGTGTAATTTTCAATGAGTCTCTTATAAACTTATTGATTTTTTAAATAGTTAAATACAGTTTAGTAAGTTATATAGTATAGTATATCGTTTAGAGATAGCTGTTATTTTTAATAGGTATTTATATGGCAGTTAAACTAAAAATCTATTAGTTTTAACAAAAAATCTATTAGAATATCTCTAAAATGCCACTTACACAATTAATCCCAAACAATTGAAAGTGTACTAAATCCTGGCCTAATTAAACTTAATGACCCTCTATTCGTAGCGAATTATCAACTTAGGATATCCCAAAGGACGGCCGCCTGACCATGTCCTAAATAGAGCCCAAATTGGGCATTCCGGTGGTAAGCCTAATGTCCTACTATCCCTTGGAGGGTACCAATTGTACATTCCACACACTATCCTTAGGGGCTATGGTTGGTCATAGTTGAATGTTAGGGATGAAATTTATTAGATTTGCTAACAATCCCGCCTAATATAATACAATTAGCAAAGATACATGATACTATGGAGTATACAAATATTAGTCTATTTATCGAACGACTAAAGAGTATTAGTTTAACCCCGCCGCTGTAGGTACCCAGGTTGCTGAAAGATTTTTAATATGCCCAAAGTACATACTCCATGTTTTCTTCCATAATATATGCTATATGTACACTTTGATTTTTATGCCAAGAATTTTGTTCCCTTTGCTTAATCCTACTACTGGGTACTTATCCCAATAATTTTATAAATGCGAAAATTTGCGAGCAAGTATCACAAATTAATAATAAGACTAGTGCCCCGCGGTTACACCCGCGTACCCGAGAGATTTTCCATTTTCCCGGGATAAAAAGTAGCTTATGTCCTTTCTCAGGCCCTAAACTATTTGTGTACCAAATTTCCTTTAAATCTGTTCAGTACTTTAAGCGTCAAAGGATTAGGATTTTCAGTCACCATTAATGTTAACAACAGCAATCCAAACACATATTTTTCTATTCCAATACCCGAAGCGCCTAAACGGGTTCAATCGTCGGATCGTTAACCTAATTCGGTTTAACGTTAAGATATCGACATCTCACGACATGTGTAGATACGCCGTCAATCTCCGTGGAGCGTCGCGTGGGATAACCAGATTAGGGGACGAGCCATGTGATTGACAGGAGTGTGGGGCCGCTAGACAAACGCAGAATATGCGCAAATTTGGTTGCCGCAGTTTGACTTGTTATCGTTTTGGGTGGTTTTAGAATTTTGAAGTCGAGGTCAATTTGTTTAATAGTTTTAATGGCTTTAATAGAATTAATGTGTTTGGTAAATCGTGTTTTGAAGATTGGCGCTAGCTATGACGGTTGGAGAAAGTTTTTCCTGCTATAAGAAATCGAAACCTTTGTGCCTTTGTCTTATGAATGAATTCATAACACTTTATGTCTGATGCTACTATAGGTAAGTACTGCCATCGCAATGGCGATGTTGTCTTCAATTAGTGTTGCCCAAATTCAGTCTTGGTCTTGCAGTCTTGGTCTTGTTCTTGCGTTTTTGCAAGACCAAGACCAAGAACAAGACCGCGTATTTTTAGCAAGACCAAGACCAAGACTGACCGTGCAAGACTTGAGCAAGAACAAGACTAAGCCTGCAAGACTCTTGCGTCTTGCAGCTAGGACTTAGCGCTATTTCACGGAGTAGTTAGGTGTAACAGTTCGGTGTATAGGTACGCTTAGGAATTCTATGAGACGCAAAAAACTGTATCAAAGAATATGAAAAACTGGACCTATGCGCATTACGACTAATACCATAAACATACCTACATAGCAAATAAAAAAATATCCATTAAAATCAAACTGAGTGCATGCATAGTTATGTTTTAACCATCGGCACTTTGATAATGCGGCATCAAAGGTTTTGTACTTACTTCTCAAAGAAATTTGCCGCTTTTCGGAAGTACATGGTTATGATACACGCGCCGGCGGCTTCTTTTGAAATCATATACAACAATCGTTGCCGCCGCGCCGAAATCACAACATTTGACACTATTTGATTGCCACCACAGGGCGTAGGTATACTCATGCAAAATAATTTCGAATTTTAAGAGTACCTACAGGTGTTCCAAAGAATAAATAAGTTTCAGAGTTTTTAACAATGGTCGAAGTTGTCGCTACGGGAATTTTAACTCCGCATAGCTATTCATGCGATACTTTCAAAAACGCCATTAACTTACGTAAGTATTTTTGAGTTAGTGGTGTTTTCATCTAGGGGTGTGACATATTAAGTATGTAATTATCGTCTTAAATATTTTTTATAAACACCCATATTTTCATTTGTTTTCATAATCGGCCAGTAACAACTAAGTACTTTATTTTGGTAATATAACAAACTAGCTGCCTCCCCGCGGTTTTACCCGCGTAGTTCCCGTTCCCGTGGGAATACAGGGATAAAATATAGCCTATGTTACTCGGGGATAATGTAGCTTTCCAAAGGTGAAAGAATTTTTGAAATCGGTCCAGTAGTTTCGGAGCCTATTCATTACAAACAAACAAACAAACAAACAAACAAACAAACAAACAAACAAACAAACAAATCTTTCCTCTTTATAATATTAGTATAGATGTCAATTTAACGATTTTCTCGATTTAACAACAACAAACCTCCTCCTCCTAAACGCTCTAGTATGTTTTAAATAATAACACAAGTTACTTATTAATCTGCTTGATCTTTACTATGGCTATGTTAATTCAAGCTCACAATGTTTCAATTCTAATACGTTTTTCTAAGATTTAAAGTAAACTTTGATAAAAAGTAATAGACTAATAGGTAATTGCAAGACTTGCAAGACTCTTGCTGCAAGACCAAGACCAAGACCAAGACTGGGAGCGCAAGACCAAGACCAAGACCAAGACTGGGAGCGCAAGACCAAGACCAAGACCAGGTGTATTGGCGCAAGACCAAGACCAAGACTGGCTAAGTCTCGTCTTGTTCTTGCATTTGGGCAACACTATCTTCAATACATAAAGTCGTTAAGTTTCAAGTGCCTGTTTTTTTGGTTAGAAAGTAACGATAGGAACTCTATAAAATTTAGTTTTTTTTTACCTTTTAAACTGCATCGCAGCAGAAGAAACTGATTTTTAAAGCATTATTTTAGCTTAATCGATACATGATAAAGTTCACCAATAACTTTAATATGCAGTACATTTTACGGTAACCAAATTTGAAACAGCCGTTCTCATGGCTGCACATTGCAAAGATATCTTCTTGTACCTATCAGTGATGAAGCCTGATTGCGCATTACCATGTCAAGCGCGGGCCTAATGTACGCTCGTTATCTGGACGATATTACCTAATCATTGTACACGTGCCTGCTCGGACACTATGATTGGTTTACGGACATCGATGTGTCGATATACGATGCAGATTCAATGTGTGATGTCTATACAATTTATGGTCTATGGACGATTGATGCTTTTATAAAATGCTATAGGTATTTTGTTTCTTCTTATTATTGACAAATATGTAGCTATATACTTTTTAATAGTGCCAGCTAAGAGTGAGCACCGGTGCTCAGAATTAGTGATGCTAAAATTTTACAACGCCCATTCTTTTTTCTTGTATATTTTTATTCTTTCTTTAACTGTGCTGACTCTAGTATATAACTATGTCAAAAATATGTGTAATTTGTTTTCTGTTCTTTTCATTTATATTTTTGTTGGCAAGTTTGATCTCTCATATTTTAAAAGGTGCTTTTATTTACGATGTTCTTGGGTAATTTCGTAAAAAAAAACAATTTCTTGTTGTTTATTAACAGTCACATTAATGTATTACTTTGGGAATAAAAATCATATATAACAAAACCATCAATAAAACCAAACATTATAATCCGATATCAAAGTCCCACATAGAATTTCCGGCGGCTTAAAAGCTTAACTGTAAATTTTCCACTTGCATTAGCATTCAGAGCGTACAAAAGCAGATGTTTACTTTATCGCTGATAATATTTGCTTAATTTAGGGCGGGATACATTGCGTGTTTGGGATTAAAGTTATCGTGGACTTTGGTACGTCGAGCCGGGGAACAAAGTTGGATGAGAGTAATGTTTACTGTTACCCAATCTGTGGGTAGGACACAGGATTTAAACAGCTACTATGCAGTACCTGGCTAGTTATGGTATGTTTTACGTGACCATACGTCCCGCTTTGGGCGGGACAGTCCCGCTTTCAGGCAGACTGTCCCGCTGTCCCCAGCAAGGCCGACGTGGTCCCGCTTTGGGAAACAGACCGAACGATAATTTAAAATGTACTTTTCCCGTTCAAAATGTGTGGTACGTACGGCGCATCTCACGGGAAGGCAGATTACGAGTGATAAATCAATCATGTACTGGATTCCACACTTACCTATCTAAAAACAAGACCCGATATTTTAAAACGGATTTGTTAAGCCGACAAATACAAAACTACGAAGTCACGCCAGTACTGGGGCTTAAGCCGTGCCTACTTAACTATTTTGTGTGATATTACTATATTAGTGCATTGCTTATTTTGGGTTATCTATCTGTTGGCTATCTTCTATATAAAATGCGAAAGTAACTTTGTCTGTCTCGCTTACACGCTAAAACTACTGAACCGATTTAAATGAAATTTGGTACACAGATAGTCTAGCTAGAGCCTGAGAAAGGACATAGCCAACTTTTTATCCCGGGAAAATGGAATATCTCCCGGGTACGCGATTGAATCCGCGGGGAGCCGCTAGTAATAAAATAAATGTCAAAAAAAAAATCCACTGATGTCACGTTAGGTATGTTGCATAATTTGCGAGTACTACTTAGTTCTATTTTAGGCTTAATGTAGTTATCATCTTAAGCCATTGGAGCCAATGTGGGATTAAATAAAAAACAAAATGGATGGCTTGGATCTCATTGTTTTGATAGAAATAAATAAATATTCTGGGACATTTTTCACACACAGCCAAACTGATTCCAAACTAAGCAGAGCTTGTGATATGGTAACCAGATAGCTGATATATTACATAGGTATATCTAATACATTCTAATATCGATAATTTGTGAGTGTGTATGTTTTGTTACTTCTTCACGTCAAAACGGAACGGTTCTAATAAAATTTGGTATGAAGTTAGCTGTCGCCCTGACACACACGGGCTACTTTTTACCACAGGAAAATAGAAGATCCCCCGGGAACGCGCATGAAACCACGGGGAGCCACTAGTCTAAGCTAAAACTATGTGGAATGATGAGATTTTATTCACAAGTAAATATGTTTATAGTAAAAATAAAACAGAAATACAATCTTAATATATATAAATCTCGTGTCACAATGTTTGTCCTCAATGGACTCATAAACCACTTAACCGATTATAATAAAATTCGCACACTATGTGCAGTTCGATCCAACTTGAGAGATAGGATAGCTTACATATACTTGGACCCGGTAGGTGGCGCTGGTGGGCAGAACGAAATCTGCCTGGTCCACTAGTTTCATATATTTCCTTTTAGCGATAGTTGATAGCATATAGCCCCGATTGTTTATGAAACATTTTCCTGGAATATTGAATTTTCCTAAAGTAAACATATGGTATTTCAGTGAGTAACCTGTATTCATGTTCGGTCGGAAACCATAGTTTCAAGTAAATTTTGATAACAAAAAAACTAAAAAACTATCTTTATTTCTATAATTAAATTATAAATGCGAAAGTAACTCTGTCAGTCTTGCTTTCGCCCTAAAACTACTTAACCGATTTAAATTAAATTTGGTACGAAGATCGTCTAGAGCGCGGGTGAAACAGTGGGGAGCAACTAGTAATAAAATAAATAAATATCCTAGGACATTTTTCACACACGGCCAATCCGATTCCAAAGTAAGTTTCAAAGTGAGCTTGTGTTATGGTAACCAGATGGCTGACATACCTACTACATATACTACGTTTTAAATACATCTTAATATATATAAATCTCGTGTCACAATGTTTGTCCTCAATGGACTCCTAAACCACTTAACCGATTATAATAAAATTCGCACACCATGTGCAGTTCGATCCAACTTGAGAGATAGGATAGCTTACATATACTTGGACCCGGTAGGTGGCGCTGGTGGGCAGAACGAAGTCTGCCTGGTCCACTAGTACTTATATAGATATTAACATCCATAATATTTGTATGTAATTGTTTAAAATGTATCTCACCGGAACAATGAATAGGTATATCACGTTTAAAATATAAATAAATTGCTAAATGATGCGTACCTTTATATATAACAAAATATACTGAAGAGATAAAAATGGTCGACTGTAGAACAACAAAATAGAATTAACATTTTTATATAATACTATCGCAACTATTTAAACGAGCATATTTTTGTTTAAAATAAAAAAAGTATTTGCATTTAATCTTTCATTGAGTTAGTTGCTTCGATGCAAAAATTTTGAAAATGTCAATAATACATTTATTTACGTTATTTTTGGTACAGAAAAAAAACCATTTCCATGTTCTTCAAGTGTATAATATTTATTATTGACATTTACATTACTTTTCAGTTCTATAATGGTATCAAAGCTGTTCTCGTGAAAGTAGAACAAGGAACTTTGAGGGGTAAAGAGGTAGATCTGGTGACTGGTGAAGGAACATTCTTCAGTTTTCAAGGTATTCCGTATGCTAAGCCACCTCTGGGCAAATTGAGATTCAAGGTATGTTCAGATTTTATTATTTTACTAACTTCTGTCAGCGTTTCTGTAGATCTTAAATTTTCTCGATATAAGAATTAATCTATGTAGATTCTATTTGTAACTCTGTGCCACGTTCAGATCCTTTCAGCCGTTTTGGCGTGATAAAAACAAGCATCCATGCATCCTTACAATTTTTCACATTTGTTATATTAAGTAGTCTGGTATTAATCTTTTTGTAACTATTATATACCATTTACATAAGAAACACATAGAAATTCAGAAATTTGTGTATTAAAATTACACATGTCATTATTTGTATCCTAATAATGAAAAATTTACATTTATTAGGCCCCTGAACCCCCCATTTCTTGGAAGGGAGTAAGAAATGCAACTGAGCATGGGCCTGTTTGCATTCAAAGGGAATTTATGACAAATAAATTTATTAATGGCAGTGAAGATTGTCTCTTCATCAATGTGTATACACCAAATGTAAACCCTGAGGAACCCTTACCAGTCATGGTCTACATCCATGGAGGTGGTTTCGTTTCTGGTTCCGGAAATGACGATTTATATGGACCAGACTTCCTCCTAAGAAAAGGAGTAATCGTAGCTACAATCAACTATAGACTTGAAGTTTTAGGACTACTTTGCTTGGATATAAAAGAAGTGCCTGGTAATGCTGGCTTAAAGGACCAAGTAGCTGCTCTTAAATGGGTTAAAAGAAATATAAGGAGTTTTGGCGGAGATCCTGATAATGTAACTATATTTGGACAGAGTGCAGGAGGTGCATCTGTTTCACTACATTTAATCTCTCCAATGTCCAAGGGGTTGTTTAAAAGAGCTATATCTATGAGTGGTGTCATTTTTGAAGACTTTTATGTCCCTTTTCAACCGCAAAGACGTGCTTTTTTACTTGGAAAACAGCTTGGTACATATACAAGAGATCCTCACGAGTTGTTAAAGATTTTACAAAATGTTCCCCCCGAAAAACTTATTGGCACACATCCGTCTTTTCTAGTAGCCGACGATCTATTTAAACTATTTTCAAAAATGTCCTACTTCACTCCTGTTATTGAGAAAAAAAATTGTCGAGAACATTTTTTGACAATAAAACCTGAAACTGCACTAGAAATGTGTAAAGTCAATGAAGCTAATCTTATGATTGGACATACGGATCGGGAAGGGTTGGGCTACGCTGAAATTCAAGAGAGAGAAGTACTAACATATTATCCACCATATGACGAATTTCTCGTACCTTGGAAGATTGAAATTAATAGTACTCTAAACACAATATTTGATATAGGTGATTTAGTACATCGTCATTATTTTGGAAATAACACTATCAGTTTAGACAATTACAAAGAATACATAGCATATTCTTCTGATACTGTAGTTTATGATATACATAGGTATATCAATAGATATTCAAAAGTTAAAAATACCAAAAGTTTTCTTTATAAATTTGCCTGTGTTTCTGAGAGAAATATTTACGGAAGCAAAGCAAGTGCAAAATATAATATAACGGGGGCGAGTCACAAGGATGATTTGGTTTATTTATTTTATATGAAGGGACAAAATTTTACACTTGATATGAAGAGCCGGTCTTTCAAAATGGTCGATCAATTATGTACTCTTTATTCGAATTTCGCAAAATTTGGGTGAGTTTGTTCTTGATACATTTTAATAGTCTAATTTAGATAAAAGCGAGTAACCCAGGTCGCTGAATGCCAATCTTTTAAATTGACTCCCGAGAGGTTTTAAAATTCGTGGTAAAATTATGTTTGTTTAAGAACGAACTGTGAATTTTAAAATATGGGTTGGTGGAAAGATTTTATCAAATTGGCAAATACTGCTGAGAGGTTTTTAGGAAATTGCTTGAATAATATTGAATTACTATTCTATGGCACAGTTTTCGATAAATCGACATAATTTCATGCATTCGTGCTACATACATACCTCGGCAGCATATCGTATTAAACAGGAAAAGGCGAGACCACATAAATAATTGAATAAATTAATGTAATGACTAATTCTGTAATAAAGTTGTCTTGAATATTTTTTCTTTCTTTCTTTCATAAATTTGGTCTTGCATTAAATCAAATAGCGAATTAAATTCCAAAAAACTGTTCAATTTACTATTTTTCTAATATTATCTTTAGATATAGCTCGAGCTCCTCAGTGGAGACGTATATGAGCTGATGATGATGAACTAAATGATGAATAGTTTTATGAATTCCATGCTTTTCTTTTCAGTAACCCTACACCTGACTTGTCGCTTGGTACAATTTGGCCTGAATTTAATACTACGACAGAAAACTACATGTTGATAAATGAAACACTGAGTACAGGTAGCGCAAAAGATAAATTTCAGTTTTGGAAGTATATTTTGGAATATGGGGGCATTAAGTTTTGACATAGAATATCTTATTAAACTAATGCACCTATGTATATAAAAATAGAATTTATATGACACTTTGTTATTATATTTAATTATTTATATTGGAGTGAAGTTTTATTTTCTGGTTGAATTATTTGCTAATCCTAATTTTATTGTTCTTCCCATAATTCCTATACATAAATGTCGGTTCGACCGATCTTTGACATGAAATAAATCACTCATTATGTTTTTGTGAAATAAATTAAACTTATGGATGCAGGGAGCCTACAACCGGTCTGCATGGAAGTCAATGGGGGATGCCTATGTTCAGCAGTGGACGTCCTATGGCTGATATGATGATGATGATATTTTTTAACAATAATGAATATGAGAAGTGTTGCAGTGTTCTAAAGACTCGAGTCGACAACGTGTGTCTGGAAATTACATGGAAATAATATAGTTTACTTCTTTAACCAGTATTCAGATTGCTGAGAAATTCTCATATTTTGTATTTTGAGTAACTAACTAAATGTTGACACACTATATACTTGCAATTGAAAGACCACAAGCAGTTTCTGAAAGCCCAAACTGTTCATTGATAGTCCCCTAGGTTAGTGACCCTGACTCTCAAGCCGCGGGTCGTGGGTTCGAATCCCACCCAGGACAAACATTTGTATGCATGAATATGTCTGTTTGTCTTGTGTCTGGATGTAAATATCTATATAAGTATGTATTTAAAAGTAGTATATGTAGTATATCAGCTTCACAAGCTCTGCTTAGTTTGGAATCAGATTGGCCGTGTGTGAAAAAATGTCCCAGGATATTTATTTTTATTTTATTAAGCTTATTATGAAAGATTCACATTTTATTCATCATCTAGAAATACATTTACTTTATACCTTTTTGTTGACATAAAACATATTGCAGTAACTTTAATGAAAAGGCAAGAGTCCCCTGCGTGAGAGACGTTAAAGCCTATCAGCCCTTTACATTAATCACCCCCCTTCTTCCCCCAGCAGCGTAAATAGCTTCAATAAATACAGGCTGGAGGTTTAAAAGCGTTCCCCTGTACGGAGTCTATTGAACAATTTGAGAAAACACTTGACAAATGCTTCAGTTACAGTGGGGACAGTTTCATAGTGCATTTTAAAGCGCGTTTTTTGCTCCAAATGCACGGTCGAGCTGAAAGCTATATTCGTACACATTAATATTATTAAGTAGGTACAGAAAACGCTATACATTTTAATCTTTATAAAAATCTTATGCCGAGTTTGTCTGCCTTTTGGCGATAAACTCAAAAACCATTAACCGGTTTTTTATACGGCTTTTACCAATAGTTGAAGTGATTAATGAGAAAGGTCTATTATTTTGGCAAGGAATTAATTGTTTGTTAATTGATTGATATAGAACGGTGTTTGGTGAAGGTGGCGTTAAGAAAATAGAGCTTCAACAAATATATTTCAGATTATTTTCCGTTTAATATCGGACGTAACATCAAATGAAACTTAGAGCAAATGAAAATATCGAATATCTGAAGATAAAAGCGTTTTCATGTAACAAATATCAACAGTACTCACGCCGTCGAACCGGCAAACACTTGTGATGGGAGACAGAGACTGTCCGATTGTGTCGCGATGTACATTCTTATATTTTATTTTCTCCTGGTACTTCAAAATGTCAAAGAGAAAAAGAATACAGTTTTTTTCGTTTTGTTTACGTAGAGCGTACTTTATCTGCACAAATTTATTTGTATTGAATAAGTTCCAAAACTACTCGACCGATCTGAAAAAATCTATCACTGCTAAAATAAAAATCCATATTATCATAACTACGATGTGGGTGAATCTGCGCGGCGAAAGCTAGTTTTAAAATAAAATGGTACTTTGCAAACATATTAATATTTAGGTATTGCATAGTACACAAAATAAGTTACGAATTTATTTAATAATATTTTCCCATAGGTAGTTGTACTTCTACATAGTTACAAAGTTCTACAGGGTAACGCTATTATTTAACTTCCTATTAAACTTAAAATAGTATTACTAAGTACCTACTGATTTAATAACAGAGACATTTCGGAGGTATCTTTAATGTTAAGAGAATGGTCCTTTGCCTTGAATGTGGACCTGGTTTTTTTTTTTTTTTTTATACCACAAGGGTGACAAACAGGCATACGGTCCCACCTGATGGGAAGCGGTTACCGTAGCCTATGGACGCTTGCAACACCAGAGGCGTCACTCACGCGTTGCCGACCCTATAAAAAAGGGAGCAACTGTATAGGCAGAACTGTACTGGTGACTTCAAGAGTAAAATAATCGTAATAAAATAAATTCGAAAACATTGTTACTTATTTGAATTGCATCGAAAATAATTACTCGAAATTATTCCGACTGTAGTGCTACTTTACTCAGTTTATTACATTTCTTTTCATAGGATTTCTGATGTAAAAATAATGAACGTGTAGCATACCAACTACACTATACCGAGAGCTGAGGAGAGGTGCGACGCGCGGGGCGGCAGGGTCGCAGACCGGCCCGGCCGCCAGTTCGACGCCGCAAGCGCACCAGTCACTTTACCGCGACCACCGCGAGTCCACGTCGCCTTAACGAAGATTCCTCGCTTACGCGCTGCCGCGATCTATTATATATATATTCTTTCTCCTCTAGTATTCTTTTCTCAATTCTAAGTTCTTTCTTTTCTTTCTGCTATCGCTTGGTGCTTGATTAATGTATGTGTGTGAACCTTACGCTAATATACTGTACAAGTGTAATCAAATAGTTTTATTTCTGTTCGTGTGGGAAACACAATTCCATATTGGTGACCCCGACGTGATCGTACTGGCATTAGAATGTCGTCAGAAGATAAGAATATCGACGCTGACCAACAAGCGTCTGGATCGTCTGTAGAACGCATTGCTATCCGCCTACCCGCCTTTTGGGCTGAAGATCCCGAAATTTGGTTTCATCAAGTTGAAGCGCAGTTTGAAATTTCACAAATAAAATCGGATTCTACGAAATATTATCAAGTGGTGAGAGAATTGGATCATAAGACAGCGAAAGAAGTTCGTGACATTTTAATCAATCCACCAGCCACCGGCAAGTATGAAAAAATTAAGGAAGAACTTATCAGGCGTATGTCCATTTCTCGTGAGCAAAAAATGCGGCAACTACTCACACATGAGGAATTAGGGGATAGAAAACCTTCCCAATTCCTGCGCCACTTAAGGGGATTGGCTGTTGGAGACATCGGCGAAGAATTTTTGAAAAATATATGGTCTAGTCGTTTACCTACCCACGTTCAGGCAATAATTGCATCGCAAAAAACAATACCGTTAGATGACATCGCCGTTCTTGCTGATCAAATTTGCGAAGTAGCTCCCTCCCCTGGCAATCAACATCAAGTGGCAAGTACCAACTCTCTCGAAGGTATGTTACAACGGATGGAACAGTCTATCACAAATAAGTTACAAAACGAACTTACGCAACAGATTGCCCAATTGAGTTTTCGTTCAAACAATGAATACCTGCCCCGAACAAGAGGACAACGATCAAGGAGCAGATCAAGGTCACGCGGTTGGACCCAGCATCAGAAACCAGGTATTTGTTGGTATCACAGTAATTTTAAACAACGTGCAAACCGATGCGTTTCGCCGTGCAATTACAAGTCGGAAAACGAACGCGACAGTCAATAGAGGCGACTAAAGACTGTCGTTCAACGCTTACCCGTCGCCTATTTATTACTGACAAATACAGCAAAATTCAATATCTCATTGATACCGGGTCCGATCTGTGTGTTCTGCCTCGCAGGTTTTTACGGCAATATAAACCACCAACAGATTATTCACTGACCGCTGCAAATGGATCAGTTATACAGACTTATGGCATACTACCGATGAATTTGAATTTAGGCCTAAGAAGAGATTTCCCTTGGAATTTTGTAGTGGCGAATGTAGATAAGCCCATAATTGGCGCTGATTTCTTGTCTCATTATGGTTTATTGATTGATTGTAAAAATAACCAATTATTAGATAGCCTGACTTCAATCTCTGCAACCTGTTCTTTGTCCCGGTGTCCGCAAAATAGCATCAGGGTTATAGCCGGCAATAGTGAGTATCATAAATTACTTTCACTTTACCCTCATTTGACAAAACCGTCAGGTTTTCACCGGGAAGTTAAACATTCCACTGTGCACTATATACGTACCATTCCAGGCCAGCCAGTTTTTTGTAGGCCACGCCGTTTGGCCCCAGATCGACTTGTTATAGCAAAGGAGCAGTTTGAGCAAATGGTTCGAGACGGGACTGCACGAAGATCGGATTCACCATGGGCGTCAGCCTTGCACCTGGTGCCTAAAAAAGAAGATAGTTGGAGGCCTTGTGGTGACTACAGGGCACTCAATGCACGTACAATACCGGATCGCTACCCTATACGCCACATTGAAGACTGTTCTCATCAACTAGCTGGCTGTAAGTTATTTTCAAAAATTGATTTAGTAAAAGCATATAACCAGATCCCAGTTTACAAGCAGGATATCCCAAAAACGGCTATTACGACACCATTCGGGTTATTTGAATTCCCTTATATGTCATTTGGTTTGAGAAATGCCGCTCAAACGTTTCAACGTTTCCTCGACGGCGTTTTACGGGATTTAAATTTCACTTATTCCTATATTGATGACGTTCTAGTCTTCTCGAAAAACGAAGAAGAACACCTGGAACACCTGCGCATAGTTTTTAAAAGATTAGAGGACTATGGTTTACTAATAAATGAAGCAAAATGTTTATTTGGACAAAGTGAGGTGATTTTCCTAGGATTTCACATTTCTTCTGAAGGTACTCGACCAGTCCAGGATAAAATAACTGCATTACAGGAATTTCCACCACCTACAACTGTTGGCGGCTTGCGCAGATTTCTTGGAATGTTAAATTTTTACAGACGGTTTATACCACATGCCGCAGCTGAACAGGCCCCACTCCATGACATGTTATCGGGATCAAACATCAAGAGTGCACATGCTCTTACATGGACACCAGAGCACCTGGAATCATTTAACAAATGTAAGAATAGTTTAATTAGATCAACTCTATTAGCACATCCAATCAACCATGCGCCGTTGGCCCTCGCGACTGATGCATCAAATTCAGCTTTGGGCGGTGTTTTACAACAACAGGCACGTGGTAACTGGCAGCCACTCGCCTTTTTCTCGAAGAAGATGAGTAAAACGCAACAACAGTATAGCGCCTATGACCGTGAGTTGTTAGCTATTTACGAAGGTATAAAACATTTCAGATATATGCTTGAAGGTAGATGCTTTACAGTATTTACCGACCATAAACCTTTATCCTTCGCTTTTCAACAAAAGGATGGTAGCGCGAGTTCACCTAGGCAACGACATCAGTTAGATTTTATATGTCAATTCACCAGTGATATCAGGCATATTTCTGGGAAAGATAACATTACAGCAGACACTTTTTCTCGCATAGAAGTTATTTCTATACCACCCAATTTTCAAGCCATAGCTACTCATCAACAAAATGACACCGAGCTTAAAAATATATTAAAAGATAAATCCACTTCGCTCGTAATAAAAAAAATACCAGTTCCGGACAGTAATGTTTTACTCTATTGTGATGTCTCATTATCAAAGGCACGCCCATATATACCGCAGGACCTACGCCGACAGATTTTTAACACCGTCCACGGCATGAGCCATCCAGGTGTTAAGCCAACAACTAAACTGATTACAGATAGGTTTATTTGGCCTTCTGTCCGAAAAGATTGCCGTACCTGGGTAAAAACATGCGACTCATGCCAAAGATCAAAAACTCAAAGACATACGTCATCCGCGATAGGCACATTTCAGTCACCAGGAGTTCGTTTTAATCATGTACACATAGATTTGATAGGCCCATTACCGACATCATCAGATTTTAAATACTGTCTTACCGCTATAGATAGATTTACTCGTTGGCCAGAAGTCAAACCATTATGCGATATTTCAGCAGAAACAGTTGCGTCTGCCTTCTATGAAACTTGGATCTCACGTTTTGGTTGTCCACAGATTGTAACAACAGATCAAGGCCGACAGTTTACCTCCAACCTTTTTAGAGAACTATCAAATCTATGTGGAGTTCAACTAAATCACACGACAGCGTATCACCCACAGGCCAATGGCATGGTAGAACGACTACATCGCACACTGAAGGCGGCTATAATGGCTCACGATACAGCAAAATGGACAGACGTCCTTCCGATCATTTTACTTGGATTGAGATCTGCCTGGAAGGAAGATTTACAATGCTCAGCCGCTGAATTGGTGTATGGTGAGCCTTTGCAGATCCCGGGTGAGTTCATACATGTTCCTGTTACACATGAACCCCAAACTTCAGATTTTGTCAAGAGACTCCGAGGACATATGTCTTCTTTAAGACCAGTGCCTGCATCAAGACATACAGACTCTAAGCCGATTTTTGTTCATGGCCATTTAGATACCTGTACTCATATATACTTACGCAAGGATGCCTTACGTGGGGCTCTCGAGCCACCTTATACCGGCCCATATCGAGTTATTTCTCGTAATGACAAAACATTTATTATACAGTTACCACGAGGCCCCGTAACGGTATCGATAGACAGAGTCAAACCAGCATATTCATTGAGCGATGCGGAATATCAACACCAAGCTGACAGAGTACCTAATTTGGTTAAGACCACAAGGTCAGGAAGAAAAGTTAATTTCCCTAAATATTTTTCCGCAGGTCTTTAGTCTCGCAGGAGGGTGGTGTAGCATACCAACTACACTATACCGAGAGCTGAGGAGAGGTGCGACGCGCGGGGCGGCAGGGTCGCAGACCGGCCCGGCCGCCAGTTCGACGCCGCAAGCGCACCAGTCACTTTACCGCGACCACCGCGAGTCCACGTCGCCTTAACGAAGATTCCTCGCTTACGCGCTGCCGCGATCTATTATATATATATTCTTTCTCCTCTAGTATTCTTTTCTCAATTCTAAGTTCTTTCTTTTCTTTCTGCTATCGCTTGGTGCTTGATTAATGTATGTGTGTGAACCTTACGCTAATATACTGTACAAGTGTAATCAAATAGTTTTATTTCTGTTCGTGTGGGAAACACAATTCCATAAACGCTTTGAGTTCTCCTCTTCATAAAATTATTTTTTATAATATTGTGAACTTTATTAATAAATAACATTAATGCGTTACTAATCACACCACTGGCTTTCGGTGAAGGAAAACATCGTGAGGAAACCTGCATGCCTGAGATGTCACAATTAAAGGTATGTGAAGTCCGCCAATCCGCACTGGGCCCGCGTGGTGGACTATGGCCTAAACCCCCGCGATGTTAGGGGAGGCTTGAGCTCCTCGGTGGAGACGTATATGAGCTGTTGATGATGATTGATGATGAATGCGTTACGTATTCTCTCCGTAAACACTATCCTATTTACCTGCAGCTATTATTTTATTGAAATGAAATATCTCTCATTATTAGAAAACTTAGAAAACCTGTACTACTGTAATATAGGTATTTCGGTGATCCGCGGGTGAGGACCTGGAGACCTGAAATACAGGGTCGCCCTAGTTTAGGCTCCAGATCACACACTCGGCGCGGTTGATGTTATTATTTTAGTATATATACCTTCCTTTTATGTTTGTAAGCATATCTACTGTACCGTTCTTGTGTGTGATAAAATAAATTTCTTTATTATTATTATTATTATTATTATCTCTCTTAGTCATATTAAAAATCTTGTGGCTAAATTTCACCAACTCATAACGTCAGTATCATTCTTTGTCAGCAATATTCTTGGATAAACAAAATGTGGATAACATCAAAGCAATTTAAAATTGACTTTTCACAATATCTCAAAGAATCCTGATCATAACAAAATAATAAAGAACACCATAAATCCCATAGACCGTATAGAATTTTCCAATTTACTATACGACGTATAAATATCCAGAGCACTCGTAAAATAACCGTAAACTAAAATGGAGTTTAATATTTGTAATATTTCCCTGTTTCTAATTTAGTTCACGAGAACCGAAACAAAAAATGATAAGCGTTGTTATACTTGGCTTTCTGGCATGTAAGTTGGTTTTTAAATTTACTTTCATTATAAAAAAGTTACCTACTACCTTTTCCACCACTGGATTTCGGTGAAAAACATCGTGAGGTAACCTGCATGCCCGAGATGTCACAATTAAAGGCATGTCTCCACAATCCGCACTAGGCCCGCATGGTGGACTATGGTCTAAAAACCCACTCGTTGTTAAGGAAGGCTCGTGCTCCTCAGTGGAGACGTATATGAGCTGATGATGATGTTATAATCAATAGATACAAATGTCATTTATTTTGTACATGAATACACGATATAATTATTAACACATTGTTGTGTAATATGGCTAGTCTATAAATCTTTAAGTTACAAGGAACCGATCAATTAATTTACTTGAGTTTGTTTAGGCATATTTATTATTTTGATTCCAAAGCTCCGTACAGAATAACAGGACTTAACTTATCAAACTCAATAGAACTGTCGTTGAAGGAAAATACAAATTTATTCACTCTACTGATAAAAAGAAACACGCAGTTTTTGATACTAAGCACTAATGAAAACTTGGTGACAATAAAGCAACAGAACTTCCTTCCTTATCTGACACGTAGCTAAGTTATATATCTATTTCAGTCGCACACACTGAAGCTCGAATAAATCCAACAATGGAAATTTACGAAATACGAGAATATAATAACGATGACCATAATTTACATATTAACTATGTATATCCAAAAGGAAGTAACTATCCAAGAGGAGACACAAAACTATCGAAACTGCTAAAAAAATATAATATTAACAGAAATAATGACAAAGGCCTTAAAATACCTGAATATGATAAAGTGATGAGCGTTACTAATGCTCTTATAAATAAACTGAAATTAATAAACAATGGAGGTATTCTTAAAGCAGTTGATAATGATGATGATGATGTATATTTTGTTAACGGTGATGATACGTTTACTGATGATGAAACTAACGATAATACGGATTCTGATAAAAACTCTCTGAATAAACCGGAGAGTCATGTTCTAGTTCATTTGTGAGTAATTCAACATTTTCATGCAAATGGGTAATATATAAAATACCATAAAAATCCCTACTTAATATTTTAAATGCAAAAGTAACTCTCTGTCTGTCTGTTACGGTTTCGGATTTTGATGAGATTCGGTATAGAGATAGACTAGAGTCTAGGACAGAACAAAGGTTACCTTTACTAGAAAGGAGGGCACCCGGAAACGCAGGTGAAACCATGGGGCGCCAGCTATATATACAAATTATTTTATTTTTAATAAAATATGATTTAATTTAATAAATTCATTATTTTATGAGCAAAACCCTGCTAAAAATATCTACAGGGTCACCAACCTGTCTTAAAAGTTTAAGGATTAAACTCTAAAAATGTTGATAAGCTCAAGCGTGATGTTGATAAAGCTGATTTTTTTCCAGATTGAAACCACAAAACAGAAAAAAAATGTTTTGACTTAATCCACCGAGTTTAAGAGCCCTCCTTAAAGGTAAAATAATAATCAGTTTCTTTTCATTATGAGGCTATTTCGAGTCTACTAGTCGAACCTATACCTAAAGTTATAAAGCTGAAGAGTTTCTTAATATAGACGCGCTTATCGCAAGACCTACTGGATCAAATTGAAAAAATACTCTATATCCATAAAACACTTTATAATATTAGTGTAGATATACTCGTAAGTTATTTATTTTTTGCATGAAGCTCGTACAAAGATAAAGATTTTAGACAGATTAGGCGTTTTTTTATTTTTTATTTATTTTATTATATTTACAGTACATGCAGTAACATGACATAAAAAGATGAAGTTATTTTATGTCTTCATACATGAAGAAGCATTGTAATTAGAATATAAGCCATATAAAAACGAAACTTTATATATTTCAGACAGAGCAACATCAGCTCCTACGAACAGACATCATTATGATTCAGAAAATGGAGACAATAATAAATAAATTCTAAGACAAAACTCAAACTATTAATAACAAGGTGTTTTTTTATAATTTCATTGAAACCTTTACTTATATTAGGAGGCAACTAATTGCACTATAAATTTACTTCAGGCTTCAATACTACTCGTCCAAACGCGACCGAATAAGCTGGTAGTATATTTGAAAGTTTGTTTGTTAGTTGGTCGATCACAATCTGCCAAAAAAGGCTGAATAAAGGATTAAATTAATATACTGGGACATTTTTATATAACCAGAAAGCTGACATACTAAATACCTACTACTTTAAAAACATACTTACTTATACATTTACATCCAGACACGGACCAAACATACATATTCAATTAATGTTTGTCCTAGAAGGGATTCAAGCCCGCGAACGAGGCACAAAGCCAACCGGTCTATAAAAGACACTTGATATATTCGATACCTAAAAACGCGAGTAAACCCGCGCAGAAATAATATATTCTATAATAAAACAAGAAACCTATCCAATGAGCTACCAAAACGTTAGCATTGTGCAAAAATACTGGCGCAGCAAAACCAATACAGTCCCGCACAAAGCCAGGTAAATAGACAGGGGCGAATCGAACAATCCCGCGATCCCGCTGTCCCGCAGTCCCGGTATCCCGTCGCTAATTCAATTAGTGAGATACGGGATATATCCCGTACTATTACGGGATTGTTACGTCACCGAGATTTATTTGCGCTGTCGGTGGATATTTTTATTGGTTTGTGTGTTAGGTGTATGGTTTCATTATTACACCTTTGGTTATTTTATTGTTTGATAGTTAAAACAAATGCAAAGCGTATTTTGTTTAAGTGGGCTATGAAATCCGTCCGATCCGAATTTAAAATGGTGTTTGAAAATATAAATGTTAAAAGAAGTAGATAATTTTCTGAAGTAACTGGTGCGATTTTTATGGCGCAACGGACTCGTCTGTTTGAAGCAGCCCGACTGGGGTAGTACCTCCACCTTACAGAAGACCGCAAATAACACTACATGTAGTGTTGTGTTCCTGCGGTGAGTAAGGTAGCCAGAGCTCCATGAGGAGACCCTGTAGCGGCAGTGGGGGGACCGGTGATGGAGTAGCGTCGTGGGGCTATGCAGGGGTGATACCTGTCTAGCCCTTCGACGAAAATACATTACGCATTGTCCCTTTCACTGCCTACACAGTTGCTCCTTTTTTACAGGGTCGGTAACGCGGGAGTGACGCCCCTGGCGTTATAAGCGTCCTAAGGCTACAGTAACCGCTTACCATCAGGTGGGACCGTATGCCTCTTTGCCACCCTTGTGGTATGAAAAAAGAATTGACGAAACGTAACATAACACTTGAAAGAAACATTATCTAAGACAGATTTAATGTAACCTATCTGGGTTTCTTTGATGAAAGTCTGAAGTCCGAACCAAGTAGCTTTCCTTCACAAGCGCCCTATTAAGGCCTAAACTAAATAAATATAATTTAGAATGGTACTTACTTGTCATATCCTTGTCTTCATAGATAAATTATTATTTATTCTCATATCATATATGAACACATAATACTGTCCCTTTCAAAAGCTATTCATTAAACAAAGATGGAGCTATACGTATCCATTAGATTATAGCTCATTGGATGCCGTCAAAATTAAATCAAAATCAAGGATACAATGACATGTTTGTATGCAAGGCTCTGTTTGTCATCCTGGCGTTCAATTCAGTAAAGTATTAATAATATCGACTCGACAATAACTCTCTCGTCTCTTTCTACCAGTATCCAATCACGTGAGACGTCCGCTGTTGCTCTCGAAGTCTGTATTATAGAATACAAAGGGGGTGTGTAAAATCAATCACAGTTTGTTCTAGGATTTCAGTTCGTTAGTCGCTGTAATGAAATCGGATACGATACGTGATCGGGGTAGCAAATACTCCGTCCGGTCTATTGTCCCTTTTATTACGAGAACGTTGCTCTTTATATGCGACTATATAACGCCGTTCGGTTTTACTTGCGGTGAGGAATGATACAGAAAATAAAAGTGCATAAACTAAAAAAATTGTTAGGGTGAAAATTATAATTTATCAAAGTGTTGTCTTTTAACTGTAGGAGAATCTGCCTTTTTATCGGGTTAAATAAGGTACTAGTTTTGTGGGCTTAAGTGTTTATAAAAGGCGTAAATAGAAAAGAGTTTAAATATCCATTTTTTTATACCTACATATTATATCTTTAATATCGTATTTATACAAAACATTTCCTGAACTTAATACCATCACAGTATTCATCCCTTTGTGTATCAACAATCATATCTTTACCGAAGGAAAATATAATATTACTTCCTTTTACCTCTTTATTATACACATGAAACTTTATACTCAATAGAATTCGAAAAAAACACATGTTTTGTCCTTCCATAAGGGAAATTGTCACGTTCAATTTTCGACTGAATTTCTGAGAAGTGAAGGTGTAATTTAATTTGGATTCTCTTCCTTATACGTTGGTAAACAGGAGTGTGGGCTGTCAGATTGAATATGCCTAACGTGTAGGTAACAGTGATACAGATATGATACGATCTAACGAACTGTAATGTCCCATGCGGGCCAGGAAGCCGGCGAGTTACTACCTGAATGCATTTAATTACCTTTTAAGGCGCTAAGCTAGTCGAGGAAGCTCAAAAAAAAAGTCCTAAAATGACTTTGATCGATGAAACCTGACAAGGGATGTAAGTTTTCATAATTTATTTATTTGGCAACACTAACATCATGTTTACACACAATTTAAAATATCTGGGTATTTCATGTAAACATGACAATCATAACTGTCGACAGCATTTGTTTTTAAACAATATATTTTACTCGCTAAATAATAAACTAAAAAATCAACAGTATATAGTATATATATATTTTTTTATTAATGAGAGAAGTGTTTTTTGCAATCCTTTTTTTAAAGTGGACAACGTATGAGAGAAAACAGATGAACCACCTTCTTGATTAAACATTAACAAAATGAATGGAAAGGAAAAAACATTATGTAGAAATGGTCTGTAGCCCAAAAGCCCCCATTTCTTATCAAGTGCAATTGGAGATAAAAATATTAGTCCCAATGCAATATAAGTTAAATAATCAAGCCCCAACTCGCTAATCCCCTGCCCCCACCCCATATCCTTTTCCGCACAGTCCAACCCTGTATCAATTAAGGCGGGTCCAGTAAATAAGGCTTGATCCTGATTGTGACTAGCTTTGTTTTTCTCTCCTCGGGCCGCTCGTATTGTATTCATTTTATACTGTATTTTTTTGTTATTTACCAAAGGCAGGGAGGGGAAATGCGATTCCGTTAATGAATCAAGGATTCTGTTATCAATATCAATTTATCAGCACCTTTTGTCGGATTCAACAATTTTATCAATGCGGGTTGACAATTTGCGTGAATGAGTGCACGGCCTTTGGTGTAAATTAAAATTAAATCATATATTTTAAAGGACATATGTTTCATACATTGGATATCGTAATTTTTGTATCGAAGCTTAACTATAGCTTGATCTAAGTGTTCGTAAAGTTTGCCATTTTATGATTTAAGAATTACAAAAGATTATTATAGCAACTATACAATAAAACTAGAGGCTCCCGGGGGATCGTTATGCTTATGTGTTATTCCAGAACATAGTTTAACACTGTGCGACATTTCATCACGTATATGTTTACTATTACTAGCTTCATCATACAAAGGATACCTAAGTAAATTAAGAATATTTCTATATCTTGTAAAGCTACCTTATCCACTTACTACATATTTATTAATTTAATTGTATTAAATTTTAAATACACCATCATTTTGTAACATAACTTTTCTCTCAATAACCCAAGGTTAACAGTACAATTGATAAGTTTCAATTTGTAGAAAACTTTGTATATCCTACAATTTCGGGCGCTGCAAAGGGAAAGTTCAACGCCGCCTTCCGGCAGATACCAACGGCTTATCGTCGTTTCAGAACTAACTAGCATTTACTGTTTTAATGAAGTGAATTTTGCGCGGATCCACTCGGTTTGACTCTTTGTTTCGTAGCCAGAAAAGTTTTATGAAAAAGAAACACTTAGCAATGAGATCAAGCTGTGAACTGAAAATGTACTGACTTTAACCATGTTAAGGGATGTGTAAAAAGACATGCGAGAGTAACAAAGGCTTGGAATTTTGTTTACTTGTGATGTGCACTTTTGTGCTGTAAATTCAATTTGATCTATGAATTTTTCTGTTTGGATGAACATGTCTGTTTGTTATGCGTCTTGGTGTTAATACTTATCACTACATATTATAAAACAAAGTCATTTTCCGCTGTCTGTCCTTCTTACTTCTTACCTACTTATGTCTTCTTAAATCTTCAAAACTACGCAACTTTGATATTTGTTCTTGTTAGTTTTTTTTAATAGATAGAGAGACTCAAGAGGAAGGTTTTTATATACAATACATGCATAATACGTGGGTTTTCACTCCTGTTTCTCGGACGAATCACTATGTAGATGCTAAGTAGATGAATCGTTTTGTAAATTCATGAACGCATTAAAATCCATTACGTAGTTTAAAGATCTAAGCGTAAAGACGGTAGGAAGTGACTTTATTTTCTACTATTTAAAGTTTACTAGTAAAGCACTGTTTATTTTGGAATCAGACGCTTTACTTATTTAAACTTTAGCAAACTAAGGATTTTTAAAAAACAAACCGGACAACTTGCCTGTACAATCTCACTCCTACTACACATAAATTGTAGTTGGAAAACGTAACGCACAAAGTTTCCGTATCACTGTTCTCATATCTCGGATGTAGGGTGTTATTTGGACAATTCCATTTGGAGTAACACTGGAAACTTGAGACGAGGCAAGGAGTGCAACACAGAGTTGTAATCAGAGATACAGTTGAGTGCATTGTTATCGGCAACGGCAACCCTGGATGTACCCTACAGTGCGCTAGTTAATTGTGGGGGCGATACCCATGGGATTGGATGCAGCGGGTAACTTTTGCATTTTTCGGGTGAGGTTTTAGAAATATGGTTTTGCTGGTTCTTATTGGTTGAATACCGATGTTTGAAGATGTAGCTTTAATTTCGGATGTAAATATCTATATAAGTATGTATTTAAAAGTATTATATTTAGTATATCAGCTATCTGGTTACCATAACACAAGCTTCATTTGAAGCTTACTTTGGAATCAGATTGGCCGTGTGTGAATAATGTCCCAGGATATTTATTTATTTATTTTAAACTAGGTATAGGTACATAGGGTAATTTTAGTGGTTGAATGGGTTTTGAATCAACATTTTTTTGGTGGTTAGAGCTTGAGTGCAAAGTAAAAATATACGCATGTTTAATATCTGTATTCTCACTTTTAGGTATGCATGTTTTGTTACGCATAGAAGAGTGAACTATAGCTTTAACTGGTATTAATATCGCATAAATATAATTTTAATTCCAATCTCGCCTCCTTCTGTAACATATACCAAAATCAAAAAGCAAGAGATAGTAAACTAGGACACCTTGAATTGCTTCCCTGAATCTTTGTTCATTTCCGATACACACAAATGAATCGTATGCATACATGAAATAGGGAATTTGATGGAAGTGGCATACATACTGTATGGCTTATTTGGGGATAAGAATATTCAACGATCGGTATCTCGAAAAGTATATTGTTGCGTCTTAATGCTAGATTTATTTTCATTTTAAAAATCCCCTTCAATTTAATATGTAACATCATGATCATTATTATTTTTACCACTACTATTTCTGGCAGTGTATACTAGAACAATACAACAAAGAAACAGTAACAGCAATTTTCACAAGACCTCAGATACGCTAAAGAAAAATCAAGCTTAGTTTCACATATTAGTGTTACGTTAACGATTCATCATCATCATCAGCTGATATTTGTCTCCACCGAGGAGCTTGAGCCTCCCCTAGCAATGAGGGGGTGTAGGTCATAGTCCACAACGCGGGCCTAGTGCGGATTGACGGACTTCACATGCCTTTAATTGTGACATCTCGGGCACGTAGGTTTCCTCGCAATGTTTTTTTTCACCGAAAGCCAGTGGTGTGAATCCGCACGTAAGTTTTTTAGAAAACTCAGAGTAAGGGCCAGAGTTTGAACCTGCACCTTTATGATCGAGTGTCGGTGCGTTACCCACTTAGCCACCACGGCTGTCGTTAACGATTAGGTTATTAATAGTCACATCGTACTTCCACCTATTTTATGTCTCCATGTACGTATACTATACTTCGATTGCCCTCAGTTTATTTTTTTTTTTTTTTTTTTTTTTTTGAATGGACTAGAAGGTGACAGCCTCAGATGGCTTTTACACCGTTACGCGGACTTTTTCGGTGAGCGCAGATGGCTCTCAACCGAAGGACAATTTAAGCGACAGCGCTGAGGGTGTCCCCTGCGGGACCGTGCCTCGGCTCAGGGCGTCACTGGGGGAAGTGGGGACTCACTTGGCATGATTATTTAGGGAGCGGACTGGGTCGTTGCTGCGGCACGGGCCGCACTAACAAGACGAGACTGGGTGGGACGTCGCGACGGTCCTCGCCGGCGAGGACGGAATCGGATTTGTGTATTAGTGTGGGGTTGTGTATCGCGAGCTGAGTTACCGGCTGCAAGCTGGTCTTGAATTTTGGTGGTTTCGTCGTCAGACTCGGCAAGGACGATCCTTGGTCTGCGTACGCTAGATATTCGGGAAAGCGTGTAGCTTGCAGCTTGCTCGATTAACGGGTTACTGCTGTTAACGGCGGAATCGAAATAGCGACGAGAGGCCCGTTTCATGAATTGCCTGATGGTCGGCAATTTTAAGTCGACGTGCAAGTCGACGTTGCGAACGTACCACGGGGCACCCGTGATTTTACGCATGAACCGGTTCTGTAATACTTGAAGTGGCTTTAAACGCGTAGGAGAAGCCTGAGCGAAGACCGTACTAGCGTACGTCATAATTGGACGAATACACGCGGTATAGAGTCTAACTTTACATTTTAAGGAAAGCTTAGATTTTGAATTGAGGAGATAATGGAGCCGACCCATCACAAAGGCGGCACGCGCGCGTACTGCCTTTATGTGTGGCCGGAAGCCCAATCTATCGTCAAGAGTTACGCCCAGGTACTTGGCTGACCTACCCCAGGGGATCGATTCGCCGAAGAGCGTTACTGGTGTCGAGGGGAGGTCTCTAGAGCGACTACCACGACCGGTGGGTCTGCGAAAGAGAATTGCCTGACTTTTAGAGGGGTTAATTTCTATTCTCCATTTGCGGAACCAAGCGCCTAGTGCGTTGGCTGCACGTTGGAGTTTACGAGTGATATTCTGAGGGCTAGTGCCTGAGCAAAATATGGCGGTGTCATCCGCAAAAAGGGCTAAGTTAGTGAATTTATCTAACCTGGGCATATCGCTGGTGAATAGCGTGAATAATAGGGGGGAAAGTACCGAACCCTGAGGGACTCCGGCACGTATAGGGTGAGGGGAAGACAGAACGCCCTCGACTCGGTAGCGAAATTGGCGGTTCGACAGAAAGTCTCGTAAGATGGTCACGAGTCTAGGTGGGACACCCATGGTGTAAAGCTTATAAATTAAGCCTTCGTGCCACACCTTGTCGAATGCCTTCGCCACGTCGAAGAGGAGCATACCTGTTTTCTGACCGCGCATGAATTTACTTGAGACGTGTTCGACAATACGATGGACTTGTTGAACACACGAATGTTTGGTTCGAAAACCAAACTGTTCGTCAGGAATGAGCTTATTTGCGTCTACAAAGGCTTTGAGTCTAATATAGAGAAGCCTCTCATAAATCTTGCCCATGACGTTGAGCAGACTTATGGGGCGATAACTGGAGGGCTCGGATCTAGGTTTGCCGGGTTTGTGAATGCCTATCACGGTGGCTTCCTTCCACTGTTGTGGAAATAAATTACAAGAGAGGGCCGCGTTAAAAATAGATGTTAAAAGCACTATAAGAGTGGCTGGGAATAACTTGATCACCTTATTGGTGATTTTATCTGGCCCCGGGGCTTTCCTCGGGTGCAAGTTCTTGACGATAGATTCAACCTCCTCAGGGGTCACGGGGGGTATGGGCTCCGTTACCTCATCGGCGTCGACTACTGTGGCTACTGATGGCTCAGCGGAAGGCTGAGTTAGCGGGAGTGAAGCTCTCCGTTCTATTTCTGAATTAACCAGCTCCCCGTGACGCGGGTCGACCGGGAGAGAACTAGGAGTACATTGAAGCGCCAGGCTGTCGGCGAGGCATTCGGATTTTTCGTCACTTTCAAACGCGAGAGGTTGATTTGGACGCGAGAGGGGAGGTACCGGAACAATCGTATTCTTAGTAAATTTTCGCGATAACTGCCAGAAGGCTTGATGAGATGGTTCGAGGTCGTCGAGGGTACGGTCCCAACACGTCTGACGCCACTCGTCCACGCGGTCCTTGATGACCCGTTGGAGAGCGCGCAGATGAGCCCGGACATGTAACATCGGACGACGATCGTCCACGTGCTTGACTGCGTTCTTCCGCCTAATCAGTTCACGTATGTCATCGGGCATTTGCCATTTACGATCGCTCGTGTCCGGCACTGTCCGTGAGCAATCGTTAACTAACGATTGCACGTGATCTGTTAGGCAGTCGATTGCGCCTGTTACGTCGTCCGCGGTGACGATATTATCGGGGATTTTATCTAAGTGAACGGACGAGGTTGACTTGAGGCTTTCGCCTAGCCTAGCCCAGTCCGTCGAAATTTTGGTGGGAGAGGGTCGACCTGGATCGGGGGCACCTACTCGCGGCATGAGTTCTAAGATCACAGGTCGGTGGTCCGAATTTAATTCATGATGTACTGTTATGCCGTGCAAACGTAAGTTCACATTTTGTAACAGTACAACATCTAATATGTCTGGTCTATGGTCTAAGTTCCCGGGAAAATGAGTCGGTTCGAGGGGCGCTATTAAATCTATATTCAACGGCACTAAAAGGGTTTCGAGGAGTCTACCTCTGGAATTCGATGCGACGCAATTCCAGATGGTATTCTTTGCGTTTAGGTCGCCCGCCACTATGACAGAGCTACCGAGACTGAAAATTAACTCTAAGTCGCTCCGGAGCAACGAACGGGTAGAAGTCGGAGAAAGATACGCGGACACTAGTGTGATCGAATCATGACCAGTCATGCCGAGCCGACATACCGACGCCTCAATGTACTGGAGGTTGGGAGGAGGATCGAGCGGCGTACAGTGCAAGGACCTTCTGTAGTAGATCAGGGTCCCGCCTAGGGCGGAATCTAGCCTATCGTTACGTACCACGCAGTAGTTCGCAATTCTAGGTTCCCTGTGCGAGGGTTTCAAAAAGGTCTCTTGAACAAGTAACACGTCTATCTGATGGTCCCGGAGGAAGATTGCTATCTCCTCGCGTTGACCTGCAATGCCGTTGGCATTGAAGTAGCCTACTATTAGGGATCTGGGTTTGACTCTACACGTTACAGATGTATTATCCATTATACGTTGATTTTAAATGACGCAAGAGACTGTGCGATTTTCCGGAATCGCATGGCTACTAAGGCGAGGGCCATACCGTTGCCCTCATTTTTGCGGATCTGATCCGCGAAGTTCTCGATTTCGTCAAAATCGATTGAGCTGACGAATCGTTCTACCAGTGCGAAGTCCGTATCTTCGCACTGTGTGTTGTTTACGACGGGCGCGGGGATTTCGCGGGGTTGAACCGGCGTTTCGCGGGGTTTAATAGGTGTGGGCGCGATAAGAGGCCGCGGAATTAAAGGTTTCTCCCAAGCGGAAGGCTTGGGAGCGGGGGCGGACGTCGCGATAGGTGCCGCCGACGGCACCTTTGGCACTGAAGGTGCGCTTGCCGCTTTCGCTACTGTGGCCGGGAAGTTACGGTCGTAATTGACCTTTGTCCACGGGGACGGACGCTGCGGGGCGAGGACCACCTCGCCGTTCGCGAGAACTAGCGGGCGCCTCATTAGGGGCGGGATCGCGGTACGCGGTTTCGGACGCGGGGCTTTCGAGCAGCCCCGGTAATTGGCCGTGTGCCCTACCGTTTGGCACAGGACGCACGCGGGTTTTTCGGTTTGCTCCGAAATAATTTTTGGGCGCGGACACTCCGGAGTGCCATGATCTCCCAGGCACTTGACGCACCTGGGTGTGGCGTAGCAATTGCGCGACGAATGCCCGTACAGTTGGCACCTATGGCACTGTGACGGGTAGTTATTTTTACGCGGAGGCTCTACATGTATGCCCGATAGATGGCATACCGTTCGGATTTTAAATATGGCTTTCGCCGCCGCGTTCGGCTCGAGGGCGACGATCACCATATTATACGGAAGGCCAGCGCGGCCCTTGTACATGCGGTGTACTGACATAACGGGGAGGGACTGCTCCAGAAGGGAGGTTTTTACATCGTCCGTGCTGATTTCTTTGGGGACGCCGCGGATTACAACACGGAGGGCTTTCTCCTCGGGGAGGGCGTATGTGTGGAAAGGCACACTGCGTTCACGGAGGACTTTAGTAAGTTGACGATGGTCGGTGGAGGACACGACCGTAATTTTGATTCCGTGCTCGGTAGGCCGAGCAGACGTATAAGCGATGTGGTGCTCGTTGCACCACGAGGACACCGATGTCCATTTCCCCTTATCTTGGAGGAAGATCGGAGGGGGAGGGGCTAGCTTCCTTGAAGCGGAAGCTGCCGGTTCGTTTCCCGCTGAAGGCGGGGACGTGGCGGCCGGTGCCGTCTGAGTCTCCATTGGAGACGGGGGTCGAGAAGCGACCTTCGCGACGAGAACGGGGGCGGGGGCGGGGGCTGGGCTCGCGGGCGGAGAGGGGTCCGCTACCTTCGCTGCTTTCGCAACGACGGCGTTGGTGGCCTTCTTGCCACGCTTGCGTTTGCCCCCTTTGGGGACGTTTAGCGGCGAATCCTCTTCCGACGAGGAAGAGGCGATGACGGAGGCGGGGGAGGTGGCGGGCGATTCCGTCTGAGCTTCCTCAGACTCGTCGTCACATTCGGACTCTGAATGAGCCGACATCGCGGATGGGGCGCGGACCGGCGAGCGCGATCGCGAGCTAGCCTCTGAGGGAGGCCGCGAAAAGGTAGTGGGGCTCCATATCGGAACTTTGCGCACTACTGAGCGTACACGTGCGTCAGCGATGACGCGTTCGCGTTCGGACGCGTTAGCCTGAAGGGCGGTCGGGATCGGAATGCGATCCGGCCCGAAATCTAAGACGAGGTCGCCGTAGATCTCGGGCTGGCTCTCTAGGATCTCCTCCAGTGTTAGTGGAGGAGACCCGCCTGAATAATTTTGCGACGCGGCCATAGTGGCCGGTCGCGTATCCTTAAGGGCTAACGAATACCTATGCTAGCGAGGAAAACTACCTGGTGACTTCGTTACGCGGGGCGTTCCTGCGAGAAGAAGTCACAAGAAACTGCAGGCGGTCGCCCGAAGCTAGACCTAACCGTCTAACGCCTCGGGTGGGGTAACCCGAGGTTGTGTGAGGGTGAATGGGCCTCTGACCGGGTGTAGGTCAGAGGGGTGAGTGCCTATAGTGTGCCCTAAGCTTGTCTCCCTCTGCCAATCTTATTGTGCAGACGGGTTCCTAACAGCCTCGGTGCAGGGATGTTATTGGACCGTGGTCCGCACACCCAAACAAACACCAAGGGATGGGATGGTAGGGAAAGGGTAGGGTGGGAGGAGGAGATAGCTGGGGTTGACTAGGGAACAACCCAAGGCCAACTGATCCAGCCCCGTCCGAGATTTTGCTTTGCCCTGAAGGGGAAAGCGGGCGCTCGGGGCACGCACGACCGACTTCGTTGGCACCGGGAGGTATCCGTCAGCCACCACTAAAAAGCGTGGATTTACAAAATTGTTGCCTTGAAGGGCGGCCTGAATGTTACTATCGTGAAAACGACTGATAACAGACAGGTGTTTGGTCCTGTCTATCGTGAAAACGACCGACAGGTAATAAAAACAATGAAAGCTTCTTCGAATCCAATCCGTAATCCGGGCTGGGTTGCCACCTGTGCCAGGTAGAAAGGGCTTCTCGGAATCGAGTCGGGCAGCGTGCGGGCGCACAAAGGAACGTCCGTCCGGTGCGACGGCTCGAAGCGGAATCCCTCAGTTTATTCTACATGACTCTATTTATTAGTGGCTCAGTGCTCTTGTTTTGTACGTTTTGAATTTATACTACAACTGTATTGCTTGTAAATATAAACTAGCTTCTATCTCGTTCTTTTGTACACGAGAATTTATGTGACTAAGAGAGACCACGATATTTATGATAGTCTAAGTTGAAACGATTTTCAACTGAAATAATTATGCTCAATCATACTTTAATCGAACTATCGTTCTTAGAATCCTCAAAACCTTTGTTATTATAAAACAATAAGATATCATGGGACATTTTTCACACACGGCCAATCTGGTTCGAAACTAAGCAGACCTTGTGCAGATCAGTCGCCATAAATACATTGGTACTACCTATATAGATATTTGCATCCAGACACAGAACAAACATACATATACAATCATACAAATGGTTTAAAGTCAGGTAAAATCAGGATCAATGTTTCTACGTCGGATATTACATAAGTTTATGTCTCAAACTTATTCCCAAAGGATATTATTATAACATGGAATAACAAATAAATATACAGATTTGTATAATAATATATAAGAGGCCCGAAAAACCAATATCAATGCGATACGATGTAGCGATAAAAAGAAAAATTGCAAATAGTTCCAATGTAAAAATGTCCCATCATTCTTTTAAAACGGCCCCAATTTTCCCATACTGCCTACTGGCACGCATGACCACTGTTACTGATAGTCGAAATTGAACGTTACTATTTAACATTTAGAGTTTAATTTTGAATGGTGGAGTAGGAAGCTATATATAAAAGAAAGTCGTGTTAGTTACACTATTTATAACTCAAGAACGGCAGAACCGATTTGACTGAAAATTGGTAAGGGGGTAGTTCAAAACCAGGAGACAGACATAGGATACTTTTTATTCTGGGAAAATTGAAGATCCCCGGGAACGCGGGTGAAACCGCGGGGAGCCACTAGTTACGAAATAAAATTGGAGTGCGCCGGGCGCAAATCGGACCCAGCGGGAGTTTGAGGGGAGTTATCAATCTTCGGTAAAATAAAACTCTTAGATTTTATCTAAACAGGATAAGCTTGTACAATATATTTAACTAGTATCCGCCCCGCGGTTTTACATTCCCGAGGATGCTATATCTCTTTCTAAGAATCGTTGGTATAAGCCAATCTAGATGATCTTTTATATAGAGATAACGCGCTGTCGGTTTAGACATCAAAACGCAACAAAGAAAATTATTATAATTTTTTGATCTAAAATGACATAGTACTTGACATAAATTTTGATGTAAAAAAGTTTTCTTTCGTTGTTTCATAATGTATATAATAAAATCTTGTTAGTTGAATTATAATATAACTAGCTGCCCTCGCGCGGTTCCATCCGCGTAATTCCTGTTTCCGGGGGATAAAATATAGCCTGTGTTCACCGGAGATAGTGTAGCTTCCTAACAGTAAAATAATTTTTCAAATCGGTCAAGTAATTTTTGGCCCTTTTCAATGCAAACAAACAAACAAATAAAAAAACATTTTTTTTTTTCTCTTTATAATATTATTGTGTAGATAGTATTAACCACTAGGATTTACTCAATTTCCAAATATCATCACTAAGTAAATAGCGTATTACTATTGCAAATTCAATTCTTTTTAATCAAATTACATACCATTTTGGAGGAACACCTATCCAACAGGACAGGATCTAAGAGGAAACCCGTTTCAACGTTTATTTATGTTTGGTCAACGGTTTTTCGAAAATGAAACGATAAGGGGAGGCTCTCTGCTTATCTGTTGCGTTTCGTCTCGTCATAGGGATTTGGCTATTGATAGCGCCCCATTAGGATCGTAAAACTTGTAAGTAGAGCTTCCATGATGACATCAAAGTACCTATTTCGTTTGTTTATAATATACTTAGTTTGAATTTTCTTTAGCTTTGCTGAAGCAACGTCGTTAGTGTAAATAGTACGATGATGTTTATTTCGTCCATTAACTCTTTGAAATATATTTAAATCAAATTATACAGGTATATTAGTAAAAATATATTAGTAGTAAAATCATGACAAGAATTTAGTTATATTTATAAATAAAAATAAAGAAAAAATTGTATTTCATTTTTAATTTTAAACCTTATATGCTTATTTAGTAAAAAAAGTCCCTCCTCCATATTATTTGAAGTCGGTTAAAAAAAGATAAGATTAATTTTGTCGTATGCAAAATTAAAATTCGGCCGTCGCCATGGAGATGCTAAGGACCATATATTCCCCACACTTCTATAGGTTTTTAACACTATAAAGTTCCGTACACTATAAACTCAAGTAAATCGATCAAGTTGTTATCGTTCATATCAGATTTCAGATCCAATAAGACGCCCCTTTTTCTGTGAACTCCACATTTATCTCTAAGAATGGGATCCATTCTGAGATCGCGAGTTCTTTATGTTACTACTTAGGATGGAGATTATCGAGATTGGACATCAGTGATAGATATCGTTTGGTAAACTACCACCTTTATTACTATCGTGTTAAAGGCGTTTTGTCTATACAGTTTTACGAGGTAACTAACCTAATTGATTTTGGCAGTTTTTGTCTGACAGATTTAGACATTCCCTTCTTTTTCGAACTATCATCAACTTTGCTTATATATCGATCGTCGAGATAAAGTTACATCAATTAAGGTGTTAACCATTTCGTTGCGGAACCCCAAAAGCAAAGTGTTACCTGAAATACACGGGGTTGAATCTTGAATTCCCATAACAAATATAAATCAAGCGTTAAACACAGGAAGCGGCTGGAAGTCAAATGGAATATTATAAATCCAACCGGCTCTGCGCTGCGATGGCGGCCGTAGCCCGTTGGTAAATCACCCAGAAACAACCATTGTATTCTGTATACACATTTCATCGACAACCACGCGAAACCTAGCCTCAAATCTGACCTCTCACTCTACAGAGTAGTTAATGAAAGAGACAGAGCATAAAAATAAGTCGTAAAGCCATTGTCGTTTCGCTTTACTGAATTGAAACCTAAAGTTAGCACGTGTAAAATAAAATGCATCGCTTGTGCCCGTGATGTATGGACGAATGTATGTTTGAGGTTTGTAGGGTTAAGGTTTATTGCAGACTAGGTATTGTTCTGCGGTTTCACCTGTAGCTACCGGGGAGAAAAATGGACTTTATCACGTGGGAATAGTATCACTTATGCTTTAAGTTATGTCGTTGTTCGGTGTAGATCAAAAGCACGTTAAAATTACAAGTCATTGTCAAATGTCAAACAACAAATTCATGCATCCAAATGTTTGTCCTTGGTGAGATTCAAACCGACGACCGTCTTGAAAGTCGGAGTCAATAACCACAAAGCCAACCGGTCTATCAATTCGCATCAAAATCTAAAATCTAAATACGAAACACGATTGGTTTTAATAATAGAGGGAAGATGTTAAGCTAAAAATAAGATGGTTTTAATAGAAATAAGATCACACATAATTTTCTTGTGTAAAAATACACAGGCAGTTGGCATTATTTATGCCTGGCTGTCTCGAAAACCTCTGGTAACTTTAAATATTAGATAGTACGTGTTGATTCACTATTCGTTGGTTGCAAAGGCAGCTGAGTTAAATCACTTGGAAACCAACGCCGAGCGGAGCCGAGGAAAAACGAGCTTCTTTGAGCAAAGAGGAAATGCATGTGCGGGCTTTTAGAGCGGCAAATGTGTCTCTGAATATTTTGTTGGTAAGAGCTTTGACGGGCGAATAAATATTGGAATATTTAATTAGCTGGAGGATTCATAAAAATAAGTCTACATATATTCCTACTAGCTTACGCCCCGCAGTTTCTCCCGCGTCATCATGGGACTTATAACTTTCCCGAAAGGGTAGCCAATATTATTTTCTAAGCTCCAACGCCTTCAAAACAACTGAACCTATTTTTTGAAATTTGACACAAATAAAGACTAGAGCTTGAGAAAGGATATAGACTACTTTTTATCCTGGGAAACCTAAATATCTCCCGGGAATACGGGTGAACAGTGGGTGGGAAGCTTCTTTTCTATATTTTATTCAAATAATCTCTGAGTAAGAATAACACAAAACATATTGTTCTCCAAAAACAATTATCCAAATTGAACGAGAAACTTTTGAAAGACCATTGTCCTTACTCCCTTGGATACAGGGTGCAGATAAAAGACACATTTAAATGTTTCGTTAGCACAATTAAAATAATTTAGTATTCCATTCCGAGTTGATATCGTTGCTTGAGGAAGTTCGCGGTAGCTTCCGCCCTCTTGTTTTCCTATTATCAAAATTTATATCGCCGCAAAACTGTTTTCAACTCTAACGTATTTAAAATAGAGTCTCATTCTCTTTGATGGGAATTATATACTAATTCGTTGTTTAGTTAGCTGTGAATGTAAATTAAGGCAAAATTAGTATCTACTTAGTTATATGGTATTCATAATGTATTAAGTCTGGTGGAAGGTTGTTTCGTTATGGTAAATTCGGTTATGTGCATGATTTTGCTTTCGTATTCAGAAACCAGCTGTTTCACGCCAAATTAGGCTGTGAATATTTTTGGGTTCATTAACCTTTACGTATACCTTTTAGTACCTACTTCTATGTTTATGTATTTTGATCATTTATAAAGCAATTTTAAGCAAATAGTGTCGGGATCTTTTGAAAAACACTTCCAATTCTTATTTTCTATACAGAGCATTAGAGTCGACGTTTCATAAATGCCTGTGAAGACCTATTTGAAAGAATATATTTCATTTCATTATTTAACTCAACTTGAATAATAGCTAAGTCCTACGTTTTAAATACATATTTCTAAAGATATTTACATCCAGACTGAACAAACATAAATAAATAAATAAATATCCTGGGACATTTTTTACACACGGCCAATCTGATTCCAAACTAAGCAGAGCTTGTAATATGGTAACCAGATAGCTGATATATTACATATACTACTTTTCAATACATACTTATATAGATATTTACATCCAGACTGAACAAACAGACATGTTCATGCACACAAATGTTTGTCTTAGATGCAAATCAAACTCACAACTTACCTAAAAGTCAGGGTCGACAGTCATTAATAAATAAGCTTTCAGGTATAAATAAAGTCAACCATTTATTTCCGTTTAAACTATTATTCCCACTTATCGGCACTATATAACATGAATAAAGGGTTGGAATTTTCTTAATATCACGCTATATGGTTCTAACAGGGTTGTACAGTCAGCTACGTAAAATGTACACGGACTATTTCCACATAAATATGTCGATACTTCAAACCTGTATTTTTAATTTTCATGTTGGTATCTTACATCTTACTTTACAGAAAATAGAAATGCAAATAAAAACGTTTGTTTTTAATTGGTACCTCTTCAGCTTCAAGTCTGTGAATTTGGACCTAAACTTGATAAAAGGAACAATTATCAAAAAGAAATATTAAGTTGTAGGTTTCGCCCCGCGTTTACATCTGTATTTTCGGAGAATTTTTATCTACTTATCAAGTAAATGCAATAAACCAACCTTCCAAACCACATTTTATTAATATTTCATGTCATCAAATTAAAGGATGGAATCTTCTTACCTTCTTAATATTTATTTTTCTTACCATATTCTTCTGTGCTTATTCTTCTATATACAGATCAATGCGTCAGAGTGTACATATTCCAGGCAGCTCAAGATTTATTGGCCCCTGCGGCGACCGCGCACTGAATTTCAATCCGACCCCACTGGACCCTGATTAAATTTTTCACAGTGAAATATCTACCTTATAATAAAACCTAGGGGTTTTTACTTTTGAAATGAAAGATGAGTCTACCGTTGCGGTGTGCTGAGATTGAGGAGTCGTTAATTTTTCGACTTTATAATGAAACTGTGCAGTATCAAAGATTTTTGTTTATCAGAAGATTTATAGATTTTAGACTATCATAGATTATGTAAATACTATTAAATTAAGTTGTTAGATAGATGAGTAGATCAAACTTTGTAATAATATAGTTATAATTAATATCCTGGGACATTTTTCACACGCGGCCAATATGAGAGAGAGGTACATACAACTTTTAATCATTAAATCTTTCGGTGAAAATATCGTTTAAGTAACTCTTTGTACCACCTAAGTAACATAATGTAGTCCAGCCATTTTATAGACAATTCCAAAGTATTTTAAAAACATTGGTCAACTGAATTTCTGAGTTTATATATATATGTTTGTTTGTATTGTTTATTGGCTTTAAATTATAATAAATTTTAAAATATTTTTTTAAGTATTTGTACCTAACTCATGCTTCGGGTTTTTATATTAAATTTCGTTCAAAACCGCTTCATTAAAACACCCTTTCCGTGTGGATGGTATTATAAGCTGGATATAGTGAATGCTAAGGGTGCTAACACACAGCTTCATTAAAATGTCGCGGCACGGCGGGCGCTCGTGTGGAGTGGCCCTAGTGTCCGCGTGGCGCGTCCTCACAGGACTTGCGGCCGTTTGAGGGCTCTGTGTATAGAGCTAGGAGTGTTTTAGAAGAGCTTTTTTTTAAACAGGCATATGGTCTCACCTGATGGGAAACGATTACCGTAGCCTATAGACGCATGCAACACAAGTGGCGTCACTCACGCGTGTTTCATCAACACTATCTAAAATGATATAGATAACATATGTTATGGACAGGCTCCGAAACAACTAAGTACTAGGTAACTCATACATTAATGGAAAGCTATAGCAAGCCGCGTTAAACGCACATCAGCCTGTACCCCTGGTGCTGTTACCCCGCCCCCGCAACCCTGCCGCCGCTCCGCTCGTCTCCTTGCCCGCGCGCCCCGTCCGACAGTCGAGTAGAGTTTCCGGGGTAGAACGCAAGCGCGCGTGCGGCGCGGGGACAGAGTTCCGTAATTTGTTAAATAAGTACATATGTATAATTTATATAATTCATGCGCTATAAATTGGCAGCCTAAACGTGGAGCTGAATTGTGAACTTTGTGTGTACTTCAAATTCTAGAAGTTCGGCGTCATATATTGTCGTGTGCAATTCGCGCGTTTGTCTTTACCAAACATTACCATATTTGGTGTTGTGCGATGAAAGTGCATCGTATGCCCCGCCCACTTCGTGCGGTACAGGCGTTACAGGGCTCGTGTTCCGAATAGTCCGTGGACTAACTCCGGCGCTTACAAGAAAGTGCATCGGATGCCCCGCCCACTTCGTGAAGTACAGGCGTTACAGTGCTCGTGTCCCGAATTTCCCAAACAGTCCGTGGGTGGACTGACCTCTCTGACTCCGGCGCTTAGTGTTTGTTTACACTTTGACACCTACTCTCCCCTCAGTGTTAAGAGAATTTTACCTATAATAGGTCGTATAGTTTCGTGTCGATATTGTACTGTGATAATCATCATAAGATCGCACGTTGTGACTAGGTATCGTTTCAGGTTACTAAACCTAGACCTAGGGTACTAAACTATTACGAACGAACCTATAGGGTAGGTACTTTGCGTTGTTTGAAACTTTTGAAAGTGAACTGTGACTGTGATAAACGTCGTACTATTGTGAGTAGTAAAGACTAGGTTTGATTCAGTTAGGTATTAGTGCTTACATAAAAAACTGAAGTACCTAGACGAACTTTTCGGTTTATTTCACGAACTTTTAAGTGAATCGTTAGTTCTATTTCCGTAACTTGTGAACTAATAAGTGACGATGGTGCTTACTCGATCGCGTGCCGCGAGCCCGGTTTCTGCCAATGCTGGCGCCTCGGCCGTACCGTCTGGGGACGTGGTACCGCCGGCGCCCAGACTGGAGTCTGCACCGCATGGTCATAGTGCGGATGCTGCGCAGGCGGTCAAGGTTGACCCGCCGCCAACTGCTGTCGCTTCGGTCGTGTTGACGACTGACCAACTTCAGATGCTGATCAACCAGCTAAGTAATCGGAGCGATCCTGTGAGTACACCTTTATCAATTTTACCTGGCCATTTTGCCAAGTGTACCGCGCGTTTTGATGGAGAAAAGTCCAGCGATGTCCAGGCTTTTCTCGACGCGGTCGAGACCTATAAAGAATGTGTTGGCGTTGATGATAGCATCGCGCTTCGTGGGCTTTCTATGTTGCTAACTGGACACGCCGCTACGTGGTGGCAAGGTGTCAAAGAGGCTACGCCGTCCTGGCAAGCGGCAGTTGAGTCACTGAAGAAAACGTTTGGGCCACGACTTTCTCCGCCTAAAATATATAGAAAAATATTCGAACGAGAACAGAAGGATAATGAATCAACGGATTTATTTGTTTGCCGCATTAGGGCGTTAATCGCTCAACTTCCTCCAACCACTCTTCCGGAGACGGTGCAATTAGATATGATATATGGGTTACTGCATCGCCGGATCCGCGAGAAGGTTTCGCGCGCCAGTTTTGATTGTTTTGCGGATTTGCTTACTCAAGCGCGACGCGTTGAGGATATTTTCGATGAAGGTCGTCCTAGAACTATTGCCGATTGTAAACCTTTGACGTCTTCTTCCACGGCAACTTCACCATCGCCGGCTGTGACTACCGCAAAGCCTACAAATAAGTTCCGGCCCTTTTGCAATTATTGCAAACAGGACGGCCATCTGAAAGAGGCCTGTCAGCGACTCACCAAGCAGAAGAAGTCTGTTAAAGATAACCTACCTGGTGATGAGCCGCAAACATCGACGGTTACGTGTTTCGGTTGCGGAGCACCTGGTTTCATCCGCTCAAATTGTCCTTCGTGTAAGGAAAATAAATCTGACGTGAAGGTGGTAACCGCTTTTCAATCAGTATCCGCGAGTTGTGATAATATTGATGCGCGTGTGCGCCCAGTGCTTAGTGTTGAAATCTATGGTGAAGTAGGTAACATACTTTTAGACACCGGAGCTAAGCATTGTATCGGGAGTGTTAGCTTAAGAAATCACTTAGTTAAGAATGGACATCATTTCCAAAATGTATTTACTGAATTAAAATATGCCGATGGGCGAGTCTGTGCGCAAAATGTTGAAAAAGCACAAGTTAAGGTAACAGTACGAGGGGTAGCACTAGATGTCAGTTTTATTATGTTGCCTAATGCTACCGATAGTTTGTTAGGGATGAATTTCATTCAAGACGTTGGCATGGTGTTAGATTTTGTTCACGGTGTATGGTCTGTGAGGCATGATTCGGAGCCTCAGCCTATTTCTTTTGAATTCAGGGCATCACAGCCACTTACCTGCTCGTCTGTGGGTCTTCGCGAGGACGAGGGATCCCATCTTAATCCGGATGAGCGGAAGCGACTGTCCGACCTCTTGAATGGCCATGAGGACATTTTTGCTTCAGGGGGAGGACCTACTCACTTCGCTGTACACCGCATAGATACAGGAGATGCTGCGCCTGTTGCTGGCCCACCATATCGGGTTTCTCCCGCAAAGAAGGAAATCATCCGGAAGGAGATAGAGAAGATGCTGGAGGATGACATCATTGAAGATGCTGAGTCGGAGTGGGCATCACCGGTGGTATTGATACCAAAGAAGAATGGTGAGATCCGGTTCTGTGTCGACTACCGGAAGCTTAACAGCATCACTCGTACTGATAAGTACCCACTTCCAGTGATCGACGAGCTGTTACAAAGTACGAAAGCTGGTTGCGTGATGTCTACAATCGATTTAAAAGCTGGTTATTGGCAGACGATTGTAGCTCCGGAAGACCGACATAAAACTGCTTTTACGACTCCGTTTGGAACGTTTCAATTTCGCCGCATGCCGTTTGGCTTGAAGAACGCCCCGGCGACGTTCCAACGCTTGATGGATCGGATGAGATCTGGCCTCAAAGATGTCTGCGTCCTCACGTACCTTGATGACCTTTTAGTCCTATCAGAAAATCTGGATCTACACCTGAAGGACCTACAGCAGGTTTTTGACCGCCTCCGCCTGTTCAACCTGAAAGCTAATCGTAAAAAGTGTGTTTTCGCTAGAGAACAAGTTACTTACCTAGGACACGTCGTATCGTCGCGAGGCATCGAGCCTGATCCCTCGAAGGTTGAAGCTGTGGTTAACATGAAGCCTCCGAAGAACCTGAGAGAGCTAAGAACGTTCTTACAGACCTGTGCATGGTTCCGTAAGTTCATTCCATCATTTTCAGACGTAGCTCGTTGTCTGACGGACCTGACGAAGAAGAACCGACGTTGGCAATGGGGGGAGGGTGAGCAAAGAGCGTTTGAAGAGCTTAAGTTACGGCTCACTACTAGTCCAATTCTTCGCCAACCAAACTTTGACGAGCCGTTCGTGTTACGAACTGATGCCAGTGCATATGCCCTTGGAGCTGTGCTGATGCAAGGCGCTACTCCTCAAGAAGAAAGACCCATCGAGTACGCCAGCAGGCTTTTGTCTTCCGCCGAACGTAATTACCATACTACTGAGCGTGAGGCCCTGGCGGTTGTCTGGGCGTTGGATAAATTCAGAGGGTACGTCGAAGGAGCACCCGTGCGCGTGTCAACTGACCACCAGCCTTTGAAATGGCTCTTAGCGTTGAAAACACCCAGTGGTAGACTAGCTCGTTGGGCAATGAAGATTCAATCGTACGATCTTAATATTGAATACACTCCGGGTAAAGTAAATGTGGTCGCGGATACTCTTAGTCGCCCAGTGAATGATGATCCTGAAGAGCTGAGTTCCAATCCTTGCAGCATTTGCCCGGTGATAGTAGATTTGCCTCATCGTCGACCAGATGACATTCGTAACGCACAATTAGAAGACTCCGAAGTGAGTAGCATCATACAGGATTTTGAAAATCCTGGAAACACAGAAGCAGCTATTCGCTGGACTGACAGAGGGTATTACCTTTCTCAAGGTGTTCTTTACCGCTGTGATCCGGATGGGGAGTCTGAGGAACCCCAGTTAGTGGTACCAGAGTCTTTGTGGGCAGAGCTTATGCAGAAGCTACATGACGCGCCCACTGCTGGACACTTGGGTCTGGAGCGGACATTGAGGAAGATAAAAGAACGATTCTATTTTAAAAACATGAGGTCATATGTGGCACACTACCTTAAATCTTGTGATTTGTGCCAAAAATATAAAGCCACAAACCTGAAACCCGCAGGTCTTCTTCAGACCCCCGTTCTACAACAGCGATTTGAGGTTCTGGCAATGGACCTGTTTGGGCCTCTACCTGAAGGCGATAATGGAGAGAAATGGATATTTCTCGTAGAGGACACCGCTAGCCGTTGGGTTGAGCTATTTGCGCTATGCGACGCAACCGCTGATTCGTGTGCGAAGGCTCTCATTGAAGAGGTTTTCATGCGATATGGGTTGCCTCGTCGAGTGATCTCTGATAATGGAAGTCAGTTTATCTCAGCAATCATGCAGAAAGCAATGTACGTGCTTGGAGTTCAGCAGTCTTTGATTCCGGTATACCATCCCGAAGCTAACCCTGCAGAGCGCAAGAACCGCGAGCTGAAACAGCTCCTCGCCATCTTGGTTGGACCGGAGCATCGCAACTGGCCAAAAGTTCTTCCGATGGTACGGTTTGCACTCAATAGCGCCTACAATCAAGGGACGGGTAAATCTGCTGCTTACTTGACCTTCGCCCGGGAGCTGCGGTCTCCTATGGCGGTTCATACCGATATTCGAGCGATAGTATCTCAACAGAACTTTGTACCGCAAATCACCCCCTATTTAGAACACTTTGCGCGTATCCTGCATGATGTCAAGCAGCGAGTTGAAGAGCAACAGGATGTAAGGAAGTCGACCGGTGACCAGCACCGGCGAGAGTATACTTCTTATAAGAAGGGAGACCTGGTTCTTGTGGAGACCCATCTGGCGAGTAACGCGTCTCGAGGTTTTACTAGCAAATTTGCACCACGGCGTGAAGGACCTTATCAGGTCTCACAGATCGTGAGCCCGACGTCTTATATAATTGTTGATTGTAACGGAACTGTAAAAGGGAAGTATCATGCCAGCGCTTTGACTCCCTACGGGGGATCGTTAAATGCAATTATGCATCCGCGACGCCGAGGCCGACCAGCCAAGTCACAGCCGGGCCGTTCTTGTGACTTGGAGGGGGAGAATATAGCAAGCCGCGTTAAACGCACATCAGCCTGTACCCCTGGTGCTGTTACCCCGCCCCCGCAACCCTGCCGCCGCTCCGCTCGTCTCCTTGCCCGCGCGCCCCGTCCGACAGTCGAGTAGAGTTTCCGGGGTAGAACGCAAGCGCGCGTGCGGCGCGGGGACAGAGTTCCGTAATTTGTTAAATAAGTACATATGTATAATTTATATAATTCATGCGCTATAAAGCGACATTATTAGCATAGGCTTTATTTTATCCCCGTATTCTTAAGGGAACAGGAACTACTCAGGTGAAACCACGCAGCAACTCGCATGTCATAAACTAGTAAAAAAATATTGTTTAACAAAGTGGTTTTTGTCTAAAATAATTGTAAATAGAGTATTATAATTTGGGCTTGGCAGCAAAAAGTTTTAAAAGGTTTTTCGTTGATGGTAGTACAATACCTTCTTGAATTCATCTCTTTTGAACCAAAAACGGAGTAGTCTCCCTATTCTGGTTTATCGACACATAAAATTAAAAATGTATATTTTAAAACCTGAACATTAAAAAAGGTCATTATCAACAGCCAATTCTATTACAAACATAGTGAATCCTGACATATACCATGTCGCATCATTAAAATGTAGCTGAGGCTAGTACTCGCGCGAGTGGCTGAACACTCCTCTCCAGAACTGACAACGTTATTATTTTGTTTCGCTCCTCGACTACTCTTTCATTTTGCCATTGGTCCATTCAGTGAAATATGATGGTATCTGTAAAGGATTTTAGACTTTAAAATGCCGCGTTCGGTGTTTTGACTTCTTTTAAAGGAGAGAGCTTATTGGGTAACTTTAAGTTTTTTTTATGTTTTGGAGGGTATCCAAATACTTGTGTGCAGAAAAATAAATGTGTCTAGATGTAAATAGGTATCTATATTAATTATTTAATTTACAGTAGTTTAAGTGTTAGCTATCTGGTTACCATAGTACCTAAAAATTCTGCTTAATTTGGAGCATGCATGTAAATAGTTTGTTTATAATAGAAGACGTTAGCCTCAGATGGCTTTTAAGCCCTTACGACTGTTTTGGTGAGCGCAGAGGGCTCTCAAGAAAAATATATGTGAGGAATACTTCAGAATAATTTAATTATTTATCTTAATTTTATCATAAGCGATATAGATAGATAATGAAAAAGCTATAAATTACTTTCTATGTGTGGATATTTTCAATTAAGTATACGCAACATATCACGCAGCAGGGGCTAGTAAATAAATATTACACTAGCACCATCACCCTGCCATTATTTCCAATTAAAACTTCGTCTCACGTTGAAAATTTAATTTGACGTAACTTTGTATACAAAATAAGTTATTAAAAACATGACGAGGCGCAGAAACAAACTGCCCTTGTATATTCTGTTACAATTTTCATCGACGAAAGAGCTCATCGCAGCTTATAAGGATCGGACCTCTCAATAAACACCGTAATAAACAAAAGGGAAAGATGGCACGACATTTCAATACTAGCTCATTTCACTGAGTAATCTATTATAATTTACCCACGAAATTAATTTGCCATGGTTCCGTACCCGGAGTGGTAGTCGCAAGTCATTATTTGCATAATCTCTTTGATTTGCAAAATAACTCCGCGAATGGTTTCACCAAACCGATTTTACCGGTTATGAACCGGTAATTTAATGTTTTACGTTTAATTTTGGTGAATTTAATGTGTGTGTAATGAAGTGGTAGTAGTAGGTACTTTGTTCTTTTACGGATTTAATGTTGAAATGTTGATAGGATAGTTTTTTTTTTTATATTTACTCTGGGCTTTCGCATGAACGAATTTTGAACTAGATCAAACTCAAAAGAAAGGATTGTTCAGTGACAATAAAACCTTATTTTTCTGTTACTAATTTATTATTATTTTTTTTTCAGCCCATCACTATCTACACTTCCAACTAAAAAAGTCATTAATAATCTACTAAAATATGGCATTTTTTTTCTAAAATTACTGTATTACTGTAGACGTCGATAAGTGCTCTTAAAGGCCTATCTGAATAAATAAACGTCACATTTCATTACACCTGGCATTGTGTACCTAAAATACAGAAAATGTATATATTTTAAAAGTCCAATATGTAACAAAATACACCCAATACACCTCTTTACATAAGTAAGTGAGGTTAAAACTGAAATTTAAGATGTTTAGTTTAAATTCACCGGCGTGTTTCTAGAGTGCACGTGATAAAGTGTTAGTTTTAAAATAGCAGGTTAACATCCAAAAGGTTTCCATATACTTATCTACAATATAGAGATACTTAGAGAAAAATCAAATTGTTTTCATTATTGTATACTTTAAAGTATAGAAAATACTAAATAAAGAGTAAAATATGAGAATCTTATATATAAAATTCTTGTGTCGCAGTGTTTGTGATTAAACTCCTCCGATACGGCTTTACCGATTCTCATGAAATTTTGTGTGTATATTGGGTAGGTCCGGGAATCGGGCAACATCTATTTTTCATCCCCCTAAGTGATCACGGGAACGGGAACTACGAGGATGAAACCGCGGGGCGGGTGCTAGTATTTATATAAATTTATTAATTAAGTGTTCGTAAGTAATCATGGGAATTACAGACAAAGTTGAAAGCTTATACTAGACTAAGTATAAAGTTCAACAAAAACAAGCTATTATTGTATAGGTTTAACTTTTTTGGGAACTTTAATATACCAATAAAAAAAGCATTGACGTAGATATTAAAAAAAATATTTTGTATATTCGAAATAATTATATTTAAAGAGAATATAAAACTAAATATTCTATGAATAGTTAAAGTGTCTACCTGTCACTGTTATTAGTATCGAGCAAGAAACGGTAAAAATCAAGTTTGTTGTATGGGATATTTGTTTCTAAAACAAAACACAACCTTTCACACAAAAAGAACTGTAATTCTACCAAGAAAAACCTCTCAACTCTATAATAAAAATCACGTTCCATCTCTCAATATTAGACATCCAAATAATCTATCAGCAAAAAGCCAGACTTCATAAAGGGAGATGGAAGAAGTTAGGAAAAGAGATAGACTGTTGTCTGTGGTAAAACTGTAAAACAATTAAGACACCCCGCAATGGAGCGGGCGAAGCCGGGGGCGTTTCGCACATAACTTTCATCGAGCCAGTTGGGGCCATGGAAACAGCTGGTCTTTATTAAATTTTAATACTAAGTTTCATGCTTTTAAAAGATCAGCGAAAGATGTATGAAGGTTCGCTCTTAGCGATAAGACCGCAGTGTACAGTAAATATCCTGGGACATTTTTCACACACGGTCAATCTGATTCAAAATTAAGCAAAGTGAGCTTCTGTTATGGTAACCAGATAGCTGATATACTACATATAATATTTTTAAATACATACTTATATTATAGTTTACATCCAGACACAGAACAAACAGACATATTCATGCATACATATGTTTGTCCTGGTGGTATTCGAACCCACGACCCGCGGCTTGAAAGTCAGGGTCACTAACCACAAAGCCAACCGGGCTGTCTAGTACTACTACAACAGTGATAGAGTAGCATCGTAGGGGCGTGCAAGAGTGACCTAGAGTAAGGCTGTACACCTGTTTACCACCTTTTTGGTAAAATAATAATTCAAAATAAGGCTTCGCTGGGCTAATGGCCCATACCTATCGTTCAAGTAGCCCCAACACCGTTCATATTAACTCCGGACAGGCAATGATGGCTAACAATTTGTTACCCCTCCCTTTGTAGCGTAACGAATATTACCAGCTGCACTGAGCACTAATTGAACCTCGTTATTTAAAATTTTCGTTGTGTACTTCATCTCGAGTGATTTTGTTTGTATTTATATTTGTAACTGATTTATTTACTTGATATACCGTTCAGAAATTTCAGACTGAGGTGCCTCCGCGCAGTTTTACCTGCCTACTTCTCGTCCCCGTGTGAATACAGGGATAAAATATAGCATATGTTCACCGGAGATAGTGTAGCTTCCCAACAGTGAAAGAATTTTTTAAATCAGTCAAGTAGTTTCCAAAGAACACTCAAATATTTCCTCTTTATAATATTTGTGGATATCTGTATCACTTGAGAATGTTGCGTTCTATTTGAGAAATAAAAAAATATATTTGATAAGTAGTTTCTTTTTTTTCCTTAGGTATACTTTTTATATACATATATGTATACTTTATATTTATATTTATATTTATATTAAGAAAAATAAAATTTTATTATCATTTCTACGGTTACAAACATATTGTTGGTGCCTCCTTTTAGGTAATTGATATACTTGTGGTAGGAGGCCCCGCTCTTATAAATCTAGTTAACTTAACGGAAATTTATAGGTACCTATATACTAATATTGTTAAAGCAATGTGTCTACTTGTGTCAGGATTGTTAATTTAATTTCAAGTATCGATCTAGGTTTACCACCAGATATGAGACGAAGAACTTGGGTGAAACTGTGGGTAGTCACTAGTAGACTATAAGGTAAAAAGTAAAGGTTACAAAAACATTAGTCTGGCTAGAAAAATAGATAGCTACTAAAAAGTTCTGAATTAATTAATGAGGATACTTCAGACTTTTTGCACTACTGTAGTTAACTATGTGTTCCGGGAAATTTTTGCTCATTAAAAAGCTCCAAACGTTTGTTAGTAAAAACAGTTGTTAGCTAGAAAACCTATAATGTGCCCCTATACTAAAGTAATATGTATTTATCATAAGTGCATTTATTAGACAATAATAATTATGGAAATCTAACTGACAATAAAAATATTAATGAAAATGTAAGTCTATTCTATTATTTTTTACTAGGTAAATGTACGTAATCGTATCTAAGTAAACAATAAATATCTATCCATCGAAATTAATGTTAGTTTCGGTAAATAAAAAAACCTATTATAACATAAATAATGATAGAAGAATCATCTAATATATAAAATTCTCGTGTCGCGGTGTTTGTGATTAAACTCCTCCGATACGGCTTTACCGATTCTCATGAAATTTTGTGTGCATATTGGGTTGGTCTGAGAATCGGCTACTATCTATTTTTGATACTCCTGTGATCACGGGAACGGGAACTGCGTGGGTGAAACCGCGGGGCGGCAACTAGTATTATATAGTATTGGAGTAAAATAAATAAATACCGATACAAATATCAAGTCAAACCATCTCGTATAGTCCAAGAAACTCAAGTGACGGAAGCGCATTGTCCTGAATAAATAAAATTTACAATCGGTGCGGAGTTTTTTTTATTAAAACCCCCGGTGGATCGTAAAAACAAGGGGGTAGCATGAAATTTATTCATTTCCAGACATAATTTGGGGCATATTTTAATAAAAATGCTGCCTCTATCCTAGCAAGACTTCGTTCCGGAATTTGAATTCTGATCTTGCAATTCCTGGTTTCATTCTTGAGGTTACTGTTTGGTACATTTATAGAGAACTAGTGGCTCCCCGCGGTTTCACCCACACAGATTCCATTTTCCCGTGATAAAAAGTAGCCTATGTCCTATCACAGGTTCTAATCTATCTGTGTACCAAATTTCATTTAAATCTGATTTGTAGTTTTAGCGTGAAAGCGGGAGACAGACAGAGTTACTTTCGCATTTATAATATTAGTATAGATAAGTTAGAATGGTCTCCGAATAATTGGAGTTGTTATAATATTTCCACTGGAATTATGATTTCAGTTGGTTATATTGTTATTTTATTTGTAGTTGAATCAGCAAACAGTGTTATTTGTACCCGCTCTTATAAGATTACTCTTGTACGTTGGAAGTGGTTTTTATCATTTGCTTCAACGAAAGTAATAACTACATATATTAAGTATTATGTGTGTTTGGATTAAAGATAGGAAACTTGTAATTTAAATTTATTTTTAAACACGTACCTACATGAATTATTTTGTGAGTTTTCTTTTTTATTTTGTTTGAAAAAATTTTTTATCATTGTGAAAAACCTTCATGAATGCATTTTTATAACTATTTCTGTAAGATAATCTAATCTTGTCCTTTTTCACAATTATAATATCTAAAAAAAGACGCTGAGAAGGAAATTAAATAAACAACAGAGATATAAATATGAATTTTAATAATTTTCACTTACGTTCTGATACATGTTAACCAAAGCAGAAGCCCTAGGTCGAAAATAATGCCAAGAATATTATTAGCATTTCAATTTTAATAGAAAAATATTCCCCAGAGTTTGGCACACGTTTTTAACAGAAACTTATTCGAGAACCAAAATATATACAGAGTAAATTGTTAAGTGAATTGGGAGTGTAAAGTTGGTTTCGTAAGTGTTAAATATTCAATTACCTATTGTATTCTTTAATAAAAATTCTGACGGGAATCGAGCGTATCTCGACCTCGAATCGGACCTCTCACATGACTGCATAGTTATAGAAAGGGACAGAGCTAAAACCTCAGAAAACATCGTCGTGTTTTTTTCATTTAAACGTATCGAATTGAAACTAGCTATCAAAACTTTCTGTGTTGTAGAATGAATAGTTAAATGTGTATTATCATTCCTTGTCTGTGATGATTTAAGCTTTATTAAAGTTAAGTTAAGTTATGTTACTTCTTATCAATACTATGATTGTTTTTAAGCTATTGCATAGCTTTTATCGCGGGCTCTGAGCGCGGCGACCGAATCAAGAAATTCCGTAACGAAAAAACCTAACACCCCCCACTCCGACGGGCAAGGAGGTGTGGCTTGAAGGCCGTGCATCGTCTAACGTCGTTTCAGTTCGGCAGTCTTCGACACGGCGTTGTGTGCGATTAGACGACTCTATGAAACTCGCACGAATCGAGACGAGCTGCTCCGAAATCGGACGAATACATAAGCAGCTGTTTATGAGAAAGTATATAGGTGTATATGTATTTATGTACAACAGTGAATAGCTGTACTTGTAAAATTTGTGTATGAAGTGTTTTGAATATGAATGAACAAAGTGCATTTATTATTAAAATAAATAAATAAAATTATAATTGCATAAGTTGATACAAAATGCTATGCAATGCAATAGCTTTACCGCGGCAGTCCCCGAGTGCCTCACGTAATTTTTTTTTTTATATTATCCCTATTAATAACATATTTTTTTTATATTTACCTAATCACTATAAAAATCCCTATTAGTATAATAAATGCAAAAGTACCTACTGTCTGTCTGTTACGCTTTCACGCCTTTACCACTCACCGATTTTAATGAAACTTGGAACAGAGATAGACTATAGCTAAGGTTATCTTTTATCCCGGGAAAATTAAAGGACCTCCGGGAAACAGTGAAACCGCGGGGCCGAAGTAAGTTCAATATAAATTCATGCTAAGTTACCTTTTTTCTATGTAAATTTTGTTTCCTCAAAGAAACATTTTGTGTATAACACGTCTCATGACACTTAATAAAACAAGTTTCTAGAATCCTACCAACAAAGGAGAAATACCTACTTTTAAGAGTTTCTAGAATTGCGACAAATTAATATTAAGATTTATTACATTTTCCATCACTTTTATGTCTTGTCTCTCACCTTTGAATGTATTACATACTTAGCTGAATGGATTTAGATTTACACTAGCTACTATCTCGTGGATTTACCCGCAGTCTCAGTGATATTTTTTCCCGATATTAAAGTACCTATCATGTTCTACCGATAGGTATGCCTTATTAGCCTTTGTTGTGTGAATAGTAAAAATCATATTTTCATTGTCGAAAACCTTCTCATTTGCAATATTACTAAGAGTAGTAAGATTAGGCATAAAGGCGTCTACTAGTAAACAGATACCAACCTATAATCCGAATAGTTTCCCCCAAAACATCAATTGTACGTCAAAACGTCTCATTCAGAGCAAACAACATCGTTGCCAGTACAAAATCAATAACCACATTACATATTCAACGAACTAACTCCGACCGGAGGGGAGGCAGGGGAAAAATGGGCATCAAACATTAATGATATCATTTGGAGTCCCGCAAAGATGCTGAGCAACGGTTGATGGCCGATAGAACGCCAGTAAAATGGGGCTTTAATGCGAATATTATGCAGTACCCACTTTCCCCATTTCACCCACTATCCTTGCTCGTGATAATGACGCTATTGCGGTTTTTTTGTTGTTTGGAAAACAAAAATTAAAATAAATAAACCATGATACGGCTCTGCATTGGCGTAAGATAGTGTAGCCTTTTTTTGTATCCAATATTATAATCTTAATCTCATGACATATTGAATTTTTGAAATCATATTTTTATTCTGATTACTTCTTACTTGGTGTACTTTTTACTAATATTATAAATGCTAAAAGTTGTTTTTATCCTAAGTACTTCTCACTTGGTGTAGGTACTTCTTACTAATATTATACAGTTGGATGGTTAGATAATAAATAAATAAATAAATATCCTGGGACATTTTCACACACGGATACAGATGGATGTAAGGTGTTGCCAAAATAGTCTGGATAGTAGTGTTTGGAGGAAATTTTACTGGTATATTTTCAAATAGTTTTACCAGCTTCATAACTATTCTATCAAACATAAACAGAAAAAAATCTTTAGCATTTTTTATATATATAAAATTAGCATGATGCCTAAAATATAACTCTACAGTAAATCAAACTGTCTGGCAGACCAGAGACATTAAAATGCAAAAGGCGAGCTTAAAATGGATATGTCTGAAAATAAATCTTTTGAATCTCTTCCTTGTTTACTTAACGTTAAAAAAAACAGATTAAATCGCTTGTTACGCAGGAAACTTGTTAGAATAAAGGTAATAAATTGTTACATTGAAGTTGACGCCAGCGAGCGTACGGAACAGACGTATCGTTAAATCCTTTTAAAAAAATTAATAAGTAGCTACAGGAAATTAAACTCAGTGACTTATAATTTAATGCTCACTCTTGATTGCAAGCTCCGTGTGACATACGACATTTTTAACCACGAAATCAGCATAACTACACCTCACAACGGTCACTACACTCCCCTGCACTCCCCGGGCAAAGGAGACAAGCTGCGAAGAAGTAACAATTCATCTCGCTCCCTCGCCGTAGCCTATTTCCGAAGACAACAAAAAAGTAATTATACCCACATATTTATTTATAAAAATCACAAAAGATAATATCAATGGCTGTACCTCGCTCACCAACTAATCGACCTATTACGTATGTTGAGGAGATAATAGCAACCACTCGCAGCGAATCGCAACCAGATCTGAGGCGACTAGCGCAATCAGATATGGAAACTAATAAAATTACTATACGAAAAAGAAGGCAACCAGATGATGACCTATCTAATAAATTCGATAATTTTGAAAATAAAATTATGACAATGTTAACCAATATGGCTCAAACACAAACTGAAAAATTAGATAAAATATCTCAGGAAGTATCACTAATTAACAACCAGATTACACAAATTAAGACAACTACTGACCAACTTTCCACAGAACAATTAAGAGTCAAGGAAGAATTAGCTAAGATGGAATCTTCTAAAATCAATTTGGAAAAAAAAATCGATGACCTTAAAAAAGATTTTGAGAGCTTCAAAGCATCGACTGCTTCTACAAATCAACCTTCAACGAACTCTTCATATGATTATATGCTGACCGAGATTCAAGAGCGCTCTCAAAGAGAGAAAAACATAATCATAAGCGGTATATTAGAGATTAACTCAAAAATTTCTACCCAGAGAATCGAGCATGATAAGCAAGAAGTCATCAAACTGATAAAACTGGCTGATCCCAACTGCGCAGAGCCCATAAAATGTTACCGTTTGGGAAAATATAATAACATTAAATCCCGCCCTATAAAGGTCTGCTTTGCTTCAGTTGATACGGCTAAATCTATACTACGTAAAAAAAACAGTATTTACAATAAAATAAGAAACATTAAATGTTATTCTGATCAAACTCCATACCAGAAAGATGAAATATTAAAATTAAGAGAAAAACTAAAGAAGAGAACAGAAGAGGGAGAAGAGAATCTCATTATAAAATATGTTAAAGGTTCACCTAAAATCATTACTACCCTTTCAAAAAACTGAGTCGCAATGAGTATATAGTAATAGATTGAACTACCAACAAGACTACATATTAAATCAAACACTCATACCAATGTTAAGTCCTATTTAACCTACCTCATTGAAGTATGGGGTTCGGCTGCTAAAACAAATTTAAAACATTTACAAATAATCCAAAATAAAGCGATAAAACTACTATTTCATTTAAACTATTTAACACCAACAACAACTGTATTTCATAAAACTAAGCTAATGCCACTTACTCAAATATACAAATACCACACGTGTTTGCTGATTAGAAAACTTCTGACAAAAGATACTCACTCTCAGTTAACTTTCACAAAAATAAAATCGAATCATACTCGAATAATGAGAAATGCTAACAATATCTGCTTGTAGACACCACGAACCAACTATGGAACTAGGATATCAGATTCGAAGGCACCAAAATGTATAATAAATTTCCTAATGATATAAAAGAAATACAGTCTTTCACATTATTTAAAAAACAATTAAAATTTCACATACTTAAAAACAATTAAAAAGAAAAAAAATAAAATAATTATAATATTAAAAAAATTGCTATATTGATAGAAACTGCCTTACAACATGTAATAAGGCCGTACAATGTTATGCGGCTTGCACTATAATATTTTTCTATTACCTACATTGTTTAAAAAAAAAATATGTTTTACTTTTAATTTTTACTAACATAAATATAATTTAAAACGCTTTGTTTTAATTTTTACTAACATTATTATAATTTTAAACGCTTTGTTTATAACTTTCGTCGTTCCGTTCGATCCATGAATGATCAACTAAATTTTTAACTTGTATTTCTCATAATAAGTGAATTGTATTCTGTTTTTGGGAAATAAATGTCTTAAACCATACATTTATTTACCTTTTTTAAGGAAATTAAAATGCTGTACGTTTTATTTTCGATTTATTGGAATTAATTGTATCGATAAATACATAAAAAAAATTGTAACTTCAAAGCTGTAAAGAGGAAACTTTTAATAAAAAGCTGCAAAAATAAATTTAAATTTAAATACAAAATCAAAGGACTTACGAGCATTCGAAATGAAAAAGCGAGTCAATTATATATTCATGGAATTATGTCAGAAATTCGCTAGAATTCAAGAACTTTTTTTTTGTTTAATCATAATATACCTATCTGAGTCTATAATTGTTAAAAGTAGAAATTCATAATTCAAACCAAAACATTTATTCACTTAAGAAAATACATACACAATAATAAAATGATTTGAAACCTTTTTTTTTGTGAGTACATAAAAATAAGTAATATTTTGTATTACATCCAAGCCTGCGTGGAATAAATAGTTTCCGAGTAAATAGCAACACAGTATTACGCTTAGCTATTTGTGTACAGAAATCCATATTGATTCGATCCCTTGCGACGTCAAAGTTAGACAAACAAACTTTCACATTTCACACACAGTCTAGACTTCAAGAGCCTGAAAAAGGACATAGGCACTATCGTGGAAAAAAGGAAGATCTCCCGAGTACACGGGTGAAACCGCGGGGAGCCAGTTTATAATACGTTAGCTTAAACATACACAGCACTTATGAAATCGCTTAGACTACAATCCAAATAAATATTGAAACAAGATGAAACGGCAGAGAGAAGAAGATAATTTTTCAATTAACCAAGTAAATATTTATTTATGCAAACGACAGAAGACGGAATAGGCGTCTAATTTGAATAAAATTAATTTATTTAATTAAAAGCTATATGGTGACTGCAAATGAGTTTCGGTTCGCCTCCGCCGAGATGGATTTGTAATTGTTATGCCATTTGCCTTAAAGAAAAATGTCCGCGTCGTGGATTTTATGTTGGCAGTTTAATTAAGGCCCGTCCAGTGATGTCACGGTCTTACTTCCCGTTTGGAATTAAATGGTAATTCGTTTCCCGTATACACTGTATATTCTATGCAATTTCAATGTTTCGTATGTTAAAATTGTTCATGTTTATTAATTGTCATTGTTGGCGATGGATTTAGCCGCCTGCTTTTTATAGGTATTCAACCTATTTTGTAAATAAAAAAGAAAACCGCCTCGCCGTCCGGCGACCGCACGGGCCGGGCGCGCGCGGCAGTCGTGTTAGAACTAGCTTGTGGCGCTGACGGCCATATTGGTTTTGTTTTGTTATGTTTTAAGTTTTTATTTTTGTATATTTGTTTTTATGTGTATTTGATCTTAATAATATTTCCCGTATGAAGTGAGCCTTTTATTCCACACGCGGACCGCCTACCGCGATCACAGTTTGATCGCATCATATTGGATCAATTTATTTAGATTATTGACTCAGGTCGGCACAAATGACCAAGATTTATCTTAATGTTGAATTTGTAAAAGAATTTTAGTTCATAAACATTGCTTTACTAATTGTAAAAATAGAAGTGATGGACTAAGTATCTATAACTTGTTATTATTACATAACTTTTAAAATATATTGGATAAGCTAGATCAGACACAGATAGGTATTTGTCCTTAATGGGAATTGAAGCCTAAGCCATAAGAAACCAAAGCGCAAAATGATGAAATCACTTTGTTTATTATTATTTGTTAACATAACTATGTAAAAAAAAATATCCTATAAATGCTATAAAAAAGAGGCATAAAAACCCACCTCTTGACTTAGATACTTATAACCGTACATCATCATCATCAACAGCTCATATACGTCTCCACCGAGGAGCTCGAGCCTCCCCTAACAACGAGGGGGTTTAGGCCATAGTCCACCACGCGGGCCCAGTGCGGATTGGCGGACTTCACATGCCTTTAATTGTGACATCTCAGGCATGCAGGTTTCCTCATGATGTTTTCCTTCACCGAAAGCCAGTGGTGTTAATCCGTACGTAAGTTTTTTATAAACTCAGAGGTACGGGCCAGGGATTTGAACCGGCACCCTCATGATCGTGTGTCGGTGCGTTCCCAACTGAGCCACCACGACTATAACCGTACAAAACATTAAAACTCAATAGGAACCGAATTCTCTAAAGAAAGTAGGTTGGGTCTTCGTTGTTCAAAAAAACATAGTTTACAAACATCGATTAAGTCCGCGTTTTTCCCGAAGTCCATCCCCAAATAATGAAGCGTGAAAACAAATACTTTCGATCCCCTAACACCTAAAACGAATCATATGGCCCATTGTCTACATACGTCACACTAATCGTAGCTAATCTCCGTGCCTCTACACAATTATTTGAACATTTGTTCCTACAAAGTAGGGTAAATCGACCATAGTTTCACACGCTTAACATACCTAAAGCTGTAAAAGTTTCCGCTGAAAGCTCTTTAGATTTGCCGGTAAATGTTGCGGGATAATCTTTCTTAGATACAAAGCTCGATCAAAAATATAAATGCCGCCATGTTGCGGCAGAATTAGGAACTAAAATATTACAAGCCATCCAATAGGCAGTCTACAAGTGCCCTACTAGTTTCAAATCAGAATACAGAATTCAGATACAGTTAAGATTTCTCGGGTTTTTTTAAACCTATTATCATATTCTTGTCTTGGTCATGGTTATGGAAAGTCTGCTGTCGGTTGTGGCTTTTGTGAGGCTTCTCCATCGCTCTCTATTCCAGGCACTGCGTGTGCATTCAATGAGGGAACACTTTGCTGACGACTTTATCAGGTCTGTCCATCTTGTGGGTGATCGGCCGCGAGAACGTTTACCTTCTACTCTTCCTTGTACCACTAATCGTTCTAAAAAGCTTTCATTGCGCATGATATGTCCAAACATCATAATCATATTACCATAGTTTAAACTTTGGGTTTAGGTTTTTATTAGTTTTCAGTTTAATATTAATAATGTAATAATTATTATTAATGTAATAATTTTATTTAGTTACTGTCTAATAAATTCTATTATTATTATTAAACTGTATATTTATATTACTATTGTATTACATGATAAAAAAACTAAATGTACTTTAATCATACTTTTATCTTTAATTGTAAGGGGTATTCTTTGTTGGATATCCGAATAAATAAATAAATAAATCACGTTGAGCAGATTTCTGGTAGGGAGAAATCGAAATCTATTAGGTACCTACTATTTGGTAGATTTAAAATTCCTCTGGACCTCCTACAAAACACAAGAAATATTTATATTACAAATTATTTTGTATTTCCAGACATATCGTCTCAACAGTTTCGCTGTGAAGATGATCAATAGAAATTAAATAATATCGTGTCTTAGTCGTCTCGTATAGACTAAGCAGAAAGTGCTAACACCCCTTGGATTAAGTTGAAGTAATGAGGTGTAAAACCCTGTTGTTTAGTGAACTAGTTAGCGAGTTCATATTAGGGTATCCATAGTAATGGGATTAGCAATTCTAAACCGTATTACGTTGTAATAGTTCTTATAATAGGGTATACGTTTAGTAATCTAAGGAAATGCAATTCACTTCTGATCTCTCTCCATAAAACTAATAACACTTTGAAAATGAGTTTCGATTTGGATACTTCATTAAAATAGCGGGATGGGTTATCTGAATTATGGGTTTATGGAAAAATAAACATAGTTTTACATAAATATAATAAGTAGTTTAAAAAAATCTCTGCATCATATTATCAAAAAGGATACTTATGAAATGTAAAGTTCATGAAGTTACACTGATATAAAAGTCAACTTAAAACTGTGAGGAACCGGCAACTACAGGAAGAATATATTAATAAAATTAAAACAATAACAATTTCAATGCTTAGATCAAATAATTATCGCCACAGTTAATAACTACATCCCGACATGTCAAAACAGGTGTATACCAACCACTATCCCGGTAAATGTTCCCGCAGTGACGCGACGTCACGGGACTTACTCCGGGATTTATAATTGGGACCGCTCTTAATGCTCTAGGTTACCAATTGGACCGAAATAATCCCAAGTGTATAGTAATAATATTAATGGGATGACAGAATATTGTAATGATTCTCCCAAAATTGAATTTTAATTGGTTCCAATGTAAATTGGAAACTTCAACGAAATGGTCCTTCGAGGCAGACTTGATCAAAATTGTTATGAACAATTTGTTGAAAAGTAATTTTATTTTATATCTCTGAGAAGATGATTAATGAAAACACAGGCCTTAAATAGAAGCCCTAATTTTATTTTCAGCTCAGAACTAGGCTATGAAAATATTAAGCAAGAAAAATACTTTAACAAACTACCTAATGACATTCAGGGACGTACTAAGTACTTATATACAAAATTTGAATGATGAAGGCAAAAAGATTATTTTATCAAATAAACATATATATTGTTATCAAATCATTGTTTGTAGCAGTCAAAAGAAAACTATACCATGAAATTGACCCAGACTTTCAAGCCACTTTCCGCCCGGTACCAACTTTTGGGAACAACAAGGAATTAACATTTCCCTTAGTTCTGCATCTCAATGTAAATAATGTATGCTACTACCTGATTACCAAATCCAAAGGTATAAATAACACTCTTTATTCCTATAGAAATTGCATTATTTAAATTGCTTTCAGTTAGGTAGAAGGGGCTTAGCCCCTTCGTAATGCATTGAAATGAAATATATTTTTTATTTCACAGGCATTTATGAAACGTCGATTATAATGCTGAGTTTGCAAGGTTGTTTTTGCTGAGAAGAGTCGGCAAGAAACTCAGCAATTACTCTTTTCAAAACAGGTTTTAACAATGATTTTAGAATAATAATATTGGTCCTGCTAGAACAAGCGCTATACCCAAGCCTCGCCATCATTAATATAATCATTTATACTGTAATTTTATCGAACAAAGGCTACGTATATCTCCGATACTCCACGATTTTAGTCTCCTAGTGACTATGCATTACCAATTGCATCTTAATTATACGGGCCAATCATCTGCCTCTTTCAGTTGCCATGGAGACAAATGAATGATTAATAGAAATTGTCTGTGTAGTTTTATTCAAACACATGAGAGCTATTAGACTCCTAATATATATAAGTGTGCATTTAAATGTAATAAATTTGATTTCGAAATTCTTATTGAAATTAATTTTAATAAAATTGAAAAAAGAAAGTTAATTGAACCAAATGATTGAATTAAAAAATATTTTTTGGCATATGGTAACCAATACATCGTTTTGGATTAGATTCGTTGTCTTTATTATAATTAACTAGCGACCACTGGTTCATATCATTATTATATTTAAACAAATTAAAACAAAACAATCTTCAACTATACATACCTATAAACTATCCTTTTCAATCATTATGTTACGTAGTTCAAATTACTTTGTTTTCTTCTATCAAATTTGTTACGTAGTTCAAATTACTTTGTTTTCTTCTATGTAAAGATATTATCGCAATTCTGTTGATAAATTGAGGTAAAGGGGATAATGAACTGACTGATCATTGGTCACATCAAAAGCAATTAGTGGTTACTGCGTTGCTAGTCAATTGTTAGTGGGATTACATAAACACTAGCTTCCGCCCTGCGGTTTCAACCACATAGTTACCGTTTCCGTAGAAATACCGATACCTAATAGCCTTTAAATATATTGGGATATTTATAAAAAAATTACTTTATTGCCTTTGTTAATTCGACAGCCCGGTTGGCTTTGTGGTTAGTGACCCTGACTTTCAAGCCGCGGGTCGTGGGTTCGATTCCCACCCAGGACAAACATTTGTATGCATGAATATGTCTGTTTGTCCTGTGTCTGGTTGTAAATATCTATATAAGTATGTATTTAAAAGTAGTATATGTAGTATATCAGCTATCTGGTTACCATAACACAAGCTCACTTTGATGCTTAATTTGGAATCAGATTGGCCGTGTGTGAAAAATGTCCCAGGATATTTATTATTTATTATTTATTATTATTGGTTTTTTTTTCAGTATCGGTTTAGTGGTTTAAACGTGATAAACAAACTAATATTCGATGTCTTCGATGATGGCATTATCAAAGACGAGGATTGAAATAAGATGTTTTTTTCCGAATGCGATATATCAAATCCGTCGCATAATATTAGGAGTCTATTCATCTCATGTCGATGGCAACAGACATACAAACTCGTACAGATAATTGAGAAGGCTGTAAGTGCTTTATGTAATTGGATGAGAATCATCCCAAAATACTTAGGTAGAAATGGATTAAGAAGGGTGAGTAGTAATTGATGATAGAATTCCATATATCCTAATGAAACGCTATTATCGTTAGGTTTTCAATTGTACTAATGAAATCGTTTATCTGATCTTTTTAGTGTAAATTAAAAGCAAATGTAAAAGTAATTTACTCATATAGTACTTTATTAATAAGGGTTATATTAATATATTTACCTTATAGACGAAACAAAACCGCAGGCGTAAACTAGTTGAAAACTATAGATGACTATTATAAGTTATCTAAGTTATCTTCAACATGTCGTAGCTCTTCTACGAGGCATGCTACGTCGTAGCAGTTGCGACAAGCTACGTCGTAGCATACGTAATAAAAATTTTCTTTTCTAACATTTATTTATACTAGACTTATTCTAAGTAGTAGGTATATAAGAATATGTGCCTTTCTCTGTTTCTGCATCCCTTTTTTCATAGCCATGGGTAATAATACAGTTTCAGGCTTATGAATTAAATTATATAAGCGAGCTGTTCTAAATTGTTTGTTAGTTTACTTTATTTATTTACTAGGTGACCCGCGCAACTTCGTTAGCGTCACTTGCCCGTTCTTGCAACAGTTTTGATTGATGCTCCGCTCCTTTTCTTCATAGCGTAATGATTTATACATAAACACCTTTCTGTTGAATCACTCTATCTATTTAAAAAAACCGCATCAAAATCCGTTGCTTAGTTTTAAAGATCTAAACATACATAGGGACAGACAGACGGCGGATAGCAACTTTGTTTTATACTATGTAGTGATTTTAAATATGCGAGCTGTTCTAAATTGTTAGTAAGTAAACTTTTTTTTTTCTACTTTTTTGGTTTAGGTTTTTTTTTATTGTATATAGTTTTTAGTTAATAATATAATACATAGTTTTATGCATATTAGTAAATAAATTCGTAATGACAAAAAAAATATATACAATTTACTACAAAATAACTGAAGTATAACGGGGTTTTGTGCGCCACAGAGGCGGTAGTTACATAAAAATATACTGGAAAATAAAAATAAATAACGACTCCACGACGCAAGCAACTCCATAACATTACAGAACAAGTCAACAAATCAAGCATAATGCTTGATAATTTAAGAGCAATGAAATTTTTACTTCTTGTCGCAGTCGGCTAATAGAGCTTTCATACAAACTCAATACTGCCTCGGTTTAATGTTAAATCTTTCTATGACGTATGCGACTTAATTTAAACTTATTTGCGTTTAATCGCATATTTATATTTGGGCCAAATCTCACGCTGATAAGACAGAGTTCAATAATAAAAACATGGGCAAAGCTTATGTTACGAGAATAGATAGCTGATATATTCTTGTCTATCCTACGAATATGTGTTCCAGAAGACTTTTGTGTGAATTTTTATTACTGACACTTCAGTCAATAACAGCTGAAAGGATCTGGATACTACTAAACTAACTAAAACCTCGTATGTTAAATTCAGCACATAAATTATTTACTCCCACATAGTTTTTTTATTTAATCCAGCGTTCTACAAATATCACTCAAAATTTCTGAACGACTTTTCTTCAACCATAAATTAATTCTCCACAGTAAATCGTCACATGAATAGCCTGCTTTAGTTACTGTGTCGTTTCGTTTTACGTACATCGTCGTACAAACATAAAAGGATTCACGTGACCTGTTGAAGGAATGTTTATATTTTCTGCATAATTATTACTCATTGAGTTCGCGCGATTACATTTTATGACATGTTTTATGGTCGATTTATGATTTTGGGGGATTACTGCGATTTTTTATATTATACTTAGTATTGTGGGATGGGAGAATGTTGTTTTTATTACTTATGTTTTTATGGGATTTTGGCGTTATATATAGATGGCCAATCTAACGTATTATAAAACTATGATAATGCTTTATATTATACAAGGAATATAAAACGCAATCTTAGTCTAAAAAGGACGGGATGAATGTATGGATAATTTTTTATTTGTTTCATGCTCTGATTTGTTGAAAAAGAAATATACCTTAGTCAAATTATAAACCTGAGCTGAGTTTCATGCCGGATCTTCTCAGTTGAAGGCGAACCGGTAGTAGTTTCACCAGCTTTGACCTTGATAAGTACCCTTTTATGGCCTTAATTGTTTTTAGAATTTAATCATAATTGGTAACAAATCTCATCGTTTATTTACACAACATTTATTATTTTTAAATTTACTGAGAAATTTCCTTTAACGTATCAATAAAGGTGGTGCGCTTGTGAAATATGATATTCCAATAGAATAGACATATCAAAAGGCTTCCAATACTAAGAAATGGTCGATAGAATATTCCAGAAACTTTCCAATAGAATGAAGACACAGATGTAGACAACGTGACGATGACTCCAAGAAAATACTCAGAGTTTGCTGTCAAAAGGTTCTGAACTGCCCATTCTATATTATATAATACAAACTTGTCGGCGATCTCGCTTTGGAGCAGCGGACATCTCACGTGACAGCATAGTAAACGAAAGGGACAGAACATAGAAATGTCGACTAATGTCATTTGTCCCTTATAAAATTGAACCCCTGACGATGACGAATCAAACTAGCGGCAAACACCTAAACACGAAGTTCTAACAAAACAACTGTAGAGCAACTTCCAGTACAAAGTTAAAATGGCATGCAAACGAAAATATACCTTAAAGTTACATGATAAAACATAAAGGGACTGTACAAGTAAATTTATATTTCCAACTCAATATTTCATAGAGACGTCGCGGAGTGGACCTACTATTACTCCTCGAGAGATTCAAGTTGTTCGAGTTACATTTATTTCAAATGTAATTACGTTATACTGACTACTTAGTAGTTTTATCAGACTTTGCGATCTTTGGCATCGAATTTATCATACTTTGATGAATTCGTTGCCTCACCTTGCGTCTTTTTAGTTTTGAATAGATAATGATATAATTTATAATGTAGTAGCAATACTACGTACGGATTTACACCACTGGCTTTCGGTGAAGGAAAACATCGTGAGGAAACCTGCTTGCCCGGGATGTCACAATTAAAGGCATGCGAAGTCCGCTAATCCGCACTAGGCCCGCGTAGTGGACTATGGCATAAAGCCCCTCGTTGCAGGGTTGTTAGGGGAGGCTCAAGCTCCTCGGTGGAGACGTATATGAGCTGATGGTGATGAGCGATACCGTTCTCCTTGTGCAATCCTTACTTCCATACCAATGTTATAAATGTATAAGTCACTCTGTCTGTCCAATTGGTATGAAGTTTGCTACAGCAATAGTCAAAAGTTTAAGAAAGACTGTAAGCTATTTTTTATACCTGGATAATTAAAACTTCCAGTGTGGAAGCTAGAAAATCTGTTTGACTCTTATCCCTAAACCAATTTTTATGAAATTTGATACTTTTATCACGAGAAAAATGCAGGTGAAACCACGGGGCGGAAGATTTAAAAAAATATGTTCATTTTAATTACATAAAAATATACGTGTTCCCATCAGATTAAAACAGCCTAAAAACGGTATCGCAGCAATAATAGTTACCCAAACACTTGTGTTTAAATAGGTCTTAGTAGGGGTTTGAGAGTCGAAGTTGTAAAGTTATAATTCCGCCGTAAATCCTTTAGGACATTAAATTTATAAGTTGGTACGAAGAGGAAAGATAAGCGAGGCTGCATTTGTGATGAACTCACTCTAGAGTCAAGTACGGGAGAGTTGTGTGCTGTAGTGTAACACCCATATTTATATGTATATTTATCTTGTGACAACGGTTATGTATGTTTAACAAGCTATTGTCCACATCACTATAGAAAATAGAAGATATTATTAACATACGACCGATTTCTGAACTTGTACTTGATAGCTGATACTTGATGACTCAAATTGAAGACATAATCGAACTACTGCAGGAAAACCTTCCATATCTACCTCAAAAACATAACAAATAAACAACATGTTTGTCCTTGATGAAAATTGAACTCACGAATATCAAGTTTAAAGTCAGATCCGCTAACCACCAAGCCAATCGGTAAGACGATTGATACGGTGCATAATCTGCTAACAAAATTAATTTGAAGACTTGGTTTGACTTCTCATATTGAAAGCTATAGAATCTATTGTCTATAGTATAGATAATAGAATTTAAACGGATAAATAAATATCCTGGGACACACGGCCAATCTGATTCCAAAGTAAGCTTCAAAGTGAGCTTGTGTTATGGTAACCAGATAGCTGATATACAACATATACTACTTTTAAATACATACTTATATAAATTTAAACACCCAGTATAAGCAATTACTCAAAAAAATACATAATAATCCTTCCAAAAACGGACAAAAAAGTCGGTGCCTTACAGCATTAACACATCCCTAGTGTTCTAACAAGGATTGTCAAGATTTAGTGAAGTTCAGCCCCTCGCTGAAGGAACTAGGCCTGAAGTGGATTACGAAGGCATTCCCGAATCATATCTTTACGACACAAACTTTCCTATTTTATTAGAAGCCATTACAATTGTGATAGAATTATCAGGTTTAAACCAAGTTATGAAAACAACGAATAGAAGGGTTATTAATTATCGTAAAGTTTTGTTAAATTAATGGTTCCGTCCTAGATTAGAAAGTTGTAATTTATAACCTCTTTAAATTGTTAATTCATTGTTGGTGTGTCTGGAGCTTACTTTTGTAGAATATAATTCAAAATATTTTAGGTAGCTACCTACATTTTGAATACTGTTAAAAGGAATTAATCAAGGCAATAAAACATGACTATAGAAAAACTATACGTAAACTGTATATATTTTATTACTAGCTCCACAGCTTCATTTAAATACAATATTAGGCTCTTTATTACACTCTCAACTACGTCTATATAATCATGTCATTCGATTATTCGTTGTACGATGTCAAGTAAATAAGTTTGCATTTTTAATAACAGTTGGGTTTGTAATTAATCGAAACATTACCTCTCCACAGCAAAATATTGATATTTTATTTACATTGTTATTTGTACGCAAAGAACTGCGGAATGAAACCTCAATTTTGAGACCGTTGCGTTCATCTGAACAGTCCGCGTACGGGAGTAAAAATTATCCGAAGCTAAGACCTTGTCCGTTACTAAAAACACGAAGAAAATTAGATGAAAAATACATAATTATGTAAGAACAAACATTGAAATTGAGCATTTTTAAACTAATTCATATACAATTTTTCTATCCCTCATTCCATGAATTAGCGAACTCCGTAATAAAAAGTCCGTCTATAAATAACAAAGTTAATGTATTTTCGTGGAGACAACGTGTCACTGCCACCTTACCGCGAAGTGTTTGGAACTTAGGCCAAAACCGCGACTTTGCTTTTGAAATATAGATACCTACACGCCATTTCCCCGTGGTAGCAAGGAGGTATGAAATTACGTAATTATATGACCATAAGGAACTTTAAAATACGCAAAAGCTGTATTAGAATAAGTTATTAATTAAATAAGGGAATAATATTTAGCTTCTTTTTGACATTTAACCGAAACAAACAAATATTTCACTATTTATAATTTTTGTAAATAAATAAGATATTAACACAGTTCTATAACATAGTAATCACGAATTTTCAACATATCTACGTTATTCGTTCGTAAGGGTAATTAAATCGAAATGATAATATAAAGAAAGAAGGAAAGAAAGAAAGAAAATTTTATTTGTGTCAAAAAGATATACAGTAGGCACATGGACGGAAAACTCAGCATGATGCATAATTATAACTAAGTAACTTAACCAAACACCTAACCTCTGTCTACTAGTACTAACTGTATAAATACCGCTCCCTTTTTTAATAATCCTACTATAACCATCAAAAACCTAACACAAGTTCCCTTGATTCGCATCAATAAAACGATTTAGTGCAACATTGCTTAATAACTTAACAATTTTATAACTAGTCCGCCCGCCGCGGCCCCCGGGTGCACTTAGTTTGCAATAAATTAGCAACAGTTAGTCCATTCTTTACAGAACAAATTAGCCAGACTCAATAGTTGTGGACTCGACTGATTTTGCAATATTTAAGGTACGTTTACATTCATGACTGATGCGATTCATAAGCAAAACGCTCACATTTATAATAATTGAAGATGAAAATTATTGTCAAATAAAGTTTAAGTGACTTGAAGAATGAAACAAAATAGGTTTATATGCGAGTACGTCTCTGTAGTAGTTACAGACGTTTTTATAATTATCAATTGGACATTTTTATGTAATTATATTTTGTAGCTGCATTGTAATATAATGTTATTAAGAGAAAGAGTAGTATATAAGCTAGTTTTAGAAAGAGCAATACATGTTTTCTCGAAACTGGTTTGCCCTGTGAGGTACCTTAAAAATGTTAGAATAAATGGCTATCTACAAATCAATATGGAGTCTTACTTAGAAGTTTCAAATAATTTTCACTGAACTCAAAACAGGCTTAAATTAATTTTTCCCTTACATGAGTTGCACCTATATTTTGCCCGCTACGCTTATTCAACAGCCTATAACCCGCTCCGCTTATGACTATGTCAGCAACCTTACTTCCAACCAGAGCAAACTTTCATGAGAATACCTTGATTTATTCCCCATCTAGTTCTGTTTCATTTAAAAAGAATAACTCTTTTTGCATAAGAAATACTTTTATCTCTAGGTACTATAGTATATAAAGCAATCGTCTTTCTTTGAATCATATATAAGCCGGTTAAATTAAATACACAGAAAGTTATGTATAAAAAAAATAAAATTAATTAATCTATCTCTTACCTTATATTGTTCTTATAAATCTGGAAACCTGAAACAAAAAGAATTTATAGGAATAAGGGATTTTTAAATATATAATTTCACGACAAAAAATTTAAATGGCCAATTATAGTTCAGAACGAAACAAATATGTAATAGTTATTTTCTGAAATAAGAATACAGACAAACAAGTAGGTAACGAAACTCAGGATACTTTATATTGGGGTGAATCAATAAGTAACTAATATTATATATTTATTTCCTATCACTAACTAACTGAAACGTTTCATCACTAACTGTCAGACGTCAGGGCCGCATTCTTTCGTTGGGCGCACTAAAAGCCCACTTTTTCCATTTGTCGAGGTTATAGGCAATATATAATCTCGCTACGCCCAATAGGAGCGGAGCCCCAATAAATAAATGTTTAAATTTTTTTTCCTTTTGAAAGCTTACGTAAACGTATATGGAATAAAGTTAGCTCAAAGTAACTCCACGTAAAGTCACGGGTAGAAGCTAGTTACAGAATAAAAGGGCTGAAGCTAAGTGGTCACTGCTGTTTGAACTCGTTTAAAGGGTCACTGATGCTATGCTGACCTTTTCAGTATTAGTCTAATGTAAGCTTCATGTAGAAAGGTTTTTATAGGTCATTTTCTTGAGTGAATTTAAGGTCTCGTGCGTTTATTATCTAGGAACAAGTAAGCGTGGAAAAAGGTTGGTTATTTTTTAAGCTAAGTTTTGTGTTGGCTAGAAATGCTCTGAAGGAAATCTAATAAAACCAAGATAGGCGCTTGGCCACTAAATAGTTGTTTGGAAGTCATTTTTATTTACTTAAACACTGACAGAGTTCAGTGCCGGCTCTTCTCAGCAAAAGCAACTTTCCGAACTCAGCGTTAGAGTGACTGTTCTTAAGTGCATGTAAAAGCCTATTTTAATAAAAATATTATTTTGATTGCTAATATCAGATTTTGGCTTCTATCTGCTCAGTTTGGAGATTACATTGACCGTGTGAAGAAACGTTTCACGCTTTATTGATTTTGCTTCCGTATCTAAGTAATTCTTAAAGATTAGACAACTATTTTACGGACAAAACCATACATAATCTTATTGAGATAATTAATTTTCTCATCCTCGTTCACTATCCATTGCTTGTTAGTTTTTCCAAACAGAAACTTTTAAACGGCCATCATTAAGTCTCTTTTATAAATCCCTTAATTTGTGATTCTCGTGTTCCACAACTTGGGGTTCTGACCACACCATGATAAATGGGGGTCCTATAACCCCGTTTCATTATCATTAATTATTCACAATACATCTGTTTTAACGGTATTACGTATAAGAAACCGGTTATATTTTACTCAGGCCGATGGGTTTACGGGCAAAAAGGGAAATTGAGGCAGTTATACAAATTGGGACTGGATGATTAATTTGTTTTAGGCCTTAAGGGTTACTGTTAATATGTAGGTATTGTAATTTTAGTTGATTTATGAGTTCCTACTATCTACTTTATACTATAAATGCGAGAGTTTGTGAGGTTATAATAAAATAAATAAATGTACTGGGACATTTTTTCACGTACGGCCAATCTGATTTCAAAGTAAGCAGAGCTTTTGTTAAGGTAACCAGATAGCTGATATACTACATATGCTAGGTACTTTTAAATGCATACTTAGGTATGGTAGTATAGATATATGTTTGTTGACTCTCTTTCACGTCAAAACGTCGCGATGAAATTTGGCACAGAGTTAGAATCTATTCTGGAATAACACATAATACTTTTTACCCGAGAAAATTGAATATCCCCTGAAAACGCTGTTGCCACCGCGGGGAGTCATTAGTACATGATGAACGTAGTATTTTTAAATATCTTTCTTATGTATTTGTCTAAAAGATTGCTGTTAAAGGTTTTTTTATGAAATCTTCAAATATTTAATTATATTTTATTTCATTTGAATTTCAAAAATAGTTCAACTCATTTATGTTCATGAGAAGGTTCCCTTTTGACTTTCGTAACTATAGTAATATTGTTAGTGTATTTTAATAATAACCTAAATGTAATATCATCACAATAGTAATACCGGATATTATTTGAAGCAGGAAATATAACTCAGTTCTTATTTCCTCTGCCAATATTCTAATATATTTATCCACATTTTTTTTCTTTAACTCTAATACTAATCTATTACACTTTATTTTTGTAGTTACCTTTGTAGTTATTATTATTTTTTATGTGTAACCAATAAAGAGACCCCCCTCGATGTTAGGGGAGGCTCGAGCTCCTCGGTGGAGACGTACTAAAAGGGAAAGTATGGAAAGTTTGACATATACGAGTATGATAACCACAGTTTTAATATTATATCAATCTAAAAACCTTTTGGGAGTCCCAAAACGTTTGTGGTCACGCGTGGGTTCGAGGGTAGTCTCATATCAATTTTGTAGGTAAATTAAACCTTTACCAAATTAAGGCACTGTTTACCTGTTATGGCCTTTTTAATGGAGAAATTCTTGTTTACTACATTACAATAGTGCTTAACTGATAATATGCTAAAATTAAAATTCAAAGAGATTTTTTAGTTTAGGCCTTTACAGGGCCTAAAAGCCTCTTTTGGGTTAGTCAGCTTTTAAACCGGCAAGAGTTTTTGCTATGTTACATTATATTTAATGCTTAAAATATATATATATATATGTCTTTAATCTCACTATGGCATTTTTAAGTAAATAAATAAAGAATTAATCTGATATACAGGAACAGGAAAACTGATTAAGGTTTCACGTCTAATTTATTTAGTAAATCCGTTTATAAAAAAAACCTCTCAAATACTTTATTACTATTAAAAAAAGTCTATCTACTCGTATATCGTAATTGAGTTACCGTTTACAAGCTTCGTTTGAATAAAATATTATTTTATGAAAATAATAAAAATCCATTCCAACTTAACCAATACCCGATACAAGGGTAAAGAATATAAAATGGTTGCTATAATTAAAAGCATGGAGCGTTCGTTTCCAATACAAATAGACGGAGAAAAAACAACATGGCCGCCCATCGGCTGAATAGTCCGAGATTGAATTTCTCATCTTCGCCAGCAAACCGTGGAAATTATTATGTCGCTTGCAGTGCCGAAGCCGTCTTCATCCTAGACGATTGCTCAATTTATCAATACAGCTTTTCGTTCATAGATTATGGATGAGGGAATACTAAATAAACAGAGTGGTTAGAGCTTTGTACTGGTTTTAATCATAATTTTCATATATCCTTTAATTTTAATGTAAAAAGATGGATTGTCTTTATTAAAAAAAATTGCCTTTTCTTTGGTTTCTGTCAAACTTGAAAACGGCTTAACCTATTTGGTTGTTTTATTGGTCTTAAATGCTTGTGTTAGTCTAATGGTCGTTCGACGGGTGACCTTCTAGCGTATCTCACGCACCGTTGGTCACTCGCCATCGAGAGTCAAGGTGAGGCATTGGCGGTGAGCCTAGATGTGGCGAAGGCGTTCGATCGGGTCTGGCACCGGGGTCTTCTCACGAAGTTGCCAGCGTACGGGCTTCCCGAGGGATTGTGCGAATGGATTGCCAGCTTTTTGTCCAACAGATGCATAAGAGCCGTCGTTGACGGCAGTTGCTCCGAAAGTATGGACATAAATGCTGGCGTCCCCCAGGGTTCTGTGCTATCCCCTACACTGTTCTTGATGCATATCAATGATATGCTATCAATTGGCGGCATTCATTGCTATGCCGATGACAGTACGGGGGATGCACACTACACGGGACGTGCAAATATCCCTCGATCCGTGGTAGAGGAAAGTCGCGAACGACTTGTGTCTGAAGTCGAGAGTACACTTAGTAGTGTCTCCGATTGGGGTCGAAAGAACTTAGTTCACTTCAACCCCGCTAAGACACAAGTCTGCGCGTTCACCGCTAAAAAAACCCCATTTTCTGTAGCTCCACAGTTTCAGAACACGTCCCTTAACATATCGAAGAGCATCGAGATCCTAGGCGTCGACATTTCTGGTGACGTTCAGTACCGTAGTCACTTGGAAGACAAGGTCAAGCTGGCATCGAAAAAACTTGGTGTGCTCAATAGAGCTAAGCGGTACTTCACATCTGGGCAAAGGCTGCAACTTTACAAGTCGCAGGTCCGACCCCACATGGAGTACTGCTGCCATCTATGGGCGGGAGCGCCTGGATACCAGCTTGGGCCTTTTGACGCGGTACAGAGGCGAGCGGTTAGAATTGTCGACGATCCCGAGCTCACAAGCGGTCTAGAGCCCCTTAGTCTGAGGAGAGACTTCGCCTCCCTCTGTGTGTTTTACCGCATGTATAACGGACTGTGTTCTGAAGAACTGTTTGATATAATGCCTACAGCTACTTTCTACCATCGCACTTCTCGCCATCGACGGGGAGCTCATCCTCACACTGGAGCCGAATTGGTCTCGAACCCTGCGCTTTCAGAGGAGTTTCCTGCCACGTACACTCAGATTGTGGAATGAGCTCCCCGCCATGGTATTCCCAATGGAGTACAGTATGGGGTTCTTCAAGAAGGGAGTGAAGAGATTTTTACAGGGTCGGCAACGCGTGAGTGATGCCCCTAGTGTTGCAAGCGTCCATAGGCTGCGGTGACCGCTTCCCATCAGGCGGACCGTATGCCTGTTTGCCACCTTTGTGGTATAAAAAAAAAAAAAAAAAAAAAATGGTTTAAATGAAAAATAATATGAAAAACTTAAGTATATCCCACAGGCGAAAGGAAACTCGAAGGACGAGAGGAAGTTCGGGGCAATGGTTGACTAGAATATGACATGCTTTGAAAAGCAAGAGGTGGACCTGTCGGTACGAATTACTAACGATATTCAAAGATGTAGATATAGACACAATTTGCGAATGATAAGACTCTTGTAGGCTTGTGTTTGGACACAGTCCTACAGCTTTTATTGAATCCGTGGTCGAACGTGGCAAAGACAAAGCCTACAACAAGGAATCACATCTCTGTGGTATTTTAACCCAGCATTATAACTTTAGATCTATAAAAACACGTTAATTTAAATGATATCAACCTACTGCCACATCTGGTGGATTAGATCACTAATGGCCAATGGGAAGCCAGCCAGCGATTTATTTCGAAACGGAAGAGAGTCGCTGTATCACTTACATAAGATTTACCCTCGCCCCCGCCCCGGCCCGTCCCCGCCGTGGAGATATTGCCTGCCCCAGGCACGCTCCCATACGGGGTGCTTGCTGGCCGATTATGGACAACAGGATCTTTTGAGATAGCTAGATATGGATTTGTTTAGGTAATTGTGACACATGTAATTGAATTAATATTTATATTATTGCAATTAAGTCGATTTTGAGTTAGATAGTAAGATTAGATAGAGTATCGATGTCTATTTTGTAAGTAATGTTTCAATATAAGTATGGTAGTTTTTTATGGTAGGTAACTAAGATAACATAAGAAAAAAACATACAAACAAAGTTTTCCTCTTTATAATATTAGTGTAGATTAGATTTACATAGGACTTGGATCTAAGGAAAGCTTTTGCTCCGACATCCAATAAATCCAAAAATTACAATAATTAACAATTAGCTTATGTGCTCATGTGCTTAATCTTAAATGTATGATACTATGTACATTACTACTCACGATACTATAAAAACAGAGAAAGCTCAATTTACTTTAATTTTACACTAATATATAAAGTGGAATATTTTTTTGTGTCTTTGTTTGTATTGAATAGGCTCCGAAACTACTAGACCAATGTATATAATTCTTTCACCGATGGAAAGCTACATTATCAGGGAGTAATATAGGCTACATTTCATCTCCGTATTCCTACGGAAACAGGAACTATTTAGATAAAAGCGCGGGGCGAAAGCTAGTTTAAGATAACTCTACCGTTTGTCTCAACTCAACCAAATACGCCTGAAGACAAAACATAACGTACAAAAGTAAGTTATTCATACAATAAAAGGCGATGGTTCGTATACAATGTTTATCGCTGGGTTTGCTCATAAATCGCTCGCACAGAATATCCAGTTTTAACCGGAGATTACCGCGTACTTTGTGGCTTTCAACCGGACAATATTTTCTGGCATTCTCCTTTGTAGGCTTTCGGATATGCGGTGACAATATTTGCAATGTGTTTTGGGATAAGAACTACGGATTTATCGCTTTAATATTAATTAATATATTACTATGACAGTTTATGTCATTACTCTAACTTTTAAATTTAAATTAAGTTGTACTAAAATGAAGCACTTAGTAGGTACTTTATCACTCATATACTCGAGAGCTGTTTCTACGATTTGTATACATTTAGGTATATTATTTTAGATCAAAATTTGTTTTGAAAAGAGTGATTGCTCCTTATTCCTGGCTCTTCTAAGTAATAGCAACTTTCAGAACCGAGCATTAGAGTGCCTGTTTGAATAATATGGAAAAAAATAAAAAAAACCATTAAAATTTAAAAAATATACCAAATAATGTCTAGCAGATATTGTGATGCAATAACTAAGACTCTCTTTTTATCCCTATATTTTAGTAATTACATATCCACCCCAGTTTCAACCCGCATATTGTGCGAACAGAGGATTTTATATACTTCGCATGTTGATGCATTCTATCAAAGGGTTTATGTATGATAAAAAACGAGCGAGTAAAGTACTTGGGACCATTTCGTTTTATTTTTAAATAAACATGAAAAACTAGAGTATTTTTATATTATTTGTTCAGTTTATTGAGATATTATTACTTTCATACTCGAACTTCATTCAGCTTTTATTGTATTAAGAAAAAAAAAATTATCGTTTATTAATTTTGATAATTTTTTAATCTATCTAGCTATCTGGTTACTGTATTACAAGCTCTGCTTTGTTTGGAATCAGATTGGTCGTATATAACAAAAAGTCCCAGGATATTTGTTTATTAGTTCAATCCAAAATGAATTCTTGAATTTATAATAAAAGCACATGTAGGTACAGTCAAAATGTGCCAATTTGAATATTTCCCTTACCTAATTGACCGTCAATACTCTGGAGTTTCGGTACCAATAAATGTATGTATAGTTACAAGTAAAGTATACAAATACCACTATTAAAATAACCCCGTTGTCGAGTCACAGAAACAAATTACAGCCGGTACGTGAGACGCTGCATCGGATTCCTTACAACAAAAAAAATAACTTCCAAGGAATTCGTTCGAACGCCGACATCGGACATGGAAAATAGTCCGTCCCGGTATTTCCCTATTAAACTCCACTGGCGCTTTATTAAATCCATAGCAAATGACCCGGGATAGTATTTTTATTGAGTCGGAAATGCTTTGTTGAAATTCTTAGACGCGTCGTGTTTATTAAACGCTGGATGGCCGCGGTTTCGCTCGGGGATTAGGCGTTTCCTGGGATATAAATTTAGCCTAACAGAGTAGGTTCTGTAAGTGAGATTTAAAATCACAACTTTCAGAGATTACTAGTAACATCAAATGCGTTTGTCAAATATGGTTAAAAATTGTGTTTAGAGAAAATATAGCTCAGGGAAATATAAGAACTAAGTATTGCTACGCGGTTTTTTATGTATAACAAATTTATAATGTATTGACGACACCTCACGACCTAAAAGTAAACTTAGGACTCGAACAAGTGACGATCACTTTAATCATGCTTTGAGTCTTGACTTCCCCCAGGGAAGCCCCAGGGAACAGAGGCACAGTCCCACCTTCGGTTGAGAGCCCTCTGCGCTCACGGAAACAGTCCGTGTAAGGGTGTAAACCCAACTTAAGCTTACACCTTCTACTCCATTAAAAAAGAAAACGAACACATCATTAAACTTTTAAACCCTCATTATCCATAATTACTCACATCGGCAAGACTATAAATCAACAAGAGTACATTTTAAAATGTAAAGCTGCATGTCTGGCACCCGAATAAAGTTCTGTTTTTATAGCTTTAAAGCGTCAGGTGTTTCACACGGCACCGTCCATTATTTATTAAGCTCAGGCCCGTTTGAACGAGCATTAAGTGTCGGTAATAATTGATGAGGGACCGTGTGTATGGGCCTTAACAAGAATACCTCTCAGTGAGTACATGAGCTCATGAAATATGGCTGTAGGAGACTGATGCGCGGTATGTCGTGCTGGTTACCTGAGACACTATATTAGGTATTATATACTATAGTAGCTGTATGAGTAGTCTTATTTTAGGTACCTTTGCTTTAAAATAAGGTTGAGTTATAGGTAGTTATTGATTATGTGTGTTAATTTTTCTTTAAAGAGACGACAATAAATAAATAAATATCCTGGGACAGTTTTCACACACGGCCAATCTGATACCAAACTAAGCAGAGCTTGTGATATGGTAACCATAAAGATAATAATTAGATCCAAACACAGAACAAACAGACATATTCATGCATATCGAGAACAACCACAAAAAAATCTACAACTATTTATTCTCTAATCGTAACTTTTAGATATATATTTTTACACCATTTAGGTACCTAATTGTTTTATATCTACCTATATGTTATAACTAATATAGTATGCAAAAATCATTTTCCGTCACCGAATTTTGTTCCATATAAAATTTACATCAAAAAGAGATACCTAACCTTAATCCATTGTAAATTTAATTCAATCAATGCTACGAACCAGTTCAACTTCACTATAACGCATTGATCATTTCCAATGCAAATGTATGCAACAAACTCACCAATATTGTAGAACAAAGTGTCAACATTACTAAATCCAAGCTAACGCGATACAGACAAAACTTTTTCATATAGGAAAATAAACAATAGAAAGTTGCGCACCCATCAATTGTGGGCAAATATTTGTACCAACGTTTTTTTTGTTTGCGGTAAAAAGTCTAAGGTACGTAGCGATTTGATTAATGGAATAATCGTATTTATTGACATTTACAATACCTACAATTCAATGTCAGAAAAGCTTAAATCAAATTAATGTGGACTTTAAATTATAAAGTAAAAGCAATTGTAGATATAGTTAGAGCTGCAAGAGTGATAACAATTGAAATGCGACTTTAATTCAAGACTACAAAGTTTCTTTTGCAATGTCTAATTGCATTTACAATTAGAACTATTTGCATGTTTAAAGTTATACTTGACATAAAATAAACAGTGTCAAAATTAATATTATCACTGTTAGTCAAATGAAAAACCTGTGATATTACCCAAACAGTATATGATGATGAGCGTTATGAACTTGCAGATGCTTCCATCGTCAAAGTAGAGAAGTCTAAAGAAAGTATGGACGAATTCTGTAAAAGGTGATGTATAAAAAAAGTTGTGGCTAAAATGACAGCTAACAGGAGCAGAAAGGAAAAACACACTCCTTACCGACCATGCTTAGGTGGGATTTAGGACTAGAAGTAGATATTTCTATTTACCAACGCTAAAGCCTACAACTTGCACATAAGCGCTAAGCTTAGAATTTCACGTAAAAAGTTGGAAAGGTTTTCACGACGCGCCAACGAAATGAGAGAAGTTGGAGTATTATTTCTGCTTACCTTAATGCCTTGACATGAAATACTTTGTTTTGTCGGTCGGGAAACATTTATAATAATCACTTGTGTATCATTGTTTGTTGTTTCAGATGTTTATGAAAATACTTGGACAGTTATCTAAAAAGGGAATCCTTTTTGATGCCAAAGGTTGGCTATGGCTAAAACTTTTATGCTATAGTTTAGAAGATTTTATATCATACCGGCTTCCGTCTCACGGTTTCACTGGGATTCCCGGGGAATCATTAATTTCCCCGGGAAAAAGGTAACCACAGTTTACCATTTACATTAAGTAACTAGAATATTTTTTTACTAAATAAGGACTTCTAATAGGTACGTACTACTTTCTAAAACCAGTTTAAGGGACATTTTTAGATGACGTTACGGTTTGGAATTTTGTGATAAATATGTAATTTTTTTTTGTAAAATCACTAAAATATGCACCATACGGTGTCTGGATACTTTGTAGAGCTCGTCTGGTGATAAAGCTTATAGTAATGCTGTAACAATTTATTATACATATGTAAAAAAATAACTTATTCAGAAGATCAATTGTTTGTGACAGTTGTTTGATTACAAAATGTTTCATCCATTTTTTATCTGTGCGCAAATTGTGGAATTATCTTTGAGCGTCAGAACAAATCGTTTTTCAGTTATCCTTGGGTCTAAGGTATTGGAAAATCGAGTTTTACAGATAATGTTAGAATCTTATTTAATAAAATGATTTTTTTGTGTTTTTGTGTTCGGCTGCCAGCCGCAAAATACAACTTTCTAGGTAGGTACTTCAAAAGCTATCCTTTTTTGATAATATTTTTCTACCTACCTATTATCTGCTCCGAACCAGATTATAAGTCATATCCTAGTGGCACAATTATGTACATCAATTTTGGTGAATAAATAGCCTAAATAATTAATAAGGATATTTATTTTAAGTTTTAATAAGCATCGTATAATTCCCCATTCATCTCCCTTTTTTTTCATCATTATAATAAATAACTATTTAGAACTTTAAACTTTTACACTACAAAGGCCCCGCCTGATGGCAAGCGGTTACCGTAGCCTATACACACTTGCAACACCAGGGGCATCACTCACGCGTTGAACCTTCAGAACTCCTCTCTAAAAACTCAGAAGACTCGCATGTATAAGAAAGAAGATTTCTTCTTTTTAACGCACCCACAATTCAAAAAATATGTAAATGACGGGTTTGCGGATATCTGTGATATAAGATATCTAACTAAATCCATTGAATCTATTTTATGATTTGTTCTCTTTATTGTTTATGTTTTATTTATTCATTTGTTATCCTTGCCAAGTTTAGTACATTATTTTGTTGATACCGGTGTTGGTTGAGCAATTACTTTTGTTTATATATAATATTGTTACATAAGCTGTTTTGTGGAATTGATTGTTATTCTCAATAAAGAAAAATAAGAGTATAACACCAACAAACGCCCTTAGCTCATAAATCGAGCACCGAGCTATATCGTCATTAAATTTGGAGCATCCCTGTCCCTCAGATGGTCCCAAGCCCGATCGTCATTTATCATCCTGTACAAATACCCGAGGCCCTGAAAAATATGACGCCGGCAACTGAGTGACGTACCAAATAAATATCCCAAGGAAATTAGGTATATTAAGACAACGTTGCGTACTCCTTTCATGTTGTCCACATTTTTGTCACAAGGTTTAGTTAAGGCATTAGCCCACTAGTCATGAAATGCAGGTTTAAATACCTGACCTACGCAACTATGTCTTTGAGCCTTTAAATAAAATTGGAAAGACGACACAAAATATACTATGCATTGTCACCCAAATTTTGCCTCTATTAGTTGAAAGCTTGAAGATTTCACCTGAAGAAACTACATACATTGCAAGTTAAATAAAAGTTTTTAATTAAGTACGGTTTTGTACTGGCTTTTGGTGAAAGAAAACGTCGTGTGGAAAGCTGGATGCTTGAAATGTCAGATCTACAATTAACCCGCTTTGTGGACTACGGCTTCAATCCCGTACTCGTACTTATTCCCGTACTCTTCCTGAATAACATATATATATGAACAAAAAATTTGGTGTCTTAGCCTTAAAAAATACCTTGTTGTGAGAAAAAGGAAAAAACAGTTTTTTTTATTATGCATACTTTTGGTCTCTGACCCCTTTATACCCACCCATTCGACCCATTGACGAAACCTAAAATGGAGCTTGCATGCTTGCCCAGAAGAAACCTTTCACTCTAGCCTTGAAAATCCCTAGATTGTACATCCTATGAGACCATCCATTACATCCTTACAAAGTTCATACATTATCTATTCTTGGGTGTTCATCAGACAGGACCACCCTTATTTCTAAAGACTTTGGTACCTTTTTAGGCCTTCATATATTAGTAATAGGAGAATCTCGGTAAATTCGTTTCACCTGTACCAAATAATTCATAGTCCTGACCTGGATATTTGCATATAGACTAGCCGCATGCTGTCACAAGTCATTCGTTGACACATTTCGTCAAAAGTCACAATTCGTCACACTGTGCCTGACGAAAAAATGCTTAATAATACAGGAACGCCTGGTAGGGTTGTCACATGTGAGTTTATAGCAGATTAACGTTATCTTGTGTTGAATGTTAATATATATATGCATAATTGTTGAAAATATAGAAAAATAACGTATCTGTTTATAACATTTGTTTAAGTTTTAATAATTAGACTTTGAAAAACTTTTAAAAAATATCCCAAGGTTAGCAACATTGGTAATGCTTCATTCATTAATGATTAAAATCAGTAAATATGTTTGTCTTTACGTCATAAAGACGCTGCCCTCATATATAAATTATTAGCTTTACCAAACAAAGAAAAACCTATTTCTGCTTATCGTTTTATTTATCTAGAGTTTTATAATATAGACTAATAGTTAACATTACACTGTACGAAAAAAGAGAGACATAACTTCACTACCATACCTATACAACAATTCAGATTCTTTTACAAGCATTTATATTTTTTATATCGTGGCAACCCTAGACATGCCTCCATGCCTTCCATGTATGAATAAATGAAGTGCCCAGTGATTGTTCCTGAATTATTTACGACACGGGCATTTTTTCCCGAGTCCGGCCCGAAACACTCATTCGGTATTCAATATTGTAATCCGTCCCTGTTGAATTTAATATAAACTTTCTTTTTATGATTACGGTTTATATTCACGGGTATAAAAAATACTTGATTCTTCATTGTAGCGCAATGTTTTTCTGATGCTAGATTGAGTAATAAATACTATTAATGTTTGATTGTTTTACTTTTATCTCATTTATTTTTGATAAAGAATATTTCGACTTTATTTTATAAACAACTATAACTATACAACTAGCGGTTTCTTTCAGTAATTTCTGTCAAATATTCAGATCGGTCCTTTAGTTTCAGACCCTACTCATAAGAAACAAACAAATAAAAAATTTGTTATAGTGATCGCAAATTCCTTTCTACGGTTTTCTAGAAGAAATCACTTTTAACGATAAGACTTGTGCATTTATTTAAGTTTTACTGTTGTTTTTATACCTTACTAGCTGCCTCCACGCAGTTTTACCCGCGTAGTTCCCGTTCCCGTGGGAATACAGGGATAAAATATAGCTTATGTTACTCGTGGATAATGTAGCTTTCGAATGGTGAAATAATTTTTAAAACCGGTCCAGTAGTATTTGGGCCTATTCATTACAACCAAACAAACAAGGTATTCCTCTTAGTGGCATCTATCTATCTACTTTTCAAGTTACACCATCAACTCTGAATATTGTAAACAGAATAGGGAACAGCCTAGCAACCACCTGGAGGGCCAGTGATTAATTAACGCTCCAACATCTGACTAATAGCTAGTTGATTTATTAATATTGGCCGTATCTACTACGAGCAGGGGTATTATGTCCACACCCTGACTATAGATAAACACCCTGTGTATTAGTGTGTATTCTATAACATAACTATCATCGGCAACGGTTTAATAAACGGATATCTCAAGCAACGGAGTAGTTAAAGACAGAGACAGAACGAAAATGCCGCGTTGAGAATGTCATGATAGTTTACTGAATTGAACTAATGCTTTATAATATAGTTGGCTAAAAAACAAAAGACCATTTGAAAGGGTCTCTTTGTCTATGCAATATTGTCGAACTCAATTCATGATAAGGATGACACTCAAGTGTTTGATGTTGATGTGAACTTGATTTCGGAAAAGTTGAAGGACTCTGGGAACGCGGGTGAAACCGTAGGGCGGAAGCTAGTAGGTATATCTATATCCAAATTAATATTAATAATGCGAAAGTAACTCCGACTGTCTCGCTAAAACTACGAAACCGATTTAAATAAAATTTGCAACACAGATAGCCTAGAAATAAGATAGCCGAGAATGGAAGATCTCCCGGGTACGCGGGTGAAACCACGGGAGCCAATAGTAATATTGTTGAAACGGCAATAGACACTCGACGCATAAATTGCCCAGGGTATAGTTAAGTCGATATATAAAGGCTTAGATGGGTCCCTAATTGAATTGATGATTTATGTTACATGCAGTGTTTGTAATACTAAGTAATCTACTATAAGGCTTCTATTCAGTATTAACTCAGCGTTATATCGCCATTGATTTTATACTCTGTTTCTTTCTGTTCTAGGATATCACGTGAGACGTCCGATGTTCCGAAGTAGTCTCTTTGAATATAGAGAATGGAAAAGCAATGCTATATAGATATTGTAAATAAGGTAGTGTATCAAATTGTAAAGCTTAGAGTATATTGGTACGACACATCGCTACGTAAGCTACTGTTTATTGTTTAACCACTTTGACAATTTCCCGGGGATTTTAAGATTTCCCTAGAGAGAGAGGATAATATTTTATATACGTCTGAAATTGAGTCATACATTTTCATACTTTATGATATAAAAGAAAATTAGAATTATAGATAATTTTCATCAGTATTTTAAGTGTTCGTATTTAAAATCTTAAGTAGTAATAAACGATAAAATCTTAACTTACGTAAGCTAGTAGTAGTAGTAACGTAGTCAGTACATAAAAATAAAAGTATGTCCTAACCTCATAAATCCTATTCTATCCATAAAAAAATCCGGGATAAGATATTCTAAGCATTTTCAGGGTACAAAAAAAGTAGATTCAAAAAGATCTTTTGATGTTATTGATAAATTTTCCCCCGGTTTCATTATGCCCCGGGCGGCATAAGGAAAATACCGCTTGACCGCTTTTTCCGTTCCTCTAGTACACCATAAATCGTGCTTCCAGCGCTTTTTCCGCTGAAAGTGGAACGGATGTCTGAATGGGGATTTTTTTTTTCAAGAATTATTAGCGTCTTTGTTTGCATGTACTCGAGCAGTTTTCACGTTTTCCTGAATAGTTAGGGTAATGAAAATGTTCCTATCTGTAACTGGTTTAAATTTATATGATGTAGATAAGTTTGGAATTCGTTTGGCTATAGCCTAGTTGGAAATCAGTCACTGCGTAAATAAGTTTTGAATTCGTTTGGCTACACCCTAGTTAGAAATCAGTCACTAGAACGTTGATTTGACACCCAAATAGTAGTAAAAAAGGTTTGTATATTGTTTTAAGTCCAAAAGCAGACAGTACTGTTTACTTCATAGAGTTTCCACCGAAAAGCTTACTTTAATTAATTTAAACCCAGAGGAAGTTCTCAGTTTACCTAACTACCTAACTTTTTTTTGCATTTGTTTGACTAAAATCCATAGCTAGACATAAGTTTAAGGTTTTACAGTATTAAGGTTTTACAACCAGGTAATTTTTCATATTTTTTTACCGACTGAACTGGTTTCAATTCAACTTAATATTTTACAATTCAATCATAACGTGGCTTATGGTTATAAGCTTTAACAGAAACATTCTGTTGCATTGTTCAAAGGCAGATTTAAAAAGCCAAAATCAATACTTTGATTATCACTCCTATCGCTATTCAGACACGAACGCAGTCCACACTAAAACAAGATGATTGCGGTATAAAATCTACGAGGCATCGACGAGGTAGAGGTAAACCTTAGGCAGCCCCGAGGTGGCCCCGAGGTGGCCCCGAGGCGGCCCCAAGGTGGCCCCAACTCGGTGCCACAAGCCGCTAAGTCACGTGAGACTGTAAACCCAAAGACGACTTTATTGATGCATTTACGTGCACCTATTCTGGAGAATATTGGTAACACTATTTGGAGAAACTATTATAGGTAGGTACAATTAGGTAGACGGCTCATCTGATAGTAAGTGGTTACCACCTCCTATGGATATTTACAAAATTACCGCGGGGTGGCCTAGTTTAAGCACCAGTCTTCCGCAATTAAATTTGTGTTTATTTTTATGTCTCTTATTATTTTAATGTTTTTCTAATTGTGGGAAAAATAAAGTCAATTTTTATTAATTTTATTTAATATCATGGGGATTCCTGATCTGTGACCTTGAGTACAAAGTCCTTGCATTTAAGTTATTTAATATTAAGTTATATTTAATGTTTCCTTGAAGGCTCAACACAAAAAAGTGTTTGGTAGCAGATTATCAACTTGAAGATACAAGTCAGACAGGAACCGTGACAATGCGGGTAGATACGCCCACCTTAAGCCGTATTCTTGGGTTTTAAAGTACCTATCAGTTTTTCTGTAGTAACAATTTCTATCAAAAACCTCTTTTGGAATATTCAACAGAAACATCAGAATAAGTCCGCAAATGAAACATTAAAAGCGCATCGAGATATTTACGAGCGAAGTGATAGAGTCGGCGACGTGGTCTACTACTGTACGCTATAACAGCTGACTGCCGAAGTAATGAGGTATCTTGGAGCAATGGTGCTTCATCACGACTTACTGGCTATATGGACAACAGCTGGATACCGGAGCTATTAATAGTAAATAAGGAAATCGATACGATTAGAAATATAATGAGATATTGTTACTTTCCTCCGTAAGTCGTATTTCTCATGTCTGAGGGTCTTGACCACCTCTATCCATGATCTTCTTTCTGACTATGGTCCGCCAGAGCATCGTAGACGGTAGAGTCGAGTGCGGTGCGAATCTGGTCAGACCAACGCATCGGGCTGCGGCCTCTAGTTCTTTTTCCTTCCACCTTGCCAGTGACAACCAACTTCTCAAGGTTATCTCCGTCTTTCCTGGCAATGTGTCCGAAGTACTCCAGAACACGTTTGAGCCAGCTGGTTATGCTGGGTAGCCTAGTTATGACTTTCAGCTGTGATAGTATCGAAGCGTTGGTCCGAAATGCAGTCCACGGGATCCGGAGCATCTTCCTCCAGCACATCTCAAAAGCGTCAATCCGATTGCGGTCTGCAGCTCGTAGGGTCCAGGTCTCAGCCCCATAAAGAAAGATCGAGAAGACGAGACTGCGCACGAGCTTGGTTTTCGTCTTAAGCGATATCTTCCTGTCTCTCCAGGTTTTACGCAGCTGAGACATAGAACTTTTGGCCATTCCTATTCTCCTTCGGATATCTAGTTCACAGGAGCCGTTATTTGTGATGGAGGAACCAAGGTAGACAAAATCTTTGATTATTTGTAGATTGAGCGCACCAGTAAGCTCTATCGTATTCATTCTGTCTATCACCATGATTTTGGTCTTGGATTTATTGATAGACAGGCCCAGGTCTTTGATGATGCGCTCCATTCTCTCCAGTAAACTACACATTATATATTCATACTTATATAGATGAATATAATTAGATATCTAAAACACTCTTATCATGTAAAAGTCTTACAAAGAAGATGTAAAAAGTTTATGGTTCTATTTAAGTCTGAAAATCGCAACGCGAAATCAAATATATAGCTAGACTTTTGATGCATATTCCTTAAACCCTTCTAACACATTATTTTGTTGAGGTTCTAGTATTGCGCTTATTAAATTCAAACCGGCTCAAGCTTCTATCTACTCATATCTCAGGCTACAATTGTGAAAAAACCGTCAAAAACCTACCATGGTTACATTTTATTATACTTGATTTAATAAGTAAATAATCATAAAATAGTTTCCAAATCAATTCACTAAACACCAAATCTATATTTCCTCGGAACAAGTAGCAGCCTTTATTACAAAGCAACAAGATACACACACACATATAAAATAATGCTTAAACATTATATTAAACATAGTGGGGTGATAAAAGTTTAACATCTAATAAAAGCTCTTGCAAACCGTCGGAGGTGGAAGGTCGTCTGTAACGTCGAATGGACTATTTAATAAGGCAAGCTGTTGATTAAGCCGTATAAATTGAAAGGGTGCCGTACACTGAATTTTGGTAACCTGTAAAGTTCCGCCTCGTGGTTTTACCCGTGTAGTTCCCGTTACCACAGGTATGCGGGAATAAACTATTGTTTTAATTACGCCCTGGTAAATTAGCTTTCTATTGGTGAAAGAATTATTCAGATCGGTCTTGTAGTTTTGGAGCGTATTCGTTACAACCAAAATATAAAACATATGACCGTTGTTTTATTTATTCGAATAAGATGTTTTAAAATGTATTTACCGATATAGTTTCAAAAACCATAAACAATGGAAAACGTTTACAAAATGGCAGTTAAAATTTGCGAGCAAACTTTGGATAAAATTTATATCCACATCCATATCCCAAATTTTATCTAAATCCAGAAATTCAGGACCATCAAATCAACCGCCTAATAACATAAGAGAGCATTTATTAATTTTACATTGTAACCAGAAAACTGTATCAAAAGCTGAGTGTCCGTTGCTCCTTATGGGTCAGTGGCTCAGTTACTATTAAACACAGCTTTACACCCATTACCCCGGTTGGCCCGGTTATCCGGGTTCAAGCCCGGATTGGCCGGATCGACTTCCAAAAGCACCTTTGTTACGACCTAATTTATTTAGCATGTTATGACGGGACCCAGTCAACTCTTAATAATTGTCAAAAACAAAGTATTTAGGCTTTTAATTATTTTATATTACGCACTACGGTTTCCATATACGTTATTTCTTACTCAATCACGGCAGGCTAGCTGAAGGAATTCGAAAAGAATCATTACCATCATCCAAACTTCTCATTTATAATATTACTAGTGGCTCCCCGCGGTTTCACCCGAGTTCCCGGGGATCTTCAATATTTTCGGGATAAAATGTCCTATGTCCGTCTCCTGGTTCTAAGCTACCTCCCCACCAATATTCAGCCAAATCGATTCAGCCGTTCTTAAGTTATATGTACTGTAAGTAACACGACTTTTTTTATTTATATGGATAACTACCTAGAATAAATCGCTTTTGCAACTTATTTATCATCTTCCTGTACTTAATGTCTGCATGAATTTTTCTTCTAATTCTACCTGACAGTCGTCATTTCAGCCACCACTCAATTCTAATTCCTTACAAATATAATTTATATATTTATCCATTAACGTTTTTGGTATAAACCAATGACAAAGTTAAGTATTACCATTACAAAATATGATCATAATAATAACCACACTTAAATTAAACCAAGACCGTTCCAAGAATACGGTAATACTTTAGCTTAACTTATCCGTTCATTCGTATGCTGAAATACATATAATTTTATGTATTTATACGTCATGTAAGTGCATGGGAACATAACCGGTTGAATGAATCGCCTTTTGGCAGAATTAGGGGCCACCATAATCCAAATGTAGCATATAACATGGTACACAAACGTCGCACCATCCAAATAGTTCAGCGGAAATTTAACAAATGGCATTGGCTGAGTCTTGCATTGCAATGCACTATTTTGGTACAAGTTATAGTATAAAACTGTTTGAATTCCGTACACAATTGAATTAAGAGACTTAGGTGTTTAATTTTATAAGCATCTATAAATTTTATTGAGTTGTTCACAGACTTGGGAAATGAAGAAAGCTAATTAATTTGGTCTAAGTGATACTTGCTGATTACCAAGTAAAAATAACGTTTTAAAAATATTTAGGACTTTTGCAATTTAAGCATCAAACAAGCGCAATCAATATAAAAAACTTTAACTATATGACACATATAAAAACCATCAACGTATTTAGATGAAGCGATAAATAAGTATCGTTACCAAACTCGCTAGCGCCTACGTTTCAGACAGTTCACGCCCCGCGGCTTTTCACGCACATTCAACAATTCCCGTGATTTATACCGGTTGTAAACTAAGTCGGGACGTTTTGAGAAACGCTATTGCGTTGTTACTGCCGCCACCATGATATACATCGGAGTTTAAGGCTCTTTTAAATCACAAACAGAGGAAATTGTTGGCGTAAGCTCTGATCTTGGTAGGTATATGCGCTTATCTATCTAGGCTAAAGCGATGATAGATTCAAATCTTAATTAGGTAATGGTTCAAAAAAAATTTGACCGTCTTTTAACGCCACGTCAAGTATGTAGGTATTTAGAGTAATATTATAAATGCGAAAGTAACTCTATCTGTCTCGCATTCACGCTAAAACTATAGAACCGATTTAAAAAAATTGGTGCACAGATAGTCTAGAGCCTGAGAAAGGACATAGGCTACTTTTTTCTCGGGAAAATGGAAAATCTCCCGGGTACGCGAGTGAAACCGCGGAGAACTAGTATTTAATAAGTAAGGATTTTGACTCAATATGTCTGCTAAAACATTATTGTATAAAACATGTTTCACGTTTATTATATACCTATATAGTAATAAAAGTCAATCTTATACTGGATTCGCTGAATACTCTATCAAAATAAAATAATTAGATTCGCAGAATACTCTATCAAAATAATTACACAGTATTCATAACAGTTTCATGCGAAAAATCCTCAGACACACTCAGCGTACAATATTACACTAAGTATTAAAGTGGGCATATTCTGAAAGCTCTCATCTCGCAGGCTATTCAGGCCACGGCCTACAAAGGGGCGTAATTTACAAAATTCACAGAAATGCACATATATAAAGCTTCAGGAACTTAGCTGTAGGGGAGTACAAAAGTGAAAATCTCACCCTGATTTATGCTGACACTCCGCATATTACTGGGTTCGAATCTTACGGAACGCCAAAGTGGGAAGTTTGTTTCCTCCATCCCGGAATACATCTAAATGTTTTATTAGTGTTCCTGGGCGATTATAAGTAATTTTGTTAAGAGCTCAAGCAATGGTTATAAAGATATTACAAAGTTTACGGACTATCTTGCTTTTAGATCTATATTATAAAAGAAAACCTTACCATCTACAAAACAAGGATTAAGTCGCATATTTTTAAAGTATATAAATTGATTACTAGGTTTAATATAGTTAACAAATATATGAAGTGATTTTCAAGTCGCTAATCTTAGCATGAAACTCACAGCTTATAAAGAACATGTCTGCTTGTTTTGAATCTGGGTGTAAATATTTATATACATATCTATATACCTATGAATGAATGTATATAAAGGAAAGTTGTGTTAGTTACACTATATAAATCTCAAGAACAGCTGAACCGATTTGGCTGAGAGTTGGTGGGGAGGTAGCTTAGAACCAGGAGACGGGCATAGGATACTTTTTATACTGAGAAAATTGAAGGTCCGTCGGGAACGCGGGTGAAATCGCGGGGAGTCACTAGTATTTTATAAATGTGAAAGTTTGGCTAAATTAATGTTTATACACTGTCAAAAAGGTTGTATTAGAAGGTCGTTTAGAACCTTATTTATGATACAAGATAGTCGTAAATTTAATGAAATAAAATGCGCAAAAACGGCTCGAATCCACAGGCGGCCGGTGCGTTTAATGTTTCAGTACAATCACTGACGCCTCAGTTATTCATGACGTGACGAGTCGACGGAATGACGTAGTAATCGTATATGTGGACTCGCCACATATTTATGCGCTTTGTAATTTGTTGACTATTCATTAAGTGCATATGCAAGATTGCTGACAGCACTTTTTGAACCCTAAATATAGATAAAGTACCTTTTTATCTGGTACCACGTTATACCTAACCGTAGCTCATATATGACACTATAAATCCATAAAAAGGAATAAATGCCATTTTCTGTGATGCTACTTAAAAAAAACATAATCTAATTGACTGATTTTGGAATTGAAAACAATTCCATGATTTTACATTTTTAATGCATTTAATGCAGATGATAATACTTATTACAATAGGCTTTTTTACAAAGCTCGCATGAATAGTCAACGAAAGGATTTTCAGATAGGTACCTACCTTTCTTACTTATCCACAGATAAATTTAATATCCCCTTAAATAAATCATGTGAGACCAAAAATCTGATATGCACGCACAAAAGCCAACTCTCACAAAAAAAATTCAATACCACACCGCTTACACCCTCGTCGCTTCATCTATAAAAACTGACCAGTTTACAAAGACCCTTGAAACTACTTCAACATGTCCCTTATATGTCGACAATTTTTAACATGAGGGGGAGGCGGGAGGTCCATGTTCACTGGTACTTATGTAGGCTTCGGGGTCACCACAGATGGGCTGTATACGAAAAGCTCTCTTTGCAGTAAACCAAACATTACCTGAGGGATGTTTCAAAATAGATTGAGTTTTTAAAGCGGAATAATAAATGCTCTATAAAGTTTTATAGAGTAATTAGCACTGTGCTAATCAACGTTCATTATTATTACTCCATTATCCAGTATAAAAGCAAAGTGCTCCGAAAAAGCAGGTTATTATATTTAAAAGTCATTAAGGCGTGAATACAGTGAGACATAATATAAATGGGACTAAATAAACAATATCTAATATTAGTTTAGTCTCAGTACAAAAATTATGTTCTAATCTTAATAAGATGTCTCACGCGATAGCTGAAACCTTCGGAAAATTAAAAAAGAAGAAAAAATTGAAAAAGAATAAGTTTAGAAAAGACGGTGACGATTTCAAAATGTTTAAGGAACTACCAGTATTTATTTGTATCTCTTCGGTCAAGAGGGACGTTCGTATTATGTTTGAAATATTCATTATTATTATTATTGGCAGATTAAAGCCACTTAAAACAGTTATAATAAAAATATTACTACAATCTGCTGCTAAGCTTTATAATCATCATTTCAATAGTATCTATATAAGAACGAGTAGCTACATAACATAAACTAGCATATTTTAGTATTTTGTTCCAAATATAAAACTCCAAAATATTTGTATGTAGAATCTCATTGAAGTCAGTTATCTACCCATAAGATGTCTATCATTACTAAAACACAATATCTAAAATTCAATTTATTCCAATCAATATTTCAAAATCTAGCATGTACATCGGCATTGAAATTGATTATATGAAACCCTTAATACCCTGCTCATATTCGAAGCAGTTTCGACAGAATTTGTGGTCCAGACATCTTCTTATTAATATAAAATACAAGTTTATATATGGCAATGGAAGGTCGTGACCTAACCGTTTTTATTCTGGTAAGCATGAGTGGTTTCAGCGTTTGCATGTCAGCGAATTTTAAGAGGATGAGCCTAGTATGTAGAATAGGACTAAATGCTACTTTCTTTGATAACTAGGAAATTTAAGAATTAGCTGTAGTTTTAGTTTTGTAAGAATCTTAAGTTTTAAATATTAATCGTTTTATTTATATTGTTTTATTTATTTGGTACACATGCAGCTAATATGAAATGGATTTCCTACCTCATAGGTATATACTCGATAAATTTAAAATGTAATTAGACATAGTTCACGTAGTTTAATAGGTATTTAGTTTTTTTTTAATTTTATATTTTTGTAAATTTTAGTATTTCAAGTATTTCGTAGTTAGTAAGTATAATTGTTTTGCATGTTGCGTTTGCCTTTTATTAGTTTAGTGCATTAAACCTAATATTTTTGTATTATTATGTAACATATATCAATGTACAAACTGTTGGCAGACCTAATAAATGATAAAATAAAAAATACACCTAACTAATCGCATTTTTATATATATTATTGGAATATAGATACATAGATTCCATATAGATGGATAGCGGTTATCGCAGTTTATGGACACCTGCAAAACCACGGGGGCATCACGGGTGCGTTGCCGACTCAATTGCATCTATTAGGTACCTTGAAACAAAAAACATGTAAAAACAATCCAAATATAAAAACAACATGCATTTCTAAAGATTCTTTCCCGTTCTTTCTATTCCTGGAAATCCACAATTATACTGAACTTGTTGTTCGCAATGACGTAGTTTCACAAACCGACGAGTTTTGTAAAAGTTCAAAAACAATTTATACGGCTGCCTCCTTTCGCAATCTTGGCATAACATGGCAAGACAAACATGCCTACTAATAAACAGATACCTAATAATTCTACTTCTTACTAAATACTTAATATTATGAATGCTAGAGTTTGTATAGATTGAATTTTTATTTTTTTATTTTATTTTAGATAGATGTATGTTATTTAACGGCTAATCGGGATCTGGATGAAATTTGGGCCAGGGTTAGAACATGTTCTGGATTGCAAATAAGAGACTTTTTATTCCGGAAAATTTAGCATTCCTACTTTACGCCGGTGAACCGGTGTTCCTCGCTGTGTGTATCAGCGATAGATTATAATACTAGATTAACACATAGTGTGGCGTTGTATTCTAGGTGCTGATAAAGATAATTTGAAGGACCGTTAGATATTGCTTTTTAAGCCTTTAGAAATTTGGTAAACAAATAATGAAACCACCAACCTGATTTGCTTCTGCCTCCAGTGCCAACGTGGTATGATTAAATCTAGTTCCTGTCTTCATCCAAAACCTTTAGTAGCTACTAATCGTCACAATCACAATTCACACGGTGAATTATAGTCAAATATATGTCCATAAAACGTTCATGGGTGAATATAGGAGAACTATGTAATTGCATGTAGGTACAATGTCAACGCACGAGTGTTCTCTATGGATTCCAAAGGCTGACAAACAGCTATCTTCAAGACGTAGTGGACAATGTCTTTTTCTCCAAGACGTGAGGGTGGTTACAAATAAAGTTGGTACAAACAATATTAGTCTACCTTATATTTCTTTTAGAATGAGCAAGGACTTAACACATAGTACCTATACTTTATATCTAAGTAAGAAAAACTTGAGAAACATGAGTAATATCGGGGGCAACCGCTAGCTTTTTATTTTATTTCTCGCATATCTATTGCACACATTCAATACAGAATTTACCCACACGAAAATATTCTATACATTACGTTCTTAAAATAACACTAGTTGACCCGCGCAACTTCGTTAGCGTCATTTGCCCGTTTTTGCAACAGTTTTGATTGATGCTCCGCTCCTATTCGTCATAGCGAAATGATTTATAAAAACCTTCCTTAAAAATCACTCTATCTATTAAAAAAACCGTATCAAAATCCGTTGCGTAGTTTTAAAGATAGCATACATAGGGACAGACAGACGGCGGATAGCGACTTTGTTTACTATGTAGTGATAAATCGGTCCAAACGCATAGTTACAAATTGGGGTGCGTCAAATTAATCAAATAACTTATTTAGATCGTGGGTAATGCCTTCATTTATTAAATTAATTATTCCCGCGTGGCGTCTTGGGTCGGGCGCTCGCGTTACTTCACGCACAAGTTAAACGTGTACGATACGTGACATCCGAAACGAGATCAACACGGTTCACAGAAAAGTAGATAAACTCTAATTTAAATTTTTTTAAAAACCTTCAACAGGTTAAAAGTCGTAATTGTACACCGACTTAAAAAAATAAACGTAACGCGAGATAATAAAAGTTAAAGATTTAATAATTAATTTGAGTTGATCTCTTGCGGAGTCTGTCATTTATCTTAATTCAGCATCAGTTTTCAAATCATTTCTCTACATATCTATTTGGTTCTCAATGGCAATAACATAACCTATAAACATAACAAAAATACCCAAATATATCCCTGGTATAATACTATATCTTTCTCTTTCTGGCACAAGAATATTTTATGTGCTGTCAAAACGTTTTTGAATCTGGCAACCTAATATTCGTTTTTAATTTCAAACTTTTATGCCCACCGTACACATATGCAAACCATTTATTTGCGTACTTAATGTTAGAACATATTTTCAATTAAAGCTTGGATCTAATTAAATCGCGAAAGGAGCTTGTTTTCGACTTGTCCAACTTTGTCGGTACGTCGCAACACGTATGATGGGACCACTATTACTTGAGACGCCCTGCCCCCCCAGCTTCTATACAAACTGGATCCAAAATGGAGGATAAAGTGACGGATCAGGGATCAACGTAACTGGTCGTGTTACAATTTGGTGCGAATACAAACGATCCCACTTAAAAGTTTTATGGTTTCAGTATAAATTCCATTAGCGTTTTATGGTTTTACATTTTAAACAGATGTTTTGATGGAATTGAACCAGTCGTCACGTACTTCGTTACAGCGGGAGTTTAACGGGGCGGTTTACTAAGCCTACGGGTTCTGGATCAATGTTTTGTTTGTTGTGTACTTTTTATTTAATACATCAAACAGCTGTTTAAAGCATTTGTTGTGCTTATATTTGAAAGACAAAGACCATCTTAGATGAGCAGAAAACGTAATATTATTTGCTTGGTTAAAAAAAAATCACTGTGTATTAGAAAATATCTTACATTTGAATGATTTGAAAGCAAATAAAAAAACACAAAATTTTTGAAAATAGGTATGGGCTTTGTATATAATTTTGACCCTAGCCAGTTTGTTGATCAATAGCATTTGTATGCAGAGTAAGTACACTGCATGTTTGTCCTAAGTGGGTGAGGAACCCACAACTAACGGCTTGAAGATTAGGGCACCTATTCACCATGCCAGTTGGCCAGTCAATTATGTTTCTACTAATTTACATTAGATATTGGTATATGTAAAACGCGCCTATTCGATTCTAAAGTCAAGATATTTCTATAAGAACAAAGTAGTTTGAGAGAATGCCTCATATAGTTCAGAAAATACATAAAGTTTGCAAAGAGAATGCCTCATTTCCCACAATAATTTCATGTTTACTGTATACGTGCATTGTTCCTTGATTCATTCAAACAGCATTTTGTAAATAAACATGCGATGTGATCTCTGATGAAAGTCTAAGTGGATAGTTGTTCGTTAGATACCAGTGAAGATGGACAGAAGAATTTGGTTCATTATGTTTTTAGTTTTAACACCGGTCTTTATTGTGAGTAGGCCAAGTGTTTATTCATATAATGCTCTCACCCATAATTTAATTTGTTGCAATCGAAACGTCTTTACGAATTTCTTTTGGTGCTCCGATTAGGCTGGTCTGATCAATCAGAACCCTAAATGCACTACCCGATCACTACTACGAGTAGATTTGTTAATTATTACGAGTCAATTTCGACTGTGAAAATTCAAGATACCCAAAAAGAGTATATCATCGAACCTGTGTAAGACAGGTGTATCAGAATTAAACTTATATGTTTTTTTTATGAATGTTCTACAGAGTGCGTGGAAATCTTCAATAGAAGAGAGGAGAGTGGCTAGAGAGTTAAGAAGAGGTGGAATCCACTATCACTCTAAGAGGCACATGCTGCCAAACCAATCTGAACCTAAACGACGGAGCACTACTGCGAAACCTAGGGAATTGAGAAAGAAGGTAAGGTCTAGACATATTTTACTTTTAATTTTATTGTGAGTGGATAGAAATTTAAATATGACTAGCCAGCAGAAAAAGATGTCCCTAGGTTGCTTATTTATTGGACCGAAATAGCAATAAAAAATATTTACTCTTGCTTTAGCTTAATTTTCATCCAGCCAAGCCGGGCAGATATATTGTTCTTTTTCACATGTAGGTACCTACGTACTTAATGATAACTTTATGAAATCGTTTATTTATTTTGATTCTACTATATTTTATTTTCTCTGGAAATTCATCTCATTAACATCATAAAAATCTTGTATTAAAAACTGATTAACATTTCTTCCAGCCATCAGGTCACCTAACACCGTTAGAAGAAGACGATATGGATAACGATGAAATAGTGTCTGTAGCAATAGGTCCACCACCGATCAGGCCAAAGTTCGACAAGGCACATTGGAAACACCGTGCCAAACCCATCAACCATACATCAAACTCAGCAGCAACTAATTTAGTCAAAGATATTTTGACTCAACTCGGAAGAGAGTTCCTAACAAGTCAAGTCAGCGAAGACTTTGTTTTTGGACAATACGTTGGGAATGCCATGAGGAATTTAACAACAGAACTCCGTTTGAAGATGCAGCATGAGGTTTTGGAGCTGGTCGTCAAATACCAGAGAATGAATCGTGGAGAAATTATAGTGAAGGTTGAAGAGACGACACCGATGCCGGTAATGAAAGATGTGAGATTGGAGAAGAAGATGGCGACCAATGATAGTGAAGATACGTGGCCAGATTTTTCGAATTTAGCAAAGATTGTTGGTTGATTTAAACTAGTCTTAGTCATTAAAACATTTACGATTGTTTTGGTTGGTTTTTTCTGGCTTCTTCCGAGAAAGTTTAAATTACCTATAGAATAGTAATAACCGCAGTCAACAATATGTAACAAATCAAAAGATAAGGTTCATTGCAATGTATATTATAGTCTAGAAAAATCTGCACTAATTGATTTAAAGGCTTTAAGGGTTGATGTTTCCCTACCTTTTCAATTTTTTTTTTACACAAAATTACTCAAGGTCTGTGTTTGAAACTGACTTTTTAATCTGTGCGTTACCCACTAAGCACCTTACTAAAATCAATTTTAACCGTAAATCCTTTATAATGAGCTTCCACATCAAAAGCTCATATATATAAAGCCATGACTATTATCAAATAATGGCTGTTCCAATACAATCCTTACCTAATTCAGGATCAGAAACTTTGTACTATCGACATATGCTACGGAAACATTACTAAGCTTAACCCTATTAATGTAGGTAACTAATGGGATTATTCTCGTTGCTAGCCATATGGATGGGATGAAAGAAATAAATATACGACCCAAAAGCCTTTCCTAATTAGAAGTTTGTTGACTTGCGTTTTTGTTTTTAAGCGACTTCAAAAAAAAGGAGGAGGTTCTCAATTCGACTGGTATTTTTTTGAATTGAAAAATGAACACTGGAAAAGTTTTTTAAAACTAAAGAAGATTTCAGATTTTTTTTTTTCAATATATTCAAACTTCAATTTAATAACACAAAAAAAAACAGAGACTATTAATGTGAGTGGTTTCACTTATAAAAACTCGCTTACAATACGATACTTTACAAAGTATTCGATGGACGGTGAGTAGATATTTAATATTAAGATGTTACGGACACAAAACACTACTAAGTTCCATTTATCACACTTATATTACAAACAGAAAACAGACATATTTAACCACACAAATGAAATCGAACTTACAATCAACTTAAAAATCAGGTTCCCTAACCCACAAAACCAACCTTAGAACTCCACAGATTGCAACGGAGTTTACACAAACTAAGCCTTTCGAACAACCCGCCAACCTTTACTAAAACTAAGCATATTGTGTATTAAAATTACAACCTGCAGTGCACCTCCAACGCTCTGCAGGAACAGAAAATAATCCTGCAGAGCACGTAGAATGCTTAAACTAATGGCCCACGGGACTGACGGCCTGTTATTTTAAATTGCTTGTCCGCTTCATGAGATACGGAAGGCGAAAATTGCGCTAAATGCAAAATTACTGTAGGTGCTTCATTTTAAAATGTCGCTTAATTCTTACGGGCGGATGATTCTTTTGGCACTCTGGAATGCGTACGGATTAAGGTATGTATGAGGGAAGTGGGCATAGGATAGTGTCCAGTAAAGAAACTAGTCGCTCCTCGCGGTTTCATCCGTGTTCCCGGGGTATTTTTAATTTTTTCAGGATGAAAAGTAGTCTATGTGATATTACAGAATATATTCAAACTCTGTGCCAATTTCATCGCGATCCCTTTAGCCGTTCTGGCATGAAAGAGTAACAAAGATCCATTTATACCCACGAACTTTCGCATTTCAAATATAAGAAAAATAATATAACAAAAAAATATTGGTGAATAAACCATGGCAGTAAATAACATAAATAACTCCCTATCTATCGGTTTTCAGCAGCTACAATTAAGTGCAAATTTTTTTACAACCTTTTTTTAATGTATCACATGTCAGTAACAATTCTGCGTAAAATATATAACCTACCTATAATTACCTTATGAGACCACTCAACATTATTTTTTAACATCCATCTATAACACACATAATGACAAATAAATGATTGTGATAATTATCACTATGATTAAAACCAATGAGTCGACATTTTTTTCAATATTTTACAAATAATCCTTTTCATTACACCTCCAACAAACGAAAACGAATGGTACCCCTGATAATTAATTGATTCTCCACAGTATCTATCAATCACAGAAATCCAACAGAACTGAGTGAATCATGAAAATCTACGAACTCTTAAGCCGCTAACAAAATCCTAAGTAATTAACGGCGTATGGGGTAAACTTCCAAGTTTTCTCGCAAAGTAAAAAGATAAATATATTTCAAGTTGGGGTGGAAGTCAAACATGACGTATTTGGTTTGCGAGAGTTGATTCTTTAAGCGATAAGTATCCCGTATGGCTTAGGGCCGAGTTTACGGGTTGTATTCAATCTTTGTATACTTGTTTATGTGTTTACAATAAAATCAATACTTTGTATCGATAAACTCGTTTGATAATTATGACGCAGATGGCGCTGTTAGTTAAATGACTGACTTATATGTCTGTTTGAGTGTAAAATCTATATACATAAAAGTAGTATATCATTTACAGCCAGATTTATTCGGGTTAGGTTGCTCTTTCAAGGTTTATTTTAGGGTTGTATCACTCTGTCCATGCTAGGTCTATTGTGATCGCCTTAAGCTGTATCTAAATCAATTTAAAAAAACTATCTTCAAAGGTTTGTATAGCGTTGAATTTAGTTTAGAGTTAGATTAGCCGTGCAAATAAGTACCTGAATCCTAGGTCATATAAATAAAGCGTAAAAAGCCTTAAATGTCTCTTTTTACCGCGACATTTAGCTTCAAAATAAAACAACCGCAATTGTACCCAAAGTTTTTGGGTAAAAAATATACGAAACCAAACAATAGACGCTCACAGTCGACCATTACCCGATTAGGGTACCGCAGTACCCCGTGGCCTGGCTTTTAGCACTTTGGACACAACAAAGGAACAGTGATTACATTAAACCCGCACTCACGTGGTTTCAAAAAATATTCAAGCGCAGTATCTTTATGGTTTTGTATTGTATACTGTCCCGCGGTTCTACCCGTGTTCCGGGGCACCTTTAAAAGTAGACCATTTCGACTCCTAAGCTCTTTGAACCCACTTTTTCAACACGCACTTCACGGAATTTTAGGGTTCCGTAGCCAAATGGCAAATACGGAACCCTTATAGATTCATCATGTCTGTCTGTCTGTCCGTATGTCACAGCCACTCTTTTCCGAAACTAAAAAATACAGTCGAATCAAGAACCTCCTTTCCAGAAGTCGTTAAAAAATATTAGCGACTAGCTGCCTCCCCGCGGTTTTACCCGCGTAGTTCCCGTTCCCGTGGGAACACAGGGATAAAATATAGCCTATGTTACTCGGGGATAATGTAGCTTTCCAATGGTGAAAGAATTTTTGAAATCGGTCCAGTAGTTTCGGAGCCTATTCATTACAAACAAACAAACAAACAAACAAACAAATACTATATAATATATATATTATAGTATAGACAAAATTTTTAATAATCTTCGTTTACTTCTCTCGTCTATTCCCAAACGCAATTAAATTCCTAATAATATTTCCTTCATGTAGAAAAACAGAGAAATCAATAAGCAAAACTCAATTAAGGATGGGGAAACTCATTAAAATCTTTTCCGTTCCCATTCGGTAACTCGCCACAAAACAAAGACCGCTGTGTAATCACTTCTTTTTAATTTAAAATACGCCATTTTTGTTTTATTTCATTTCCTCTAATTCGGAAGCAATTACTGGTTTAGGTACGTAGGTATACGCCTACTAATTAGGGGTCGTTGGAAAAGTTTTATAATTGGACCCTTGGTTTGACTTCCCCTTTATTAGGTTGTAGACATACCTACATAACTTTAGCTAGAATTTATAATAAAAAAACAATACTCTGTAATAAATTAATTTAAATAGAATGTTTTGTCTTTGTGTAAAAAATACATTATTATCGCTTATCTGAATTAATTTTATAATAGTTTAAATTAAAGTAATTTTGATATAGATAGTATAATATAGATATTATCAGTCAGTTTGTCATTTGTGGTACTATTAAATAATACACATACAGTAGATATATTAGCTAAAAAAAAATATTATTATTTCTCTTACTGTGCCTACGGATTTATTTTTAAAAAGCAAGTCAATCCTCATTTACTATAATTAATTTTATCTACTAATTGGTGCGTTAATAAAAAAATAATGAATAAGTGTGTACCTACCATTAAAATTGTACTAATGTGACAATTATTAATATATACTTATTATCGGGCAACATTGACATGTTTTTTTTTTTGCCGAGTAGATAGATAATCTAATAACATATTCCGGAAGCTGCGCTTGAAAGCTTTATAAAGCTGTATGCTTACCTCGGCCCCATCATCACTACCCACGATGAGATTGCTAAACAAAGGCTTATACAAAAATAAATATAAAACCTTTCTGTTTATTGTCAATACCTGATAATGTACCTTTTTATTGATGAAAAAGTTATTAAAATCCGTTTAGTGTGAAAGCGTAACAAAGGAATAGAAACAAAATTATAATAATAGTTCTATTATGAATAGTTTAGTATCATAATATCGACAAGACAAACAAATACATTCTTAAATAAAGTTTTGCGTTATATACCGGTATAATTTTGTTAATTTTTGACCGACTTCCCAAAAAGGAGGAGGTTTCAATTCGGCCGGTATGTTTTTTTTCTATGTATGTACATCGATTACGCCGCGGTTAATGGACCGATTTGCGTGATTCTTTTTTAGTTCATAGTTTAGTTTTAGTTCATAATTTACTCAGTAGCTAAGACCTTGATTCTTTCGTACTTTTGGGTTTTAGGTAACGGAATAAAGTATTTATAAGTACAGAACAAGAAACTAAGACAGTAGGTACTCCAACTATAATATGTTGGGAAAACTTTTGTTTCAGTTTCAAGTGGTTTTTGTTGGATAACTATCTCGAACAAAATGTTAAGTCTAGTTTTCCTAGGATACCTACTAAAGTCCTAACTATCTTAATTTTCAATACTAACCTAGATAGTAAGAAAACGAAAATGCTGTGTTTTCTATATACCTACAGTTGTTTAGGGAGGTTGGGTTTGTGGTTAGCAACCCTGACTTTCAGGCCACTGATCTAAGGCTAGATTCCCACCCAAGACAATAATTTGTATTTACAAAAATATATTTAAAAGAAGTGTAGGCATATAAGCTTTCTAGTAACTATTAGACAAGTTCTGCTATGTTCGGAATCAGAGACTGTATGTTAATAAATATCCAAAAGACATACATTTATTTATCTAGTACCTACCATCCGCAATGCAAAGATGAAAACATAGCTTATGATACTCTGCAATAAAACAATAAAATTGTATGTGTAGATATCGATTCCATGTCAGTATTATGTATCATAGGAAAACAATTTGATTTCCCATAAAATACGGTTGCTTGTTAAAGGCTTGTGGGAACGTGGGGTAGGTAATTGCCCCCGCGGCGCGCGGCGGGTGGCCGCGACTATAAAATTGCGCCTAAAAGCAAACAGTAATAAAAAGAAAGAAAATTATCGTTTACACAGAGGTGCGCGAGTACACGGGATTAGGTGAGGCTTCTGTTATAGCGAGAACCACGTACAACCTTCGTTTTAGATGGAGCAAGTTGACTTATTAGTTTTTGTAGCTTTGATTTTATTTGTCATTAGCTAACCCGAGAATCTTTGTCTAAAAATATTAAAGAAAACGTATAAATCCCTTATAATATTTAAACACTAATGTTCCTATGTTTGTCAGTGTGTCAGTGGAAAGTTGAAGTTCCCCCGGGAACGCGGATGAAACCGCAAGCTAGTGAAAAACAAATGAAGTTATTATTATTACTGATATAATAATATATTATATTAATTGCCATACTTTTATTTATGTAAAGCTGTTTTTATGTGGGGCTGCGGAATGTTTTATGTAAGTAATGAATAAATTTATGATATTTTTTCATGCCTTCGCTTATAAAATCGCTCACACTCAACCTCACCCTTAAGACCACCACACGAAAAACAACACCACTAAACTCGGTAATGTACTCACAGTAAATTAATTCCTCTCGTACGAAGACGTGTTCTTTTTCTACCTTCAAAAAGGAAAAAACATTTTATTAGCTTTGTTTTATCAATATTTATTTTGTTCACGTTACAAATATTGTGGGAGTATCAAAAGTTTTGACGCATAAAGGCTTCTGTGTATCATATATATAGGTAATGTACTTCATCATCATCAGCTCATATACGTATCCACTGGGGGTGTAGCCCATAGTCCAGCACGCGCGCCTAGTGCGGCGGCGGACTTCACATGCCTTTAAATGTGACATCTCGGGCATGCAGGTTTCCGCACGATGTTTTCCTTCATCGAAAGACAGTCTGTAATTTTCATTAAACGCAGAGCGGCACCAAATGTGAACTTGCATCCTCATGATCTTATGTTTATGCGTTGCCTACTGAACCACCACGACTCCTGATAATGAAATGATATTTTGTTAAATAATTGATTTCGTTGAGAAAAATTCCACGTATGACCTATCTGGCTCAAAACTAAACAAAGCAAGAGTAGGAATTGCTGAATGCAGAATACCTATAATTACTCGGTATATATAGTAGAAGATATCCTATACCTATTTAATTAGCCATCAACCAGATTCCACAAATAATAATCCGTTAGAAATCCAACTAAAATCTACTAAATAACTACCACCAAATTGCAGGCGAACAGTGAAAAGCCTACAATACGTCACTATCGACAGCTCATTCTCAATAGTCACGAAATAATAGCCCTACCATCAACCTTTAAGCTCAACCATCGTAAAACCAACTTTAACCCAACGCAATAACACACATAGCAACCGCATGGTGAATATTGTAAACTGACGCGACACATCCAGTCAAACCAGATCTGCCATTAACGCCTGGCTCGACCGTTAGAGTTCGTGGATAGAAAGGGGTAGGGTTCAAGTAAAATTGGTGGTTAAGAGAAACACAGGACGCGTCAGCGGAATCGCAACGTTGGACGAGTACAAAGTGCATCTAGTTATAGCTGAGGGTAGAATGGGCCCATCAATATTGGCCGTGGCGTGGCTCGTAGTAGCGATTCAAAATGGCGACTGTGAGCCGATCTGTCGAGGCCTCGACACATTGTGATGTCGTGAGCGATGGGCACAGAGTAATTACCACAGACCTATAATCTAATTAGACGTCGCGTATGTATTTCATGTCAGGAAGCAGCAAAAATGTCTGCTTTCTATATTTATTGTAAGGCGTACTTACTCGGATTTGTAGGTGCTATAATGGTTTTAATATATCAAAGGGTATGTAACTATTTTTGAAACAATATCTTATGAATTGTTATGTTTATTATAAATATACCTTCCTACATATTTCATTACCTCCTTACTCTTAATTATTACCTAGAATATTAATAAAATTTAAAGAAAACGAGAATATGAATGTAATTTTTACAAGTTTCTACAGCAATTATTTGCTAGCAATCTCTGTGATAGGTACGGACCTACTCTATGCAATTCAATACTCATTGGAACAAAATAAAGCAGTGAAGTGAAACATCAATATTACCGATGCATTGCTACCATTGATATTAATCTTACTTTCCATTAAATACATATATACATAAATACATATAATATTATAAAACTGAAGATTTTGATTGTTTTTTTGCAGCAGACTTCACATGCTCACTTCAAGAAGTTTTCCTTCACTGAAAGACGTTGATGTAATTTCGTACATATATATTTTTTTATACTTTTAATGGCTAGGATCTTTTATTAAAAAGATTCGATGTTGATTTGCAACTAGACGTAATATTGATCCTTACTTTTATAACAATTGAGCATATTTTTATATGCACTTTAAAAGACAAGTGCTCGACTTAAAAAAGGAATGAAAATGAAAACTGATGAAGGATTTACGAACGACTTTGGGTACACATTGCAATCATTTCGTTCAGTTTATTGCGGCACACTATCCTGTGCGTTTTCTAATACATTCACTGTTAAACGTCGCTTCGTAACAGCGGGTATTTCACGTGACGGCATAGTGAAAGAAAGAGATGGAGCATTCATCGAGTTGGCGTTGACAGTTGACACTTTATAGAATTGAACCAGTCCACAAACAGCAGTGAGCTTCGACAAACATCCCGCGAGACAAAGTGCAGTGGCAATATCACGATATCCATCGCTTTTTACTGTATTTAAACGTTCGCCTTTATTTATTGGACATTCCACTATTTGATGGCTCTTTTGAAATGTTGCTGTATCGATAAATAGTAAATAAAAACCACGAATAAACATTTTTAATGTGCTGCAACATTTCTGAATTCGAATCGAGCAGAGCTTGTACTGTAACTTAAATAATACATAACTGATCCATATAACTTCGTCGGCGTCACATATTAATCATGTAAAAAAACAAATAAATAAATATTCTATTTTAGCAATATATTTCGGTGATGCTCCGCTGCTATCGGTCGCCTATAGCTTGCCTCGACAAATGAATTATCTAATATTGAAATATTATTTAATTAGAACGTATAGTTTCGGAGCCTATTCAATACAAATCCTCTTAATATTATTAGAGCAATCCAAGTAAACTACGAATATTATAAGGACGACAAATTCAGGAGCAGTAGCTAGGTAATTAGGTATTTAAAGTTTCAAATTTTACGCAAATCAGCTCGTCCCCCATAAATAGAAAGAGCATAATCCTTAAAAGAACACTTTCAAATTGATCCCTTCGCTCGAATATGTCATAAGAATTAGTATTATCATAAAAAAACCTAACCTAAAATGAAAGACACGTACAAAAAAATATGAGAATATCTTATTATTTCACCTGTACCTAATATCAAACAAGCTCTCGGCGGTATAATGAAACGCGATACTCATTAAAAGTTCCGGAGACGTCCTTCGGCCTGTCACAGCTACGTAACGGGAACTTACTAATTTAACTTACATCGCGCGTTTATACCGTGTATTTTGGACGAGATCCAGTGCGGAGGCAGCGATCTCAATGCGGCAGCGCATGCCTCCCTTGATAATTTTCCTTATAGTGCCGGAAGGTAGTCGATAGTATTAATTTGGGATTCTTTTTAGATTATATTTTCTCATTAAAGAGGAAAGAGTTGATTTTTTATTTGAATTGAATGGACAAGTACTGGTCAGAATGAAAATAATATTTTTTTGTTAGATAACCTCTTTATAGAGAAAGAGAAAGGCTGCAAATCTAAAATTAAACATAGCTGTCTGGCTGTCTAAAATTGCAAAAACGTGTCTACTTCATCTTTAACCTTAATATTTTTAAATATTCTAAAATATGTTGTCAATTACTACTTCATTAACACAAAACTCCACGTTTTTTTTTTATACCACAAGGGTGGCAAACAGGCATACGGTCCCACCTGATGGGAAGCGGTTACCGTAGCCTATGGACGCTTGCAACACCAAAGGCGTCACTCACGCGTTGTCGACCCTATAAAAAAGGGAGCAACTGTATAGGCAGTGAAAGGGACAAAGCGCAATCCACTTCTCGTCGAAGGGCCAAACAGGCATCACTCCTGCACACCCCTACGATGCTACTCCATCCCTGGTCCCCCCACTGCCGCTACAGCGTCTCCTCATGGAGCTCTGGCTACCTTACTCACCTCAGGAACACAACACTACATGTAGTGTTATTTGGCTGCGGTCTTCTGTAAGGTGGAGGTACTACCCCAGTCGGGCTGCTCCAATTTCGTACGGACGAATCCGTTGCGCCCTACCTCTACCTCCTCTTCACGTTAAGTGTTCGAAACTAAATAAATAAATGTACCTATCTATCGATACCATTATCGATGTTAGCACGTCACTATCTGCGGTGATGGCTCGTCAAGTCAAGTGCTCTCACTTCTGAAACCGGATAGGGACGTCGTTACTTTACAACTTAACTTCAACGAGTTGCCATCGAATAATCTCTTATTTCTTCCAAATTGTTTACTATTCTCACTGTCTGTTTGTTGTTGTATCATATTCTAGCTAAGAGGCAGAGTTTTCTTTTCATCCTTTCAAATTTAATTGTTAGTGCCACCCGCGTCTACAGAGACCTTCAATTTTCGCGAAATAAAAAGTAGCCTATCGATGCCTTAATTCCCAAATATAATAACTCCACTTTTTTTAATTTCATTTTGATACCGGCTGAAACTAGATGAAATCTTGTGTCTGCAGGTATCAAAATGAGATTTTCGTGAAAAAGTTGAGTTATTAGGTTTGCAAATAAGGGTATCGCTATGTGTTATTCCAAAACATATTATAATGAAAATGAAAAAAGTTTACAAGCACTTGTGAATGGTTAGATTCTAATGCTCGGTTCGGAAGGTTGGATGGTCATATTCTAACTCTGTGCCAAATTTCATCGCGATCCCTTCAGCCGGTCTGGCGTGAAAAAATAACAAATATCCATACATTCTCGCATTTATAATATTAGTAGGATCATTTGTGGTATTAACAGCCGAGTAAATTATACAATACAAATACTGTTTATTGGTCACACATAATAAAAAATAACAAAAAGTACCCACAAAGAAAAACAACAAAATCAATGTGTAAACAATTTAGGCGGCCTTATCGCTGAAGCGATTTCTTCCAGGCAACCTAGGCCAATAGGATATAACATAAAGAGGCTTGTGAAGAATAACATAGTTAAATATAAATACGAATAAATAAATAACAAGAAAATCCTAATACATATATCCTACAATAAATTATTTTTAATTTCCTTAAATAAATCTGTTAGTTTAATGGAACAGACTAATCCACTGTAAAATCCATATTGTCTCTACGTCAATATAATATGGGACATGAGGATATTATTCTATATATATATCCTTAGTTTAGTTTACGCATTTGATACATATGATATACCTATTATATTGGTATGGTATTTAATAAAATTGTCATTGTAAGCTTGGTAGTGTAAGCAACAACATATTCGTGGGATTAATTTTTCCGTCAAAATGAGAGTAGTATTTTTTGTCTGTATGCTTGTCTGTGTGGCAGAAGGTTGGATGTCCAATGAAAACGTTTTAAAAATGACACTGGATTCTATTAAATGTAAGTACTTTGTCAATAAATGTCTATTAATACCGTCTCTCTGTCATAGTTAAATAATATTCTTATAAATATTTACTTATTCAAATAGGCTTTCGCAGTCACTTACGAAATGTCATTTCTAAGAATGTTGCTTTTGCTGCAATGAATATAATTAAAAACAAGTTTTCAAATATTTCTTTAATAATAATGTAAGTCCTGCTAATAATGTAATTTGCGCAGTGGTTCATAATATAATCATGAGAATGAAACTTTTAAAAAATCTGGTCTATTGTACATACAAAAACTGTATATTTGAAAGTATATTTAGTACTTTCTATAATAAATCAGCGTACACCGAAGTTAACAATTTAACAATATGTCGAAATAAAAGATATTAAATGCATTATTAGAAGTAGAAACATAATGCGATAATGATTATCAATTTGATCAAGTAGTCTTTCATATTCTGCTCAGTCCATCAAGACACCAAGACTCTGAGATTTGACAGGTTGTCAAAAAGCTTTAGGTAAGTAAAATAACCTAACTAAGAAACCATATTTCTATTGCAGGTACCCATGACAAGAATTTACAGATAAACGTCACCAAAACGAAGGTATACTTCTACGACTTCTCTATGAACATCACAAAAGAATTCGAAATAGACGACGCAGCTAAGGGTATATTATCGTTGCCAAAACTAAATACAACTAAGAAACTCAACGTGTATGTTGCTGGCTTCAAATCACCAATCACCGGTTCTAATGCCGCTAAAATAATAAAAGCCTACAAAAACCATACAGACAGTTACTTAATCATATTAGATCATTATACCTACACCAGCATATCTGAGTCGGGCATCATCACCAACTACCAACGCTCGGTCAAACACGTATACTATATTGGGAAAGCTCTCGCTCTAATGTTAGCAAAACTCAGAGAAGGAGGTATACCATCCAGAAACATACACTGCATCGGTCACAGTTTGGGCAGTCAAATGTTGGGTAACACAGGAGAAATTTACCACGAAATCACCGGTGAAAAGATTCACAGGATAACTGCACTGGATCCAGCAAGACCTTGTTTCTCCGACGAAAGAATTGACGTTCAAATCAGGTCTGGTGTCGCAGAATATGTTGACATATACCATTGTAACGCAGGACTGTTTGGAACGACCAGCATCTTGGGGGATGCTGATTTCTTCGCTAACAGCCTGGGGAAATATCAGCCTGGATGCGATTCTGCGGATTGGTTTGGATTGCTCGGAGGTCCAGCTGTGGCTCAATGTAATCACAATTACTGCATCGATATTTGGGCAAGGACAGTCAATAATAAAAACTTGTATTTGGCTTGGAGGGATCCTGACTTAGCCCAATCTGATCGTTCCCAGAAGGGTTTTATCACGTACCAGGAGCAAACTATTGCTGGACTATGGACAACTGGAAAGGCCAATGGTGTTTATTACTTTACAACTGAATAATTGTCACATGTTACTGATTTTTATAATAACTTCAATTTGCTGAGGGAAGCACATAATTCTGACCAAGGGTGGGCAGTTTAAAGGAAGAGGTTCAAGATATTCTAACACAATTATAAGATAAACTTTCACGGCTTTTTATTTAAAATTCTTCGTCTTTGCACCACGGAGGTGTAATTTTTTTTTTTGCAATTTGCAAAATAGAATTTTTGTTTGGTATCATTTGTTGTGTTGTAATACTAGTATTACGTATATTATAAACATCGAAAATAATATGTAAATAAAGCAGGAAAACACAAATATATTCTATTTAAACAGTGTATAAAGATAAATACATACGTACCTATAACAATAATATGTTCCGGAGTTTATCAATCAAAGTAGGTCGTAGTAAGACAGTAGGTAATATTTTACTTCTGTCGAGAAACATGTAATTATGCAGTTAATCTTGTATGTTAACCACTTTATGTGACTAGAATTGAACCATTTTTTTACCAAATGTCAGATGATTTTTTTTAAATAAAAAATATTTTTGCTAGGCATGGTATGTATGTTATAGGTTTATAAATAAAAAAAATATTGCATGTTTACGTAACATTAATAAGAATGTAATTAATACCTATATTTTAACAACCTCAAATGTAATACAATTTATTTGCTCGAAACCGTATTACGCAGATCACTACAAACAATAAATACCATAAGCCGCAAATCACCAGTGTGACAAATGTTATTTAAACTACTTCATTAAGCTGTGGCACTGTGTGGGTTTCTAGTCGTGGTTAGGTCATACGTAGATAAGGTCTTATCAGTGATTGGCTGGTTAGGGTAATTCATGACGAAGGTAAATATGTCTGGGATGTCTGCGATGTTTGATGCAATGAGGAAAGATACATTGTCTACACTAATATTATAAACAGGAAAGGTTTGATTTTTGTTTGTTTGTCACGAATAGGCAAAAATACTGGATCGCTGTGAATAATTCTTCCACCAACGAAAAGCTACTTTATCGGTGAGAAACATTTGATATGTGTATTGCTAAGGGGATGGGAAAACATCGTAAAGGAATGCCTAAGGCCTGAGACGACATGTGAAGTCGGCCAATCCGCACTAGGTCCGTGTGGTGGACTATGTCCTAATCCCCTTGATTGTTTGGGAAGGCTCGGGCCCCTTCAGTGGTGAAGTTTTGAAGCTGATGATGACAATAACAGTCTAGTTAAAAAACACAATTTATTAGACATTATACTGAACTATTTGATCTGTCGATAGCAGAAACATATCCGCTGCGTATAGAATTTTTATATGGCAGAGCGCTCCGTCGTCGGATACAAATCTGTCAAATTAGACGACAGTACAAAATGACAGATAAATATAATTGTTGAGTGAAATAGTCATAGTTCGACTCACTATCCGACAACATAGGTATATGTTTCATAGATGCTTCAGGGAAAGTTGTTTTACTAGCCCGCCTGAACTATTATTACATGTACTAAGTTTTAAGATGAACAAAACATTATTGTAAATAAACTATAGTCACTCTCCTCTCAATAGCGTGAGTCAGTGGTTCAATTCAGTACAGTTACTCTTACGTTTCAGCACAGTCTTCATGCTCTGTCTCTTTCATTTGCTACGCTGTCACGTGAGACGGCTGCTGCATTGAGGTCGCATTACCCCCCTCGCGATGTTTGTACAAGCATACAAAAGCAGTACATATATGGTACCACATTTTAGTAATGATCCTACTTTTATGTAAACGTGGTCTCTACTCTAGTTTTAATAAAAATTTGTCTAACGTAATAAATTTAATACTTTCTTAAAAAAATGTTTTATAAATTGGTGTTTTGTGTGCTAATTAGTTTTGTTTGTAATACACGTGGATGGGGAAAAGGTGATTTGGAGAAATATGGACCGTTCAATTTGATTTTACACTCTAAATTGATTAAATGTAAGTTGGTTTTTCTTTAACGATTTACTTTTTAATTATATTAATTGGAAACATTTTCGTTATTACAATTTTATTGTCTTATAAATACTCTTGACTCAATTAATTTAAATCATCTTAATATTATAAATGTGAAAGTAACTCAAGTATAAATGAAATTTGGTACACAGATAGTCTAGAGCCTGAGACAGGACATAGACTACTTTTTATCGCAGGAAAATGGAAGATCTCCCGGCTACGCGGGTGAAACCGCGGGGAGCCATTAATTGATTATAAATCTTTGGAAAATAATTTTAAGCTACCTGTTTGACACACAACTCTACTATTTTGGAGTCTGAAGGTCATGTGTCCGAACTTATCTATATTAGTGTAACGAAAGGCTATGATAATTTTGATAAATATTTCAAACTACTTTGCCGCTGTAGGATAGAAATGTAGCCAGTAGTGAAAATATTATAGTGTAGTTACTCTCGCGGTTTTCCAGAAGATCTTAAATTTTCCCGGGATAAACAGAAGCCAATATATTAATTCAAGTGTAAACTAATTGTGTTCCAGATAAATAGTAGCCATGTGTTCCAAATTCCACCCAATTCCGTTGGGTAGATTTCGGGTGAAAGTGTCACAAGCATCCATCGAAACTCACAGACTTTCGCATTTATAATATTAGTAGGATTACTTTCGCTTACTGACAAATGAGAACACCATAACATACGAACCACCATAAAAGACAAACATAGGTACAGTACAGTTTAAGACGTAACCATAGTAATTATTTTCTAGACCCTATAATTTGTTACATTTCGGGTAAACAACTGAGGCACACAGTTCATTGTCAATAGAACTCAACTCAACGTATCATTGCTACATAAAAGAGTAACTGAATAACCTCGTTTTTGTGAAACGATAAACTCAAATACAATTCGTCGCGTCTGAGAACATCGAACAAGGGACAGAAAACCATAAAACAGAAATAAAGTCACCTATGAACGAGCATAATACAGCAATTTTCAGTTGAAAACCCCACAAACATAATTTAAATTGGATTCATAAATGAATACCGTAATGAAAGCTGAACTAAATTAAAAATGTCCTAGTTGGATTCCTGCCTAATATAAACAATTGTGTGCACGAGATGTCTTGTTGTAAATATATTTTGATATACATAATTGTGTATTTAAACTAAGTACATATATATTGATCAGGTATATATAGTTATATAATATTTATTTAGAGAGATAAAACTTTGTTGTTACAAAACACAGGGCAAGGGCAACGATATTAGTGATCTGTAACAGGCATCCTTTAAAAAAGAGACAAATACCTACTTTAAGAAAACAATTTCCTTTCCAGGCAATCACGATAGAAATCTCAACTTAGACGTCAACGAAACCGATGTATACTTCTACGATTTTCCAAACATCAATGTGGAATCATTCCCTATAGAAAATGCTGCAAGAGGAATACTATCCATCGATAACTTGGACAGAAGCAAGAAGTTCTTCATATTCGTCGGCGGTTTCAAGTCCCAAATCAACAAAAAATCCGAGGAAGAAATCAGAAATGCATTCCGCAACTTCCCAAACAGTTACCTCATAATGCTCGACCATTCTGTCTATACGAACGACAAGCAAGGGATGAAGACGAGCTATGAACGCTCAGTCAAATATGTCTACTACATTGGTAGGGCCGTGGCAAATTTCCTGATAGACTTAAACCGTGGAGGAATATCGCCAAAGAACATGCACTGCATCGGCCACAGTTTGGGCAGTCAAATGTTAGGTCACACTGGACAAATATTCTATGAAAACACAGGTCAATTGATCTGGAGGATAACTGCACTAGATCCAGCTGGACCTTGCTTCTCGAAAAGCTTAATTGAGGAGCAAATAAGGTCGGGAGTAGCTGAATACGTTGAGGTATACCATTGTAATGCTGGTGGGTTGGGGTCTTCCAGTGTTTTAGGGGATATCGACTTCTTTATTAACAAGAATGGAGCATCGCAGCCGAACTGTGGAACGCCATTGATACCAGGTTTTGGATCTCCTAAAGCGGCTAAATGTGCTCACAGGACATGTATAGATGTTTGGACGGCGACTGTAAGGCATCCAGAGCTGTTCCCGGCGTGGCAATGTGATTCATATAAGAAATTAAAGAAGGGTCTTTGTTCCTCACACAATATGACTACTGCTGGATTCTGGAACCCTGGTACAGCTACTGGGGTTTATTATTTTACTACTGAAGGATATGACTTAAGTTAGTTTTACTGATTTTTATCAAATAAATGGTCATAAATGCTTTTACTGTTATATAGAAAAATAATGGTAGGTGCATAGAGATTAGTAGTATGTAGAATTATTTGTATCATAAGTTTGCCTACATAGATTATTTATCGTTTTATCACATTCCATGTTACCTCAAATTTGAAATGCATTTAATATTTAAATTTCATAAACCCATTTACAATATTAATTAAATAATATAAATGATTCCTAAATAAAATTGTGCCATAATAAAAATGTATATTATTTGATATTTTTATATTGTATATCATTATATAATGACAGACCGGTTGGCTTTGTGGTAAGGGACCCTGACTCTCAAGCCAGCGGTCGTGGGTTCGTATCGCACCCAGGACAAATATTTGTATGCATGTCAGTTTGTTCTGTATCTGGATGTAAATATTTATATAAATATGTAATTAAAAGTAGTATATTATGTAGTATATCAGCTATCTGGTTACCATATCACAAGCTCTGCTTAGTTTGGAATCAGATTGGCCGTGTGTGAAATGACCTAGGATATTTATTTATTGATACTTGAACCGCAAATCATGAAAATAATTAAAAAAATTCTTCAACATGTTTAGGAAAACTACTCAATCAATTCTAATGATAAGAAACTTGTTTCAATTAATAAACAATTTCATTAATAGATTGTGCTATCTTAAAACCGCAAGATTGACTAATATAACGGATTCCGTGGCAGTATAAACATGACGAAGACAATAAAATAGGTTTTCCCCCTGGGTTATTTACCTTCAGTTATTAAACTACTCGTTCCGAAGTTTCACGAGGAATCTCCCGGGATAAATAATAATAAACCCATTTATTTCTGTTAAGTATAGAGGTGACAAGTGAAACGCTTGCTGCTTGAATACGAACTGACGTTTATTGCGAACGTAAGGAAGCGGTGGACGTAGCCACTACTTATCTATATATAGCTACATACATAACATTTCTCCCTTTTTAGATCACAAAACATTAAACATCTATACAAAAGAAAGGCTTATAATTAACCCTAGCAATCGGACGTAACAACATGTTAGATGGCGAGGTTGACCTCGAAATCTGATTGTGCGTAGTTTGATTCTCATTGCTATTTGCTTCATTTTCCCTCAATGTGTCAACCAGTGTGTCATCTGTCAACTGACTTCCTGACGGTAACGTAGTCTGATTAGAGTCTCTTTCCTCTTCACCCCTGCATTGTTGTTGATCACCAGTTGGCTCATCCGATGACGCCGCCTCACTTATGTTGTAATCGCCGGGATCGTCAACTACGCTTCTGTCATGGACGTTCTCATTAATATTGTTGTCCGTTCCATTGTATGGAATGAGCTGATTCTTATGTTTTTTAAATTCTACTAATGTTGTACGATCTCTAACAATATATATAGTTTTACCTATTTTCTTTGAAATTATACCTGCATTCCATGTAAATTTATTGTTTATGAAATTTTTTTTATACATAACTTTTTCTCCAGGCTTAAAACACTTTAAATTTTTTCCCCCGTATGCTTTACTCTGTAAACACTGATTACGTTTAACGACCTCCGAGAGCGCCACGGTTGAGTGCGGTGATGGTGTGTTTGGATTAATCAAGTCCAAGCGCGAACGAAGTTTCCTACCAAACACTAACTGTGCAGGAGAAGAGCCTGTTGTAACATGTATAGAATTCCGATAATCAAAGAGGTATTTCAACAATAAAACATCACTTTGTTTAAAATTTTTACAAGTTAATAAACAAGACTTTATGCCCTTTTTAATTACTTTTACATAGCTCTCCGCTTGACCGTTACTGGCTGGGTGATATGCAGGAGATGTCACGTGCGATATTCCATTCGACGTACAAAATTTAATGAATTCTTCCGACACAAAACATGTGGCATTATCACTAACCAGAGTGTGAACAAGACCGAACCTAGACATAAACTCGTATAATTTAGCTATAACCCCTGCTGAAGAGGTACTATTCATTTTGTATACTTCAACCCATTTAGAAAAAGCGTCGACAATTACTAAATATGACTGATTGTTAATGGGACCGAGAAAGTCAATATGAATTCTATAGAATGGTTGGGGCGGTTGTGGCCACACCGCCAGCGGTGCTCGAGCAGGCGATGCTCTAAGCTGTGTACATATGTTGCAACTGCCGATCATTGTTTCAATGGCTTTATCAATTCCCGGAAACCAAACCCTACTCCGTGCCTCAGCTTTGCATTTTACAATCCCTAAATGTGATTTATGTAATTCTGACAAAACTGTGCCTCGTAAACTTTGTGGTATACAAACTTTATGACCACGCATAACTATTCCATTTTCACAAGACAGTTGATTTTTACACAAAAAGTATGGAGTTATAGTTAAATCTATATTTTTATTAGGCCAACCATTTAAAATATATGCAGATACCTTACTTAACTCAATGTCTTTAATTGTTTCTGCATATAATATCTTTAGTGTAATAGGTAGACTACCATCGACAACAAAATTAACGTAAGAAGCCCTATCTTCGATAAACTTTGCCGTTTCGCTCGCTTCGTGGCCCTCCCTCTCCGGTGAGTCATAGGTTGCACGAGACAAATAGTCGGCACAGTTATCGGCACTGCGAATATATTCAATATTAAAGTTATAAGCACTTAGAAACAACGCATAACGCTGTAACCTATTAGCCGAAACCTCGGGTATGCCGCGACTTGGACCAAAAATCGTCGTTAAAGGTTTGTGATCCGTTTTAAGTATAAAAGGTACCGACCTACCATAAAGGTACTGATGAAAACGACGGACACCAAAGATAATCGCTGTAGCCTCTTTTTGAATCTGCGAATATTTTTTTTCGGCCGCATTTAAAGTGCGTGATGCAAAAGATACCGGTCGCTCCACATTATTCTCGTCAACCTGTGACAATATCGCGCCTAAACCATACGGTGAAGCATCAACCGTCAAAATAACCTTTGCGTTCATATTAAAATGAGCCAAAACTTGTTCAGAACCCAGCAATTTTTTTATTGAATTAAATGCTTTGTCATGTTCTTCACTCCAAACCCATTTACAATTTTTTTGTAATAAACTATACAAAGGACAAAGAACCGCTGATGCATTTGGGACAAAATTCCTATAATAGTTCACGAGACCTAAAAATGATTGTAACTTGCTGACATCTTTTGGAACTGGCGCATTTAATATAGCAGTAACTTTCTTGGGTGACTTTTTCAACCCATGTTTATCAACTACGTACCCTAAGTATTCCACATCATTTTCAAAAAAATTGCATTTAGATTTTTGAAGCGTCAACCCTGCATCTTGTAAACGTTTGAGTACGGCATGTAATCTACTCAGATGTTCTAGCCTGTTACATCCGGTCACTAACACATCATCAAGCATACATAGTACACCTTCCATACCCGCAAGCACGCATTCCATAACGCGTTGAAATATAGCCGGAGCGCTTGCTAAACCGAAACTTAATCTCGTAAATTTAAATAACCCCCTATGCGTGTTAATACAAGTAAATCTTTGTGACTCCTCATCTAAAACACACTGTGCATAGGCTTGAGAAAGATCTAATTTACTAAATTCTTGCCCTCCATGCAATTTCGTAAATAATTCGTGAGCCGTAGGTAAAGGATATTGATCGACTAACAGCTGTTTGTTAATAGTCACCGAGTAATCGGCACACAACCGAAGCGAACCGTCGCGCTTCAACACTGGCACAATCGGAGAAGCGTAGTCGGAGTGTTCGACCGGTTTTAATATGCCTACACGCACGAGACGATCCAACTCCTTATCTATTTTATGACGTAGTGCAAATGCGACCGGCCGCGGCTTAAAAAATATTGGTTTGGCGTCTTTCCTTATGTTAAGCTTGACTTTATACTTATTAAAAGTCCCTAGTTCGTCTGAGAACACCTTAGGGTATTGTATCCGTAATTGTTCACTCATGTTCGGCTGTTCGCAGTAATTGATCGGTAACATTTCTAGTTTATATAATGATATGAAATCCCTGCCTAGAAGTGGCGGACCACCGTTACGAATAATATATACATTTAATGTATAGATTTTACCTGTATAAGTAAAAGGTAAACGTGCGATGCCGACACATTCGATGTAACTGCCATTATAGGTTAGTAAACGTTTATAGCTCGTTAATAATGGCACATCTTTAAAATATTTTAAGTACGTTTGCTCGGATATCGCAGTAACAGCTGACCCACTATCAATCTGAAACTTCATTTGCACTCCTCGGACATCAACTACTTCCGTCATGGGTTCACCGTTAAAAGTACGAATATTATACAACTCACCATCATCACCGCTCTCACCAGCACTCTCGTTTTCCATGTATGATATTTTTTTACACATCCTACGCAAATGCCCCTTTACATTGCACTTTTTGCATTTATAATTTGCAAAACGACACTGCTCTTTTGTGTGATTCTTATAACCACAAACCGAACACAACACCTTATCACTAGCACTGGCTTTGGAACTAATCTTAAATAACTGCTCCGGTCGCGACGGTCCTTGCCCAGCCGCTGTCGACAGGGCCGCTGCTCCAGCGCGCGCATTTCGCACGCTTTCTGCCAACTCCACCGCCTTTGCTAATGTTAAGTCCTTTGGATCCCGAGTAAACATCTTCTCTCGTTCAACTCCTGGTAGCATCCCCATAACAAAATGGTCTCTTAATGCTTCCTCCACGTTGAGGAATCCACAATATGCTGTCAACCCGCGTAGTCTCGCCGCCCATTGAGGGTAGGTTTCTCCATCATTTTGTACCGCCGAATAAAATTTATGCTTTTCGCTAAAACCACACTTTTTAGGAACAAAATGTTTGTCCAAAAGCAGAAGAATTTCTTCATACGGCACCGTTTGGAGCTCTTTGGGCAACGCCAAATCTTCTGTGAGTTTGTAACTAGCCTCGCTAAGCGCGCTCAACAGGATGGCTCGACGCTTGAAACCCGTCGAATCCTTAACCTCGTCTATGTCGTTCGCGATTAACCATTGCGTGAAACGACCTTTATACACTTGCCACGTCTGGGTATTGTGATCAAAACTTGGTACTGATCCAAATTTTGCCATTTTAAACAAAATTATTCTGTACTTTTTTTTTTTTTTATATATTTATACGTGGGTACTCAGTCGCCAATGTTAAGTATAGAGGTGACAAGTGAAACGCTTGCTGCTTGAATACGAACTGACGTTTATTGCGAACGTAAGGAAGCGGTGGACGTAGCCACTACTTATCTATATATAGCTACATACATAACAATTTCCAACAACCTTAAATTATAATAAAACAATCTTAAAAATATAGACAGTTTTATGTACATACACTATATGTACATACTTAGCTTAAATGCAGATAGGTAGATTTTAATTAATTTATGTTATTCGATGTTAGAACCCCAAACTGGGTATAGGTCTCCTCCAGTTTACTCCAACTCTCTCTGTCCCTTGCTTTTGTTGTCCAATCCTGTCCTGCTGTGGCGATTATTTCGTTAATCCATCTGTTCTTTGGACGTCCTCTGCTCCTTTTACCAATTGGTCCTTTCCATATCGTTGATTCCAATGTCCATCTTTTGTCTCTCTATCTTGCGTGTCCTCCCGGGATATAAAAGTAAAAAGAGGGGAAAGCCGGGTTGGGTCACTAGCTTATTATGCTAGCTGTCCCCGTTACTTCGTCCGCGTAGAGTAGTAGACTTTGAATTGAATTAAAATGAGCATACTTAACTCTTTTATTTATGATCCGATTGACATGAAACAAACACTATATGATAAGTAAATCTTACCACAATGTATTAGCAAAATCTGATCTAAAAAGGATAAACCGTTTCTGAGATTAACGTGCACAAACGCACAGACCAGCAGGTAACCAGACAAACATTCTACCATTGTTTCCCGCCCTATGCATCCTTATCCCGCCTAAACAGGGTCGGCACAACATGTGTTTTTCTTCCATTCCTCTCTGTCAACCGTCATTTCGTAATATGTTCACAGGATAGTGATAGGATATAACTGTAATATTTTTAGGACTACCTACTTGGGTAATTTTTCACACAATCTGATTTCAAATATACCTAAAACTTGTACTATGGAAGATAAGCAGATAACTGATATACAACATTTAAATACATACCTACTTTCTTTTATAGATATGTATCTTCATTATATCATTCAGACACAGAAAAAACAGACATAGGTGGAATGAAATTTGAACAAACGACCACGCTTGCTACAGTCGACACTACCATCCCTAATATAAAATCTTCTTTTTAAAGTCGTTCAAAAAGAAGAATTCTAAAGTGAACTTTACCCAAGATATTTTTAGTAGTACGAGTATAAAACAACGGCATGCTACTCAGTACAGAACGTCTCTGAATGGTAAGTAACTGCCACTAGCTAAGTGCTGCCACTTACATACCGTGTAGCACCGGCTCGTCTCGCCCGCTGTAGTGCTTTGCATCTTTCATACAAAATATAAAAGCATAATCCATTGTTGCTGTATTTGCATTCGAAAATAAATGTGCATATTTTTATATTCAGCAATTGGGACCTGAATTAATTTTAAACCATTACCAAAACTCGGTTTGATTTAAAAATATATTTTAATATTAGATAGCCCATTTATCGAGGAAGGCTTTATATATCACTAGCGGATCCAGCAGACTTCGTTCTGCCCACCAGCGCCACCTACCGGGTCCAAATTGATGCATTATACATAAAAACCTTTCCCATGTAATACTCCGTAATTTCGTGAAAACCGCATAAAAATCTGTTCAGTAGTTTTTGTGCTCATCGTGTTCAGACAGACAGAGGGCGGGGCCTTTGTTTTATCTATATAGATTACCGTACTAAAAATAGGAGCGGAGCATCAATCAAAAACCGGCAAGTGACGCTAACGAAGTTGCGCGGGTCAACTAGTGTACACTAATGTCATAAAGAGGAAAGATTTGTATTTTTGTATGTAACGAATAAACTCAAAAAGTACTGGACCGATTTTAAGATTCTTTCACCATTCGAAAGCTACATTATCTACGAGTAACATAGGCTATATTTTATCCCTGTATTCCCACGAGAACGGAAACTACGCGGGTAAAACCGCGCGGAGGCAGCTAGTAAGGATAATTTGGTTAGGTATTGTAATTTTGACAAAATATCATGTTTGTCGAATTTGTTTTTTTGTAAGATTTATTTGTATAAAATTAACGCGAAACTTTCATAGTTACATCAAAATATTTTCCTTTGCTTTAATTAGTACCTACTTTGGAATAAAAATGCAAAAGTTTTTTATGCTTATACGTAGGTAACAATTAATATAATTTACACGAATTTCGGCACAACGGCATTTTATACATTAACTAGCTGCCGCCCCGCGGTTTCACCCGCGTAGTTCCCGTTCCCGTGATCACAGGGGTATCAAAAATAGATGTTGCCCGATTCTCAGACCTACCCAATATGCACACAAAATTTCATGAGAATCGGTAAAGCCGTATCGGAGGAGTTTAATCACAAACACGGCGACACGAGAATTTTATATATTAGATGTCATTTTTATCTCGAGAAAATTTTAGACCCCCGGAAACGCAGATAAAGCCGAGGGCGGTCACTAACTAATACCATGTAAAACTATTGCCGATACACCGCAAATGCGAAACTTTAGCCGACATAACAGTTTCTTAATAAAGGCGTATAGCCAAAGTAGCTTCCGGAAGATTTAAACTATCTGTAGAGTAATTTAATGAAATAACTCGTAACCATCGTGCATCGGTTGGGAAACATTGGCGATACTTGGAAATATACAGAATGGTCCAATAATGTGTAGTTATAATAATAGATTTAGAAAAAACTGTGGCGATGGATTTAGCCGCCTGCAATAAGCAGCATACTTAGGTATTCAACCTATTTTGTATAGAAACCTTATTGTGAAAATAAAAAGAAAATCGCCTCGCCGTCTGGCGACCGCACGGAGCCGGGCGTGCGCAGCAGTCGTGTTAGAACAAGCCTTTGGTGCTGACAGCCATATTTGTTTTGTTATGTTTTAAGTTTTCATTTTTGTATATTTGTTTTATGTGTATTTGTTCTTAATTTTATTTTCTGTATGAAGTGAGTCTTTTTATTTCACACCGCGGACCGCCCACCGATCACAGTTTGATCGCCTACAGATAGGTATACCTATTAATATTTTTCGAATTTTGACTTTGTTTAATGACGCCAATCTCAGAAACTAGTGGTTCGAATTGAAAAATGCCTTAAAAACTAATAATAAAAATGCAAAAGTAACTCTGCCTGTCTATATGTCTCGCTTTCACTATTTTGACTAGCGGACCCGGCAGACTTCGTTCTGCCCACCAGCGCCACCTACCGGGTCCAAATTGATGTATTATACATCAAACCCTTCTCCATGAAATACTCCGTAATTTGGTGAAAAGCGCATGAAAATCTGTTCAGTAGTTTTTGTGTTCATCGCGTTCAGACAGAGAGAGGCGGTGGGGACTTTGTTTTACAAATTGAATATATTTCTTTCAAAGTCATAACGCTCTTTGTTTGAGACATAGGTATTACAGAAACGTCGACTGAGACCGTTTGTAAGGAATTTCATTGTTATTCATTTATTTATATAATGACTTTTGGAAAATGAATTAACTATACTCATAGAAATATTTTGCATAGAATTGTGAATAAAATGTAATTAAACATAAAATATGTTCTCTTTAGAAGTCATAAAAATGTCTGATATTTTGATGAAGTTATTTTTCATTATATTATTATGAAAATCTGTTCTTTTAATTTGTTTGAAAAACTAGTGAGTTATATTTTGATGAAGTTATTTTTCTGTATTATTAAGAAAATCTGATTGTATAATTTGATGATGGAAAAAAACTAGTGAGTTTCTTTCCGATCCATTATTAGTTTTCCAGTTTATGACTGACTTCGGGACCAATGGTAACTTAAATACACTTCTTGGCCCTAAACTAGAATTAAAATTATTAGTTTAGGTTAAATCTAGTTTAAATCTTTCTATAATTAAAAAAAAAGCAATTAAAATAGAATGTCGCGAAAAATATTATAAATAGTAAAGAAAGGCTTTTTAAGTTTTAAGAGCTATTTTACTCAAGTTTCGGGAGATATTTTTAGTAGTATCACAGTATTCCGGTTGGCTTTGTGGTTAGTGACGCTGACTTTCAAGCCGCGGGTCGTGGCTTCAAATGCACCCAGGACAAACATTTGTATGCATTAAATATGTCTTTTTGTTTTGTGTCTGGATGTAATTATCTATTGTGCGGTTTTCACAATCTATTGGGAGGAATTATACTGGCAGATATTTTTTGTAGATTAAATATATAGGTATATATAGTGGACTGTATGGTAATTTGAATGAGTATGTTGGGAACGTTCTATTCTGCAATTTCCAAGAAGGCAATTGAACACCACCTACCTCTAATCACTTCCAAGGGGGTGAAGAACAGGCACCAGAGTCTCAGCCTACTGTATGGAGTCCAGACACCAGAAATAAGCACGGCAAATTCAGTATCTAGTCTTGGAAATGAGCACTGCACGGCAATGAGGAACAACACAACACTCATGTAGTTGATAGAACGTCTATCGTTGAGGATCTGACACGGTCACGATGAGTAGGTAAAGGAACGTCCTTCTCTCACGGCGCTTAAAGGCATCCTGCCCGCTCGTTGCAACAACGAGTTATATTCCCACCCTCAGATTGAGTTCAGTGGTGAATCAAAACTACCCTCATAGTAATGCAGAAATCGAACATCTATATAAGTATGATTTTAAAAGTAGTATGTCAGCTATCTGGTTACCATATCACAAGCTCTGCTTAGTTTGGAATCAGATTGGCCGTGTGTGAAAAATGTCCCAGGATATTTATTTAGTAATCACAGTAATACAGGGTAATTTTTTACACATGGTATAGCAAGCCGCGTTAAACGCACATCAGCCTGTACCCCTGGTGCTGTTACCCCGCCCCCGCAACCCTGCCGCCGCTCCGCTCGTCTCCTTGCCCGCGCGCCCCGTCCGACAGTCGAGTAGAGTTTCCGGGATAGAACGCAAGCGCGCGTGCGGCGCGGGGACAGAGTTCCGTAATTTGTTAAATAAGTACATATGTATAATTTATATAATTCATGCGCTATAAATTGGCGCCCAACGTGGGGCTGAATTGTGAACTGTGTGTGTACTTCAAATTCTAGAAGTTCGGCGTCATATATTGTCGTGTGCAATTCGCGCGTTTGTCTTTACCAAACATTACCATATTTGGTGTTGTGCGATGAAAGTGCATCGTATGCCCCGCCCACTTCGTGCGGTACAGGCGTTACAGGGCTCGTGTTCCGAATAGTCCGTGGACTAACTCCGGCGCTTACAAGAAAGTGCATCGGATGCCCCGCCCACTTCGTGAAGTACAGGCGTTACAGTGCTCGTGTCCCGAATTTCCCAAACAGTCCGTGGGTGGACTGACCTCTCTGACTCCGGCGCTTAGTGTTTGTTTACACTTTGACACCTACTCTCCTCTCAGTGTTAAGAGAATTTTACCTATAATAGGTCGTATAGTTTCGTGTCGATATTGTACTGTGATAATCATCATAAGATCGCACGTTGTGACTAGGTATCGTTTCAGGTTACTAAACCTAGACCTAGGGTACTAAACTATTACGAACGAACCTATAGGGTAGGTACTTTGCGTTGTTTGAAACTTTTGAAAGTGAACTGTGACTGTGATAAACGTCGTACTATTGTGAGTAGTAAAGACTAGGTTTGATTCAGTTAGGTATTAGTGCTTACATAAAAAACTGAAGTACCTAGACGAACTTTTCGGTTTATTTCACGAACTTTTAAGTGAATCGTTAGTTCTATTTCCGTAACTTGTGAACTAATAAGTGACGATGGTGCTTACTCGATCGCGTGCCGCGAGCCCGGTTTCTGCCAATGCTGGCGCCTCGGCTGTACCGTCTGGGGACGTGGTACCGCCGGCGCCCAGACTGGAGTCTGCACCGCATGGTCATAGTGCGGATGCTGCGCAGGCGGTCAAGGTTGACCCGCCGCCAACTGCTGTCGCTTCGGTCGTGTTGACGACTGACCAACTTCAGATGCTGATCAACCAGCTAAGTAATCGGAGCGATCCTGTGAGTACACCTTTATCAATTTTACCTGGCCATTTTGCCAAGTGTACCGCGCGTTTTGATGGAGAAAAGTCCAGCGATGTCCAGGCTTTTCTCGACGCGGTCGAGACCTATAAAGAATGTGTTGGCGTTGATGATAGCATCGCGCTTCGTGGGCTTTCTATGTTGCTAACTGGACACGCCGCTACGTGGTGGCAAGGTGTCAAAGAGGCTACGCCGTCCTGGCAAGCGGCAGTTGAGTCACTGAAGAAAACGTTTGGGCCACGACTTTCTCCGCCTAAAATATATAGAAAAATATTCGAACGAGAACAGAAGGATAATGAATCAACGGATTTATTTGTTTGCCGCATTAGGGCGTTAATCGCTCAACTTCCTCCAACCACTCTTCCGGAGACGGTGCAATTAGATATGATATATGGGTTACTGCATCGCCGGATCCGCGAGAAGGTTTCGCGCGCCAGTTTTGATTGTTTTGCGGATTTGCTTACTCAAGCGCGACGCGTTGAGGATATTTTCGATGAAGGTCGTCCTAGAACTACTGCCGATTGTAAACCTTTGACGTCTTCTTCCACGGCAACTTCACCATCGCCGGCTGTGACTACCGCAAAGCCTACAAATAAGTTCCGGCCCTTTTGCAATTATTGCAAACAGTACGGCCATCTGAAAGAGGCCTGTCAGCGACTCACCAAGCAGAAGAAGTCTGTTAAAGATAACCTACCTGGTGATGAGCCGCAAACATCGACGGTTACGTGTTTCGGTTGCGGAGCACCTGGTTTCATCCGCTCAAATTGTCCTTCGTGTAAGGAAAATAAATCTGACGTGAAGGTGGTAACCGCTTTTCAATCAGTGTCCGCGAGTTGTGATAATATTGATGCGCGTGTGCGCCCAGTGCTTAGTGTTGAAATCTATGGTGAAGTAGGTAACATACTTTTAGACACCGGAGCTAAGCATTGTATCGGGAGTGTTAGCTTAAGAAATCACTTAGTTAAGAATGGACATCATTTCCAAAATGTATTTACTGAATTAAAATATGCCGATGGGCGAGTCTGTGCGCAAAATGTTGAAAAAGCACAAGTTAAGGTAACAGTACGAGGGGTAGCACTAGATGTCAGTTTTATTATGTTGCCTAATGCTACCGATAGTTTGTTAGGGATGAATTTCATTCAAGACGTTGGCATGGTGTTAGATTTTGTTCACGGTGTATGGTCTGTGAGGCATGATTCGGAGCCTCAGCCTATTTCTTTTGAATTCAGGGCATCACAGCCACTTACCTGCTCGTCTGTGGGTCTTCGCGAGGACGAGGGATCCCATCTTAATCCGGATGAGCGGAAGCGACTGTCCGACCTCTTGAATGACCATGAGGACATTTTTGCTTCAGGGGGAGGACCTACTCACTTCGCTGTACACCGCATAGATACAGGAGATGCTGCGCCTGTTGCTGGCCCACCATATCGGGTTTCTCCCGCAAAGAAGGAAATCATCCGGAAGGAGATAGAGAAGATGCTGGAGGATGACATCATTGAAGATGCTGAGTCGGAGTGGGCATCACCGGTGGTATTGATACCACAGAAGAATGGTGAGATCCGGTTCTGTGTCGACTACCGGAAGCTTAACAGCATCACTCGTACTGATAAGTACCCACTTCCAGTGATCGACGAGCTGTTACAAAGTACGAAAGCTGGTTGCGTGATGTCTACAATCGATTTAAAAGCTGGTTATTGGCAGACGATTGTAGCTCCGGAAGACCGACATAAAACTGCTTTTACGACTCCGTTTGGAACGTTTCAATTTCGCCGCATGCCGTTTGGCTTGAAGAACGCCCCGGCGACGTTCCAACGCTTGATGGATCGGATGAGATCTGGCCTCAAAGATGTCTGCGTCCTCACGTACCTTGATGACCTTTTAGTCCTATCAGAAAATCTGGATCTACACCTGAAGGACCTACAGCAGGTTTTCGACCGCCTCCGCCTGTTCAACCTGAAAGCTAATCGTAAAAAGTGTGTTTTCGCTAGAGAACAAGTTACTTACCTAGGACACGTCGTATCGTCGCGAGGCATCGAGCCTGATCCCTCGAAGGTTGAAGCTGTGGTTAACATGAAGCCTCCGAAGAACCTGAGAGAGCTAAGAACGTTCTTACAGACCTGTGCATGGTTCCGTAAGTTCATTCCATCATTTTCAGACGTAGCTCGTTGTCTGACGGACCTGACGAAGAAGAACCGACGTTGGCAATGGGGGGAGGGTGAGCAAAGAGCGTTTGAAGAGCTTAAGTTACGGCTCACTACTAGTCCAATTCTTCGCCAACGAAACTTTGACGAGCCGTTCGTGTTACGAACTGATGCCAGTGCATATGCCCTTGGAGCTGTGCTGATGCAAGGCGCTACTCCTCAAGAAGAAAGACCCATCGAGTACGCCAGCAGGCTTTTGTCTTCCGCCGAACGTAATTACCATACTACTGAGCGTGAGGCCCTGGCGGTTGTCTGGGCGTTGGATAAATTCAGAGGGTACGTCGAAGGAGCACCCGTGCGCGTGTCAACTGACCACCAGCCTTTGAAATGGCTCTTAGCGTTGAAAACACCCAGTGGTAGACTAGCTCGTTGGGCAATGAAGATTCAATCGTACGATCTTAATATTGAATACACTCCGGGTAAAGTAAATGTGGTCGCGGATACTCTTAGTCGCCCAGTGAATGATGTCAAGCAGCGAGTTGAAGAGCAACAGGATGTAAGGAAGTCGACCGGTGACCAGCACCGGCGAGAGTATACTTCTTATAAGAAGGGAGACCTGGTTCTTGTGGAGACCCATCTGGCGAGTAACGCGTCTCGAGGTTTTACTAGCAAATTTGCACCACGGCGTGAAGGACCTTATCAGGTCTCACAGATCGTGGGCCCGACGTCTTTTGTAATTGTTGATTGTAACGGAACTGTAAAAGGGAAGTATCATGCCAGCGCTTTGACTCCCTACGGGGGATCGTTAAATGCAATTATGCATCCGCGACGCCGAGGCCGACCAGCCAAGTCACAGCCGGGCCGTTCTTGTGACTTGGAGGGGGAGAATATAGCAAGCCGCGTTAAACGCACATCAGCCTGTACCCCTGGTGCTGTTACCCCGCCCCCGCAACCCTGCCGCCGCTCCGCTCGTCTCCTTGCCCGCGCGCCCCGTCCGACAGTCGAGTAGAGTTTCCGGGATAGAACGCAAGCGCGCGTGCGGCGCGGGGACAGAGTTCCGTAATTTGTTAAATAAGTACATATGTATAATTTATATAATTCATGCGCTATAATGGCCAAATTGTCTACCACACAGCCAACCAGCCTGTCATACTGTCTATCATAAGCTGTGGCCACGTAATGCCTTTTTACAGGGACTTTCGTATAAGAAAATCCAGAAAAAACATAATACATTAGTTAAGTTAAGGTACCCAAATATCTTTTTTATTAGAAACGAGGCCACAAAAACATTACTTAATGGTCCTAAATACGAGTGAAGGTTATTTAATTACGTTTTTTTCTCTTCTAAAAGCTCTCTCTATTTATTTAAGCTTTAATAGGCATCTCTTTCGTTCATTAGCAAAGAGGAATATATTTTTATGGCTGACTTGTTCCACGCCTCCCTACGATGCTTGGGTATTATGTTTTTTTATAATGCTTAGATATTTTTTTTTATTTGCATTAGATAGGTGCATGATTATATACCTATATATATCTTACTAAAGACAAGTAATAATTTGGTGAGTCAAGAATATCATTAGTTACTTTTTTAATACTTATCTAAAATAGAGCCAAAACAACACTAAAATTAAAGAATTATGCCATCAATTATAACAATTATTTCTACCCATTGAGTTTCTAAAAGATGGCAAAGTATGAAGGCCTACAGTCTACAGTAGATTTATACATAGTGTAAAATTGATAGGTCGTAGTTACCTTAATTTTTTTCCCATATTATCTATTTTCGGTATGTAAAGAATTTCACAGACAACCGGACAATAGAATTATTTATTATTAAACAAGGACTCGCCGCCTTAATTATGAGGGAAAATGTTGGGAAAATAATATTTTAACTTAATTGTCTGTTTAAATTTGAATTATACTTTGCGTTTTACGGTTCTCTAATAATTAATGGTGTTTAATGTTGTGATATTGTTCCTTGGAGGCGGCCATTTGTAATAATGTGATCGCGTCGGCCATTTTGTTTCCAACGACGCATTTTTACGGTGTTATTTTAATAAAGAACACTAGTTTGTCGCATTGGATAAATTCACTATATGTATTTTTCCTGGAGAAGTCAGTAGCGGATTAAGGATTTTGAGGGTATGATTTATCGAGGTGAACTGTGGGCCTTTGTTCCTCCCTGGATCCAATAACTTCATGATAGGTACGCCCTTTTTCCTTCGGTTGTACTGGTGTCATTGTTTAACGCATTAAAATATGTTTTAAAGAAGGGTTTTTTTTCTACTGCAAGGGTGGCAAACAGGCATAAGGTCTCACCTGATGGGAAGCGGCTACCGCAGCCTATGGACGCTTGCAACACCAGAGACGTCACTCACGCGTTGCCGACCCTGTAAAAAAAGGGAGCAACTGTATAGGCAGTGAATCTCTAAATCTGTTATTTCACGCACTATGCACTATGCTACAATGTAACAGACATTAAATATATTTATTTATTCAAATAGGCACTTTTAAAACGTCGACTCTAATGTTAAATATATACTATGGTAGTACTTTCAAACGACTAGCTACATCACTAAGTTATATCTCGTCTAAATTCAATTTGCCAGTCCCTTAATTAAGTGCAAACATGCATAAAACACTCCGAAACCGGTTAACATATAGTAGAACGGTTGTCAAACCGTGGAGACAAATTCTCCTTAAGCGCGGGTTCGAATCAGGCCACGTCCCACTTTAAGCTGAATTACGTGATCATGCTCGGTCTGTTGCTGGAACAGATATTATGTGTTTGCTGTCATGGGATATGGTACATGGGGTTGGAGGGAAGCGGGGATATGGTTATACTATTAAACTACCAGTTACATTTCCAGAAGAGCCTAATGTGATATCCACCTTCACTAATATTATAACGTGGAAAATTTTGTATTTGTGCGTATGCATGTTTGTAATGAAGAAACCCAAAACTACTGTGCCGATTTCCAAAACATTAGGTATATCATAAATATATGATCATAATATGACAGCTGTCAGTTGGTCAAGCAACTTAGGCTCCTTGATTTTTATTTAAAATCAATTTATAAAGTTATTGTTTATGTCTAAAAGCATTATCATTATATAGTATAAGTTGTAGTGTGCGAATGTGATCAATAAGTTCGACCCGCATCCTGTCCGCCAAACGGCTCAGTTAGTAAGAACTCGAGTCAACTTCGCTGGATCGGAGCGACACCAGGTTCGAGCCTTGACCAGGGAAGTGATATTCGTTTTTAAATTTGTTTGTTCTTTTCATAGTTGTATTTGTTATGAGTCGTACTTTTAAATATTCACAATTGTAGTCATAATTTAGAATTAAGATACGTATTGGAATAGCGCTTGTAGTAGTACATGTAGTAAGTAAATACATAAAATATTTGTTGAAACCTGTTAAATAACAACTTTCTAATTTCTTACATTCTATCTACATATAAATAAATCATTAATATTTTATTTTTATTTTTTTATTTGCACTATTCTATTATAATAATCTACTTGACTTTTCTGTCTGATCTATTTTATTTTCCCTTTATCTATTGTTTAGTTTATTTAATAGGTATTCTATATATTATATTAAGTAATATTAACGTATTGTGTTTTCTTTCTTATTTTCACGCTCGCCTGCCCTCTAATCGCCGAGCCAAAAATGCTGACGCGCAAGGCTACAGCTATCGACATGGAGAAGAAGCTGAAAGTTGCACTGCAGGAACTGAAGAAGTCTCAGGACCTCTGCGACCGGCTTTTGAGGGAACGGGACGAGAGCGAGGAAGAAATCAACAATATTCTTGAAAAAAACGCGAAACAAAAATTAGAATTAAAATCATTTCATTCTAAGTATGCGGCCGTTGTGGATAGGTGTAATCGACTCCAGGCAGATGTTGATTCGTTTAGTGAGTGTAGCGATACTCATGTAAGGGCTCTGAGTCGCATCACTGAGCTCGAGCTCAACCTAAATGAGGCACATAGGTCTATTAGACAACTAGAGGCTGCCAAATTAGCCCGAGAAAGTGACACTACTCGGAGCCTGTATGAGGAGCTACTCGGCACTCGTGTAGATAAGTTATCTGAGGAGTTCCCGTCAACTATCGATTTGACGTCTGACAATGAAGGTAGTCCTAATGTTAGTATATCTTATAATAGGTCTAATATTCAAATTAATAGCCGGAGATCATTTAAAAAGTATATTAAATTCAATAGGATTATCAAAAAGACACAAAAACTTTTAAAAAAGCAAAAAATAGTAAGAGACCTAAATTCATTATTAAGAAAGGAACGTTTTAGCTTAAAGTGTAAATTAAAAACAAGTCAGAGTAAAATTATGCAAAATAAGGATACTTACGACATAAATACTATACGCCTACTTGAAAAAATTGATTATCTTAAGGAAAACTTAGAAAATATTAATGCAAAATATGTTAACGCTCAACAGCAAATCACCGCGCACATCCTAGCGACAGACGAGCTAATTAGGTTAGGTGAATATAATAAGGAGCGTCTCGACTCCAACGCAAATAACCACTGCAGCTGCTTAACTTCAAGCCCTACTTCAGGTGCAAAGCCGGTATTAGATAATAATAGGGATAGCGCCGTTAACCTAAACTCTGAATCACAAAGTAGGAAAACAATTGTTATGAGTGATACAATTGGAAAAGATTTTGGCCCTATTCTGAATAATTTACTTAATGAACGGTCATTGAATAAATGTTACCCAGGGGCATCTTATGAACAGGTAGTTAATAACATTCATTCACATGACCTACATCAGAATAGCACAGTCATACTTTTATGCGGAGATAGCTTAAATATAAGGAAAAAGGATGTTATTAAAAGTTTTGGTAAGTTGCTTGACCTACGGAATCAGTTTAAATGTAAATTTGTCATGTGTGCTTTTCCTTATTCTTGTTCATTGTCTCAAGAACAGAATATGCACATCTATAATATTAATATGACCATCTATAATTTATGTAATCGTCATAGTGACGCCATGTTTTATTTTGACATGAATAATGTTATTTCTAATTTTAAGTTGACAAGAGATACTCTCTATCTGCCACTTAAGTATAAGCGACAAATTGCTACATTGTTAGCTGGTAATATACACATTTATAACCAAACCAATATCTTGGTTGGACACACTATTGCGCCTGTCGTTATTGATGTTAACCAGGCATCCGGGGAGGATTTTCAAGTACGACAAAGACTAAGCCCAACCATTTAAATATTGTGCATCAAAATATACAGGGCTTAGCTGGTAAAGAACTAGAGATAGAATTGTTCCTAGAATACCATAAGGTTAATATTTTTTGTATAACGGAACACTGGTTAAAGAACCATGAGCTATTGCTCAATATTCCTAATTTTAAGTTAATGAGTTCGTTCGTTAGAAGATCGGCGATACACGGTGGTAGCTTAATTTTTATTTCCAATCATGTTAAATGTAAAAATCGCCAAGATATTGTAGATTTATCAATCGAACGTACTGCGGAATTGTCATGTGTAGAACTTGATAGATTTGTTATAGTTTGCGTGTACCGTCCTCCTCTTAGTGACTTCAGTCAGTTTGAACTAGTAATAGAAGACGCCCTTAAGAAGGCTCAAACTACAAATAAATCCTTAATAGTATGTGGGGATTTTAACGTAAACCTATTGATAGACTCACCTACATCAGTAAGGCTGATAAATTTATTTAAATCATTCAATCTATGCCATTTATTTGATGAGCCAACTAGAATTACGGCAACCACTGCCACATGCCTAGATAATGTGTTTTGCAACTGTGATGTATTTGAAAAATCTATTATTAGTGAGCTGACCTCAGATCATTGTGGTCAAAAAGTAGTTTTATTAAATGAAGCAAATAACATACCGAACAAAATAACATGTAGGCCTATTACATTAGATCGGATGACGCGATTCCAATACAACGTAAATAAAAACATTGTTTCTATTAATATGTCACATGCGGAACCAGATAGACTTTATGAAGAACTTTTTAGTTTTATCAGAAAAGAATTTGAAAATAGTTTTAAACCTAGGACCGTGAATAAAAATAAACAGATCAAGTTTAACGATTGGGCAACAGCTGGAATTTATAAAAGTAGAACTAAGTTGTATGAGCTGTATGGTATGAAGAAGTTTAATCAAAATGTTAGTTTCATTGAGTATGTTAAAAATTATTCTAAAACATTTAAAAAAGCGTGCGCTCTTGCTAAGTCAATTTATTTGAGAAATAAAATTAATCAAGCTACCAATAAAGTAAAAGCTACTTGGAATATTATTAACTCTGAAAAAGGAAATACTAAGCAGTTTAGCAAGCGTATTGAGTTAAATGCTAACAATAAAGTCATTAGTCAGGATGGTCAAATAGCAGAGGCTTTTAATAACTTCTTTAGGGACATACCTGTAGCTACAACTAGCTCCTTAAATTCTTCACCTGCAAATGCTGACGCGATTTTGAGAAAACATGTATCCGAGTGCAATGAGATATTCAAATTTAAGCATATTACGTCTTATGAAATAGTAAAAACGTTCAAAACTTTAAAAATTAAACGCACTGGTGATTTGTGGGACATATCAGTTGCCGTATTGCGCGGTATTGTGGATGCTATTGCTCCTCATTTAGCTTTTATTTTTAACAGATGTGTCGATTTAGGTACATTTCCGGATTTGATGAAACATAGTAAAGTAGTACCATTATTCAAAACTGGAGATCCTAGTGATCCTTCTAATTACAGACCTGTTTCTATTTTGCCAGTCTTAAGTAAAATATTTGAAAAAATAATGTTAGTACAACTTCTTTCTCATTTTAATTTAAATAAAATTTTACACGGGGAACAATATGGCTTTACCAAGGGTCGTTCTACGATTGACGCTGGGATAGCTCTTTTAAAGAGTATTTTTGATGCTTGGGAAAAATCACAAAATGTTATTGGAGTGTTTTGTGATCTTTCTAAAGCCTTTGATTGTGTTGATCATGAGACACTATTGGGTAAGTTAAAATATTACGGGGTAAAAGGCATAGCACTTGATCTGATGAAATCTTATCTTGGTCAAAGAATCCAAAGAGTTGATGTAAATGGGGCTAAGTCATCTGGTTCTTCTGTGCATATGGGTGTACCGCAGGGCTCAATTCTAGGTCCATTCTTATTTTTAATCTATATTAACGACCTACCCTTTTATGTTAAAAATACCTGTGGAATTGTTCTGTTTGCTGATGACAACATAATATTCGGTCAAGCCGTTTCGTAGATCGATAAGAAACACTGTGACACGAGATTTTTAAAAATGTTCCTTAAAACATATCTTATTTACCACAGACACGAACAACTCATTTTCAGGGGCATTCGGTCCTAAAGTTATTTTATTAAAAACGCTCCCCACTCGTGCTTTTAACAAGGTGGTAAAGAAAGATGAGCTAGGTATAATGCCGTCAGAAAGCTCTTTAGACACCGAGTTAGAGATTTCTGGGCGGAACGTGATGGAAATTTTTATAGGAACAAGACTCAACGTGACATTTTTGAAATTTTAAAGAAGCGCTGAAGGAGAAATGATTTGAGCTGGCAAGATATATGGTGGACCATCGTGGATTGACAGATACAAATAACTATGCCGTAAGTGAATACGATGGAAAATTTTATATCTAAGTATTTCTGAACATCGCAAAATTGATAAATGAAGATGTATTTTATGGTTATTTTCTGATTTCATCAACATCTACAATTAATATACGTCTCCACTGCAGGAGCACGAGCTAAAAATAAGGGAGTTGAAGCCAGTCCACAACGAGGGCTTATTGGGGATTGGTGGATTTTACATGTCTTTGAATGTAATATTTTGGGCATGCAGGTTTCTTTACGATATTTTCCTTCACCGAAAGCCAGTGTCAAAAATCAGTACGTAAAACTCAGAGCAACTGCAACTATTCAGGGATTTACCTGCACCTTTATAACGGTAAACCACAACAAAGCCTTATGCGCCTTATGCGCAATGTCCAATTTAGTACCTAAATCTTAGATTGCATATATCGCAGAATAAGTCAGTAAAATCCATATCTTATCCAAAAAGACTTCGCAAATTAGTACGTAATTCAACCTTTTCTATGTCGCTGCCCAAGGGACCCTGGGCTAAACCCTTCACAAACACACAAGCAACTCAGTACTTACCACAAGCTATTTACGGTTGATTTATTTCATTCACGGCCGAAGCTGTGTAAAATATTTACGTTACGGGGACAGAGTTGGCCGATTGGAAAAACGCTGGTGCGGTAAATTGCGCTACGGTACGCGGCGCCAGTGAGCCGCGTAGCGAGCTGACGTGCGTCTCTGACATTACATGGTGTTATATTACGCCATCGGTTTTCCCTACGTCCCATGGGATATTAAATTTTCCCGGATAAACAGTCTTGTATGTGCTAATCCGGATGCTATATATATATAAAATAAAGTCGTGTTTGTTGCACCATTTATAACCTAAGAACGGCTGGACCAACTTTTCGGTTGGTCATATTCTATCGGTTGAGTAAAAGAGTAACAAACATAATGAATGAATTTCCATGATATAAAAGCTATATATATGAGACAGGTAGTACATAGATTGAAATGACGGCTGACAAAAAATAATGGAAGCTTAGGCGGGATAAGGGCAGGAAGAAGAACAAGGTAGAACAGTATAGAATAGGATAATAGAACTAGTAGGCAGTTGGATACAAAAATAATCTCTGAAAGAATGTAAACAATTTAAAAGGCGCTTTGCCTGTCTGTGCGTACTTGCAAATGATTTGATACAATTATCAAATAGCGAAAGAGTAATAAAGTAAGAAAACTATTGCGTTCACCAAGTAGATACCAATAGCACATTCACACTCAGTACCGGCAGTAAAACCTTGAAGCTAAAAGTAGTGCTTTTATAAAAATTAAACGACCGTTTAACAACCGGGTGAGGTCATAAACAACCGGTCGAAACCTCTAATCGCTGTGCGGTCTCGCCCGGTATCATTATCCGCGCCGTCCGGCATCCGGCGTCCGTCCGGTAATGAGTACCGTAATGACTACCAGCTACTACCCGGTTAATTTCGTGTTTGACTGTGGTTAGAATTATAATTGTATCCGTACGGTGATTTATTTTGTATTGCATGTGACGTCATCGTGCATCAACAATAGTCGCATTGCTAAGTGTAACATAGATGCTTTTGCCATGCTGTTTTATCCGCGTTCCTGGAAATTGAATTTTTCCGGACTAAAAAACCTTGTTTTGTTTCTAAGTAATGAATATCACGTTGTTACTTTCAGCTGTTGTTGCTTTAAAAGAGTAGATAACAAACATAGGTACCAACATCAATTCTTACAAGCTTTTACATTTATAATGTCCTCCTCTATATGTATGGTTTGATTGCAATAGGTATGCTATATATTGTCAATTAAGACAAGGATAAAATATAGCCTATGTTGCTCTGTGATAATGTAGTATTCCATTGGTGAAAGAATTACCTATTCAGATCGGTCCTGTAGTATTCGGAGCATATTCAACAATAAATGAAATCATTTCTTGTTAAATATTAGTGTACATAAAAAACTTATGCAATCTTTCTCGTATTGAAAAATCTCTGAAAATATGAATGGAAAACTGCAAAAACATCTGCCTGGTGCTTTCTCATTACTGTGTAACCAAATGGGGGTTAATAACCTCCAAAACTCATTACCCTAGTGCATGTTTGTAGTACCTAATGTTTCTCGCCGAACGCAGAAGGAAGGCGCTATAAATCGTACCACACTTGCATTTCGTACTAATGTGTTTCGAGATAATAATTGAGTACATTTACTTGCTGTGAACTATTGTTTTACTACGCTTTTTAGATGTAATGTATGTTTGGTAATGAGGGAAATTAGGATTTTCGAAAAATAATATAAATGCCAAAACTACAGAAGAGAGAACTAACCAACATAAAACTCTTAAAAGTGTTGTTAATGTTGGGACATAATGTACACGAAACCAATCTAACTCAGAATGCCTTAAATTACCTATACCCACTTACTACTTTTAAAAATAAAGGTATTTTATATATGTAGATATAAATTGACCTACTGCCAGAATCTTGACCACCAGACCATGTTCATGCACAAATATGTTATTGCTGAGATGTAATCGAACCCACAAAAAGTGACTTGAATGTCGGGTAGCCACAGAGCTAACCGGCCCGTTCATTATATCATTCAGATATCAAATATCAGATATCAAACATCAAGTGCCTCATAGATATCTATAGAGTTACTTCGAAGGTGAAAAGGTTGCTGTAACACTTAGTTAAGGCGCTTTCGTGCAGTAGACTAGTTAGAAAAACGAATGAAGTTTTAAGTTCCATATTTTTATTAAAATGACAATAGTTACCATAGACAAAATCGTCGAGTCATTATCTCGAGTTTTTATAAAACTATCTAGGTAGGTAAATTAAAAAAGTAAGTACAAATACTTGTAATGAAAATATATATCTATTTTTTTAACTTCATCAGAATTTTGATGTTTTTGATAGACTTGCACTTTAGAAGGTTGAGTTCAAAACCTGATTCCTACCTACTGACGTCAACTCTCTAAAACGTATACTTACACTAATTCTGCACTACAATAGTCGCAATACATCTCGAGTTAACTCACTAACACTATGTGAACCAACATTCATATTCTCTAACACTAATATCGTACAAGCAAAGCTCGGAGCAGCGGACTTCTCACCTAATAGCGTAGGAAACGAAAGGGACAGAGTATAGAGGCCTCTAACACAAATATCATACAAGCAATGCTCGGAGGAGCGGACTTCTCATCTGCTGGCGTAGAAAACGAAAGGGACAGAGTATAGAGGCCTCTAACACAAATATCATACAAGCAATGCTCGGAGGAGCGGACTTCTCATCTGCTGGCGTAGAAAACGAAAGGGACAGAGTATAGAGACCACTATAAAAATCGTATAGCTACAGTACAGAATTGAACCTCAGGAAGCAATCACTCCCGGTACACCCGTCTTTAGATTGCCTAATTTGTTGCAGTCCGGGATAATTTCACGGGAAACGGGCAAGATCCCGGACGATATTTCACGCCCATTCACTTGTTTTGTGCATTTTTTTACTATTTTATACAGGAGCTTTTATTGTCTTTGGATAGAATAGTTATTAAAAACATCAATGCCAATTATTTATTTATTCAGTCTTATGAAAGTCGAAACTACTACTTACCGGTTTTGAATTCAAGGAAGAAACTCAGTACGGTTTTTTTTAACAAATATTATATTTTAGGTACCAAATTTCTAGGTAGGTAAGCAAATATCTAGAGGCATAATAAATTCACAAACAATTCTTTTTAGTATTATTATTTGTAGCTATGTATAATTGGATATCGCGATCAATAAAGCGAATTCAACTATTTTCTTTAGGTATTACAAACTTATTTTAAGTTTAACTATAAAACAGCTTTATACAGACAGCCCGGTTGGCTTAGTGGTTAGTGACCCTGACTCTCAAGCCGCGGGTCGTGGGTTCGAATCCCACCCAGGACAAACATTTGTATGCATGAATATGTCTGTTTGACCTGTGTCTGGATGTAAATAATCTATATAAGTATGTATTTAAAATAGTATATGTAGTATATCAGCTATCTTGTTACCATAACACAAGCTCACTTTGATGCTTACTTTGGAATCAGATTGGCCGTGTGTGAAAAATGTCCCAGGATATTTATTATTTATTTATTTATACAACCAAGTTTAAATTTAAAAATCCTACCAACCTTTATATTCCATGCCACAGAAAAGTCACAGAAACAAAGAAAATGTAAAACTCTAACAGTGTTATTAATAAAAATGGCCTACTCTTGGTTTCATCCACACTCACATTCCGAGTAGTTAATCGTAGATTCGATCGCGACTAGCTTCCGATTTATTACGTTATTAATAAACACCGCGTAAGTTCCGAATTACTAAGCATTTCTAAAACGCTGAGTAGTGCTAGTGCTATGGCAACCCCAGCCGCAAAAAAAATAAAAAGAATGGTTTATTGAATGAATTTGAATGAACCGAACGTAATTTGACAGTTTTCATTTTGATTATGGACTGATATCATGCTTATATGACTAGATAAAAATGAAACTAATTGATATTGAAAAATTTGTCTTTATTATTTGTACCTACTTAAAAGTTTTCATTTATAAATGCTGCTCGAGGTGCTTTCCCCCTCAAAGAGTTACATGTAGAGGTTTACATAAGATCTCAATGGATCGCGAAAATCTTTACTTATTTTTAAATTCCTCTTCTTCAAGTTCACCCAGTGGATTGTATTTTATAAAATTTCTACTTCTTTTTGTTAGAGAGTTGTGTTCAATTTCATCTAGTAGTCTAGTATGTAGTATATCAACTATCTGATTACCATATCACAAGCTCTGCTTAGTTTGGAATCAGATTGGCTGTGTGTGAAAAATGTCCCAGGATATTTATTTATTATTTATTTATTTTTCTATCAACATCATGTCGTCCAAATCTTTCTTCTTTCCATTTTACATAATTTTAGAAATAACTTCGTTAGTAAGTAGGTACTTGTACGTAAACAACACGAGAAATCAAGAAATAATGAAAAATATTCGCCACAGTGACTAGTGATCTGACAAGTTCCGCCATTACGACACCTTACTGTTTGGTTAAACTAGGGTGCCCCCTAGTTTAAATGTTACGCATAGAGCAGAGTCGAAATAGCGTACTCATTCCTTACTCTTTGTTTATTAATAATGAAATTAGTTACTTTAGTCTTAATACTTGGAATAAAGATGCTCCTGCTTTAGTCTACGTTTATTAATAACAGTGTAAGTAAATATTGAAATAGAATTTTAAGGGAATTTAAACTAAAAAGCGAATAGCAACTGTATCAACCCTCTTGAGCTCAGAATGCGGTTTGCGGTCAGTCTGCGCCCCTACCTTCAACTCTTCAGAGTTAGAAACGTAGAAGTCACTTCACTTGAAGTTATATGATTCGTTTTTAATATCCTATATGCATTTATTCTTGTGTTTACACAATGATCTCACTGTGGAAGGTGTACAAAGGATATATTATTTAAATAAACATGAAATGCACTGTTTTTTTATGTCTCTGGTTGCCGTGCAAATTAACACTAAAAAAAATGATGTGACAAAGAAGGTAATTGGCATTCAAATAGTACTGAACAAATATTGCCTATATATTGCCTATGTATTGCCTACCCTAAGAAATAAAGGTATCAAGTTTACAATCTATAAATTCATTAACCCCAACACATTTTTAACGAAAAATAGTCGTTATTTCACAACTGCAGCGTAGTAGCACACTTTTTGAAACGGACTAATAACTCTGTAAATATATATTTTAAATATAATATTAAAATCAATGGTAGGGGTTACACTAAAACAGACCAGACACAACCTCATCAGACCACCTCCCGAACTGAAATAATTAACAGTCCAAATGGTTTTTAGAATATGTAAGTACCTACCTACGTATGGCTTTAAACAAATCTCTATAAATATCCCGTGATAAAATTAATTGCATATCTATGTATTGCGGAACAATATTGGAGATTGATAAGCTGTTTTTCTTGTTGATGTGAAATTTTTTTTTTTTAAATCCATCTGCTATGTTGGACATGCGGATGGTAGGTAGGCAATCTATTTCTTAAAAATGGATATTAATAAAATCCCGTTTAGGTATCATCATCATCATCAACTCATATACGTCTCGACCGAGGAGCTTGAGCCTCCCCTTACAACGGGGGGGATTAGGCCATAGTCCACCTCGCGGGCCTAGTGCGGGTTGGGGACTTCACATGCCTTCAATTATGACATCTCGGGCATGCAGGTTTCCTCGCGATGTTTTTCTTTACCGAAAAGCCGGTGGTGTGAATCCGTACGTAAGCCTTTATTAAACTCAGAGGTACGGGCCCGGGGTTTGAACCTGCACCCTTACGATCGTGTGTCGGTGCATTCCCAACTGAGCCACCACAGCTTTTTTAGGTATATATATAGTTTATTCAGAACAGAACTAGCAGAAGGTCATGATAATTTCATAACAAACCTGTCTTTTAGAGTGACTCATAATATGTCTATTTGTTCTGTGCCTGGATGTAAATATCTATATAAGTATGTATGTATTTAAATCGTAAAATATGTAGTAGGTATCAGTTGGTTACCATAACACAAGCTCACTATGAAGCTTACTTTGGAACCCGATGGGCCGTGTGAGAACATGTCTCAGGATATTTATTGATCTTTACACGGTCGATAGAAGGTTAGAATGTGTTTTATATAACTGCTCGATTATATAAGTTAAAAATCTTTAATATTAACATACGATATAGATGGTTCGCTTGCTCCGAACATAACGATAAGCCTGCAAAGCTTTCGCTTCGCTATTATCTTCATAAAGAGGTTTCATATATTTTTTTCGTCATAAGTGTGGGTACGCACCTCCCTATGGCATATAATATATCGCACCATGAGCCTCCCCTAAGTTATGAGCATCATCAGTTCTTCTTACTCCAAATGTCTTTATGGAGGTATATAAATCGAATGCTATATGTCAAAGGGCCGACTCATGGGACAATATTATTTTGTATGCAGATATTCTACTTTTGTTACCTTTTATCTGAATGACGGAATTGAAATGTTGATATGAGGTAATTCTGGTGTTTTATGCTGTCATCTAGAGTTAGATAGTTAAGAAGACACTATTGTTATTTTTAATCTGTTAAGTTAGAGACAATTGTTATTCTTAATTGAGTATTTTATAGCAAGTATGTTCATATTTTATGCGCTGATTACTGGTCAACTTTGCAGAGGTTATAGGTATAAATATGACTTTTTAACTAAGCTTAAGAAATACATATTTATTATTTAAATTACTTGTAACTAGTGTACCTTGTTCATTGTTAAACAGCGTAAATACAAGGACTGTAACAGTTTATTTACTCAGCATTAAGCTAATATTTATTTTTGATTAAGACAGTATAATAAGTCAGAGCTGCGATCAAAATATAGCTCATGTAGTCTCAAATCAAAGGTTATGTATCTACACTTACATTAAATATTTAGTGTTTTTGTTATCAATTTGCTGTCAATAATACTTTGATATAATATTGATTATAAAACAAAAAATATAAAGGTAAAATACTTTTATTCTACTAAATAAATAATCACAGAAATATATTACGACTTCACTGACATGTTTGCTGTTTGTATATTAAAAATAAATTAAAAAACTAAATAAAAACTAATTAAAATATGCCATAAGTTTCAGTAGAAACGTAAAACACCCCCGTCGCGTTACCAGGGTTGTAGTAACCCGCCAGAGTTACTTCATTAGCTGCACACTTACCATCATTGAACTTGTCATAAGAATTACAGGCCCAAGCCAAATACCACCCTGGCTTATGCACCGAGAGCATATAATACCTTACACACGCTTTGTGACTACATTTAGCAGCATCAGACTCTCCTTTACCAGGTATAAAACCTTCGTGACAATTAGGTTGTTTCTCCCCTTTCTTATTGAAAAAGAAATCTGTATCGGCCAACACGGCCGTTGTTCCTAAACCACCAGCATTACAATGGTATACCTCAACGTATTCCCCAACCCCAGACCTGATTTGGTCCTCAATCAGACTGTTCGAAAAACACGGTCCAGCTGGATCGATGCCTGTTATCCTCGAGATCTTCTCCTTAGTAAGTTCTGTGTAAGTAGTGCCCACGTATCCAAGCATTTGGCTGCCTAAACTGTGGCCTATGCAGTGGATGTTCTTTGATGGATAGCCATATTTGTGAAGGTTAGCTAGGAATTGGCCAATGATCTTGCCAATGTAGTAAACGTGAGCTACGGATCTTTCGTAGCTTTTAATCTTGCCGCCTCTTGCTGATGTGTAAATGGAATGGTCAACGATCATTAAATAAGTGTTTGGGACATCTTTGAAGGTCTGCCTGACGAGTTCTTCGGTGTTTCTATTGATGTGGGACTTGTAGCCTGGTACAAAGAATATGAGGCGCTTGCTGACGTCCAAGTTATAGTTGGTAGTGATGCCTTCCACTGCGCTTTCTATCGGGTAGCTGATGTTGAAGTTGTTTTGGAAATCGTAGAAGTATACCGTCACCTCACTGACGCCATAGCTTAAGGTTTTGTTGTGTTCACCTGGAACAAAAGATTCACGTATTAGTGGAGTCCAAGAGTCTTTATACCCAAGTATATTGACCCTATTTATTCTGGGTTATAGTCCTATAGACACCAAATATTCAATGAAAAAGTAGCAGACGTATTTCCATTTCATTCGCAATATCTAGCAACAGTATGCGTGTATATTATCTTGCGTCATGACGTTTTTCACGCTTGAAACTCAATTACACGTATTATTTGCTATTTTTTAGCAACTTTTACCTTGTTTTCTTGGTTTTCAACACGGATGCGTAATGAATGGTAATTAACCATTGTCATCAATGGGAAAATAGGTTGGTCAGTTACTTAGTTGAGGAAAAATAAAGCTTGTTTTTGCGTAATAGTCGACCCATTTCTTACGACCCATAAGAATATAAAATGTTCTAATAGGTAGTTCAAAATTCAAGGGCTTTCATTAAGGCTCTAATTGGACACTTATGTATAAAGGTATAGCCTAAGATCCGACCGTAGGATCAAGGGTCTGATCTGTTTTTTGCTTCAAACCATTTTTTCATGAATATTTATAACTAGGAGAATAGATATATCCGAGGGTGCCTATCAAATTTTGGCCGGAAGTATTTTTAATAAAATTATTAAAAAAATTTTTTAGCTAAAGCGTCACGTTTAAATTCGGCCGCAAATAAGGGTTGCCGGGTGTTAAAGATGATAAATATTGTAGATAGAGTGAAAGAGAGTTAGCGGCGCTAACTTGTCGTGAAACATTATAAAACAAAAAATTAAACAAATTGTTGTTGTTTTATTTATATATCTAAAAATGATTTAATTAATGAACATAAATTAAAATTTATAAAGATGAAGGCGTGTTTTCTGTGTAACGAAAAAAGCAATGTACCTACTCAACTTTGATAATGCATCATTCATAAAGTGCTCGCAAATGTTATTGTTTCATAAAAGAAATATATATCAAAATCATGACACTTTATTAACAAGTAGCTTCTGCCCGCGACTTCGTCTGCGTGGAATGGTTACTTTCGGCTATCGCTAACTTTATACCCGTGATATCATTTACGTAGATGGTGGTGGACGGTGGCGACGTGTGTATTGTGTCGTGATGGAGTACTTGATGATTATTTTGCTGCGATGTTATTTAAAAACTGCGATATCTCTTATGAGCGATTAAAAATAAATATTTGTTATGAATAACGTATTTATTTGGATAAGGATAAATATCATCTTTATACAAAACACCTTCACAAATAATTCTTTATTTTAAAACAAATTTGGTTAGCATAAAAAAGTTATAGTGCCAACCTTAAAAGATAGATATATATATGCTGTCGCGGACTATCTTATCGACTATTTTATCGAACATTGTTTCTGCGAAACATTTACCGTTAACGCAGCGCACGCAGTGGAAGCTCTCAAAAGGAAAAAAACTACCGATTTTGAAACATTCTTCATTGCTGCTCCGCTCCTATTGGTCGTAGCGTGATGATATATAATATAAATAATAGCAGGCAGCCATTATTTTCATGTCATGATTTTGATATATATTTTTAGTAACCATTCCACGCAGACGAAGTCGCGGGCAGAAGCTACTTGTTAATAAAGTGTCATGATTTTGATATATATTTTTTTTATGAAACAATAACATTTGCGAGCACTTTATGAATGATGCATTATCAAAGTTGAGTAGGTACATTGCTTTTTTCGTTACACAGAAAACACGCCTTCATCTTTATAAATTTTAATTTATGTTCATTAATTAAATCATTTTTAGATATATAAATAAAACAACAACAATTTGTTTGATTTTTAGGGTTCCGTACCTCAAAAGGAAAAAACGGAACCCTTATAGGATCACTTTGTTGTCCGTCTGTCCGTCCGTCCGTCCGTCTGTCAAGACCCTTTTTCTCAGGAACGCGTGGAGGTATGAAGCTGAAATTTATATCAATTACTCAGGTCTACTGTCCCTTGAAGCTGTGAAAAAATCAAACTTCTAAGCCAACGCAATCAAAAGATACAGCCGTTTATGCCGCAAATTTTCGACACTTGCAAGGGAATCAAAACCTACAGGGTGCTTCCCGTGAACTCAGAATCTTGAAATTTGGTACGAAGCAACGTCTTATAGCATAGATAAAGGAAAAATTACGAAAACCATAAATTTTTAGTTACATCACATAATATATTTTTTTTTAATAATTTTAAACTTACTACCCATTTCCTCATAAACGCGTAGAGGTATTAAATTGAAATTCATACCAAATACTCAGGTCTATAATACCTTTAAGCTGTAACAAAATCAAACTTCTATGTCAACGCAATCAAAAGAAACAGCAATTTAAGCTGCATATTTTGAAACTCGCAAGTACTCGCAAGGGAATCAAAACCTAAAGGGTACTTCCAGTCGACCTAAAATCTTGAAATTTGGCATGAAGCAATGTTTTATAGCACACATAAAGGAAAAATTCCGAAAACCTTAAATTTTTAGTTACATTACAAAATATATATTTTTTATAAATATAAACTTATTACTTAACGTTATTAATTGTCGTAATGAACAAACTTTGTAAACCTTGCAGGTTTGTACGGAACCCTCGGTGCGCGAGTCCGACTCGCACTTGGCCGTTTTTTTTATGTTTTATAATGTTTCACGACAAGTTAGCGCCGCTAACTCTCTTTCACTCTATCTACAATATTTATCATCTTTAACACCCGGCAACCCTTATTGGCGGCCGAATTTAATTAGGCACCCATATATGATAATTAATAGAAAAAAAATAGCTTTAGTTTGATATATAATTCATAGATGTACGTTATGAACGCTAAAGTGTATCAATATCATACCTGTTTACAACTGGCTGCGAGGAGGTGCGGGCAACTGGGCGAAGGCACCCGTGTTTTTTTAGAATCTTTATATAGATTGCCGTGACGTAGACGAGATTTTATTAAAAAAACAAGTGAACGTGACGCTTTAGCAAAAATTTTTTTTTAATAATTTTATTAAAAATACTTCCGGCCAAAATTTGATAGGCACCCTCGGATATATCTATTCTCCTAGTTATAAATATTCATGAAAAAATGGTTTGAAGCAAAAAACAGATCAGACCCTTGATCCTACGGTCGGATCTCGTACTAGTAGAAGCATTTAGTTTATTATCTAATAAAGTAATTGTGAAGGAGGTCCAAATGCTCTAAATAATGCTGGTTTTTTTTTTAAATATCCTGGTACATTTTCCACACACGGCCAATCTGATTCCAAACTAAGCAGAGCTTGTGATATGGTAACCAGATAGCTGATATACTACATATACTAAGTTTTAAATACATACTTATATAGATATTTACATCCAGACACAGGACAAACAGACATATTCATGCATACAAATGTTTGTCCTGGGTGGGATTCGAACCCACGACCCGCGGTTTGAGAGTCAGGGTCACTAACCACAAAGCCAACCGGGCTGTCAGGTTTGGAAGTGAGCTGTTAACTTGACTAGACTATGAGAAGAGTTCAACACTGTATTAAGTACACCTTCAATAGAATAAAGAATAATACCACAATAACGCTTCTTCCTTTTTAAGAGTTAGTAAATACGAGTCAATGTACCTACGTACCCTAGTTACGGTTCGTCCAACCAAAAGTTCCAAGTAAAGTCGTCATTATCTTCACTAACTGAATACTGGTCTTTCAATTGACCAGCCATTAGAAACACGGTCAAGTACTGTGTTCTCAGTTCAAGGTTCATACTATTAGATAAGTTACTTAGCATTGTTAAAGGCTGTTAACTAGCTCAGAGATGAAAGTGATTGTCGTAATTATAGTATTTAGTTAGGATCCTAGAGTTGAATGAAGTTACTATTCGTGAAGGAAAGGTTTTAAAAATAATCGAAAGCTAAATTTCTAAGGAGTAGCATACATAAGTTATATTTGATCCCCTTATTCTTACGGGAACGGGAACTACGCGGGTGAAACCGCGCGGAGTGGTAGTAAGTAATATTATGTAAAGATTGACAGTGATATTAATAAATGAAAAAAGAATGAAGGTCGTCGACCTTAATCTTGTTAACATTGAATTGAGTCATCAGATACTATTCTGTATATCTAGAATTGTTTTACTACTTTAGTTATAAGCTATACATTTATCTATAGACAGGGGCGGATCGTGATTTAGTGGGCTATGGGGCCTGACTAATTAATCCTCTGATTGATATTTTGTCAAGGAATAAGAAAAGAAGATATTTTTTGTTTATATTATTATCTATTTTGACTTCGATAGGGCTTTTGTATCCACAGCCCTGGGCTGCAGCCCAAAAAACCCCTTTATAGGCCCATGTCTATAGTCATTGAAACAACTTGTTAAAGGTAACTTTAACCTCTCATTTTTATCATTCGAAAGTTGTGTAACGTCTGTGTCAATGATAACACAGTAGCATACCTGTATCTACATACTAGCATCCACCGCGCGGTTTCACGCGTTTAGTTCCCGTTCCCGTAGGAATATGGGGATAAAATATCCCTATGTTACTCCCTGATAGTGTAGCTTTCGATTGGTGAAATAATTATTCAGATCGATCCAATACTAGTTAAGTTTATTAGTTACATACAAATTATTCCTCTTTGTAATATTAGTATCTATAGATAAGAATTGTTTGGGGTTTTGTTCATATACATACCGATCTAAATATTATATTTCTAATCACGTTATTTTAATGAAATAGTTTCCTTATTAAATTGGGAATCACATATCTCAATTTCTGAAGTATATTTACCTCTTTCAATTGCAATAAGTTGGAAAGAGAACGAAAATCAAAATTATATTTTTTCCTGTTAAACTCGTTCTGTGATTGCCGGTCCGAGTTCAAATCTCTAAATAAACTATCAGAACTACTATGGTAAGACAATAGGAAATAACATACTTAAATTAAAATGTCAACATAACTCAAGATCACAATAAAATATATTAATAGATATAATTAAAAATAAATAAATAGGTACTTACATGTTATCCAATCCGAGTAAAGGAGAGCACGAAAAGGTCCCCAGTTCGCACAAACATTCGCCACAGACACAACACAGATAAATAGAATAAGTGAATATATATTCATGATTAGATAACCTTAGACGCGACCACCACCGGCCGCGGTCAGCCGATTAATGACAAACACACGTGAGCGAGTTATGCGCCCGCGCAGTTTTTAGCGATACACGGAAAATTAATGCAAATTTTATGGGACTTAAGAGCGGGCGTTAAGCTCAAATAAAATTCTATTGATCTAAATTTGTCGAAAATTATACAACCACGCAAAATATTTATATTTCGTTTTGTCTTAACTATAATAGAAATTAAAAACCTTTTTTACTGATCCAAAAAGTTGTGTGTGTGTCTAGGACATGAAATATTTTTATTTTTTATTTTTATTTTGTTTTTAAGTAGTTAAGTAATTTTAACTCAAACTTTGATTGGCTCGCAAAGGGAATTCCTGATGATCTGCAATACGATCACCTACAGTTGTACTGTAAAATGATTAGATATGATATACCTAAGTATGTAATGAGGGAAATTTATACTTAAATTATTCTTATTCTTATTTTTTATTGAGACATACTCTTAATGCGGTTTGAAGGGGAAAAACAAAAGGTACATTATTAATGCTAATGAAAAGTCGAATGATATAGATGTTGTGTTAGTCACTGTTTATCAATTTGTAATACAAAGATACACATAATGTAAACAATGAGTAGTTTATTGCAGCCCCGGATCTTAAATTTTTTTTAGGCGGGGCAAAAACTGCAAAATGCCGCCCCCCCCCCGTGCCCACTTTATCATCTTTGTAATTTCAGATGTCCACTAATGTTACAGATATAGACCTATGAACGTGTGGACATATATATTTATACTAATACACACTAGACACAAAAAGTTGAGGATATAAATAAATTTCGAAATTTTTGGGGGAAAATAATCGTACAGCAAAAAAAAAGAGAACCAAATTGTAGCTTCAAATGTCTAGTCTTTAGATACGACCATGACGTTTATGTATCATTTTTTGGGTCTTGAAAAATTCTAAGCAATATTTTTGTCGTCTAAAAAAATATCCAATCAAAACGCTTTTTAATTTTTTTCTTAATAAAGAAGCCTGTACGATGATTTTCCACGGAGTTTTTGTCCGTCAAACCAAAAAAGTACTTTTTAACTTTGACAATAAATAACTCTGGGAATAAAGATCGTATATGAAATTGAAGAAGGGGTTTGAAAACTAAACAACATTCTCTATAAAAAAAACATTAATGGCTCTTGTCGAAAACATCTTTTTTGAATTGAAAACTTTGTCTGACAGATTAACATACACACACAAAGTCGAGAAAAAAAAGGAAAATTTAATAAAATTATTTTTTATCTCTTTCATCAAAGCAATAAATATTACAAAAAAAAGAGTTTTCAATGAAAAACTTTTTAAAATCGAACCATCGTTTTATAAGCATAAGCGAAAACAATTTTAAAGCCTCGGGGTACTAAGTAAAAAGCATTGCAACGCTTTGAATTTTTCAGGGATTTTTCAACCAACCAACTAGCCAAGTGGTTAAAAAATACCGGCGATATCCTTAATTCATCCGTTTTATCCAAAGTTATACCAAGTTATCTAAATTTATATCCTTAATTATGAAAATTTTTGCCTTTTTTCCAATTCAAAGTTTTCAATTCCATACAAATATTTTCGACAAGAACCATTCATGTTTTCTTATAGAGAATATTGTGTAGTTTTAAAAAAAATTCTTCAGTTTTCTATTCGATCATTATTCCCAGAGTTATTCATTGTCAATGTTAAAAAGTAATTTTTTAGTTTGACTGGCAATAACTCCGTGGCAAATCATCGTATAGGTTTATTTATTACAACAAATTAAAGGGCATTAAATTCTATATCTAAAAGAGTATTTGACAAAAACAATAGAAAAATTTTTTTTGAAGCCGTACGGGCTTTTATTTTATTTAGATGACAAAAATTTGCATATTTCCTTGGTAGTTTCCTTAGAGTTTCTCCAGACCCAAAGATGATACAAAAAATTCATGGTCGTATCTGAAAACTAAACACTTGAAGCTACAATTTGGTTTTCTCTTTTTACTGTACGATTATTTTCCTCACCTCAATCACCTCACCAAAATCACCCAAAAATTTCGAAATTTGTTTATATCCCAAATTTTTTGTGTTTAGTGTATAATGCTGAAGAGTTTGTTTGTTTGCTTGAACGAGTTAATCTCAGGAACTATATAACTAGATAGTCCATTTATCAAGAAAGGCTATAAGCTATACATATATCATCACGCTACGACGAATAGGAGCGGAGCATAAACTAAAAATGTTGAAAAAACGGGCAAATGATGCTAACGAACTTGCGCGGGTCAACTATGTATGTTTTATACACAGACAGGATAGGATTTAAAATATGAGAAATATATTACCTATTGCATTTGTGTATTGAAATTACATTTTTGAACGGGAGAGAACTGGGAGTATATTGGAGCGCTAGACTGTCGGCGAGGCATTCGGACTTTTCATCACTCTCAAACGCGGGAGGTTTAAATCATGCCTACGCGCCTCGCGAGTCATAAAATGTTCGTATAGCAAGTCTCACTTGTCGCTCTCGCCGCCCCAGTCACATGGTCTGTGTGCTGTACCCTTGGGTATCGGTCGAGTTGATATGGCCACAGCAAAATAAGAATGAATTTCAGTACTTGTACTATTATTTATTCTATGGTTAAAGTTGTCCATTCGTCTGTCAAGTGTGAATTTGCCGCCCCCCTGAACGTGCCGCCCGGGGCGTGGGCCCCGGCTCGCCCCCCCCTAGATCCGGCCCTGGTTTATTGTTATAGTAGCTTGCTTTACTGGCTGGCTTTGTGGTTCGAGAAGTGACCCTGACTTTCAATCCAATTGTGGGTTCGAATTCCACACAGGATAAACTTTTGTAAGCTATTGTATGTCTTAACATTTATGTTTTTCCTGCGATGGATGGCCAGGTTGGTTTTTACTTCTGTGAGTCACTATAACACAAGCTCTGCTTAGTTTAGAATTAGATTGGCCGTGTATAAACCGGTCACATGATGTATGAAATTATTTTTATAACGACTTGGATTTGGATTATCTTCCATAAGTGTTAAAACCTATTTATGTTGGATACATCTTAATATATATAAATCTCGTGTCACAATGTTTGTCCTCAATGGACTCCTAAACCACTTAACCGATTATAATAAAATTCGCACACCATGTGCAGTTCGATCCAACTTGAGAGATAGGATTGCTTACATATACTTGGACCCGGTAGGTGGCGCTGGTGGGCAGAACGAAGTCTGCCTGGTCCACTAGTAATATCATAAGAATTACTTCCAATTTTAATAATGACTCAAAGAATGCCTGCTTATCCGACGACTGAAGAAAAGCAAAAGCCAACCGGTCTGTCAACAATAAGAAGACTTCTGATATCGGAATTCAAGAATTTAATCGAAAAACAGCACAATAGGTAGATTGATCAGCAAAGTGCTAAATAAATTCAAGGGACTTTTAAACAAATGGAATAAGTTCTCAAATAAATCAAGTCCGCGGATTAAAGTGAGCATCGAAGAAACGGTATTCCGAAGGTGTTTTAAGGAGCTGTAACTGTAAGCAGCTAACAAGAAGATTTATGAAGATTTTGTACAGAATACTAGTTGGTTTGGCTTTAATAAACATACATACCTATATAAAAAGAGTAGTCAAATATTTATGTCGTCACCGTATTGATTGTTGAACGAGTTTTTATACTTTTAAGTAAATCATTTTTATTTTTGAGATAAATAGGTATTTACCTAATCTAGGTCCCTATCTAACTTTTGTTTATTAAATTTCGAATTCACGACATTTTAATATGATACAAGTGAAATAAATCTTCCCAACAACCTATTAAGAACCATTGCAGTTTACGATCAAGATTTAAGACATCATATAAAATAATCTCAAGCAATCTTCGTAGCTATAAAAAGGAAGAAAAATATATAAAGTATTCAGCACCTTAAGGTATAATACAAACAAAAAGGCGAAACAATCCCCATTCCGTACCAGTAATTAACTCACCTTAATCACCGGACAGGCGGGGAAAGTTTTTAATTGACTTGCCTTCGATTGCATCCCCCTTTTACTCGGAGGCACCTTTGAGTCGTTAATTTTGATGCTTCAAGGCTGATAATTGCTGATTCAACGGCTCAATCACACGGCCGTACCTAGGGGGGCATTGTTGGCTAATGCCCAACCTTAAAATCACAATTTCCTACTTTAAAAATACCAAAAACTGAGATAAATTGTTTGACTCTAGAATTCATGTATCACACATGGTGATTGATTTAGGAGCCCGTGCTTCGAGGGCTATTATGATATTTTTTTTACATCCGCCCTGCCGGTTACCAATGCTGCCCTACCTCATTCGACTTTAGCTACAGCCCTGCTCAATCCCCATCCGAGATAAGTTTGAGACGCGTCGAAGAATACTGATTGGTTTAGTGCTATAATTAGGGGTGTTTTATAAGCGTTTTCAGTTAGTTTTAAGTTTCAATTAGGTTGGTAATTGGTAATGTTTGTCTTATCAATTTTATATCGATTTACAAAAAGAATTAGGAGGCTTCAAGTTCCACTGTTTTTTTTTGTAAATATCTATATTAATAGAGTTTTTACAGTTATATGAGTGTGTTTAAGGTTTTTCAATTTGGTAACCAGTATACTGTTTGGTATCTATAAATCTACCGACAATTAAATATCAAGAACTTTAAAAATGAAGGTGCCGTAATCTTCAATCATCGAGCATGTAACCAATAGAGTAGCAATAGTGAGCCATTTGTTTAGCAACGCATCAATGATTTGTCACGTATAACTAACAAGCCACCCTCGAACTAAAACAGTACCCGACCAATAAGAGACCTGTGTGTACGTCTAGTGCAACACTTGACCTTGAGTCGACCAATCAGAACACAGGGGCCGGCACAGCGTTTTGGCGAATTTTGTTTTCTAACAAAACTGTTAACAGTTCTACTCTATTGGTTACATGCTCGATGTCTTCAATAGACATTATTCTAACTAGGTACTTTAAACCAACTACAAGGTATGTTTTTTAACTAGCCACCACACCCGACTTCGCGTGGGTAGTTTACAAATAATGACAGTTTTATCCATGGAACCAACAATTGTCTATACAAAGGAATTGTTTGTGGAGGTAGGTACCTATGGATAAAAAATTAAACACTCACTAACAAAAATCCAACTACCAAACAGAAGACATAATAGCTAAAACTTTAGTCTATGTCTTTGTCTATTCCATGCCTATTCATATAATGACGTTTAAAAACGAAAACGTTCTTATCCCCACGGATTAGCCCAAAAATCCTTAAATATAAAGTAGGAACTTACCTACGCCACGTTATGTTCCAAACTCCACGACACGGTAAAGATATATCTGATGCGAGGGTGTCATCAATTATGGCTCCGAGAAGGTAATAATATAATGTCGAGATATGAGCACGGTTAATTTCCTGTGACGCGACACTCTCTTCATGCCGAGAAAAAAGTAAATTAGTCTACTCAAGTAAGTATATTGCGAGAAGGATAATATTTCGTACAATTTATTTTTTAATTCAGGATATTTTTGACACTTGATTATTGTTTTTTTTTTTTTATTGCGTAGCATTACACGGCTTGTGTATTTGCCAATGTCAAGTTTATAAAACGATGTTGATTATTGTTTTATAAAAACATTTCAAATAAGATGTTAGAATGTTGCCTGTGTAACATGAAAATAAATCCCCCTAACAATGTGAGTTACGTAAGGCTGCAATTCATATCGCCGGTAGAAAGCAATTTTATTTTGTCGTATCTAAAAAATAGAGGTTTACACCAGAGTAAAATAACACTTGAAAAATATCATAAAAAAAGTATTAAATCCTAATTAAGAACTTGTAAGATAATAATGATAATTCCGGCAGACTCAATAAATTTATTCGAAATTATTTTCTTCAAATACTTAAAGAGAGAGAGAAAAAAAACGATTTGCCTAGATACGACAAAATTGCTTTCTACCGTCGATGTTTTTATCTAAGAACTAGCTTTCACTTCACGGTTTCACCCGCGTAGTTCTCTTTCCCGTAGGAATACGGGAATAAACTTTCCTCGGTAAATGGTCTTTGTAACACAGAAATAATTTTAAATCGGTTGTCTACTATTTAAAAAGTTTTGGATGTGGTAAGTAACACCTTAACACGAAATGGACGTTCTGCCTGTTATTGCAAGGGTCATAATTTACATGTATTTTTTAATTTCATTCACAGTATGAAACAATTTCAATCCCTACTTTCCACTGTAACGCTTTCCGGCTAAACCACCGAACGGATTCTAATCAAATTTGGTACAGACTTAGAGCTTGGGAAGGATATCCTGAGGTAAAAGGTAGCCGTTTATCTCAGGATATAAAAGTCCCCGGAAACTATATAGTAGAAAACAAAAATGTTACCTTGCTCTCGCTGGTTTTCCCCAGTTGCATGCTGACTTTCGATTGGTAGCATCAGGTAAGGGGCCGTTCATTAATCACGTTATGTTTTTTTGGCATTTTAACCCCCCCTTTCCCTTGGTGATACCTACTTTGTGAGCTTCAAAACTAACCAAACATCGAGCATGTAACCAATAGAGTAGAACTGTTAACAGTTTTGTTAGAAAACAAAATACGCCAAAACGCTGCGCCGGCCCCTGCGTTCTGATTGGCCGACTCAAGGTCAAGTGTTGCACTAGACGTACACACAGGTCTCTTATTGGTCGAGTACTGTTTTAGTTCGAGCGTGGCTTGTTAGTTATACGTGACAAATCATTGATGCGTTGCTAAACAAATGGCTCACTATTGCTACTCTATTGGTTACATGCTCGATGTAACTAAACAAACCCCTCCCCCCTTCTAACCTCACGTGATTAATGGACAACCCCTAAAGGTTTAATAAAAGACAAATATGTTTTGGTATACATTTATTGTTAAGGATTAACACTAGCTTCCGATTGGTATCTGTTTTCGGCTGTTTGGCACAATTCAGTTATTTTCCTAACGATCGGTGTGACGAAGGTGCACAGCCATTCGTCCGCGCTCCTCACTCCAGTAGTTTCATACAGATGCGACGATATATCGCTTTGAATCGCTGTTATTTCCCTTAGTAGCCTGAAATTGATTATTTATTTATTTTAAAGGATGATAAATTCGTCGGAATATTTTTTCTATGTTCATTATCTTATGGCTAAGTTATACTGCAGACATCTAATCCTTTTTCCAAAAGAAAATTCAAAGCTATTTATTCGACAGTAATAATAATAATAATAGGATTTATGATTGCGATACAGGACCAGATAATTAACACTAAAAACTACAGAAAATACATAATCAAAGACCCTACAGTAACTAACGATAAATGCCGCAAATGTCACACGCAACCAGAAACAATTCAGCACATAACAGGCGCTTGCACAACACTCACACAGACGGATTACACTCACAGACATAACCAAGTTGCTAACGTCATTCATCAAAAACTAGCACTCAAATATACACTCATACAAAACACAAACACCCCTTATTACAACTACACACCACAAACTATTCTGGAAAATACAACACACAAACTCTACTACGATCGCGCCATACTCACAGACAGAACAATTCACTATAATAGACCGGATATAACCTTACAAGACAAAATAAATAAAATAACTTACTTGATAGACATCGCAGTCCCCAACACACACAACATACAGAAAACAATTACTGAAAAAATCACCAAATATTTAGAATTAAAAGATGAGGTTACTAGAATCTGGCGACAAGAAAAAGTATACATAGTCCCTATAGTCCTCTCCACAACAGGTGTTATTCCAAATCATCTTCTACATAGCTTAAAATTAATAGATTTACACGAAACTCTCTACATAACCCTCCAAAAAGCTGCAATTTTAAATACATGTCGCATCGTTAGAAAGTTCATGCAATTAGAAGAAGGTGAAATAGATCCTCATAGCCAAAACACACACACATAAAATACAACACACGCTACATTTACTTGGTTTCGGCCCGTAATGTAGTTAAAAACCAGCCAAGAGCTGAGAAATAAAAACACCAAACAAAAATAATAATAAATAAATAAATATCCTGGGACATTTTTCACACACGGCCAATCTGATTCCAAACTAAGCAGAGCTTGTGATATGGTAACCAGACAGCTGATATACTACATATACTACTTTTAAATACATACTTATATAGATATTTTACATCCAGACACAGGACAAACAGACATATTCATGCATACAAATGTTTGTCCTGGGTGGGATTCGAACCCACGACCCGCTGCTTGAGAGTCAGCGTCACTAACCACAAAGCCAACCGGGCTGTCGATTGCATTTGTGGTTAGTGACCCTGACTTAAATAAGTATGTATTTATATGTTGTATATCAGCTATCTGGTTACCATATTACCGTCCCACTACCGTCCACCTGATGGTAAGTGGTCACCGCCGCTTATGGAACCTTCACCAAAAGTTTAAGTTATTAAAAAAATCATTCAAATCAATCATTTTTCACACGCGGCCATTCTGATTCCAAACTAAGCAGAGCTTGTGATTTGGTAACCAGATAGCCGATATACTACTTTTAAATACACATACATATATTACATCCAGTTGAGTTAATTGTAACTTTATTAAAAGGGAATAAGACTCACTGTCGGGAGGCAATAGCAATGCCCTCCACTTGTACAGGATTTGTGTAGCTGTGGGATATCTGCCAGGGGTTTAACCATGTTGTTACTCTGAAACAATAATTATAATATTATATCCTACTAATATTATTAATACAAAGACTGTTATGTAAGTTGATTTTTATCCCGGGAAATTATAAGATTCCTGAAAACGCGAGAAAGAGCTTATTATACCCGTATATCTAATATGTATATAAGAAAAAACATTTCATACTGTTCGTGTTAGCACTCCTCCAAAACGGTAGACCGATTTTAATGTTTTTTTTTGTATATTATTCGCCTTCTTACTTCCAAGCCCCCATTTTTTTATTGCAATTTTCTATGTTTTCATAACAATATGCAAAAAATTTACCGTTGTTCATAGACCTAATGCCTGTAATTATTTTAGATTCGATTTTGTGTCTCAACATTAACGTTACTATATCAACATATGACTTGGGTGCTTCCAACTGGAATGGAACATCTGTTTGTTTGTCTATACTAATATTATAAAGAGGAAAGATTTGTTTGTTTGTTTGTTTGTAATGAATAGGCTCCGAAACTACTGGACCGATTTCAAAAATTCTTTCACCTTTGGAAAGCTACATTATCCCCGAGTAACATAGGCTATATTTTATCCCTGTATTCCCACGGGAACGGGAACTACGCGGGTAAAACCGCGCGGAGGCAGCTAGTTATGAATATGTTTCAAAACCAGTGGGACGATCTGAACAAATCTTCCACCAACTAAAAGCTAGATCATCAGGGAGTAACATAGTCTATATTTTATCCATGTATTTTATTTTATTTATTTAACAATAGTTTCCTAAACCAAACCGATCTGAACAATTCTATAACCAACTAAAAGCTACATTATCATCAACATAGGCTATATTTTATCCCTGTATTCCTACGGGAACGAGAACTAATAGGGGGGATAACTAGCTAGTGTATATTATTAAGTTCTTACAAGTCTCCATGTAGGAAGGTGATGCAGCGGTCGCGCAGTTCTACGAATAAGTGTATGGAGCGAGCTAGTTCCCCGCCCGGCCACTCTTCTAAGGGTAATACGTCGCTTACTACCGATTCTGTAATATACAACACAATATTATATTTAAAATCATTTTTTTAAAGTACGATACTCATAATTATAACACTAGCTACTGCCCTGCAGTTTCAGTTCGGGGAATCTTCAATTTTCCCGGGATATAAAGTAAAGTGTCAATTCAAGTTGTTAGCTAATACGATACAATACGAAAAATATGTATATATGGTAAGCAGTTTCATAGTAAGTATTTTTTTATTTATTAAAGTTAATTATTAAAATTCAAATCTAAATTGCATATATTGACTAACATATACAACTTATATTTATTTTTTATTATTTAATCTCTAACATCGCCATCCATAAGGCCCTCCTATTAAATAAATTACTAGCAGATAAATGTACAAAATCAACCCAGTTTAACTAAATATTCAAGTATCATAACCCTCTTTTTACCCGTAGTAGGTTATAGTATATTTCGTTACAAGTGCGGAAAGGCTGTCATTGCAAAGAGTTCCGACGAATGACTACCCGAGCCGCGGCGCAGCCGAAGGCGAGGGTTGGCAGTCGGAACAAGTTGCAGTGACGGTTCCGCAAGTGTACTGAACGACTATTTTTAATACAGTTGCGAAAAAATAAAGCAATTTGATAAAATAATAATAACACAATAAACTAATCTCGCAATGAAAACTTCTGGATAATGGCGCCTACGGTTGGCGCCATTTTATAAGCAGAGTTTTTTTTTCTTCGCCCATTTTGGTAGGCAAAGGGAAATATCCATACAGCTTAGTCTTCAGTATATTTTTTTTATTGATATGAAATGAAATTTGATGAGATGAAGTGAAATGAAACCTAACCTAAATCATTAAATCTGATATTGAGATAAATTACAAGCTTCTTTTTAGAAATACATATACCTACGTATTTGTATTAATCACAAAAACTCTTTAGTAAAACCTTCATGGTTGGTTTTTCTTTTTAATAGACATTATTTTGACAGTTGGGAAAGATGCACGCACGAGTTCGGGAATGGTAAAAAAAAAGCACTAGTGTGTAATAGCTCACTTCCCGAACGCTATACGTCCCTGCAATACACCACTTTTTGAGCAACTGTATTAAAAATATATTTACCTATAGGTATGTTGTCAGGTTTGCTTAAATACTTGAGACAGCTCGCTAGACTAGGCACCGAGACCGGCATCAGCTCACACAGAGTCGCGTAGTGGTCGTACCTGTAATAATTAACAACAATACAAATAGTATTACTATTCATAAGTGCTTTTTTGAATAAAAAACATAAATAATTTACCACTTTTGATACACATTTTTCATTCATCTCCTGTCCTATATGAATGCTGATAAGCAATAATGTGTTAACCCTCATAAACTTGGTTTAGAGAAAATGGCGTCTGAAGATATTATTTTTAATGTGATTTACGACCTTTTGTATGATATAAATCCATTTTTTTGTTCTTTTGTGTTTAATATGACTTGAAACACTTTTGTAGAATGTTAAATACGTGATGTACCTACCTATTATAAAAATATATCAAAATCTTTGTTATTGACTTTTTGTGGATTGACACATTATTGCATAACAGCATCCAATTTTCCTCGATAAATGGGCTATCTATATAAATATTTTTGATAATATAGTTCTTGAGTTTTTCGCGTTCAAACAATACCTATAAAATATTAGTATACATAGAGTAAATGGGGGAGGCCTATGTTCAGCAGTGGACGTCCTATGGCTGAGATGATGATGATGATGATGCATAGAGTAGAATACTAAAGTTTTGAATACCTAGACCAGCCGGTAAGTATGATGCCATCGAAGTTGATTCTCCTGGAGTTGTTCTGTATCTCGCGCACCCAGGCCTCCTGGTTCCTGACGTAGCGGATAACCGGGGACACTATCTGAAAGTTTAGAAAATATATTAATATAGTCATTCAGTCAATAGGCAACATAATTTACAGTTTAATATGTGCAATATCCTACTAATGCTAATATTATAAATGCGAAAGTAACTCTGTCTGTCTGTCTATCTGTAACGCTTTCACGCTAAAACTACTAAACCGATTTAAATGAAATTTTGGTACACAGATAATCCAGAGCCTGAGAAAGGACATAGGCTACTTTTTATCCCGGCAAAATTGAAGATCCCCGGGAACGCGGGCGAAGCCGCGGGGAGCCACTAGTCTTCTATACATATATATAAAACAAGTTCCCGTCGCCTCTGTCTGTCTGTCTGAACGCCATTAACACAAAAACTACAAAACAGATTTTCATGCGGTTTCCACCAAATTACGGAGTATTTCATGGGGAAGGTTTTTATGTATAATACATCAATTTGGACCCGGCAGGTGGCGCTGGGGGACAGAACGAAGTCTGCCGTACCCGCTGGATAATTATAAATGTGAAAGTTTATAATTATTAATTATGAATGGATGGACGTTTGTTACTCATTCACGCAAATACTACTTGACGGATTTGGATGAAATTTGGAACATAGTTTATAACCTGAATTATCACTTATGCTACTTTTTATCTCGGAAAATTTGAAGTCCCCCGGGAACGCGGTTGAAACCGCGAGGAGCCACTAGTATATCGGAATGCATGAATATGTCTGTTTGCTGTGTCTGGTTGTAAATATCTATATAAGTATGTATTTAAAAGTAGTATATGTAGTATATCAGCTATCTGGTTACCATAACACAAGCTCACTTTGATGCTTAATTTGGAATCAGATTGGCCGTGTGTGAAAAATGTCCCAGGATATCATATACTAGTTTTAGTACCTTTACTATTTTATTTATAAACAACACCTAATTGTTTTAAATTAATTTGATAATGTTAATTTAAATACCTGACAGCTCCCGTTGGCTCCTTTAAACGCTGAACCGGCCCACACCTTGTTGAACAACTGACTGTAATTGTTCCACAGGTTGGGATCGATCTGGAAGCACTCTATAGCGTTGTAGTGCCAAATCACCGGCTCTACTAGTTCACCTAATTGATATGCTGTGGAGAATACAAGAATAAATAAGTATATTAGAAAGAAAAAATTACTAAACCAAACTGAAAGAAATTTTTATGGGACCATCTGGCAGCTATTTCGCGTCGAACAAAAAAGAATCACGCGAATAGGTCCATTAACCGCGACGTAATCGATGTACATACATAGAAAAAAAAAATACCGGCCGAATTGAGAACCTCCTCCTTCTTTTTGGGAAGTCGGTTAAAAAGGGCTAATTTTATATCAAAACTTATAATATTATAGTTAGGATAGATAAAATATAGCCTATGTTACTCCCTGATAATGTAGCTTTCCAAATGGTAAACGAATTTTTGAATTTGGCACAGTAGTATTATTCAGATCAATCCAATAGTTTTGGAGTATATTCAATACAAACAAACTACATACATATTAATGTAGATATATACAGAATGGAAGAAAAACACATGTTATGCCAACCCCAACATGGGCAGGAAAAGACAGAATTACGAATTAATTAATATTAATTACTCAATTAGCGTGGTGGACTATGGCCTAAACCCCCTCGATGTTAGGGGAGGCTCGAGCTCCGAGCGTGGAGACGTATATGAGCTGATGATGATGATGAGTACATAAAACTCACTTACACATCAATGTATCAAGACTGATGGACCTTAGCATATCATCCCACATGAGTACAGTCAAATCTGGCTTCTTCTGCTTAAGGAATAAGGCTATATCTCGAATGTGGTCCAAGTATAGTGAAGCCGTTTGATGCTTGCTCTGTGCCGCTCTGTGCTGGCACTCTGCACATATTGCTGTGTGCCAAACCTTAAATAAATGTATTAAACATGTATACAATTAATACAAAGACAATAAAAGACAGTAAAACATATAATACTGGGCCACCTTAATATAAAAAAAAATTGGATTAAAAAAGCCGCATGACACGTTTTTGTCCTCAAAATCTACCTTAAAACCAAAAGTAAATTTATACTCTCTATCATTTCTTAAATTGTTAAAAGAGTCATCCATTCTATAAACCGCTACTTACCACCCTGCAGTTTCACCCTATTCCTGAAGGAATATTTTCCCAAGATAAAAGATAAAAATATATGCATCAAAAACATATTCTATTGGACAGCCCGGTTGGCTTTGTGGTTAGTGACCCTGACTCTCAAGCCGCGGGTCGTGGGTTCGAATCCCACCCAGGACAAACATTTGTATGTGTAATTGTGTAACAAACATCCATACATCAATCTAAACTTTCACACATTTTGATATTTAAAGCGAAATGTAGAAGAGTGGTCCTAACATGTCTGTTTGTTCTGTGTCTGGATGTAATTATCTATACATATTAGTATGTATTTAAAACATAGTATAGCAGCTATCTGGTTACCATAACACAAGCTTACTTTGGAATTCAATTGGCATAGTGTGAAAAATGTCCCAGGATATTTATTTAAGTAGGTACCTCATCAGCCCCAATATGTATATACGTAGCATCAGGTTGTACATCCAATGCTTGTGCCAGCATCTCCCTAACCAACCCCCTTGATTCTGGTTTCGAGGGGCAGAGCACTGCGGGGGAACGAGGTGCTTCCCGTAGGCCACGGAACGCTGGATGCTTTAGGACAAACTCCATGTGGCCTATTGTTTGTATCAGCTGGATCTGGAAATTGAATTCCTAAAGCTTTATATGAGGATAAAGAATATGTGCTTATGTATCTTTTCTTTGTGATTAAATGAAAGACATTTAGAAATAATAGAGGTGATAATGTCAAGCTTAGAAAGGAATATTTACTATATTTCAATTTTTCATGTTATTTATTTAATCAGTTCCTATCTATCTATATATATAAAAATCAATTGCTGTTCGTTAGTCTCACAAAAACTCGAGAATGGATGGACTGATTTGGTTATTTTTGGTCTTGAATTATTTGTGTAAGTACAGGGAAGGTTTAAAGCATTCAGTTTTTTTATTAATTGATGCTGAGGCAGTACGAAGTTTGCCGGGTCCACTAGTAATTAATAAAAAAAGCATATCATGTCATAGAAACTAAAGCTTAACATAGTAGAGTAGACTGGCTGGATCGCTTTATGGTTGGTGACTTTCAAGCCTGGGTTCAAATCCCACCCATAAACATGTCTGTTTGAGAGGAGCTAGTACTTAATAAACAGAAGTATGTACCTAGTTTACTATACAGTTATTAGGTCATATAGTAGATCTGCTTAGTTTGAAATCATAAAACTCCATTTTTATTCAAATAGGCATTTTCAAGCACAAAGAGAGAGACGAACTTCTTAGCATTCCATGGTTTCACATCCGCCGGGTCCATCGTGTGACAGAGAGAGAAACTACGAGCAGATCCCGAGACTTGTGACACGGGTGTAGGTTTAAGGGGCCCCTTTCCAACGTACGTAGTCACTCTAATGCTTGGTCCGGAAAGATGCTTTTACTAAGAAGACTTTTGACTTTACTTACTGGTTCCAAACCATTTGCCTTTGCAAGCTGCAGTATATACTTCACTTCTTTCCATGTGTACATGCCGTCTCCGCCACCAGATTGGCTGCCAATGTCCAACAGATCTGAACCATATGGGAATGTGTCCTCCCACTCTAGAAGTATACCTGTTCCACCCCATGATTTGATCCCTCTGAGAATCTATAACAAAATCATCTGTCATTTTGAGTTTCTGACTTTGTCTGCCTAAAAAGTATTTGATGCGTGTTAAAGAGTAACTGGCCACTTCAAATATTTATGGCTATTTTAAAATCTATTTAAATTTACTTTTGGAACTATAGCCTTTTGCAGTATTTTTTTAGCTGCCTATTGTTTATTACATTACCGAAACTCGAGTTTTGAGACTTCATTGTGAAATTAGCATAAATAGTGTTATTCTTACCTTTTCCAAATATTGCAGTTTTAACGGCGCACCTTTCAAATCCAAATGTACTACTCTACAACATTTAAACACGGTAAATGTTATATATTCGCTTTTAACAAACAATATTACACTGAAAATAATCTGGTGCCCAACCTCTTCATTTTCAGATTTGCTTTTACTTTACTTTGAGCACTTCTTTATAGAAGTTATTTATATATTCATTTGTTTACTTAACAAGATCATCGACTATTTTTCTGTATTTGTAATGCGAACCAAAAAAAAACAAACACACAACACAATTTTATTTACTTTTTTTTTCACCTAACATTGACAGTGACAGCTATGTTGTATGTTGCCAGGGAATGGTTTAAATTTGCACTTTATTGATATGTAGCGCTACTCATTTATTTCTAAGATTAACTAATAAACATAATGCTTAAATATCGATTTTTTAAGAACTTGGAATTATAAAGTTACCGTAATATTTGGTTGTACCTAATATATTTAGTCACTTTATGGACAACGCCATTATCAAGTTGTGTATGATGATATCTAAATGGTAGCTTTACTATAGTTTACCTACATCTCACCTCATAATCGCTATTAATCTTTTTACTACTTAAGATCTAACTTATCCTATGTAGATCTCAAAATGATCATTTTCAATTTTATTTCTGTACTTCTAACGCTTCACCTACTTATCGCCGCGCCGCCATTTAAAATTCGTAGACTTAATAATACTCGTGTTGACTTATAGGTATCAAAATTGCAAACAAAGGTAAATTAAACACAACACGGAAGTTACATAATTTACTTTATTACCTCGCTTTAAAAAGGTTAAACACTCGTTAAAATATAATTGGGTTACTTAAAAATATCAATGATAATAAAATTATTTTAATTAAGTAGATGCAAAAACTTATTTATTCTAAAATACTTTGAAAAGTCCTAGAAGGTATTAAAATTAATTCAATATTTAGATAGTGCCGTGCCACTGCGGCTTTTATCTTCTGCAAATAGTCATAAAGTAAAACAATTTACTTATAATTTGTGAGTGATTAAAGCTTAAAATCCTGTATATATTTCCTGTATAAGGTCGTAAACTTTTGAGACAGTTTTTTTTCTCTTTGATCGATATAAAAAATAGTTTTATCATGCGATTTATCTATTTAAAAACTCTTTATACGTAATTATTTTGTATTAAAAGGTAAATTTTGAAACAAAATAAACCAACACGGTAATAAGTGCATTTTTTACTTGAATTTTAATACTTTCAATCATGACAATTATAAAATCATTCTAGAAAAAATCCTTTTAAACCATCTTTATAATTTTGCTTACCAGCACGAAAAACTAGTTTGCATTAGTAAAATAAAATCAAATCAAACACAAACATTAGTACAATATTGTGAAGTTGTTCACATGTCTTCCAATTGGGGATGAAAGGACGTAAATTAGAGTAAATAATAACTCTCATTACATAATAAGTACCTAAGTATTTCAGTTACCAAATTATTAGTAAACCTGTATTTTTAAAATGTATGACTTGGTGTTTGATGTATCGTGACAATTCCAAATAAACTTATCTTGAAACAATATTGTATTTATCAACACATGAACACACAAAACTTAATTAACTACCTAATGTCAGTTAAATACATAAACAAATAATTATATATTTCGTATATAAAATACACCGTACACAATTTCATTGTGTCCGCCAACTGGGTCAAGTAGGTATTACAGTGTTGCCCACTCACATTCCATGTTTGAACATTTAATGCGCGATGATAATTTTAATGCCAGGATCGGGTTCCCCAGCTGCATCCTTTGCTAACGGTGCATCACCACAAATCCTGAAGTTCTTCGTGTAAGGAATTACGCCAACTAGGAGGCCGGAGACTATTACCCATATACCGGCGACGTAGAAAGCTGCATCCCAGTGTCCTGTTGAATCCTTTAGAGCGCCTGAAATTTGCAAATAGCAAATATTATTTTCTGTGCATTTATATTATACTAAATATCATCAAGGCGCTGTAGCCAAACTAGAAACTTGGTTTGTACTATGATAATCAGATAACTGATAATGTAGCTCAAGGGTAGATACGTAGCTAGTGATATTGTTTAATAGAATAGGTATAACAAATACATTCCCGCTTACATATTGTAGGAAAATTTAATGGATTTCGAGCAGACTTGTGGCGCCTGTCAATAATGAGATCACTCGATAGCTCTATTGTTAGCTATATGAAAACGCTTATATTAACGAGCTAACTCTACGATACGTTAACCATAACACGTATACAATGTCGGTTTATCATTAACGTGTATATACAACCGTTGGAACGTAACACGACGTTTACGATCATTGTTACCGCTAGTTGCGATAACAATTTATCAGTACCTATTCTGATACCTTTAGACACGAGTACTTGAACACGATTGGAATTTATTGTTAAAAGTTACATGTACTTTTACTTTGTAAGTATATTATTCAACAGTATGTTATGTATTGATTGATATTTTTGAAATCAGATTTGACGAAATAAGATGGTCCTACAGGAAGATAAATGGGACAAAGATCTTGCTTAATATAGAGTACTTGCATAATATGGATTAGATAATTGGAATTTAGTTTTAAAATGTTGGCAATAAGTTGTTATGAAAACGGAAGAAAGGAAGCTAGTGTATGATATAACTTACCAGCCATAGGCGGTCCAATGAGATGTCCGATCCCCTGACTCAGCAGCACCAATCCGTAAGCCATCGTAAAGCGCTCCAGCGCTATCAATTCCACCAGAATACTTGGGGTATAAGAATATGAGCTAGAGAACATTAGGCCAAACATAACAGCGTTTAAAGCTAAGATGTAAAAGCTGTAAGGCGCTTCAGGGTCCATAGTGCGGATTAATACTGGGAACAAGACAATGGTAACACCGCAGAGGATCAGGCAGACAGCGTATGTCTTTGTCACATTCACCCAGGGGAGGTCTCCCATCCAGCCGAGACCGACCTGTAAATAACAAATAAATCCTAAGATATCTTCCAAATATACCTCAGTTTAGTTTGCTGGTACTATGGTAATCAGATAGCTGATATTCCATACACTACTTTCTTAAATACATACTTAATTAGATATGTACAAGATACAGCACGGACAGACAGATTCATGTACACAAAATTGTGGTGGGATTCGAACCCACGGGACGGGGAGAAAATCAGGGACCTAAACATAAAGCCAACTGGCCTCTCATATTGAATATTTTATGTATCGGTACTAGAATTGTTCCCGTTTTAAGACAATAATTTCAAAACATTTTCAAATATATAGCTAAGGAAAATAAGTAACGAACAAGGCCAAAATGCATGTAGTTTATGACTCGTAAAATTACGGTACTAAAATTTAAATGCACACAATGTCAATTGTATTGCTTTACGTTTATTCGACATGTTGCATAAAATAAACATAAATATCTGTTTTTTATTATAGGTACTTGTCAGTAAAAGTAATTACATTTATGGCTGTGCCAGTGCTAACAATTGTAAGGAGCAAATTAGATAAATAAATATCCAATCTGATTCTAAACACAGCGAGCAAGTTTATACAATGTTACTTGAATAGATACTACATCTAGACAGAACAAACAGACATCATGTAGAAATCAGATCCACAACCACCTACACAAAGTTTGGATGGTTAACCACAAAGCCAACCGAACACTTAATATTATAGTTAAAATTCAACAAATGAAAAACTTACGATTCCAATAATTGTGGCTCCTCCAAAAACACTGAGCATCCAGAAACCGTGATCCTCAGAGTACCCGCTCATTGTCATGAAGTTGGAGATGTAGAAGTAAGGTACAATGAACCAGATGAAGAGCACCAGGGTTGACAGATTCATCATCAGGAAATGGAACTCAGTGAACATGTTAAAATCAAAGGTCTTGTTCAACATACTCAAGACGCGACGCCCCCACGTCTGCAAAAAGAGTAGCCAATTAACAACAGCCTATATATAAATTTCCTCATAAATTTGCTCTTGAATGTGTCGAAAGTGGATAACTAGTTCATGAATCCCAGACGCACATTAATAAACATTGTAATCTGGTCCAAAACATCACAGGAAACTTGCGTTCTAAATAAATATTACATGAGTTTCGTGAAGGCTAAACGTCAGAAATAACTTGGACAGATATGTAATGAATTTGGAATGGACTACCTTTATATGTTCACTTATATGTAAAATTCATATAATAAAAATAAAAATGAATTTCTAAATGTGTTTCTCAAGAACACCTGGACCCATTTGGCTCTTTTTAAATGAGATTCTTATGAAAATATTAGGGATTTCCCTTTAATAAAATCACTAAATATAGATATAGTAAATTTACCTTTTCATCCTGGTCTTCGATCGACCACATAGAATTTCTATAAATGTCTGGACAAGACGACGCCCTCAGCTTATACTTGGCAATATTCATCATAGCTCCGCGGTGCATGATCGAATTACGATGAACTCTTATATCCCTCAAGTAATGATGATCAGTTTGGAAATGTCTAGATATCCAATCCTGTCTAGGAGCAATAATAGGTGTTTTATTCTCTGGGATCGGCTGAAGCAGTTTCTCCCTAACTACGTTTAATTTTGACTGGTAATCTTTCTTCGCTTTCTTGTTCAGTTTTAGTTTCATTGACATCGTTATTGGCTTCTTCTTTGAGCCCTCTGCAGGCTCCACTGGAAGTTGCTGCTCCGAGTTGCATCTCAACGCGAGCAAAGATGGGTAGTTCTGCAAAACTATGTTGTAGAGGCGTTTGTTTGTTGTCAGTTGGTCTAATACTTCTGCTGGTACCTAAAAGTAAAATTGATATTGCAGATGAGAAAAAATACTCTATGATTATTAGTAAGAGAGAGACAGTTATATATGTTTATAATTACCTTCTCGCTTTGTCTCAAAAAAGTTGGCAGGTTTATGACAGAGCTAACTTTTTGCTGTGATAAAGTTTCAGCGTTCCTCTTGGTAGTCGCTTCTAAATTCTCAGCTTGAGCTATGGAAGCAACTAGCGCCGTCAAAATATACTCCGGAGTTTCACCACTCTTCATCAAACACTTTAACTCTTCAACACCGGGATATACTGACTCACCGCCGCCAGACTTTGCCGATATAGATATTGAACTGTTGGCCCTTTTAGCTTTGCTCAAACGCCTTGCCTTTTGGTGTTCCAATATCAACCACTCAGGGTCTCTCATGAGTGCTCCACATACGCATACATTAAGTACTGTACCAGCCAAAAGCAGCAGAGCACCTCTCCAGTCAAATTCTTTCAATAAATAAGTCGTCAACGGTGAATATATGAAGGTGCCGAAGCCCACTCCACAAGATCCCAAGCCGACAGCCAAGTTCCTGCGTTTATCAAACCAGTATGCAATAGAGACCACAGCAGTGACATACAGAAGCCCTGTCCCTAAACCAGCCATCAATCCGTAGGTAACGTATAAGACCTCCACAGAGTTACTAAACGAGGCAGCTACGAATCCGATCGTGGAAGCTACACCTCCTAGTATTGTCATATATTTGCATCCATATCGATCGACCAGGGCACTCATAATGGGCCCAGCAATCAGTGGAACTGATATAAACAAACTTCCAATCAGGGAAGTTTTTGCTTCACTCGTTTCAAAATATATGACGAATTTGTCATGCATCAAGCCATAGGAGAAGGCCAATCCATCAGCGACCGTAGCGATGAGGAATGAAGCGGCAACAATTACCCAACCCCAACCACCGTCCGGAATCTGAGGTGCGGTATCCTGGGACGATTTACTGGAACAGATACTGTCACCATCTCCCAGACCGAAGAATTTGACACCCTCATTGGTCGAAATCGCATCTTCGTCATTTTTGTAAGACACTGCAAGACTGTCAGTATTCTTTGCATTGTTTAATTCCGTTTTCATAGAATTAACCGTGTCCAAGTCATTCTTAGGCTTTTCATCGTGTCTCTCGTCGTCATTCGCAGCGTCTATAAATTTGAAATTATTAGTCTTGTTGAGGAGAGGAGACGTAGTCTTCTCCTCTTCAGACGGTACTTCTTGTTCATACTTAATCGACTTCTCTTTACCTGGTATTCCATTGGCATAGGCTCTTTGCGAGTCCATTTAGGTTCTATCGAGAGCGTCTTTTAAGTACGGATCTAAGTACGTACTCGGTCTTTCTCTAATATGGTCCTCTAGCGGACTATTTTGAAAACTACCAAAATTGGATGTGGAATCCAATGGGGTGATTCTTCTACGTCGAAGAAATGGTCAATTCTCTTGACCAGTGTCTTAACCTGGGATCTCTGGCTGAATAGCGACAGGGACTCTTTGATATACAGAGCTTTAGGGCGCAAAGATTGGCACTTATCGATGACATCAAGGACCGGCTAGTCCTCGATTTCGCACTGTTGAAAAATACACTTTCTATATTGTCACGCTTTTGACTCCTGAACGTCGAATGCCGTCTTGACATGAAGAATTAAAGTTTTGAAATATATCCTAGCAACAACATTTCAGTTTCGCAAGAAAACAGGGTGGAATCTGTAACAAAAGAGATACGTCGTTAGTTTTATAAATCACTTAGTAAGTACCTACTTAATACTGACCGCATGTTGTCATAGTTAGATTAAGGATTCCACTAAACGTCATTAATAAAAATACTACTGATCGTGAGCATCAAAGTTTGAAAATGGATGTATGTTAACTTGACCATCAATTTCTTTAATTTTATAAGTGCCAACCGAAGTAACCATTGTGTTAACAAGGAAATGTGTCAAACGCAAACTGCACGCTAGAATAATGAACCTGCAGGCACATTGTTAATACAATCTGATTCTACAATTGCAATCTATACAAATGGCACACAATTCTAGACTTTATCTACATGATTCAGAGTTTACATTACATTTTCAGTGTTTAATTAAACATTGTCAATGGGAACAGAGCAGAAAGCGTGTGGTGCTAATAATTGAATCATTTTTTCCGTTAATCATCTTTATTTCAATAAATATAGGAATGTGTGAACTAATAAAGGTTGTATGAAAAATATTTATGAGATTTATCACTGAACGGTTATTTAGTACATAAATAATAAGATAATATTGTTTTTATGGTACTAAGAGAGTCGTATTTATTTTATTTTACAAAAATACATTGATTAAATTATTTAATTAAATAATTTTGCACGACTACTCGGTATATTATAGCTGCCCACAAAATTGTTTTGTAGGTACCTGTAATGCAAATAAATAAGTATATACCTACAACAATTATCTATGCAAATCTTAGGATCAAATTAATAACTAATTTCAGAAGAAGTCCGAAATACCAAAACGCTACTTACGACTATACTCTCTGTTTATTCTATATTTTACTAATGTTAACAAAATTTTATTGGCATTACAAAAATGTAGGTATCTATCAATGAAGACACATAATAATTTTCAGTTTGCCAAAGTAAACACGCCAGTAAGTTAGGTGATATATCTATAGGACTACAAAATAACAGGCTATCAGCCAAAACACATTATTACGGGTTATATGGACCCTATAAACAACATTTTATGTTCGATATAGAGCGACGGGACACACCTAGGCAATACATTAACCTAAATGATTAACGATATGAATATAAATGTCTGAAATCACACCAAATGATTAGAACATAAATCGTAGATTCTGACATTGGACATTATTACCAATAAGGAGTTCAAAGGAATCTTCTGATCTAATAGTAAGATGCACAATTGCATAAACAGAATGGAAGAAACAAGGAAATATTCAATGAACTTTCAAATTTTTTTGACAAATAAATTGTCTAGTACCAAATCTTCTCAACGATTTCATCAATCAAATCTTAACTCATTATCTTGGTATCATAGACTTGAAGTTAACTAGAGCAATCAACTTAAAACATCAAACGTTCACTACCGTTCCACTTCTTAGATTACTGTCAACTATCATCAAACAAAATTACCACAAAAAGGTAAACTGTAGCGGCGGCCTTGCATTAATTTGTGTCAATAAACTGAACACATCAAAATCCGGTGAGAACCGGATATTTTCGGATCGGATTCCATTGGATCGTAACAAAACTGGTCCTTCGACCATGATAAATGTTATTATGCGGTGAATGGGAATAAATGAACAATTATTTCCGCAAATTAAATGGCTTGAATACACTAAATATATAATCATTATTTATCTTTAATCATAGTAATCTATCGAAAAAAGAATACACTGAATCTATAAGTACTTGTAAGTAGATAGGTATCAATCTAATGATGATTAATGTGTTAATGTCTATGATCTAATCGCGAAAGACATGTTATGCCACCGGATAGTAAACAATATGAGCACAAAACAGTTTCCACCTCTTCAAGACTTTTAATTTCATATTTTAATATACCTGCGCATTGCACATATAATATCTCACGAAAACATGATTTCCATTTTATTTTAATACTATATATCCTTGAAATTGGTTAATTTTTAGAAACCCAACTTAGAACTGATTATCTATATATATAAAAATGAATTGCTGTTCGTTAGTCTCACAAAAAGTCGAGAACGGTTGAACTGATTATGTTTTCTTGGTTTTGAAATGTTCGTGTGGGTCCAGGGAAGGTTTAAAAGGTGAGAAAAATGGAATAATTGCCGGGAAAGTAGTTTCTGAGATTAGCGCGTTCAAGCAAACAAGGAAACTCTACCGCTTTATGATATTAGTATTGAAGTATAGATTGGGGCAGTACGAAGTCTGCCGGGTCAGCTAGTCGTATATAAAATCCGCGGTATTCTGGGCTAAGGGCACATCCTTGCGGAATACCTTATTTCATGCATTAAGATTGTAGTAATTTCTTCTTTTATTACAATATTTTAGTTATTCTGTTAATTTACTCAGAGATAGTCTGCATACAGATATTATTATATGCTATACTAATCAAATTACTGAATATAACGTACTTAAACAGTATCGAAAGCCTAACTAGGTCAAGTAATATGCATTTCTTGCTAGGTGGATAGTTTCGATGACTTATTTGTTCATAATAAAATATTATCTTGAGTTACAGACTTCAAATAAATCAGAAATCACTCTATTAGTACAATATTGTTGTTAACAGAAATACCTATAGTAAATTAAATTATCTTTTCCTTGTGGATTAAGCCTCTACCTTCTGTAGTGCGTTCACTAGGTCAAGTACCTTCTTGTAGCTAGAGTATTATATATAGTACTAAGCTCATTTATGTGATAATACTACATCGTAGTAACATTGGAATGAAGTACTTTATCATGATATAACTTGTTACGATTTTCCTGTTTACTTTATTATAGTTGACCCGTATAACTTTATCAGCCCTCCCTTAATTAGTTGCACTGTTACAGGGATGCTTCAACCAATAAACTAAACCTTCAATAGTTGCAGTGTGAAATTAGCCGTTCCTTGATAAATAGGCTCTCCGATACTAAAAGATTTATATTATAAATGCAAAAGTGAGTACGGATGCTTGTTACTCTTTAACGCAAAAACTACATTTAACGGATTTGGAGCACAGACCAAAACCAAACGTCATATTTGGAGCACAGACAGTTAATTTTTATTAATGTACATATAGGCTACTTTTAGTCCCAGGAAAATTGAAGATCCCCAGGAGTGCAGGTAAAACGGGGGAGCCACTAGTCCCTCATAGATGCATCGAGTCTTTAGGGAGTAGATATTTATCTACTTAAGTACCATATTGAGGCAAATTAAATCAAAACAAGCATTTTCGTCTATAAAAAGATTCTTTATAGCGGTTATAATATTATTATAGGCGAGGTAGAGCGTCCTTGATAGAATTAATTCATTTATATCAGTTTTTACTACGATGTCCTCAGATAGTCCCATAATATGGGTAAAGCACGTGACATCACTTCAAATCTGTTTTTTATTACTCCTTATCACGTATACCAAATACTAAAAATAGTTTGCATATTAGACCTATGTTTTTACTACGGATCATTTTGGTTGTTATGTTAGCCTATGCTTACCTTAATGGTACCATTTATAAAATAAATATCCTGGGACATTTTTCACACACGGCCAATCTGATTCCAAAGTAAGATTCAAATGAAGCTTGTGTTATGGTAACCAGATAGCTGATATACTACATATAATACTTTTAAATACATAGTTACATATTATAGATATTTACATCCAGACACAGAACAAACAGACATATTCATGCATACAAATGTTTGTCCTGGGTGGGATTGGAACCCACAACCCGCGGCTTGAAAGTCAGGGTCACTAACCACAAAGCCAATCGGGCTGTCAAGTTTATATTAACTTTTTTTTATTTACATATACATACCTTATTTTCATTTAATGTACCTAAATGTAATTACTCCTCTCCTCTACTAGAATTATTGTGAACATGTTCAATGAATGAATAAATTTACATCCAGACACAGAACAAACAGACATATTCATGAATACAAATGTTTGTCCTGGGTGGGATCCTGAACGGCTTGAAAGTCAGGGTCACTAACCACAAAGCCAACCGGTCTATCGGTGTATAAATACCTATAATGGAATTTTCCATTCAATATAATAATTACAAATAGATTTCTTCCTACATCTATACTATAATAATATTGTTTTTTGTGTGTTTGTTTGTCATGAATATGCTCCGAAACTAATTTACCGATCTGAATAATTATTTTACCAATAGAAAGCTACGTTATTTGTGAGTGTTCTAAACTATATTTTATCCCCATATTCCTTCGGGGACGGGATCTGCACGAGCAAAACCGCGGGGCGGAAGCTAGTGTGTAATAAAAATAAACAACTCAGCCGTCTTTTAATAACTATTATAATTAATAAAAGGATAAATAAAGTCACGTGTATGAATTAAAATGAGGAAAAAACATGATTTTCTGCTTATAGTGTTTTCCTTTATAGAATACTTCGTTTAGCCTTTAGGCTTTATAGCGAACTTCTGTAGGTTCGAATCCCAAACAGGAAAAACATTTCTGTGCTTGTTTGTTCTGTGTCTGAATGTTAATATTACCATGTATTGTCTATATCTATACTAATATTATAAAGAGGAAAGATTTGTTTGTTTGTTTGTTTGTTTGTTTGTTTGTTTGTAATGAATAGGCTCCGAAACTACTGGTCCGATTTCAAAAATTCTTTCACCTTTGGAAAGCTACATTATCCCCGAGTAACATAGGCTATATTTTATCCCTGTATTCCCACGGGAACGGGAACTACGCGGGTAAAACCGCGGGGAGGCAGCTAGTATGTATTAAAATGGTATATCAGCTATCTAGTTACCAGAACACATATTAGCTTAGTTTGAAATCAGATGTTTGGCCATGTATAAAAAATGTCACAGAATATTTATTATGAATAGCCTGAACTACCTACTTATGATATGACCAATAAAAAAACTGTGTTTGAAGGAGCTATAACATATATTAGACCCCAAATAGATCGAATATATTATATTCCAAAGTGTGTTAGGATGGATAGATCGATGCATGTTACTCTTTCACGCAACAACGTCTGAAGCGATATAAACGAAAATTGGCACACTGATAAACATATAGACTACTATTTATCCTGGGAAACTTAATATCTCCCGGGAACCGTAAAACGGAAACCCTGGCTAATGATTATACTTCAGTAGGATATTATATATATTATTATTATAAATAACTGTAAGTTTACGTAAGATACGTCGGGTTTAATGAGTTTCATCCACGCTGGCTTCGATCCAGAATCTGAGGCCGTCTACATCGCGAGGTTTACTCCCTTGTCACATATAATCCAATCATTTGGTATTTTTACCTGGAAAGTTTTCCGGGAGTTTTGAAATTTGGCAATTTTATAGATTTTGGTATGCTCTTGCCAAATTTCAACTTTGCCACCTCGTATGGCTGCCGCTCGCGCCGCCATATTGAAAAAATGGCGCCCAAAAGCAGTTTTTTGATAATAACTCCTTTCTGGCGCATTTTACAGGAAAAACATATTTATTGAAAAAAAAAGTAGAGAAAATTTCCTACAATTTATGTCTAACATTTTCTTTCCTAAACTCAATAGTTTCGGCGTACGAGCACCGTAAACCATTATACATCCACACTAACGTGTAATATTTACTTTAAACTCATAACGTGATTTGTAAATTATACGAAGGTTAAATATTGTTCTATAGAATGAAAACATAGCTAACTACAAGTCTACCATGTCTAGCTAGTCTGTTATGTCTCCGCAGGTATAAAGGAATAGGAACACTTCTGTGGAACATCGGCTTCGACTGGCTGTTGCGCGGGACCCTCCTCCGTGACACAAGTGTCATCTGCTACGCGGATGACACTCTTCTCACCGCCCGGGGGGGGGGGGGGGGGGGCGAGCACCCACGCCTCAAACTCCCAAGGAGGGGTGCCCGCCAGAGCGCACGCCGCCGAGAAACCCACTGAGCGGTAGGCCCTCGTCACCCGCAGTGCGATGGCCCTTTGGGGCCTGCGGATGGCGGTGGCGTTCTCCCTCCTATAGAGGGAGTCCGCCCAGATGGGCGCCCCGTACAGGGCCATACTTCGCAGGATGCCGGCGTACAGCTGCCGGCATTGCGCTCCAGGCCCCCCCAGATTTGGGAGGAGCCACGACAGGGAGTTCGCGGCCCTCAGCAGGCGCGTCGATAGCCCGCTAAGGTGCGGGCCGAAACGCCACCTGCTGTCCAGGACAAGACCCAGATATTTCATCTGGGTCTTGACCCCTATCGTGACTCCCGCCACGGTGATGTGGCCTTCGGGTGGGATGCGCTGCCGAGGACCGTGGAAAAACACGGCCTCGGTCTTGTGCAGCGCAACCCCCAATCCCAGGCGGCGGATCCTGCGACCAGGGATCCGCCCGCCGAGGCCAAATTGGCCGCCTCCCTGAAATCCCCCCCCCTCCCCCCTAAACAGACTAGCTAGACCGACCGACCTAACAGACTAGCTAGACATGGTAGACCAGTAGTAAGCTATGTTTTCATTCTATGGAACAATATTTAACCTTCGTATAATTTACAAATCACGTTATGAGTTTAAAGTAAATATTACACGTTGGTGTGGATGTATAATGGTTTACGGTGCTCGTACGCCGAAACTATTCAGTTTAGGAAAGAAAATGTCAGACATAAATTGTAGGAAATTTTCTCTACTTTTTTTTTCAATAAATATGTTTTTCCTGTAAAATGCGCCAGAAAGGAGTTATTATCAAAAAACTGCTTTTGGGCCCCATTTTTTCAATATGGCGGCGCGAGCGGCAGCCATACGAGGTGGCAAAGTTGAAATTTGGCAAGAGCATACCAAAATCTATACAATTGCCAAATTTCAAAACTCCCGGAAAACTTTCCAGGTAACCTCTATTTTCTCGACCAAATTACTGTACTAATATGTTCATATGAAAATAGTTTTCAAATCTCATGATAAACAATAACAAAGCGAAATGTGTGTTTTGCCAACTTTTTTGTCTTCAAAATAAGCCTGTGTGTTTTGTTAGGGGCGATCGAATGGTCTCTTAAACGAAGATAAAAATAATTTTATTGCTTGAAAACCGTTAATACATATGATCTTTATTTATGTTTTATGGTTTTTCATGATTCGCTATTAAAGTATACAACTTTTAATTTTAAGGAATCTATGAAGTCAATGTAATTATTTAGCCTATTTAACGAGAACGAGAATAGAATTAGTATTTTAGAACAGGGCTGTCCAAACGTTTTGAGTAAACTCCAAATGTATTGTGTATGACGCCGCACACATCACATCACTATGCACTCGAGAATCAGGAATTTCCCCGAACGCACAAAACGTCGTTATTTTATTTTGCAACCCCCTATGCATTTAGTAATTGTTTGGCCCTGGGTCCCACTTAATTTGGACAGCCCATGATTTAGATCAAAGATAGGATAGATTTTATTGTATAAAAATACCCGTATTTTAGCATTTACAATGATGAATTAAAATACAGCCAGAAGCCAAAAGATTTTGAAGACGTCATCATAATACTAATCTTAATATTGTTCGAATCGAAAATGTAAGAATTTGCACATAAGGAAGTCGAGTTATCATAAGAAGCAATCCTATCCATTTGCATCTGGTTGCTATCTGTGTTATGGTATCATTTACTTAGTATGGAAACAGATTTTTTTTTTATACGACGACGGTGGCAAACATGCATGCGGCCCACCTAATGGAAAGCGGTTACCGCAGCCTATGCACATCACGGGTGCGTTGCCGACCTTTCATAAACCTATTGACTCCTCTTTTGAAAACGTCCTCCAGATTGGTCGTGTGTGAAATATGTCCTATATTATTTAAAGATTATGTCTTAAAGTTTATTATATAAGTATTATACTCTCAATAATATATACGTAGAATTGATTAATGACACCGGAACAAAAATTACTAGGTATTATTAAATAATAATAAAACATGACTGTACATTATAAATAAACGATGTTTATCATCCATGCTCTTTCCTGATACCTATACATTGTTTACCTTGGCACGGCATATCCGCTGCTATTAATAACTAAAGGGTTCTCTAATTAATATAACTCCTTTACACTTCATCTAAAACATTTGCCACATCTTAATAAAACTAGAGACACTGAAATGTAGGGCTATCTTAATACATCCTAACATTCCTAACTAATATTATAAATGCGAATATGAGCTTTCACGCCGATCTATAGGTACCACTAAAACGATTTAAAAAAAAAATTCACGAATTGAAAGCTACGTTATCAGGGAATAGTTATGTTTTATCCCCATATTGCTATGAGAACGGGAATTACGCGGATTAAGCCGCGGCACTGAAGCATTTGAAAATTTGGTAATATAAAATATATGTTTGCCTTATTACGTCAAGATATGATATATATAACTATTCCTAGTAATAAAATAAAATAACCGCTTCATAGAAACGATATTAAAACAGGCTTTATTTTCCAACAGCATCATTCAATTAAATATGCGATTGAGGAAAATGTGACGCCATGTAATTGTCATGATCATTGCGTATGATGCAGTCACGCCCGCAATTATATATAACATTTATATAACTAGTAACCGCCCCACGATTTCACCCGCATTGTTCCCGTTCCCGTAGGAATACGAAGTTAAAATATATTATCGAATCAGTTATTATTTTTTTATGTCAAAAGGTTGACAAACAGGATGACGGGTCACCTGATGGTAAGTAGTCACTGCCGCCTATGGACATTTGCAATACCAAGGGGATCGGCGATGTGTTACTGACCTTAAAGAATTCCAGATATTACCGCGTTCAACCAAGCATAAACTCTTTAACATAATAATATTTGTAAACAAAATAAATAATAATAATGTCATGGGACACTCGCGGCGAAACTGATATCAAAAATTCCCGGGATAAAAAGTAGGCTCCAGGCTTTCACCCTAATCCGTTCAATGGTTTTTGCGTGAAAAAGTAACAAACATCTATACTTGCATACTCACAAACTAACGCATAAAATATGTAATAGTAGAATAACTGAGATAAGGTAGGTAAATATAAATAAATTTGATAGACGTGATGAGATTATTTAAAATAATATTTAAGGTGATTGTAAATAATGATACTAATTTCACTTTATTTTGCAAATATTTACATAGGTGATTTTCGTTATGTACCTACCTATTATTATTTGTATAATTTCCTATGTATTTATTTCTCATAATGATTCATTTATTGCGTTAATTTACTTATTTGTTACTAGCGGACCCGACAGACTTCGTTCTGCCCACTAGCGCCACCTACCGGGTCCAAATTGATGTATTAGGTATACATAAAAACCTTCCCCATAAATTGTTCCGTAATTTGGTGAAAACCGCATGAAAATCTGTTCAGTAGTTTTTGTGTTCATCGCGTTCAGACATACAGACAGAGGCGGCGGGGACTTTTATATATATAGATACTCGTAGATATAGATTTACAAATATTTGTCTTGGTGGGAATCAAACCTAGGATCAGTGGCTTAAAAGCCGGTATTGCTAACCACTAAGCCAACAGATCGCTTCCATAACACACTTGTTTATATTTCGATCTCGTTAGAATTCCGTATGAATTCAATTAAATTCTGACCTTCAAATTATTCAATTTTAGTATAAAACTAGTTTCAAGCTTTCTTTAAATGTGTTTATATTGTTTTTATGAATTTAAATTGAGTTTGGTTATATTATTATAAATTTTTTTTTTACTAATTAATTGTGAATTGTGGTGTGTGTAATAAAAATTTAAATACCTTTAGTTTATTAGATTTTAATAAAGAATCCCATAATTAAGGCTTTTTTAATGGACTATAAGGTGTTATCCTCGGGTGGCTTTTACTCCCTTACGCGGACTGTTTCGGTCGCAAAGGGGTCTTAACCGAAGGAATAACTAAGTCCCGATTCTTTTATTTCTTCTATATATCATTTATGAAAAAATACTTACCTAAAAGATACGCTCGATAAAAATACCTAAATATTCGGTTGTCCAAATGAATACAGACAATTTTGTATATCATATGCCCGTTCTACAGCTTCATATATATTGTATAAGCAAAACATATCCTTCATGCGTAAATCTCATAACATCGTTGACAAATGTACAGTGGAGCGCCAAGCACTTGGCCAAAAATACGCGAAACTCGTAAGATTTAATGTTATTTACTTGACTAATTGTCGTTTTAACGCGTCCCGAGGGAAATGAGACCCGCCCACTCAGTCTGCGATTGTAAATACCTAAATAAATCAGCTGATTGTAACCGTGAAATGCTGAGAAGTTGGAATTATTTCGATGACTGGTCCAAAAATCGACAAGAAAACAGTGCAACAAATTTTATTGAATAGCGTCCGCTGTGCGGTTAACCCGAATAGTTCCGTTTCCCGTGGGAATACAGGGATAAAATATAGCCTATGTCACTCCCTGATATTGTAGCTTTCTATTGGTGAAATAATTATTCAGATCGGTCCAGTAGTATCGGAGACTTTTCAATATAAACAAACAAGATCGTTCCTCTTTATAATCGCTAAATACTACTAGCTACGCGCGGTTTCGCCCGCCTATTTCTCGTTCTCGTAGGAATATAGGGAACTGTAGCTTTCCAAAGGTGAAATAATTTTTGAAATCGGCACAGTAGTTTTTAAGCTTATTCATTAAAAACATACACACACACACAAATTTCTATTTTCCTCTTAATAATATTAGTGTAGATAAATTAATTACATATTATATTTGCTTTTCAATTCACCTGAATACTGCTGCAAATATCTACGCCTATAAGTAAGTACTTACGTATTCTATAGACCGTTTAAAGTTTACAAATAGGTTGTGTTTTTTTAATAAGGTATGTCTACCTGGCGAGCCCGCTAGCATTCATAAGGGTGCGATACCAGTGAAGCTAGTGGCGCGGACGCTTAGCTGCGCAGGCGCATGAACTTACCGATCACAGACTGGATTGCGTTGTTAGTGCACTGACTTTCAAGCTAGCTGGGTACCCAGGATAAATAAGTTTGCATTAACATTTCTATTTGGAAACCTTCGGTTAAGAGCCTCTTCGCTCACCGAAACAGTCCGTGTAAGGATGTAAAAGCTATCTAAGGCTAACACATCCTAGTCCATTCTAACAAAAATATGTTTGTTCTGTCTGTCTGTGTTAATGCCAACATATATATGTTGTCAGCTCGGTAACCGTAAAACAATTTCTGATTAGTTTTGTGTGTATGATTCTGAAAAAGGAATTTCATGCATTCTGATTGGTCAATTCGAGCGCACAGATATTAGTCAATGGAAACTCAGCTTTACAACCGAGTATTTAAAAAAAACAGTTTTTATTATGTTTCTGTTCATGTATATATGCTACGTTACATTTGAATAGATAAATCTTTTCTATTATTAGCGGTAGCGTCTACTTCGTTTGTATTTATGAAAAACAAAACACGTGGAATTTGAGACAACCATTTTTTTAATTCTATTTAAAAAAATATATGATGTTATTGTGGCGACTGTTCCATACATCTGTACGCGTAGATCTTTTAATACGCAACGGATTTTGAAGCCGTTATCAAAAGGCAAAGTATTTCAAGAAGGTTTATACGTAGTTTGACAGCCCGGTTGGCTTTGTGGTTAGTGACTCTGACTCTCAAGCCGCGGGTCGTGGGTTCGAATCCCACCCAGGACAAACATTTGTATGCATAAATATGTCTGTTTTTCCTGTGTCTGGATGTAAATATCTATCTACATATATATGTATGTATTTAAAAGTAGTATATTTATGTACTATATCAGCTGTCTGGTTACCATATCACAAGCTCTGCATAGTTTGGAATCAGATTGGCCGTGTGTGAAAAATGTCCCAGGATATTTATTATTATTATTAGTATCTAAATTGCACCTGTGTGAAGCCGGGGCCAGTCTCTAGTATCACTATATAACGTAGATTTTTGTTTGTCTGTATCATCTGTCTGTATTTTAACTTGTTACTTCACTCCTTAACTACAGAACAAAGGATCATGATCATCATGAAATGGACAGTATTTATGAACTGCTTAGGGATATTCTAAATTGAAACTCGACTCTGAATTCAAGCGATTGTCTATCTCCCTCGTGCACATGGGAACCTGATAGGCTCTCCCTCCCGCATGATCGCCTGATTGATCAGTTGATCAAGTTATGTTTCTGACGACCGTATTTAAAAATGAATCTTATCGCTATTAATATTACGACTTTTAATATAATAACACCATACTCAATAGCTGAAGGTGCTTCAAAAACGATTCTTAAACAACTTATTTTAAGGTTAGAATTCCTTTGTGCATCTCTGTAATAACCACAGACATACGTCAAGTAAAACCCTAAACTGCTGTTTACCGTCAGAAGGTACATCTGGTGCCAAATGACGTCAAACACCGTAGTGTCGCAAATCCACGCTATTTCCGAATTTGCCTTGAGACAGCTACTGTAAGCCAGATGTTCCAGAACCATCCAAACTGTCTGTAAAGAGTAAAGGGACTGTGTCACAGTTTACATTAGCATTTGAAAGCCGTATTCGAAGAATTTCAAAGCGTAGGTAAAAGACTCAAACACTGAGTCATATAGTCTATTCATACTGAATTGAAAGGGGTTAAACTTATCAAGAATTAAGATAGGGTGTCTCTCTTTGTTGCGCTATGTCTGTCTCTATTTGATGCATGGATATGGGTGTATGTTGAATGCAAACGGTCTTTCAAAATATTGATAACTAAGCTTATTAACTAATACGATAATTGTAAACTAAACTGGTCTTGACGCTAACTGGTTTCTGAAACACACATTTTAGTCCATTTTAAGTAGGTATAGTTAGATATCCTAACTGATTAAAGTATTAGCTACTGTTTGACAATGTTGCTACATTATGGTAAAAAGTTCTATAAATTTGAATTATGGTAACCATGGTACCCATAAAGCAGAATGCATAGAACATCTAAGTCTATATGGTAACAGAGAATGAAGATAATAAATGGCCATTATCGTACCTTAATTATTATAAAGTAGGAATGCGAATCAAGAAATCAATTAATTGTCCTCAAATGAACCAATTTATTTTAAAATATTAATTATTTATTTCCAAATGATTACAAAAAAGATTGCTCAATGATTGCGAGTGCAAATTTATTAATGATACTCCTCTCCTATTGGTCGTAGCAATAGGCAATACCTATAGCCTTCCACGATAAATGGGGCATCCAACACAAAAATTTTGTTCCTATTGGAAACAGAAGGCCTGAGACCAACAAACTCTTCAGCTAATAAGTATCAGTAAAGATACGGGCTACCGGCCGGCGCGGAGTCAGCGGTAGTTCTCAAAACAACTTACCTAAACAAATCACAAAACACAACACCACATTTCTCCACAAACAATACCCCATTATTCACAAACGTAAACAATCACTGATGATACAGTTTCTCATTAAGGATAGACAGTTTATATGCATTGTTCACTGTTTCAAAACAAATCAAATCATTATTATTCAAATACCTAGCTAGGTCTTTACAAGCACTTATGAACAGTCACTCTTCCGATTCTGAAAGTTATTCTTGCTGTGAAGAGCCGGCAATAAACTCAGCAATTATATGCTTTCTTCACTATTTCAAAAACAAATCAAAACATTTTTATTCAAATAGGTCTTTACAGGCACTTTTGAAGTCACTAATAAAACGCTCGGTTCCAAAAGTTGCTTTTACTGAGAAGAGCCGGCTATAAACTTAGCAATGACACTTAAAAAATCGTGTGAGCTTGTAGCGAGCATTTCACTGCCAAAGGTATTTTTCCATACTATCCGATGCACTATAAAAGCCTTTTTGATATACTTTCTTCACTGTTCGTTGCAGAACGTGTTTGTGGAACTATCTAGCTATGAGTGGGACCTAACTTCTGATACTCATCAGTAGTAGCCCTAAGGTCGAATGTCCACTTTTAGCCCATGGTCATGAACATATTGGCAGTTGTTTAACGTAGGACTAAGGTTCCAGTTGTGATGAGTCATTTGCGTACGTGTGGAAGGTACCATATTAAGAGAAATAAGATTTTTAAATACCTTTTCGTTCAATGAAATGAAGGTGCATCCAAATTTTAGGCATTAATAAAGAAGGTATGAAATGAAATATGTGGCGATTTATTAGTTCAAATAGGCCTTCACAGGCACTTATGAAACGTCGACTCTAGTGCTCGGTTCGGAAGGTTGCTTTTGCTGAGAAGAGCCAGCAATAAAGTCAGCAATTACTAATAAATAAGTACTTACGCGGTGATTGATTTTTTTTTTGCAGTTAAAGCAACGTATATTTTAAGCATTTCAATTAAAATCATATTAATAGGTGCATTTGAAGATAATAACTAAACGATATTTAAAACTAAAAAAGTTGTATATCAATTACATATTACATAAGAGTCTAGACTACATTAATGACTTTAGGAGTTCCGGCGTAATTGAGTAACAAACATACAAACTTCGCATTTATTACCAGAATGAATATATAAAGATAGGGCAGGCAATTTACTGAAATTAAACAAGCTCAATTGTTCTCTATCGAACGGGAATGTTCCAAATATAAGTCTAATCATAAATACTAAATATTATAAGGTAGTTTGTTTGTCTGAACGCGTAAATCTCAGGAACTATTGGTCCAAATAAAAAATATTTTTTTGTGTCATATAGGCCATTTATCGAGGAAGGTTAAAAACATCATGCAACGACCAATAGGAGCGGATCATCATCTATACTAATATTATAATGATAGAGTTTGTTTGTTTGAATACGTAAATCTCAACAACTACTGGTTCGAGTTCTAAAATTCTTTTAATGTCGGATAGACAAGTTGCTGCGGCCAACAGGAGCGGAGCTACAATAAGAAATATAAGAAAAACGGGTATAATTTCATATGTGATGCACACGAAGATGCGCGGGTCAGCTAGTCTATATCTTTTACCTATATAAAATTCTCATATCACAATATTAGTTACCATACTCCTCCGAAACGGCTTGTCCGATTATGAAATTTTATATGCATATTCAGTTGGTCTGAGAATCGCCTACCATCTATTTTTGATACCTATAAGTGATCACGGGAACGGGAACTACGCGGGTGAAACCGCGGGGCAGCAACTAGTACATATAGGCATATGGGGTACCTGTGGTCCGCGATCTCGTAGCGTAGGAGGTCCAAAGTAAAAAGCAAGTCCTCACACTAAACAGTTTATTATAATCACGAAGCACAGACACAGCATAGAATAGAAGGAGCACAGTAAAGAGTGAAGCGATAGGAAAGGTACAGCACAGCAAAGAAAGTCACAAATACGTTTAGAACACTAAACAAATAAGCAGTCTATATGAACTATCGATAGGTACAGTATGTAATTAAAGAACAAGTAACGCGCTGTCTCACTGAGCGGTAATGACACACTGTGTGGCGCGACGGGGCGACGTCAGTTGGTCAACCCGGCCGGTGTGACGTAGATCGGCCCGTGCGCCTCTAGTCGAAACAAAAGAACTGGTTTTGGAATCGCGCGTTTCCAGTACACACGATTTTGCCGTTCGGATTATTTATGTTATTTTGTTAGTATAAAATATATTATTATATATAAGTATTGTATTGTTTAGTGTGTATATATTTATTTATAAATTAGTTGTAAATATTGTTAGTACTGTATATATGTAAATAGATTAAATATATAGTCTATAAGTTTTTGTAATTAGGTAAGTAGGCCACATCACTCCCCCTCAGAGACCGTCACTACGGGCGATAATAATTTGGAATACGTACTACACGACCAGTACGAGTTTTTTTTGGAATATCCTGAATAGGATTGTCTAGCGATCCTGGAATAGTTTCAGGTATTGAAATTGGGGTAGGAGTGGGTGTATGGGGCGTATCAGCCAGAAGATGAGCAGGCTTAAGCCGATCAATAGACACTGTGACACTTTTACCTTTAAACAGTATCTTAAAATACTTTTCACCTCTTTCTAATATTAAGTGGGGACCGGAGTACGGAGGCTGTAAGGATCCTCTCAAGGCGTCATCACGTAGGAAGACGTGACTTGACGAGGATAACTCTTTGAAGACAAAGATTTTGTCTTTATTGTGCCGTGCCGCGGGAGATGGCTGAAGCTTGGCAACAAATTGGTGTAGACGGGTGGTGAAGTCTGATATGTCAGTACTATCAGGAGAAGTTGAATGGAAATATTCTCCTGGTAGACGTAAGGGCTCACCATATACTAACTCGGCAGATGAGGCATTGAGATCTTCCTTAAACGAACTCCTTATGCCTAATAATACCCATGGTAGTGAGTCTACCCAACTGCTATCAGCATGGCACATTATCGCGGCTTTCAACTGACGGTGAAATCGCTCCACTAAGCCATTGCAAGCCGGATGATACGCGGTAGTACGACGATGTTTGAATCCAATCAATTTTCCAAGGTATTGGAAAAGGGCCGATTCAAACTGTCGTCCGCGATCAGTTACAATATCAGATGGACATCCAAATCTGGATATCCACGATATAAGCGTCTTACCGACGGTTTCGGCTGTCATGTCTGCCATTGGCATGACTTCGGGCCATCGTGTGAAGCGATCTACCACGGTTAGGCAGTAGCGGTAGCCTTGTGACGGTGTTAAGGGGCCAATAATATCCACATGGATAAAAGAAAAACGCGCACGAGGTAGCTCGAACGTGCCAAGTGGTGATGATACGTGGCGATGCACCTTAGCGCGCTGACATGCGAGACATTTGCGTGACCACTCACGACAGTCCTTGCGCACGCCTGGCCAAACAAAGCGCTCAGCTATTAATTTGGCTGTGGCGTTAGCTCCTGGGTGACTAAGGCTATGCAAACTGTCGAAAAGTGGTTTACGCAATAGCCTTGTCACAAAAGGTCTAGGAGATGGTGTACTTACGTCACAGTAAAGCTCTACTCGCGTGTCTGGAATCAACAATTTTTCCAAGCGGAGTGAAGACTCTTCACGCAGTAGCTGGGAAAGTTCCTGATCCGAAGTTTGAGATGAGGCGAGTTCTTCGAAATCAATTGGCATCTGCAGTTCTTCGATTCGGGACAAAGTATCGGCAACAATATTGTCCTTGCCAGATATGTGTCGAATATCGCTCGTGAACTGCGAGATGTAATCGAGGTGACGGAATTGACGCGGCGTACAATTAGCTTTTCGGTTGTGGAAAGCGTAACTGAGCGGCTTATGATCCGTATACACGACGAAATGTCTAGCCTCGAGCATATGGCGAAAGTGTTTGATGCTTTCGTAGATGGCTAGAAGTTCGCGGTCGTAAGCTGAGTATTTTTGCTGCGAAGGACTCAGTTTGCGCGAAAAGAAAGCCAGCGGTTGCCAGTCGTCGTCTTTAAAATGCTGCAAAACTGCACCCATTGCCAAGTCAGAGGCATCTGTAACCAAAGCCAGTTTGGCTTGACAATCTGGGTGTGCGAGTAATGCAGCGTTTGACAAACTCTCTTTGCACTGTTCAAAAGCGGAGAGTGCATCACCAGTAATGCTGACGGGGTGTGATCCCTTGACCGATCCCGTAAGAAGAGCATTTAAAGGTGCTTGCAATTTGGCAGACTGGGGTAAAAATCGCCTATAAAAGTTGATCATCCCTAAAAATCGCCTGAGCTCTCTAACTGTTTTAGGGACTGGAAATTCCCTAATAGCCTGCACCTTAGAATCTAGGGGTTTCGTACCGGAAGCAGAAATTTCGTATCCTAGAAACGTTACCTTCTCAACTCCAAAAACGCATTTAGAGGTATTAACCAGGACGCCATACTCCTTCATACGGCTGAACAGCTGGTGAAGGTGAACTTCGTGGTCAGCCTCAGTCCTCGAGAATACCAAAAAGTCGTCCAAATAGCAGTATACGAAATCTAGCCCTCTGGTCATCTCGTCCACGAATCGCTGGAAGGTTTGACCTGCATTTCTCAACCCAAAAGTCATGAACGGGAATTCAAATAGGCCGAAGGGTGTTGTAATAGCCGTCTTCTGAATGTCGTCCTGAAATACGGGGATTTGGTTGTAGGCCTTGACTAGGTCGATTGTGGAGAAAACTTTGCAGCCGGTAATGTTATAAGCAAAGTCGTGGATATGGCGGATAGGGTAGCGGTCAGGGACTGTGCGAGCGTTCAGCAAGCGATAGTCGCCGCAAGGTCTCCAGCCGTTATCTTTTTTCGGTGCGAGATGTAGAGGAGAAGCCCATGGACTTTCTGAAGGGCGAGCAGTGCCATTATTCAACATAAGTTGAAATTCTTGCCTAGCCGTTATTAATTTATCGGGGGCAAGTCTACGAGGTGGACATGAAATGGGTGGGCCAGGTGTTGTTCGTATGTGATGAACGGTTGTGTGTTTTGGAACAACAGGTGTGCCTGAGGGGCGAGTAATTTCGGGGAATTTATTTAAAATATTATGAAAGCGTGTGTCACCGGTCGAGACTTTGACAGAAAAAACATTTGTATAAGCCAGTGAAGCAATAGCTGTTAAAGCGGTAGTATTATCAATAAGGCGTTGATTACGACAATCTACAATTAAGTTATAGAAGCTAAGAAAATCAACTCCAATAATTGGTTTAGTAACCTCAGCTACAATAAATCGCCATGGAAAATTGCGTCTTAAGCCTAGATTTAAATTAAGATCTAAAAAACCAAATGTAGCTATTGCGGTTCCGTTAGCTGCACAAAGCTGGTAGTCCGTCTTCTCTCGACGTTCCCGAAGCGCAGATCGAGGGTAGACGCAGAGGTCACTGCCGGTGTCTACCAAGAATTGGTTCGTCGAGTTGCGGTCGGAAACGAAGAGGCGACCTGATGTAACGGGGCAATCGTCCGTCGCCATTAGCGAGTGCCCGTCGCGTTTTCCGACTTGTTGTAGTCACATGGCTTAATGCACCTATTTGCCTTAGATCCAAATTTGCTATGATACCAGCAAATAGGGTAATTGCGGTAGCTGGAGTTGGACCGGGGAGATGGACGTGAAGTGGAACGACGGCGTTGTGGTCTCGAACGACTGTTCGAGCGGTATCCTCGACGAGTGCTGTCTTCCAACTGTACGGCGAGGCGCTCAACCATCTTGCGCAATTCTGCAATCTCGCTTGAATGGCCGCATTGATGTCCAGGTACTGAAGCCGCACTGGATGATGTAGACGCGACGTTACACGGCGAGGTTAACTCCTGAATTCGGTCAGCCAAGTCCGACAGCTGATCCAGGGAGTGCGTTGGTTGACTTGCCAGAACCGTTTGGATGTTGTTCGGAAGGCGGTTGCTCCATATCGTCCGAACGAAGTCCTCGGGTACGGATGGCCCTGCTAAATCCACGAGGTGTCTCAAAAATTGAGAAGGTTTTCTGTCACCGAGCTCCTCATGGGTGAGTAATTGTTTCACCTTCTTCTCATGAGATGCTGACAGACGTCTAATCAGCTCGGTCTTGATCTTCTCATACCGGTTTTGGACTGGAGGATTGATAATAATATCCTTCACGGCCTTAGCATGCTGCATATCCAGGTTCGTAATGACGGTATTAAATTTTATAAAATCGTCGGTAATTTCAAAATTTTCAAATTGACCTTCTAGCATTGCGAACCATATTTCCGGGTCATCAGGTGAGAACGGAATAATTTTTAAATTCAGCTTCCTAATATTGGATGACGTATCGTCTCGTTCAGTGGAAACGCACATTTTTCGTGCACGACGCGTAGTCACTTTGTCTGTCTTAATGTGTTCTACGGTATTATCGGAATCATCACTATCACTCATTTTGATTATTGTGTAAATGTCAGGGGTCACCAGTTATGGGGTACCTGTGGTCCGCGATCTCGTAGCGTAGGAGGTCCAAAGTAAAAAGCAAGTCCTCACACTAAACAGTTTATTATAATCACGAAGCACAGACACAGCATAGAATAGAAGGAGCACAGTAAAGAGTGAAGCGATAGGAAAGGTACAGCACAGCAAAGAAAGTCACAAATACGTTTAGAACACTAAACAAATAAGCAGTCTATATGAACTATCGATAGGTACAGTATGTAATTAAAGAACAAGTAACGCGCTGTCTCACTGAGCGGTAATGACACACTGTGTGGCGCGACGGGGCGACGTCAGTTGGTCAACCCGGCCGGTGTGACGTAGATCGGCCCGTGCGCCTCTAGTCGAAACAAAAGAACTGGTTTTGGAATCGCGCGTTTCCAGTACACACGATTTTGCCGTTCGGATTATTTATGTTATTTTGTTAGTATAAAATATATTATTATATATAAGTATTGTATTGTTTAGTGTGTATATATTTATTTATAAATTAGTTGTAAATATTGTTAGTACTGTATATATGTAAATAGATTAAATATATAGTCTATAAGTTTTTGTAATTAGGTAAGTAGGCCACAGGCAATATGGCGGCCAGTCTTGAGTTCAATTGTCCAATTAGTGTTACAACAATCAATGTGTCACGCAAAATGGTCGCATGGGTATTGAAACGAGGCATTAACATTAACAACTTGTAGTTAGAAGTGCAAAGTTATGTTTAGTTAGAGAAGTTACTTTCACTCCACGTAAAGACTCCAGGGTGTAATGTATTATTATACGTATAAACACTTATAATTATGTGTAAGTAGCGATAGCGACTGTCCCGCGGTTTCACCTGCATGCACCAGATCTTCAATAAATAAATAAATATCCTGGGACATTTTTTACACACGGCCAATCTGATTCCAAAGTAAGCTTCAAAGAGAGCTTGTGTTATGGTAACCACATAGCTGATATACTACATATAATAATTTTAAATATATAGTACATATTATAGATATTTACAGCCAGACACAACAAACAGACATATTCATGCATACAAATGTTTGTGCTGGGTGGGATTCGAACCCACGACCATCGGCTTGAGAGTCAGGGTCACTAACCACAAAGCCAACCGGGCTGTCAAACTATTTGCATTAACAATTTGTAGTTAGAAGTGCAAAGTTATGTGTAGTTAGAAGTTACTTTCACTCTACGTAAAGACTCTAGGGTGTAATGTAGAGTATCGTAGTACTTTAATATACGTTCAAATACTTATAATTATATACGTAGCGACTGTCCTGCGGCTTAGCCTGTGTGTCGAGAGATATTTTTAATAGTCCTGGGAAAGTACAGTCATTTATGATCTCTTTAAAGCTAGACTGTTTTGGTCGATGTGTCAAAATTCGTCAAAATAGCTTTTAGCGTGAAAGAATAACAATTTATTTATACATCTATACATCCTCACAAACATTAATAATAATAACCAATTTAATTCTTATGTCACTAAAATAATTTGATTATTTATCGCTGCTGTAATCAAATTGATTATTTTCTGCACTGGTTTACAAACAAAGCCTAGTTTCATATAAAGAAAAAAATGCAGACGCAAATCGAATGACGAACAGTAATTTGATTTTTTTTAATATCGAACACGAGATATGCTATGCCAGTCTCGAGTTGGCAGTTAAAATACCAAAAGATACAATTTCAAAGGGCAATGAAAACTGAGAAAGGGGTCAAGCTCATAATGTCAATCATTCCTAATTTAAATCTGCTGGCAACACAAAACTTCTCCAAGCAGACAGAATAATTTTTCGCTCCATAGACTGCATTCGTGTTCAATTACATTTCTCAGAACGAACGAATGAATGACGCATTCTGTTTGTTTCTATGCGGCAATAATCTTAGTAAGTATTTGTAATTCGTTACTTCTCGATGATTGTAATTATCGTTATAAAACGGCATTATAATTATTTACGTTACACGTGGAGATAAAGACTGAAAACATATGTTTGTAAAATCAAGCCAATAATATACGTTTAGTTTTGTTTTTCGTTCTCTTATATCTATATATATAAAAGAAAGTCGGGTTTGTTTCAACACTTATAACTCGAGATCTGCTGAACCAATTTTCATGGTTTTTGATTCGTTGGATTTGTCTCCGCCCCGAATAGCAGAATACATCCTAAAAAGAATGAAAACTGGATGTGTGTAATAAATACTTAATCATTTCAATAAATGCTGATTTGTTTATTACATGTCAAACATTTGTTGTCCAATACTGTCACTTACTGTAACAACTATATGTGTGCGTTCAGAAATTATTTTTTTGTAAAATGTCTCGAAAGTTCAGGTACTGTTTTATTTGTGTAAATTATTTATTAATTATTTAATTTTTAATTTCCGAAAATAATACCTAATAATACCTGATTTTTAATTTGGTCGGTTTTTAAATTGATCCATTTTAAGTTTTGTCACAATTAAAACTTCTGAACGCAATCACAATATTTGACATTAGATTTGACAACCAAATGTGGCAACTATATATTATTATACTCTTTGGTGGCAACTGTAATACCTATGTCAATCCATCCTGTCGCACTTCAAAACACGGAAAAAAGTTATACGATATTGTGTTACCATATCTATGAGTGCATCCTTTTATTTACCTTTTTTTCTATGTATCTATCTAATCAGCCCGTAATAACCCACTGCCGACCATAGGCCTCTTTCTTTTTACATCTCATCCACTGCCTACCCGCTGCTCGGACAATGTCGTCTACCCACCGGGCCGGCGGTGGTCTACCCGGTTTCCTGTGTCTCTCTCTTGACCACCACTCTGTAATAGCTTTAGCCCATCTTCCGTCATCCCGCCTTGCCAGATGTCCCGCCCAACCCCACTTTAATCCCGTGATCCCTTTACCCACATCCACGACTTGCGTTTTACGTCGTATTTTGACTGTTGGGTATTCGGTCCACGAGGGAGATGCCCAGCATGGTTCGCTCCATGGCTCTTTGAGCAACCATTATTTTATACATGTTGCCTTTTGTAAGCGACCATGTTTCAGCACCATAGGTGACGATAGGCAGAATGCACTGATTAAATGCCCAAGGCATTTAGCATTTCTTCAGATACTGAGGAATATTAGAGCGGAACATGTCATCAAGTTTCCCAAATGCAGCCCAACCTAACTGGAGCCGTCTAGCAATCTCCTTCACCTGAGACTCCTGGTCAAACGACGTCCAAGATAGATGTAGTGGTCTACATGTTCTATTGGGGAGTTACCCACATTACTGATAGCTGTTCCAATTGGATGACTAGCCATGAGCTTGGTTTTGAACATGTTCATACATAGACCCACTTTCAGGGATGCTTCGTGTAGTTCTGTAAGCATAGATTGAAGATCAGCAACTTTCGCAGATAGTAGAAGAAGGTCGTCAGCAAAAGCAGGTGCGACATGCGTGTGCCATTTATATTTATTCCTCTCTCTTCCCAGTCTAGAGATTTAATTACGTCTTCTAGCATATTAGTGAAGAGCTTTGGCAAGAGATTATCCCCTTGCCTCACACCTCGCTTGATGGGGACGAAATCTGTCAGCTTTTGCACCTGTAGAGTAGCCTTTCGGTGTTCGTGCACATCAAACCGTTTACGTACGTACGTACGCAGCGGGAGCTCTTACAAGTATAAAAAAAAAATCTCCGGAATTTGAAACATTCTTCATTGGTACTCCGCTCCTATTGGTCGTAGCGTGATAATATATAGCCTTCAATAAATGGACTTTCTAATACTGGAATAATTTAGCAAATCAGACCAGTAGTTTCTGAGATTAGCGCGTTCAAGCAAACAAACAAACAAACTCTACCGCTTTATAATATTAGTATAGACTAGCTTCTGCCAGCGACTTCGTTTGCGTGGAATAGTTTCTTTGGGCTAACTCTAACTTTAACCCACGACTTCGTTCCTCGAACCTCCTCCTTTTTAACCCCCGACGCAAAAAGAGGGGTGTTATAAGTTTGACGTGTTTGTCTGTGTGTCTGTGTGTGATTCTGTCTGTGTGTCTGTCTGTGGCACCATAACTCCCGAACGAGTGGACCGATTTTGATTTAGTTTATTTGTTTGAAAGGTCATTTAATCGAGCGTGTTCTTTAGCTATATTTTAAATATATGTTAAGCCGTTTATAAGATATGGGGGATGAAAGTGGGAATGAAAAACCGATTGTTTGCAAATATGCCCGAGTGGGGTATCAAATGAAAGGAAATGATTCGTACATTACAATAGCTAAGTTTTCTTAAAATCGTTTCAGCCGTTTTTAATAAAACTTAGTCGGGGGATTTTTAAATTTTTTATTTAAGTTTAATTTTTAAGTCGTTTAAAAATAATCCTTACTTATAGCATGATTTAGTATTCACGTGTGACGACGCGATGGTTTATTTCTTCTATAATTTTGGTGTTTCTATACCGATTTCTATGATTCTTTTTTATTGAATAGGTAATAATGTTAACTTTTTTAAATTAGGGATTAGTGAGAGTATTATAAACGTAAGAGTAAACAAATATAATCAGAATGCTCCGAACTGCTAAGCTATCAGGAGTTACACGTGTTATTCTGAGTCAACTATAAAAGATAGACATATGCTATTGCGGGATATTTTTTAGAATATTTTATGTAGAATATTTCTGTTATAATAATTTCTATGTAACCTTAACCATTAAGGCTGTACACGCGGCGGAAGCTTAAAAAATGGAGTAACTTCTCCCGTTTTCCCAAAATTTCCCTTCACTAGGTACTCTGCTTCTATTAATTGTAGCGTGATGAAAAGTATCCTATAACCTGCCCAGGAGTATGAGGAATAATTGTACCAAGTTTCGTTAAAATCCGTCCAGTAGTTTTTGTTTCTATAAGGAACATACAGACCGACAGACAGACAGACAGACAGACAAAAATTTTACTGAATGCATTTTTGGCATCAGTATCGATCACTAATCACCCCCTGATAGTTATTTTGAAAATGTATTTCATGACCAGAATTGACCTCTCTACAGATTTATTATAAGTATAGATATAGATAGATTGGGGCAGTACGAAGTCTGCCGGGGCAGCTAGTATAAATAAAATATATAAGAATATTACGATATAATACGATACGATGCGATAATACGATAAAATATAGCCTATGTTACACCCTGATAATGTAGCTTTCTATTGGTGAAGGAATTTTCAGCTTATTCGTTTCGTAAGTGCCTGTGAAGGCCTATTTAAATTAATAAATATATTTCATTTAATTTAATTTCAAACTCAAATCCCTCCTCTTTATAGCGTAGATTTAATTAATGTACCTACTTATGTGACCTATTTATAGACTTTCTCTTATATTCTCAGCAAAGCATCCTTTAAACAGTGCGCCTTATAAAGTCTGACTATTGAGTACTTTAATAAATATATAATATTTATTTTTATTTATTCTATACAAGACTTTAATGGCCTATTTCCGTTAAATAGTTCCACATTGCCAATGACAACAAGAGACAATGTAAATAGAGAAACACTTTGACTCGTGATATTGGCACTTTGTTAGACAAATAACTCGTTACGATAGCCGTATTGGGGTTAACTAGTTGAATATTTGCACTATTCTAGTTCACTAATATATACATATCGTCCCTTAGCTTACAACACCGCTCAAGTCGAAAATTGGCAGTTTCTACATTTTAATGCCGTTGGATAGAGCTGTTCATTGCGCGTCGAACCACGGGTCACATGATATAGATTTCAGTCAATAAGCGGCTTTAATACAAAAAGTAATATCAGCGCGCAAGACGGTTGGCCTTTTAAAAAATAAACAGTTTTTTTCGTCTCCTGAAAAGTTGGTAAAAATTACTTATGCGGTGTTGCTTGATAAAATACATATTTAATACATCAAAACAACGGAAATCCTTCATCATGCTATACTTTACACAAACCTATATCAAATCGTCCCCCCTCCTACAAACCCTTCTTTACCTAACAGCTGTATATCAACGCCCTGTAGTTACATTATAGGCTATGTACACAAGCTTGCAACTTGTTCTATATTTAGAACATACTTCATGCACGCAGCCGCAGTTAAGTGCATACGAACGGCCCTTCAAGGAAAACATCATGAGACCACAATCATTAGGGTGACCACATGGCTAATGTTTTACGGGCTGTCCCGTATTTCTGACGATGGATGACTTTTCAATAGGACATTTGGTGAAACCAATACGGGATTGGATGTTCAGTAATTTAATGATTCAGTGATAAAAAATACCAATTCAAACAATATTTATTTCATAGGTTATTTAATGTGCTAAATAGCAGAGGAAAGTGGGGTAATTGGGTACACCTAACTTCGAACGATTTACGAAAATAATAGAAGGAGTGAAAAAAACAACTTCTATTGCAATATTAACATTACTGATCCATGTAATAGAAAAAATCTGTTGATTTGTTATTAAAAAAAACTGACGCCCTGTCTCGTATTTTCAATGAGGTTCTCCCATAAAATTGGACATAGATCTGGTCACCCTAACAGTGTTGCAAGGTTCCGTACCGGTATGTAGCCTTAAGTACAGCATACCTGTTTGCAAATGTGGGGTCATTCACTCCAATGTTGGTACTCAGACAAGTACTGGTGACCGATTCTAAAGTTACCATATCGATGTTTACATTCGATATATATCGAAAACTAGCTGCCTCAGCGCGGTTTTACCCGCGTAGTTCCCGTTCCCGTGGGAACACAGGGATAAAATATAGCCTATGTTACTCGGGGATAATGTAGCTTTCCAAAGGTGAAAGAATTTTTGAAATCGGTCCAGTAGTTTCGGAGCCTATTCATTACAAACAAACAAACAAATCTTTCCTCTTTATAATATTAGTATAGATAAGTAAGTATAGATAGTATAGATAACTGTCACTTTTCATATAATAAACTGTTGTATTCATGGACGAAAATCTGGAGGATTATGATTATATTTTAATACAAAATCCAAATGTTTTAAATGATTTGAAAATAACGAAGATATATTAAATTTACTCTCGGTTGAGAGCCCTTCACTAAAACAGTCTAAAGTCAAAAGGTGTGAAAACCAATCTGAGGCCGACCTTCTAATCCAAAAACCTATTTAAAAATACAAAATGGATGTGATTAACGAATGCTTAAGAATTCTACCCCTACCTACCTTGACAAGTATATTTAACATTTTCCAATATACCTACCTACTGAAGTATTTTTTTTTATTTTGCATTATGTAGCAATTGCTTTCATAAAAAGCTTTGACTCCACATATCTAGTATAGTATAAGTAATATCAGGTTAAGAAGAACAATAAGCAAAAATAATGGACAAAGTAATATTTTCAGTTTAGGATCTTTAAGGACACTTGCCTCTAATAACTTGGTCGTACATCGGACTTCTCACTTTATTGTCTAGTAAATGAAAGAGATAGAGCATAGACGCCCCGATCCCCAATTTAAACTGTCATTTGAATTTATAACGTATGCTTTCCAGTTAAAGTTGACATTGTATAAACCCCAAGCAGAACTAAAAAGTCTCAGGCTTCATTCACACGAGTTTTTTTTTAATGGATGGAAAAAATGCGTTCAAATACAGCAAATGCATTCCCAATTATATGTAAACACGACAGCGTTTTAAAAACGAGACGCTTTTTTATCAAGCTCAGTTACATTTTCAACTTTGGGCGTTGGAAATGGTCAAATTATGGTACTTGGGTGGGAATGCATTTGTTGTGTATGAACGCTTTTTTTCCGTCCGTTAAAATACTCTCGTGCGAATGAGGCCTCACATTGAAAATGAGAGTAACTTCCATACCGGAAAAATCCGGTTTCCTAACTAGTAGTTAACCGGATTTTTAACCTCGACGGACATTTCAAAGCCGATGTTCTTAATAAGGGACGGAAGCCGTACAAGTGTTAACTATCATGGTTATATTTATATACTCGTTTTCATAAACTTGGTTTAACAAAATCGCTTTAGAAGAGAGAAAATAAAAGTATTAAAATGTTGTTTATTAATAGGTTTTAGGTTATAAACCCTGTCCTACAAGTAGGTATCATAAATGCGAAAGTTTGTGATATTTGTTACACTAGTAACTTATCTCGGCAGAACGGCTGAAGGGATGATAAAATTTTGATTTCACAATAACTATATGTTCTGGAATAGCACCTATTTAACTGCTATGGAAATGAAAATTAGACGATAGTAAAACTATTGTCAGAATCTATGGAAGTATTTGGGAGAGTATATGCATAGGTACCTTTAATGATTTATTAGAAATATAAAGAGCGTTAAAATTTAGAAAATTCGAATTTTAATCGTTAATCGCAACACTAATTAACCCATTTACTGCTTCGTGTTTATGTTAAATATGTTGTACATAATAAACTCATGATCATCAGCTCATATACGTCTCCACCGAGGAGCACGAGCATCCCCTAACGAGGAGGTTTAGGCCATAGTCCACCACGCGCGCCTAGTGCGGCGACGGACTTCACATGCCTTTAATTGTGACATCTCAGGCATGCAGGTTTCCTCACGATGTTTTCCTTCACCGACATAATAAACTAATCCAATATCAATGGAAATTCCCCAACAGCAAGACAACACAAAAATGAAACATGAAATACGTCAAAACTAATGAATAAAACTGAACGCCGTAAATAACCAATAGCACCTCCTGGTGTTTTCTAAATATACAAACACACAGATCGTGTATACTGTGTAGACGTCACGGCGAGGTCTAAAAATAAATTAGAAAACAAGCGTGGCCGGGCGGCGCGCGAACTGTAAAGGTTCAGTTTCAAATAAATTGTCATTGAAATTGTAAAAATACTTATAACCATCTAGCTTCTGCCGCAGTATTTCACGAAGTTCCCGTTCCCATAGGATTCCTAATAATATAAATGCTAAAGTAATTCTGTGTATATAGCGTTACGCTAAAACTACTTTACCGATTTAAATGACATTTGGTACACAGTTAGTCTAGAATCTGAGAAATAACATAGGCTACTTTAATCCCGGGAAAATGGAAGATATCCCGGATATGCGGGTAAAACCGCGTAGAGCCACTAGCAGAGATTGGTGAAAGAATTATTCAGTTCTGTCCAAAGTTTATTTGTTACATACAAAAATACAAATATTTCCTCTTTATAATAAGTCGGAAAGGGGCCCCTTAAACCTACACCCGTGTCACAAGTCTCGGGATCTGCTCGAAGTTTCTCTCTCTGTCACACGATGGACCCGGCACCCGCACGGTCAATCCATGGAATGCTAAGAAGTTCGTCTCAGTATGATGACACAATTTAACACCCTTCTACAGTTTTAAATACATTACCTAATAGACAATTCGTGTTTCATAAACACGTGCTTAAAATATTTTATTTAAATGAATACAACCTAGCGTCCGTTTAAGGCGTGTGTATTTTATTCAACAATAAATGTAGCATTGCAATCAATTTACTGATTAACACAGACATATCCAATTACGCTATAGATGTATTAAAAATTGTAAGAACTGAATCTATTGCTTAAGTATGTTAAATTTGCTAAGTAGGGTACTAAAACTCTTTCGTTACTTATAAATACCTAGTTATACCTAATTCTTTACTAATATTTGAAATGCGATAGTAACTTATTATAGTAACTTATTTAGATGAAATTTGGACCAGAGACTAGAGCTTGGTAAAGGACATAGGCTACCTTTAATCCCGGGTTAGTTGAAGGTCTATCGGGAACGCGGGTGAAACCCCGGGCGGAAACTAGTCGTATATAAAATACTTATCTGTTACCTACATCGACGTATAGCGATAGACAAGAACGTTCATGTAAAACATTTGTTTAAAAACTGGTAAGAGTTAGAACTAAAGTTCGCTGCAGCGCTGTATAAAGCTGTGTCAACTAACCAAACTATTTTAAAAGATACAGCGCTAGATTGCTTAGAGTATAGTTTTCTCGCGACCAAAACGTCGTAAGCGCCGCAAATTTCATGGCGCTTACGCGTTTCGTTCAGTTAACTACACTAAGATGTCGTCCCTATAGAGTTCACACCGCAGATGTGACACATCTTTTTTACCTTCTAAACTTCATTAGAATAAAACTCGATTTCAAAATGTATTATATTAATATTAGGGGGGCCTAGTGCGGATTGGCGGACTTCACATGGCTTAAATGAGTACTCAGAGGTACGGGCCAGGGCTTGAATTAACATAAAACAATTATTCAAAATATCAAACTATCACTACTAATTAAAAACTCATTAACAATTAATCAAATTAAAACCTTTCTAAAAAAACATATCAAGTCTGTGTTCAGTTACATATTTTTACCTACAACCAGTTTTAAGGGAACATCTGCACGTTTTAGTATATGATTGTAGAATGGCGTGGTATTTAAATAGATAAATTGTTTTTCTACTCTGGAATTACGGAATTATCACCTATTAATTCACTTAAACAGGTAGTAATTTTACTTAGTTGACTACTGACTAGTTATTTTCGTCCAGGGTCTACTTTGATTCGGATTATCGTTGTTATTAACGCTGCTCCGTGCGCACCCGCACTGAGTGAATGTCGAAGCCACACTAAAGTCGGGTGTGGGGACTGCAGTTCAGTTGAGTTGATAAAAGCGAGTGTTCGGAACGCCCTATCTAGTACGTAGTACATATATATCGATGGTTACCTATAATAAAAGTTATGTCTTAACTTACTAATATTATAAATGCAAAATTTTGTATGGATGTTTGTTACTCAATCACGCAATAAAGGCTGAAGATGTTTGAATAAAACCTGGTATAGAGATAGAATGTTTTCTGTAACCTTTTATCCCAAAAAAAAATTCCCGGGAACGCGAGTGATGCTAGGCGTAATCTAGTTTAATACAAGTATTAGTGTATTAGTATTAGAGTTAAAAATCACATCTACAACAGATAAAAGCTAACTCAAAATAGAATTCAAAAGAAACCGATAACTGTTAGATTAACAAATAATAATTAAAGTAGGATTTATGTGGATTGACGAGTGGCAACACTGTTGACACTCGGAACGACAATATTGCAAGAAGAGATATTCAGATTGTAACCGTTGATACGAAATTGGGAATTAGACATTGTGAAAGATTAACAAGGTGTTTTATTATAAACAATATCCTAGTTTTCATCTCAGAAGTGGCATAAAGAACCCACTGGAAGAAGTATTACGCAGTCTCAAAACAGTTAACCTTTTTCCATAACAGAGGACGGGAATCCCATACATTGTGGATTCCGTGTATATTGTTTACATTGGAACGATTATACTTATTATGGGATCACATGATCGTCGCAGCAAAAAGGATCAGGAGATCCGTTCATCTGTTACAAGCAGAAAAACCAAAGATCGACACGAATCAAAAGTTCAAGAAACGCCGCCATTGTTGTTGGAACCGTAGTGATCGACGTCAACCTCCTAGTCGCAGTATCTACACTCGCAGCAGTCGCAGCCGCAGTTGCAGTTGCCAGAGTCGCAGTCGCAGTTGCCAGAGTCGCAGTCGCAGTTGGCAGAGTCGCAGTCGCCGACCTTGCAGTCCACCAGTCCAGTCCGCAGTCTTCCCAGTGGCTACTGCAAGGAAGTCTTGGCGTCGGAGACGCGCACGACCGGCCACGACTATCTGGTAGCAGCGAGGAAGTGGGCGTCCGGTCAGGTAGTAGAGACAGCATGACAGGTAACTTTTTCCTTAATAAAAGTCAGGGTGCATATTAAAAGTAATATTTCTTGAAATGCTCATATCAAAGTAGAAAATTTTAGAAAAAGTGTTAGAAAATGTAGTACCAGAGTTTAATCCTTTGTCTAAGGATCTAAGCTGTTGAGATGTGGATAAGCAATGTAGTAGAACATTCTCATATTTATTGTTGATCAGATAGACTAACCATACATTATGCACTTCCTACATTGGCCGGCATAGCAAAAGCTTGGTAGGTATTAAGGTTTGGCATCATTACTATTTTCTTAGAGTGAATTAATGGAATGATAAATAGTTAGTCTTTTTCTAATAGGGATTACTATGCAATATTATTATTTAAAATGCAAACAAATTGAACTAAGATAAATGACTCTCTTGAACATTATTATTATTCAAATATTTAAGTTACTGAATTGGTGTGAAATCTTTCACAAAAGGCCAGTGCGCTGGATAGCTTAGAGGATTGATTATAACATTGGGAGTCAAGGCTGCTGGTTTTACTGAACCAGAACAAGAACTTAAGTATATCAAACCTGTGAAACCACAGATTTCCCATACTAATTTGGGATCTGGAAATAAGGATATTAATGAAAATAGAATGCCTATTTTCTTATGTCCGTTTATTTTGGTTTACATTTAGGTAACCAAAATTACATTACACTGAAATTAACTAAATTCTAATATTCCTGTAATCTATCACAACCATAATGAGCCGGGGCACTACAGTTTTATATGTACCAAATGCAGTATGCATTGTATAAGAAAATTAGTTCACCTGCACATTCAATCAAACCAACTCTTCAGCTTTATATATGAGTATAGATGGGTCATTCGTTAGATTTGTCCAGTAAGCAACAAGGGATACACAAAAAAAAAGATATTTTTTGTGACTTTTCCTTATAATTTAAATAATAAAAAATATATATATATATAATATAGGAGCAATACAGAAGGCTATGTTGATATGGGTAACCAATGTAATCTAGTAACAGGTAGTAAGGCAGTCAAATCAAGAATTATATGGACCAACAAAATGTTAACACCATTAAGAGGATTAGTGAATTATTTAGTTTAACCATAGGATCAGCAGAGACTTTAGACATCCCAGTATTGTCAAATCATATTAACTGCCCTGTCTTTATTGGACATTCATTTCCAAAGAAACCCAGGTAATGTGATTATCATAAAAACCACTTCTGGGCTAATTTTCAAGCATGATGATTTTAACTGCACATAAAATGATGATACTAAAAGCTTTTGTGATAGTAAATTTTAAGGTATGTTTATGTCAATGGGACACTATGGGCTAAACCAAGTTTGAATTTAACTTAATGCCAGGAGAATATATCAGAATAAAAAAAAAAGGGGAATGTCAGAGTTGATTCAAAATATATTTGAAGAATAAATAAAAATGTCTAAATACAGGGTGTGTCCTCCTGTATACTCCTGCCGATCAATAACTAAATAAAAGTTTATATATTAAATTGATTTCCATGCTGATGTATTTATACAAAATGCAGAACCAATAACTGATTTCTCAAATACAGGAGTTTTCAAGTTTATTAACTGACTGTTTTTCAACTGGTCTTAAAGATTTAGTATTTATAGATGTAGTTCAAATGGAGATCGAATAAAATCATACAAAGCCTATTGTGAACCGTACAGGATATATAATGCTTTATTGGTCTTACCAGTTAGGTGTTTTGTTAAAGATTTCGCTATTATTGGAATGATGCTGACATCTATTTTAAGAAATAATTCATTACTATAGACAGATAAACATGAAGTTTTTGTTACCTTAAACTTAAACCCAGTTGGATGACCTTTATCAGCACTACTCAACATCTCCATTCTTATGCACTGGAGACACATGATGCTGTAGGGCCCCTTGATCAGTTTAGTATATAATATGAAGTAGGTATAGGTACTATGGTACTGAATACAAGATGATTACAGATTGTAGTGCATTACATGCTACTTTCTTCAAACAGGATCTGATATCACCAGTGACATGTTTTTGATATATTTAATGTTAATCATGATAACTGGATTAGTGTTGCTAAGTCTAGTGATGAAGGAATAAAGAAAATTACAAAATATACTAGCTGCCGCCCCGCGGTTTCACCAGCGTAGTTCCCGGTCCTGTGATCACAGGGGTATCAAAAAAATAGATAGTTGTCGATTGTCAGACCTACTGGATATGCATATAGAATTTCATAAAAATCCGTCTAGCCAAGGAGTACGGTAACTAACATTGTGACACGAGAATTTCATATATATACCTAGATATATATTAGAGATATTAGAGAATTTCATAGATATATATTAATATCTGTACAGAAAAGTCTTAAGAATAGAATCAGTAGTATATGTAGTATATCAGCTGTCTGGTTACCATATCACAAGCTCTGCTGAGTTTGGAATTAGATTGGCCGTGTGTAAAAATGTCCCAGGATATTTATTTATTTATCTGTTTATTTATCTATTTATTCATTTATCTATTTATTTATTTACAAAAATTTTATACTTTTTTCTGGGATGTAGAGAATGACAGCAAGTGGCTTGTGCCTTGAGATTGTAGATGGCGCCATGAAACTAGTCACTTTCAAATAAAAGTTTTAGACTACTGGTTTCTGAAACTAGGACGTTTCACAAAAAAAATATGTTACTTTATGCCTATAATGTGCCTATCAAAACTACCGGTAGTAGAAGGGAAGGGATGTTACACCCAATAACTGAAGTTGAAATACCTTTTCACACAATACATGCAGATCATTAGGATCCCTTAAATCGTAGCAAAAGAGAAAATGTTTACATATTAGAAATAGGTGATGGTTTTACAAAATATATCAATCATTTTCAGTTGTTAGAAGCGCTAAGACACCCTAATTACAAATGTTTCAAAAGAATAATTTAGCATTTACTTTGAGAGTGCCCACTAGACTCATAAAGGATATATGGTTTTGTTTTACTAGTAATCTCTTTAAACATTTCATTAATACAAGCCAATATGATCTGGATACAGAATTGTTAACTACACAGATAATCTTATGAAATAGTACCTACATGATCCTACTAAACGTTTAACCTGAATAGAATTTTAATAGTTAGAGAACAAGTAGGAGATAATAGAGAGATAATACAACAGAAGATGAAAGAAAAGTATGATGAAAAACATACATAGCTCCATGTTACAGAGAAGGAGAATCTGTGAGAATCGAACATAACTTTTCAAAATAGGATAATAATAATAGTAGGGTGAAAAATATATATATATATATATACATATATAAATATTTATATACATATAAAAAAATATATTACTTAAGTAATCGAAGTTATGAAAATGTGATATCAGTGGATAAGATACATCCATAGTTTTCATTTCAATGATATGAAGGAAGAGATTTGAGCAGCAGTGATGAGACTGAATGTAACTGAAATGATATACTAGATAATATGATGAGTAATTTGTGATTAATCTTTTATTCTTTTTCAGGAAATTATTGATTGTGTAGTGAATTAAAGTGCAGATAGTCCCTTTCTACAGCGTAGGCTACAGAAGTCAGTTTACAGTTGGTAATACAGATGACTTCAGATGTAGCAGACTACGCAGATGTAGACTAGATATGACTAGCACTTGTATAATTGTATTTATAGAATAAGAAGTTGTTTACTATTAAGGTGTTCTACAGCGTAGGCTACAGAAGTCAGTTTACAGTTGGTAATACAGATGACTTCAGATGTAGCAGACTACGCAGATGTAGACTAGAAATAACTGTGTCATAAGATTATTATTAAGGCGTTCTACAGCGTAGGCTACAGAGGTCAGTTTACAGTTGGTAATACAGATGACCTCAGATGTAGCAGACTACGCAGATGTAGACTAGAAATAACTGTGTGATAAGATTATTATTAAGGCGTTCTACAGCGTAGGCTACAGAGGTCAGTTTACAGTTGGTAATACAGATGACCTCAGATGTAGCAGACTACGCAGATGTAGACTAGAAATAATTATGTGATAAGATTATTATTAAGGCGTTCTACAGCGTAGGCTACAGAGGTCAGTTTACAGTTGGTAATACAGATGACCTCAGATGTAGCAGACTACGCAGATGTGGACCAGAAACTACGAGTACTAGCACTTATATAATTGTATGTATATGATAAGAAGTTTTTGTTTATTATTAAGGCAGACTATAGTGTGAACTAAAGAAGTTAATTTATATAATTCCTTGCAGGCTATAGAAGTCAGTACTGGATAAACAGAGTATAGATAGCTTTAGATATAGCAGACTGCTCTAGGACCCATATAATAGCATGTGTATATGTATGTAGGTAGAGGAAGGTATAACAGTGCAAATTTCTGTAATTGATATAACATATTATGCTATAAATGCATAGATGTAGCATACTATACATATGTAGTGCCAGAGAACATAACCAGTCTTTATTTGATCATATTAAATTGTAAAATTATAATCCATTTAACTATAGAGTTTAAATGTACACTCATTGCACATTTATTAATATTTTATTACTGTTCTAGACAACGAGAGGACTCGACTATTATACTGGATGGCCGAGTTGAGTAGTAGTATTGTTCATTATCTCTATGTATGTATTAGGTATAAATAGGTCTTCAAAACCAGATTGCAAGGGATGACCATATTTTAATGCTTAAAGTTATATTAATTGATAAACAATGTAAAGAAAGTATGGATATGCTGATGGTGATAATAATGTTAATAAAAGCTCTATATCCATTTCATTAAGTAATATGTTATATATGTTTATGTTTACAAAAAAAAATATATTTTGTTACTTTAATTCACAAAATTGTCGACAAGTGAAGTATAGTAAGTTAAGTAGGTTACATTAGTAAACTAAAGTTAATTGTAGTGTATACACTATAACTCTATATAGTTGTCAGGCAATTTAACAACTAATTTATTAAGTGCAAATCGCTACTTATCAATAATAATGATTGTATAGTTGTGATTAATGTGATACTTAGCAAGGTTTCAAAGTAATGTCCATACTTAGATGGAAAAGATATATCCTCAATTTGGCTTTAAAATACTATAGTTACTTAAAAAAAAATTGAATTTAGGTTAAGTTCTTTTATTATCAATTGTACTTATTAAGAGAGGTATGACTTAAGACAGCCTACTGTTACATAAACATTATTTAGTATTTATCCTTGGAAAAGAAATTGTATAGACAAGTACCAAATAGCTATTGTCACAAGTTCCTAAATTTTGTGTTTAAATTTAAATATTTTTGCGAGAGGACCCGCAAATATTGCAGGATGGCCGAGCTGTTAGATTAACAAATAATAATTAAAGTAGGATTTATGTGGATTGACGAGTGGCAACACTGTTGACACTCGGAACGACAATATTGCAAGAAGAGATATTCAGATTGTAACCGTTGATACGAAATTGGGAATTAGACATTGTGAAAGATTAACAAGGTGTTTTATTATAAACAATATCCTAGTTTTCATAACGTATTGAAAAGTATCGATATCTCAGAGCAAATATAAAAGGACAATAAAATGAAACAAAGACTGGTTTTATCGGCTATAAAAAAAAAATGAACGACCGAAACCATTCTGGAAAATTCCCACAGAAGAATGAACGTCATAATGATGAATGATATGGGTCTGTGGGTCGGTCTTTTTTTATTTAATCTCCATTACATTTATTGGTAACCAACGGGAATTGAGGATTTTATAATAATACTAGTGGTTACGGTTTCACCCGCGTTCTGGAGGAATTTTAATTTTCCCGCGATAAAGTACTCTATGTATAAATCCAGGTTATAAACTATCTGTGTTCCTAATTTCATTGCGATTCCAAATTTCTGTAGGATAGGATTTGGGTATTTTACAAATGCTATTTTAGTTTTCGCCGGGTAGCTCCCGTTCGTAGGAATACCGGGGTAAAGTATGGCTATAGGGTTCCACGTCAAAACGGTTGAAGGGATTTGCTTGAAATTTGAATTGATTCGAGTTAGTTATATGTTCTGGAATAACACATAGACAAGTTTTTATGACGGGAAAATTGGAAGGGAGCCACTAGTAGGTACACGTATCATACGATATGGGTAGTTTAGTACTAAAATTTTGTATTTTTTCTTTAGTTTTTGACTAATATCGTCTGCTGAAGAATATTTGGAATCATTTGTCTACTGGTCTTTATAAGTAAATAGCTGAGAAATGGTCTGTTTTTAGGGTTTCCCGGCAAATATTCCATTTTTCTCACCTTTTAAACCTACCCTGGACCCCCACGAGCATTTCAAGACCAAGGAAAGATAACCTGTTCAACCGTTCTTGAGTTTTTGTGAGACTAACGAACAGCAATTCATTTTTATATATATAGACTAGTAGCTTTGATATTAACCACACAAACAAAATGTCATAATATCTACCTTTAATATCTACGTAATGATTGATTTGCTTAATCTTACTGATTGTAAATCAGATTTTTGTTTTGTTTATTATATCACTTTTTGTGGATAATGTCTGTTACGAGTCATTGTATTATTTATTAGTCATATTTTAAATTATCTTATATTTACGTTTAATATTTACATAACGATACTTTATTTATGGGAATCTTTTATGTCACAAATGTAAAGTGTTTCATCATGCAAATATTACTAGCGAAATTTTGTGAGTAAATGGATGTTTGTTACTCTTTCACGCAAAAACTACTGAAGGGAACGCGATGAAATTTGGCAACGAGTTAGAATATGTTCTGGATAATATATAGCCGTGGTGGCTCAGTGGGTAACGCGCCGACTCACGATCATGAGGGTGCAGGTTCAAACCCCGGCCCGTACCTGAGTTTAAAAACTTACGTACGGATTCACACCACTGGCTTTCGGTGAAGGAAAACATCGTGAGGAAACCTGCATGCCCGAGATGTCACAATCAAAGGCATGTGAAGTCCGCCAATACGCACTAGGCCAGCGTGGTGGAGTATGGCCTAGACCCCCTCATTGTTAGGGGAGGCTCGAGCTCCTCGGTGGAGACGTGTATGAGCCGATGATGATGATGATGAACATATAGGCTACTTTTTATACCGGGAAAGTTAGCCCCGGAAACCGCTGGGATATTAGAAGACTAGTGGGTAAAATTACCAGGGGATCACGAATGATGTAGCAGTAAGGCTTATATAAATGGGTTGGAACATTAAATAGATGGATAGATAGATAGACCAATAATAGAGACGATAATGTATCGACCTTGATCGTTAATAATAAATCAACAATTAATGGTTGTCTAGATTCTAGATGCAGTACGGTACGTAGCGAATGCAATTGTTTTAGTTAGGGCTATCAGAATTGTGTTGATAGAATTCCTAGAAATTTACCTTCATTTAATAGTATTGTTTATATCCTCATGATCATGAGGATGAGATTATGCGGAAGGCCAAAAAAAATTTCTGAATCAACGAAAAGTTAGCCAATAAAGTTAGCAATAAAGACAAGGTATCATAAATAAGGCTTTATTTTTATATCTACAAAATGCTGACAAGGTCTCTTAAATACTTCCACTAGTTAGGGACCAGAGGCTTCATAAACATCTTTTAAACATGTCAAAAGTAATATATAAAATATTAATTAGGTAATTTAGGCAGTAGGATGGTCCTATGGCCATTCCAGGAACAATCTGAATCAATTTTACTACACAATAAATCGTATCCCTTCTCACTCTACGTCCAATTTTACTCTGTTTAAGCTAGAGTTGCTACATACCTACCTACAGCCTGGATAAAAAAAAAGTTAGGTTGTCTTTTCCTACGTTGAGAGCAAAAAAAAAGGTCTACTCCGGAAAAAAAAACACTTTTGATATTGAGTCTTGCGACTCGACTTTATAGAGTTGACTAGGGATGACAGCTAAAAAAAATAAAACGTCACTCCCTACGTTGGGCAAAAAAAAGGACAACACTTATGATGAAAAAAATGCATGTTTATAACAAGACGTTGGCATACATAAGCCTATACTACATAAGCCGCAGTAAAAACTACTATCAGAACCGAGCATTAATAGTGACCATTCATATGTGCTTTATTGAGGCCTATTTGAAAAAAAAGATTTTGATTTTATAATTTTCTGTCTCTATGACCTTAAAGTAAAGGTACTGTCTGCCTATTGCTCTGCGAAAATCCCAGTCTAAAGATTACCTATCTTATCATTATTGCAACTATAATCTTTATGCATCTGATATGCTTGTAAACGTTTATAAATCAATATTAGTATACTATAACATAAGCTATAATAATAGATAGTCACTATAAGTACCTACCTAAAAGATGTAATAAATTAGCCTAATTAGATTAATTAGTTTCAAATTGTCAGTTCAACAATTAGGCTGTTTTGGTGACTTCGTAAAATAGTATAATGAAAATAAGTCAATATTTTTAAACAGATAATGCATATTGCAGTTTCATAATCCAGGATTATCAGATTAAGTAATGTCAGTCAGTGACCATAACATAACGCAAGAGATTTACGAAAAGTTCTAGAATGATCCGAGCGTCGTATAGGTACAAATTAATACAAACCGTTGTAAGATAACAAGGTCTCAAACTATGATTTTAATTGCTATATTTACTCTTTTTCCTATAGAAAAATACGTTATGTCTTTGTTAGATCATATTGTTGTGTGTTTCAGATATTTCCATTCACAAAAACAATTTACATAAAGAATCATTCAATTCCGCGCTTATCAATGAATGCCATATTACGTACCTAGGTATGTTACCAAACAAAAAATGTTGACCTATAAAAAGCACTAACTGAACAAGAATTTTACATTCATTGATATTGAAATTATGATAACAAGATATAATAACACGACACTGGATGCCGATGCCGGTGCTCCATTCATAAATTCCATGACGTATAAAATCACTATTTATAACGAAAAACAGTTATGCCGCCGTATCGAAATGCTACATTTCAACATTGTTTACATAACCTAAAAATATTTTAACATGGAACGCACCTTTGTTCAGATTTTTGACACGCAATCGGTTGTAGTTCACACGATCAGCTGTTCTGGTCACTAACACCGGTGGTAGGTACACAATAAAACGTTTTTTCGACGTCACGACCGACACGTGCGCTCTGCGAGGCTACCAAAACACATCTGTGTGCCGTGCCGTAAGCCGCAAGCGAAGCGAGCCGTTACTGCACTTTATGAAGCGTTTGAGGCGGGACGCGGTTTGCCGTCGCGCCTCGCTCTATGGCACCGCATTTTTATAAATTTTTCACTATTTTTCTACACAAAACTAAAGGAACTTATCCCACAATGAGACAACTGCTCCCTGGAGTGTGAATGCAGACAATGAATGCTGCATATCTTTAGTACGTTAATTGTTGTTTACACATCTTAACAGATATAATTGCTTGTTTTAAACTTTACTGTGATAAATCCACTGCGAGATACCAGTGGAATTTTACATCAATTCTCTTAGTACATGTCACTTTAATTAAATTAAACAAAGCTGTGACTTATCTGTGTGATAATTTACTTGGGGCCGGTGCTATGCCATTGAACTCGGTCAAGGCTAAATTAGTCGTAACCGAAAGACTTTAGACTTATTTTCGGGAGTATTTTTATGTCTAGCGGCCAAAACGAATGGCTTATCACTATACAAAATCTTTCGATTGAGATTTTTGATGTTGTTTGTATTGAGACGTGTTAAAATGACATTAATCCGAAGATTTAGAATGGGGTTAAGTCGTTTATCGGATCGGATGGAATAAATTCATTAGACTTGTACTTTGTACCTATGTACATTCTTCTATTCAAATGTTTTTATTTTACTTAGGTTAGTTTTTCTGTATAATTATAAATAACATTGGGAAAAATATAGCACAAACAGTCATTTAAGGTTCCAATGTTAGTGGATTGTGAGCCTATTCAGAGCATATATTGTGTCATTACAATAAGGAACAATTTATCAGTATGTTATAAACATTATTATCTGTACCTAACCGTATATATAAATGCATAGTTACTGTTTATACGTATGTACCTATTTATCATTACGTCGTTGTTAATTGTAGGCATGGTCAGTTCATAATAAACCAGAGAATAAGCAACACGTCTTTTACTTGCAATAATCCGCGACAAGCAAAAATAAACCCTATTACAATAAGTTGAAGGTTCATAGTGGTCATATCGAGTCGGATTATCGCCGGCCGTCGATGAATAGGCGAGAACAAAAGGATTAACATTCCAACGCGCCGGGTCGAGTCGCCGTGCGCCGGACAGTACCTACAATTTGTGCTTCGATCATCCTAATTAGTGATTTATAACTCAAGTGAAAATACAGTGTATCGATGAGTACTGGAATTCTTTCAAGACTGCACACCGAAATTTATTAAAAGCTGTACCAAGAGATAAACGGCGGAATTACGAGTACTTTCAGAATGATGAATATAGTTTGTGCGAAGAAACATTCACGCAGACAAAGGCCGACATGAAAGATGCTATAAGTACGAGTTCGAATCCAACAGTGAGCACCGAATCAAGAGATCTTCATGTCACGCAGACTCCACACGTTAAGTTACCAAGAATCGCATTGCCAACATTTTCGGGCAATTATGAAGAATGGCCGACGTTCCAAGATTTATTCAAGTCTATCGTTCATCAAAACAACACTCTCAGTAATGTACAAAAATTACATTACCTAAAATCAAGCGTCATTGGCGAAGCTGAATCTTTACTGAAGAATATTCAAATCACAGAACACAATTATATACAAGCGTGGGATACATTAGTTGATCGCTATAACAACAAAAGATTAATTGTGACTTCATTATTAAAGCGATTGTTTAATCAAAAGAAATTACAGAATCAAACTGCTAATCATATAAAGTCATTACATGACCTAACAACCGAGTGTCTCAATAGTTTGAAGAATATCGGTATAAATACAGACTCTTGGGATCCAATAATTATATTTCTGGTAGTCCAGAAGTTGGACTCAGAGTCTCATAAGCAGTGGGAAGAACATGTAAGCGATAAAGAAAAGGACAGATTGCCCGAATTAAAGACATTAATGAAGTTTTTAGAAAACAGATTTCGCACGCTTGAGCTTTTGTCACCAACATCATTTAAAGAAAAGCCTATTGTACGAGAGCGCTCTTATCATGTTACTTCTACTGAGAGGATCTGTCCGATGTGTACGGAAAACCACGCGTTGTATCATTGCAAGGAATTTGGAGGAATGGAACCAATTAAAAGATGTGAATATGTCAAGTCAAAGTATATATGTTACAATTGCTTAGTTCCTGGACATTCAGTCAAAAATTGTCGTTATTCAACATCGTGCAGAATATGTCATAAACGTCACCACTCTCTCCTCCATACAAAGGCCTCTGAGAGTAACCGGGGTCAAACTAGCAGTGGCTCCGAATTGAAGGAGGACGTGCAGGTAAACACAGTGATGACGTCACAAACCACAGCGTCCAAACGAGGAATAGCGTTACTAGCTACGGCAGTAGTCACATTGAAAACCGAAGAAGGAAACACTACTGTCTTACGGGCGCTGATAGATCCAGGTTCACAAGGATGTTTTTTATCGGAACGAGCAGCACAGACACTGAAGGCTAGAAGATATCCTATGAAAGGAAGTATAGTAGGAGTGGGATCTATAAAGGCAAAGATTAATACAGTAGTTCAGGTCGAGGTTTTATCAAGATGTGAAAATTTCAGCCTCAAGATCAAAGCTTATGTCATATCCAAACAACTGACTACTCAAATCCCTACTCAAACATTAGCAACACACAACTGGCCTCATATCAATGGACTCACTCTGGCAGACTCAAGATATTATACACCAGGGTCAATTGATCTACTCTTAGGAGTCAACGAATATGCACAAATAATACAGAATGATATCATCAAAGGCCCGCCTGGTTCACCTTGTGCACAAAAAACAACATTAGGATGGATTTTATTTGGTAAGGTAGATGATCATTCACAAGCAGATGAATCGGTGATAGTTATGCATCACCAAATAGAAGTCGAAGACATGTTAAAGGCGTTTTGGGAAATTGATACAAATGCAACAAGAAAAATGACGAAAGAAGAAGAGATGTGCGAACAAATATACAAGGAAACATATACAAGAAACGAGGAAGGCAGATTTGTAGTCAATTTACCATTTAAAACACAAAACATACAGTCCACAGAAGGAAATACAAAAATTATAGCAATTCAAAGATTACAACAGTTAGAAAAAAAACTTGATAGATGTCCTGAATTAAAAATGGCTTATGAAGAAGTAATGGAAGAATATATTAGACTGGGACACATGGAAGAAATACCACAAGAGGAAATAGATCAAAGTTCAGTTTATTTACCCCACCATGCAGTTGTGCGTTCAGAAAAGGAAACAACTAAAACAAGAATAGTCTTTGACGCATCGTGCAAGGGTATAAATGGTGTGTCTCTTAATGATGAGTTATTGAACGGCCCAACACTTCAAGAGGACTTAAGAAGTATAATCATGAGATGGCGTACTCATAAGATTTGTTTTACAAGTGATTTGGAAAAAATGTACAGAATGATTTTGGTTAAAAAAGAAGACGCTAACTTCCAAAGAATTGTATGGCGATTTATTTCTTCCGAAATTGGCGATATAAAACACTTCCGATTATTAACAGTCACATTTGGTACAGCATCGGCACCATACTTGGCTGTTAAGACATTAATGCAACTAGCAGAGGATGAGGGTGAAAGGTACCCGAATGCAGCAAAGATACTCAAAGAAGACTTTTATATCGATGATGGAATTTCAGGCGCGGATACCACCTTAGAAGCTATAGAACTTAGTAAACAATTACAAGACATTTTGAGTCTAGGAAAATTTAAATTACAAAAATGGGCTTCTAATAATGCAGAGTTTTTAAGGTCAATTGAACCAAATGCTAGATCAACACGAGCGAACATGGACCTTAAAATGAACGGCACCGTAAAGGCTCTCGGAATAACATGGAATTTGGGAGAAGATGAATTTCATTATACTCTGACATTACCTCCCGTTTCAGAAAATATCACGAAGAGAAACATTCTATCAGATATACAAAGATTGTTCGATCCCCTTGGGTGGATTGCTCCTGTAATCGTAGTTGCAAAAATACTAATACAAAGGCTTTGGTTGGAAGGTGTTGGCTGGGACGAACACCTTGACAAAACCTTAACTGAAGAATGGATTACAATGCGTAGTAGTTTAAATAAGGTCACCGAAATAAAAATCAATCGATGGATGAATACATTAAACGCTGCTAAGGATAAGATATCTCTTTACGGCTTTAGTGACGCATCTATGCGCGCAATGGCAGCAGTAGTGTACTGTCGAGCCATTCAACCAGATGGAACAATCAAGACGAGTATAGTGGCGGCCAGAACTAAGGTGGCCCCAGTAAAAACAATTTCTATGCCTCGCCTAGAGCTTTGTGCGGCACTTTTATTATCTAAACTTCTTGCACATGCAGCTAAAGCCATCAGAATACCACCTGCACAAGTTTACGCATATACCGACTCGTCCATCGTTCTAAGTTGGTTATTTGGAGAACCAAATAGGTGGAAACCGTTTGTGGCCAACCGTGTGGTGGAGATTCTGGACAACGTCAGCAATACTCAGTGGAACCACATTCAATCTGAAAACAACCCTGCTGACGTAGCATCACGAGGCACGACAATATCAGAGTTGCAAAACAACAAGCTTTGGTGGTATGGTCCTACAATGTTACAACATAAACAAATTGATTTTACAAGACCAGTTATACCTAAAACCGAAATAGAAAAACGCAAAACGATACAAGTTAACACTACACAAATACAGCCTACAAAAGATATTTTTAATTTTGATGAATTTAATAGTTTAAAGGAAATGCAAAGAGTAATGACATATATAAAACGATTTTTAAATTACAAAAAGAACGGAGATACAGTTAAACCTATAGAAATTCAGGAGTTGGAACATGCATTGAAGCTATGTATAAAAAGAGCACAAAGTCAAGTTTATCAGGAAGAAATCGATTCGATACAAAAACATAAACGAGTAAAATCAAATAGTAGCTTAAAATCATTAAATCCATATCTTGATGAAGACAATATTTTGCGAGTGGGTGGCAGACTTCGACATGCAAATATCAGTAATGAGAGTAAACACCCTATCATATTAGATCATAAACATAAGTTGACAGCTCTAATTGTTGCTGATGCTCACAACCGAACATTGCACGGCGGGCTGCAACTGATGTTATGTTATTTACGGTCAAGGTATTGGATCATAAGAGCAAAAACCATTGTAAAATCTTATATTCACAAATGCTTGGTATGTGCTAAGGCTGCAGCGAAATCAAGAACCCAATTCATGGGAGACCTACCGCAAGTAAGAGTGACTCCATCACGACCATTTCTACATAGTGGAGTGGATTTCGCAGGTCCATACACGACTTTGATATGTAAGGGCAGAGGAGCACGAACTACAAAATCATACATAGCCATATTCGTGTGTATGAGTACGAAGGCTATCCACCTGGAGTTGGTCGGTGACTTGACGTCTGAAGCATTCATCGGAGCTTTTAAGCGCTTTGTCGCTAGAAGAGGGCGTTGTGCACACCTATGGAGTGACCAAGGCCGCAATTTCATTGGAGCAAACAAAGAGTTGGTAGATGCTTGGAAAGAGGCAAAGCTTGAACTCCAAGGTGAAATAACTGAGTCACTCTGTGAAGAAGGCACCCAATGGCATTTTATACCTCCTTATAGCCCCAACTTCGGCGGTCTGTGGGAAGCCGGGGTAAAATCCACGAAATACCATTTAAAAAGAATCTTGACGACCAATTTAACTTTTGAAGAAATGAGTACATTGTTATGCCAGATCGAATCATGCTTAAATTCACGTCCCTTAAGCCCAGTAGACGACTCCGATGTAGAAAACATAAACATACTCACTCCTGGACATTTTTTGATTGGCGAATCTACTGTTACAATTCCCGCTCCAGATTTGAAAAACATTAATACGAATCATCTTACCCGTTGGAAGTATACGCAGAAATTATTAAATGATTTTTGGAATAGATGGCAAAGGGAATACTTGACAAGATTACAGCAAAGACCAAAATGGCTAAGAACTGTTGAAGAGTTTAACATCCATGACATCGTGTTAATTAAACAAGACAATTTGCCACCCGGCAAGTGGTTGCTCGGACGGATTGTTGCGAAGCATCCTGGACCGGACGGAATCACGCGAGTGTATAGTATTAAATGTGGTGATTCAATAACTAGAAGATGTATATCTAAACTGTGTGCATTGCCAATAAATGTTAATTAGATAAGTGATTAGTTATGTGTCAAATTTACTTATGTATACAAAGTTGTTTATCAATTTAAAGCTTAATTACTTTATTATTGTGAAATGGGTAGGTACATATAAAAATAGTGTGCTTAATATTCATTAAAAATACTAAACTTGTCTATTCTTAAAAAAAAAAAAAAAAAAAAAAAAGGGGCATACCCTTTTTGGTGGGCGGTATGTTTATACGTATGTACCTATTTATCATTACGTCGTTGTTAATTGTAGGCATGGTCAGTTCATAATAAACCAGAGAATAAGCAACACGTCTTTTACTTGCAATAATCCGCGACAAGCAAAAATAAACCCTATTACAATAAGTTGAAGGTTCAGTTACATATTTATGAGTAGTGACGCTCACTGCGTGCCTCGACGCTAGCAGAGATCACGTTCTTTAATATATATTATTTAATAATAATAAATATCCTGGGACATTCTTTCATACCTACTGGTATTACTGCAACTGCAACGCTATTCTGAAGCATCTTTATCTATTGATCAATCAGGCGCACGCGTTGATAGAGAGGGTCTTATCTGGCTGCGTTGCGTGCGAGGGAGATAGATAATAACAGTTTGAGTGGTATAATTGTGGAATTTGAATTTAGAGTAGAACTGGAGCACAGTTCAGCCTTCTTATTGAGCTAAGGAGTTTAATGCAGTAAGAAATAATTGAGATTTTTGGTACGAGGTCTGCTTAGTTTGCATTAAAATTGGCAGTCTATGAAGTTTGTTCCAGGATATTTATAGACAGCATACCTAAAGCACCTAAATGAAAAAAATACATGATCTCATTACACAAATGGAATTTAAAAACATTGGTGTAAAAAAAACATTGAAATGTAACATAGGTAAAAGGTACTAGCTTATTTTCTGATGGCAAATAGAGAGACTTTAAGAAACATATTATATACTTAAATACTTATCACATTAGCACGCCATAGAGTTATAAAAAAAAGACGATATCTCTGACTCACCGTGTGACTGTATCATTATTTGCCAAAATGTAGTTAGTTATAACTATAATAAATTATTATCTTAGTCTAGTCTTCCCATAATACATGCATATAAGATTTATATCATCAGGATTTTCATACGGCTTTCGAGAGAAAAGTTTACACGTCATCATCATCATCATCAGCTCATATACGTCTCCACTGCAAGAGCCCTCCTCTCCTCTAACAACGAGGTGGTGTAGGCCATAGTCCACCACGCGCGCCTAGTGCGGCGGCAGACTTCATATGCCTTTGAATGTGACATCTCGGGCATGCAGGTTTCCTCACGATGTTTTCCTTCGCCGAAAGCCAGTGGTGTAATCGTAAGGTTTAATACGGGCCAAGGGTCTCTGCACTCTCATGATCGTGAGTCGATGTGACTGAGGCACCACGGCTTCACACAGTTTAAATATTGTTTTGTGTTCAATTATTCAAAAACTAGTAGCGTTCCGTAGATCTTAAATTTTCCCGGTATAATAAGTAGCCTATGTGTTGATCGAGGTTTTAAACTACATACCTGTTTTTCAAACCCGTTCAGTAGTTTTCGCATGAAAGAGTAACAAACATACATCGAAACTCACAAACTTTCGCATTTAAAATATTAGTAGGGTGCCTATAGCCATAAGCTAAGCGTGCGAGGCCGGAAGTGTCGCAAAACTTGGAACTTTGTGTATCCACAACATACAATTCCTACAGGTAAAATATTGTGTTACTCAATTTAAAGTCAGCACTTATCCTCATAAACATATATTTCGACACATCAAAGTAATTACAATGAATTTATGAATTGCATAACACGCTTTTATTCGTTGTTTCCAATTACACTAAATAAAGCCGGGTCCAGACGAGTGTAACGTGTAATGTAAGATTACGTGTAATTTAGCATCAACAGTGTGGACGGCACACGAACGCGAACGCGAACGCGAACGCGTTCACAATTCAAAGCGAATTGTGAACGCGAAAATATTTCAAAAACTGCGAGCGTCTTTGTGTTCGCGCGAAAAACCGACAGCCGATGGATCAACCCCGAGCGCCGCGCGAGCGTTACATGTAATGCTCGTAGTGCCGTCCACACGTAGAATTCGTGTTACATTACACGGTGGATTACATTACACGTTACACTCGTCTGGACCCGGCTTAAGGTGTTTGAGTTCTAAGAGAATTGAATAATGTGGATATAAAAAAAATACGATACCTATCCGTTAATTTTGTCTATGAATTAATTCATTAGAAACGTGTACTCTATGATATACGCGCTTATAAGCCACGACCCGCGGCTTGAAAGTCAGGGTCACTAACCAGACAGCCCGGTTGGCTTTGTGGTTAGTGACCCTGACTTTCAAGTCGTGGGTTCGATTCCCACCCAGGACAAACATTTGTATGCATGAATATGTCTGTTTGTATTGTGTCTTGATGTAAATATCTATATAAGTATGTATTTAAAAGTAATATATGTAGTATATCAGCTATCTGGTTACCATAACACAAGCTCACTTTGATGCTTAATTTGGAATCAGATTGGCCGTGTGTGAACAATGTCCCAATATATATTTTATACACCCGTTGGTTGTATGTAGCGTGATGTTATATAGCCTGTAGCCTTCCTCGATTAATGGGCTGTCCAACACTAAAAATTTTTATGCGAATCAACAGTTCTTGAGCTTAGCACTTTCAAATAATGAAACTCTTCGGCTCTTTAAATTAGCATAGATTTATTCAAAATTATTCCATACTAGTGCCACACCGCGGTTTTAACCACGTACCCGGGAGATCTTCTATTTTCGCGGGATAAAAAGTAACCTATGTCCTTTCTCAGGCTCTAAACTATCTGTGTACCAAATTTCATTTAAATCGGTTCAGTAGTTTTAACGTGAGAGCGAAACAGACAGACAGAGTTACTTTCGCATTTATAATACTTATTAGTTAAGATGTAGCGATGGACCGACTTTGGATGAAAGGCATAGAGTTAGAATATATTCTGGAATAGCATGTATACTCCTCTTTAATACGTGAAAATTTAATATCCTTAAGAGAAATCGCGGGACAGAAGCTAGTCAACAATGATATTGTTATCATATCATTAATTATTTAGTAAATAGATAATGATGACACAGACGCCTTTGTGTCACGGCTCAAACACGTTTAGATTAACAACAGAGTAAATATTAAATACACACGAAACCTTGTAATTTGTATATATGTGTGTGTGTGTACTAAAATAATAGATATGTATATCGATGTATTGTGTGTAGAATAGAATCTATACTAATATTATAAATGCGAAAGTAGCCCAGTCTGTCTGCCTGTCAGTCTGTCTGTCTCGCTTTTACGCTAAAACTACTGAACCGATTTAAACGAAATTTGGTACACAGATATTCTAAACCCTGAGAAAGGACATAGGCTACTTTTTATCCCGGGATTATGGAAGATCTCCCGGGTACGCGGGTAAAACCGCGGGGAGCCACTAGTGTAATATATATACTAGCAGTCCTGGGAAACATTATTCTGCTATGAAATATAAAATACGTGGTAAGGGTAGGAGGATGAAACGTCTAGTCCTACCTACGGCCCATGCCGTAACAATCCAGTCCTAAATAATCATGTCAAGTGAGTTCCCACTTCCTCCGGTGACGCCCTGAGCCGAGGCACGGTCCCGCAGGGGACACCCTCAGCGCTGTCGCTTCAATTTATAAGAGCTCACCGAAACAGTCCGTGTAAGTGTGTTAAAGCCATCTGAGGCTAACACCTTCCACCATTAAAAAAAAAGAACATGAAAAATTCTACGACTCTTTCTTAGACCTTTTATGTACATATATACGACGAAAGAACATGAAATCGCTCAAGCTGTATTGAAGATCGTCAAACACAGTGAAATAAAACAACACAAACATTCTAAACATTATTTAACTTCATACAATTTTTTAATAAACGCCTTAAATTCGTTGAATATTGTATTGAATAAGAACAATTTAACTAGTGTTTAAGTAAATACAAGAATTACCATATTAATTTATTAACCATATTATATTGTGCATTAACATGAATATAAATATATAATGTACTATATTCCTCTAAATTGTGCCGTTCAACCCTATATTTATAAAATAAGGTTGCCTAAATTATCATTACCTCAAAAAAATTATATCAATCAAAAGAGTCAAATCACTTCTTATTAGTATTACATTATTTTTAGTCTGTTAGATTTTAATGCTGTATATCGTCCCTTAGCTTACAACACCGCTCAAGTCGAAAATTGGCAGTTTCTACATTTTAATGCCGTTGGATAGAGCTGCTCATTGCGCGTCGAACCACACATGATATAGATTTCAGAGAGGCTTTAATTCAAAAAGTAGGAACAGCGTGCGAGCCGGCTGCCCTTTTAAAATGAACAGTTTTTTTCGTCTCCTGAATAGTTGGTAAAAATGAATATGCGGTGTTGTTGTAAGCTTAGGGACGATATGTCATTTATTATTTAGGTATATGACTAGTTTCCATTAAAAACGATTTCACAACTTGTAAGACAGTAAACGTAAATTTATTTAAATAACAATAAAACACATATCTAGATAATAATTATGTAAATTTTCGCGAACAATTTCTTTGTATATTTTTTTACAGTTTAACGTGTGTAAATTAAAATTATAATAAGAGTATAATCCTTTGGTAATTATGATAAGAACCATAAAAAATTTAAACTGACAGAATCGATCATTAAATCGATTGTTGGTTAGCTAAGTGTATCGAATTGATTATTCAAATTTTCTTTTCTATTACAAAAAAAAACAGAGGTATATCTAAAGGCATATACGTCAGCGATACTAGTATAGATACTTACATAAGTATATTTCTGAGTACCTATTCTTATTTTTAAATATATTATAACTTTTTTTAAGTATTTTTTTTTGGAACAAAGATTCTTATAATCGTTTTACTCTTTACAATAATAGAATTAAGGGGTTGAATTTTTTTTTATAGAATTTTACATTACGCTTTTATTAATTTGCTTTTAAAAGTGACTTATTTTATATTAATAAAAGACGAGAAAACGGAGATTATCTGAATTGCGTTAAATTGATGTACAATTAAAAATAATGGACGTCAATTGACTTTAACGATTTTTAAGTACCTTTTTAATGTTAATTTGTTCAAATTGTTGTTCTGTTTTGAAGATAAATATATATTATACAAATTGGGTTCTCTTTGGCATTTTAGTTTTAAGCACATAGTTTATTTTTAGTAGTAATAATACTTAATGACAAATTTAAATAATCAAATGTATCTGTTGAATTTTCATCTCTATATAAAGTACATTTTTAACGTTGTTTAATATATAATTGCAATTTTAGACGAATAAATCTATTAATTTAATGATTAAAATTACGTAAAGCATTTCTATAAATTAGAGGCTTTAGTCAGAGAGCTCGCATTCAAAACCCGCCGTTATTAACAAATATGATTAAAGATATAATTTTATTTACTGCCTTAGCTCCTTACATGTGGACCGTCCGTCTATTACTCCTTGAAGGTATCCAGGTAAACACTGTGCAAGCTACAATGGTATAACTATTCTAAAAGGTTTAAGCAATATTAAAACTGTTTCGTTTTTCCTCAGCGTTTCTCCTCTCCTGGTATAATTTCACTGGTTGTATGAAGGATATTAGTACCCCGGATACAACGATCCATCCCCCGGCTAGGTAAAATGACAGCTCCCAGGATAGTGTCAAGTCGTATATGAGCCCTGAAATATGAAGGAAGATGTAAATCCAAACTAATAATTGTTATATAAATGCGAATGTAACTCTATCCGTTACACCAAATTCTAATTACTTCTGGAGTACATGGGCAAGTATACAGGCTACAGAATATGAACTTATAAAGTATGTATCTCGTCGTCGCGCGTCATCGTCGACATCGTCGTCAGTATCACCATATAACAATGTGTTTTCCTTCACCGAAAGCCAATTGCTTAAAAATAAGTAGCGTAAGTTTTTAAAGTTGAGATACGGGCCAGGGGTTTGTACCTGCACCCTCATGATCATGAGGCATTCCCTACTGTGCCACCAGGGCTGCTTGTTGTTAAGGAAGGTTCGTGATCTTTCAATGTAGGTACATGAGCTGATGATTATAATGATGAATGGGTCATGACGAAAATACCACCTTTGTAATGTCTACTTACCCGATAACGGAGGTCCAATAAGATGCCCAATACCCTGAGCTAGCAACACCAACCCATAAGCTGTTGTAAAGTCATCCAACGAAACTAATTTCACCAGCAAACTTGGAGTAAATGTGAAGGATGCTGCAAAAAGTAACCCAAACGCTGAAGATATAGAAGCTAATATCCAATAGTTGGATGCTGCAGGTGGTATTGCAGCTACGGAGGCACCACATAGCATGAGGCATACAGCGTAGAGGTTACCAATTGAGACTTTGGGGAAGTCTCCGATCCAGCCCAGGCCGACCTGGAAATATAATTTTCCTGAGTTAGACTTGAATCTAATAATACATATATGGTAAAAGTTATCTACACTATAATATTATAAAGAGAAAAGATTTATATTTTTGTATATAACGAATAAACTCAAAAAGTACTGGACCGATTTTAATAATAATTTTTTTCGTTAGAACGCTACATTATCACTGAGTAACATAGGCTATATTTTATCTCTGTATTCCCATGGAACGGGAACTACACGGGTAAAACCGCGCGGAGGCAGCTATGTAGCATATTATACTACTAGCGTGGTTGGTTTTACACGGTTATCAGAGTAACTAATGGAGAATACATTCTTGAAATAATTTTAACATATTATCATATTTCAACAACACACAAAACAATATTCAAATTTACGTATAAACCTTCCTCTAGACTCTATCTATTGTTACATACATTATTGAATACAACATTAAAGATTTTAAGTTCGTTGCGTAGTTTAAAGATCTAAGCGTACAGACGGCGGGAAGAGACTTGGTTTTATTCTATGTGAAGACCCTACTATTTAATTTTTAGTATATTGTAGAAAACTGTCGTAATTTCAAGAACTGTTAATCATATTTATTATTATTTAAAGCCTGGGTTGTCCCACTGCAGGGCAATGACCTAACATCCCGGAAAAACGGTTAATAAATTTGATTTGACGTCTTTTCGAGAAGTATCTTTGATGTTTATTCCTCCAACCATTTTTTCTACAAATTTATTCAATTTATTCCCTCCAAATTATCTAACCTATTTCTATTTTTATCGTTCTTTGTCTCAATTATTTAGCAGACGCAGAATATTCGTTTGCTAATAAATTTGTCATGAATTCAGAAAATAGCGTTGCTAGTGCGGTATTTGGCACACAAGCTTCGAGATGTGGAAACTGGAGATCATCTATTTGTGGCGGTCACCTTAGTGTTCTGTCACTGTCAGTCAACACCTTCTGAAGGAACCTTGGCTACTGTCATATGTTTTACATATATTACCTAGACTAGGAATTCAGGGTTTTGAATTTCAATCAAGGTTGGATCTATTGCAGTTTTGCAACTTTTCGGTTTATTTTTGGAATTCAGAATGAATTCTTAATACCTATAAGCCGAAAAATTTTAATATATTAAGTTCTTAATATAATATTGCAAATGAGAAAGTTTGAGTTTTGAGTTAAAGTTTAAAAGGATGTTTGAAATCAACCATGTCATAGCGATAGATTAAGTTTTGAAAAAAACACTTTGGGTACTTTGTATCCCTTGAAAATAGAAGACTTCCGGGATTAATAAGTAGATATATAACTGTAAGACAAAATTACTTATTATTTTTTACTATAGGTGCTAAAATATATAGATATTTTGATCCCATTTCAAGTTACATGTAGTCAAAGTTAGATGCAATTAATGCCTCATTTAGGTACAGTTTTTATCTCTCCTAAAAATAACATCATCCGTGATAAATATCCATATGAAACAATATATATCTAATCGAAAAATCGAAATGCGATATCATGGAAAAATATCAGGTTATTGTTGTGTTGATATTGATAATGGATATTGGCAGGTTAATGACCTTTTAAGTTAAAGGAACAAAAACAAAACAAAAATGACAAACGAGAATAATTCTTCATTCGATATCGAAGATTATTGACATGTTTTTTCCAAAATGATAAATTATTACCACCAGGAATTCAGCAACTCGTGGGAATACAATATTTAAATCTTTGTAACTTGGCAATCAACATTGGACTTCTAAGCAGTGGTCCTACCGTACTATATATTGATTAGAGTTTCTTGCTAGCTGTTTATGCAATCCTGGTAGGGGAAGAGTGCTTAAGATGGCATAGTCAGATAAGATGACACACCTTTATATTTCGTTTAATATTCGGCCTAAAGGTGAATACGTGACGTTTTACAGAGTACCTATTGGTAGCGCTAGTGGTGAAGTGCAATTTGGCGGAGACTGACAGCGCGTTGCAAAATAGTTAACGTTTTTGTGATTATGTAGTGAGAAAAAAATATCCAAAGCTTTTGATTATGGTGGAAATTCATATAAGATGTGAATATTTTCGTTTGAACTAATATTAATTATAAACAGTGATTTATGCATGGCCCAAATATTAATATTAACGTGTTCTAACCTAAAAGATTTTGTGACGATGTTTGCATGAAACTTTTGTTTACTATTTGGTAAGATGACATACTAGACATCGGTATAAGATGACATATATGTCATCTTGCCTTTATTAGGCGGTTGTATGCCTATCTTTTTTTATTCGGCACTAACAAGATTTTCATCCAATTTCATCTACTGGCTAGGTGTGACATCATTGTATAATCTCTGTTTTTGCACTGCTGAGTGGGACCCAAAAAGAAAAAAAAAATATTGTTGGATAAGACGACATACCACATAAAGTCTGAGATGACATAGTGTGTCATCTTTCCCTAGTCTTGTGTCATCTTACACACGTGGACCTAAGTGCATTTAATGATGTTTTTTTTAATTTATATTCAGTCGATTGCTCCAAAACTATAATACTTTTGTTAATAAGTGATTACTTGAATATATCGTAAGGTTTTGATCTCACTATGACTTTATTTATTTTGAATATTTGGTTTGAAACAAAAAGTATGTCATCTTAAGCACATCCCCTAGTTCGTTTGCATAAGACCTTTCTAGATAATAACATAAATAAATTCATAATTCTTAGAAAAGTAGAGTAAATCACAACTCTTATGTACTTTATTTACGCATATAATTTTATTTCTCAGAAAGTATATTTCAATTATTTTTGAACAATCAAGATTAAGCCTTTTTAATCCGGGATAAAATTTTGGGGCATGTGATCTTTTAAGTACTTTCCCAGCATTCTTGGCACGCTACGGCAGGGTAGTAGGGCGATTTAAGACATATTTAATATTTATGGTATTATTTCATACGTTTTGATTGATATTGTATATTCCTTTTATTATAGTACTACGATATTCTTTTTACTCACACATTATTCTATATAATAATCGATAATAAAACTTGTTACATATAGAGCTTAATACAGCAAAGAAAGGCCAAATTACTAACCATTCCAATAGTATTGGTAATTCCAATCAAACTGAGCATCACAGCGCCGTCATCTTCGCTATATCCCTTCTGTATCATGTGCTCAGCCAAATAGAAGTAAGGCACGATGAACCAGATGAACAGGATAATAGTTCCAAGACACAGCAGGTTGAACGGCATCAGCTTGAACAGGGACACGTTGAACATGTCTGAGAGGCAGCTGACGCAGTCCTCGTACCATTTCTGGAAGTGTAAAAAGGGGGGTTAAGGAATCTTGATAAAAAATATATCTCATGTGGGTGGGCGGGCGTACTTATGTAAAGCAATGTACCATAATGTGAAAATATTGTACAGACAGGTAAATCTGTCAGGTACCTATACTATGACTGAATCAACATTATAATGGACTAATTTGAAATTGATGATGATGATAGTGTTTTCAATTAACGCCATCAATAGATAATTTGATAATTTAGCAGTGTATTGGACCATCAGCAGTTGCAATTAGCGCTAATATCAACCTGTGAATGGATTTGAATCCTAATAACTAGATCTTTTGCCGAAGAAACTCATAGATCACTATAGTATGACCATTAGTGCTGTGCACTCCCTGAGGTATGCGCGCGGTGAGACGGGGGGGTTAGAATCGGCTGCTGCGCTGTCAGTGCGCCGTCAACGCTTGTGACGGCAGGTAGTGTTATTTGTATCGGACTGTCTATGTCAGACGCACACGAGATAAATATTCAAAGATGGGTCGTGCGTTATCTCGTGATATGAAGACTGTCATTTTTAAGGTGGCTGAATATTTTAAGAAAAGAAAAGCAGACAAAGAAAGCTTTGAATTTAAAAATGACGTGAATATTGCTAAAATCGTTGCGGAGGCTACGGGATACAGCAAAAGAACCGTACATAATGTGATTTCTGCGGGTTATTTATCAATTGAAAATTCAAGCCAATTAAAATTTCGTTTACCTCCGTACCATCCAGATTTAAATCCAATCGAGTTGGTCTGGGCTGATATTAAAAACAACATAGCCCAAAACTATATTAATTCTTCTCTAGACGAAAAGATAATCTTATTGGATAAATTGTTTTCGGAATTCACGGCGGAAAAATGGCAGAAATGCGACGATCATGTCCAGAAAAATGAATATGATTACTGGAGTCGCGATAGTAGGTTCGATAATGTTATCGATTCATCTATATATATAAAAATGAATTGCTGTTCGTTAGTCTCACAAAAAGTCGTGAACGGTTGAACTGATTATCTTTTCTTGGTTTTGAAATGTTCGTGTGGGTCCAGGGAAGGTTTAAAAGGTGAGAAAAATGGAATAATTGCCGGGAAAGTAGTTTCTGAGATTAGCGCGTTCGAGCAAACAAAGAAACTCTACCGCTTTATGATATCAGTATTGAAGTATAGATTGAGGCAGTACGAAGTCTGCCGGGTCAGCTAGTTCATAATAAATTTGCAAGACTCTGATTCAAGTTCCGGTGGCGAAGAGGAAGATGAAGATGATGACGAAATGGAAGATGAAGTTGAAACAGAATCTATGTCAGAATAACTTTCGTTAGAATATATAATTGTTTGTAAATATAAAAAATGTTTAATAAAACAAGTCCTGTTGTGAATTATAACTTTCAATTCTTATTTATCACCTGCATATTTTTAATAAAATATGAGTATATTTGGGTTACATTTTAATCAACAAAGTAAGTATATATTACAGATAGATAGCCTCCGACCAACGCAACGTCCCGCCACAAGTCTTGCCTTAGAAATGCAAACTGATATCGTAAGATCTCTCCGACATGTATCGACCTCATGTGAACTCATGCACTTTTTTCTTCGCCCCCCACCTCGCCGTGCATACCTCACGGAGTGCACAGCACTAATGGCCACACTATAGTAAAGTATCTACTTAACAAATCTTTGGGTGAAAGTCTGTCACAAAGCTGTGGATTGCTTTGATACGCTTTGCTATCTACATTTGCAGTTCAAATACTTTATACATACCTCTTCTTTCTCATCAATCGTAATCATAGAGTTCTTAAATATGTCAGGACATGACGATGCTTTCAATCTATACCGTTTTATGTTCAGCATTGCGTTCCTATGGCTGATAGAATTGATCGGCATCTTCAAGTCTCTCAAATAGTGATGATTTACAGACAGCTGCTTCTTTAACCAATCTCGTTTGTTCTCTTTGCTATCTTGCTTCACCAGATCTTTGTCCTCTTTCGTCTCTGACTGAGTCTTCCTCATTGGACCACCTTGTCGTGGTTTCTTCAGCTGATATCTCTCAAAGGATTTCTCATTTCGACTGTCATAATTCTCCGAATGGGTTCTTTGTAACGCTCGTTTTGTGTACGTAACGATTGGTGGATCATTATCTTCTATAATCCCATTTTTCAACAATGGTTTTTTGGTCCGACTGGTCGCAAATGTTGGATACTTCACTTCGATGTCGTAATCTTTGCTGGTATTTATAACTATATCGTCTAGCATAGCCATTGATACCTGAAAATAAATAAATTTATGGTTATTTTTGAGTGATTTTAAACTAAAATTATATGCATCCAATCGGATATAAAATATAAGATTAAAAGAGTGGAAACTAAATTAAACAACGTTACCTTATCACTATAAGCCAGGTATGTTGGGAGATGGACCAATGATTGAGATCTCAGCTTCATTTTGTAGTATTTCTTCTTGAACATCATCATACTCTGCTGACGTCTGATACTCGCCGCTTCCTGGTGAATAACCTTCTCAGGGGACACTCCTTTACGAATCAACTCACCCATGCACTTACCACGAGTAGTCGCTTCAAACTCGAAAGCAAATGAGTTAGCTATTGAACCAGAACTAGAGTTCTTAGACTTATCATCTTCTTTCTTAAGCTTGCCGTCACTCTTCTGCTTTCTTTGTTCCAGAGTCCACCATTCAGGATCTCGCATAACGCATCCGCATACGCACAAGTTTAATAAAGTTCCAGATAGCAGTAGAATAGTTCCTCTCCATCCGTATTCTTCGATGAAATATTGCGTCATCGGTGCGTATATGAATGTTCCAACGCCGGTACCACAAGCACCTAATCCAACAGCTAAATTCCTCTTCTTCTCAAACCAATAAGCAATTGAAACAACCGCTGTCACGTAAACCAACCCGAGACCCAAACCAGCGATCACTCCAAAGGTAATCATCATCATTTCAAGAGTAGTCGATAAAGACGCTAGAACGAATCCTAGAGTGGATATCAGTCCACCCAAAATCGTCATGCTTCGGCACCCATATCTGTCTACTAATGCACTCATTACCGGACCAGAAAGGAGTGGCACAGCGATGAAAAGACTTCCAATCCAAGCTGTCGTTGATTTACTGGCTTTAAACTCTTCTAAGAACTCTATATACAGCAACCCGAATGAAAAGCTGATTCCGTCCGCGATCATCGATATTACGAATGAAGATAACACAACAATCCATCCCCAGCCTCCATCAGGTATAGCAACCTTATCCTCTTTAATCATAGAAATACGTTCAATATTCTCCATATCGAGATTTTCGTCTGCAGGATTCTCTGTAATCTTAACAGCATTGGTTTTATTCTTTTTGGGCTCGATAATTTTATGATTGTTATTAACTATGAGGAGGCGTTCTGTATTGCTAACTTCTATATCTGGACTGGAAAAAGAAGTGGTCCCAACGCTTGTAGTATCATCATAATCACCTTTACATATACCAGATGTGGAATCAGATAGGAGCGACTCTCTGACGCCATCTTTCTTCTGTTCCTTACCCCGCGGTGTCCTGCTGCTCCTCAAGACAGGTTCCAATCCGTGTTCCATTGTTTTTTATTTATTGTTTTTCTACTAAAATATAATACCGTTGAAAAATACTGGCAGTGTGGGGTGTTGTTGTTATGAAATTATTTTCTTAATCGTGGATCGCGGGCGGAGTAGCGGCTGGTCTCGCGAGCCACGCTGTTCAGCTTCAGAGTGTTCGGTTTATTTTGACCGGGTACCATTAAGAGACTGGTAGACAGGTACTTGGTACTAGTGACGTGACCCATACACTCGCAGTGTGTATGTGTGGCGCGTTGTTGGCGCCACAACTGGACAACTCAATTATCGAACTGAACGATGTCAGTCGAAGATACGAATGACTGTCGAGATGTTTATCATCTGGAAATGGGATATTGAAATTTAATTGCCTATTTATAAGGTTAAATTTTGCGATGCGTTAGAGAGATTGTTTTGACTAGAACATTATTTCTTTGGTCGCGTTTGTAATTACGGGGGAGAGACTGAATGGGACATACACATTTAGATATTTTAAACTAACCGATAAGACTATAGATATATCTAATGGTATAATTTATAGGTGAATTAAAATATAACCGTGTTATATAACTATGAACTCCACTTGTATTATGGACATTGTTTGGTAAAAAAAAACAAACTAAGAAATGTAAAAACAGAGTTATAGTTTTAAAATTGATAAAATAATAATTCCTATAAAGATACTATGAACCTATATGCAGGGTGAGGGTAATGGTCTATTGGGTAGGTACCTACTCATATGTAACGTCGTTCTATGAAACATCTTCAAAGAGTTTTTGTTATTTGTAACAATATCCTGAGACATTCTTCAAATACTACAAATCAATAAACAAACTAAACAAGTTTTTTGACTATTTAGTCGATCTTATTTAAATTTTATTAGTTTCTTATGGTTTCATCTAAGTACAAGCAAAATTTTATATTTTACCAGCTGCCGCCCCGCGGTTTCGCCCGCGTAGTTCCCGTTCCCGTGATCACTTAGGGGTATGAAAAATAGATAGTAGCCGATTCTCAGACCTACTGAATATGCATATAAAATTTCATAAAAATCGGTCAAGCCGTTTCGGAGGAGTTTAATCACAAACACCGCGACACGAGAATTTTATATATGTACTAGCTTCTGCCCCGCAGTTTCACCTGCGTTCCCGGTGTATCTACTTAAATGTTTCCATTTTTTCCATAAGAACCTCAATTGGACTATTGCGAACATTTTAAGACCAAAAAAAGCCATTTCCGTCCACCCGTTCTCGAGTTATGCGCTTACCAACACATTTTGCGATTCATTTTTATATGATAGATTAGATAATTGAAAACAAGCCAATAAATAGGTACATAAACCTAAATTAAATAACAGTGAATCATAAATAATATATGAAACCTACTTATAATATTTTTTACTATCGAGTGCATACTGACATGAAATATAAATAATTCTTGTCGCTTTTCTATTGATATTGATTGAACATGCAATAAAGAAAAAAAAATGTGCATCATTAATTAACTGTTGGTATATATTATGTATTCATATTCATTGAACTGTTAACGTAAAAAGTTTCGAAGAAGTAATGATACCCAAATTATATTACACAAATCTTAAGTTATCAATACGCGAAACATAGCTGAAAGCAATTTCCTTAATGGTAAATAAATAAATCACAGATTTACGTATACCTACCTAAGAAGGTCAAGGCCACTTAGAAATCACAAGTCAAGACAATCACCGAAAAAAAAAACACTAAATTCAACAATTTTTTTTTTAAACCTAAGCCTTCCCTAAATACAATACTAACAGGTCATTCACTTAAAAAAACTACAAACTTACTTGTCAAATCAATTCAAAAATTAAATTCGCAGGAGTATTCTCAGCTGACGACACGCTCGCTCACGCGGTTTTCCCGGGACTGCATATAACTGGCGCCAGTATTCGATCAATATGGGGTGGCAACCCCGACCAGGGTGACTGACCCTACCACCACCCTCGTAGTTAGTTAAGTTGTAAGGGAAATTGTATTTGTGGAGTGAAACGCGGGTCTTATTATGTTGGTCACGTCTAGGATGGCCTTTCAACGTATATTTTACGTCACGTAGAAAGTATTACGTATATATGACTATTATAAAAATTGTTTACAGAGATATTTATAATATTTATACTTTCCAACAAACAACCCTTACGTTAGCGTTTATGTATTTTCAAATCGGTTTATATTACTAAGGGTTATATTCGATGTTAGTCATAGATTAAGTTTTTCACGTACCTAATTAGACATGCGACTAGAATACTTTGTCTTAATATCGAAAATGCATTGCCGATGTCTACGAGGCGGTGAACACTTACCATCAGCCAAACCATCAGGCAGACGCCTATTTGTCGGCTTACATTTAACGGCTTTGGTTGAAATAGGAAGTAACTATTCACTCCAAAAATAGATCCTATTTCTTATGAAATAAAGAGTTCTGCCTACCACAAAGGGTTTTCATTAATTATGGTGGACAGCGTTTTTATACCTCTAGCATAAAACTGACCATTTCAAAATGTATACGGTACGGTACGGTAAACTGGTCCCCGTAAGATTTAAATAATTCTTGGAATAGAAATACATAAATAGTATAGATCCAAGACTTAATATCCTATAAGCGTAGGTTGTATTTTTCTATCGTTAAGGGGTGATTCAATAAACTTAAATACAACATTACGTATGAGCACCTCCTTTACATAATAGTTGAGCAATACTTGAAAAAATACTTTTGCTATATACTTTGTGCAGGCGTTGAACAATTTAATTCTATCACACAGGATCATTGTAAAAACAGAAAACTACTAAGATCACTTTAATTATATTGTTTGCTCTTACTTACTAAAGTGAAATTTACAAGAGCCAAAAGACAGTGGTTTCAACCTTGTTTTGACCTTGAAATTGAATCCCATTAAGTCCTAAACTAATACAGGATTTTGAACGAACATTAACAAGACAACGAAAATATTAAACTTTTCCTTACTAGTCAAGTACCTACTTATTTTATTCGTGGTATGTAGACCAAAAATAATTTAGGTATTTCGGTATTCCCAAGCGTGCCCTTAGCTAAATTGTCTGTAAAAGGTTACCGATTCGTATCTATACAAACATTAAGGTTTGTGTTTTCTTTCCTTTATGTTTCAGTTCTGAAAGGCAAACATAAAAGTCATCGGTTCACGGGGTATGGGAATAGGTGTATACATTTTGTGTACAAATAAAATACCCTAAAGAGTTTTTTCAGTTTCCTTAGTATCTTAGTTAGGTATGCCATGTGTGAAAAAAACTTTGATCAAAGAAGCAGTACTGACAAAATTCGTATTTAGCACAAATAGTGATTGATGATAATAATTTCCTGTATATATATTCTATATATATATTCCTGTGTACAAGGTCAGTTAAAAAGTACAAAATGTTATTTTTCCAATAATAAATAAATTAATATCCCTGGGACACACGGCCAATCGGATTCCAAAGTAAGCTGCAATGTGAACTTGTGTTAAGGTGACCAGATAGCTGATACATTACACAATGTAAAAATTACACAAATACCTAGATACATACTTACATAAATATGGATTTACATCCAGACACAGATCAAACAGACATATTCATGCATGCATACAAATGTTTGTCCTGGGTGGGATTCGAACTCACGACCGGCGACTTGAGTGTCAGGGTCACTAACCACCATGGACGTAATATATTAACAGGACCGAGCACTCTGATCTGAAAAACGAGCCGAGCGAGATAGTTAGTACAGAGGCCGTGTGTCCCTTTCTAACAGGGTGACAATAAATTGTTTGCTATGTGAGACAAATTAAATCTTGAGATCTTCTTAACTACTAAAAGTTTATTAAAACTAGTAAGTAACTCCTCCGCCTTCGTACGAATTAAATAATATAATACTTAGTTCAAGCTATCCATTTATTAATTGATCTTAATGCTATATTTGTTACAGTTGACAGAGAGTACAAGTATATACGGTTCTACCTTAACCGTAGTTAAATAATTTTACTTTTTAAACAAGAATAAATAAAACTGTTTTAAACATGACTAAATATTTTTTTTTAACTTTCTGCCTCAGACCAATTTTAAGACAAAGACCCTTAGCATTTTTTTTTTACTTCAACAGAATATCTTACACCTTTCTTGGTTTTATCTGTGTTCAATAGAGTATGGATGTTGTTAAACTTATTTTTTATATTTTGTTCCACCTCATCAAAATTTATACACTTTTTCTTGAATAGCAGTAAAAGCGAATTTACGTTTTTTAATCTTTCCTCGCGTCTATTTAGCCTTTGTGATAATACTTTTATCTTTCTCTTTAAAACATCTTCTATAAGATTTCCTTTACATTTGGTACGTTCCACACATTTCGAACGGGAAAAGTATTTTTTAAATTATCGTTTGGTCTGTTTTCAAAAGCGGGACAACATTGGCCTTGCTGAGGACACCGGGACAGTCTGAAAGCGGAACTGTCCCGCCCAAAGCGGGACGTATGGTCACCTTAATAATACTCCTTGTTTCATTGATAATATTTAGTTAAACTGACGTCATCACATGACGCTTTGAAGGGTTACCATTAGAAACAAAAAATAGGCTAAATAAAAATGTTATATATATTTTTTTTATAAGAATACTTCAAGCGAAATACATGCAATTACAATTCTTGACTTTGTGACTTCAAATTGTATAAAAATACATTAAAATACAAATGTTTCAACATAGTTTTGTTTAGCCAAACTTTTTGATCAACATAATTTTTTTAGAGTGGCAAGATGGAAGAACGAGACACACGGCCTCCGTTGTGACTATCTCTCTCGGCTCGGATTTGCCTTTGTGTAAATCATCATAGAAAATATACTTTATCGATTTGACATATGGTTCATTTTCGAAAAATACAAATTTCAGAGTTATCAGTCCTGTTAGTATATTAGGTCCATGCTAACCACAAAGCCAAGCTGTCAATGCCAACCACAAAGCTAAAGGTCTGTCGAATTTAATTTACTATCAGACATCTCAGGCAACGAATTATTGGCGTTGCTTAATTCTGGCACTCATTGGAAATATGAAATCACAATAATTATATTGAGATTAGAAATAATTTAATTAAATGCAATGCAGTTAAAAAAGCTAATGCTACTTTTTATATTTGAAATAATACGCTTTGAGAACTTTCACGATAATTTTAAGTGACTCCACTGGCAACACTTGTGCGTTTGTTTCGTTTCGTTCGTTCCACAGATCACTAAATACTAGTGTACCGGTTTGATGCTTGATTGATTGATTTCGTTCATCTTGTCATTGATTCATTGTTTTTGTCACGAAGTATAAAATCAAATTGTATGTTTTGTTTTGAATTAGATTATCAATAAATTTAATATCTATTAACTAAATAAGTAATGGTAGGATAGAAGATCGTCTTGTATTGTAATTACGTTAATAAATTACATTTCTCCCCTCAGTTAAAATCCCATTACTAGAATGACTTCAATATATCTTGCACAGAAGTTATTATCACTTAAACTTAGTAAAGACGATTTACATGAAATTAGAAAACGCAGAAAAAATAACTATATTGATAAGTGTCATGCTATAAAGTAAGTTGGAGAGACTTATCAAGTCGAATGATGTATAATCAATTCTCAATTTAAATCTTCATTTCTTATTAAAATAATGCATGTTATTTATTAAAGAGAATTACAAGATATACATAAGAAACAAGAGTCTTTAAAAACATGCAGATTGTGTCTAAAACCAGGAGACAAAGCTATATTTGGCGAAGAACAAGACATTGACTATTTACTTAATATCAAAGATATTTTGGGCATTGAGGTTTGTGTAACATTTCATATATTGTGAGTTAGAAAACCTGACCCTGCTCGCAAGAGCTATGTAGGTAGGTACCCCAATAATGTGTGAATGGTAGACCAGACAAACCATATGTAGCAGAAGTAATTGTAGCAACCATCTATATATGATGTTTACCAAATGAAATTAATAGTTGTAGGGATGTAGCTAGAGTCAAATTTGAGGTAGGGCAGCATTAGTTACTAATAGAGCAAAAGTAAAAAAGAAATCATAATTGGTCGGCCCTCGGAGCACGGACTTCTAAATCAATCACCATGTATATGACTGACCTTTAGGTCTCAATTTTTATTACAAACTATGAACAAACAATTATTTTTCATATTTTTTCTTTGTTTTTGGTATTTTTAGGGAAGAGCATTGTGATTTCAATTACATCTTATACTATATTTGATCACAATAATACCCCCCTAGCTGTGGCTGTGCTCCTCAGTAAAAAAATTACTGCATTTATGCCTTTAACCATCATTATAAAGAAATATTTCAGATACATGTAGATGATGGGAAGCCTAATCATATATGTAGCAGTTGCGATAGCACTCTCCGAGCTACGGTGCAGCTCAAACAAACAGCGGAGATCACTCAATGGCGTTTGGATCAAGAACATGAATTGTGTATGAATTTCCTTACCATTACTCATTAAAGGATATAAGAAATTAGATGCACATATTGCTGCTTCTATACAAAAGGGCCATTAATAAAAAAATATCATAACCGTTTTTAATCAAAAAATGCTATTTGACCATATTTTCAAAAAGACTCCTATTGATTTCTCATTTTAACATACAAAAAATATTAGTACCCTTACCATTTTCGTGTATGCAATACAATTCCTGAACTTCAAAGTGCTCCCCTGTAAAAAAGTATGATTTCAATATGTATCCCTATTGTATTGAAGCAGTACTATTGAGTATACTGTTTCTGGATTCTTTTATTCAAAGAAAAATTTTCATTTATTGGGTTTGTGGATAGAACCAGGTGCTGAAGCTAGTCTACTAAATAGTTTTTATTTTTTATAAATTACATGTGTTATCTTATTATACCAATAGGTACATGGCAGTCCAAAAACCACTGTACTATTATTGTCTTAATACTATAGTCATAAAATCTATATAGGTACCTACTGGAATTAAAATAAATAAATAAATATCCTGGGACATTTTTCACACACTGCCGATCTGATTCCAAAGTAAGCTTCAACGTGAGCTTGTGATATGGTAACCAGATAGCTGATATACTTCTTTAAATACATACTTATATAGATATTAACATCCAGACACAGAACAAACAGACATATTCATGCATACAAATGGAATACTAACACAAAATGGACTAATAATGATTTTAAGTATCAGTATGGGAATTTAGAATAAAAGAAATGAATGGTGAAACTATTGTGTTTGATTTTAGTATCAGAACCAAATGAAGAGATACCCAAAAGGCCTCATCAACACCGCAGCTATTTTGTCAAAGAAGACACCAATATTGTACGCCATTGGCAATGTCTGAAGTGTCGTAAGAAATTTAATAATAAGGTAAATTATAAACAATATCTTGAGGGCGCAACGGTCTCGTCCGTTCCAAATTTGGAACAGCCGGACTGGGGTAGTACCTCCACCTTACAGAAGACCGCAGCCAAATAACACTACCTGTAGTGTTGTGTTCCTGCGGTGAGTAAGGTAGCCAGAGCTCCATGAGGAGACGCTGTAGCGGCAGTGGGGGGACCAGGGGTGGAGTAGCGTCGTAGGGGTGTGCAGGAGTGATGCCTGTTTCGACGAAAAGTACATTGCGCTTTGTCCCTTTCACTGCCTATACAGTTGCTCCCTTATTTACAACAGGTTGGCAACGCGTGAGTGACGCCTCTGGTGTTGCAAGCGTCCATAGGCTACGGTAACCGCTTCTCATCAGGTGAGAACGTATGCCTGTTTGCCACTGGATAGCCCTTCGACGAAAATACGGTAACCGCTTCCCATCAGGTGGGATTGTATGCCTGTTTGCCACCCTTGTGGTATAAAAAAAAAACAATAGTTTTCCTAACATCTGAGAATGTTTGATTAATTAATAACATGTACTTATATTTTTTATGTGATTTTAAGGATGATTTCTATGTACATGAAAAGATGCGACGCTGCTATCGGCAGCCACATCACGACCTGATCTGCATATGCGATATATGTGGCCAAGATCTGAAAAATATTAAAACACTCAAGGTGCATCGGTATGTATGATACATCGAGCATGTAACCAATAGAGTAGCAATAGTGAGCCATTTGTTTAGCAACGCATCAATGATTTGTCACGTATAACCGGTATAACTAACAAACCACGCTCGAACTAAAACAGTACCCGACCAATAAGCGACCTGTGTGTACGTCTAGTGCAACACTTGACCTTGAGTCGGCCAATCAGAACACAGGGGCCGGCGCAGCGTTTTGGCGTATTTTGTTTTCTAACAAAACTGTTAACAGTTCTACTCTATTGGTTACATGCTCGATGGTATGATATGATATCTATACTAATACTAGCTGCCTCCCCACGGTTTCACCCGTGTAGTTCCCGTTCCCGTGATCAGCTTCTTTTCAACAATTATAAATTACCATCTACATATAATATTTAACTTATGCATTAAACAGGCGCATCCACGGACCGCCGCAGCACTACTGCCATCTGCGTGTCTTCAGTAGTAGGTCCAAAGAGGTAAGTATTATTAAAATTATACTTACGTTTTCAACAGGCGGATATATTTCATGAAAAGTTTAATTGTTTTAAAATTTAGCAATATCCAACTATGAACTTTGTATGTAACTTGTGTGTATAAGGGTAAAATATGTTGTACATAACTAAATGTAGAAACATTATTGACTTATGTGTTACTAGTGGCTCCCCGCGGCTTCGCCCGCGTTCCCGGGGATCTTCAATTTTCCCGGGATAAAAAGTAGCCTATGTCCTTTCTCAGGCTCTGGATTATCTGTGTACCAAATTTCATCGGTTCAGTAGTTTTAGCGTGAAAGCGTAACAGACAGACAGAGTTACTTTCGCATTTATATTATTAGTATGGATATGTTGTGATTGTATCTATTATGTATTATTGTCGCCGTTTGTTTCTTAATAAATAAATGAAATTTTAACGTGTAAAATGTAATATAAGGTTTAATTTTAATTACAGAATTTATCAAACCACATAGAGTCACAACATAGTACAGAAAAGGCACATAAGTGTTATACATGTATGAGGGCTTTCTCTACAAGGTAATTATATTAAAAAATTAAATAAATAAAAATTATAATCAAGTAGTGGCTCCACCGCAGTTTCACCCGCATATCCGGGAGATCTTCCATTTTCCCTGGGTTAAAATGTAGCCTATGTTCTTTCTCAGGCTCTAGACTATGTCTACCAAATACCATTTAAATCGGTTCAGTAATCAGTGAAAGCGAGAGAGACAGACTTACTTTCACATTTATAATATTAGTATAGATTATTTATTCGGAACACTCATGAACATGAACTTTGCCCACTTTTTTACAAATATGTTTATGTATGATTAGTTAAAATTACTGTCCGAACTCCCAAATTTAGAAACAATAGAAACTAAGACATATATTAATTCTTTCAGGAGAATGCTGTTAAAACATGAACGGAAGGTGCATAAAAGACCATCAATGTACGCGTCCTGACAGAAGTTGGCGAAAACAGATTCTTAGGTCCTGACTACCATGTTTTTGCAAAACCTAAAGTTAATATGTTCTCTAGATGGCGCTAGTAACATTAGGTCGAAAATATCTCTAATAGTAAGATATAAAAATCTTAAAATATAATTGGATTTCTTATACTTGTGTGTATGTAATTTAACGAAATAAATATTATTAATATAGAAAATTTGTTTCATTTACGTGAATAACTGATCATTGAAATAAATATATTTATTCATTCAAATAGGCCTTCACAGGCACATGAATTATCAACTCTAATGCTCTCAATAGTTGACAGTACTTAGAAATATCCATTCAAACACAGAACAAATTGAATTGTCCTGGGTGGGATTTAAACCCACAACAAGGGGGTTAAAAGTCAATGTTGTTGACCCAGCCAATAGGCTAGTGATAAAAAGTGTATACCTCTTCCTCTGGTTTTCTAGCCCCAAATGATGCTCAGCTTAGTACCTGGATCCTATCCATAATGTAGCTTTTAAATTTATCTTTTAAGTTAACATAATAATTAATGTAACTTAATTTATCAATCACGATCATAAACAATACTTATACAATTTTTAGCATAAGTTGTACTCGCTTTTCTGATTTGTTTGATAATTGATGTAATTAACTTATTAAATGGGAATATTGTACTTCTATATAGTTATTATTAATCCCAAGAAAATATATCCAGTATGTTGTAAGTCCTAATGTTAGAGAATAGTCCAGATTCTTTAAACTATCTGGTATATATTTTTTATATCCAATTCAGTCAAAACAAACAAAGTTGTTTTAAAAAACTATTGCAGAGAAAATTTCAATAGAACTGAACTAGATTTAGATTCCCATCTTATTCTTTTAGATTTGAATTATTTTAACCTAATATACAAACTACTCATAGCTTCAATTAGTAGGCCAGTTGATTGAGTAAGACCTAAACATTTATCATTACCAAATGATAGACATCACAACAAATTTCACTCCCCAATACACCCTAAGAATGCAAGTAGGGTATAGTACCTATTTTCTCTTGGAATAATTAGAATACATACACTAGAAAACATGTGCGGTGCTCTAAGTAAACTTTTTGTGGATCATAACATATTATGTATATAGATATAAAGTTATTAATGTGGTCCTACACACAATACAATTTCTTGTTATTGTATTAAATGGAGAACTAGTTTCAATTGGATCTGTAAATTATTTACTCTCGATTGTAAACCAAACAGGGCAAACAATTGTAACCGTAAAGAGAGTGCCCACAATCAACAGGTTGAAAATCAGGGTCACTTATAAGGTGACCAGTCAATCAGTGCAGAACACATGACACAATTAGACTATACTATAAAAGTTTACTAATGGATAAACAAAGTATGAAAAATTGTATATCATCAAAATATCTCATAGAGGTTAGAATTTGGATCATTACAAAAACAACAGAAAGTTTTTTTGGGTTTTTATTTACTTACAGTCCTAACCATCACATCACTTCTTGGCGGCCGCACCTACTTTAGATTTCTTGGTACCACGCACCTTCTTCATCCTGTTCTTGCGTTCCTTACGCTGTTTGCGGGTTGGTCGCTTCTTCTCATACAAACCGTGGCGGGCCAGTCTGTGTTTGGGCTCGAACTTCTTAGCCAGGTCTAGTGTGTCGTAGATAAGCGCGAAGCCTGTAGATTTGCCACCTCCGAAGTTAGTCTTGAATCCAAAGACGAAAACTACGTCAGGTGTCACTTTGTACATCTTCGCGAGCTTCTCCCTGATCTCGGTTTTGCTGACCGTAGGCTTTCCTGGGTGCAGCACATCGCAAACCATCTGCTTGCGCGCCAACAATCTACAAAATCACAAAAACGTTGTCACACATAACCTGTCATGGCGAGGCGTTAAGTTTCCACGACGACTACAAGTTATTTTCGCATGAATTTCATTGTACTTCACTATTACCTGTTGGTCATGAATTTGCGAGTACGAATCGTCGCGGTTCCTTCACTCATTTTCGCTTATTTTAGATATTTCGGCGTTTAGGACGCACGTGTCTCCCGACACTTTTAAGAGGAAAAGAACGTGTTGGTGTTGTCAGTGTCAAAATTATAATTTGCTTGACGACAATAATGACGCGTACGTATGTGGATTTAAAAAAGGAATACTTATATGCAGCTACTGAATCAAAATAAAAGATTATTTTTTATATTTAACTAGTAAAATTACAATATCTTTTAGTTTTCTATGACTTTAAACTGATTTAAACACACATCATTTTATAATTTTTTCTTTGGAGAATATTTTTATTACTGGCAACCCAAATATAGTTGCGTTCTGTTTTCGGTGTTACTATGAGTATAAATTTATTGTCAAATAGAAAACAAAAAATATTTAAAGGTTTTGATTTTTTTGATCAAGAGATTCGAAACAAATATAATTATATACATCCATGCATTGGGATAATTATGTGTACTATATTTTTTACTTATTTATGTATATTTGTCGTGGTTTTTTACTATTGTGTTTAACTTCTAAAAAATGTCATATTGCAATTTATATACGTGTATCAAATTTTTTTTGAAACTTGGCTATGAATGAATAAAACAAATGAAGTATAAATATTAAATATGTAAAAATCTACATCTAGCATCGTAAAGCTAGACCTATGGCAACTTATTTTTAGCCAGGGTCGAGTTATATTTTTGATTTATTTAACTGTGCGAAGCTGATACATCATATTTTAAATTCAAAACATCATCTCTATCAGTTTTCATTGAAATAAAAAATCTGTGATATTATAAAGTAAATCTAACGTTCTTATTATAGGTATTTAATACACTACTCGGGCAATTTCATGTCAATTAAATGAAAAAGTAGGTAGGTATTCGTTATGTTAAGAAATATTTTAAAATCATCTCAAAGTATTTTCCGAAGTTATTATAAATAGGTAGTTGGGCAATGCTTTGCCGCTAACTTGGCATAGTGTGAGCCCTCTTTTATTATCCTATTAAATGTTTAACGGTTCCACATAATATGATGGGCGTACGCATTGAAAAACATTTTGCTATTTAAGTAGTGTACCTACTGGTTAATAATTTATCTTTGTTTTTGGTATTTTTAAGGTAAGTAGGGCATTGTCCCATAATGCATCAGTATCCAAATACACTCCACCAAATTTATACAGAATCAAATATCTCAGAATATCTGCTGTATGTTCGATAGGCCATAAGCTCTCTTGGATTGAACGTAGGATAGACTATAGACTCCAATGGTGTCCCTTTAGAATACATATTAATGTGAACTCTGGCTAACTTGACATTGAAGAAGGATTGTAAGCTTATTATTTTTGGCAGCCCGGTTGGCTTTGTGGTTAGTGACCCTGACTTTTAAGCCGCCCACTCTTGGGTTCGAATACCACCCAGGACAAACATTTGTATGCATGAATGTGTCTGTTTGTTCTGTGTCTGGATGTAATTTAAAGTAGTATATGAAGTATATTTGGCGAGGCAGGTTGTTGGTGATAATGAAACTCTTGAGTGTAGTAAATGGAATGTAGAATGTATAATTTATTTTCTAGACTGCCTATTTATAGTTTTTTACAATATGCCCTAACCAATAAAAATAGATAGGTACATTAATTACAAAATAAACAAAAACACTTAATCTAATAGGTCATGTGAGCCAATCACAGCACTGCATTAATGACCAATCACGGCACGGGTCACTGTGGTGCGTCCATGGACGTAATATATTAACAGGACCGAGCACTCTGATCTAAAAAACGAGCCGAGCGAGATAGTTAGTACAGAGGCCGTGTGTCCCTTTCTAACAGGGTGACAATAAATTGTTTGCTATGTGAGACAAATAAAAGACTAAGTATTTTTTTTTTACTTTCTGCCTCTTACAATTTTAAGACAAAGACCCTTAGCAATTTTTTTTTACTTCAACAGAATATCTTACACCTTTCTTGGTTTTATCTGTGTTCAATAGAGTATGGATGTTTTTTTTTTTTTTTTTTTTTATTCTTTATTTTTTAAAAGGGGTTTTGTCAACACTGACTATGTCACCCCCGTAACACTTAACAACAAATCGACCAATTGACAAGGATTAATACACATAAAAAAAAAAAATTGAATGTGACCCGCGGAAATGCGGGAACATCCAACAGCATGCCGACCCCTCCAAGGCCCGCCACGGCCAAGTTTGCCATTGTCAACTCTAGGAGACAAAAATCAAATTCTATGTATGCCTTATCTTGATATTGTAATCAATACAAAACACACACAAAACCTAGCTCCTATCCTCCAAAGCCAACAACAACAAAGTTAGCCTCCTGCAGGGCTATTGCGTATCTCAACTGACAGCTCATAGTGATGATCATTTTGTATGGTGCTCAACTATGAACTGTCAGAACGCCATTTTCGTATTGCCTAACGTCAGTTAACAACGCGGATGACGTCATGAGAACCGAGTCTTGTTGATAGTCACTTGATAGGCACCGTAAACATTTTGACAAGTGTTTTTGTATCGATAGTTGAAATATTGCGATTGCGTACGCATAGTGTATATCAAATAATTGACAAAGTGATGATCACTCAATTTGGTGAAAGGAACTACTAAAGAGCAGTGTTTTATAGATCGCAAGTGATAATCACTGTAAAATTTGTAGGTTATAGCTACTCTTATCCATAGGAATTTCAGTAATACATACTGACTTTGATCTATTTGCTTATGTTATTTAAAAATAAAACATTATTACTTTATTTATTATTAAAATATTAATACGCCTGATAATTATCACTCATTAAATGTACGTAAGTAATACCTAATTCTATCAAAATAATTTTTTTAGGCAATAGTGCTATTGACCACTTTCAATTAAACAACTTTACAGAATTACTAATTCATATAATTAATACAAATAATTACGAGTACAATTGTATCAATGTACCTATTTCACCAATGTATTTTAAACACTTATACACAATAATTTTATAAGGTGTTAATTAATTTGATTTCAGATTTGTGATGTGAACCTAAATATATTATTTATTGATGCATCATTTGGAGGTGCCTCACATGATTCCTATGTATGGAATCAATGCTCAATTGAACCTCTGTTAGAAAGACTACAGAATAGAGAGTGCTGTTGGCTTCATGGTATGTACTTTGGCTAAGTAATAGTAAATCCAAAACATAATATGATTTCCAGTTTATTAAATGTGTATATTTCCTACATTTGTTACATTGACACCTACCTTTCTACATATCATAAATAAAAATCATATCAATTTATTTTCAGGTGACTCTGGTTATGCTCAAAGGCCTTGGATGATAACACCCATGTGAGGTGCTGTCTCTGGATCTCGAGAAGAGTTTTATACGGATCTTCATTGTTGTGTCAGAAATACTGTGGAGTGGTGCATTGGTGTATTAAAAGCTTGTTGGCGGTGTTTGTTGGCACATAGAGTGCTCATTATGACCCAGTTACTGCTGGAGAAATAGTGAATGCCTGTGTTGTTAAATAATATTTAATCTTTAATAAAGGAATCATAAATCTTAAGTAAAGTTATGTATTGATATGTCTACATTATAATTATATTAATTGTTAATAAACAATTATTTTAGAAAATAAGGTTTAGTCATTTTATTAAGCTTTCATGCATGAATGAATACTGAATTGCTGGTATGAAGGATGAGGTAGCCCTTATCTATAATCTAAATTCAAAATATAAATATACAAATGTGGATCTAACATCAATTAGTACACTGACATACCCTCCACCCGCAGCTTTAACTTTGGCTTTAAATTCTATCGTACATAACAAAATAATAATAAATGATTAATTATCACATAATTACACCTTCTTAAAAAAAAGGGTTTGCTTTACAAAAAATATGTACCTTTTGAGTACTTGTACTGACACATAGATTAAAAATTGTTTTAAGTTTTTTGTGTCACCCAAAGCTCACCCACTTGAGCCACAAAGCAAGTGTCTCATTAAGTAAGTGCAGAGTGATAAGGTTATATTTGTATGAGTGAGTTAAATAGTACAACATAAAATAACAATGAAAAGAAAAAGTTGCTATACAAAAGGGAATAATGGAACAATATTTGCTCGAGAAAGCGACTTATATGAATAAAGTGAGAACTAGGTAATTATTAATTTATGGTTATTAATTTATTTAGGTAGGCAGAGTAAATTTACTAAGATGTTAACTTTGCGTCATTGGAGTTTTAGTTGATCCCTCGGCCACCGAGCTCAAACAACAACTTCAGTACGGTTCTCTATTATATATAATAAAAACATCAACGAAATAATTATTTTTGTAGTTTTACTTAGTTTTAAGCATTTATTATCACCAACTTTACATTCAACATAGCACAATATCTTCCTCGAGTTTGAAAGTTTTGAAACGAAAATGAGTATGCCGCCAAAATTACATGTAATGTTGGTATAAACCGGATAAAAGAAAGTGAGCTTTGGAAACTAGCATTTTGTTACGATAAGAAGGCACACTTAATCTAGCCGCATAATAGTCGATAAAAAATAGAGGTGTCGAGAGCCGTCCCGATAGGCACCGTTAGACACCGCCACTTGATATCCACTCGATTTGATACGTAATGCCAATGTTATGATATTCTCGGTTGTCATCAATGTTCGGTGTACAACCAAACCCAGTTGGTCACTGACATTGAAAAAGATAGCCAATAGCCCCGCTGGCCGCATCAGACCTAGGTAGAGCCAACATACTATTAAACGCCCCCACCCCAACGCCAACCACATCCAATTGCATTTGTTGGCGTTGCGCCTCGTTCCGGACACACTCGCCCAGAACATGTTGAACATCGTCAATAACTCCACATTGCACACAGTTGGGAGTTGCACTCTTACCCATTAAATAAGCAAACCCATTCGAGGGAATATGTCCGGAACGAAGTCTCAACAAAGCTACAATATATTTCCTAGGTAACTCACAGCCATCGAACCATGGGAAACGTAGAAGCTCTGGTTGAATTGTTTTGTACCATATACCCTTGACTCGCGATCTTTCATCAAAATACTCTTGCCATTTGTTACTGCATTTACTTCTAACTAGACTTAAAACATCAGAATGTAAAGGTAAACAAGTATATGGTGTTCCATCAGAAATCGCGTGTCTAGCTGCTCGGTCTGCCTCTTCGTTACCCACGATGCCAATATGAGATGGAATCCATTGTAATACAATATTTTTGTTTAAGGCACGGATTTTACAGATGGTTTCTAATATTTTATATGCTATTGGATAACCACTAAAGCTACTGGTTAGACGAGCCAAATGTTGAAGGGCACTCTTAGAGTCACTAAATATAACAAAAGAATTGCCTGCCACTGATAATACATAAGACAAAGCCTCTGCAATCGCTTTTAGCTCACAATTCATGATGGAGGTGTTTACAGAAATTTTCAATTTTATACAATGTTTTGTTTGAGAATCATAGAAAGCAGCTCCAGCTGTCTCATTAACCTTAGAACCGTCCGTATACAGCTTATAAAACGAATTATATTTAACTAAAAGGCTTCGACACATATTCCTTATCTCAGTTAAGCCTATTAACCTTTTTGCTACGTTAATACCGTCAAGTTTATGAAAAATAACATTTGAGAGATCGAAATAACTTATCCATGAGTCTAATGAAAATACACCGAGAACCTGACTAGATTGAATAGGAATATCTCTGAAATAACTGTGCAGATCTACTAGTAATGGTAATTTTTTCCCTCTCCAATAATTATTCTCAGCCAAAATATATAAATCCCCTAATACTTCTATAGTCAAATTATTGCCAATAGCTCTTGATCTTAGCCAAAATTTACCTGCAAGAAAGAATCTACGAATATAAAGTGGATGTAAATATAATTCGTTTTCCATTACATATATTGGAGTGGTCTTAATAAACCCTCCTATGACCCTCATTAATTGATTTTGTATTATATCGAGCTTATTCAAACATTTGTTATTACTATTATCGTATAAGAAACAACAGTAATCAAATCTACTTCTAATAGTTGCAATATAAAGTCGCCTTAAATGTGAAGGATGAATACCCCATTTAGAACCTGCAAGAACCTTAAATATATTAACAAATTTTAAAACTTTTTCTCTAATTTCATTTATATGCTTGCCCCATTTCAATCGTTCGTCAAGCCACATACCAAGATATTTAATACAATCTACACGTTGAACCAAATTATTGTTGACATTTATCATTACATTACTTCTATTTATACCTTTACTAAAAACACAAACTTTTGTTTTTTTATATGAAATATTTAAGCCTAACTGTTCAATTAAACAATTAAAAATATTGATTGCGTTTTGAATTTTCACAACAGACTCTTTAGTATTTTTATGAGTATAGTAAAGAACAAAATCATCTGCATACTGTGAGATAAATACATTCCTTGCAATAACATTACAAATTTCACTTGTAGCTACATTGAACAAAATAGGGGATAAAGGATCACCCTGCGCAAGGCCATTGCCTGTCGACCTGGTAATGGAACTTTGGTCGCTCAAATTAATTGACAGCCGCCTAGAATGTAAAAATTCCCACAAATATTTGCATAGTACTGAACCAACCCCTAGTTTATCTAAAATTTTAAGTAACTTTACAATATTAACATTATTATAGGCACCGTCTATATCAATAAAACACCCAACTGTAGAAAATCCCTTAGTAAAACCAATTTGAATGCGAGACACTATCCTAGTTAAATTATCTGCACAAGATCTTGATCTTCTAAATCCTATCATTTCATCAGAGAAACAATTACGCTTTTCAAAAAACCACTCAAGTCTTCGAGTAATAATCGTATGAAAGATTTTACATAGACAAGACAATAAGGCAATAGGTCTTACACCTGACGAAGAACCTGAATTACCAGGTTTCGGAACAGGAACTATTCTAACATTTCTCCATTGATTAGGAACAAATCCAGATTCTAAGAATTTATTTAATAATGAAACCAAAACCACAAAACCGTTATTAGAAAGATTCTTTATCATTGAATACGAAATATCATCCTCCCCAGGTGAGGTATCAGACTGTTTAATAGTATTAATAAGTTCCTGAACCGAAATCGGTCTAGACAATAACAAGTTCTCTGATGAAAATACTGGAGCAAGAGGAGTCACGAAGTCGGGAGCAAGTCCGCGAAGCAAAGTGTGAGCTGTATCCTTGTCTATTACAGATTTCGTAAATTTATATCCCTTGAGCCATTTTAAACGGTGCCACATGACACTTGTTGAAGTTGAGCTATCAATTTTAGAACAAAATGATTTCCAGGATTTAGTTTTACCATCACGAATAACTTTTTGAGCTAAAGTTATTTTCCCTTGTAAAATATCTAGATTATGAGGAGTAGGGTTTTTCCGAAACAAAGCTAACGCTCGGCGACGTTCTGCGACTGCTCTTGAAATTTCTTGACTCCAATAGGGTTTAGGTTTGAATTTTTGTTGACGAATAGGGTCATTACAAGTTTTATAACAAGGAATAAATTCATTGGCAGCAGAATTAACCAAATTAATAAAATCATCGTATGCAATTTGATTATCGCTGGAAATTATAAAATCATTAAACATTATATCAAGCTTATTGCGATAACCTTTCCAGTCAGCCATTTTAAAATTCTTTTTAATTTGATATGAGTTTGATGAATTATTATCTGATTTTATGTAAACAATTAAATGGTCGCTACCTAAATTTTCATTCATGACATACCAATGGAAGCTTAAAGCTAAATCTGCCGATACAAATGTTACATCAGGAGCACTTCTTTGTACAACACCATTAACTAGCTTAACGCGTGTTGGCGTTCCATCATTAAGAACAACAAAATTATTTTCAAATAAGGAATCAAATATTTGACTTCCTCTAGTATCAGTCTTAGTAGACCAGTTAGAGTGATGCCCATTGAGATCCCCTGCAATAATGGTGTTTCCGCCAAAAACAGAGAATATCTCATCCCAGTCATTTTTACACGTGCGGATATTAGAAGGACAATAAACAGAAATAATATTTTCAAAGTTCTCACAGTTATAGACTTTAACAACAATTATCTGAATAAGCGGATTGGATATACTAATATTACATTGCTGAGCTTTTACTGAAAAATGCGTAAAAATGGCAATACCTCCATACCCGTCATTTCGGTCTTTTCTGAAGACGTTATATCCGTTAATACGGAAGCTACTTCCTGGATCGAACCACGTCTCATTGATAATTGCTACATGTATTTTTTCTTGACTTAAAAGTAGTTCAAATTCTGCAACTTTAGGACGAAGACTCTGGGCATTCCATTGAAGAATATTTAAATATTTAGAGGCCATTGCTTAAGAAACTGAAAGGGAGACAATTCTGAGATATAGTTCCATATAAAAGATACAACCCATTTAAAAATAATACCACAACAACTCATAATTTTCTCTTTCCAAGATGTCCGACTGTCCAAAATCTTCTTTTTAAGGCGGTCAATTAAGATCTGCCATGAAATATTGTCTTTATCAAATATATTTTCATCATCAACGTTTTCACTTTCCTTGGATTTGTCTTCGTCATCGCCTTCCTTGCCACAAACATAATCTGTGGAGATGTGGTCTGACGCTACTTCTTCTTGCACTTTATCGGAAGATTTATCTTTATTCCTGATTCCAACGTATGCCTTTTGTTTCTTTAAATGATGTGATTTAGATGTAGGTGTACTCTTAACTTTATCCGCATACGTGCAGTATTGTCCAGCAGCAGCATCTTTTTTCACATAAGTATGATCATGCTCAGGATCATTTGGAATGTTATGAAACAAGTGATCATTTTCTATTATTTTGATGTGCGTTCTACGGGAATATGCGACACAGCCTTTTTATAAGAACAATTTAAATGTGCCATCAAGGCTCGAATTTTCTTTTCCTTAATAAAAACAGGACAGGTTTTAGCTAATGCCATGTGGTTTCCGGAACAGTTATTACATTTGTAATCAGTTGACTCACAGTTGAAATGATTATTGCAGCATTTAGGGCAAACAATTTTTGTTGAGGGACACATTTTTATAGAATGACCAAATCTCCAGCAACGAGAACATTGAGTTACAGGAAATATATAAGGGCTTACGTTTACTCTTGTGTCAAAAATATTTATGTATGTAGGTAAAGATGTGTTATTAAAACAAATTCTCACTGCCTCACCAGGTTCCCATTGACCATTAACAGTATTTCGACGTTTTAATCTCTTTGCAGCAATAATTTGTACATCAGATGATAAACCTTCTAATATTTCTTCTTCAGACAAATCAAGATCTACATCCCTTATAACTCCGTAAGACTGGCTGATTTCTAAAGTTTTTTGACATTTAAAGCCCTTTTCCTTAAAAAATTGAGATAAACATAGCCTGTCAGAACTTCCTTCATTATTAAAATGAATTAATACTTTGTACGGATTTATATATTTAATTTTAATAACATGCTGAATACTTTCCATTTTCAGCAATTTAGCCAAACCAAATTGTTTTGGTAATTTATCGGTCGAAGTTACGCACACCTCAACAACTACTGCGACGTCTGCAACTTTTGATGTATCATTAATATCGCACGTGCGTGCCAAGCGCTTACCATTTCTGCCAACGGTATTCCACAATTCATCTTGATCCGTCTCTCGATACCTCTTTCTCCCTGTATTGTCGAAATTTAAAGTATTTTCTGAAGAAGAATGATCTCCCCGTTCCATACAAAATCCCGTCATCTCATCAAATCTCGTCTTCTCACAACTTTCTGACCGTTTGCCAGGGAAATTCGGATCCCTACGTATTGAATCAGAATCATCAATCACATTATCGAAATCAATGGTTGCGATATGTTCTTGCTCAAAGTTATCCATTACTGAACAACATTACAAATTAATAATTCAGAACCACTGTAGAACGTAGTTTTACAATGTACAAATAATATAATTAGAATTTTCCAAGAAAAACGCGTCCAATTCTGTTTGGATTTGGCGCCAAAAAAAGCTATGATGATTTACGAGTATGGATGTTGTTAAACTTATTTTTATATTTTGTTCCACCTCATCAAAATTTATACAAATAAATAGCAGTAAAAGCGAATTTACGTTTTTTAATCTTTCCTCGCGTCTATTTAGCCTTTGTGATAATACTTTTATCTTTCTCTTTAAAACATCTTCTATAAGATTTCCTTTACATTTGGTACGTTCCACACATTTCGAACGGGAAAAGTATATTTTAAATTATCGTTTGGTCTGTTTTCAAAAGCGGGACAACATTGGCCTTGCTGAGGACACCGGGACAGTCTGAAAGCGGAACTGTCCCGCCCAAAGCGGGACGTATGGTCACGTTAATAATACTCCTTGTTTCATTGATAATATTTTGTTAAACTGACGTCATCACATGACGCTTTGAAGGGTTACCATTAGAAACAAAAAATAGGCTAAATAAAAATGTTATTATATATTTTTATATAAGAATACTTCAAGCGAAATACATGCAATTACAATTCTTGACTTTGTGACTTCAAATTGTATAAAAATACATTAAAATTCAAATGTTTCAACATAGTTTTGTTTAGCCAAACTTTTTGATCAACATAATTTTTTTAGAGTGGCAAGATGGAAGAACGAGACACACGGCCTCCGTTGTGACTATCTCTCTCGGCTCGGATTTGCCTCTGTGTAAATCATCATAGAAAATATACTTTATCGATTTGACATATGGTTCATTTTCGAAAAATACAAATTTCAGAGTTATCAGTCCTGTTAGTATATTAGGTCCATGGGTGCGTCTAGGTCAAATTGGTCTCGCCCTCTCTCTCTCTAACGTTCGTGTAGTTGCCTCGCACCGACGTTATAAATATAGGCTGCAGAGAGTTCGTCGCACCCCTCATCGTTAAGGCTGCAACCTATAACGTATCCCAAATTTCAAAAATCCCCAGGCCTAGGTTAGTACTCGACGTCCCCGACGACGACACCACGCTCGCGCAGGTTGCAGTCGACACCGCTCGCGGCACACCGAACACTACTCAAAATCGTTATCCGATATATCGTCCTCGCCGGCGAGGACCGTCGCGACGTCCCACCCAGTCTCGTCCCCAGTAGCATGCGGCCCGAGCCGCCCCAAATGTCCGATAAATAAAATTTCCCCAAATAATCAAACCAGTGAGTCCCTCACCCCCAGCAACGCCCTGAGCCGAGGCACGGTCCCGCACGTGCGGGGGACACCCTCAGCGCAGTTGCTTAAATATATTTACGGTTGAGAGCGCTCAGCGCTCACCGATTGCCCGCGTAAAGGTGTAAAAGCCATCAGAGGCTAAAAAAAAAAAAAAAAAAAAAAAAAAAAAAAAAAAAAAAAAAAAAAAAAAAAAAAAAAAAGTTCGTCGCACCTTGTTCGTCGGCGGCTGTCGTCCGGTGAAGAGTCTCGAGTTCGCGAGCCCACGAAACTTCAGGCGGAGACAGGAGTTGAGGAGTGCGGCGTGTGGCATCAGCTTGACTATAAAAGTTCTTTTGAGAACTGCTTGTTCAATTGTTTCTTGACCTATTGTGCTGCGATACGTGGTGGCTACATATATCAGCTGTCTGGTTACCATATCACCTTAGCTTAGTTTGGAATCAGATTGGCCGTGTGTGAAAAATGTCCCAAGATATTTATTTATTAAAGACATGCTTTTATGTAGAGTGTAGTTAGCAACTGGACCGCTGAACAAGACGTTTGGATGACCTCTAGCAGCTGATTCTATAGAACACGCTTGTCGTGAATCCAAACCTCCATAACATTAAGTTTCGTGGAAGAATATTGAGTGTGGTCGAGGTGAGAAGTTCTCATCTTCAGCTGATGGTAATGCATCGCCTATATCCCAGGGCTGTAGCTAGAATCGAATATGAGGTAGGGCATCTTATCATCTGAGGTAACTGGTAGGGCGAAAGTAAATTTTGATGTTGTTTTTTTTAGAGGGTGTCACAATTTTTTTGTAGTTTTTAGTAGTGCATTGTGATTTCAAGGTAGGGTATTGCCCCACAATAACCCCCCTAGCTACGGCCGTACTATATCCACACTATGGCAATGTAATACATTGGTTTTTGTTGAATACTTTACTCTGTACAATATGAATAACGTTAAAATAAGAAACACACTGGCAGCTAAAATCAGGCGCTTACAATTGATCCTTTTAATTCTTGATAGCATTATATCACTGTACGTATGTTTGCTCTTATTATTTTGTTGCAAACATTTTCATGATAATATAAGTAATTCATGTTTCATGTACCTACCTATTGAATTTACGTTGCGATATTAAAAAATACAATAAAAATTACTTTATTTCTCCCAAAATTACAAAATTGTGAAAACGTGAATTTAGATAGGTAAGTACCACTTATTTTATTATTTAGATTAAAAAAAACATGAAGACGTGAGTTTGCATCGTGGCCTGATTAAATATAAAGAATTTTATTATAAAAATAATTTTCGCTCTAAACTATTCAGTCATATTTTATTCATGAAATTTGGTGTATCTATTGTTGATATTGCTACAAATAAAATACAAACGCTGTTCCTACCTATTTAAGAACCTTATAGGTAGGTACCTTACATTGTAAAATAAATGACCTAAATATTACTGATTTGGTTTTTAAAATATAGTAAAAATCTTCGAAACAGATTCCTTATGTATACAAATTAAATATATCAAATACAATAACAATGAACAGAATATCGTCTTATTTATAATTTTTTTTTGGTTGATGTTAGACAAATAGTGCCGACTTCTATTGGCATCATAGCTTTTCTATTGTAGAAAACAAAAACACGAATTAAACTTTACATAAATATTTATTTAACAGTTGTTGATTTTTTCGTGTCTATCCCTTGTGTGCCCTAGAAAAAGAACTGGATCCGCCCTTATTGTAGCCCTTGAAATAAACTCAGTAGACAGTTACAAGGGTGGATTACTTAAGGCACCAAATAGACTTAATTCTGCACTGATCAATAGCTATATTATTCGAGGTTATCCTTAATCAATCTCCGAATGATTTCCCATAAGTCTCATAAATGATAGGACAATGTTCCGCCGCTAATTTTGTTAGTGGGGAACCCTCTTCCACCTTCATATTATACGTTAATCTATTCCACAGGTGATGGGCGTATGCATTAGTAGCGACCTTTTTGTCCAGGTCACCACGTTTGAAATAACTATCCTTCTTTGAGTAATGCACCGGGTAAATGAACGTTGGTTCGTATATTGCAAATCCTGAAAAAAAGAAAGCATGTGATAGGTAATTTAGCCAGCACCTTATTGTAAAATTGTGTGATAGTAGGTAATGGTAATTCTCATGAGACGAATAATAAAAGAAAAACTACTACTTATGAAAACTGGTTCAGCCGTTTATGTAATAAATATAACTCTCTCAAACTAATATTCTATGACTAGATTAATTATCCGCGCAACTGCGTCTGTGTCACACCTTCCCCGTTTTTGAAATATTTTTCATTGATGCTCCACTCATCGTAGCGTGATGGTTTATAGCCTATAACTTTCCTCGATAACAAGTGAGCAACAACATGAAATCATTCCTCTTTATAATATTAGTGTACATAAATACCTTGACACATAGCTACGTTGGTGTTAGCTAGCTTTTGTGTGTTGCATATCTTTTGTAGATTTCTCGTGACAGCAGCCGGTCCATTATGACTCCAGAGGTCGGGGCGGTATGAAGTCGACACGTCGCTGATGAAAATAAATATTTTAAATATTAAGTACATTAATTAAATATCCTTGATACTAATCACACTTGGCGAATCTGATTCTAAATTATGCTTAGCCTAGATGTTACACTTCAACCGCCTGCTTGGAATCGGTAGAAAACCTACTTTCTTTAAAAACCTTATAATGTTAATGAAAAAGAAAACTGCCCCGCCGTCCGGCGACCGCACGGAGCCGGGCGTGCGCGCTAGTATATAGTGTATTATCTATGCGTGCGCGGCAGTCGTGGTTCACTAGGTTATTGGCGCTGACGGCCATGTTTGTTTTATTTTGCTTATTTTTATTTCTATATTTTTGTTTGTTATGTTTATTAGTTTAATTTAAATTATATTTCCTGTGTGTGCAAGTGAGCCTTTGATTCCACACCGCGGACCGCCTACCGCGATCGCGTTTGATCGCCTACAGGTACTATAACATGAAAACAAAGTAGGTACAATCATACATGTTCAAGCACAGTTTGTCCTAGGAGGGAATCGAACAGACAACCGGCGGATTGAAAATTACGATCGTTAACCACAAAACTGGTCTGATTCTAAATAAGCAGATTTTTACAAATTCTATTAACTAAAAATCGAGTTATTTGCTAATGATTCGGGGTCACTGATAAATAATTTCAACACAACAGATATATAATATCTACACATATATATTACATAGATAAGCCATGTAAATAAATGCTCTCATGATAACAGTAACCTACCTATAAATAAACCTTTCATATAAATAATGGTTTGGCACTTCCCTATATAAAAAAAATATGACCTACCTAATAGCATTTTAACATTATTTTTTTTATTTATTCATAACATTTACATATTATATTTTTGGAACGGCTGAAGGGATCTAGGTAAATGATAGATCTATTTGTAATTCCGAAAATAATTAAGGTCTCCCAGGAACGCGGGTAAATCCAGGGGGCACAACTAATAATGAAGTACACAATTATACCAAATAGTTAAGTCGTAAATGCCCACACTAGGTGAAAACCTTTAAGTCATAAACCATAAGTGGACAGCACACAAAGCCTAGAAGGTAGATATCTGATTCTTAAGTGCTGCAGCAAGATAACCGTTAATTACCTGCCGTTTTACTGTATACTTGTGATTGGAAGGCTCAAAATCCCTACTGAAACATATAAGACGTTACTTCAAGCATTAATAAATATCAAATTAACTAGCTATGGTACCCAGATAGCTGATTTATAACCTATATTTACTTATCAGAAGAATATGAACACAGAACCATAAAACGGAAAAGACAAGGAAGTTGATGATACCCGAAGTCTTCATTCTCATTTAAAATAGATACGTCACTCTTTTAACATAGATCACAATGAAATCCTTACCTTATAATGGCGTTAACGACTTTCCTCCCAATAGGTTCATTAGACATTGCCAAAGCTGCGTTATTGACAATCGTGTCATCTTCCCTTGCCGCCCAATCGTTACCCAAAGGAGCCAATGACCTGACCACTATAATATCTGTATCTAAATATACTCCACCAAATTTGTACAAAGTCAGATATCTTAGCATATCAGCTGTGTGTTCCACACGCCACTTACTTTCATTTATTGTACCATTCGACAGTATGGATTCTAATGGTGTGCCTTTAGTGTAGTTCGCGATGTGGAGTCTGACTAACTTTATATTGTCCAACTCTTGTAGCCTTGCTAAGCAACTGTTCTCGAGGACATAGCTGGAGACTGGTGCACTGAACATGACCACGATCTGACGTTCTGGATTGGCTCTAGCTGCTGACTCCACAGAACAAGCCTGTCTCGAGTTTAAGCCACCTTTACACGACGTTTCGTGAAAGAATATTGAGTTCGGTGACGGTGTAAATTTACCATCGTCCATCGATGGTAACGCATCTCCCTTCGCAACATTGTAACAATCAATATTATTGTCCGTTTGTTTCAAATGTAACACATAAGTTTTATTTGAATACACATAGTTATAATTGTCCTGGTTGAATATGTATAATATTGAAATTAAACTGAGCACTACTAGGAATCCACACGCGACGACATTCGGTTGCCTACAGACCATGGTTAATGTTGGATGTCAAATACGCTTTGTGGCATGAACGCTGAGTTTTCACCATAATTATCCTTGTTTTATTATCAGGTCGACAACTACATGATTTTTATTTCATTTATTAAACAGCTTTCGCACAACTCACTCGCTGAAATGACGAGTACCATATAGGTATAGATAACAATCATATGAATTTAAATTATCGACAGCAGTTTTCCCTTAGGAACAAGTCACAAGTTGCGCGCTCCTGTCGCGGGCCGTCACTAAATGAAAGTCTATTCTGAATGAACATTTTTATCTGAATGTGATAATATAGAGTACCTACCTATACACCACATCGATGCTCTAAGTGATAATATCGAAAGTAATTGGTTTGTAAACTAAATTAGTTCCTTAATAAAAATACAGCCAGCCGTTTTCAAATATCAATAAAATTTAAAAGTGGCATGATAGGGTATTTATACCTATTCATTACTAGACTGCTTACGAATATTCGATCCGTGTGTTTACGCGATCTATGATACGCGAAGTATGATCTATCTTGCTTCCGTCCCGCGGTTTTATCCGCGTTTCGAGAACATGCAGACAGTTTGCGAGATTATATGAATATTCTCGCAATTTTTTGTATTTTTCAATGTTAGATGCATGGTGACGTATCATAAGGAAGGAAAACAAAAACATCTGGATTTGCTTATCACAAAACTAGTTAGTATTTACCCCACGTTTAATAGTATAACATTAAATCCACTTTAGTTCTATACCGTGGGAATTCCAAATTAAATCTGGTTTATACATTCTTGTATTGATTTCTGAATTAGGTATTTTCAAATGTATAAAGTCATTGTATCCTTGTAATAGGTACTTCAATCAAATTATTCTATGCAATTATTTTCGTGATTCTTGACATATACCTTTCAATAGAAAGAATATAGTTAATTTATAGCTTGTGGCTTCCCGCGGATCCTATGGCCTTTCCTATGGTCCTTTCTCAGGCTCTAGACTATCTGCGTACACAATATAAATCGGTTCAGTAGTTTTAGCGTGAAAGTGAGACAGACGGACAGAGTACCTTTCGCAAAAATTTATAATATTGTTGTGTAAAGTTAGTATCGATATGTTGTAATTAAAAATACTTTTAAAATAACATTATAAAGGGGAAAATTAATTTTATATGTAACGAATAAACTTATTTCAAAAATACTTTTGCGGTTAGATAGCTTCATTATCAGAGAGTGACGTAGGCTACTTACGTAGGATATTTTACCCCCGTGTTCCTACGGAAACGGTAAGTACGCGGGTGATTCCACGGAAACTAGTGTTACATCAGAAGGTAGTATTTTACTCTTTTAAGTTTAATACCTGTAGGGTAGTCCCAGGGCAAAGGACAAAAACGATTCACAATTAAAGTTAAGTAAATCAAATATTATTGAAGTTTATAACTTAAACCGTTGATAAGATACATTTAATCGTGACAAATGATAACTATGTAACTCATACTTGTAGTCGTTTTCATTATGTATAACATCCATTGTTATCTTAAGCATAATAAGTAGGCCGGTGTAGTGTAGTAAGATGCCCTGTAGGTATACGTATGGATGGACGCATAATTTAAATACCTACTATGGAGAAATGTATAACTACACTGGTCATCAAAAAAATCGGTCCCCTGCAGTTTTACCGCAAAATCACGTTTTTCTTTAGCAAAACAAAACAAAATGATTTAGCAATGATATGTTTAATTAAACTTGTTTATACATATTAATTTCAGCACAATCATAGAAGTTAGTGAAACAAAATGAAACATTCATTATAAACAAAAATACTCTCTTTTTTGGATTAATTATTGTATATTATGTATATTCTATACAGTTAGTTTTTAGTCGAAATTAACTAAATTACTAAAGACAAAAACTCATGTGACATACCTAGGAATTTATGCTAATACCTACTTATAATTTGATGGTCCCGCTGGTTGGATGTTTTAAACTACCGCAACAATAGATAGATATAGGCATTAATAAAAATATTGTTTTGTATTAATTTGTCGTGATATGACAATGATGATTAGCTAACCGGTGCGAAGCTGGTGCGGGTCGTCAGTTTATATTAAACTAGTGGCTCCCCGCGGTTTCACCCGCGTTTCTAAAGGAACTTCAATTTTCCCGAGATAAAAAGTATCCTATGGTAAATTACCCAATGGTGGCCAGTTTAAGAAAAAAAAACTGGTTTTTGTGAAATATTACCAAAATTGTGAAAGTTTCAGCACTGAATATACTGAAACTGTAAAGTCCAGTCCTTATTTAATATTTGTAATGAGTTACGCGTGAGATACGGCAAAGCTGGATTCAATTAATATAACAAATAAAAGTTGTAGTTTTGTGACCCAGTCTTGGCCAGGGAAAATCCATTAATGGATACCCCAGTCTTAGTCTTAGTTTATCTTTATTTTATGGCTAACACATCAAACAAAACAAATTTTGATTTTAATTAAGCAATACTATTTTACAAGTGAAACTTTCTGCTCACCGCCTTGATGATTTCCTTAAGAAAAGCCGTCGTTGTCAATTTCAAATCTCTTTACACTTTGTATTCTCGCATATTTGTACATATAACTGACTGAATTGAATAAAACGTTAAACTTAGATAGTTCGATGTCTAAAGTCTATGTCACAGTGATCCCAATGTAAAAACATTCGCTCATGTCCGAATTCTAGATGTTTCTTTCAATTTTTGGCCATCACTGGTACCGTGGCCACCACTGGTACACTTACGATATGTCGATCTCCTGGTTCAAAGCTACCTCCCCACCAATTTTCAGCCAAATCGGTTCAGTCGTTCTTGACTCTTGAGTTAAATAGTGTAACTATAACACGACTTTCTTTTGTATAGGTACCTACATATAAATTTATCCTGCTTTTATGAAAAATGAATGTTTGTCTTTTGCTCCGCAATAATTTTGATTAGACTTCGTAAATACTTTTTGTTACGGAAAATAGTAGCCTTCTTCGAAGCTGTTGAAACCGGGGTGCAGAACCTAGTATTTATCGATGACTCATACACCAAGGTATGTTTGATAAAAAACTATTTATATAATGACGAACAGATTGACATTATTGTTATCTAATTAATTGGAATTATCAGATAAGCACATAGCACACTGCTACATCGCTAGATATAGGTATACCTGATAATACTTAGATAGGAGATAGATAGACCAAGATTTGTGAATCCTGTCATAAATACTGATTTTCTATCTGTCAGACAGAAATGGTCGTGAGCTAAAAAAAATATCTCGAGAAAATTCACACTAAGTACAGGCTTTCAGTGAAGGAAAACATCGTGAGGAAACCTGCATGCCCGAGATGTCATATTCAAAGGCATGTGAAGTCCGCCGCCGCACTAGGCACGCGTGGTGGACTATGGCCTGCACCCCCTCGTTGTTAGGTAAGGGCTCCTGCAGTTGAGAAGTATATGAGCTGATGATGATGATGAATTAAAACTTCAAATTTATATGAAACATGTAAATATATTCAGTTCCAGCAGGACGGTTCATGTTACACCGATCAGAAATCTATTTATCTATTAATTTTATACTAATATACAGTTTTGCTTTAAGAATTGAATTTTGTTTAACATTAGGTACATAATAACATTTTAATAACATCAATAGCACAATAATTTAAATTATTACAATATGTAATATGTATAATATTATCGTTATACCAACATTTAGTTAATAAATCATTTATCAGTTGAAAAAAGTTTGCTTTTTTTAAAAATCGTAAATATAATAGTATTAGATAAATATTTTTGGCCTTAAAACCTTTTATTTACAAGTAAAACATAGACCTACTATAAACATACATATCTTAATTTATTTTTATGTATAAAATTGTTAAAACAGCGATTTTAAAAGCAATATTAAGTAATTAAAAAGACACACATTAGCCAACGAATTATGTTTTAAATATAGACCCGTTTTTGCAACAGTTTTGATTGATGCTCCGCTCCTATTCGTCATAGCGTAATGATTTATACATAAAAACCTTCCTCTTGAATCACTCTATCTATTAAAAAAAAACGCATCAAAATCCGTTGCGTAGTTTTAAAGATCTAATCATACATAGGGACAGACAGACGGCGGATAGCGACTTTGTTTTATACTATGTAGTGATGCAGTTTATGTGTTCGTCTGTGTATTATATCAAAGTATCTGCAAGAGCCAATAAACAGAAAGTAAAAAGAAAATTGGTATTAAATTGAATCTGCAAAGTAAGATTATTTCGTTGAGTTTTTAATATACGTATTTAACTTTGAGTGACTGAAATGATAATATAGTGAGAAATAATGTATATTTATAATATGTACGACGTAGGTATTTGTTCTGTAGATAAGATAATAAACTACGAATATTCATAAGAAAAAAACATATTTTTACATTAATAAAAATTAAAACGTTAATTTAAATTGCCTTAAACTTACATGTTTTTTTGTAAATATATTTATCGTTAGGTACGTATATTATTTAAGTAAGTAGCTAATCATATTTTTATAATATAATTCCATATTTATATTATACATTTTTTTAAATATATCCTTTATTCATATAAAGCTTTAACAAACTTTTGTAAACCGTAGCTGCATAAAGGTTGACATAAAGGATGACTTTATATAAAACCTCCTTATACTCTAAAAAGCCTCCTTATTTAGGTCAAAAGGCCTGATACTAATGTGGCCGAGCGGAAGTCAGTCTATAACTGAAATATACTGGCAAAAAACTCGAGTAGGTGACACTTCCACAGCCGTATTTTCAAATCCAAAATAGGACAAACCACAGACCTATAATTTTATTATAATCTAACTACTTAGACGTCGCGTGTCAAAAAAACAACTTTCAGGACCGAGCATCGATATTAACAATAAAAAAATATCCTGGGACATTTTTCACACACGGCCAATCTGATTCCAAAGTAAGCTTCAAAGTGAGCTTGTGTTATGTTAACCAGATAGCTGATATACTACATATACTACTTTTAATAAATACATACTTAAATAGATATTTACATCCAGACACAGAACAAACTGACATATTCATGGATACAAATGTTTGTACTGGGTGGTAGAACCCACGACTGGCGGATTGAAAGTCAGGGTCACTAACCACTAATCCGACCGGGCTGTCAATAATGACTATTCATAAGAGCTTGTTAAGGCCTATTTGAATAAAAAATATTTTGATTTTGAAAATATTTTATATTTTTGCAAAATATCCGCTTTCTACGCCGTCATTTAGTCCGCGATCGACCGTTATTGCCTTCGGACGTCAATGAAAAAGTGACGCGGTTGGTCTTCATACAAATTGGGGTATTAAGTTATCTAGTTAAATTGTAGGTCTGTGGAACATTACTAATTAATTCACTCAGGCGTGACCTTGCGGAAATCCATTATAAGATTATACAAAAGACAAATATTTAGTTCTTAAACTTCATAATTAATTCCGCTACATTCCCTTCTCTGTCGAGTCTTGCTTAATTATGAGGATTAGATATTATTATAGTGCCCATAAACATGTTTGTAAATATCTATATTTTGTATCAGCTTGTAATGAATATAAAATTACTTTTCTTTTTAATTAAACCTTTTTAAATTTAAATAACTTTATTATAATAAACTTACGCATATTTTGTACTTTGTGTTTGTATTATAATTAAATATAGGTAACTAAAGATAGATAGTATGGGAATACACACGCAGGGGACACCCTCAGTGCAGTTGCTTAAATATATTACGGTTGAGAGCCCTCAGCGCTCAACGATTGCCCGCGTAAAGAGGCTAAAACCTTCTAGTCCCTTAAAAAAAAAGAAGTCTTTTTTTTTATTTAGTAATAAGCTTTGTTTACTCTAAGATCGTATGACAACCTTTAAAAAGATTTTTGGTGGATAAATGTATTCTGAACTCAATCTCCGCGCCGATTTCACTCAGCGATGATTCTGTCTCACTCTTGTCTCTGCAATTTGATGAGAGGTCCGAGAACCCAGTCACGACTCATGAAGATAACCAGTAGATGTTCTACAGTGAGCCGGTCCAATCATCGCCTAAGGTCATCTTCTGTCCGTAACTTTCATACACTGAAGGGCAGAATTTTTCTACCAGTTTTATATATCTAGATTCTTTGGTGATTGCGCTGTATTTGTGGGATACTTTATTCCATATATGGTATAGGTAGGGGTCCTTCACGTTGATGTCGCCCGGCTCGAAGTATTCGATGGCTCGTTGCCATGGTATAAGGAACATTGAGTCGTAGACTTTAAAACCTGGAATCGAAATGATTTTATGTAATGACAGAAGCTTTTTGACTTTTATAGAAGGGGGTTTTAGCTTGCAATCTAAGGGTTTGAAATTATTATTAATTGAAGTTAACCAATAGTTAATTATGTGTTTAATGTGTCCAATTAAATGTTCCATGAACATTATAAACCTATTGTTTTATAGGTTAGCGAAATAGATTGATTTTGTTAAAGATTTAATAAAATTTATTTGATGATAGTTTCCACCTCTAAATTTGATAATCTATACTAATATTATAAAGAGGAAAGATTTGTTTGTTTGTTTGTTTGTAATGAATATGCTCCGAAACTACTGGACCGATTTCAAAAATTCTTTCACCTTTGGAAAGCTACATTATCCCCGAGTAACATAGGCTATATTTTATATATTCCCACGGGAACGGGAACTACGCGGGTAAAACCGCGGGGAGGCAGCTAGTATAAAATATCTTTCATCAAAGTCACATTTGACAAGTGCCATAAACCCTTAGGTAGGTGACTCTTAGGTAAGTGAGTAAGATTACCTTGACAATCAATGGCCGCCATGGCACGAATATCATTGGTGGCGCAGAACTCCTGGAGTACCCTAGTAATCACACCAGGCCCATTCTGCCCCCAAATGTCTCCTCTGTAGTTCTCTACAAAATTCCTGAAAACGGACGTAAAAATCTAATTAGAAGGTTTAAAATGGCCGGTTGGCATTTTGGTGACTCCTATTTTCTAGCTACAAGTGTAATCGAATCCAGATTTAATTGGGCGTTTCGTGGTCAGTGACCCCAGCTCTTAAGACACCGGTCGAATACCACCCAGGCTAAAGATTAAAGATTTGTGTACATACATGTGTTTTGCGTCTGGATGTAATTATCTTTATTCTTATATATTTAAAACTTCTGACGGGATTCCATAGTTAATGAAGAGACAGAGCATAATCGTGTAGTGGTTAGCATCGTGTAGTGTAGGTTATTAGAAGTGCCAAATGAACGCCTATTTATTAACCGGTATGTTGCAATGTGACGAGTTTGCTTTAAGTATCTCGCAGGCGCTATAGATCTTTACACAGTAGAAAACAAAGTCGCTGCTTGCCGTCTGTACTTACCTACCTATGCTTAGAACTTTTAAACTTCGGAATAGATTTTAATGCGGTATTGCGGACTGACTAAAGAGGAAGGTTTCTACGTATAGTAGTTTGATATAATATAGCGTTAATTTGTTGTAAATATGAAAATGATTCGTTGCTGCCTCTGCTAACCGGGTGGATCACTAGTTTATAATATACAACATTGCTAACTAAATATAGCTAATCCCTACAATCGTTATCTGATGGCCATAGTGCACACTCTGCTCAGCTTGGGAGCAGATGGTCGTGCTTAAAAATAGGGAAACATGCCACTTCTGCTTTTTTAGGCCAAATCAGACCCCCATCTAAGCTTTTATCTATATTTAGTTAAATCTTAAATCTTTATATAGTTTAAAACAAAGTAGCTTCCCGCCGTCTGTACCTACTGTTCATTCTTTAAAATACGCAGCGGATATTAATGCTCTTTTGAACAATATATAGAGAGTAAGGTTTATATGTTATGGTATGATTTATTTTTGTATTTATGAAACTTTCGCGAACTAAATTTATTATCGACTAGCTGCCTCCCCGCGGTTTTACCCGCGTAGTTCCCGTTCCCGTGGGAATACAGGGATAAAATATAGCCTATGTTACTCGGGGATAATGTAGCTTTCCAAAGGTGAAAGAATTTTTGAAATCGGTCCAGTAGTTTCGGAGCCTATTCATTACAAACAAACAAATCTTTCCTCTTTATAATATTAGTATAGATGTATAAGTTGTAGGTATGTATAAGGGGAATAAATTATTTTGACTAACCTCGACGTTTCGACCAAGTTGCATTGATTTTGGTCACGCGAAGACTCGGCGTCATTAAAATAATTTGTATTTTGATAATAGTTCACGCCCGAATCGTCCCTTAAATATATCAAATAGTGACCCGCCCCAGCTTCGCACAGGTGCAATGCTTATACATCACATTAGAAACCTCCAAAATTGTCAGTGTTTCTCTAACATATTTTGTATATAAAAACCTTCCTCTTGAATCACTGTATCTATTAAAAAAACCGCATGAAAATCCGTTCCGTAGTTTTGAAGATTTAAGAAGACATAGGGACAGACAGCGGAAAGCGACTTTGTTTTATAATATGTACTTACCTACCTAGTGATGATCATGAAATTGTTTTGTGTTAATTTGTTGATGTGCGAAGCCGGGGGGTGTCGCTAGTAGCGATGTGCCGAGTACGGTTTGACTTGAGTTAGACTCGATTCCTGCTTTGGACTCGCCTACTCGAATACCAATTTATTTTGATTCGAGTACGCCAGACTCGATTCCGGTACTCGAGTCAGGAAGAATCGATTCGAACTTGCTAACTCGATTCTATTTATGCGAGTTCAATTGACTCGAGTCTAGTATACGAGTTTTGTTACGCTCTATGTCTTTAATTATCTTTCATTAAAAAGTCATTTACACAACATTTACCGGACTTTAATATTTCTTTTGAGGTCGATGCCAACCGCAACATTAAGAAAAAAGGAATCGGTAATGAGGGTTGATTGGAGTCTAGCCGGAATTCAAATACAGTATTCGAATACCAAACATTGAATTCGAGTAGAGGGAATCGAGTCATGGTTCGAATACCGTATAAACTGACTCGAGTCGACTCGATCCACCAAAACAGCGACTCGGCACATCACTAGTCGCTAGTATAAGTCTAATCTACTGATGAATAATAAATGTTTGTGAAACAAAGTATGTACCCATAATTCATGAGTAATGGCGGACACACAGTTTTCTAGGTTAGGCGTTGGCCAGAAGTAGCTTTTAATTTATTGCTAATTGTCCTAATGGGTTTTGTTATATTAGGTTGTCGTTGTCACAAGTCTACTTCACTTCTTTCTATAATGGCTTCAAAGTGTTTATTTAACTGACTACTAAGTCACAGGTAGTCCTAGTTTAGGAGTCAGGAATTCAACTTTTGTGCGCCTTTAATAAATAACCTTGTGAACCTCAGCTAGATATTAAGTATTTTGTAAGATCTTGTATCAATAAACCATTATTATTATTATTTATTTAACGGAATACGGTCACGGTGTTTGAAGTTATTTAATATTGCTCGAATTAGAATTTCACCGAAGGTTGATAAATAAAGACTAGTCGTGCAGCTAGTTCCCGGGAGAGTGTCGTCCATCTTTTTTATCGAAGTGAAATGGAATGAAATATATTTATTAATAGGCCTTCACAGACACGTATGAAACGTCGATTCTAATGCTCGGTTCGGAAGGTTGTCGAGAATATTTTATTATTCCCAAATTTATATATCGCACATCCAGAACAACACTGTATTAAGTAGGTATGTCAAAAATATCAAAATCAACTTTTATACATCAATAATATGCCTGATGCATATTTGTAATATCAAAAATGTCCAACAAATGCCGCAATGTTATGGATAGGTATAACGCAGTAACTTTGACATAGATTCCATGAGACTACGTTTTTCCGTCAATTACGAAATAGTTGCTATGCTATGTATAACCTATGGCTACTACTTTGCTCTAAATTTTCCTAAAAGCTAATAAATAAAGAAAGAAATTTTGACTTAGTGCAGTGTTCATTTGGTAGTGCGATATAAATATTAGCTTTCTTTCACCCTACCTCCGAAACGCTACAGACGGTCCAGCTTGACTGAGTAACAAACATCCGTCCAAACATTTACATTTACAATAGTTATATGATAAGATTAGATTAGAAGTGTTGTTAAAAATGTTGCTATCGCCGGAAAGGAAAGGCGGTGATAGCTCAGTTAGTCATATAGAATGCCGTGAAGGAAAAAGGTTTGATTCCCAAAAAAATCTAACATTTTGAGCATTAAACAACTGTTGGAAGTGGAAGGTAATGCGAATAAAATGGCGATGATAGCTCAACGGTACCTATTTTTAGTCACATCAAATGTCATCTAAACTCACGGATTCGGTTTCTAGACAAAATAAACTACATCTGCTATGAAATAGTATATATTACTTAGTACTTATTATAGTGTCAGTTAGAAGTGTAAGGGCTCCTGTGATATTACAGTTTCATGGCACATAACATCATATTTTAGAGCCAACTTTGGCTATGACTCTTCCAAAGGTCTTTAAGTGGTGACCATTTACCAGCTGGACCGTCTGCCATTTTGTACCCTACTTATCATCCTACTAATATTATAAATGCGAAAGTTTGTAAGTATGGATGTATGTATGGATGTTTGTTACTCTTTCACGCTCCAACGGCAGAAGGGATCTGCTTGAAATTTGGCACAGAGCTAGAATATGTTCTGGAATAACACATAGGCTACTTTTTATCCCGGGAACGCGGGTGAAACCGCGGGGAGCCACTAGTTATAAAATAAGTAGCAATTATCTAATTATAAATAATAGTTGGTAATAAGTTAAATGGGACTGCTCAATCATTATTCGTTGCAGAAATAAGGGGGTACTACCTAGTCATTACTGTTAACTCGATTATTCTAGACATTAAGCAGGAGACGCCATTATTAAAATTAGGCGATGGAATAACTAGGTCACAACTGCAAGTCTTAAGTAAAATGGTTATATTTAATGAAGGTATTCCTGTCCGTCTCATTTTGTTTAATTCCGTTAGAAAAGGAAGGACATTAGAACAGAGGCTGGAAATTAGATCTCATAAGATAGCCTAGGTACTGTTGGATAGGCAAAAATCAAAGACTCCGTCATATTTTGAAAAAAATAATGTATGTTAAAAAGTAAATAAAAGCCAATCTAAGTAGGCTTTTATCTAAAAGGTAGAACAGTTATAAAAATCATAACAGCTCACGTACCTACATACCTATCTACAAAGCTCTTTTGTTTTATTCGTAAACGTCACAAAGTAAAACATTATAAATGCAACATAAAAAACAAAAACATTGCAAGCAACTTATGGTATTTCTTTATAAGTATTTTTCGTTCATCTAAATCCGCCTCATAATAAAAGTTAAAAACATCTGATATTAAATTGGTTCATAGATAGGAATTAATAGATGATTGACTTCTATTAACCATGTGTTATGTTCAATTGACGATTTCTATGCTCTCATTTTAAAAAAAAAAACCCATGTCAAGGTCCTTGTATGTTCGGCACTTATTTGTTATTGTTAGAGGGAGAGCGGTATATTTGTTTACTCCCTTGCTCATAGATTTAAAATTTAACACGTGGGACGTATGTACACCATAAGACAAATCTGGATAACGTTAATATAACAATCGAGATTTTTATACAAAAGGCAGCACAAAAAATAATCTTGTTGTTGTTTTAGGACATTCAAAAGTTGGGTACAATATTTCGTCGCGAAAGCTTGCCACACTTAATAACGGATGATTTTATCCAAAATGATAGACGTAGATTTAACATTAAATTATGGGCCCTTTTTTTTATAAATGCCCAATGTGATTTCGAGTAAAAGAGATCTTTTATATGCTACATAGGTGATATACTTCTTTTAAACGCATACTTTTATAGCTATTTAGACTTAGACATACCAAACAGATGTTAATCCACATAAGAAACCAATCACACAGAAACAAATTAAAGTAATAACTAAGTACTTACCAAATAGCTGCATCTGCGAATATCCTCCCGATATCATCCCTCGAGAAGGCTAACGCTCCAGAACCGACAGCCGTGTCGCTTTCTATAGCCGCCCAGTTCTTCCCCAAAGGCTCCATTGACTTCCCCACAATCATATCCAAGTCTAAATATATCCCACCCCATTTGTACAGCGTCAAATATCTCAACAGATCCGATGTATGCGATATCCGCCAACGCGTCCTATTCAACGCACCACTGAGGACTAACTCTTCGACCGGAGTACTCTTGACAGTTCTCATCAAGTGCAACCGGAAAAACTTCACGTTATCAAACGTCTGGAGCAACTGTAGGATGCCAGTGTTGAATACTTTCTCACCAATAGGAGCGTTGAATATGACATTGATCTGCCAATCGGGATGCGTTCTCGCTGCCGACTCGATCGCGCACGCTTGACGTGAGCTCAACCCCCCTTTGCATGAGGTCTCGTGGAAGTATATCGACTTCTCTGGCGGTGTGAAGGAGTGATCTTCGACTGCCGGTAAGATGTTACCCTCGTCTATGTAGTAGCACGATACATCGTCCAGCGGGCCCAAGTATGCGAAGTATAGGTCAGGAGCGAACCGCGAATTGAAGAACGCTATGCAGAATAAGGCGAAGAACACAAGCCAAAACACCATAGATTTTCGCCGTTTTATACACCTTGTGAAGTTGTATGACATAGTCATGATAATTGTTGGAGGACGTCTGGTGTATCGGAGCACTGCTTCACTAATGGATAACACAATCTGATTCATATTTTTTTTGTAAACTTGCCAAGTCTCGTAGCGTTACTTTTCAATTTATGTGCGTTACGCTAATGCAAAATAATATATAATGATTTAGAGTTTTTTTCACTCCATTTAACACATAGTCACATATTGTTATATAATTTTTATCTATACAAGGTATGTTTTGTAAGTCTGCCTATTTATATCCCAGAGTACTGTAGGCGTTCTAGTCTTCTGATGAGAAAAAAACAAAAAATCAAGTGGTCATGTTCCACAAGGATAAACCCGTCTGAACATTTGTTTCAAATACTCTAGACTAGAATAATGTTTACATAATGTAGTAGTAATTTGGCAAACACATTTACATTATCCGTCACATACATGTATAGCAAAATATATTAGCATTTATCAATTTTCTTTTACGTAGTGGCACTGAGGAAACTTCACTTTATCACTTATTTAGTTAAAATATACGAGCGTAAAGTAAAAAACTGTTTAAATTGCGTTTAGGTCTCCAATTGGTGGACAGCTTGAAACGGACCAATCAGAACGCACGTATCCAGTGTCACGGAGCATGAAGATGTAGGTACGATTAGAGTTAATGTCACATTTCAGTCACCATCGAATTCACCTAAAACAAAATTTTTAAATTCTTTTACACGACACTGGTTCACGTTATTTGGTTTTAATACTAACTTCAAATACTTGGTAAACTTGGCGACAAAACCACCGATCCCCAAGATAAGATATCTATTGAACTATATTATCGAAGGATAGCGCATGTCGGTACTTTGAAAAAATAAATAACAATTCACACAAACACGACTTGATTCATGGAACGTATTCTGATTTATAAGCACTAGTTAGCGAAAACGTACTAATTGACGTACTTACCTACCTACATACTTGTATTAAGAATGTTATAAATTGGTAGGTAGGTATTGAAAGCGACAACCGCAAGCATTCACAATTATGAATACTGCATAATTTGCTTAAGTAATAAAACTTTATGCTCACCCGTTTCCTTACTCGGGCGACTAAAATCAATAATGTTATCGCGTAATCACCTTAGTATTATAAAGAATCATCAATTCTCACCTTAACAGTACTACGTACGCGAAAAAATGTATTCAAAACTGACGCACAAAGGAAATAAGTAGATATGACTCATGACCGTTTAAACGGTTTAGGATGAAATTTGGCACACAAGTAGACACTGTTCTGGATTAACTCGTGGTATTTAATCGTGTGAAGTTATTTCGGGAACGCGTGCAAAGGCAACTATATTCAATGTTTGTGGATACCTGACATGATAAAGCTCCAGTCCAGCCGACGCGCCGCGTAGTCGCGCCTACTTGTCTGTACCCGTTATATAGAAATATATCTATATGTTACTAGGATTTTTGTTATGAGTACCGCGATGAGACTTTTGTAGGAAACGGAAAATACTGTACTACTGGTGTTTGACGCGCCGTAAAGAAACTCATGTTTAAGTGTTTGAGAGGCGACTGTTTTTGGGCATGTCTTTAAATGGCAATTTAAATTTAATTTCACGCGTCTCGCCCCGCCCTGTACGTGTTTACGAACAGACATACTCACGTACTCTATTAAAGGTGTGGCGGTATCATGGTAAACACTCCAGTGTATATTAGGTCAACAGGGGAAGTTGCGTCAAATACATTGTCAAATCGATTACTATTTCCGCAACAATTTTTTATAGCCGTAACAATACGGGGATTTTTTGTTTGGGACCTATGTATGCGTCTCGTTTCTTTTTAATTGGATGGAAAGAGAAGGATACATTTACGATTTGCTTAGCCTTGTCTGCCTTCAAATAAAATATGTGCATGTCGACAATGTTTTGGATTGTACTGGACTGGATACAAAATATAACTTTAACTCGCTTCGAGGCTTCTTGCGCGTAGTTCCCTTTCCCGTAGGAATACAGGGATAAAATATAGCCTATGACATTCACAAATAACGTAGCTTTCTATTGGTGAAAGAATTATTCAGATCGGTCCAGTAGTTTCGGAGCCAATTCAAATAAACAAAATATCGAATCTTTTGTCTTTATTTATACTAATATTATAAAGAGGAAAGATTTGTTTGTTTGTAATGAATAGGCTCCGAAACTACTGGACCGATTTCAAAAATTCTTTCACCTTTGGATAGCTACATTATCCCCGAGTAACATAGGCTATATTTTATCCCTGTGTTCCCACGGGAACGGGAACTACGCGGTTAAAACCGCGGGGAGGCAGCTAGTAATATAGATAGATGATCATGCACACAAGTCTTTGTCCTAGGTTGGAATCGAACCCGCGACCAACAGCCTAAGTCCAACTCGCTAACTACAAAGCCAGTACCAGTCAGTCTAAACGGTTTGGGAAGTTTCGAGTTTTTCAAATCGATTAAAAAAAACTAAATTAATTTAACATTGTATAATTTTATTATTGTAATCATTCAATAACTTATAATTAAAATTTTACATTTTATAGTACAGTGTCGTTTACTAAATTAACCATACAATTATTGTTATAAAATACTTTTATATCTACTTAGATATCATACTTTGTGTGTTTCTATCGGGACATTGAGAACAAAAAAAACCGCGGATATACTATCAAATTATTTGACTTAAAACTGGATGGTGATAAGCAATAATGTTTTAACCCTCATAAACTTCATTTTGAGAAAATGGCGTTTTAAGATAATAATGTAGGTATATGTGATTTATGACTTGTATGATATAAATCCATTTTTTTATGTACCTACTTTTATGTTTTAGATGACTTGCAAAACTTTTGTAGAATGTTAAATACGCGATGCATTAGAAAAATATATCATAACCTTTGATTTCGACTTTTAGTCGCTTGCTTATTAGCATACATCTTTGGAACATAGAAATATTTCTAACAAAAAGGTCACATATCTTATCTTTAACAAAACATTTACAGAATCAATAGATGGGTCGTTTCTTAGAATCACTTCATTTTTGTGATTTTTATAAAGGTACCTACTATGGTCAGTGCCTCTATTGTAAATTATTCCGAGAAGTTATCGCATACTATATGAAGAACCAAATGCAGTTCAAATTGCGGCGAATGCTTCGCGCAACAACTCACACTAGGAGCTGAGTACTTCATACTGTTCTATGTTTTAAAAAATATGCAATTTTAAACCTTTATCCCATAGAAATAAGGATTTAGCAGCAGTACTTTTATATTTTTGTGACTTAAGTAAATCAGGAAAGCAAAGCCTATACATACGACGGTATTACGCTTTAGAATTATCCAGATTTATATAATCCTGTCCCATTTCGTCATATGACGTTAGACAAGGACAGACAATTTAAAATTTACATTAGCAGAATCTCATAATAAGGGAATTAAAGTTTTATTTAGTTACAATAAGGATAAAAATCGAATGTCCCAATATAAACATATCACCCTTTGGATGGTATCGCTACAAATACCGTTTTAGCATTTCATTTAGTATTCTAATTTAAACCTCGATAGAGGTGACAGTCGTTCCTCTTACATACCTATACCTAAGCCACGTATGGAAACTTCTAGAAAAAAAAACTAAAATATATGTGAATTGGAAAATCAATACATATAAAAGAAAGAAAGTCGTGTTAGTTACACTATTTATAACTAGAGAACGGTAGAACCGATTTGTGGGGAGTTAGCTTAGAACCAGGAGACGGTCATACTTTTTATCCCGGGAAAATTGAAGGTCCCTCGGGAACGCGGGTGAAACCGCGCGGAGCCACTAGTAGTACATAAACATTCCATAGAAAGACAGAGGTACTGTCGTATTTATAATATTAGTATAGATGTAGAGGTCAGCAGCCCTTTTGTGTAAACAAGCACGTTTTCCTTTAAACTATAAGTCATAGGAAAACATTTTGCTTAACCTTTTACTTAATATCAATGGAAATATTACATTACTAATTTCTGCGGTTTCTCCCGCGTTTCCAGGGAACTTTAATTTTCCCAAAATAAAAGTAATTAATGTATTAATCCAGGTTATAAACTGTTCCAAATTACCGTACAGTAGTTTGTGCGTGAAACAGTAACAAACATACATACAAACTTTCTAATAATATTATATATATATATATATAGTACCTACAGTGTGATGCTTTGTACGTCATAATATGTAGTTTTTAAACGACTTAAAAAAAAAGGAGGAGGTTCTCAATTCGACTGGTATTTTTTTATGTTTGTTAGTTTTTTTACCTCATAACTTTTTATGCCACAAAGGTGACAAACAGGCAAATAGTTTTCAAGAAATTTCCATACCAGCTTTAATTACATCTACTTGTAATAAAAATGAATATAAATACATATTTGTACACAAATAATATAATTTTTGTTTATCACTATTATACGTATATTCATAGACTATAGACATGGCGCTTACACACTTATGTCGTCTATATAATTCTTGTTTTTTTTTTTGTAATGAAATTTACCTATTTTTCTATATTTGTATTATATATTTACAATACTTACCATTCTTCCTTCACATCACTAGGTATAGTCTAGCTTTCGTATAAGTTGTTTTAATCAAGAAGTTCGGGAGATACCCCGTAACATATATTTCAAAGACTTAACTAGTTAAAGTGTGTAAGCAACATAAAATAATCAACCAATCATATAATCAGAATCAATAAAGTAATATTAATAAAAATACTTAGGAATTCGAATAGAAATTCTGTGTGGAATGAGTCCTTAAGACATCAAGTATATATAAAGGATAAATAAATATTATAATAGGATAAAGTCCCTTATTTTACAACACCGCTCAAGTCAAAAATTGGCAGTTTCTACATTTTAATGCCGTTGGATAGAGCTGCTCATTGCGCGTCCAACCATGGGTCACATGGTCATTTCAGTCAATAAGAGGCTTTAATTCAAAAAGTAGTATTAGCGTATCAGTAGTAGTGTCCTTTTAAAATAAACAGTTTTTTTCGTCTCCTGAAAAGTTGGTAAAAATGACTTATGCGGTGTTGTAAGCTAAGGGACGGTAAATAAGATAGGTACATTAATATTATATGAAGGGCACAGACACCGCGTGAGTGACGCCTCTGGTGTTGCAAGCGTCCTTATGCTACGGTAACTGCTTCCCATCAGGTGGAACCGTATGCTTGTTTGTCACCTTAGTGGTATAAGACACACAACAAGGAATGTCCGTTTTTTTTTAATTCCAAGTACCATAGGCAAGGATATGATTCTAAAAGAAAAGTATTAAAATTTTAATTTTTTTTTGCCTGTGCCCTTCATATAAAAGTGTTTATCCATTCCGTGAGACTTAAAACTTAGAATAAATATGGCATTGTAAACTAATTGTGCGTTCAAGTGCTTTAATCAAAAGTTTTCAATAATAAACATCCGCTGCCAAAATCAACAAATATATTTTGCATGGAACCTTCCTTGAAATATAAATTCCACAGAATGAAAAATAATTTCATATATAGCTGAATTCTTACGAAAAATTAACATTTTTCTACATACTTTTATTCCCTATATCAATTATATAGTTCTTATTCACCTTGGCAAACCAAAAATGTATTCTTAAATGCTTCAATTGAACTTAAGTTCAATGTATAAGACTTAAGGTTCACTTTGACTAACTCATTTTATGTAGACTACTATATTACTGGTATATAAAACTTAAGGAACGCTATAGTATATATATTTATGAGCTACTAAATTGATTGTTTTCAACACTGGCTGTTATTTAAGCCACAGTTTTGTTAATTGAGAAGAAAATTTTGGAACAATTCTTATGAAATCAAATGAAAACTATAATGACTTTTGAGCCATCGTATGTTTTATCTCATCGTTAAAAAATGTAATCTAATACATATGAGTTAGAGCCCAATTTTGATTGGTAAGCTATTTAGTGTGTTGTGATTTTCATAGAGTTTTCCTCTCATTCTCTCAGGAACTTTTATCAGTCGATTTATCTCAAATACTGATTTGGCTTTGGTATCAATGATGTATTTCAACATATATGTTCTCATTAGTTTATTTGAAACCTTGTACAAGCCTAACATAAGGTTCATTTTTCATTACACTAGAGAACCGTATTCTCACTTGGCTCTGATATACACATCATAGTTGTAATTACTTTTTCTAAAACATGTTCTGAATTTATTGAATTTTTGTGGCAATAAATTATTTTACAATTCATAGAAATATTACTTATCAATGAAAAATATTATAAACAAACCAGATACCTTTAAATTTATGGCATTATATTATTTATCGCTAAGAAATTGACTTTTACGCGTATTTTTCAGTTTTTTTAAGGCATTTTTCACACTTTTATCACGTTTAATTTCACTGGCTGTGTTTTAACTTTAAAGTAAAACCTGAATTTAGGAAACATTTGGTGCGAAAAAGCCTTAAACTAAACATACAAGTCTTTAGTATTTAGAATACTATTATACTTTAATTATCTATTATAATAATTGTAATTAATAATAAAAAAGCTACATTTTAATACAGCATTGTAATTACATAACTAAGTTTTATTGGAAAAATAAAGCGTTTTTCATTAATGAATTGGGCATTGTGTTTAATTAAAAATGGACCTTATCGATTAGATAATAAAAGTGGCATTGCAAATACTAGATCGCAAAATTATCGAAATCGTGATCTAAACTTTTTTATACAAACGGTGTAGAACATAAATTAACTAAACAAGTTGGTAATAAAGGACTCTGTCTCTCTTTACTATACACAGATAATGACGTATCAGAATGAGACAGAATACATTTGAAATTTGCATATATAAATTACACCTAGATTAAGACTAAACGTATTTTAGTTACCACTTTATTTTTCCAATAAAACTTCAAATACCTGTCTAAACGGCTCGTACTACACCATCCACCAAAACTCGCGTTCGGAAGCCTAATGATTGCTTTCAGAGGTACTTTACTCAAATTTCACAACTCTATGAACACGTATGGCCAATCCTTTGGCCAATCTTTCGGCCAATGTAGGATGTTGGCGTGTTGGGCCAACATATAGGGTATTTTACTCACGTAGCTGCTACTGGTTGGGTTCGGCGGGCTGTGCTTCGGCGGGCCGAGCGGGGGAGTGGGCACGCGCCGGCTCCGTAGTATCGCTTTTGTTTTGGACACATCTGTTTGAAATGGACACTAATCTAAGTTGGTTTTTGAAAAGAGTAATTACTGAGCTTATTGCCCGCTCTCCTCAGTAAAAAACAACTTTCAGAACCGTGCATTAATAGTGACTATTCATAAGTGCTTGATTGAGGCCTATTTGAAAAAAAAAAAAAAGATTTTGATCCGTGTTGATTTTGATTTGACTCTTTGGTGGTATGTTTCTTGGTCTATCTATGACTAAGATGGTTACACTATCCAATGATAGATGGCGTTAATATGGGCATGAAGTTTGCGATGAGACGCGACACATAAATTCTTAAAGGAGGTTAGGTTAGGTTTGGAGGTAGAAGGGAAGAAGCGTGGTATGGAGGGAGGATGGAAGGGGGGTGTAGGGAGGGAGCGTGGAAGAGAAGTTGATTGAGGGAGGGAGAGAGGTCAGTAGGAGGGTAAGGGTGACTGGTAAGGCGGAGAAAGTGAGAGAGGGCGGTGGATGAGTCAGTAGGAAGCGAGTGAGAGAGAAAGGGATAGAGATCGGTAGATGGGACATACTGTATGGGTGGGAGGAAGAGCACATATAGGTGGGAGGGAGAAGGTAGATGGGTGGGAGGGAGAGCATTGAGCGGTAGAGGAGACGGTGGAGTATACCTATATAGATCCCTCGTGTTCTGCAGCGTGCCGTGCGCGAGGTGCAGACGGCGGCCGGCGGGCGGCGCGGGCGGCGGGGACCACCACTGCACCACGCGCCCCACCACGGGCACGCGCCGCAGCAGCCCCTCCTGCCACAGCCGCTCCGCGTTCTCGCGCTCGATGTCCTGCTGGGCCTCCACTATGCCTGCGCACACACGGAATATTACTTTTTATGCCCTAAGCAATACACGCCCATGGGGCTCCCTATCCTTTTTTTTGGGAATCCTCGTAGGATACCCGGCAGCTCTGGGGGCAGCCGCCGGGTTATGTGGTGACTCACCAGCACAGAAGGTACCGGTGCCTACCCACTAAACCCCTGGGGTTCCGAAAGTATTGTACAGTGCGAAAACACACGTGAGAGTCCCGCCCCCCTTCACTTCACCGGAGATGCCCATGAAACAAATGGGCATCTCCGGCATGGGACTGTTGGCGTGGGCGGCGGATCCCCCGATCCACCGCCCCGGTCTCCGGCGTTACGGCGGCAACCGGCCCGCGAAGGCCTGTCGCCGCCTACCGCGCCTACGGCGGCGCAGCGGGAGGGAATTGACGTCGTCCTCTCTCACCCGCTCCGCCGCCTCCTTCTGCGACATCACTTGGCCGCATAGTACGGGATACGTACACCGATCGAGTAACCGAATGAAATGCATTTTTTATGCAATAAAATATGTTGACTATGTATCCATACTTTCACCGATGTAGTAACCGAATGAATTTAACACTAATCTAAAGTATACAGCCTATAGAATATGCAAGCATACGGTTGCGTTGCGTGCTTATCATTTCCGATATACCTATTTAAACCAGGCAACCGTAAAGTTTTGAACGAAAAAACGTTATATATTTTAGGATTACTTACTCAATATTTTATCAAGGCGCTGTAAGAGCTAGACCCCCTAAAACTTGACCAACACGCTGCTCTTTCCGACACCATCTCCAAAAACCTAGAATATATGTGGAATCCTCACCTTTCTTCAGGACTTCAGTCATGTTGGTAAGCGCCCGGCAGGTCTCCTCCACCTCCCCGCCGGCCGCGAGCACCAGCTCGAGCAGCTCGTCCACGTCCGTGTCCGCGGTCACCATGCCGAACCTGATCACATCACAATATTAATAAAGGTACTAGATACGACACAGCCCTGGTAAGGCTAATAGTTTGACATAGAAGATGGGGGTTAAAGTCGTGTAGATGGAATGCAAAACGTGTCAGTAAAGGCAGCTTAATGCACCATGAGATCAAACAAGCTATAGTATTATTTGCCGTTTTATCTGTCCATTAAAAAAACTGCCTAAATGCCAATTTCGATATCATAAATGAAATGGACTGGTTCCTGACTGAAGATCACAGGGTCCAGGGTCAGTCAGAACCAGCAATCTTGAGCAAACAGTGATGAATAATTTAGGATCTAGAATTTAAGTTACCGGGCCTCTAGTTGCCCGCCATTTTTCTTTGGTAAGAGTTTTAGTATACCTGATACATGCGAGTCCATCTTCGCCGTCCCCGCACGAGAAAGCGCCATCTGTCGCCCGCAGCGTCTCCACCAGCTGTCGGTTGAGCGAGTTCAGCTCGGCTTCAGAGGCATCCTCCCAGCCACGTGGCACGTAGCGGACCCCACCAAGTCCTGATGATTATACCAAGTTAATACATTATGGGTCTGGATTCAAGGTCTATGGGATACTATGATGCAATTTCATAGTTGCATGAGCTACAACTAGTAGCATGGTAATGTTTAGCTAAATTAAGCTGCCATAAACTACATTTTGACTATCTCGTTGTCAACATCACACATATAAGGACAGTAAAAGACAAGCAGAATAGAAAGTCTAGCACAATATTTGAAGTTAATAACTACACAATAAATTTAACAAGATTAATTTATATTAGCCTACTAAACTCTCACCTGCCCACCCAGGAACCGGCACTAGCCTCAAAGTGGGGTGGTCCCTGAGCCTCTGCTCGAAGGGTCCCCGCAGTTCCACGGTTGCGTGAAGCACATGCAATTGTGCGTCTAGGGCGGCGCCCCACGCCTCCACCTTGCCGTCCTCGAGGAGGGAACCCTCCAGGGGACAGTAGCGGAGCACTACTCCATGGGACTCCGTCTCGCACACTTCTATACTTATCTGTTTTGGGGTTGAAAGACAATTATGTGGTAGAAGTAATGTGTAAATGACGCTGGACAGTGATGAGTTATTATGAAATGAAATTTATAATTTCAAATAGGCCTTCACAGGTACTTCTGACACGTGGACTCTAATGCTCTCTAAGCAATAGAATACATGGCAAAATGGCAAGACTTGTAAATTAAAATAAATTTCAATTAAAAATACCTTGTGGCACTATAAGGAAAATCTGTATCAAAGTCACTGTATCAAAGTCACAACTCTAAGTGAAAAACAATAAGGTCCATATTCATTTGTATAAAGCTACTATTGTACTTACCATTTCAGCTTCCCTCTGCAGCACCTGACCAAGCCAAGAGTTCAGTTTGTCGTAATATGGAGGAGGCTTCTCGACGTCTGGAGGTGCGAATTGAAACGCAACACACGCTGATGCTTGGCTTATTGCTTCCTATTAAAATAAATCAGTATATAATATCCGGACACTCGTACTTAAGAAAATCAACTTCTTCAAAGAAATGTATGTCTTATTCTGTTGGTATACGGTTGGAATTAGGTATTATAATAAGTTTACTCACAACTAAGTCCATATTGGATGGTTCGTCTCCACCAGGTGGGTTGCTCTGAAAGGAAAACGATACTTTACATAAAGGTATATTTGTTTTCCTGAAACCGTCAAGTGCTTTTTAGGTTTATGTACAAATATGATGCAAATGGAATACCTTATGTTGAAACTTTGGTGTCTGGGGTCTATGTTCCAGTAATTTATCAATCAATTCAAAAGACGAAGGTATCACTAACTAACAGCTTGCCAGGAGTCTACATAGTTCAGAATTGACAACAAGCCATCATGTAAATTCAAATAAGAAACCTAGTCTTATCATCAAACGTCGAAGACAACCAACGGCTAGTAGCCGTAGTAGTAATTAGGGGAGGCCTACGTCCAGTAGTGGACTGAATAGACTGAAGGTGATGATGATGACATAAATAAATCTATGAGAGTGCGTTGATCCATGCGTGATCCATGTGGTATGGAACTTCCCCATCAATTCATCTCACCACCAATATAAACCTTTCGGTGCTTCACTAAGATGTGTGATAATTTAAATTTAAATATCGAAGGTATCTCTCCAGCTAGCTGCTCATCTAGCTTCGAAATTTGACACTCACCACTACTATATTCCTCGATTACATCTATCTATCTGCTTGGCGTAGGTTTGAATTGCTATTAAAAATCAAATATGGAGTTAAAGTTTGACCATATTTTTCCATTGCATCGTAGGGCGGCCCCTAGACCTATATTTCACCATCTATATAAAAAAGAGAACACTAACCAGTAGTTTAAGTCCAGCAGCAGCTACAACGGCGTGGGCATGTCTCGCGGCGCGGAAGGCAGCGGCGCGGCGAGACGGGCGTGTAGTCGACGGGCTCCAGCAGCCCTCACGCTCGCCCACAGTGGTAACGCGGCTAGGCAAGCCCCCCCACCGGTCAACCCTGCTAGAGCATCTTCCCGACTACCAGCCTACTCATGTAGAACACTAACCAGTAGTTTAAGTCCAGCAGCAGCTACAACGGCGTGGGCATGTCTCGCAGCGCGGAAGGCGGCGGCGAGACGGGCGTGTAGTCGACGGGCACCAGCAGCCCGTACACTCGCCCAGAGTGGTAACGCGGCTAGGCGAGCCCCCCCACCGGACAACCCTGCTAGAGCCGCTAGGGCACCTTCCCGGCTACCGGCCTACACAAATCAAAATCTTTTTTATTCAAATAGGCCCCAATCACTCATGAATAGTAACTATTAATGCTCGGTTCTGAAAGTTGTTTTTTACTGAGAAGAGCCGCCAATAACATATTAGGTCATTGAATTAAACATCACGTCAATACCAGCCGGGAGTTCAGATTTTTCGATTCGGTTTCGATTGTAACGAAATACTATACCGAAGTTAGTTCCAAAAAGTGCCACCGCAAGATCGTGCGCTAGAATCGCTATCAAGAAAGTACGAAATGACATTAATTCGAATAAAACTCGTTTTGATTTAGAAATCGAAAGGGTCGGGACTACGCCCTCTGCTCTTTAGAAGCAATTTGACATTATAAAATGTTAGTTTTTTATAATGTCAAATTGCTTAACCGCTAAGGACCGCCGGTCGTAGGTGGTGGTGGTCGTCCCACCCAGAACAAACATTGTTTGTTCTGTGTCTGGATGTAATCTATATATGTATTTAAAAAAAAAACACACCGGCCGAATTGAGAAACTCCTCCTTTTTGGGAAGTCGGTTAAAAAGTAGTATATCAAGTATCTGGTTACCATATCACAAGCTCTGCTTAATTTGGAATGAGATTGGCCGTGTGTGAAAAATGTCCCAGGTTGTTTATTATTATTTAAAACTTAAACCTAAATTACAAAAATTATATATATGTAAATACACAGCCATTTAAGGCGGTTACATTATGCACTTAAGTGGTAACATAAACTAAATGTTAATTTTTTAACCAGTAAGAAGAAAATAGCAGACAAATTAGAACCTCCTCCTTATTTTTTGAAGTCGGTTAAAAATATAACCAATTTATATTATAAATCACTAAAAAAATATGCTATTATAAAGTAAATTGAAATATGGTAGTAAGGTGTAATTCATACAATACTTACAGCATTCACTCCTTTTGAATGTTCATTGGCCGAGATTGCTTCTGGGATTTTGTAAAATGTCTGGAATATTTTTTTAAGGATACTACTATTGTTCTATTTTATCATTAAAAAAAAGATTTATCTTTATGACAGTTTTAAAAAGCCTAAGTATTTATTTTCGTAATGACAAAATGATTAGATTGATAAAATCTAATTTGATCTATCGTCGATATGATAGATTATCAAAATTAATTTATTGATTTTCACTGATTATATAGATATTGATAATCTTAAAATACTGATCGAGATTGTAATTTGATACTAATAATAAAATTATAGTAACCATGAGAGATAAAATAATGATACAATCAAACGTTTCGAACCTTATCTGTCATCTATTTAAGGTCACTTATACAATGGAGAGACTCATTTTACAATGAGTCATATTCAAATTCATTTATTACGAGTAACAATATGACCCATAAATTACATTAAAACCAAATTATACATTAAAAATAAAATACACATAGAATAATACACAAATATACATAATATACCCGTTTTATCCGGCACTGCAGGGAGTATGCCTATCACAGCAGTGACGGATATAGGGACAATCTAACTAACTCGCTATCATGGCCAGGACGGTGTTAGAGCTGGCCCGCACCCTGTGCACCAGAAACGCGCACCTATTGAACCCCGAAATTGACCTCTGATAAATTAATTTAATATTATATAGACAGCCTATATACTAATAGAAATCAGACTACACTAAGCTATTATATGTGAGTTTTTACATGAGAATTTAGTGCCAGAAAAATTTTAGAAGAAATTTCGGGTGTTACCTTAGTAAGTTACCTATGTACCTTATAATATTAATTATGATTAGTATGGTATTGATTGTAAAGGATACAACAGTCGGCAAGCCTGGAACGCCAAACCAAGGTCCGGGTGTGAGCGTGACTGAGTCAGCTATACTGAAACTCTGAAACAAAAGATATACAAAGCTATTACAATAAAAGCAAAGCTATTACAAAAAAAGCGACCAAGTGCGATTCGGAGTCGGTCATGAAGGGTTCCATAACAGCAGTAGCTCTGTTACGCTTTCACGCCTAACCACTGAAAGGATATTGTTAAAATATGGTAGAAATATAAATATATATATGTCAAAAGGTTGATAAACAAGCTGACGGTCCACCTGATGGTAAGTGGTCACCGCCGCCTATGGACATTTACAATAACAAGGGAATCGCCGATGTGTTGCTAACCTTGAAGAGTTCGAACTAAATATATAACTAATTATAATATAGACTAGAACTGGGTAAAGAACAATGGTTATCTATACTAATATTATAAAGAGGAAAGATTTGTTTGTTTGTTTGTTTGTTTGTAATGAATAGGCTCCGAAACTACTGGACCGATTTCAAAAATTCTTTCACCTTTGGAAAGCTACATTATCCCCGAGTAACATAGGCTATATTTTATCCCTGTATTCCCACGGGAACGGGAACTACGCGGGTAAAACCGCGCGGAGGCAGCTAGTCTTTTATAAGAGGAAGGTGTTAGCTACTTGATTATATTTTCTTTTCAACTCCTTAACTCTCATTGGAGATAACCAATATTAAAGTATTACCTGATTCCTCCCCGTGGCTCCGGGTAAGGCAAGGGCATGTCCCCGCAGATGTAGATGCAGGTTCCTCTTGATGCAGGCGGCTCCGAGTAGAGCCACCGAGGAGCCTCCCCCCAGGGGCGGTGCCCCCACTTCACCCAGCACTAGCAGTGGGATGCGGTTAGCCGATATATCCTCATCGCATAGCCTTTCTAGTGCATCTATGTCCATGCCTTGACCTGAGAATTAAATAATAAAATGTATCGTGAGACATTTTTCTCACAAAATATTCCAAACTAAGCAGAGCTTATGCCAGGGTCACTAAACACAAAGCCAACCGGTCTGTCACAATTGTAACTTTCTAAAGCTTTGGCATGAGCCTTATTATGACTCCAACAAACTACCTAAAGATATTCAGGATTTACCAGTCCATAAATTTAAGCAGGTAGCGAAGAAAGCTTTATATCAAAAGGGCTTTCATAGTGTATCAAATTACTTGTTGGAAAAAGACCCTTGGCAGTGATATGGTCGCTATTTCACACGTTTTGTAAACATCATTACTGTATTAGATCTAAGTTAGTTTTGAAAAGAGTAATTGCTGAGTTTATTGCCGTCTCTTCTCAGTAAAAGCAACTTTCAGAACTGAGCAAAGTGACTGTTCATAAGAGCTTGAAAAGGCCTATTTGTATAAAAAATCTATTGTTTTTTTTTACTCGTATAACGTCGAAAATAGCTTATAAAGAAACATTAGGTATCTTCCATAAATTGATTTAGTTCAATCCACTAATTCAATAACTCAAAAGTAAAGTACATTTATATGAATAAAAAAAATGAAAAAAAAAACTTGTGAGTTGAAATAACGAAATCTCTGCCATTTCTATCTGACAGATAACATTCTAAAAGAAAGAAAGAGTGAGATAAAAACCGCCATGTTACTGATTTAGTTACGCCATGTTTATAAATACAAGTGCACTGTTTCAACGTAATGTTTACAAGTACTATCCAAACATCCGAATTTTTTATCTCAAATACATCAACAAACTTCACATCATCTTGGCGCGTAGCCAAAAAACTATGGTGTAAACTTCCGTATTTAAATTGCAAAGGGATTAGACTTAATAGAAAGAAAAAAAATTCTCGATTTTTCTTTGATATATTTTAATGAATATGAGGGCTAAGCATGTAACCTATAATTTAGCAGGATACTACTACAATTTGTAGGACAGCCTACTTAAAAATCTTATATTGAGACTTTTTTTTGGGTACACTTTGACTGGCAATTGATTTCTCTAGTTCTGCCCCTCCTTGGTATTAATATTAGTATTGGCATTAGCTAGCCAATGCCAATACAATTTTATTTACAATTTAATTTATGAGGAAGAAAATTTTTACTCTTCCACCCAATAATTGCGATACTTGGCAAACCTATATAACACTTAACCACCTATTTAACACATGGGGTACTTCATATTTATCTAAAATGGAGTTAATCCCATAGAAAACTAAATTCACATACCAGCTAAATTCACAGGTACTGGTCGGACGCAGGCCAGTGGCAAGCCCAGTTGCCTGCACAGATGTTGTATGATACCGAGTGGGCTGGCCACACAGCTGTATATGCAGGGGAGGCGGTTTGTGAAGGCAAGAGCTGTAAGGGAAATGGTCTCATTAATATCTTTATCATTCATCATCATCAGCTCATATACGTCTCCATCGAAGAACTCGAGCTCTTTTACATCACTACATAGTATAAAACAAAGTCGCTATCCGCCGTCTGTCTGTCCCTATGTATGCTTAGATCTTTAAAACTACTCAACGGATTTTGATGAACTTTTTAATAGATAGAGTGATTCAAGAGGAAGGTTTTTATGTATAAATCACTACGCTATGACGAATAGGAGCGGAGCATCAATAAAAAATGTTGCAAAAGCGGGCAAGTGACGCTAACGAAGTTGCGCGGGTCAACTAGTTATATAGTATAAAACAAGGTCTGTACAGTTAGACCTTTTACATTTTGCAATGGATTTTAATGTGATTTGGACATATTTTCATATTTCAGGCTCCTATTTATTTGCCATTTTAACAAACAAAAGCAATATAAGTATCTACCCTTTTGCATTTACGTCTTTGCCATATAATGCCTAAACTTCTAAGTGTTTCCGAGTAAATAGTATGATTTCGATATGTCTATCAGGCCAGAAAGTTAATAAATGTTAAAACTCACCTCCATCTTCCAAATATCGCGGATATCTATGGTGTAGAAGCATCCGTGTGACTCTTACTAGACCTTCAAGTTGTTCCTGGTGATAGTATGCATTGTAATCTGCTAGTCTGTAACAAAACATAATTATATGCTATTGGTTTCATCATTAAATAAATAAAATATAGTATTAGTTCTAAAGGCTTCTCAATGCAGAACTTACTGGTCATATACCAAACAATTTTCATTTCAAAACGAAGTTAAGTTCTGTTTTAATTAAGACAAGTTTGTTCTTATCAAAATCTACACCAATGTCTAATAGAGGTATTAATAACTTGTAAATATTGAAAGAAATCTTCTAGTATCAAGACTCAGAGAAAATCTCTCATTAAGTAAACCTAAGGTTTTAATAATGACAACTATCATCATCATCATATCAGCCATAGGACGTCCACTGCTGAACATAGACCTCCCCCATAGACAACTATATGAATATAAAAATAAATATTTTTGTTTTTCAATGTTATTACAATATATTTCATTGTTTATTAACTCTATTAATTTCTCAACTAAACATATAATATAGAGAAAATCATTCATAAATATTTACACAGTAAATGTTTGATAATATATCCACTTATTATAACAAATGTTTATCACAAGTGGGGCACACTTATGCATAGCCTTGGCTGAGTTATGTTTGCATTACAATATCCTTTGTGTGGTCAGCTAACGGTAATTTACTCAGATTTGTATACAAAATGCACCTTGAAGCATTTTCAAAAGGAAATATATATTTCAATAGAGAAATTACGAGTCTCGGAACCTTTTTATGTTCTGTCATGTAGAAATATAGCTACAATGTCTAATATAACCTATGATTTTGCCTATATTAGTGTTTCAGCTGGAAGTCAACCGTTAGTAGCTTTAAGGGGTTTGAAATTTACACCTAGGGTACCTATTTCTAAAATATTCAATAAGGCTTATAGTGAGATTAAAGTATCTATTGTCACATGTCATTATTCAGCTTAAACAAATGCTACAAACTTGTAATTTGTCTTAATAATGTATTATGTATATTTTGTAGTACTTGTATAATTTTTATTTAAAACAATAAATATATATTATTACTTTACTTTTACTTTATTGTTAAAAAAATAAATAAATTGTTTAGAAAGATTGATCACTATATCAACAGATTCTATGTATATTTTGGAGAGTTCTGAATACATTGGATAACAAAACTAGAAAACCATTTATAA